>CM059426.1:100097259-101351940 GCA_030390025.1 Squalus acanthias | reverse complement strand
GCCAGCCAGGATGTGTATGAATCGTCTCCTTGACTGGTTTTGGGGCCCCCCGAATACTTGCTTAATCACCCGTCAATGTCTCTCTCATTGTTGAGCCGGGGGGGGTATTTGTGTATTGATGTGTCTGGATAGGCCTTCGATTGCCCAGTTCAATGATCCTTACTGTGCATAGGAAAATGATTCCAGCACTTATATCATTGCTATTGTTCACAATGCAAACGGGTTGCATCCTGTCTTTATCAATGTTTACCGAGTATGATCCAATCTCATACTGAATGTATATTCGACGCCATCTTGTCTGCCCACTGTGTCTCTGGAAGCTTCTGCCACGATGTGCGGTGGCCATTTTACAGGCTTCTGTGTCCATTATTATCAGGACAGCATTTCGTTTAATAAAAATGATCAATTGAATCTGCTTCTCTCATGTTGTTTTGAATCGCGATAATTGCGAAACTCTACAAGGGTGAAATTGGTCTTAGGCAATCGCGTAAAACAGGCAATGGTGAATCGGCAGCCCGCTTTACACCACAATTGATTTCCTTTTCAAAAGAAAATCAGGTGGGCCAATTTTTCAGGTAGAGATTCCAGAACTGGGAAAGGAAGGTCAGTGAGTTCTTTTATAGGACTAACCAAAACAAAAAATGGAAGAAAGAGCAACAGATAAAGGATGTTGATCAAATATCTTAAACAGTCGTGCAGGGAAGCATGCAATTGATTTATTAGCCCAGGTTTATTTGAACCTTTGTAAAAAAGTTGGAAAGAGGTGAAAAGTGCTTCTTGCATAGAACTCTTCGTGCTGTTAGAGTGAATCAGATTTTTCTTGCATATCTTTTATTTTAATACGTACCTGCATACAATGCAAATCCACTAAGGAAATGTAAGAAACAGTTAAAACTCGTCATCTCCCTCTCTACCCTCTACCACTGTATCGCACTTGAAAAGGAAGTCTTTTTTGCATTTTTTAAAAAGCAACTGGATGTGTATGATGAATTACACACAGCTCTTTTTGCCTTGTGCTTAGACCTATATTAATCATACCCAACTATACTTAAAATCAAACCAAAGGTTTAGCAGGAAGTGTTTCTAGAAGTAAATTGCCTGGCAGTAAGGGACCTGACCTGAGCACTTCACCCACACTGACCGCTTGACTCCAGTAATATCAGCAGATTTTCACTAGATGTGTAATACCAGCGACAGTTGGGGCTTAGCAATCACAAGATACTTTTTAGTTGGAAGAATACATGCATGTACATGTGCAGAACCCCCTTGCATTGCTAAATTAATTAGTAAGCTAGAAACACAACAACAAGCTAATATTGATACTGGACTCCATGGGGAGAAATTGGGCTCTGCAGCGCCTGTTTTTTTAGATGCTACACAGCCTGCTAATGCTCGAAAATG
Organism: Squalus acanthias; assembly: GCA_030390025.1. Lineage (NCBI taxonomy): Eukaryota > Metazoa > Chordata > Chondrichthyes > Squaliformes > Squalidae > Squalus > Squalus acanthias. The sequence goes on along the minus strand of CM059426.1, from coordinate 101,350,539 downwards.
GTGTCAGAGATGTCCGAAGGGAAGTGCGCCAGACGCCATCTTGGTAAAGGGGTTTGCGCGCACCTAACGACTGCTGGCAGCAAATGGAGCAGGCAGATTATGACGTCAATCAGTGTGCAATGCTGTTGCCATATTTGAACACCACGCTCCAGCCAATGCCCTGTCTTAACCACGCACAGCTGAACAAGACGTTAAATGGCATGAAGGACCCCCCTCCAGTGCCACTTAAAGGGATCATGAACTACTTACAGGTTAGTTGCTGGATTATTTCTTCTGGCTGCTGGTACAATTGTACATGTTTTTTGGAGCGTTCCTATACTTAAAGTTTCAATAGTCTACAGGGAGTGGTCTGGCTGGTGCTGAAGTATCTTTTTGTTCATTTGAAAGCTTTTGGTTAAACAAGATGCTTCCAGACATGGGTGGCTTGGTAGGCCATCCTCTTGGAATTGAGCATGATTGGGAGAATGAAGTGAAGCCACGCAGAGCAAGACAAGCTGCTAGAAGAGGGAGGAGGAGAAGGTGAAGAAGGGCTCTCAGCAGGAGGCCATATCCATCAAGGGTCTTCAGGGATCAATTCTCTTACCTCAGCTTCAGCAAGGACTAATGCTTGAGACATTGTCACTTCATTAAAGAGGTCGTGACTGAAATCTGCCAACTGCTGCAGGCACAACTTAAACCTCAAAGCATTAAAAGGACCACATTGCCTGTGGCTGTCAAGACCGTGGCTCTTAACTTTTATGCATCTGGCTCCTTCCAGGTGGCTGCTAGAGATATAAGCAACATCTTGCAATTTGCAGTACTCCGCTGCATAAGGGAGGTTACTGAGTCTCTCTATACAAAGAGAAACAGCTTTAGCTCATTCCCTCTTGCCAGAGTCAAGCAAATGGAGCGAGCACGAGGGTTTGCATGGATTGCAGTCTTCCCCATGTTGCAGGGTGCTGTCGACTGCATGCACATTGCCTTGTGTACGTCTCATCTGAACTCGGCCATTTTCATGAACCGAAAGGGATTCCACTCCCTCAACGTGCAGCAGGTGTGCAACCACAGGCAGCACATCATGCAGGTGAATGCCCGTTATCCTGGCAGTAGTCACGATTCCTTAATTCTGTGGCAGTCCTCTGTTCCTACTGTATTTGAAACACCATGGCAAGTCAAAGGCTGGCTACTGGGTGACAAGGGTTATTCACACATGACATGGTTCATGACTCCGGTCTGGAACCCACACACATATGATTAGTAGGCCCACAATAAGAGCCATGCTGCCACAAGGAACATTATAGAGCACACCATCGGCATCCTCAAGCAACGCTTCTGCTGCCTGGACCACTCTGGAGGAGCCCTGCAGTACTCAGCAGAGCGGGTCTCAAGATTTGTGGTAGTATGCTGCATGCCGCACAACCTGGCCATTATGATGGAACAGCCCTTACCACCACCTATCAGGTGAGAAGCTGAGGAACACGAAGAGTAGGAAGAGGAGGAGCAGGAGGAGGAGGAAATGGAGGGGAGGAAGTGCAACCGGAAATGAAGGAACAGGAAGAGGAAGGGAGGATACAATGTAGACAGCCCCTTTCTGCCCAGGCTCTACATGATTAAATAATTAATGAGCGATACCAGTAACCTCAGCCACACCTCCCCATTCACCAACAGTCCCATGCTCCTTACCTTTCCTCTATCACTGACCATCACATCGTCCTCTTTCCGACAACACAAAAATAAAAACCACCAGAAAATGCACATTCCAATCCAAATTTATACATTCAATCATGATATAATGCATACAAAAATAAACTAATCATCCTTGTGCATTCACTTGGTGCCTGTCTTCCATGTGCCTTTGCCTCTCCTAGTGCTTCTACAAGGTGCTTCCCCAATGGCTGCAGCATGGGTGGTGGAAGGGTGCTGACCTGGTGAGAAGACTGCAGAGTGTGACCTCAAGCAGCTCTGGGCCTAGAAGGCCCGGTTTGGGACAGCACCATTTCTGCCTGGCCTGCAGCAGTCTGGTCTGGCTGGCTGACAGGCAACAGCATGGGCACTGGTGGAGTGGCAGGGATGGGAGCACAAATGTAGTCATCCTGAGAGAGGAAAGACATAGCAAAGGAGGAGGTAGTGGAGATACTTGATAGGATAAAAATTGATAAAGAGGAGGTATTAGAAAGGCTGGCTGTACTTAAAGTAGATAAATTACCAGGAGGGAATGGGATGCATCCTTGGATGCTAAGGGAATTGAGGGAGGAAATCGCGGAGGTTCTGACCATAATATTCTAATCCTCCTTCGATGCAGGGGTGGTGCCAGAGGACTGGAGAATTACAAATGTTACACCATTCTTCACAAAAGGGTGTGAAGATAAACCCAGCAACTACAGGCCAGTCAGTTTGGGGAAGCTTTTAGAAACAGTAATCAGAGACAAAATTAACAGTCACTTGGACAAGTGTGGGTTAATTAAGGAAAGCCAGCATGGATTTGTTAAAGGCAAATCGTGTTTAACTAACTTGATTGAGTTCTTTGATGAGGTAACAGAGAGGGCTGATGAGGGTAATGTAGTTGACGTAGTGTAAAGTTTCCAAAATTTGCAGATCCCCAAAAATCTAAGGGAAAAAAAATAAGGACTTTGGAACTTTAAAGGAACATGTCTGGACATGTACAGCATGTGGATCTACCTCTGTAAATAGCAGGCTTGAGGATTGCATTGTGTGGGAATTCAAAGCCCAGCAAACATTAACATTTGGACAATAGGCCCTGGGAGAAGGCCGCCCCACCCAAAACACAGAACCCATTAAAGGAGACGCATAAAGATAGGAATACTAGGCCCAGCAAGAAACCCAAAACATGAGAACAATGCAAACTTCCATAAAACAGCAGATCGACAGGACGCAAGCCATTTGACTCAGTAAAAGCCGTTACTGGTAACGAGGTTTTTCAATTGACCAGGATTTGATTTGGTTTAGCATAGTTGAAGGCCCATCAAAATTTAACAAGACAATGAACAGGCCTCACGTGAAACCAATCACCTCATCACAAAACCAGTTTTCGTGAGGAGTTTTGGGGGGGGGGGCGCGAAAAGGACTATAATTGCAGCATGACCCAAGACTTCTTTCTCTTTGGACTCGCCGACAACGCTGGGACAACTCTCCCTCTCAGCTCTGCCCAGAAGCCGCATGATAAAGGAAGACATTCGATGACCAGAACCACCATCAACTTACCTGGCTGGATTTCGTACTGTTAAAACCCCTGTTTGGTGAGCATTATCCCTGATCTCCTGAAACCGAAACCTAGCTAGATAGTGGGATTTTTGGGAGGGATAAAGGTTTTTCTTGTATATTGTCATTCTCCCTCGCCTATAACCGTGTGTTCCCCAAACCTGTTTAAGTGTGAAGTGTGTTTAAGTTTGTTACCTTTTATTTTTAATAAAAGTTAAAATTCTTTCATCGGAACCTGTTGTCTACTGCATCTTTATACATAACCCCTAAATAAGTCCAGGATTTGAACCTGGGGCGTGGGGGCGATTCGAACCGCTCACTGAGTCAGGGGAAAGGCTGACCCCTACCACCACCACCACCCCCTACAGTAGTGTACATGGATTTCCAAAAGGCATTCGACAAAGTGCCACATAATAGGCTTGCCAACAAAGTTGAAGCCCATGGAATAAAAGGGACAGTGGTAGCATGGATATGGAATTTGCTAATTGACAGGAAACAGAGAGTAGTGGTGAAAGGTTGTTTGTTGGACTGGAGGAAGTTATACAGTGGTGTTCCCCAGGGGTTGGTACTAGGACCACTGCTTTTCTTGATATATATTAATGACTTGGACATGGGTGTACAGGGCACAATTTCAAAATTTGCAGATGACATAAAACTTGGAAGTATAGTGATCAGTGAGGAGAAAAGTGATAGACTTCAGGAAGACATGGACAGCGGCAAAATGGGTGGTCATGTGGCAGATGAAATTTAACACAGAAAAGTGTGAAGTGATACATTTTGGTAGAAAGAATGAGGAGAGGACATATAAACTAAATGGTACAATCCTGAAATGGGTGCACGAACAGAGAGACCTGGGGGTATGTGTGCACAAATAGTTGAAGGTGGCAGGACAGGTTGAGAAAGCAGTTAAAAAGGCTTACGGGATCCTGGGCTTCATAAATGGAGGTATAGAGTACAACAGTGTGGAAATTATGATGAACCTTTATAAAACTCTGGAGTAGTGCGTCCAATTCTGGGCACCACACTTTAGGAAGGATGTGAAGGCCTTAGAGAGGGTGCAGAAAAGATTTACGAGAATGATTCCAGAAATGAGGGACTTCAGTTACATGGATAGACTGGAGAAGCTGTGGTTGTTCTCCTTGGAGCAGAGAAGATTGAGAGGAGATTTGATAGAGGTGTTCCAAATCATGATTGGTCTGGAGAGAGTAGATAGAGAGAAACTGTTCCCATTGGCAGAAGGGTCGAGAACCAGGGGACACAGATTTAAGGTGATTGGCAAAAGAAGCAAAGGCGACGTAAGAAAAAACTTTTTAAATCAGCAAGTGGTTAAGATCTGGAGTGCACTGCCTGAGAGGGTGGCGGAGGCAGATTCAATCACGGCTTTCAAAAGGGAGTTGGATAAGTATCTGAAGGAAAGAAATTTGCAGGGCTACAGGAAAAGGGTGGAGGAGTGGGACTAGCTGAAGTCCTCTTTTAGAGAGCCGGCATGGGCTCGATGGGCCGAATAGCCTTCTTCCGTGCTGTAACCATTCTATGATTCTATGATTCTATAACTTTCTTTCTTATTTTAAACTGCCATTGCCCATCGCCCAAACATGCCCACTGTTCTCAATGAGCTCCTGGATCCCTTCTCAAATTTGGCTTCTAAATTCCTGGACTTCTCTGGACATCAAGAATATGCTTCTGCACTGGACTACAGTGGACTACACTGTAAGACTCATCTGCTGTGTCTTTGATCTGCTGCTCAGTTGCTTACATTTTAAAGTAACTTTGATCAGCTTTCAGCTATTCCCCCACCGCTGCTGTTCCCTACTGAGCCTGTGACTGGCCGACTGGTTCTGCTGGTTTTTCACTCACCCGCTACACCTGTCTCCGAACTTGGACAACAGTTTGTCGATGCTCCATGCCGACTCCACCCTACCTACTTCAACTTTATCGCGCCATGGGAACTCTAACTTTAACTCTGGACTCCCTCCTACTGTCTCCTATCTATTCCCTGTTACTACCAGGATATAACTATCCTAATAATTTCTACGTAACCAGGCTATGTAACTTGAGATTTTCCTGTGTCCATTTGCATCCGCATATTGGCTATCGCTCCTGACTGGAGCCCGTCACTTTTTTCTCCCCCTTTTTCTTTTCTCGCTACCCCACCTGGACCTCTCTCTCCTGTTATCATGCCTCCTTTCATTTCTCCCCTCTCGGGTACTCTGCCCTCCCAACTCCCTACCCCAACCCTTCAGTAATCCTCGACCTTCCTACTCTCCTATCGCCGTCCCAGGCTTGACTCCCTCTTAGATACGCCTACAGTTTCCCTCTGTGCCTTTCTTGGCATCCTCAGAAGGGACCATCGAGGCACTCGTCGCTGCCTCCTTACAAGCAGCAACCCCAACTGGCCCATCCCACTCTCTCGCCGACTTGCCCGGCCAACGCGTCTGCTGGGGCCTAGTCTTCCCAATCTCCTCTCCATCCAACTCACCCCTCCCAGTGCTGACCCTGTGGACTCTGGCAGCGGATCAGCTATCACCGACCCTGTGCGCATCTCCCTCCAGAATGTCGATTCACTTGTGAACAAGCCATGAACTTATTGTGGATGATAGCATCGACATCATGGGAATGACAGAAACCTGGCTGAGGGATGATGATGCCTTCTCCCTAAATGAAGCCTCCCCGCCTGGCTATACATTCCACCACTTGCTTCACTGAAACCATTGTGGTGGCAGAGTGGCTATTATCACCAAATCAGACCTTGGTCTGTCCCCCTACTCCTCTGGCACTTCCTCCTCCTTTGAGCATCTCACCTTGTTCCACTCTTCACACCTCTCATTTAAAATCCTCGTTTACTACCGCCCACCCAAGTACCAGAAAAATGTTCTTACCGAGATATCTTCACTGCTTTCCTCCCTCAGCCTCTGCACCAAGCGACTTCTCCTCTTCGGTGATTTCAACCTCTATCTCAATTCATCATGCTCTCTCTCCTCTGAGTTCACTGCCCTCCTATCCTCCCTTAATCTCTCCCTCCATGTAAACTCCCAAACTCACATTCTCAGACACCCCCTTGACCTTGCCATCTCACGTGGCCTCGCTACTCCCATTGTGTCAATCACAGATAAGGCCATCTCTGACCACTTCCTTGTATCGCACTCCACCCACATCCACCTTCCCCCTCCCAACCTTACTTCCTTCTGTGTCCGCCCCTGAAAAAAAATCTCTCCCAATTCATTTACAACTGTACTTTCAAAATCCCAGCTGTCTAGACTTTGACTTCCATTTACCACGACATTTCTGCAGCTACTGATCTGCTCAACCACACCCTCACCACCACCTTTGATGCCCTAGTCCCCATTAAAACCATTACTCTCTCTCACCCTGGCCATTCCCCCGGTACTGCCTGCATCTCTACTCTCTTAAGTCCAAGGGACGCAGACTTGAACGGATATGGCGGATAACAGGTTTAGCCATTCACCGCCAGCTATGGCTGGACCACATAAAGCGCTATCGGGTCCTGCTAGCATCTGTCAAAACTGTTCACTATTCCAGGATCATTTTGGAATGCAAAGATAATCCCCGTCTTTTCTCTACTGCAAACCATCTTCTTAAACCCCTCTCCCCTGTCTCCTCCACCCTCGCCTCCAACAACAAGTGCAAGGAGCTCAAGGAATTCTTTGTCACTAAGATTCATCCGATCAGCTGTGTCTGCCACTTCCCTCCCTTCCCCTAGCACTCCGGGCCAAACTTCCTCAAAGGTTCCCACCTGCCCTAGCCCTGAACTCGCATCTTTCTCCAGTTTCTCCCTAATCTCCCCTCATGCCTTCTCCGAGCCCATCTTGTCCATGAGACCCACTTCCTGCTCCCTTGACATTATTCCCACTAAAATGCTGACCATCCAACTTCCTGTTCTGGCTCCCATGTTAGCTGATATTGTTAACGGTTCTCTGTCCTCAGGTACTGTCCCCCTCTCCTTCAAATCTGCCGTCATCACCCCTCTTCTCAACAAATCAACCCTTGACCCCTCTGTCCTTGCAAACTACCGCCCGAGCTCCAACCTCACTTTGCTCTCCAAAGTCTTTGAATGGGTTGTTGCCTCCAAAATCCGTGCCTATCTTTACCCGAACTCCACGTTTGAATCTCTCCAATCAGGTTTCCACCCCACCACAGTACCGAAATAGCTCTTATCAAAGTCACAAATGACATCCTATGTGACTGTGACCGTGGTAAACAATCCCTCCTCGTCCTTCTGAACTGTCAACAGCCATTGACACGGTTGACCAGACCATCCCACTCCAACGCCTCTCCACTGTCGTCCAGCTGGGTGGGACTGCACTCGCCTGGTTCCATTCTTATCTATCCAATCGTAACCAGAGAATCACCTGCAATGGCTTCTCTTCCCACTTCCGCACTGTTACCTCTGGTGTCCCCCAAGGATATATCCTTGGCCCATTCTTATTTCTCATCTATATGCGACCCCTCGGCGACATCATCCGAAAACACAGCATCAGTTACCACGTGAGGTAGAGCTGGTGACACCCAGCTCTACCTCACCACCATCCCTCTCAACCCTTCCACTGTCTCTAAATCGTCAGACTGCTTGTCTGACATCCAGTACTGGATGAGCAGAAATTTCCTTCAATTAAATATTGGGAAGACCGAAGCCCTTGGGCTGGATTTTCAATGACCCATGGAGTCGGGTTTGGATGCGTGTGGGAGGTTAAATTTGCGGGGTCGGGGTTTCCGACCCCATCCCGACTCCATCCCGCCTCCACGCAATTTTGACATAATCAGTCGCGGGGTTCCCGACTCCGTCCCACCTTCAAGAGGCGGGAGAGGCCATTAAAGCCCTTAACAAGCTCTAAATTGGTTCTGTAATGCCATTTTGAAATGCTGTAGCTAGTTTAACCCTCTTCTGACGTGAAGCACGCCTGGTGTGAAACACTCCAGTGAAACCTGGCGGGAGCACAAGTGGATAGCTGACTATCAGCTGCACGGTCCACTATTACAACGGAGATGTGATGAAGGTAGTAGTAGTAGTATTAGGTCTGAACGCCGCCTCTGATGCTGCTGCATTGAATGTCTTAAGAGACTGCCTGGGAGGACTTGCTTGGCAAAAAAATTCTCTCTCTCTCTCTCTCTCTCTCTCCCCTTCTCCTCTACACCACCACCCCCCATGTTTTTGCACCCAGGTCCACCCACATCAAAAGCCAGGCAGGTCCTCTCTCACCAACAGTCTCTGAGACTAGCCAGTCAGCAATGATGACATCATCAGAGGCGGCTTTCAGACTGAAACCACTAATTAGTTCATGGGTTCCCACATGCTGCAGCTCAATTGCCCAATTAAGTGAAAATTGCATCAGGCATCCACATTAATCTGGAGTCGGGGGGGAAACACGAAATGCGGATTACACGACCCCAACCCGACCCCAAGACAAAATCCAGCCCCTTGTCTTTGTTCCCCGCCACAAACTCCATTCCGTAGCCACTGATTCCATCCCTCTCCAAGGCAACTGTCTGAGGCTGAACCAGACTGTTCGCAACCTTGGTGTCATATTTGACCACAAAATGAGCTTCCGACCAAATATCCACAGCATCACTAAGACTCCACCCCTGCCTCAGCTCATCTGCTGCTGAAACCCTCATCCATGCCTTTGTTACATCTAGACTTGACTATTCCAATGCCCTCCTGGCCGACCTCCCACATTCTACCCTACGTAAACTTGAGGTGATCCAAAATTCTGCTGCCTGTGTCCTAACTCACACCAAGTCCCATTCACCCATCACCCCTGTTCTTGCTGACCGACACTGGCTCCCAGTTAAGCAACGCCTCGATTTTAAAATTCTCATCCTTATTTTCAAATCCCTCCCGATCTCAGTAATCTCCTCCAGCCACACAACCCCTCAAGATATCTGCTTTCCTCTAATTCTGCCCTCTTGAGCATCCCCGATTTTAATCGCTCAACCATTGGTGGCTGTGCCTCTGTTGCCTAGGCCCTAAGCTCTGGAATTCCCTTCCTAAACCTCTCTGCCTCTCTACTTCTCTTTGCTCCTTAAGAGCCTCCTTAAAATCTACCTCTTTGACCGAATTTTGGTCATCTTCCCTAATTACTCGGTTTCAAATTTTGTGAGTGCCTTGGGACGTTTTCTACGTTAAAGGCGCTATATAAATACAAGTTGTTGTTGAAAGGATGGTAGAATCTAAGAATGGGTGAGCATCACCCCCTGGGATTAAGGAGACAGAGAAAGAGATGTGTTTCACAGGGATACCAGGGCGACAGGGTAGATGCTCAGTTTGTAACCTGGGGTGATATGTTTAAAGGCGGGCATGCCCCTCTGGTGGACTGCCTGTAGCAGGCATTGTGCGCCAATTTGTCTTGCAAGAAGTGAGATTGAATGAGGGTAAAGCTAACACGATGAGTGTGGCATAGGAGAGCTAAAATAAGAGATGTGGGGTATGAGGATGTTGGAGGTGAGGGAGTGGGCAGTAAGTGCCAGTGCCACCTCCATCCAGGTGGCATATCTGATTATTCTGGGTGTCTTGGTGGCACCCACTCTAAGAATCTGTTCATCCTGGCTTTGGTGCCCTGCAGGTGCACTTTGAGGTCAGAGTAAGTGAAGTTGTGCATTCTTCTTCGCTGGCTTGGTGCCATGCCTGATGTCCTCTGGGTTCAGGTGATGTCTGCATAACAACATTGCTAAGACATGCAATGAAATTATTTGAGGGTGAGTTCAAAGAACCAAGCACTGTTGCTCCCTTACCTGTTTGTCCCCCAGTCTGCTGCTGAAGAGTGCAGGATGAACTCTGTTTAAAATCTGCACAAAGATTTCCAGGTAGTTCAGCTGACACCGGTTTTACACTGATGCCTGTACCAATGTGGATGCAAATGAGCAGACCGAGGAAACTCATGTGTAATTCCCTATGGAGGCCACCGGTGGGTGCAACAGATTTTTAAAGGAGCAACAATGGTATAAGTCATTTCGAGCAAACTCTAGGCCATTGTTTCTGCATGCAGACTTAACTCGAATTCTGCGAAATCTGCTAATCTCCTGGAGTATAAATATTGAAGCTGCATTCTGACCACGTAGATAACTGATTATTATTGATCAAATTGAGTACTGATAAATGTTTACATGTGACAGGTGTTTAGGTTTGCAACTGTTAGCTAAATGTAGTGCACCTCAAGGATTAGAAAGTTAAAGTCCAGGAAATTGGAGCCTTTAGCATCGGCTGTTAAGGCTGGTTTGGAAGAAAAAAATGGCAGCCATCTCACTTTCATCGCTTCTGGCGCGGAACACGGCGGCCGTCATTTTGGGCAGGTCGGTAGCGCTACCGTTGCCTGCGCTCGCTTCTCATATTTAAATGTTCCAGATCGAGATGTCAATCGACGTGCAACGCCTGAATTGACGCACGATCTGTGATTTTGGACATCACTGCTCTTAATAACGCCCTCTTCAAACCAGGCACAGAAGAACGAGTGTGCAGCAGTGCGACAGAACCGCTGCCAGTTCTTCTCAAAGAGACACACACAACTTTCAGGTAAGTTTAGATTTTTGCTTTTGGACTGGTTTCTTTACATTTTATTGGATTAGTGGCTTGGAGCAATACATTTAAAAAGTTGTTAAAGTGTGCAGGGAGTACAGTGAGTGCTGCTGGACATTTACAAGGCTTTGGCTCTTAAAGGAAAGCCTCTGAGAACACCACTTGTTTCCAGTCCTGGGGGCTCTAATTGCAGTCCCCCTTGGGTTGCAGAATGACATGGAGATGGTGCAGAGGCAGCAAAGGGGATAAGCTGCTCACAGAGGGCGGGGGGAGGAATCAGAAGAGGAGGAAACAGAAGAGGAAAAAACAGAAGAGGAGGAAGTAGAAGAATGGAGGCAACCCAGACAGCCCCTTTCTGGCCAGGATATCCCAGATCGAATCATCTGCCTGCAGTACCAGTGGACACAACTTCAATTCCCCTTAAAATATTTGTCCCACACCTTACCTTCCCTCTGTTACTGACCATCACAGCGTCCTCTTGGCCACAATGTAGTAATAAAAGCCACCGCAAAACAAACTTTCCAATCCAACTTTATCCATATATGCATCCAATATCACACCTAGTAAAACTGAAGTCAATGGGAATCGGGGGGAAAGCTCTCCACTGGCTGGAGTCATACCGAGCACAAAGGAAGATGGTTGTGGTGATTGATGGTCAATTATCACAGCCCCAGGACATCGCTGCAGGAGTTCCTCAGGGCAGTGTCCTAGGCCCAACCATCTTCAGCTGCTTTATCAATGACCTTCCCTCCAACATAAGGTCAGAAATGGGGATGTTTGCTGATGACTGCACAGTGTTCAGTGCCATTCATAACTCCTCAGATAATGAAGCAGTCCATGCCCGCATGCAACAAGAACTGGACGATGTTCAGGCTTGGGCTGATAAGTGGCAGGTAACATTCACGACACAGGAGTGCCAGGCAATGACTATCTCCAACAAGCGAGAGTCTAACCCCCGCCCCTTGACATTCAACGGCATTACCATCGCCAAATCCCCCACCATCAACATCCTGGGGGTCACCATTGACCAGAAACTTAACTGGACCAGCCACATAAATACTGTGGCAACAAGAGCAGGTCAGAGGCTAGGTATTCTGTGGTGAGTGTCTCATCTCCTGACTCCCCAAAGCCTTTCTACCATCTACAAGGCACATGTAAGGAGTATGATGGAATACTCTCCACTTGCCTGGATGAGTGCAGCTTCAACAACACTCAAGAAGCTCGACACCATCTAGGACAAAGCAGTCCGCTTAATTGACACCCCATCTACCACCTTAAACATTCACTACTCCACCACCGGCATACCATGGCTGCAGTGTGTACCAGCTACAAGATGCACTGCAGCAACTTGCCAAGGCTTCTTCGGCAGCACCTTCCAAACCCACGACCTCTTCCACCTGGAAGGACATGGGAACACCACCACCTCCAAGTTCCCCTCCAAGTCACACACCTGACTTGGAAGTATATCGCCGATCCTCCATCGTCGCTGGTCAAAATCCTGGAAATCCCTGCCTAACAGCACTGTGGGAGTACCTTCACCACACGGACTGCAGCGGTTCAAGAAGATGGCTCACCACCACCTTCTCAAGGGCAACTAGGGATGGTCAATAAATGCTGGCCATGCCAGCGACGCCCACATCCCATAAACGAATAAAAAAAAAATCAACTAATCACCCTTGTGCATTCCCTTAGTGAGTGTCTTGCGTGTGCTTTTGCCTATCTTAGTGCTCTTACACAGTGCTACCCCAGTGGCAGCAGCATGGCTGGTGGAAGGCTGCTGACTTTAAGTGGGGGACACTGCAGGACGACCTCGAGGAGCTGGTGGCTGCGTGTGTTTCTTCTTCTTCACTCTCCTCTCCCTCTCCTTTGTCAACCATTGGCTGGGCAGGCTGGATTTCTTGGGTATCTGAAATGAGGAAGGCACAAGGATAGGGTTGTGGTGAGGGGAGGCGAGGAAAGCAAGAGGTGCATGCTTATTACACCATGTGCAGCTTGTAAATCGGAAGAGATTGTAGGATGAGGGGGAAGTGGGATGTGAGAAGAAGGATAACGTATGAGGATACCAGCATCTTGTATTCTTTAAGCCCCTCTGCTGGCCAAGGGCTCAGCCATGCCCCTACCAATAATGGCCTGCACTGTCTCCTCCAGGGGGTGAGGTGAAGCTAGGAATGTGAGGTGTGCCTTGTGTTTGGTAGAGATTGTTGGTAGGTGAGTGATGGGGTGGGGGGGGGGGGGGCTGGGGGCTCATGCATTGAGCAGATTGTGAGGAGAGTGGTGCAGTTGGTAGGAGACGGCTTTTGAAGATGCATTCACTGACCTTGACCACTCTTCTGAGGTCATGAAACTTCTTTGGGCACTTGAGCCAGGTCCTGGGGGCGACACTGCTGGCAGTTACTGCCTCGGTGATCTGGTCCCAAATCCTTCTTTCTGAAGGACCGCCTGGCCCCCTGTGTGTAGAGGACATCTCTTCCAATGATAACCCTCTGCACAAAGCTCAAGTGCCACATCTGAGGCCTTAGGTACCCTTTCCCTGGCCTGCTGAGCCATATGTGTTTGTGCTGAAGCACTTTTACCATTTTTGATCAGTAGAAGACAGCTCACCTTTAAGAGGTGCAGACTGCCTAGTGCTGAAGCAATTTTAATTTTTTTATCTGCAGAATGCAGCTCAGCTTTAAGAGCTGCAGACTGCCTTGTAGAGGAGCAGGCTAGCTTTAAGTAAAACTAGCCTCACTCCAGCAACACGAACTGCGGCCCCCTACTGAGCACACAGCCTGTCAGCAGCGTGTTCCGCGCTCAGCTGTGTGCTACAATCATGGTAATTAGCAGGCAGCACGAAGTTGACGTGCTGCTTGCGCTTTTTGAACGGGCGCATGCAGATCTTGCATCACAGTGCCCATGCCTGTTTTTCTCTAATTTCTAGGCCAAAACGTCTGACCTCTTTCGATCTTTGTGTACTTCTATTGATTTGTTTACACTAATGTGCATACAGAGAAATATAGAAACAAACTGACAGAAAAATATTGAATATCTGTATAGTGTACAAGAAAAGTTTGACCATGATCTGGTGGGCAACATCCATCATGAATGGATGATTAATGAGGCAGATTATAGAGAAAAAGGATGAAGGTGACCGTAGGTCATTGGACATGAATGGTGCCCAAAATAGATATTGTAGAAGCAAAATAAATTTTCTTGTCAAGTATTCAGTATTATAAAATAAATTAGGTATAATCTGTACATTTATCAAGCTTTTAAATCTAATAAACATTGTATATTTGCTAGTACTTTACAACTTAAAATGTATTTATGAAGTTTAATATAGTCTTGTAAATCATCCTACTTAGTCATTAGTGGATATGAAAAATGGGTCTCATAAAATCATTTACCCCTATATTTTGTCATTCATATTTTGTGATGTTCCATTTAGTAATTGAAAGAAATCTGATCTATCATCCGGCAGTGAAGAAGTTAGTAATATTGAATGACAATATATTAGTTCAGCCCAGTCAGCAATCTGAATATGCTATTTATTGATTAGCTAATGCATCACTTGACGTGAGCAAAAATACCAATCAAGATTATAGCACCTAAAATGTTTACTACACATTGAACTATGTTAACTAATGTGCGACCAAATAAAATTCACCATATACAGATAGTTTAAATGCAGGCATAATGTAGATTTCTTTGAATAAAGACTGCATTGATAAAAAAAGACAATGTTCTTTTGTGAAGGTACAAGCCCTTCATTTTCCAGTTATTTTATCCCTCTTTAGCTTTTCCTGTTCTCTTCAGGCCATGCACCAACAACAGCCAATCTGTTCTTAGCCCTCCAATAATGCCGGGATGTGCCACCAGAGACGTTGATTCATCTCCCTCCACCAATGTAAGGAACGACCTAACCTTCACCTGCTGCTCTCCCCCAACAATGCAGCTGAGATTGGCAGTTCATTGGTGTGCATATTGCAAGCATAATCCTATCACTTTATCACATGCTGTGTGTTGGCACTTCACTATGCTATACCACAATGCTTGCCTCTAAACTTTCATTGTTAACACAATGCTTATGCACATATTCAAGCATTTTTATATATCTGTACTCATCTTTGACAATTTTATTTCATAAGCCTTTCAGTGCAAAAAGATGGTGTATATCCTTTTTTTGTCCTTTTGACAACTGCTCTGTCTTGAAAGATCCTCAGCTTATTCGATATATTCACAAGCTTAAGTGCTAGTTCGATAACAGAGGATGCCAACTTGCTTTATTTCACACATGTGCAATTTTCTGTAAGATGCCTTTATTCATTCCATGGATCATTAGAGATTTCTACAGAGCACTTCTCAGGTTTGGGGACTATGGGGAGGAAGCTGTACAACAAATGCAGCCATGCAGGACAGCCTTTCAGCACTATCCCCAAGCACTGACAAGCTTCATTATACTGTCTTTATTTCTACATGAAATGACAGAGAGTGAATACTCTATCCCCCTAGCACTCCTGCAACATATCAGTATCAGTAGACAAAATACACCCCATGTGCTGTTGACATTGGGGTACAAGAATGTTAACATCTGAGAGTTAATGCCATAGAGATGGAAATCTCGGTTCCTGCCCTGTGTAGGGTAGGTTTTGCATTAACTGTTTTCCACACCGACCTGACAGTTTTATTACTGGTCAGAGAGCTAATTAAAGATTTTTTTTTAATCAATTAAAAGTAGTTATTGGAAAAGTAGTAGTGTGTGAAGCTACTCCCACCAAAGCTTTATAAATAATAGATTTTATTTAACTTGAATACACTTCAAATTGTATGAAATTTCATGTCCATTTTTGTAAAATGTTTGCAGTAATGCAAATGTATGGGTTTCAAGGAGTTTTTTTTAAAGAAAGCAGCCAATACTTGAAGCGGATTTCTGGCGAGTTAAATTCTAGGCCGCCAACAGGAGGCCACGGCGATTATAACCGTCAGGCCTTATTGAAATGCCGCCAGTACACCTCCTTTCCCCATTCCGGATGGAAGAGGGGCCAGGGTGGCTGCCGGCAGGGAACAATTGAGTGGCCCTGACCGCCTGCCAGCTTGCAGGTATGTGGCAGGAAGGGGATTTCGGGAGGGTCTTGCAGGAGGGAAGGGGTGGGTGGGTGCAAGTCGAAGGCAGGGGAGGCTGACATTTTCCTTGTGGAGCTCGCAGGAGCACTCCTGCTCATCCTGGCCCGACAAAGGGAAGGTTTGCACTTGCCTTGGAGGGTCTCTCTGCCTTCAGAACAGCTACAGACCTGCTTCAGGCTGGTTGAAAAGCTGCCGAGGCTTCCCCTGCTCAAGCCCTAGCTAAAATTCAGTCAGGGTCAGTTGAACTCCAGTCTTGGGTTCAGAAGCCCCTGTGTTGGAATTCTTGGCCGAATTCACTCGGAGTTAAATTCTTTTTTTTTGGATTGGGGGTGGGGGGTGGGGTGGCAAGACGCAAACCTTAGGATATGTGATGGAAGCAGGAGACTGCAGAGTGATTGCCACGTTGTCACAATATTTGTCTTTGGACAAACCTGGTTGCTTGGCAATGGAAAAAGACCAGCATCACAACCAGCAGGCATTTGTGCCTAACTGACATGGCCTTCAATGGGTATTTTCATTCTTAAATTTAACAAGAAAAAATTGTTGGTACAGTAATTTGTTCCAGCAAAAGTCAATGATTTTGACTACAAATGGGAATGATCAAACTGAAGCCATCTGTTAATTTTTCTGTTATAGTTATAAGTTTTTAATAAACATCTGCTTTTTTGTAACTTTCATAGCTCTTATTAAATAGTTTTTAATGCAATCACTTGATATACTTAATGCATTTGACCATTCTTGTTGCTTTTTAGTTCTAGTTATTTTGAACAAGTGCCTTTTACTCGAGTCTTCTAAAAAAAATACTCTGTATCAATGATTTATATCCTACTTGTTTTTGAAGATTCAATTGAAGGCTTTTGCAAAAACCTCTTTTGAAAAACAACTTCACAGAGGTAATTTTCTGACTACCCACTGCCAGTGGGCATTCTCACCTGCCGATAGCTCATATTGTAAATTTGGGCATGATCTTCCGACTGTTTAAATAAATGGCTTTCCGTTGCCAGTGCAAAGTTGGAAAATTGCCCCTTACATGATTCCATTAACTGAGTGAAAGACAGATTTCTGCTTCTGCAATAGTTTCTTTATGTTAACTATTTCCTTTCTGTTCTCACTTCCAGTGGTGATCAGTTGTGTAGCCTGTTGGGAGAGAGAAAATCAACGGCTAGCAATGTGATAAAGAACATTGAGAGTACAGCAGAGAGATGGGGTAATTTTTGACTTTGTGTGATAGTGTAAAATGACTAATAGCGAATCGGCAACCTCTTTTAATCTCACCCGATATTTATTTCCATTGGATGTAAAATAGGCTGCTGATTCCATTGAATTCACCCGTTTTACACTATTGCACAAAGTCAAAATTACCCCCACAAGGTGGACTGCAAATCAACACATAAGAAAGGGGTCAAGTTAAGAACAAATATGCAGGGAAAGTCCAGCAACATTCCCAATATTTGACTCCTTAGGTTAAGCAGTAGTGTTGTAGAGGCCAAAACAACTATGATGCCTGTATGGTATGGAAGTAGATTTTGCTGTTTGTGTGATATTCTGATTTGGAAAAAGCAAAACAAATACAACTGGTAAAACAGAATAATGTTTATTTTTAATATACTTAGGGGGAAAAATTTGGTGGCGTCCTCTTTGGGGTGCTAACTTCATTGCGACGCTCCTTTTAGCGCCCCGAAAAAGTTAACGACCCTGTGCCGTAAATTCAGTGGTAGCGCCCCAAGCAGGAGGCGGGGCACTTCTGGAAGCGCTCCCCCTCCCTCCTGGGGTGCTACAACTGAATATTGCTGCGCTACGTGCAACAGCGCCATGCGCGTCGGCACTTAGTGTAGCAGTATTATAGGCCTCCCTCCCCTGATTAAAGGGGAAGGGCCTAGCGCTGCGCGCACCGGGGCCCTGCTGGACCACCGGGGAGTGGGGTGCTGGGAAAGCAGCCAGCACTCAAGAGGAGTGCCGGGCTGAGCGATCACGGCTGGCTCCCCGAATGAAAAAGGGGAAGGGCGCAGGTGCTGGCAGGTGGCCAAATAAAAAATTGCTGCACGACACCTGCCCTTTAACTTATGCCGCCACGGCTGCAAAAACATCACCCTGACCCTGTCGGACATATCGTCCAGCGATAAGTCAGGGAGTGCAACTGAAGTTTGTGGCTGGGGCACGAGTGGGGCGCTGCACACGGCGATGACGTCATTGCCGGAGGCGCAGCGCCACGGGGCACAACTGGCTATGGCCGCCGTTAACCTCCCACTGAATTTCGCGGGAGGTTTTAGCGGCACCACGCCCAGGCGCTAGGGGCTTTGCGCCCCGTTAGTGTCCCCCAGGGGTGCTAATGGGAGGCGCAAAGCAACCCAATTTTTCCTGCTTAAGCTTTGCTTGTAATGATATTTCAGTTTGAGTTTGAGCATTAAGGGATGTTCCCTTAAAGTTCAATATTGTAATTAAAGGAAAGACTTACATTTGTGCAGCACCTAATCATGTCACGTCTCAAGCCTCACAGAAATGTTTCTAAGCATTCCAAATACATTGAATTGTCTTGAAATGAAGTGGTGATGTTAGCTCTGAAATTCCACAGGGTTTCCACCAGTATCTTACCCGAGTTATGGGTGGGAAACTGGAAGATCCCCAGAGAATTTTAGGGCTGTTGGGTGGGGAAACTTACTTACTTGGCTGCTATTTTTCCCCCACATTGGGTGACACATGTTCACACAAATGTAAGTGAGATGAATGACTAATTACAGTAATTATCATTTTTGGTGATGTTTGCTGAGGGAGGAATGTTGCCTGGAGTATCAGGAATCATGACTTGCAATTAAACTGCCATAGATATTGGTCCAGCTTTTCAGTGTAACGCCAATGAGCTTGAGTTTTTCGACTAGAATCATGACTACAATCATTTTAATCTGGAGTTAGCATGAATTTAGCGTAAATCCTAGATGATTTTCAGGTGGTGCAGCTATATCGTTTTTAGTCTAAACACTGCTCATTTCTTGGC
Source organism: Squalus acanthias (assembly GCA_030390025.1). NCBI lineage: Eukaryota > Metazoa > Chordata > Chondrichthyes > Squaliformes > Squalidae > Squalus > Squalus acanthias. The sequence goes on along the minus strand of CM059426.1, from coordinate 101,331,715 downwards.
TATAATGAATTTGTAGCCCATGGGGACCCATATGAGGCCCAGACAGCACCTGGTATCTGTTGGTATAGGTGGGTTCTTTTAGAGATGTACCTGGGGAAATGATAAGCGATGTCGCAGCTTCAATTGCAGCACAGGCAGAAGCGACCCAACATCTTAGTGCTGCAACTGAAGCTCAGACTGCTCGCATGCAGTCTCAGTGTGATGCCTCCCAAGCTCAGAATTCACTCATGCAGTCTCAGGTTGAAGCCACCCCAGCTCTGACTGTTGCCATCATGGCTGGGTTTACCACTGCCGACCGGGGCTTTCACAGTGTTGCAGCAGGCCAGCAGTCTGTGCTCCAACAAATTGCTCGGAATGCTGAGGCACCACCCCGGGGGAGTGGCAGTGGGTCAGTGGAGCAGGAACCTACGGTCCTCTGTCAGGATGACAGCATTCCTACTCCCACTACTGCCACTCCGCCATTGCCCTTGTCGCTGTCTGTCAGTGACCCAGCCCAGACTGCTGCCACACATGCCGAGGTGGTGCAGTCTACAGCCGGGCCTTCTGGATCCACAGCTGGTCGAGGTCATCCTACAAGGCCATCTGAAATCTCCCACACGGAAACTCAGCAGCCTTCCACAAGCCATACTACAACCACTAGGGGAGCACTGCATAGGAGCACTAGATCAGGAAAGGGCACACAAAATACAGACACTAAGGGATTGCACAAGGGTGTTTAGTTAATAGTATTTATGTAAATATGTGTGATATGATTATAGATAAATTTATTCATGGTGTTTGGAAACTTTTGTGGTGTCTCTCATTTCAGCTTTGCGCCCAGGAGGATGCTGTGATATGGCGTGAGACAGGGATGGTATGATGGGGATGTGGTGAGCAACGAGGATCTGGGGTTTCATTCATGCGAATTGGAGTCTGATGAGCCGGTCACGGACAGCCCGTCCGGAAGGCCGATTGTCTATCTGCCTCCTCCTTCCCTCCTGTTCCTCTTCCTCCTCATCCTCATCCTCATCCTCCTCCTCATCATCATCCTCCTCCTCCTTGTCCTCCTCCCCCTCGTCCTCCTCCTGAGGTGGTCCCACAATCCCTTGTGGTAAGGGCTGGGCCCTCATGATGGACAAGTTGTGGACCATGCAGCAGACCACCAAGAAATAGGACACCCGCTCAGCCGAGTACTAGAGGGCTCCTCCTGAGTGGTCAAGGCAGCGGAACCATTGCTTCAGTAGGACGATGGTCTGCTCAATGATGTTTCTGGTGGCAGCATGGCTCTCATTATATGAGTGCTGAGCATGAGTGTTGGGGTTGCAGAGGGGAGTCATTAGCCAGGTGGACAACAGATAGCCCTTACTCCGAGCAGCCACCCTCGAGCTTGACGTGGTGGCTGGAAGAGTGCTGGCACACCGGTCTGGCGCAGGATGAAGGCATCATGGCTGCTGTCAGGATAATGGGCATTGATATTGAAGATTTGCTGTGTGTGATCGCACACCAACGGCACATTAAGTGAGTGGTAGCCTTTGCGGTTACGGAAGATCTCAGGATTGTTATGCAGTGCCCGCAAAGCCACGTGGGTGCAGTCAATGGCGCCCTGCACCATGGGGAAGCCCGCTATCCTGGAAAAGCCACATGCGCGCTCATCCTGTTTCTCTCTGGTGATCGAGAAGCCAATGTACTCCCTTCTCCTGGTGTAGAGAGCCTCTGTGACCTCCCAGATGCAGCGATGGATGGAGAACTGTGAGATTTTAGCTATGTCTCCTGCTGCAGACTAGAAGGATCCGCTGGTGAAGATATTGAGGGCCACGGTGACCTTGACTGCCACTGGGGGAGCTGTGGTCACCCTGGTCCGAGACTGGAGGTCTGGTTGCAGGAGGCGGCAGAGTTCTGTGACCACCTCCTTGGTGAAGCAGAGCCTCCTGATATACTGCCCCTGTCTTAATTGAAGGTAGGAGAAGTGCTGTCGGAAGACCATAGGAGGGTAAGGCCTCCTGTTGAGAGCTCTGATGGCTCTCCTCCCTCAGTGCACATGTTCCCGTCTTTCTCGCTGCCTCTGCTGTAGATCCTGGAGGGTGTGGTCGACTGCCAGAACAGCCCCCATGACTTTTAGCAAGTGTTGTAGTTTGAAATGTGTCAGAAATAACTAAGTAGTTTTTTACTTACCAGAACACTCCCTGATACCAATTAACCTTGAAATAACTAAAGAAAACTCTTATATTTACAGGAAGTAGCACGCAACCACTCAAACTGTAAAACCCTGTCATGTGCGAGTGATTGGTAATGATCCCTTTAGATAGCGTCGCTGGAGCCGGCTTCCTGGTGCTGCACGCCACCTCAAACTGTCGTTGCTTTCTCCAGCCGGTAACTGCAAAGGCCAAAATGAAATTGGGAGATTGGACGTCAAGTGAGCGTTGCACACTCGCTGACCTCATGATCTCCGTGATTGCAATGTCCCTGGCGATCGAGTTTAGTGGCAGCGCTACCGGCAACACTGAAATGGCGTGCGGCGCTGGAACCGCCATCAGCTGGTGGTAGAGCGCTGATTGGCATTTTAGCGCCATCTCGTGGTGCTAACGTGTGGCGTTAAACACACCAATTTCTCCCCCATAGAAATTATAGCACAGAAACAGACCATTTGGCCCAACTAGTCTATGCCAGTATTTATGCTCCACATGAGCCACCTTACTCCACCTCACCCTATCTTCATATCTTTCCAACCACCAAGGTTATGGTTGGCAAGGACACTACTATCCTCAGTTGTTATGTCTATGGTTCATTCCTGTCTAATTCTGCAATACCAGGTATTGTGCTGCATAAGCATTGATGAAACAAATGATTGGTGCAACAGTTGCAAGTTGAGGCCAGGCTCCATACTCTGTCAGCATGGGATTTGGGCCTCATCCAGCGTTTCATGTTTCTTTTTAGTCAGAATCACTGAATCGATACTACAGTGCTTAGACTCATAGTCAGATACAAGTAATAGGCTGTTCAGATATATGGAAGAACTTAATAGTAACTTTTTATACCCAAGCATATTGCTCCATATGACATCAGGAAGCATTACATTAAAATTACTCACAAAAACATATTATGGGAATCATACTAAGATGAAATACAAGAAAATGTTGCTGTCTGTTCTGGATGAAGTATGCCTGAACTTGCTTCCCAGCTGTATTTCTTTTTTTTGAGCATTTTGGGAACTAGCCATCCCATCTGTTCATCCATCTATACTAACTTGGCATCTCAATAGCTCAGATTCCCTTTATCAAATGGAGAAATGGTATAATACGTCCATCAAACCTTCTCTTTTTCAGCCGCATTTATTAGTGCTACACTTGAGTTCATGTGGCCTTTCCTGTTAGAATCTGTGTTCTTTCAGCAAATGAACATGGAGAATGCTGCACCTCCATTCTTCCATGTTCGTGTGAACATCAACTTCGTAATACTTTCTTAAATTATTATCTAAGTTAAACATTTTAAACAGCTTATTCTAATATATATTCTTATTTTATGCTGTAATATCTAGAGTTTGCATGTTCTCATACATGCCCTTCTATCAGAGTCAGAACCTTAGACAAGTTAGATTTAACAAGGCTTTCAGTTCTTAAATTAAGAGAGTCGATAATAACCCTAACCACCCAGTGGAAATTGAGTTAGTAAGCAGTTAAAAATGAGGGGTTACTCACCTGCTCGTAACTCAACCTTTTCTAAACATTGCCGATTTTAACCTGCAAGGCTCTGCAGGCAAATGAGACACCTGCCTAAAGTAGGCAGGGGCCTCGTGACTTAATCAGGGTCCTATTCCGTCCCTGCCCCGGACGACCCCCTACCCTCCTCAGAGATCCTGCTGCAACCACCTGCTCACGACCTACCTGTTTGCCGGCGAGCATTCCTTTGTTGCCAGCCCATGGCCTCTGGCCGACCCAACCTCCTCTCCCCACCGCAGGCCAGCTGCCACCTTCCAGCCGTTTCGGGCAGGCGGCTGACTGGTGCCATGTAGCTGATCCTCAGGAGGTTAAATACCCCGGGCCTCAAACTTAAACCAGCCAGTGCATTTTGCATGCCTGCCCCCATCTCCTGCTCACCCAAAACCTGATGTGTGTTAAAGTCTACTACTCAGTTTTCGTTATTCACCAATTTGCAGCTTGAAATTAGCTATACTTTCTTTCAACAGCTGCACTGGTGAAATACTTCTTCATATTTCCATACTATTTAGATAGATTAAGTAACACGTGGAGGGCATTGCATTTTTGGTATCAATCCATTAAGAGAAGTGAAAATGAAGTGACATTCTTGGAACCATCCTTTACATGATAATCTTAACTGCATCTTGCATTATATTACCACTGGATGTAATGTTGATTAAGTAAACCAGACTCGTATTTTTTTTTTGCATGGGGTGGGAGGGTGGAATTAATGTTTAATATTTGATATTGGCCTTAATAGCATCTCAATTGTTTCATAGATTTTTTTCACAGATTTCTCTGACTTTTTCTTCCAAATATGAATCTGATATTCTTCACACAGCATTAGTGTTTCACCATCCTTCAATATGATGCAGTTCCCAAACTGACTATGATTACAACACTTAGTCTACTCGAAGCTGCATTTTGTAGCTAGGAAACTAAAACTGTACCAATAGCTGAACAAGTATGACTGTGACAGTAGCTGAGGGAACAGGGATTCACTTAATCCGAGAGTAAACACTCAACTCAAAGCAAACCTGTCAAGCTTAATGTAAAAATATTGTTTGGCCCGAGTCACCCTTCAGGTAGACAGGTGGGCAAAACACTGTGGGTGGATATATTCATGAAGGAGACTTCTCAGATTTGATTATAATTCAGCAACTTGAAAAATGTGTTTAATCTGTCTAAGAGTTAGGCCGCAATTTTGCCAGCGCTCAGAGGGTGAATTTGGAGGCGGGTCGGGAGTAAAAATCTAAATGATTGCCGGCGGGTTGCTAACTTGCCGCCATCCCACCTCCACACAACTTTGCAAAGTGTGAGGTCGGCGAGTCCCGATCAGACCTGACACCAAACGGTGGGAGAGGCACTTAAGGCAGTTAACAGCTTGTTAACTGCCTACATAATCCCTTTTTAACAGGCTCTTCGCATTATAAGAAATTTTCAGCGTGTTGCCTGTCGTGCGACAAACACGCTAGCTGATTGTGCCGGGTTCAGCAAGTAGGTGAATTGTTGACTGCTGCACCTGCAGCGTAAAAGTGGAGGTGCAACATGGCTGACTTTCAGATGACAGAACTTTGTGCTTTGAGGTTTTGGAACACATTTTGCAAGTCTATTGAGCTTGTGAGTGTTTAAGCTGAGATCCATATGCACTGTGTCCTCCTTGGAATAGCCTCTGGCCAAATTGACTGAGCGCTTATAACATCTCTTCCTCAACTAACATGTATACCAGCGGGATGGGAACCATTTATACCCTCTCATCCTGGTCCTCCGAATCAGAGGAAGAGCAGCCGCGGCAGCAGCAGAACCGGGCACAACAGCAGCAGCAACAACAGGAGCGCCAACCTTCTCCTCAGCTACCTGATGCTGCACAGGGCAGAGGGCGTCAGCGCAGGGCTGCACCTCACCGCAGGAGATACCCCCAACATAGAGATTACAGGCTTCCTCAACATGAGTGAAAAGCAGTGCCAAAGGAGGCTGAGACTTGCGCGAGAGGTAGTCGCTGACATCTGCACAATGCTGCACCAACACTTACCAGTGGCTGTTAAAGTCAACACCGCCCTTAACTTCTTTGCTTCAGGATCCTTCCAGGGATCATCAGCAGACATCAGCGGCAACTCCCAGTCGGCCGCACACACTTGCATCACGCAGGTTACCGATGCCCTCTTTGCAAAGGCGCACAATTACATCCACTTCTTCACAAATGAAGCACGTGTAACCGTGCATGCGGTTGGCTTTGCAAATATGGCAGGCTTCCTAAGGGTGCAGGGCGTAATAGACTGCACACATGTGGCCATTAGGGCACCCCATCACAACCCAGCTGTATTTGTCAACCACAAGGGCTCCCACTCCCTTAACGTCCAGCTGGTGTGTAACCACAGGAAGAACATTATGCATGTTTGCGCCAAGTTCCCTGACAGTTGCCATGACTCGTTCATCCTGCGGCAGTCTACTGTGCCTCAGCTCTTCAATCTGCCAACCCAACTTTCCGGATGGCTACTTGGAGACAAGGGCTATCCCCTGAAGACGTGGCTAATGACACCGATGAGTAGGCCATCAAATGAAGCTGAGGAGTGCTACAATGTGAGCCACATTTCCACCAGAAGCATCATAGAGCAAAACATCTCCTTGCTCAAAATGTGATTCAGATACCTCGACAGATCTGGTGGAGCCCTACCATATGCACCAGCCAGGGTCTCCAGAATCATCGTGGTCTGCTGTGCCCTGCAAAACATCGCACAGCAGCGTGGCTTACCGCTGCCTGAGGAACAAGTGGCTCAGCGCACAGCCTCCTCGGAAGAGGAAGAGGAGGAGGAGGAGGCAAGGGCGGATGTGCCAATTCCACTAGCACGCGAGTACATTGCTGGCCGTGAGGCAAGGGATGCACTTATCCATGCCAGATTCATGTAATTTGATGCATCAACCACATATGGCTGGCACATGGAAATGAATGTCTGGCCGACCTTCTTAACACACCATACAGCATCTGTGCAATAAACTGTGGTTTTCTATCACTCTCATCACCATCATTACAGATGACAGGTGCCCAGACCCCTCACTGTGCAACTTCCACTTCTGAGCACACATAGGCCAACTCTTTGAATCTTTGCCATCGCTTTTCTTTAATACATTAATAATAATGATGACAAATGTTTGTATCAGATGAAAACACCCAAGTGACTACCCTTGTGACTATTTGTGTGTTAACTTTCTCTTACGCGTGCTTCTACGTGGTTCTTTCCCTGTGGCTTCAGCAGATGTAGAGGCACCTTGCTCACTTCTATGCTATGCTTGCTTTGACACCTTTTGCAGGTGTCCTCTGGGTTTGGGAGCTTGGGAGGGCTCCGCAACAGTCTGCTCCTCCTGCGGCTGAGACGGCCATCTCAGTTGGGTGAGGAATTTGGGACTCTGACCGAGGGCTCTGCTGTGGCATGGGAGTGTGAGCACTTGGAGAGGAGCCCACACATCCTTGTTGTCGACCACCAACATCTCTCTCATGGATCACCCGCACTTCACTGCTAGCAAGTGGCTGGAGAGCATTTTGCTACACATAATTGGGGCCATGAGGACCCGTCCCTGTACTGACAGTCTTCATAACAGGTGGCTCCTCTCCTCATTAGCTGCCCATCTATCCTCCATAGCAGACCATCTATTTAGAAGAGTCATCATGTTCATTTGAGTCTGGTGATTTATGTCCTCCATGGGGGTTGCCTTCCTTTCCATGGTGGCACCTACATTCGCCATTGAGTGCACCACCGCATTGCTCATGTTTGAGATGGACTCCTCCATTCTCTGCACACTTGCAGTAACCGTGGATGCAAACCCTGTCAGAGACTCCTGCACTTGTTCCTGGAGTTCCAGCACTGCTCTCTTTCTGGATGGCCCCAGAGGCACAGCGTTTAAATGCAGCAGAGCAGAGCTAGGAGAGTCCTGCGACCTCTGACGAGGACTCTACAGTGCTGTCACTGTCTCCACCATCTGCTGATGCTCACTTGTGAGCTGTGATACACCAGGTGACAAAACTACTCTATGTCGCGAAGGTCCCACCGAGGTGTGCGTATCTGCGCTGGTGCTGGGTGCGCTGATTTCTGGTGACGCTGCTCCCTCTAAGCCTCCAGGTTCCTCTGAGGAGTCGTCCGGCTCTTCCTCCTGGACAGTGGGGAGGGGGGCTCTCGATGGTCCTGTGGGGGAGTAAAGGCATGAGTTAGACGGGTGATATTTAGGTAGCAGGCACATCGAATTGCGCAGCTGATCAGAACTCAATCTGTATGAACATCAGATGCCATATCAGTCACTCATGCAATCTAAATGAGAGGGTTGCAAATCTATTTTGTCACCAGCTTGCTCTTCTGCGTCCGCCTCTCCGTCCCCCACTTCCAGCTCCTCTGCACCTCTGATGATGTCGAGAGCAGCCTCCTCAACGTTTGTTAAAGTTGCGAGGAATGGTGGGCCTCCTCCTGTCCTCGCTCTCTCCCTCTTATTGTGGAATCTCTTTTCCTGCAATGAGGGACACAAGTGGAGTTTCAGTGACATTGATGGAGTGAATGTAAAGATTCCATAACATAGAAGCTTAGAGGGAGACAAAGATGGAGTGAGGTGCCAAAACCAAGGTGCCTCCCTGTGCCTTGTTAGTTGTCATTGCATAACAGTGAGAGCGAGTGTGAGGGGTGCACAGTAGGATGGTGAAGTGACTCTGTGCATAGAGAGAGAGGGATAGGTAAGGGTGCAAGGGATGTAAGGGTAAGTTGGGATATGGAGGAGGAGGTTGACAATGCAGAGTGCTGGTGATGAGAAGAGATGGGAAGCAGATTGAAGGTAAGTGTGATGTTATACTCACTTTTGCTGAGCGTAGCAGGTCATTGAACCTTTTCCTGCACTGCACCCAGGTGCAAGAGCACAAGGACCTGGCGCTTATCTCCTCAGCAATTTGCAGCCAGGCTGCCTTTGTCTGCTGAGGAGGCTTCCTCCGGCCATCGGGAGGGAACAGAACATCCCTGCGCCCTCTTACTCCCTCTACAAGAGAATGGAGGGAGTCATCATCAAATCTAGGAGCAGCCTTCGATCTTGCAGCAGTCATTTTTAGAGGACCCATTTTCAGGAGCAGCATAAACCAAATGAAATGCAAAGGCTACATGGGCCCCTTAAAAGCTCCTGAATGGAAGACGTCAGCAGAGGTGAGCAGCACACCCGAACCCACTGATTGGGCCGGGTAGCGTGCACGGCGGGCTTAATAAGCCTAGTTAAATTAAAATCGTGATTTCGGAGCGACTGAAGCTGACAGCGGGACTGGAAGCCGCCGACCACTCAACCTGACTCCAACCCGACTCCAACCCGACTCCAACCCACCTCTGCTGGGAAAATCCCGGCCTTAGTCTACATTTTCCCTTATATTCATACTCGTAGGGTAGGATTGCTGTGGATTTGACTAGATAGAGCCAAAGGACTGAGGTTTGCTTATTTTTCCAAAATAATTGGTGCTTGGATTACCTTGCCTTACCGGAGCAACTGTATAAATTTATTGTTTGGTGGGGAAACTGAGTCAATTGGGTTGATTTTCCTTTGGCCCCATGCCAAAATGCAATTGAAGCAGAGCTCACTGGAAGTAACTACACCAGGGTACTCCTAATTCCGCTGTATTTCGGGCTTCAAGTATTTTGCATATAGTGGGTGTTGTCCAGCACATGTGGCATCATGCTATTGGGTGCCTGCCCCTTGTGGGTAGAAACTCGTGGTGCTTTTACATGCCTTAATGCATGCAGCAGCTTTAAAGTGTTGTGGTGTTGGGAGAATTACTGTATGTTTGTGAGCCTTTCTTGGGAGCAATGTAACACTTTGTTTTCATGAGCCTTTTGTCTTGGCAGCTTATATTTGGGGCATTTTTATTCTTCTGGAAGTAGTCAGCCATGTCTGGCAGGACTGCTGGAAGAATCATGCCCCCTGCTTGGCTGAGGGCACATCGAGAGCTTGTGGCAGTGACTAGAGCAGAGGAATGGAGCCTTTGTTTCCCTACCATGCCCATCAGGTCTCCAAGACTGTGGGCAGTAGGGCACTGGGGCAAGTGGCAGAAAGTCTCAATGTACGCAGCAAAGTCCAGAAAATGTGGCTGCAGTGCTGGAAAAAAAAATTAATCAACCTCACCAGGAGGTGTAATGTATGCTGGGCTATTGTCATCTCTTACACCAGAACTAGCATGGTCTCTTATGACCCATAACTTCCTTCACTTTCTCCTCACCTTATCATGGTTGTTCATCATGCTCCACTTTCAACTAACTTTCATACCCAGTACCCTCTCTTTCAGCAAAAGCATGCCACGGGCAGCTTTGGAATGTGTGGCAGCTCTAGTGCCATCTGCAGTGCCACCCCTCATGGTGAGGTTGTTATTCCAGTCTTTGCATCTTTCCTGAATGTTAAGCCATAGACACCTTCAGCTACAATAGCACCTCCTCATGGGGCAAGATAGCTTGGTCAAATGAAGTGAGAGATTGGTATAGGCTTCAGCAATGTTATTGCTGTGATGGGGTCTGCTCACTCACAGATAGATCAGCACAGTGATATGGAGGCTTCAAGCAAGGGCCGGCTGGAGCAGGCAATGGGTGATGTTACTGTCTCTTGCAATAGCAATACATCCACACCAGTGTGAACCCAGCGCTCCCACCCCCTCCCCGCCCACCATCCCCCCCGCACCACCACCACCACCCGCTCCTTATGACTTTGCAGGACTTTTCAATTGACAAAAGAGCTAACGACTACATCAAGTTTTCCATGTCCTCCTCTGATTATGATGATACCTCACCTCCATTCAAAAATGCTTCCTGATCATCCTCCTCCTCTTCCTCCATATAACATATGTATAAGGTTATTCCAAATTGGACCCCATTCTACTAAAGCATAGGCTCAAACAATTCCTCACCTCTCCTAAAAGAAAATTGCCCACCAGGGCAACCTTGGTGCAGCTACAAATTTAATTAATTTTGCAAAGGCAAGGGTGCAAAAATGATTAAAGTACTTGTCAACAATTTACAGCATTGCTGTTTAAATTTGACAACAATTAAAATGGAGCATTAGTTTTATTCAGTGGCCACTTTACATGGTGACAGCAGAAATGGAGCAAAGCTGATTGCAGGTCACTATGATGTAATTTGACCCCTATTTTAAGGGAAAATTAAATCTCAGTGCCTCCTTGAGGCAGAACAAAACAAAACCCTGACTGACCTGCGATGGGAAGTATTGTGGGCAGCAGAACTCGGGCAGACGTTGCACGTAACCGGCCTATGTTTGGCACCACAAAAATCATCACACTTGCGATGCAAAGTAGAGGAAAAGCAGTCCTAATATTTACAGCACTACATGGCCATAGAAGAGTGAAGCTTGGGTCTATAAGCAGAGTTCCGAGGAGAATTAATTGGGAGACAGAATTAGAAAATAAAACAGAAGGAAAAGGGTGTGGAAAGGAAATATCTCTAAGAAAACAAGAGGAAAATGCCAAGACCTAAGTGCCTGAATAAGCAGGTGAAAACAACTTCAAGGCCAAGCAGAATTGTTTTAAAATGTAGAAGCAAACCAAGAATAATGAAGACTGACAACCATACAAAAGTCAGTTGAACATAATCAAAAGGAGTCTTGGAAGTGGTAAGAGGTCAATGGAAGATGGCAGGAGAGAGTCACAGTTTTTTTTTATAGCAATGCAAGAACCAGATTAAATGTTAAAGGCTAAATCGGTCAAAGGAACATCAAAAAATGCAATGTGACCTTTTGTCCCATCAAACTTGTTCCTTCCACAGGCCATGTACACTCTGTTCTATTGCAGACTCTGCTTAAATCACATAGAATAGAATCATAGAATCATAGAACACAGAGGGAGACCAGTCGGCCCATGGTGTCTGTGCTGGCTCTTTGAAGAGCTATCAAATTAGTCCCATTCCCCTGCTCTTACATTCTGCAGAATGAAAGACCAAGAATGCAAAAGGAAGGAAAAATACCCTACAAAGCAGTTTCACTCTCAGGAAGCAAGGATATCTTCAGAAAAAAATTGCAAAGTTGCAATCCAGTTCCTAGTGGTTGTGGACCCACAGTATAACACTGCCTGTAATTTGGAACTAATTGAAACTAAATTGACAATCTCGCTCAGAAAGGCCACAGGATGACTGGTTTGGGAAAGGGAAAAATGACACACTATCCCAATAAAGGATGCATTTTTGAGATTATGGCTGAGAAACATTACTGGGACAGAATAGAGACAGCTTTACTCTATATGTAATCTTCCTACATATGATTGGAAGTGCTCGATGCTGACACTGGGTACCTGAAATGTAAAGTGTTCCATTCCACAGCATTAACATCTCTCATATAAAAGCAAATTATAGCGGATGCTGGAAATCTGAAATCAAAACAGAAAATGCTAGAAATTCTCAACAGGTCAGGCAGTTACTGTGGAGAGAGAAACAGAGTCAATGACCTATCATCAGAGTTCTAACAAAAGGTCAACTCTGTTTCACTCTCTATAGTTGCTGCCTGACCTGCTGAGTGTTTCCAGCATTTTCTATTTTTATTTTATTAACAACTCTCACCTTGATGAGCACCCGATTCACAAAAATATTAAAAATTGTCTGTCAGATGACTGAAGCAAAGAATGTGCTTCAGCATTTTGATTAAAATGGTTCCAATTGGACATAACTGACACAACACAAAAAAAGTTTTATTAGTTTATGTAATAGAGTAGGCAGAACAAATTAAGGATGATGAGTTGCTAGTCCATGTGCTTGCTTTGTTAGGCCAGAGCGAACTGAGCATGCTCATACCAAACCATGTGATAATACATTACACTGCTTTCCCCCTTTAAAAAAATGTACATATTCCCCTCTCAAATTCAACAAAACTATGGTCCTACCTTTCCCAGCATTATATGTACCACATAACAAAAATGCCTGTTTTTTTTCTTCTACATGAACTACAAATTCATTTTAATAACAGGTTTGCGGAGCCTTCCTGATCTCCTTACAAGAAGGTTTGGTGTTAACCAATTTTCGGGCTGTTTTGTTTTGGTTCCGAATTTAAAGACGGACCTGTTTCTATCTCGATTTGTTTGAACCTATATGTTTCACTTCAATCCACTTTGAGTGACTATCTACATGTACCAGGAAATAATCATTTGCTTTCTCACAGAAGTCTACATGGACTCTCTGAAAAGATCTACTTGGCCATGACCAGGGTTGCAGTGGAGTTTTGGGTGGTTTGTTTCTGCAATTTTGGCAAACGCTGCATTTGCTGACAAGTGATTCAAGATCACTGTCCAATCCAGGCCAGTAAACAAAGCTTCTTGCAATTGATTTCATACTGACAATCCCTGGATGTTCAGTATGAAGTCTGGCCTGAATTCTAGCTCTCAAAGGAGTAGGCACCACCACTTTTTTTCCCCACTTGATACAACCTTGCTCACAAGACAATTCAGCTACGACAGTTATGGATTGGTTTCAATTCTATGTCCATACACTGATCATTCAAGGTGTTTTCATACACTCTTTTCAGTACTGAGTCCTTTTGAGTCTCATCTGCAATCTCAGTTGCATTCACGGGAAAGTCTTTGTCAACTGCACCTAGTGTGAAAATCGCACCTTCACTCCCAACACACGAGTCCTCATGTGGCAACCTGGACAAAGCATCTGCGATTGCATTTTGCTTTGAAGTGTGATATTCAATCATGTAGTCATATTGTGACAACAACACTGCCCAACGTTGCATTCTAGATGCGGCCATTGCAGGGATGGCATATTTGGGCCCCAATGTTGCTAGGAACGGTTTGTGATCGGTTATCAGGGTAAACTTTCTGCTGATCAGGAACTGTTGGAATTTCTTGATTCCAAACACTATGGCGAGTGCTTCCTTTTCAATTTGCATGTATTTTCTTTCGCTCTTTGTGAGGGTTTGCGATGCGAACGTGATTGGTTTCTCTTGGCCGTCATCCATTACGTGGCTTATGACAGCTCCCACACCTGTAGCTGGAAGCATCACACGCTAACTTAAGCTCACGTTCTGTGTCATAGTGTACAAGTAGAGCATCGCATAGAGAGGCTTCTCTTACAAGCTTCCTGTTGTGCTTCTATATATTAATAATAATACATTACAGTTTATTTGCAATTTAGGTTCCAAATTGGCTTTGTATCCACCCACCCTACCCCCCAACTCCACCCCAAACCTAGATTTACTTATCTGAGGGCTGCTGTGAAGCTCGTTGCTGCCCCATCTTCATTGACTCTTCGCTGGCCGGCTGTTCTCGCCACACTGGCTTGAAGGAAATGAGGTCCGTGGTCCAATGTCGAGGATACCTTGGGCCTCACCATTCAGGCACAGGGATTGTACCTTGCGCCGCTCGCATACCCAAAAATGGGCACGCCAGAATTTTTGCATCAATGAGTTTTGTTCACAAGGCAGGAAACATACAGTTACAGCAGAATTGCACCAAAAGTGCCAAGGTATATCGGCCCCACATTATAGATTTTTTAATGATGCGAACATGCTGCCTGTGTAGTGCAGGAAGAAAGGAATTTCACTGGCTCCTGTATCGACAGCTGACTTGCATTACAGTTGAATTTGAAGTAAAGCTCTGGCATGGTCTGAATGGGTGGGAGAGCACCTTACCAGAACACAACCAGGTACAGAAAGCAGCATCAATCTGACTGGCTGCTAAAGGTGAGATTTTCTGTTCCCTACTTACACAATTCCAACCAGCAAAAGTAGTTTCACCACCAAAAGTTTCCAAGCGATTACCTCATTGTTTCAGATCCATAGAAATAATATTTTTGAAAACATGTTACATCATTTCAATCATAAGATGGAGAAAGGAACTCGATCAATAGTTGATACCATGAAAGATTGACTTTTCTTGCAACAGAAACAATTCTTAACACCCAGGAGAAAAAATGTACTGCAGTAAAATAGCACTACAAGTGGAAAGTAATTCCCCGATCATTCTGTCACAACTGCAGTCTAGACTGAGTAGCCTTGAGGATATTTAGCTGCTGGGCATTTTGAAGTTACATAGGTGTAGGCTGATATTGTTAGGAGAAGGGCCTAACCATATTAGAAACCAAATTAATCCAAGTTCTGCATATCTGGAAAAATTTGAGTCAGAAATTTTTGTATAATCTAACAGGAACATTCAGCCCCTCAAGAAAGTTCCACCATTCATTTAGATCATGGCTGATCAATACCTCAACTCCATTTACCCACCATAGCTCCATATCCCTGATATAACATAATGCTTCTACATGCTTGTCCTGTACATCTGGGTGACCATACGTCCCCGTTTTCCGAGGACAGTCCCCGGGCAAACAATGTTCTCGGAAGAGTCCCTGGTTCACAAAACTTGCCCCCGAAGTGTACCCCTGGGCAGTGAGTGCACACCGCTGAGCTGTCAGTTTGTGGCTCTAAGGCTAAATTAAAGAACAACTTGTACAATGGTCAGAGTCACATATTGCGCATGCGCGACTGGGCATTCTTTCTATGCATGTGCCGGTTGTTGTTTCTGAGATTCTGGCCAGGCTCGTGCTACTGGATTTTTAACGTCAGAAGTGCTTGGGAACACGGTAGGTGATGAGGAGGTCGTGGGGGAGGACCCGATCACAATCACCGGGGGAAGGGGAGGTGTCAGGTGTGACCTCAGTCACTGGGGGGAGGCGGGGTCAGGTGTGACCTCAATCACTGGGGGGAGGGGGGGGAGGGTATGACCTCAATCACTGGGGGGAGGGGGGTCAGGTGTGACCTCAGTCACTGGGGTGGGGGGTGTCAGGTGTGACCTCAGTCACTGGGAGGAGGGGTCAGATGTGACCTCAATCACTGGGGTGGGTGTTAGGTGTGACCTCAGTCACGGGGGGGGGCAGGTGTGACCTCAGTCACTGGGGGGAGGGGGGGCAGGTGTGACCTCAGTCACTGGGGGGGCAGGTGTGACCTCAGTCACTGGGGGGAGGGGGGCAGGTGTGACCTCAGTCACTGGGGTGGGTGTTAGGTGTGACCTCAGTCACTGGGTGGGTGTTAGGTGTGACCTCAGTCACTGGGTGGGTGTTAGGTGTGACCTCAGTCACTGGGTGGGTGTTAGGTGTGACCTCAGTCACTGGAGGGTGGGGGCAGATGTGACCTCAATAACTGGGGGGGTCAGGTGTGAACTCAGTCACTGGAGGGGGAGGGGCCAGGTGTGACCTCAGTCACTGTGGGTGGGGGGGTCAAGAGTGGCCTCAGTCACTGGGGGGAGGCGGGGTCAGGTGTGACCTCAATCACTGGGGGGAGGGGGGGAGGTTATGACCTCAATCACTGGGGGGAGGGGGGTCAGGTGTGACCTCAGTCACTGGGGTGGGGGGTGTCAGGTGTGACCTCAGTCACTGGGAGGAGGGGTCAGATGTGACCTCAATCACTGGGGTGGGTGTTAGGTGTGACCTCAGTCACCGGGGGGGGGGGGGGCTGGGGGGCAGGTGTGACCTCAGTCACTGGGGGGAGGGGGGCAGGTGTGACCTCAGTCACTGGGGGGGCAGGTGTGACCTCAGTCACTGGGGGGAGGGGGGCAGGTGTGACCTCAGTCACTGGGGTGGGTGTTAGGTGTGACCTCAGTCACTGGGTGGGTGTTAGGTGTGACCTCAGTCACTGGGTGGGTGTTAGGTGTGACCTCAGTCACTGGGTGGGTGTTAGGTGTGACCTCAGTCACTGGGGGGACGGGTCAGGTGTGACCTAATCACTGGGGTGGGTGTTAGGTGTGACCTCAGTCACTGGAGGGTGGGGGCAGATGTGACCTCAATAACTGGGGGGGTCAGGTGTGAACTCAGTCACTGGAGGGGGAGGGGCCAGGTGTGACCTCAGTCACTGGGGGGGGGGGGGTCAAGTGTGACCTCAGTCACTGCACAAGAGATTCAAGTATGAACTCACTCACTGGGAGGAGGGGTCAGGTGTGACCTCAGTCACTGGGGGGAGGGGGGTCAGGTGTGACCTCAGTCACTGGGGGAAGGGGGGGGAGGGTGTGACCTCAGTCACTGGGGGGAGGGGGGTCAGGTGTGACCTCAGTCACTGGGGGAAGGGGGGGGAGGGTGTGACCTCACTCACTGGGAGGAGGGGTCAGGTGTGAACTCAGTCACTGGGGGGAGGGGGGTCAGGTGTGAACTCAGTCACTGGGGGGAGGGGGGTCAGGTGTGACCTCAGTCACTGGGGGGAGGAGGGGTCAGGTGTGACCTCAGTCACGGGGGGAGGGGGGGGTCAGGTGTGACCTCAGTCACTGGGGGGAGGGGGTTCAGGTGTGACCTCAGTCACTGGGGGGAGGAGGGGCCAGGTGTGACCTCAGTCACTGGGGGGGAGGGGGGGTCAGGTGTGACCTCAGTCACTGGGGGGAGGGGGGTCAGGTGTGACCTCAGTCACTGGGGGGAGGAGGGGTCAGGTGTGACCTCAGTCACTGGGGGGAGGGGGGTCAGGTGTGACCTCAGTCACTGGGGGGAGGGGGGGTCAGGTGTGACCTCAGTCACTGGGGGGAGGGGGTGTCAGGTGTGAACTCAGTCACTGGGGGGAGGTGGGGTCAGGTGTGAACTCAGTCACTGGGGGAGGAGGGGTCAGGTGTCACCTCAGTCACTGGGGGGAGGGGGGGTCAGGTGTGACTTCAGTCACGGGGGGAGGAGGGTTCAGGTGTGAACTCAGTCACTGGGAGGAGGAGGGTCAGGTGTCACCTCAGTCACTGAGGGGGCGTCAGGTGTGTCTTCAGTCACTGCGCAAGTGGTTCAGGCGTGACCATAGTCACTGGGGTGGGGGGGGAGGTGGTCAGGTGTGACCTCAGTCACTGCACAAGCGGTTCAAGTGTGACCTCCGTAACTGGGGCGGGGGTGGGAGGGCCATGTGTGACCTCACTCACTGGGGGTTGGGATCAGGTGTGACCTCAGTCACTGCGCAAGTGGTTCAGTTGTGAACTCAATCACTGGGGGGGGTGGTTAGCTGTGACCTGAGTCACTGGGGGGAGGGGTCAGGTGTGACCTCAGTCACTGGGGGGAGGTGTCAGGTGTGACCTCAGTCACTGCGCAAGAGATTCAAGTGTGACCTCAGTCACTGCGCAAGTGGTTCAGGTGTGACCTCAGTTACTCGGGGGTGGGGTCAGTTGTGACCTCAGTCACTGGGAGGAGGGGTCAGGTGTGACCTCAGTCACTGTGGGGAGGGGGGGTCAGGTGTGACCTCAGTCACTGGGTGGAGGGGTCAGTTGTGATTTTAGTCACTGGAGAGGGTATCAGGTGTCTGAATGCACTTCAAGAGTATAACGTCACATCTGCAGTAATTCTATGCAAATTTGTTTTGCATTTGTACTGTACATGTGCAACTGTTAAAATATAGGGCCAGAAATTCGGCTGTTGTCGGGTGAGTACGCGTTGTGTACTCACCCGTAAGGCCATCTGAAGTGCCGGTTTCACGCATGCACTGCGCATGCGCGGGAAACCGGAACTGCCGTTCCCCTGAAGGGAGGGGTTCAGAAGTCGAACGCGTGCGCGGGAGAGGCTGCGCGCACGCAGCGAACTTCGATTTTTTTTTCAGGTTTCTCCGGGAAAGTAAGTATGAAGATGCTGCGCTTTTAAAAAGGAGGCGCAAGGCCTGTTTTTAACAAGGTAAGTGGTTAATTAATTACAATTTAAAAAATTTTTCAACAGGTTTTTCTTTTTTAGTTACTTTAAAGAAAGGTAAGTTTATTTTTAGCACCATTACAAAGTATAATTAATTTTTTCAAAAATTTAAATTTTTGTTTAAAGTAGTTAATTTATTTAACTTATAGTTATTTTAAAAATGTGATGTTTTTTTTAATTTATTTGAAGTTTTAGTGAGGTTTTGGGGCCGATCTCTATTCATAGATTTGACAGGTCTTCCTGTCAAATCTATGAATGAAAATGCCCTGCTAGGATTGGCTCTCCATGGCCCACGTGATCCCAGGGGACGCTTCGAACTAACTGCGCCCCTGGGATACACAAGCACTGCGCGCCGGCAGCTGGAGGAGGCCCAGGACCCGAAGTCCTCGTGGGCCCAAAGCACAACTGCAGGCGCGATAGGCAAGTACGCGTGCGATGCTTGCACCCGCAGGAAGCTTGAAAGCTGAATTTCTGGCCCATAGTTTGCTAAAAAATTTTGCCTCGCTATGCTGCACAACCTACATTTCCATCTTGGCTACTTTGCTGTGCTCCCAACCGGTGTGACCCCGGATTTGATTTAGAACCGGCCGTCATCCCGCTGACTTCCTTATTTAACTCGGGTGCGTTTCGAGGCCTGCCACGGACCCGCTTGGGAGAGATGGACAACCTCATTGAGGTAATTAACTGCTTGTTGAAAGACCCTTAACTGCCTTTTTAACATCAGGTTTTGGCTTTAACTTGTTGCGCACAGGATTCACACACCTCTAGAACCTCGCCTGTGAAGGGGAGGTGGAAGCTCAGTGGCCATTGTGCGAGTCCATTAAGTGACAGCTGGTTAAAACACATAAATACTCCCACATTACACCTGCTTCCTTGCCTAATGGAAAGGCTCTTGCTGATTCCATTTGGTGCAGAGATTTGCTTTCAGGAGTTTGCAGGTCATTTCTGTAACCTCGGAAGCCACTCTCACCTCTCTCTAGCACATTGCTAGTCACTATCAGAACATTCACGGTTTGGGCCTTTGATCTCCACTTTACCTGCCATCTATTAGATCAGCATGGGTGCCGCTTATGCTGTCTCACCTTGGACCTCAGAATCTGACCAAGATGAGCCCCAGCACCAACAATATCAGCCACAACACCAGCAGCAGCCACAACACCAGTAGCAGCAGCCACAACACCAGCAGCAGCAGCCACAACACCAGCAGCAGCAACCACAACAGCTGCGTTCTCCTCACTGACCTGATGCCCCACAGGAGAGAGGGGATCAGCACAGGGCTGCACCGCACCAGACGCGATTCCCCCAACACAGGATGAGCTTCCTAGACATGACTGAACACCAGTGCTTCAGGAGGCTCAGGCTATCGCATCAGTTCATCGCAGACATTTGTAGCTTGTTGCCCAGAGGACCTGGTGGACACGCCTTATCAGTGGCTGTCAAAGTCACCACTGCCCTCAACTTCTTTGCCTCAGGCTCCTTCCAGGGATCTGCAGCAGACATTTGCAGGATCTCGCAGTCGGCTGCCCACAGATGCATCACCCAGGTGACTGATGCCATGTTTCACAAGTCAGCCACTTATGTGAACTTTGCCACTGATGAAGCTAGTGGTACTGAGCGGGCGCTCAGCTTTGCGGCTCTGGCTGGCTTCCCACAGGTGCAGGGCGTCATCGACAGCACACATGTGGCCATCAAGGCACCCCCACATCACTCAGGAATGTTTGTGAACCACAAGGGCTTCCACTCCCTCAGTGTACAGCTCGTCTGCAACCATAAAAAGATCATCATGCATGTGTGCACCAGAAACCCTGTCAGCTGTCATTACTCTTTCGTGCTGCGTCAGTCCACCCTCCCTCAGTTTTTTCGCACCTCCAAATAGACTTACCGACTGGCTGCTTAGAGACAAGGGCTGAAGATATCACTCATGACACCTTTGAGGAGGCCAAGTATTGAGGCAGAGGAGCATTATAATGACAGCCACATGTGCAGCAGATGCGTCATAGAGCAAACAATAGGCATGCTGAAGATGTGCTTCAGATGCCTTGACAGATCTGGAGGTGTCCTTCAGTACACACCAGCCAGGGTCTCCAGAATCATCATTGTTTGCTGTGCACTACACAAGATAGTGCAGCAGTGAGGATTGGAGCTGTAGGAGGAGCAAGGCGCAGAATGCACAGCCTCTTCAGTAGAAGAGGAGGAAGAGGAGGAACAGGTGGAACACGAGCATGAGGAGAAGGAGGAATCTGAGGTGGAGATGGCATCAACAGCGGTGCACATTGCTGCCCATGAGGCCCAGATGGCTTCATAATGGTCAGATTTACCTAACTTGCACCAGTGCACCCATATGGCTGTCACATGCTGTACCAACTTCCCCCGCCCCCACCGCCCCAAACAACACCACAAAGCAGTCCTACAATGACCAGGCCATTCCTGTCACCCAAACCCCCATTACCCGAGGTGAAGTAATGTCTCACCATTCACTCTAGTGACGAGGCCTCTTCCCAGGTAGCCGGCAAAAATGGACAAGACCGGAAAGTTGTGCAAAGAAATAAATTTCTGTGCGTCATAAACTTAACTGAAACTTAACACTAATATTTTTTCATACACCTATGTGCATACCTTGTGCATCTAGGATTGTGTCTTTTTTCATTTACACGTGCTTCTACGAGGTGCAACCCCTGTGCCTTCAGCAGAGGTAGAGGCAGGCTGCTCACTTCCCTGCTGCGACTGCTTAGACAGTTTTGGCGGACGTCCTCCGTGTTTTGGAGCCTGTGATGGCCCCGCCAAAGTCTGCTCCTCCTGCAACTGTGCAGGGGCAGACTTGGCCATCAGGATCCGAGGAAGCATGTGGGGCTGTGACGGAGGGGGAGGCAATGGGGGAGAAGTGGGAGTGCTTTGAGAAGAGCCTCCACTTCCATGTCCCCTCTCACCATCATTCATCTCATGGCCCACCCGCACTTCCCTGCTAGCAAGGAGCTGGAGAGCACCTTGCTGCACATCAGTGGGGTGATGAACTCCCAAGTCTACATTAATATCCCTCCTCGAGATGAGGTCAATCAGCGTCTGCAATCTGTTGTTCACAGCAAGCCTGTTCTCAATGGACTGGCTCATTTGCTGCTCCATGCAGGTGGCCATCCTTTCCATGGAACAGCACATCGTCGCCATCACCTGTGAGATGGTGGTGCTCATGTTGGAAATGGACTCCTCCTTTCTCTGTACAATTGCAGACATTGCGGCTGCAAAAGCTGCCAGAGCCTCATGCAATTGTTGCTGCCTCTCCTAGATCACCCTCTTTCTCGATGGCCCCCGAGGTTCAGCATCTGCATCCAGCTCAGCAGAGCTTGGAGTGTCCTATGCCCTGTCAACACCATCTGCTCATGCTCACTTGTAATGTGTGAGACACCAGGTGACGACACTACTCTGTCTCGCAGGATCTACCGACGTGTGCGTATCTGCGCTGGTGCTGGCTGCGCATGGGTCTGCTGACGGTGCACCCTCAGAGACTGCAGCTTCCACTAAGGAGTCATTTTCCTCCGCTGGCTGAACAGTGGGGGCGGGCACTTAATGGACCTGTGGGAGAGTAAAGAGATGAATCAGAAGTCTCATGATAAGAATGAGTAATGTTACAATGACGCACATGGTGACATTTCACTAGCTGCTGACATCAGTCACCATGTGAGTGAGTGTTGTATGTCAGGTGACTGGATGAGATTTCATTCTGTCACTGGGTTTCTGGGAGGGCCCCCTCTCCCATCTCCCACCGTCAGCAGCTCCGCAACTCCAGAGATCTCTAGGGCCTCCTCCTCTGCTGGAGTCAAATTTGCGAACACTGGAGGGCCACCTTCAGTTCCCTGCCTCTCCCTGTTGTTGTGGGCTCTCTTCTCCTGCAAGGAGTGAAAGAAGAGAACTTTGAGTGAGAGTAATGGAATGAGTTTAAAGAATGGATGGGCTACATCTGTAGAGGGTGACTATGAGGGACGGGCGTGACATTGCCAAATGGCCTCCTTCTGTGGCGTTACTTGCTATGATTGCATGGGAAGTGTCAGTGGTGGTTAGTCAGAGGGGGATGTGAGTAGGTGCATAGACAGAAAGGGATGGGTGCACCTGCAAGGCAGTTTGGTGTGAGGAATGGACTTGGGAAGGCAGAGTGATGGGGTTGGCATGACAGGCACATCAGGATGTAGGTGAATGTGGCATTGCACTCACCTTTCCTGACTGCATTAGATCTCTTACGGCACTGGATCCATGTTCTCCTCCCCACATCCCTGCTGCTGACCTCCTCTGCGATGTCCAGCCATGCCCTCTTAGTGTCTCCGGCTGGTCTTTTTCAGCCATCCTCAGGGAAGAGGACCTCCTGGACCTGCACTTCCAAGGAGGCATCTGGGAATCTTGGGGCTGCCCTCTGCCACAGAAATGTCAATGTTATTCAGCAATTTTGAGCTCTTGAAATCACCTTCTACACTCCGACAGCAACCTTTAAATGAGATGTGTGCAAAGCTGCTTTAAATATCCGCGCTGAAAACGAGTCATCGGTGACGTCATCAGACCCGCTCCATTTAATTGGGCTGGGAAATGCGCGTGACTCTTTTAATTGGTTCCATTGAGTTATATGAGCAGTGCAGAATACGCTGTTCAAATCTTCCGGATGGCAACCCGCTACACGGTCCGCATGTACCCAACCAAGGTAAAGATTCCGGCCATAGTTTCCAGGCTTTTTTCAGGAGCTGAGCTTTGGGCCACATTTAAGTAAGGATTTAATATCTTTAATTATACTGTTTTACACAAAGCATGGGGCTGATTTTGGTTTTGGTGATGCCCTGTTCTTTGGCGTTAATAGGATGGTGATGACACCAAAATCATACCGCAGCACTTACCGTCCATTTCTTGGTGAAATCTGGCCCACCGTGATTTTGGAGCCCAAAACCAATGGGAGCTTCATTAAGTTATAAATATCAGGGCCTAATGATGTACATAGGACCCCAATGGAATTTTTATGATTCAACGTGTCCGTCCAGTGGGATTGAATGTAAAGCGACCAAACCAACAGCCCTTAAATGGACCACTCGAAGCTGCTTGGAAAATGCTCCAGCTAAGTTTTTAAATGGTCTTCCAGGCCCCACAAAAATCTTCCCACCTGCTGCCGGGTGGCTGCCCCCACCTGTTATTGCTTAGTCCTCAACCTAAACACCAATCTCCAAGCTCAGCTCAGGAGGAGCTGCCAATTTCTCTGCTACCTTGCCCTTACCAATCAATGAGCTGCCTGTAAACACTCCAAATGCATGTGCAGCTTGCCAATATTGTGCAAGTTAGGATTGACCATGTAAATAGCTCGGGCTTCCAGTAAAACTCACTCGAAAATCCGCCCTCCCCCCACCCCCAACCGATATATTCCTGTTAAGTACATATCTGCTGTAAGTCTATAACTATGTAATTCTATTCCTCTTCTTTTTTCTGCTCTGTAGATTTTGTTTCCCTCCTTAGATATAATAATGGGCTCTTCTTACTACAATTCAGGAACACTTTGGGATATGGGTGAATCACCTTGGTAAATGTGACTAAGAATTACAAGTAAATGATTTATATCATCTGAGTGCAGGGAAATCATTTTTAATGCTATTGTGTCAGAAGTTGAACTTTAAAAATTGTCTCCATCTATCTGTAACAAGTATCTTAAAAATCGTGCGGTAGACTATCCATGCGGGTCCCCTGATTTCCCACCGTAACTTCAGCGGAAAAACGATGGAAAGCCCTGGAGAAACAATGTAAATCGCTGTTTACACTGTTTATTTGGGTTTTGCACCAATGTTCTGGCGACATTGGGCCGGATATTCCGATCCCTACGGGTGTGTACGCGCTGTGCACCCACCCGTAGGGACATCGGAAATGACGGTTTCAGGCATGCACAGCGTATGCGCTGAAAACCGGCATTTCCGATCTGTCAAGAATGCTCTTGACAGATCCTCCGGCTGCCCTGGAGAAGGGCCTCTGCAGGCGGATAGTTCTGCTTTTTGGAGACCCTCCACCCGCAGAAAACCCTTACAATTCTTACGCCTGGTAAAAGCAGGCGTAAGGCCTGCTTTTACCAGGAGAAGAGTCGAAAAAAAGTTTTAAAAAAATGTTTTTCAATGATTTATCATTTTTTAATATTTTTTAAAAAGGTAAGTTTATTTTTAGCCCCATAAAATACTTTAATTACTTTTTCAAAAAATTTAATTTTTGATAAAATACTTAATTTAT
This sequence comes from Squalus acanthias, assembly GCA_030390025.1. Taxonomy (NCBI): domain Eukaryota; kingdom Metazoa; phylum Chordata; class Chondrichthyes; order Squaliformes; family Squalidae; genus Squalus; species Squalus acanthias. The sequence goes on along the minus strand of CM059426.1, from coordinate 101,307,180 downwards.
TGTAATTTCAAGTCATTTTAAAAATGTGATTTAAAAAAAAAATGTATTTAAAATTTTACTATGTTTTTTCATTGATCTCCATTCATATATTTGAGATTTCCTTCTGTGATTGGCTCCCCATGGCCCACGTGATCCCAGGGCCGCTGCGAACTACCTGCGCCTCTGGGATACGTGGGCCCTGCGCACTTGAAGTTTGGTGAGGCCCAGCATCGGAACTGTGCGCGCCCCGGAAGCCCTCAGGTAAGGGCGCAGATTTTTCCAGATCGCAGGCCTCTGCCCGCGGGAGGCCTGCGATTGGAAAATACAGGCCAATGTGTCTGCACACACTTTCTGGCAACTTGATCCATTATAAATTTTCGTGCCCACTGGTGGGATGGCATAACTATAGCATGACAGGTGTACAGAGATAGTTTCCATTATAAATGTGGGCATTAAAATTTATAATAGGAATATAAAAAGAAGTAAAGAGTGCATTGCCTGGAATTTCCATGGGGTTCTCCTGGTTTAACTGTCCTAACTTTGGTTGAAGATCAATGAAACACCTGGTGAAACAGCATAAATGGCTAAAAAAAAACCCTGATCTTCTGCTGAAGTCACAGTGACAATCGGGACAACCCTTTGGAAATTCAGAGGATATGTCTTCAAAATGGAAACAAATTATGTCTGGACATGCTGAAATATTACCCTCCTTTGTCTAACCCCATTTCCCCTGAAGACTGTCCTCGGGTATGAAATTGGACATGGGAGAGGATGCAAATCAGGCAGTATCGCATCGGTTGCCTGTTATATGCTCCGCCCGATATTCAGTTCCATTTACTTCAATAGAATTGAATATCAGGTGTGTCATATAAGGGTCACCTTCCTCTCAGAGCTGCTGAGTCCTGGGATAGATTCACGGCACATTGCTTCTCTGGCCTAGGAATCTCCACAGCTTTGGTCTGTTGACTTTGTTCCACCTGTGAAGCTATCTGAGGGTACCGAGCAGAAAACTTTCTGCTGCTGCTGTACTGAGGGAAGGCAGAATCCTCAAAGCCATCTCCTGCTCTCCGACTAGGCATGGGATCAGGATATTAGTTGCCATTGATCAGCCGGAAAACAGACCTTATGGAATTACTAATATTCTTTAATCTCTGAGAGAGGTTCATGCTGAATATTCTGCAAACCCTCCGAAATAAGGCCTGGGAAATCTGGGAATCTGCTAGATATTGGTCTCTCCATTGTGTCATCCAAGGCCTGAATGCCACCCATCCAAGCTTGCTCATTGAAGGTGATGTCTTTCCTCCAGACTTTTGTGTTCTGTGGACATAAGCAAAGATTCCTCCAGCTGCCACTCACTGCAGGCTGCTCTGCATTATTGTGAAGCTCTCTCTAATATTGCTGCAAAGAAAGATACTGGATTCAGAACTTTTACAGACAAAACTTAAAAGTTTATCCTGCAACATGCAAGAGTGTTTGGATTATATTTCTTGCTTATTAATTATGTTTTGGATTTTAAGTTAGATGTATCCTATTTTAAAAGATTGCTACAGTGCATTTGTATCTTTAATGGTTTGGTAACCAGTACAAAGTGTAATACCAGTAATACCCTTTGAAATCAAATCAATTCATGACACAAGGTGAGGGGGTGGGGTGACTTTTGTCTCTTTCCTGTCACGCTTGCATTCAGAAATGGGGCAGTAGCAGGTGGAAAATAAAATGGCTGTTTGTTGCTCCCGCTTATTGCTGCTTTTACAGCTGGTTAGATTTTGTGGGGTACATTAATCCTGGCAGCCAGAGCTCCCATCTGAAACAGGTGGGAGTATTATGAATAAATTCAAAATGGGGTCAACTGATGTCATTATGACGCTGATGCTATTATTCAACATCACCGCCTGACTAACGCCACCTACTGCTCCCGCCCAGCAACCATGGGAGGAACAAGTCTTGAGGTGGCCATTTCATGACATCAACCAAAATCACTTCCAGGTCAAATGGGTAAAAATCTTGAAACATTACAAATGCATTAATTTGTGGTAGGCATTGTATAGACAGGTGTTCTGCCTCATGCCCTTTTCATTTATTTGATTATTTTCCTTTCAAAAATAATATCCCTCATAGCTCAATAAAAAATTAACACTGTGTGGTGCAGTGTGGGTCTAAGCCATACAATGCACAAAAGTCTCAGATTCAACTCCTGGTGTTGGCTAAGCTAGCTGACCTCTGAACTGAGACAAGGATGAGGGCACTACAATGATATTTAGCGTCCCTGGACTAGAGAGGAGGAAAATATTGACGAGGGTATAACTTGCCGCCCAATGAACACTCCTGGAAACATGATGTGGCCAGGATTAGGCCCAAACTAAATGATTAAGCTCAAACTAAAAAACTGCCCAGTTGTACAAGGTACGAACCTCCACTGAATCATACTCCAGCGTGACTCACTACCATCAGGAGAGGAGAAAAGAATAGAAAAAAAGAATCTCTATCAGAAAGAGCTATGATTACTGCTAAATGTGGTAAAAGAAGTGCAGATGAGGACCAGGATCCTATTAATTCACAAAAGGTCATCAATATTTCATTGGTCACATATTAAGGTGTAGAGTTTCCCCTTTGGGCGCAGTTGGGAAATCATGCATATAATGAGCTCAAAATTGCATTGGTTAGGTTACAGTTCAAGTTTCTGATAAAAATCATTTGCATAATCACAAATATAAAATCTTCTATGGACCAGGGCAATCAGGTAGCGTAATAGAATGTAATCATTTTTTTTTCTTTCCATTATAAAGTATTCCGTGATATATTTAAGAGCGGTAACCTGGTCCAGTTTTATTAATGCAGCTGAAAATGGGTTTATCACAAAAAATATAATTTTACTAAGTGTTCAGTACTCCACCTGTGAGTAATGTAATTTAAAATAACTGAAAATGACTTAAAAAAATATACTGAACCATTTATTACTTTCATTGGCGTGCAGTAGTCAGTTTCTTTGTAAATTAAATATTTTTTTGATATGAAAATACTTTTAAAATGTGCCTACAAGTGCCTGTGCGCCTAAGAAAATGAGCGCAATTTGAAGAGCCTTTCCTGACCAGCACAATCATGGAATCTCGCAATTTCGACCTGGGGGCATGGTCAGTTTTGTGGGTTGGGCCTGATTTGGCTGAACTGATCTAGAACTAACGTAAAAGTTTGCGGAAACTCGAGCGTGAATGATTTGGGCATAACTCACATATATTTAAAATTCCCCGATATTTTCCGCAGGTTCGGCCGATTCCGCCTGGATTGCGCTGATATTACAAAAGTTTCACTTTGTCTTGAAAAAATCTTTACTGTCAGTAGTGTCCTGGTCAACATATATCCCTCAACCAACATTAAAAATTATATCTTCTGGTCATTTATCTGTGTGCAAATTGGTTGCGGTGTTTCCCTACAACAATGGCTACAGGTCAAAAAATACTTAATTGGCTGTGAAACGCTTTGGGGCATCCTGAGATCAAAGGGGTTATATAAATAAAAATTTATTCTTTCTCAGCTGTCACTCCTATCCTATCAAACTGTTCCCCTAAGAAAAACACGAGTATTTGTTTTGTATTATTATCTGCTATAACCTACATCAGAAGAAGAATTTTCCCATAATTTTTAATAAACCATGTTGTGAAACATGTAACACTTAATACTGGCTTCAGAGAACCCAAAGGCAGATAGTACAGCCTAGTGGCAATTTAATGGACAAAGTGGGAGATAGAGATTGCATCCATTATATTGGTGATCCACTATTTCTGTCATATATTGAAAGGATTCTTTGAAACAAGTCCTTTAAACTGATTCACTAATTAAACAGTAGCCTGCTGACTAAGTGTTTTTTTTTGCACTGGACTGGTACCATAGTGGATGTATCAACCAGTCGCATAGCACATTTGACACCTTCTGTGTCACTGTTTGTTCCCTTTTCTGAATACCCTGCTATCTGGAGAGTCCCAGTGCACCAGCTCCAGATGGTGTCTGAAGGAGCATAAGTGCATCTTAACCTTCTGCTCTGTCTAGTATTTCAACAAATCATCTACCTGGAGCACCTAACTCAGCCTCACTATCACTTCTATCAGCACCTGAAGCAGATTTATTTGCTGTTTAGAATCCTGATATAAGCTTCACCTCACTTCCTCTTAAAAAAGGTAGTCACACTATTACCTGTACAACCACTGGTGCTATTACTAATCAACTTTCACCCTTACTGGTGCAATGCTGCACATGTTGCAACACACAAATTCCTTTTGTCTATCCCAGGGGAGATATGTAATGCATGGAACAAAAACTAACCAAGCAGCATCTGTTGTCTGGCATCATTTTACAGTTTATCCAGAGGATGAACTCTAGGCTGTCTACATTAATTGCAAGGTTATTATTAACAGGGGCAAACAAAAGAGACCTGTGGGGATAACTATGTAAATGACACATCTTTAAAAAGTTGCATGCAATAGAATTATCACTTATAAAACTGTTTTCCTGAATCAAGTGACAGTGGTTTTACTCTCTCTGGTAACTTGTTTAAAGTTGTTTAAGATCCACAAATATATTGGTGTTCAAGTAACAAGGTTAATCCTAATATCTCAATGGCATTGTGCTCATAATATTATGAAGCATGAGGATTACTTATCTGAAATTAAGGGGGAAAAATTTGATTGCTTTGCACCTCCCATTAGCGCCCTAAGAAGGCGCTAATGGGTCGCAAAGCAACTAGCGCTCGGGTGTGGCGATGTTTGCGCCGCTCACGAAATTGACCAGACATTTTGCGACGGCACTAAACACTACCGCCACGATCTCCTGTGCCCACAGAACGTGACGTCAGTCGAGCGTGCAACGCCCCGGAAGCGCCCCGGACCGGATATTGAGTGGCGCCCCCTGCCTTACCACCTGCCGCTAGCAACGACAGGTTGAGGGGAACGTTTTGCAGTCGGGAAGGGACTGGGGGAGTGCTATTTAAAGGCGACCACTTCCTGACTTTTTTTGTTGGCGACATTTTTGCACCACGCATTCTGAGAGAGAGAGACTTCTGGAGAGATTCAACGTTGTGTGAAGGAGTTTTGGGTACTGAGCTGCACTTTGCCGGTTCATTTTGATTTGTCCTTCCTTGCATCGATTTAGAAGAGATTATGGGGGCTGCACTTGGAGCCCTTTCCCTGGGACTCTCCATTGTTCTTTCCAGCAGAATTGATGTGCAGGTTTCTCCAGGCCGAGAATCAAGGTTGCAATGAGCAGGGTGTGGATGGAGAGCAAGATCGACCCTCCTCTTTAAGAACTGGCCGGCGCCAGTGTGTCTGTGTTCCATTGCTGACTGACATCACATGAGCTTCGCCCGCGCTCTGAGGTAGCGCCGCGCTCTGAAGTAGCAGCTCACTCCTCGGCGTTAGCACCTTAAGAGAGGTGTGTAGCGCCTGATTTAGTGCTCCAATCACCTCCAGGGGCGATAGAAGCCAAGTTTGCAGTCGGAGGCGATAATTAGCGCCAGGCGCTAAACTTTGCGCCCAGCTGATAATATTAAGAGCTAAATATGGAACTGCACTACAGAAACTTGCCAAACATACATTGACAGCACCCCCAGCCCTTCAACCTGTACCACTGAGAAAGACGAGAACAGTGTGATCATGGAAACACCCTTCAAGTCACACACTATTCTGACTTGGTCATATATCACCATTCCTTTATTGTTGCTGAGTCAAAATCTTGGAATTCCCTACCTGACAAGAACTGCAGTGGTTTGAGGGGAAACACCAGCACAACTTACTCGGTGCAAGTAGGGATGGGCAATAAATGTTGCCTTGCTAGCATTGCCCATATCCCGAGGACAAATTTTATAAAAAAGTGGGGAAACTTGGTAAAAGTGATGTCATTGAAGGTTTGGGGGAGGTGCTTGGTGCTTTACTTGCCATTATCTTGCGGCGTAAATGTTACCTGCCACATATTTGCACAAACCTGCATGTTATCCAGATTCTGCTGTAGGCTCGCAAGGGCTGCTTCATTATTAAAGGAGTTCTGAGTGGATCTGAATACTGTAAAATCATCAGCGGACAGCCACACTCCTGACCCTATGATGGAGGGAAGGTCATTGATGAGGCAGCTGAAGATCGTTGGGCTGGGGACACTTCCCTGAGTGATGTTGCTGTAATTATTGATGTTCAGCATCACAACCATCTTCCCATGTCCAGTATGACTTTGCCACTGGAGTGTTTCCCCCTTGATAACCAGTAACCTCAGTTTTTCTAGGGCTTTATGATGACACACTCAGTTGAATGCTGCTTTGATGTCAAGGAGAGTTACTCTCACCTCTCCTCTGACATTCAACTCTTGTGTCCATGTCTGGTTCAAGGCTGTGATGATGTCTAGAGCTAAGTGGTTCTGGCAGAACCTGAACTGAGCATGAACAAAAAGGTTATTGGTGAGTAGGTGTTGCTTGATGACATTTTTTATAACTCTTTCAATCACTTTAATGATGATTGGGAGGAAGCTGATAGGGCAGTAATTAGTTGGGTTGCAGTTAGCCTTTTGTGTTTTGTGGATAGCACATAACTACAATTTTTCACATTGTTGGATGGCTACCATATCAATACTGCACTGTGATAGCTTGGCTAGGGAAGCAGCAAGTTCTGTTGTGCAGGTCTTTAGCACTACTGCGAGATGTTATCAGAGTTCATAACTTTCGCTGCTTCTTACTATCTCGTAAGGTGAACCAAATTGGCTGAAATGATGGGGACTTCAGGAGGGGGCCGAGTGAGATCATCCCCATGTCACTTTTGGCTGAAGAAATCTGCAGTACTTCAGAACTGTGTCTAGCAGTCATGCTGGGCTCTGCCATGGGTGATGATGGGAATGTTAATGGAGCCTTCTCCTCCTATTATTTGCCTGGTTGTCCACCACTACACTTGACTTGATGTGGGAGGACTACAGAGCTTCGCTCTCAGCCTTGGATTGTGGGATGGCTTAGCTCTGTCTATAATCTGCTGTTTTTAGTATGCAGGTTGTCAAGTGTTACACATTCCATTGAACAAGGGTTGGTCTCTTGGTTTTGATGGTGATCATGGAGTGGGGGAAGTGCGAGGTCTTGAGGTTACAGAATGTGGGGTAATCAATTCTTCTTCTGCTGATAGACTACAGTGCCTCATGGGTGCCCAGTTTTGTGCTGCGAGATCTGTCTTTACTCTATCCTGTGTAGCACAGTGATTATAGCAAAATGTATGAAGGAGTATGTCCTTACTGTGAGTATGAGACATGAGCCGCGATTTAAACTTGAGGGGGACATCGAGAGTGCCGGGGCCAAAGCAGGCAGCAATCTGCCTGGCCTCCGGATGAGGTCCAGGAGATTTTAGCTCTCAGGCCTCATTAGCATGCTCTGATATTGACTCCTACCCAAAGCTGGCAAGAATGATGTCATCACTGGTGGATGGGTATCAAAATTCATGGGGGGGAACAGGTCGCTGCTGTGGACCCACCAAAATGGTCTCCAGCAAGATAAGTCAGGAATGGTGCGGAGGGTATCGGGAAATTCCATGATCGGCAGAGGGGGAAGCCCATGGCAGGAGAGGCCTTTAATGGAAGTCTTCATAACTTCAATGGAAATAAAAAATCGGGGGTGGTGTAAAAACAGGCTGCCGATTCGCGATAACCAATTTTACACTATTGCACAAAGTCAAAATTACCCCCATAGTCTTTGCATGTGAGTAAGACCAGGAAATAATATCCCTGTGTGATAACCAGATGACTTTGTGGTTCTGATTAGAACAATGCTAGTTGGGAATAAATATTGATAGCGTAGCCACTGACGGTCAGAACAGAACAGATTTGAGAAGATAGCACTGTGCTCTGTTTCTAGATTGAGGTAACTATACATTTTCTGTAATAAAGTCATTAATGACAAATTATTGCTGTGTGCTTGATTATCTAGTGGCCCAAATCATAAATCTCCATCTTTCGAGGGTCAAAAAGTAGGCTACACCCCCATGTTAGTTACTTCCACTACCTTATGCTGGCCAAGTCTGGAGCCATGTCCTTCAGGACTCAGTCAGCTTGCTCAGTGGTGGTACTACTGAGCCATTTTTGATGATGTACATTGGAGTATATTCTGTGCCCTTGCTTCTGTCAAAGCTTCCACCAAGTGACGTTTAACATAGAGGTGGGTGAGATGGTAGCTGATGATCAGCAAGAGATTTCTTTGGCCTTCTTTCACCTGAAACCATAAGACTTCATAGGGTCCAGAGTTAATGTTGAGAAGTTTAAGGCCAAGCCCACCTCCACTAAATATCACTGTATCCCCCCAGCTCTGGAGGGTCTATCTTTCCGGTGGGATAGGACATATAGGATAATGAAGATTGTTGGCTGATATATATGATATTGTGTGTACAATTATATCAGGCTATTGCTTGACTAGGCTATTGGGACAGCTCTCACAACTTGGATACCAGCCTCTCAGAAGTTAGTGAGGAGGATTTTCCAGTGCAGACTGACTCATGTCTTCATGTGATACCTGGTCATTGCTGATAAGTCCTCCAATATGAACTCACGACCAGTATCATAACCACTACACTACCTTGCCCCTATGGACAAGTAACAGGAAAATTGCAGTAACTTCGTTATTATTTGAACTAGTTCTCAAACATCACTTCAGCTAGCGACATCTACTAGCAAGCATTCAATTTTATTTTATTCTTACCCTCACCACTCCCCCATTACTAAGAACAATGATATTACATCCTACCAAGGTGGAAAGATCAATAACCCATATGTTACGATCTGTGGATTGTCTCTGCACAGTTAACATTTTATTTGGTTCCTATAGCAATCTCTTAGAGTGGATCTAAGAATACCTAAGTTTCAGGGAGGACTGCAGGTTAAAGTAGAACACTTGACTCACTGTTGCTAACACTGCAAGAGGTTTGATAGCCTGAAGAAAGATTTATTAGAGATCTGTATCAAACAATGCATTTACCAGACCAATGTGATAGTTCTCAAAGTAATATTTACCTAGGAAGAAAGTAGGATCAATAACTTAGTCATCTTTGCTTTTTTATTGGCAGCGGAGCTAAAAACTGTAGCTACTTTCCGAATGCCATCCACAAAAATAGTGCTGCCCATATTAAATGAAAGCAATAAAAAATGATGCAGTTTTGAGAAAATGGGGTGATTTAGGGAGGATTGGATCGCTGGTTGCCTTAGTCTCTTGACCTGATGTATCACACCAGAGCCTGAAAGAAAGATGGAGGGGGAGCTCTATATTATCTGAGGCTGTGGCCCCAAAATTTCCAGGACCAGGAAGGGTGGCTGCGTGGTGAACTGTCAGCTGCAGACCAGAATTTGGGGCGGGACCTGAATTCAACAGGATTCTGCCCCTTTTTGGCTCCATTGGAAATCCTGGCTGTTTCAGGGGAGGGCCCATATTTTCCTCATTTGTGCCCTTAGCAATACTGGGTGGCAGGAAATTCCTATGAGCTCCTGGCATCGAGCATTGCTAGGGTCACACAGGCAGGAATTTGAAATTCCAGTTTTGCAATGCAATTGAGATTATGGTAGTGTAGTGGATATGATACTGGACTAGCAGCCCAGAGCTCATGAGTTTAAATCCCAACATGAAAAGCTGTGATATTGAATTCAATAATCTGGTAATTTCTGGGCTGGCACCAGGAAAAAAGACTGGATCATCATAAGACTCCAATTGGATCATTAATGTCCCTCAGGGAAGGAAAACCTGATACTCCTTTACAGCCTGACCCAGATGTGATTCCAGTCCCACACTATCTGGTTGACTCTTAGTGCCCTCTCAATAATTGAGGCCTTGACAGTATCATCCAGATGCTGAGAGGCTGGATAAGGCCTTGACCTTGCTTTCACTGTTCTCCTTTCTTGGCATATGGAATGAGGTGTCATGTTGAGGAAAGTCAAGATGTAGGGCATGCTTACACAGTGTGTTCAATTTTGGGTTTCAGGTAATTACACATACTCATTGAGAAGTCTGTGACTTCTGGATATTTGTAAAATGAAATAAGAAGAGTTCTTGTTCCAATTTCAGAAAAACAGATATAATAGAGAGTTCAGTCCATTATATATTACTTGAAACACATGTGAAGTTTGAGCATACAAACGCGTAGGATATAGAATGTAGATTCACAATTAAAATTTCTCACATGGAGTTCATGATCACTACTGGGCCATCGAAAGGGAAAAGACAAAGACAAGTACCAGTCTCACAACCTCCCTGTGATCAACGCATTAGCAGAGCGCGGTGACCATGCAAAAGTTCATGGGGTCAGGGGGCCTCCAGGAGTGACCCTTTGGCAGTTTGGGTGAGCATCTGTGGCACTCGCTTCCCCACCAAACACACCGGAAGCTAGTAGGACGGCTCGCATCCCCCACCACCCCACCCTGGGAGAGCTGCTTATTGTGGCCCAAGCAACTCCCTGTGTCACGAGTGGGGGGGGGGGGGATTGACACATTTCAAAAAAATGATTCTCTCCCCTCCTGGACCCCCACATAAGCGCCACTTGTGCCAGTAATGGTCAGGCAAGGCGTACCAGTGGCTATGCTACGTTGGGTGCCAACTGAGGAAAGAAAATCAGGTGGGTTCCTTTACAGGTGCGTACCTGCTCAATTTTCTGATACTCGCTGCACCCAAGAGATCAAAAATGCCTGTGCACTGACCCAGAAAAATTTCCCCTGTAACTGTTAGACAGAAGCTATTCACACTGGTCCAGAAACTGAGATTGCAGCATACAATACAGCAAACTTACAATTGGGGTTATACTAAAGGAATATAAGCCTCGAAACTATTGACCCAGATTTTGTGGTCAGCAATGAAGGAATGGCGCTCGCCATTCACCTTGTTGATAGCTGCTCACAAAGTTTTCACAGGCTTTAGAGCACAGGCGTGTTCTAATCCGGCATCTTTTTCAGCATGCGCCCTCTACAGGGGATCTGTGGCGTCTGTGAGCAGGTCAAGAAACAGCGAGGCTCTATACCCAATCAGATTGAAGAATTCTCACTGAGACTTGCAGAGTACAAACCAGCAAGTATAAAGCAGGAAATATAAATTAGATTTAAATGATGTACAGAAAGCAAAATAATGATTGGGAAATACAGATAGGATTAAGGGAGAGAGATAAAAGAGACAGACAGAAAAAGTAAAAATAACATTTTTTAAATCTTCAACACTTATAAAACTAAATTTTCAGGGCCAGAGAGGTTGTTCAGCAGTAATTATCACTTATCACACTGTTAAAAACTCACTTACTCCTGTATGCACAGCCCTAACTTTTTCAGCTGTTTTTAGTGCAGAACTAGTGGGCAAGTACTCTAAGTTTACGCCGTTGCAGTCATTTCAATGTCAACTCTATTGACGAGGACTGCAACAGCGCCCCCTGTGGCGGAGCAACTTCCGGATTTGTGCGTTTAACTGCGCATATGCAGACATCAAATGTTGCTGTCTGATTTACCCCGCTTTAACGGTGAACGCTGTTAGCCTCACTGTTATTCTTATCGCAAAATCTGGCCCATTGTTGTCAAAATTATTAGATAGGTACTTAGCACATTCATATGGCATTCCTCTATTTTAAAAGTGACATTTAACCCAGTTAAAATAAATGATTTAAACCTGCCATTAAAACAACAGATAGAGGAATGACATATGAATGCTTTAAGAATTTGTATATTAATATCACAAGTCATTTCTAGGCTATTGTTGGAGCACAGTAGGAAACACTTTGATTTGTCGAAGCTGAGAGTGCATGATGTCGAGACTGGATGAAGTGGAACATAATTCAATTCCCCAGTATTAACATCCCTCATGTTGAAAATTCACCTGAAAACTAAAAACAAAACAAATAGTGGTGCTACAACAAACACATGTGTACAATAATGATTCTCAAAAAGTAGTGAGAAAGATCAAGCTCATTATTGCCTGTTTGATATTCCTCACTGTATATGGAAGCATCTCAGCAATGATAAGTACAACATGTAATTCTTAAGGTTTCAAGTAACAATTCTTAACAATGGTTTGCATTTTTTTGGAAAAATCATAGGGCGTTTCTTGTCAAAGTTAAAATATATTGATTACAGAAGAGATTCAAATTAACATTTGAATCGGTTATGTGTAGGCTAATAGAAAGGGATTCTGTATCTTTATCAAGATATATTACAATATTTTTCTTCTGCAATGGATTTTCTTTGAAGGTTACTCATTTCTTTTGCTTTTTATTAACTACTAAAAATCTGCCAACCTAGTCATCTCCTCTCCAAAACACAGCAAGAGGAAATTATGAACTTGTTGTAACTGATTTTATTTTTTTGCACGCAACAAGACTACCAGTTTCCTACCCATTCATTATTAAATACAAGGCTGACAAGATTTTCAGTAATAAGATGCTTTTTTTTCACTAAATGGCATGCTACGTTACTTCTTGAATAGTTAATTAAGAAAGCAAAGGCAGAATTGATATATGAGAACTGCCTGGGTACATGACACTTGACCTTTGAGGTTTATTTGCTCAAGATATTTTCTTATAGTTTCATTTTACTCATAGAATCCATTTAAAGAGTCTCAAGTTACCACACCACATATGTCTTAAGTATTTAATAGGAAAATTGAGCTACAGAAGCCGTGCCCTTTGACTCATAACCACTAAACAACCACTCCGATGTCACTGCCCCAAATATATCAACATGTAAGTTTGGGAACATATGCTATCAAAGTGGAAGTGATCAGATTTGAAGTATTGCAGCTCCACCAATGGATTAGTGAGTAAATGCAGTGTGTTACTGAGCTGTGCAGGTTACTATCCAGTGGTCAGTGCATGAACACCAGGTGGCTCCACAGTCTCCACAGTCCAATAGCTTGCCAATGCTTATTATCTAGGGCCACACAGGATGACTGGCTGCTCAGAGTGGGACTGGTGGCAGCTGTGAATGTGTACTCCAGTAAAGGTCATTGCTTCCAAGGGAGATGGGGATAAAATTGGTAAGGTAAGAAGAAAAGATTTGAAGTAATGTGCTAACTCATTTTCAGGTACTATACTGTCATCTTATGTAAACATAAATGGGATGAAGGGAAACTCTACCCCATGTAAAAAATGAAAAAGTTCAATAGTTTATTCTCAAACACAATGGGGGAGCAATTCGAGTAGCACTGTTTCCATCACAAAATGGGCAGTGCGATGCCAATGTTTGCCTGAAGATGTCGGCCTAAGGCCTAATCAGAAATGGGCCTCAGGCCTCACATGCATGAAAGCTGCGGACGGTAATTAGATGTCCCAAAGCAGTTTGCTGGTCGTAGCCTCAGGAATTTAGACTGGCTCCGATGCCAAGTCGACCTCAGATATATCCCGTGGGGATGGGGGGCGTGGGGAAAAGGCAAACCGGAGGGAGGCAAGCCTGGGCCTACAGCACCTACTCCTCCTGGCTCCACAGAAATTAAACTGTAAAAAAATTTCCCTGCCTTTTTGTGGCTGGCATCCAGTAGTCCCTTTAAGGATCGCTGGTTAGGCCACTGAAGTCCCAGAACAACTGAGCGGAGCGTACACGTCGTAAGCTCTACCCAGTTGATGACCAATTTTGCATCAGGGCCCTAAAACCGGTGTTAGGACCCCGATTTTCATTTTCAAGGCACCTAATTGCTGTATCAGGTTGACGCCCTGTACTCTTGGAAATTGATCGAGAGAGGATCGGGCGCAAGAGATTGCAGTCAAAATAGATCTCCCCAACCTTAATCTTTTGTCCAAAGAATGGGTGCAACCATGTCCAATTTCTCCCCCCAATATTATGCTTAGAATTCTGAATGATGTACTGCTGTGTTGAGATAAGTCTAGCTTCTTAGATTGAACCTATGGGGATACCATTTATTCTTCCAATGTGTTCTGAGTAAGAGTAAGAGTGATGCCATGATTCAATGCACGCTGTAGTTTTCCTGAAGATTTTTCAAAGGACTTCAGATCAAAGAAAATCATTACAAATAAAAGTATTAAACATTCTTCATTGGTATTGCTAATATATAGAACTTTTACATAACAAAAATGAAACATCTTTTTGATAGACTTCTCCCTTTAGACACAAAACAATAAATGTTAAGAACAAAATTCTAAGAATAAATAGTAGCTAATATTGTATCTTTCCAACTGTTGTTTACAGGAAAATAAGATTTGCAGAATCTGCATGCAGAAAATTTCATGTGGTGAAATGGTTGGAGAAGTAATTCACTGCTGACTAATTATTACTGTATTCTGTTATAGTGGATTATAAGTATAGCTACTATAATGAGATATATAATTGGTGTTTAGCAATACAGGAAACCTCCCAAACCCGCAAAATCTACCACCTAGAAGGACAAGGGCAGCAGACGCATGGGAACACCACCAACTAAGTTCCCCTCCAAGTCACACATATCCTGACTTGAAAGTATATCGCTGTTCCTTCATCGTCGCTGGGTCAAAATCCTGGAACTCCCTCCCAAACAGCACTGTGGGAGTACCTTCACCACATGGACTGCAGCGGTTCAAGAAAGCGGCTCACCACCACCTCCTCAAGGGCAACTTGGGATGGGCAATAAATGCTTGCCTTGCCAGCGACGCCCACATCCCATGAACGAATAAAAAAAAGTACATTGTAGTTTCCCACTGCTACAACAGACATCAATTCCAGCATCTTATATAGAAATTAAAAATTTGTGGCACAGAAGGAGGCCATTTGGCCTAACTGGGTTGATGTGGGGTGCTGGGATTGGATATCGGCGCAGATCTGGTCTGGTAGCTCTTTACCTTCTCAATCTGACCTTCAGGTGTCTTCATGTCTCCTGCGAATGTGACCTCACCTCGGTCATGTAGGGAGTGAGGGGAGACATCTCTAATGCTTTGAGCTTTTATGTATATATATCTTATTATAGATCTCTTGTCCGTACCAACAGCAGTCCAATCCTGCCCAGATAAAATGAGGCATTGTGGGGCAGGAAGATTAATTTATCAGCAAGGTCACTGGAGAATAATAATAAGTAACTCGGTAAGTTAGGACCGCGACCTCTGTAAGCAACTGTGTGCGCAGAGAGCTAATCAGAAAATAGCAGAAAGTGCAGATTCACCAAGTAAAAAGGTAAATCTGATGATGAAAGAAGTTACAGCTGGTGTACACGGGGTGATTCCACCCAACCCGAAAACGAGCTTGTATTTGTATAAAGTTTCCAAAAAGAAAGGTGTGAGGTGGAGGTGATGGCTGTATTCATTGTCTATACCACCAACACTTTTAGATCCCTTTCACAATAACTAAAGGAATCAAACAGCATTTATCTACAAGACTGCAACTTGGCTCTAGCGGACACCATTCTATACCTGTTTCACAAATTCCCCACCGAACAGAGAATGAAACAAGTGCTCTTTATCATTACTGATTTTCTTAATGTCTTGGAAATTGGCTGTAGTCACCTACCTATCCATGCACCTGTTAAGTATGCTCATGACTACGTTAGGAGAAAAGGCTGCTGTTTTGATGAATGAGCTGGCCTTGTCAAGAATATCACGGATGTGTGTGCCAGTTGTGCTGGCGGCCCACATGATTCATTTATCCTTGCCAATTATGACCTAGGCTGGTTCCTTCAAGGAAATTGACTGGTAGGTAATACATTATCTCAGGATTATCAGTCAGTGGAGTTTATATTGAAAGCAACAAATGGAAAAATGTAACAATGTTGTTCATGAACATAATGCCAAGACTCATGTTTACCTGCTTTGTTGGGGTTGACTTTTACAGAACAATGACTGTAAATATGACAAAATATAGTGAACAATAGCTATATATTCAAGCAACATAGAAACATAATGATTTCAGTTCATAAGGAGACCATTCAGCCCATCATGCCATGACAGTGCTTTCCCCCAAATGCAGCTGCATACACTAATCACATTTCCCTGTTCTTTCCCTCTGCCCTTTAATTTTGTTCTTCATCAAATGTTTATCTAATTCTCCTTTAAATATCATGATTAACTCAGTTCATCAAAATGTACTTTTTTTTACTATAAATTTGTTAATTCATGGGATGTGGGCGTCACTGGCAAGGCCAGCATTTATTGCCCATCTCTAATTACCTTTGAGAAGGTGGTGGTGAGCTGCCTTCTTGAAACGCTGCAGTCCATGTGATGAAGGTACTCCCACAGCGCAGTTAGGTAGGGAGTTCCATGCTTCTGATCCAGCAACGATGAAGGAATGACAATATATGGTGTGTGACTTGGAGGTGGTGGTGTTACCATGCACCTGCTGCCCTTGTCCTTCTAGGTGGAAGAGGTCGCGGTTTAGGAAGTGCTGCCGAAGAAGCCTTGGTGATGTTGCTGCAGTGCATCTTGTAGATGGTACACACTGCAGCCACGGAGCGCCGGTGGTGGAGGGAGTGAATGTTTAAGGTGGTGGATGGGGTGCCGATCAAGTGGTCTGTTTTGTCCTGGATGGTGTCTAGCTTCTAGAATATTGTTGGAGCTGCACTCATCCAGGCAGGTGGAGAGTATTCCATCACGCTCATGTCCTGTGTCTTGTAGATGGTGGAAAGGCTTTGGGGAGTCAGAAGATGAGTCACTCGCCAAAGAATACCCAGCCTCTGACCTGCTCTCGTTGCCACAGTATTTATGTAGCTGGTCCAGTAAAGTTTCTGGTCAATGGTGACTACCAGTATGTTGATGGTGGAGGAATTGACGATGGTAATGCCGTTGAATGTCATGGGGAAGTGGTTAGTCTCTCTCTTGTCTGGCACTTGTGTGGTGCAAATGTTACTTGCCACTTATCAGCCCAAGTCTGGATGTTGTCCAGGTTTTGCATATGCGACACAGACTGCTTCATTTTCTGAGAAATTATGAATGAAGCTGAACACTGTACAATCATCAGCGAACATCCCCACTTCTGACCATATGATGGAGAGAAGGTCATTGATGAAGAAGCTGAAGATGGTTGGGCCTAGGACACTGCCCTGAGGAACTTTGCAGCGATGTCCTGGGGCTGAGATGATTGGCCTCCAACAAACAACCATCTTTCTTTGTGCTAGGTATGATTCCAGCCAGTGGAAAGTTTTCCCACTGATCCCCGTTGACTTCAATTCTCCTAGGTCTCCTTGATACCACACTCGGTCAAATACTGCCTTGATGTCAAGGGCAGTCACTCTCACATCACCTCTGAAGTTCAGCTCCTTTGTCCATGTTTGAACCAAGACTGTAATGAGGTCTGGAGCCGAGTGGTGCTGGCGGAACCCAAACTGGGCATCAGTGAGCAGCTTATTGGTGAGTAAGCGTCACTTGATAGCACTGTCGATGACACCTTCCATCACTTTGCTAATGATTGAGACTAGGCTGGTGGGGTGGTAATTGGCCGGATTGGCTTTGTCCTGCTATTTGTGGACAGGACATACCTGGGCAGTTTTCCACATTGTCGGAAGAGGCCAGTGTTGTAGCTGAACTGGAACAGCTTGGCTAGAGGTGCGACTAGTTCTGGAGCAGAAGTCTTCAGCATGACAGCCGGGATGTGTCGGGGCCCATAGCCTTTGCTGTATCCAGTGCACTCAGCCGTTTCTTGATATCACATGGAGTAAATCGAACTGGCTGAAGACTGGCATCTGTGATGATGGAGACCTCAGGAGGAGGCTTCTGGCTGAAGATGGTTGCGAACACTTCAGCATTGTCTTTTGTACTAATATTCTGGGCTCCGCAATCGTTGAAGAATTGTTGAAGAATTGTGCGACATTGTTATGCTGGAAAGTTCTGCAATTCAGCAGACGGAGTTACACACAAGTTTCCCGGGTATGTTAATTTGTGCATAAAGTGGTGTAGGATGTGGCATAATTGTTTTTTTAAATTGCAGTGAGCAGCTTTAGCCCCAGGAATCTTCAGTGCAGCAGCAACACAGTCTTTGTTTTCATAAGAGCGCTTAGGATAGCAAGGGGATGTAAGATTATCATGGATTAGTTGGTTTTTAGAATATTTGTTTCACTATCTGTATCATCAGTATCTTTTTTTTAACTCGTTTATGGGATGTGGGCGTCGCTGGCATGGTCAGCATTTATTGCCCATCCCTAATTGCCCTTGAGAAGGTAGTGGTGAGCTGCCTTCTTGAACCGCTGCAGTCCGTGTGGTGAAGGTACTCCCACAGTGCTGTTAGGGAGAGAGTTCCAGGATTTTGACCCAGCGACGATAAAGGATCGGCGATATACTTCTAAGTCAGGATGGTGTGTGACTTGGAGGGAAACTTGCAGGTGGTGGTGTTCCCATGTGCCTGCTGCCCTCGTCCTTCTAGATGGAAGAGGTTGCGGGTTTGGGAGGTGCTGCCGAAGAAGCCTTGGCGAGTTGCTGCAGTGCATCTTGTAGATGGTACACACTGCAGCCATGGTACACCGGTGGTGGAGGGAGTAAATGTTTAAGGTGGTGGATGGGGTGCTAATCAAGTGGGCTGCTTTGTCCTGGATGGCGTTGAGCTTCTTGAGTGTTGTTGGAGCTGCACTCATTCAGGCAAGTGGAGAGTATTCCATCACACTCCTGACTGATGCCTTATAGATGGTGGAGAGGCTTTGGGGAGTCAGGAGGTGAAACACTCACCGCAGAATACCTAGGGTTGGATTTTGTCAGTGTGGGCGGGCTGGGGCGTGTCAGGTGGAAATCGTGTCAGGACCCTGACTCCAAAGTGAAGTGCTGAAAAAGTGGGATTTTCCCCTAATTGGGCAATTGATTTCCTGCGTGTGGGAACACCTGGCCGAATGAGTCTTTTCATACAGAAAGTCACCTCCGATGATGTCATCAATGCTGCTGGATTTAAGACCTGCAAGCAGCCTTGCTTCCTCTGGAGACTGCAAAGGCTCTGCAAATTGTATGAAGGTGTTGATTTCTCGACAATGTCCACCATCAAGCAAAAGTGTGCACCTCAGTTTGATGAGCCCTCCCTCCCAGTTCTGGTGCATGGAGCCAGATGTAATAAGGAGGTGCTGTTCCCTTCCTCAGGGAGAAAAAAGCCACCCCAGCAGACAAAAGCTGTGTGGCTGCAAGTGGCCCAGGAGGTCAACTCCATTTCGCTGAGCCGCAGAACCTGGCTGCAATGCAGGAAGAGGCTTCATGATCTTCTCCGCACAGGAAAAGTGAGTATGACTTTCCCATCACCCTCAATCTGATCCCCATCGCCTCTCCTCACCAGCACTCTGCTTTGCCAACCTCTTCCTCCACATGCCACTTGACACTTACATGCCTGCAGCCTTACCCATTCCCTCTCTCTCAAAGGTCACATTCACTTAACTATTTGACCATGTAGCCCTCACACTCCCTATCACTGTGATGCCATGACAACAACAACTTTCAACTCACAGGGATGGTCCTTTGTATCCTTCTAAGCATCTATGCTATGGATTCTCTACACTTACTCCTTCCTTCTCACTCAAACTCCACTTGTGTCCCTCATTGCAGGAAAAGAGAGCCCACAATAAGAGGGAAAGAGCCATGACAGGAGGAGGGCCACCCTCAGTAGCCCAGCTCACCGCCTAGGAGGAGGCGGCCCTGGAAATCGCCGGGATCGAGGAGGATTCCCAAGTGGGGGACGGACAAATGGGCGCATCACAGCAAGCTGGTGACAGAATAGTTTGGCATCTCTCTCATTGACATTGCATGAGTCACTGATAATGAATCTGATGCTCTAACAGATTGACTTATGATCATCTGCACTATTCAATGTTCATGTAACCTTGACCTCACATCTCTAACTCTTTCCTTTACTCCCCACAGGACCATCGAAAGCCCCCGTCCCCACTGTCCAGGAGGAAGAACCTGAGCTTCCAGACTCCTCAGAGGAAGCTGAATCCTCTGAGGGCACTCTGTCAGTAGAATTCAGCGCACCCAGCACCAGCGCAGACACTCACACCTCGGTGGGACCTTGGTGAGATAGAGCAGTGTTGGCACCTGGTGTATCACAGCTCACAAGTGAGCATCAGCAGATGGTGGAGACAGGGACAGCAGTGGAGAGTCCTCGTCGGAGGGTGCAGGACTCTGCCAGCTCGGCTCGGCTGCATGTCGACCCTGCGCCTCCGGGTCCATCCATCCAGAATGAGAGCGGTGCAACAAGACCTGGACGATGTTCAGGCTTGGGCTGATAAGTGGCAGGTAACATTCGCGCCACAGAAGTGCCAGGCAATGACTATCTCCAACAAGCAAGAGTCTAACCACCTCCCATTGACATTCAACGGCATTACCATTGCCGAATCCCCCACCATCAACATCCTGGGGGTCACCATTGACCAGAAACTTATCTGGACCAGCCACATAAATACTGTGGCAACAAGAGCAGGTCAGAGGCTAGGGGCTCGATTTTGCCAGGCCCGAGGAGGCCGGATTGGAGGCGTGTGAGTTGTTAAATTCGCCAAAAATGGCGGGCGGGCCCGATCCCGCCTCCATCCCACCTCCGAGCAATTTTCCCAAAAGCGTGTTTTCTGACCCCCTTTCCATCCCGCCTCCAAGAGGCGGGATAGGCCCTTAAGGCCCTTAACAACCACTTAATATCCTCTATAATCCCATTTTGAGAGGCCTTTCTGATTTTTAGTCATTCCCCCCATCTCTCACGCCTCCTCTGGAACACGCCAGGTAATGCTGGCAGCCTGACAAGTGGATTGCTTACGAATAGCTGCAGCTCCATCATTACAAAGGAGTTTTCACCAATGATCATTTGCAGGTGGCAGAACTTTGTTGTTTCAGGTCTGGGGGAACTTTTAGCAGGCATACTCAGTGTTGTGGAAGTTTGGAGCCTGACACCCATCTCCAGTGTGACCTCCTGGGAAACCCCTCTCCCCACCTTGACTAAGCGCTTCCTCAACTGAGGCATATACCAGAAGCATGGGAACCATTTATTTCCTTTCCTCCTGGACATCAGATTCAGATGAAGACCAGCCGCAGCAGCAGCAGAACCATGAGCAACAGCAGCACCAACAGCAGGAACATCAACAGGAGCGCCAAGCTGCTAGTCACCCACTTGAAGATGCACAGGCCAGAAGTCACCAGAGCGCGACCATATTGCTGCCCGGGATGCAAGGGATGCACTCATGTTGGTCACATTTGCTTAGTCTGTACAATCAAACACTTTTGCCTCGCACCTTCTTACCAGAGCATCGACAATGGAGAAGAACCTATGGATTCCTATCACTCTGACCACCATACTGACAATTGCAAGTCGCTCTAAGCCCTCAATGTGGAAGTCCCATTTGCGAAATGACACAGGCCACAACTTCAACAGTTTGCCATCAGAATTTTTTATCACAACAAGCAACTGGTGGCATTTCAAAAATAAACACAACATAACACCCAAGTGACTACCCTTGTGACTACTTGTGCATTATCTTCCTCTTACGCATGCTCCTACGTGGTGCTTCCCCTGCGGCTTCAGCAGATGTGGAGGCCCCTTGCTCACTTTCTTGCTGCTCCTGTCTCGACACCTTTGGTGGCCATCCTCTGGGGTTGCGAACCTGTGAGGGCTCGGTAACAGTCTGCTGCTCCTGCAGCTGTGCAGGGGATGAGACGCCCATCTCAGTTGGGTGAGTACTCTGGTGGGGCTCTGACTGAGGATTTTGCAGTGGCATGGTCGTTTGAGCGCTTGGAGAGGTGCCCCCACTTCCTTGTTGTCTGCCACCAACATCCCTCTCATGGGTCAGCCTACTTCAGAGCTAGCAAATGGCTTGACAGCACCTTGCTGCACTTCAGGGGGGCCATGAGGACCCGTTTCTGCACTGGAAGTCCTACTCCAGAGGACTTCCATGAAGGTGTGGTTTCTATGCTCAGTAGCTGACCATCGCTCCTCAAGAGATGCCAGTCTATTCTGAACAATGACCATGTTTTCTACACTCTGGCGACTTAGCTCCCCCAAGGCCGTAGCCATCCTCTCCTCTACTGTAGCCATCCTTTCCACGGAGGTTGCCATCCTTTCCGTGGTGATGCGTTCATGTGCCAATGCCTCCACAAAGGCTATGCTCATGTTTGCGATGGACTCCTCCATTCGCTCCACACTCGCAGCGACCCTGGAGACAAAACCTGCCAGAGACTCCTGCACCTGTTCCTTGAGTTCCAGCACCGCTCTCCTTCTGGATGGACCCGGAGGCATCGGGTTGACATGCAGCTGAGCCGAGCTGGAAGAGTCCTGCGCCCTCTGACGAGGACTCTCCACTGCTGTCCCTGTCTCCACCATCTGCTGATGCTCACTTGTGATCTGTGAAACACCAGGTGACAACACTACTCTATCTCGCGAAGGTCCCACTGAGGTGTTAGTGTCTGCGCTGGTGCTGTGTGCGCTGAATTCTGCTGACACTATGCCCTCAGAGGTTGCAGCTTCCTCTGAGGAGTCTTTAGGCTCAGGCTGTTCCTCCTGGACAGTGGGGATGGGGGCTCTCGATGGTCCTGTGGGGGAGTAAAGGAAAGAGTTAGAGATGTGAGATAAAGGTTGCATACACATTGAATTGTGCAGATAATCATAAGTCAATCTGTTAGAGCATCAGAATCATTATCAGTCACTTATGCAATGTCAATGAGAGAGATGCAAAACTATTCTGTCACCAGCTTGCTGTGATGCGCCCGTCTGACCATCCCCCACTGGCGCATCATCCTCCACTCCCACGATCTCCAGGCCGCCTCCTCTGCATTGGTGAGCTGGGCTATTGAGGGTGGCCCTCCTCCTGCCCTCGCTCTTTCCGTCTTATTGTGGGCTCTCTTTTCCTGCAATGAGGGAGACAAGTGGAGTTTGAGTGAGAAGGAAGGAGTGAGTGTAGATAATTCATAGCATAGATGCTTAGAAGGAGTCAAGGATGGAGTGAGGTGCCAAGACCAAGGGCCCTCCCTGTGTGTTGTAAGTTGTTGGCATTGCATCACAGTGATAGGGAGTGTGAGGGCTGCATAGTCGAATAGTTCAGTGAATGTGAACATAGAGAGAGAGGGAATGGGTAAGGGTGCAGGGATGTAAGGGTGAAGTGGATATGCAGGAGGAGGTTGACAAAGCAGAGTGCTGGTGATGAGAGGCAATGGGGATCAGATTGAGGGTGATGAGAATGTAATACTCACTTTTCCCGTGCGGAGAAGGTCATGAAACCTCTTTCGGCACTGCAGCCAGGTTCTGCTGCACATAGAAATAGCATTGACCTCCTGTGCCACTTGCAGCCACACAGCTTTGGTCTGCTGTGGAGGCTTTTTCCTGCCTGAGGAAGGAAAGAGCACCTCCTTGCTTGCTCTTGCTCCCTCCACCAGAGCTTGGAGGGAGGTCTCATCAATTCTAAGTGCACACTTTGATCTAGAGCTGGTCATACTTGCAGAAGGAATCACTCAGAACAGTGTTCACAAAGTTGAAAGGCTGAATAAGAAGCAAGGCTGCTTGCAGGCCTTCAATCCAGAAGCATTGATGACATCATTGGAGGCGAGTTTCTGTATGAAAAGGCTCATTGGGCCAGGGGTTTCCACACGCTGGAAATCAATTGTCTAATTAGGGCAAAATCGCACTTTTTCCCCCACTTAACATCGGAATCGGGGTCCTGACATGACGACCACCTGACACACCCCTAGCCTGCCCCCAATGACAAAATCCAGCCCAATGTGTGCCTGGCAGCAAGCCATCCAGAAGTGTCAGCCTTGCAGCCTGCCAACTCTCTCACACCAAGGACTACATAGCACTGCCGGAAGAAGTTCAATGGCTTTACCAGGGCAGACAAGGTAAGGTCCAAAGTACTTTGCCCCTATCTTCCTCGTCCACCCTGAGCACCACCCTGACCGCTCCTTCGCTGATGTCGCACTGATTGCCTGTGGCACCTTGTAAGGATCTGGCGCCAAAACAATTCAGGGCAGTGGTCATTTTAATGGCGACATACAGAACCATTCTGACAGTGGAGCGAGGCTGAAGATCTTCACAAAGAAGTTGCACAGATGTGCAATGGCACCCTTGACAATTAAACCCTTCAAGCACAGAGCTGCTTTGAGTGGTTCTCAAAGGACCTACGCTGCTGATAGACATTCTGTGGATGGTAGTACCTGGTATCTTCTGCCATGCTGCCTTATTCTCCTCACCTCCGCGTGCTGCTGTTTCTCCTCCTCCTCCTCCAGAAAGATGGCATACTTCTCCAGAGTTGTTCTCAGTATGTGGTGGGTCTGGGGAGGTCAAAAATGTGGCATGCTGTGAGACTGTTGCACTGTGGGGGATCAAGAGCAAGTATCAGTGAGCAAAACTGTGAAAAAAGAATTGAAAAGAAATGTCTGTGAAGCCAGAAGTCAGCAAGCAATGTACGGAGGATTTACGAAGCTCTCAAACTCTTTACTTCTGCCTGAAGCAGGTGCCTAGGGGAGCAGCTGCACCTGTTTTATTTGGGTGTATGTTGGCAGCGGCTGTCAGCAGTACTGTGGAGCTGGGAGGAGCACTGCTGCTGCTCCTGGCTCCACAGCAGCTTCTGTAAATCGCATTTTTTAAAACTTACCTTACGTTTGCTGAAGAATCCTGAGTGGGGTAGGCCCCGCTCATCGCAGACCAATATCTGTGAGGGAAACTCACTCACAAGTGTAAATTTCAGGTGAGGTGCCCTTGGGCCGCAAGGTATTGGTCCCTGAAATTAGGCCTCAATGCGTCCGTTTTATGCCTGTAACATGGGTGCAATGAGGTTTAATTTCTACCCCACAGTCTTCAAAGAGAAGATGACAATTAAGGTGTTTTCATTCTGGAGGGAAGCATATGAATATAATTTTTGCTGTTTTATTGTAAAATATATTTTAAATTTAAAAAATGACTTGGGGAATGATTTGATGCACATGATTATGCCATTTGCATCTTAATATGTACATTAAGGGATCGGGTCAAACATTAGCATAAAATAACACTTAAATCCTTCCCTTTTAATTGTCTTAAGTTGATTCTCATAAAGCCAAAAGGAGCACTTTGAAGATTATTCTATGCAAAATAACAACCAATCTGCTTTCTTTCATAGAACGTGTTCCTCTTTTCCACATATAAAGTGCTTATTTTACTTTGTATGTGTCATTAATAACTGGATAACTTATGAATTATCAATGATGAAAAAGTAATTTTGAAAGAAAGTTTTCTGCCAGCTGTAGTCTCTTTTTGTTTAAAGCAGGTAAGCGCCTATAGGCAAACCAATTACAGTATATTGATTTTTGACTGATGAAAAAATTTACAGATTGTAAAATTCCCTAAAGGATTAATTATTTTCAATCCAACATCAATCTTGTGCTCTAATCCCAATGTGTTCTACTGGCTGATAGCCAAAAAATAAGAGGCAGTACTCTCTTTTTTTGTTTTAAAATCTCATTTTAATTTTTTTTGAAATGATGACATATTGTCCTTTTGAGGTCAGAGTTAAACAAACAAGACACGGGATCCTTAATATAATCTGTCTATACTGGGAAACATGATTCAGTAAATGGATCAAATGTTGAGTGCAGGCTTTGGAATCAGCATCTTGAGAAAAAATGAAAAAGACATGCATAGGCTTAAAACTAAAATCTTACAAGAAGTTATTTCCTATAAAGTAGCAAAGCTTATTTTCTTGCTGTTTCAACAGCTCAAATACTGGATCAGGATGTGGTTGTCTACATTTACACCAAAGCACCAGCTATATTCGATTCAGTGGAAATGTATAGAGCTCTTGAAATTATGATGTGTAAATTCATTTTAAACAGATAGATTAGCTTCTCTGTTAAAATAAGGGGATGTATTACTTCAGACAAATGTTATAAGCATTTATAAGCTAATGTTTGCAGGGCATAATTTCAAGGCCAAAATGTCTATATGTATGTGGTTGATGTTGCTGTGTTATGAGTTATGTGTTATGAGATTGTACACTGCTCTTCTTCACTAGAACTGTTATCAAATGTACTGCCTGTTTAAGCAACAATAAAATAACATGTTTATGGTTTTGTGGTGTTTTTAACTTGTAATGTTAAATGTTCCCACTCGTGCTGCACTGCTTTTTCATAAGTAAATGAAAAAGAACTTCAAAAAAATACAGTTTTTGAATACACAAAGGAACATTTAAAGAAAATTATTGATCCAGACCTGTACGCTTTGTCAAGGTCATCAAGCTTCAGTCATTTTATGCTGTTACACTTGTGTATCAGAGGATGATACGAAACCAAAAGTTCTGTTACAATTGATTCGTGCTAAAGGTTACTCGCATTCATGAATTTTCTGCTTATCAAGGTGAGATATGGCAATGCTGGGAACAAAACATTTTCCTTCAGTCAAGGTCGAGCAATGTAGTGCTCCCCCTATTGCTTCAGCAGCACACCTTACGGAAACCTTAAAAGAAATTCCCCTGCTGCGCTAGTGCAACTTTCAATTTCCCACATCATCTGTTCTGATAGCCTCTTTGAGTGAGGTCGCCCAATTAGTGCCTGTTGTAATTAGTGCCAAATTATATGTAGTTTCATGCTGGAGATTTGCATGCACTGGGAATTGGATTGATGCTAGCCAAATTTCATTTATCTTAACATCAGAGAAAATGGATCTGTATCCTATTTGTCTGAGTTGGATTTGAATAAGGTGCTGAAAGAATGGTTTTTTAACTAGTTCCCTTTTATTGCCTGGTTTCTCTGTTTTATATACGTTAGTGCTCATCAATTCATTACAGTAGAAATAGTTCTAAAAGAAAGCCTCAGGGGTCGATTCAATCCTACCTGCACAGCGGAAACCGAGCAGGTCCATTAGTGACTCGGAATTCAAACATTTCAGAGCATTTCCGATTTTAACCTGCAAGGTTCTGCAGGCGGATGAGGAGCCCACCTAAAGCAGGCAGATGCCTCATTAATTTATGTATACTGGGGTCTTATTATGTCAATAGGACGCTATTACATCAATAGGAGATTGACTGCATTTTAACTGGAGCGCAGAAGCCAACAGAAGAAGCCCTCCAAGGTAAAAAAAAAAGACTTGCATTTATATAGTGCCCTTCACGACCACAGCACATCCTAAAGCACTTTACAGCCAATGAAGTACTTTTTTTTGAAGTGTAGTCACTGATGTAATGTAGGAAACGTGGCACCAATTTGCACACAGCTAGCTCCCACAAACAGCAATGTGATAATGACCAGATAATCTGTTTTAGTGATGTTGATTGAAGGATAAATATTGGCCAGGACACCGGGGATAACTCCCCTGCTCTTCTTCGAAGTAGTGCCATGGGATCTTATACATCCATCTGAGAGAGCAAACAGGGCCTTGGTTTAATGCCTCATGCGAAAGATGGCACCTCTGACAGTACAGCACTCCCTCAGTACTGCCCTGGAGTGTCAGCCTAGATTTTTGTGCTTAAGTCTCTGGAGTGGGGCTGAAGGGATAATTACTAGTCCTAGCCCCTTTTGGGCTACCCCAGATCAGGCGTATTCCTCAGATGTTCACTTTCAACTAAAGTTTGAGGTAGCCGAATCCTAAAGACGCTTAATTGGGTCTAAAGGTCCGGATTATCTCTCCCTAAAGGAAACGAACAACCTGAAAATGTTACCATCCTCCAGATAGCACTTTTAATAAGTTTAGCTAGACTGTAACGTTCCGGATATTATGAGGGTCCGGAAAACTCCCCCAGAATTCTGCAACTCCTCACCAAAGAGTGTACAGAGATTGAGTTTGCGAGTTTGATACAGAAGTCTTATGTGAGGCAATTCTAAAAATATATAGATTTATTAAAGAACCGACATGCAGTTTACAGTTGGTGAGTCAATCACAACATTAACAGTTCCAAAAAGAGAAAGCTTACAATTCTATTATCAGAGAACCTTACTCTCAAATCTTAACTTCGCTACAGTTTACAGTTCTTAGTTTTCTACAGGATATCCACCAAAATCAAATACTTTGATCCCCGAGGTACAAAGAGTTGGAGACTTACAGAGCCGCCTCTGAAGCTGAGAATCGCTTTGCCCCTTTAAAGCGAGTCTACTATCCCATTTGAGAGTTCAATATTTATACCCTTTTCCAGTGGTATTTCCTTTAAGGTTTTCTGCTGATGCAAGCTAATTATCTCTAGTCATTTTTCTGCTGACCCCTGCAATCCTTACAGTCACCTCAACTGGTAGCATTACAGAATTATGTCTCTTCTCTAGGTGTTCTAAGTTTACCATAAAAAACGGTGTAACGGCAGGTGTGTTTTACTTGATATCATTTTTACGAAGGCAGATGTTTGTGCTTCTTTATGAGGTGTAAATTAGAACACCTTGTCCAGGGTGAACCATTGTTTTGTTCCCAAAGGTCCAGCCTACCGAAGCCTTTAACCTTCTGTTTCAATAAGGTTATTGATTCAGTGTCAAGAACTATCTTATCTCTATAGCCAGAATGCTTTCACAGCTTTTTCAAAGTTAGGTTTCTAGATTTCCAGACCCAGTTTGTCATGTTTTAATAAGGCCAGAATTCTTTCATAGAATGTTGTATTTTTCTGAATAGGTTATATGGTTTATTCCTTCATAGGGCCATCAGCAGCAGCAGAATTGTATACCACTACAATCTGTAACGCCATGGCCTGGCATATCCCTCTCTCTACCATTATCATAAAGCCAGGGGACCAACCCTGGTTCAATGAGGATTGTAGAAAAGCACACCAGGAGCAGCACCAGGTGTACATGAAAATGAGGTGCCAAACTGGTGAAGCTACAACACAGGACTACATGCATGCTAAACAAGAGAGAGTCTAATCACCTCCACTTGACATTCAGTGGCATTGCCATTGTTGAATCTCCTACCATCAACAACCTGGGGGTCACCATTGACCAGAAACTTAACTGGACCAGCCATATAAATACTGTAGCTACACAAGCAGGTCAGCGGCTGGGTATTCTGCGGCGAGTGACTCACTTTCTGACTCCCCAAAACCTTTGCACCCACTACAAGGCACATGTCAGGAGTGTGATGGAATACTCTCCACTTGCCTGGATGAGTGCAGCGCCAACAACAATCTAGAAGCTCGACACCATCCAGGACAAAACAGTCTACTTGATCGGCAGCCCATCCACCTCCTTAAACATTCACTCCCTCCACCACTGGCGCACCATGGCTGCAGTGTGTACCATCTACAAGATGCACTGCAGCAACTCGCCAGGGCTTCTTCAACAGCACCTCCCAAACCCACGACCTCTACCACCTAGAAGGACAAGGGAAGCAGGTACCTGAAAGTTCCCCTCCAAGTTACACACCATCCTGGCTTGGACATATATTGCTGCTCTTCATCGTCGTTGGGTCAAAAGCCTCGAACTCCCTACCTAACAGCACTGTGGGAGTACCTTCACCATACGGATGGCAGTGGTTTAAGAAGGAGGCTCACCACCACCTTCTCAAGGGCAACTAGGGATGGGCAATAAATGCTGGCCTTGCCAGCGATGCCCACAGCCCGTGAATGAATAAAACTGTAAAAGAAAAAGGGTGGTGCTTGCTCATTTCCTGCCGGCAGCCGCTCTGCACCATCTTCCCACTTGGAATGGGTGGAAAGTGGACTGGAAGCAGTTAAATTAGGCTTGGCAGTTAAAATACCCTGGGCCTGAAATTCTGTCCAGCAGGTGCGTTTCGTACTCACACCGCTCTAGGTTAAAATCGACCATTTGCATTTATATAGCATCTTATTGCATCTCTCTTCACATACAATAGATTTCTTTGTGTCTTCAGTTATGTAGGTAAGCACAGGAACCATTTTTCACACAGTAAACTCCCACAAACAGCAATGATCTGAATGGCCAGTTAATCTGCAAACACATTTCAAGTACCAGGTAATATTAAGGAGGCCTTGTAGTACAAGACACTTAACAAGTTTTATTAAAAAAAAGAGGTTTGAGAAATAATAACATAAAATAGAATAAGTGAAAACACTTCCGCACATCAAGTCTGCTTCATATAATAGAAGAACCACATACAGCAGAAGAATACTTGCAGATGTATTGTGCCTTATGAGGTTGCAGTGTCTCAAAGGATTTCATGCAACAAATTAGCTTTTGAAGTGCAGTGACTACTGCTGCAATTTGCAGTGTTATGGTCGCTCCATAGCTTAGTCTCCCGAGGGAAGAAAACAACTACAGGCAAAATTCCAGAGAGAGACATAAGCTGCTACTATAGTTATTTTAAATTTTAATTCACTATTAATAGAAAAATAGCTTCCAGAGGCTCCTGCTGCCACACATACTGCAGCAGTAACAATGCAGACTTACACAAGAGACCAATATGGAAGACTTTAAGCATATTTTTCAGTATGGGTTATTCCAGATATTTAATCTGCCCTAAAGAGTTAATGTCCCTGATGCAGCAACGTGACCCCTTTAAAGATTAGCGCTGGTATTTTGGGAATTCAAGCTAATAAATGTGTCTAGAAAACAGAGTACATCACATAAGTATTAATATGACCTGACATCTTTGCAATGTCTGGATTCTGACTGCACAGCATATAGGTAATGAAGTGTTAACTCAGGTCCCTGTAGGTCCTAACCCAACTAGACCCTTATAGTGCTTTGATGATGTTATAGCTAATTAATTTTAAAAACTGCAAAAATGATGAAAATTAATAAAATTGAGGACCTACTTTGCATCGATGTACAGCGTTGAGACGGAATATCATTGTTACCTGTGATGATTTTGCAGTTGGGGTTTTTATGGTATGCAGAGCTGTCAGCTGGGAAATATTTTGAGTGATATATCTGAAAGGCAAAAGTGATCCAGCTTGCAAACTAGTTTAAGCACATAAGGGTAAATTTTGTGAGGTTGTGGGAGTGCAGATAGGAGAATTGGGCAGAGGTCAGCATGTCTAATTCACCAATGATCCCGATTCCCTTCATTAAAAGTAAGGCGAAAAATTGAGAAATGCTGCAAATCAGACATGACCTCCACATTCAATACTCCTCTCCATGCTCTCATCAAATGAGGCTCCATGCAGCAATCACAACCTCGTGAAATCTATCCTATGGAGCAGTGTTTATTTTTGAGTGGCCAAACATGTTACATTTTTGAGGGAAAATCAGCAGTTGTGATTCCCAGTGAGTGATACTTTTCTGACCTTGGTGTGCTGCTGTTAGAGAAGTCTTCAGCCTGCATTGTAGTTTAGCTGTATCATGGCCCATTTATATCACACAACTCCTTCATTTATAATGCTGAGCAGCTTTCATTGTACTGGAACAATATAAAAACAAATGCCTGTTTTAGGTGAAGTGCTACCCCAGTGGATATAACATGGGATGTGGAGAGCTGCCGATCACCCACTACGGATACTTGCAATGGCTGTGATAGGCAAATTCAAGGAGTTCTGGCCTTAGAGGGCTCGGCTGCAGACTGTATTATCTCAGCAGCTATCTGGCCCAGCAGGTTGTTTGGCACCAACATAGGTACTAGTTGAGAGGCTGATGGGGGAACAGGCATGCTGTCATCTAGAGAAATGGAGACACAACATGTGCCTCTCCCATGGTGCCACTACCACTCTCATAGGGCTACACCTCAGCACTCCCACTGCTCTACATGAGAACAGAGTACAGCAGTGATTCGGAAACCCTTATCTTTGCTTTCCTTCAAGCTTAGCAATCTGGAAGAAATCCAAAGCCTGAATGGCAGCAGTCTAAGCTACCATAAAAACTGTCAGAGCTGTCACCACAGGCTCCATTACTGAGGTTCTTGGTAGAGGTGGCCACATGTTCCATGGTTGACTGCAATGACTCAGTGCCCTGTGTGATGACCCCACACAAGTTGGAGGTGGACTCCACCAAACTGGCTGATATTGTACACAGGCTCCCTGGCAGGCAGTCCAATGCATCGAGCAGTTGGTTCTGCACTGTCATCAGTCTTCTTTTATAGATTGGACCTTGAAGATCTTCATCTATGCCCTTTACAGCAGGGCTGGCATGAGAGCTTGCTATCTGGGCTGGTTCCTTGGTCATCCTAGCCTCCTGCCTTTGCTCCTGTGGACTGTAAAACTCCCCATGCAGACCCCTCTAAGTGTCCCTCAAAAGTATACAGAGCGCCAATTTCTGGATGAAAAGCTCGACTGACGGTGGATCTTCGATGGAATTGTCTGTTCTATTTCTGCTCTGATTGGGTCCATGACTTGCAATAGATTGGAAAGAAGAGAAAGCGACAAGGGTTAGCAGTTAGTGTTGAGGTTTTTCAGAAACAGTTGAGTGGAAGTTCAAAGCAGCACCTGTTTGTCAGCTGTTCTACATACTGGTCTACCTTAACACTCTCCTCCATGGATCCTGACAGGTCCACCAAGAAGTGTTCCAGTAGTCTCATCGTTCGGTAGTAGCACTCTCGCCACCAAGTCAGAAAGTCGTGGGTTCAAGTTCCGGTCCAGAGACTTAAGCATATAATCTAGGCTGACACTTCAGGGCCGTGCTGAGGGAGTGCTGCAGGATTGGAGGTGCTGTCTATCAGATGAGACAGCAACCAAAGGCAAAACGTCCCAAGGCGCTTCACAGGAGCATTATTAGACAAAATTTGACACCGAGTCACATGAGGAGAAATTAGGGCAGACGACCAAAAGCTTGGGTAAAGAGGTAAGTTTTAAGGAGCATCCTAAAGGGGGAAAGAGAGGTGGAGAGGTTTAGGGAGGGAATTCTACAGCTTAGGGCCATGGCAGCTGAAGGCACAGCCACCAATGGTTGAGTGATTAAAATCAGGGATGCTCAAGAGGCCAGAATTAGAGGAGCGCAGATATCTCAGGGTTTTGGGGCTGGAGGAGATTACAAAGATAGGGAGGGGTAAGACCATGGAAGGATTTGAAAACAAGGATCAGAATTTTAAAATCAAGGCAATGTAGGTCAGTGAGCACAGGGGTGATGGGTGAATGGGGCTTGGTGCAAGTTAGTATAAGGGCAGCAGAGTTTTGGATGACCTCAAGTTCACGTAAGGTCGAACGTGGGAGGTCAGCCAGGAGTGCGTTGGAATGGTCAAGTCTAGAGGTAACAAAAGTACGTTAAACCGAGGCCCCGTCTGCCCTCTCAGGTGGGCATAAAAGATCCCATGGCACTTTTCAAGAAGAACAGGGGAATTATCCTGCAGACGATACAAAGCTAGGTGGGAAAGTAAGCTGTGAGGAGGACGCAAACAGGCTGCAAAGGGATATAGACTGATTAAGTGATTGGGCAAGAAGGTGGCAGATGGAGTATAATGTGGGGAAATGTGAAATTCTCCATGTGGGTAGGAAGAATAGAAAAGCAGAATATTTCTTAAAATGTGAGAGACTAGTAAATGTTTTTTTTTTATTCGTTCATGGGATGTGGGCATCGCTGGCAAGGCCAGCATTTATTGCCCAACCCTATTTGCCCTTGAGAAGGTGGTGGTGAGCCACCTTCTTGAACCGCTGCAGTCCGTGTGCTGAAGTTACACCCACAGTGCTGTTAGGGAGGGAGTACCAGGATTTAGACCAAGCGACGATGAAGGAACGGCAATATACTTCCAAGTAAGGATGGTGTGTGACTTGGAGGGGAACTTGGAGATGGTGGTGTTCCCATGCGGCTGCTGCCCTTGTCCTTCTAGGTGGTAGAGGTTGTGGGTTTGGGAGGTGCTGCCGAAGAAGCCTTGGCGAGTTGCTGCAGTGCATCTTGTAGATGATACACACTGCAGCCACGGTGCGCCGGTGATGGAGGGAGTGAATGTTTAAGGAGGTGGTGGATGAGATGCCAGTCAAGTGGGCTGCTTTGTCTTGGATGGTGTCAAGCTTCTTGAGTGTTGTTGGAGCTGCACTCATCCAGGCAAGTGGGGAGTATTCCATCAGACTCCTGACTTGTGCATTGTAGATGGTGGAAAGGCTTTGGGGAGTCAGGAGGTGAGACACTCACCAGAGAATATCCAGCCTCTGACCTGCTCTTGTTGCCACAATATTTATGTGGCTGGTCCAGTTAAGTTTCTGGTCAATGGTGACCCCCAGGATATTGATGATAGGAAATTTGGCGATGGTAATGCCATTGATGGTCAAGGGGTGGTGGTTAGATGCTCGCTTGTTGGAGATAGTCATTGCCTGCCACTTGTGTGGCATGAATGTTACCTGCCACTTATCAGCCCAAGCCTGAATGTCGTCCAGGTCTTGCTGCATGCGGGCATGGACTGCTTCATTATCTGAGGAGTTGCGAATGGCACTGAATACTGTGCTTTCTTGAGCAAACATTCCCACTTCTGACCTTATGATGGAGGAAAGGTCATTGATGAAGCAGCTGAAGATGGTTGGGTCTAGGACACTGCCCTGAGGAACTCCTGCAGCGATGTCCTTGGGCTGTGATGATTCACCTCCAACCACCACAACCATCTTCCTCTGTGTTAGGTATTACTCCAGCCAGTGGAGCGTTTCCCTCCCCGATTCACATTGACTTCAGTTTTACTAGGGCTCCTTAATGCCATACTTGGTCAAATGCTGCCTTGATGTCAAGGGCAGTCACTCTCACTTCACCTCTGGAATTCAGCTCTTTTGTCCATGTTTGGACCAAGGTTGTAATGGGGTCTGGAGCCGAGTGGTCCTGACGGAACCAAAACTAGGCATCAATGAGCAGGTTATTGGTGAGTCAGTGCTGCTTGATAGCACTGTCGCCGACACCTTCCATCACTTTGCTGATGATTGAGAGTAGACTGATGGGGCGGTAATTGGCCGGGTTGGATTTGTCCTGCTTTTTGTCGACAGGACTTACGTGGGCAGCTTTCTACATTGTTGGATAGATGCCAGTGTTGTAGCTGTACTGGAATAACTTGGCTAGAAGCGCGGCTAGTTCTGGAGCACAAGTCTTCAGCATGATAGCCGGGATGCTATCGTGGCCCATAGCCTTTGCTGTATCCAGTGCGCTCAGCCATTTCTTGATATCACGTGGAGTGAATCAAATTGGCTGAAGACTAGCTTCTGTGATGGCGGGGACCTCAGGATATGCATCATCCACTCGGCACTTCAGGCTGAAGATGGTTGCAAACACTTCAGCTTTGTCTTTTGCACTCACGTGCTGGGCTCCACCATCATTGAGGCTGGCGATATTCATGGAGCCTGCTCCTCCCGTTAGTTGTTTAATGGTCCACCACCATTCACGACTGGATGTGGCAGGACGGCAGAACTTTGATCTGATCCATTGATTGTGGGATCGCTTAGCTCTGTCTATAGCATGCTGCTTCCACTTTTTAGCATGCATGTATTCCTGTGTTGCAGTTTCCCCAGGTTAGCACCTCAGTTTTAGGTATGCCTGGTGCTGCTCCTGGCATACTCTTCTGCACTCCTTATTGAGAGGTCGCACAACACCAGGTTATAGTCCAACAGTTTTATTTGAAATCACAAACTTTCGGAGCTATCGATTGCCCCTTCCTCAGGTGAAGTGGCAATCCTCCTTATTGAACCAGGGTTGGTATCCTGGCTTGATGGTAATGGTAGAGTGAGGGATATGCCGGGCCATGAGGATACAGATTGTGGTGAAATACAATTCTGCTGCAGCTGATGGCCCACAGCGCCTCATGGATGCCCAGTTTTGAGCTGCTAGATCTGTTCTGAATCTATCCGAATTAGCATGATGGTAGAGCCACACAACACGATGGAGGGTGTCCTCAGTGTGACGACGGAACTTCGTCTCCACAATGACTGTGCGGTGGTCACTGCTACCAATACTGTCATGGACAGATGCATCTGCGACAGGTAGATTGGTGAGGACGAGGTCAAGTAGGTTTTTTCCTCGTGTTGATTCTCTCACCACCTGTCGCAGGCCCAGACTGGCAGCTATGTCCTTCAGGACTCGGCGAGCTTGGTCAGTAGTGGTGCTACCTAGCCACTCTTGGTGATGGACATTGAAGTCCCCCACCCAGAGTACATTCTATGCCCTTGCTACTCTCAGTGCTTCTTCCAAGTGGTGTCCAACATGGAGGAGTACTGATTCATCAGCTGAGGGAGGGCAGTAGGTGATAATCAGCAGGAAGTTTCCTTGCCCATGCTTGACCTGAAGCCATGAGACTTTGTGGGGTTCGGAGTCAATGTTGAGGACTCCCAGGACCTCTCCTTACCGACTGTATACCACTGTGCCACCACCCCTGGTGGGTCTGTCCTGCCGGTGGGACAGGACATACCTAGTGATGGTGATGGAGGAGTTTGGGACATTGGCTAAAAGGTATGATTCTGTGAGTATGACTATGTCAGGCTGTTGCTTGACTAGTCTGTGGGACGGCTCTCCCAATTTTGGCACGTCCCCAGATGCTAGTGAGGTGGATTGTGCAAGGTCGACTGGGCTGGGCCGAGGTCGATGCCAGGTGGTTCGTCCGGTTTTATTCTTATTGTTTTTTGTAGCAGTCTTTACAACTGATTGGCTTGCTCGGCCATTTCAGAGGGCAGTTAAGAGTCAAGTTAAGAGCTGTGGGTCTGGAGTCACATATAGGCCAGACCAGCTAAGGATGGCAGATTTCCTTCCCTAAAGAACATTACTGAACCCGATAGTTTCATGGTCACCATTACTGATACCAGCTTTTTATTCCAGATTTATTTAATTAACTGAATTTAATTTCCCCAGCTGTCCTGGTGGGATTTGAATTCACGTCTCCGGTTCTTTAGTCCAGGCCTCTGGATTATCAATCCAGTAACATAACCACTATGCTACTGTTCCCATAAATTCAGAAGGATTTGGATGTTCTTGTACACGAATCACAGAAAGTTAACGTGCAGATACAGCAAGTAATTAGGAATGCAAATTGTATGTTAGCCTTTATTGCAAACGGTTGGATTACAAGAGTAAGGAAGTCTTGCTGCAATTATATAGGGCTTTGGTGAGACCACACCTAGAGTAGTGTGTACAGTTTTGGTCACCTTGCCTGAGGAAGGATATACTTACCTTAGAGGGAGTGCACTGAAGGTTCACTAGATTGATTGTTTCCTGGGATGTCCTATGAGGAGAGATTGAGTAGAATGGGCCTTGATTCTCTGGAGTTTAGAAGAATGATACGTATTCGCATTGAAATGTATAAAATTCTTATAGGGCTTGTCAGGATAGATGCTGAGAGGCTGTTTCCCCTGGCTGGAGAGTCTCAAACTAGGGGGCATAGTCTCAGGATAAGGGGTCAGCCATTTAGAACTGAGAGGAGGAGAAATGTCTTCACTCAGAGGGTTGGAGTCTTTGGAATTCTCTATCTCAGAGGGCTCAGTCGTTGAGTATATCCAAGACTGAGTTCGATAGATTTTTGGATACTATGGGGTTTAAGGGATATGGGGATAGGGTGGGAAAGTGGAGTTGAGGTAGAAAATCAGCCATGATCTTATTGAAAGGCGGGGCAGGCTCGAGGGGCTGTATGGCCTACTCCTGCTCCTATTTCTTATGTTCCTTTGTTCTAAGTCCTGGCCAACAT
Organism: Squalus acanthias; assembly: GCA_030390025.1. Taxonomy (NCBI): domain Eukaryota; kingdom Metazoa; phylum Chordata; class Chondrichthyes; order Squaliformes; family Squalidae; genus Squalus; species Squalus acanthias. The sequence goes on along the minus strand of CM059426.1, from coordinate 101,269,902 downwards.
TTACTCCTCAACCAACATCATGATAAAAAAAACAGATTATGTAGTAATTATCTCATTGCTGTTTGCAGGACCTAGCTATGCGCATAAATTGGCTGCCGCATTTCCTGCATTACAACTGTGAATACGCTTCAAAAGTACTTAATTGGCTGTAAAGTGCTTTGGGACATCCTGAAGTCATGCAAGGTATTATATAAATGCAAGTCTTTCTTTTCTCAATTATTTACTATGCTGTTGCTTGATTAGAGACAGTGGGGGAAAAATTCAGTTGATTGCGCCTCCCGTTAGCGCCTTAAGAGGGCGCTAATGGGGCGCAAAGCATCTAGCGCCCAGGCGCGGCGAATTTGCGCCGCTCGCGAAATTAACTAGACATTTTGCGGCGGCGCTAAACACTACCGCCACGATCTCCTGCGCCGGCAGATAGTGACGTCAGTCGAGTGCGCAACGCCCCGGTATCACCCCGGAGCGGATATTGAGTGGCGCCCCCTGCCTTACCGCCTGACGCTAGCAATGACAGTTTGAGTGGAGCGTTCTGCAGTCATGAAGGGAAAGGGGGAGCGCTATTTAAAGGTGACCGCTTCCTGCCTTTTATTGTTGGTGCCATTTTTGAACTACGCATTCTGAGAGAGAGAGAGAGAGACTTCTAGAGAGTTTCAACGTTGTGTGAAGGAGTTTTGGGTACTTAGCAGCACTTTGCAGGTTCATTTTGATTTGCCATTCCTTGTATCGATTTAGAAGACACTGTGGGGGCTGCACTCTGAGCTCTTTGCCTGGTACTCTCCATTGTTCTTTCCAGCAGATTTGATGTGCAGGTCTCTCCAGGCCGAGATTCAAGGCTGCAATTAGCAGGATGTGGATGGAGATTAACCATCCCCTTTAAGAACTGGCCCGTGCCATTGTGTGTGTGTTCCATTGCTGACTGACATTACATGAGCTTCGCCAGCGCTCTGAGGTAGCGCCTCGCTCCTCGGCCTTTGCGCCTTAAGACAGGTGTGAAGCACCTGATTTAGCGCTCCAATCACCTCCAGGGGCGATAAAAGTCAAGTTTGCAGTCGGTGGCGATAATTAGTGCCAGGCGCTAATCTTTGCGCCCGGCCGATAATTGCGCCCCAAATGGGGCGATACTGAATTTCTCCCCCAGTGTGACAAAGTAGATGGGGCTTGAGCGTTAGTGGTAGTAAGTTTAACCTCATATAGGGGTATTACAAATTTGATTCCTGCCTTAGGTATTTCTCTTGGATGCAGTATTGTTAATCAGTCTGGGCACCTTGAGCTAAAAATTCAATTAGGCACAAAAACAGACATGGGGGATTGTGATCGTCCTGCACCCATTGAAAGTAATGCAGGCAGCATGCAACCTTCATGCTATGATTGTGAGCCACTGATTGGCTTTCTAGGCCATTTCAGAGGGCAGTTAAAGGTCAACCACAATGCTGTGGGTCTGGAGTCACATATATAGGGACAGCAGAATTCCTTCCCTAAAGGAGATTAGTGAACCAGATGGGATTTTACAACAATCTGGTCGTTTCATGGTCACCATTACTGATACTAACTTTTTATTCCAGATCTATTTAATTAACTGAATTTAACTTCCCAGCTGCTATGGTGGGACTTAAAATCATATTTCCAGATTATTAGTCCAGGCCTCTGGATTACTATTCCAGTAACATAACCACTATGCTACCGTACCTGAGTCTTGCAGTGAGGACCTGGATCCAGTGCCAAAAGAAATTCAATGACCTCACATGTGTGGTCAAGGTCAATTAGTGCATTTCAAAAGCCATCTCCCACCAACTGCACGACTAGCCTCACGCACTACTCAATGCACCACACCCCCATCACTCACCTACCAACAACCTCTATTAATCATGACTCATACCTCACATTCATAGCTTCACCTCAACCTCACACACCTACCACTGCTGCAAGTCTCAGACCCACATCTCACACCTTACACACACTGCCAGCTATTCAACCATGACAGGCACATCACGCAACGCATTGTACCACAAAGTGACACACTTCCTTCTCTTTTGCAGGGCAAGGTGGCTCATAACCCCAGGCAGAAGTAGCTAACTGGCAGGGGACGGGCAGGCCTGCATATCCTGACCCAGCTGGAGGAGATGGTGCTCGATATTATTGGAGGGGCCGTCACTGAGGCCGTGGCGAGTGACGAGGCTGAAAATATTGAAGATGACGGTATGCTCATACCTAATCCTCCTTCTCACATCCCACTTCCCCCTCATCCCACAATTCCTTCTGATTTACAAGCTGCTGATGGTGTAAGCATGCACATCTTGTTTTCCCCCCGTCCCCTCACCACAACCCGACCCTTGTGCCTTTCTTCTTTCAGATACCCAAGAACTCCAACCTGGCCAGCCAGAGCAGGAAGAGCAAGAGGAGAGTGATGGAGAAGAAGAGACACCATCACTCAATCTCACATCCGCAGGCACCTACTCAAATACTGGCACTGCGCATACTTTAGAGGGTAGTATAGAGGTAGGATCTGCCATGGTGAGTCACGGGCACGAGTGGCCTGCAGCCAGGGCAGGGGGAAATGGTAGTGCAGGTGCCAGCACCCCGGAATGTGAGGTTGCACACGAGTTCTGCTGCAGAGGACTCAAATGAGGACTTTGATGGGGTGATGGGCACACACACAGAAATGCTTGGGGCATTGGCAGGCCTGCCAGAGAGCCTGTTGTCACTGTCAAGGAGCATGGAGGAGTCCGGCATCAACTTTACATGGGGCTTTGCGCAGAGCTTGGAGCCCATGATTTCCAGGATGGAAGTGATGAGCAATTTGATTTGGGCACTTGTGGACCCAACCATGATGCAGGGTCTGATAGCCGATGTCTCAGCTTCCATTGCAACACAAGCGGAAGCGCCCCAATGTCTGAGTGCTGCAATGGAAGCTCAGACTTCTGTCATGCAAGCGCACACTGCTCTCATGCTGACTCAGCTTGCTGCCACGCAAGCTCAGACTGCTTCCATCGTGGCTGGGTTTACCTTGTTGAAAGGGGCTTGCAGGGTATCACAGCAGTCCAGTAATCTGTCCTCCAACAGATTACTTGGATGCTGAGGCATCGCGTTGGGGGACTGGCAGTGGCTCCATGGAGCACAAACCTGTTCCTCTCTCTCAGGATGACAGCATTCATCCTCCCACCACTGCCACTCCGCCAGTGCCCTTGCTGTTGCCTGTCAACCAGCCAGCTCAGACTGCTGCCACCAATTCTGAGGTGTGCAGTCTGCAGCCGGGCCTTCTAGGCCCAGAGCTGCTCGAGTCATCCTGAAAGGCCATCTGCAGTCTCGCCCACTGAAAGTCAGCAGCCTTCCATCAACCTTGCTGCAGCCGCTGGGGTAGCACTTCGTAGGAGCACTTGGACAGGCAAAGGCACCCGCAAGTCAGGCACTAAAGTAATGCACAAGGGTGATTAGTTGACTTTGTTATGTAATATTGGATTGATTGATTTATAAATTGTGTTTAGAATGTTTGTTTTGTGGTGGCTTTCATTTCAGCATTGTGGCCAAGAGAATGCGGCGATATTGCATGACAGAGGGATGGTAAGGTGGGGAAACGTTGAGCAACGGAGATCTGGGGTTTCATTCAGGGGAATGGATGTGCAGGCTGCCTCCTCCTTTCCTCCTCCTCCTCCTCCTCCTCCGCTTCCTCCTGAGATGATCGCGGAATCCGTGGTTGCAATGGCTGCGCCCACATGATGGCCAAGTTGTTTAGGATGCAGCAGACCACCACTAATTGGGACGCCCACTCTGGCGAGTACTGGAGGGCTACTCCCGAGTGGTCAAAGCAGCGGAACTGTTGCTTCAGCTCCCTGATGGTCTGCTCAATTAGGTTCCTCATAGCAGCGCAGCTCTCATTATATGAGTGCTGGCCACGAGTGGTGGGGTTACGGATGGGAGTCATCAGCCAGATGTAGAGCGGATAGCCCATGTCTCCGAGCAGCCACCCTCCGGTTCGACATGGTGGCTGGAAGATTGCTGGACAGTGGACTGGCACAGGATTGACGCATCATGACTGCTGCCAGGTCGCATATCAAATGCACATTAAGTGAATGGTACACTTTGCGGTTGCGGTATATCTCACCATTGATATGCGGCGTCCGCAAAGCCACATGTGTGCAGTTGATGGCACCCTGTGACCTCCCGGATGCAGCGATGGACACCAAACTGCGAGATGTTTGCTATGTCGCCTGTTTCAGCCTGGAAGGATCCACTGGTGAAAAAATTCAGGGCCATGATCACGTTGAGGGCCACTGGCAGTGCCGTTGTCGTCCTGCTCTGAGGCTGCAGGTCTGGTTCCAAGAGGTGGCAGAGTTCTGTGACCACCTCCTTAGTGCAGCGGAGCTCCCAATCACACTGCTCCTGGAATTCAACCTAGTGGTAGCGCAAAACTGGCAATTGTCAATTGAAAAGAAAAGCGGGCAGTGTGTAAAACTGGCTGCCAATTCGCTATCGCCCATTTTGCACTACCACCCAAGTTGAATTCCACCCTCATTAAGTATTCCTACAATAGTATCCAGATTCTTACTTCAGCATAAAGTGCTTTAGTTCTAAAACAAGATGGCACTTAGAGATCCTCCACCTCAAATTTAAAATTGTCATTCTTGTGTTTAAAACTTTCCGTGGCCTCTCCCTTCCTTATCTCTGCAATCTTCTCCTGCAGTGTTTACCAATCAGGCAAATACCCAGTTGTGTAATGGGGCACAGGTATCTGTCCATCTGAGAATAGCTGTGATTAAAGTTATGTATAACATTGGGCTAGAATTTGCTGTCAAAATAACGGTGAAGCTAATGGTACACACCATTATTTATGTGTAACTGATACAGCAACCTCCGCCGAAGAGCAGATACACGGTTAAATGTGAATATCCAAAAGTTTCTGTCCGAGTTGCGCCGCTCCACTGTTAGTTTAGCGAAAATGTCATTTCGCTGCCACATGTGCGCAATCAATGACTCCCTGGACCTGTGGGAAGCCAGCTAGAGCCGCAAAGCCGAGCGCCTGCTCATTCTAACTGGCCTCATCGATCGCAAAGTGCACATAATTTCCGGCCCTGGCAAACATGGCATCATGCACCTGTGGGCAGCAGATTGCAAGATTCTGCAGATCCCTGGAAGGAGCCAAAGGCAAAGAAATTGGGGGTGGTGATGACTTAAACAGCCACTGGCAAAGCATGCCCACCAGGTCCACTTAGCAGGAGGTCTTCTTCCAGGAGGCTGCAAATGTCTGTGACCACCTGATGCGATACCCTGAGCCTCCTGAGGCACTGGTGTTCCGACATGTCCAGGAAGCTGATCATCTGCTGATATACCCTGGCCTGATAATGGGTGGTGGCACCGTGGGGCGAGATTTTGGTGCTGCCTGCTGATTTGAATGATTTCAGCGCAGAGCCCAGTGAGGGATGCGCTGCTTCAGGCTGTGCGCTCAGCAGGAGGCCCAATGACGTGTCCCTGGAGTGAGGCTGCATTTTCTTAAAGCAAGGCTGTGAGTTTTGGAAAGCAGTCTCAAGCCCTTAAAGGTGAACTGCCTTTTGAAAATAAAAAAATAAAAAATAATTGAAAAATAGGCAGTCTCTGGTACTTAAAGCACAACCTCCCACTGAAATTTTTTTAAAAATCATTCCAAACTAGGCCGTCTTCAGCTCTTAAAGCTGAACTGCCTTCCACATGTAAAAAAAGGGTAAAATTGCTTCAGCACTAACACAAATAGCTGAACAGGTCCAGGAAAGGGCACCCAGGGTCTTGCACGCAGCACTCCAGCTTTATGCAGGGGGTCAACACTGCAAGAGAGGTCCTCTACCCACAGGGGGCCAGGAGGCCCTCCAGAAAGAAGGATGTGGGACCAGATCACCGAGGCCAGCACTGCCAGCAGTGTTGCCCCCAGGACCTGGCTCCAGCGCCCAAAGAAGTTTCATGACCTCAGATGAGTGGTCAAGGTCAGTGAATGTATCTTCAAAAGCCATCTCCTACCAACTGCACCACTAGCCTCACACACTACTCATTGTATGCCTGCCCCCGCCACCGCACCCGCCCCCCCCCAACTGCCACCGCAACTCAACTACCAGCAATCTCTACCAAACACAAGGCACACCTCACATTCCTAGCTTCACCTCAATCCCTTGGAGGAGATGGTGCTGGTCATTCTTGGCAGGGGCATGGCTGAGCCGTTGGCCGGTGGCGGGCCTGAAAGAATACAAGATGTTGGTATCCTCATACGTTATCCTCCTTCTCACATCCCACTTCCCCTCATCCCCAATATCTTCTGGTGTACAAGCAGCGCATGGTGTAAGCATGCGACTCTTAATTTCCCGCCCTCCCCTCACTGCAACTCCACCCTTGTGCCTTCCCCATTTCAGATACCCAAGAAATCCAGCCTGCCCAGCTAGTGGTTGACAAAGAGGGAGAGAAGAGTGAAGAAGAAAAAATACCGTCACTCAATTTCACACTCCCAGCTCCTCGAGGTCGTCCTGCAAGGCCATCTGCAGTGCCCCCCACTGAAAGTCAGCAGCCTTCCACCAACCATGCTGCAGCCACTGGAGTAGCACTGTGTGACATCACTAGGATAGGCAAAGGCACACACAAGACAGTCACTAAGGGAATGCCCAAGGGTAATTAGTTGATATTTTGATGTATCCAGAAGGAGCAGAGCTGAGCGGGAGTGGAGCGAGAGCGGAGCGGCATAAATAACGCAGAGTCAGGAGGCCCGAGACCAGAAGGAGCGGACCTGAGCGGGAGCGGAGCGAGAGCGGAGCTGGGAGCAACTCAACACAGGCAAAATTTGAAAGAGTGACGTCAGAGTAAAAAACCTAAAGCAACGTCAGCACAAGGGAAAGAGCTGATTGGTGAGCAACAGGTGAGTGTTTTTTTTAAGTCTTATTTCTGCTAAGTTAGTTAATAGTCTATTAAATAAAGGCATGGCAAAGCACCTCAGTCCCGTGGAATGCACATCTTGTGCCATGTGGGAAATCCAGGATGCTTCCCCTGTCCTAGACAACCACATGTGCAGGAAGTGTCATCAGCTGCAGGAGTTTGAGCTCTGGGTTTCGGAGCTTGAGCAGCAGCTGGCATCACTGCGGTGCATCCGTGAGGCTGAGAGCTACGTGGATAGCACGTTTCAGGAGGTGGTCACCCCGCAGCTTAAGACTGTGCAGGCAAAGAGGAAAGGGGTGACTGCCAGACAGAAAAGAAGGACCAGGCAGATAGTGCAGGAGTCCCCTGATTGCATCTCACTCTCTAACTGGTGAAGGCGATGGTTCCTCTGGGGAGTACAGCCAGAGCCAAGTCCACAGCACCACGGGAGGCTCAGCTGTACAGGGCAGGGAGGAGGAAGATCAGGAAAGCACTAGTGATAGGGGATTCAATAGTTACGGGAACAGACAGACGTTTCTGCGGCGGCAGATGTGATTCCAGGATGGGTATGTTGCCTCCCTGGTGCCAGGGTCAAGGATGACACTGAGCGGCTGCAGTACATTCTGAGGGGGCAGGGTGAACAGCCAAAGGTTGTGGTCCATATCGGTATCAATGACATAGGTAGAAAGAGGGATGAGGTCTTGCAGGCAGATTTTAGGGAGCTAGGAAAGAGATTAAAAAGCAAGACCTCAAAGGTAGTAATCTCCAGATTACTCCTGGTGCCACATGCTAGTGAGTTTAGAAATAGGAGGATAGAGCAGATGAATGTGTGGCTGGAGAGATGGTGCAGGAGGGAGGGCTTCAGATTCCTGGGGCATTGGGACCATTTCTGGGGGAAGTGGGACCTCTACAGGCTGGACAGGTTGCACTTCAACAGAGCTAGGACCAATATCCTCACGGGGATTTGTGGGGGTGGGGGGGTGGGGGGGTGTTGCTAGTGCTGTTGGGGAGGGTTTAAATTAATTTAGCAGGGGGATGGGCACCAAGATATAGTATGAGAAAGGAGAAACATGGTGCACAAAAGAGTGGAAGCGACAGATAGCGTATTAGCGTATTAGGTGGGGTCAGACTAAGAGAAAATACAAGGTCTAAGATAGGTTTACAGTGCATGTATGCAAATGCACGAAGCATGGTAAATAAGGTGGGTGAGTTGCAGGCACAAGTAGTCACATGAGAATATGATGTTGTGGCGATAACAGAGACCTGGTTCAAGAAAGGGCAGGATTGGGTACTAAATATTCATGAATATAAGTGTTCATGAAAGATAGTGAAGGAAAGAGAAGAGGTGGGGTGGCAGTATTGACTAAGGAGAATATTACAGTGCTGGAGAGAGAGGATGTCCTGGAGGGGTGAAGGACAGAATCTAGTTGGTTAGAGTTAAGAAACAATAGAGGTGCCATTACACTAGTAGATGTATTCTATAGGCCACCTACTAGTGGGAAGGATATAGAGGAGCAAATTTATAGGGAAATTACAGAGAGATTCAAGAACTATAGAGTAGTGATAATGGGGGGCGTCAACTATCCTAATATAGGGATAGTAATAGTGTAAAGGATAGAGAGGGAGAAGAATTTCTGAAGTGTGTTCAAGAGAACCTTCTCGATCAGTACGTTTCTGGCCCAACAAGGAAGGAGGCATTGCTGGATGTGGTTCTGGGGATGAGGTAGGTCAGCTGGATCAAGTTTCAGTAGGGGAACATTTAGGGAACAGTGATCATAGTATCATAAGGTTTATTAGCTATGGAAAAGGAAAAAGAGTAATCTAGAGTCAAAATACTTAATTGAAAGATGGCGAATTTCAATGGGTTGAGAACAGACCTGGCCCGGGTAAATTGGAATCGAAGATTGGCAGGCAAAACTGTAATTGAACAATGGGTTGCCTTTAAAGAGGAAAGGGTTTGGGTACAGTCGAGGTACATTCGCATGAGGGGGAAAGGTAGGGCAACCAAAGCCAGAGCTCCCTGGATGACGAAAGAGAGAAAGTAAGATAAAGCAGAAAAAAGAGGCATATGACAGATGTCAGGTTGAGATAACAAGTGAGAACCAGGCTGAATACAGAAAGTTCAGAAGTGAAGTGAAAAAGGAAATAAGAGGGGCAAAGAGCGAGTAATGTAATGGACTGACAGCTAACATAAAAGGGAATCCAAAGGTCTTCTACAAGCATATAAATAGTAAATGGGTAGTAAGAGGAGGGGTGGGGCCAATAATGGACCAAAAAGGAGATCTACGCATGGAGGCAGAGGGCATGGCTGAGGTACTAAACGAGTACTTGGCATCTGTCTTTACCAAGGAAAAAGATGCTGCCAAAGTCTTAGTGAAAGAGGAGATCATTGAGATATTGGATGGGATAAAAATTGATAAAGAGGAGGTACTCGAAAGGCTGGCTGTACTTAAAGTCACCAGGACCGGATGGGATGCATCCTAGGATGTTGAGAGAAATAAAGGTGGAAATTGCAGAGATACTGGCCAAAGTCTTCCAATCCTCCTTAGATACGGGAATGGTGCCAGACGACTGGAAAATTGCAAATGTTACACGCTTGTTCAAAAAAGGGTGTAAGGATAAACCCAGCAACTTCAGGCCAGTCAGTTTAACCTCGGTGGTGGGGAAGCTTTTAGAAACGATAATCAGGGACAAAATTAACAGTCACTTGGACAAGTATGGATTAATTAAAGGAAGCCAACACAGATTTGTTAAAGTCAAATCATGTTGAACTAACTTGATTGAATTTTCTGATGAGGTAACAGAGAGGGTTGATGAGGGCAATGTGGTTGATGTGGTGTACATGGACTTCCAAAAGGCGTTTGATAAAGTGCTGCATAATAGGCTTGCCAGCAAAGTTGAAGCCCATGGAATAAAAGGGACAGTGGCAGCATGGATATGAAATTGACTAAGTAACAGGAAACAAAGAGTAGTGGTGAACGGTTGTTTTTTGGACTGGAGGAAGTTATACAGTGGTGTTCCCCAGAGGTCGGTAGTAGAACCACTGCTTTTCTTGATCTATATTAATGATTTGGACTAAGGTGTACAGGGCACTATTTCAAAATTTGCAGATGACACAAAACTTAGAAGTATAGTGAATAGTGAGGAGGATAGGGATAGACTTCAAGAGGACTTAGACAGGGTGGTGGAATGGCGGACACGTGGCAGATGAAGTTTAATGCAGAAAAGTGCGAAGTGATGCATTTTTGTAGGAAGAACGAGGAGAGGCAATATAAACTAAAGGGTACAATTCTAAAGGAGGGGTGCAGGAACAGAGAGACCTAGGGGTATATGTGCATAAATCAATGAAGGTGGCAGAGCAGGTTGAGAAAGCGGTTAAAAAAGCATACGGAATCCTGGGCTATGGGGTAAGGGCGGGGGATTGGGACTAGCTGAAGTGCTCTTGCAGAGAGCCGGCATGGGCTCAATGGGCCGAATGGCCTCCTTCTGTGCTGTAACAATTCTATGATTCTATGATTCTATACATATATGGATAAAGTTGCATTGGAAAGTTTGCTTTGTGGTGGCTTATATTTCAGCATTGTGGCCAAGAGGACGCAGTGATGGTCAGTTACAGAGGAAAGGTAAGGTGTGGGACTAATGCTGAAAGGGGAATTGGGGTTGTGGTCACTGGGACCGCAGGCGGATGATTCCATCCCGGATATCCCAGCCAGAACGGGGCTGTCTGGGTTGCATCCTTCCTTCTGCTTCTTCCTCTTCCCTCTGCGAGCAGTTTGCCTCCTTTGCTGTCTCGGTTTCATCTCCATGTGATGTTACAGCCCAAGGGGGACTGGATCTAGAGCCCCGGGACTGGGAGTAAGTGGTGGTCTCAGAGGCCTTCCTTCAACATCCAAAGCCTTGCAAACATCCAGCAGCACTCCCTGCATTCCCTGCACACTTTAACAACTTTTTTAATGTATTGCACCAAGCCACTACTTCAATAAAATATTAAAAAAGTCCAAAAATTGAAATCGAAACTTACCTGATAGATGTGTGTCCCTTTAAGAAGCGCTGACAGCATCTCTGTACAACTGCTACACGCACGTTATGCCGTGCGTGTTTAGGAGAGGGCATTATGGCGTGTGGCGACATCCACAATTGTAGTCTTGTGTCAATTCAGGCATTACACACTGATTGACGACATGATCTGCACATTTACATTGGAGAGACGAGCACAGGCAACGGCAGCGCTGCTGACCTCTCCAAAATGGCAGCCACCATGTCCCGTGCCTGAAGTGAGGCGGCCGGCATTCCTTCAAGGAAACTGGCATTAATGGCCAGTGCTACTACGGGGAATTTCTAGGGCTCTGTGTTTGGGGTATCGCCTCCTGCGAGCTGAACCCCTGTGCTCACCCATCTCCCTTGTGGAGCAGCAGATCGGTGAGGAGAAGGCTGCTGTTGCTTCTCCTGCTGCTGGTGCTGCTGCTGCACATCTTGGTCCTCTTCTGAGATCCAAAGTAAAGCTGCAGAAATGGCACCCATGCTGAACTGATGCTTGACAAATGAAAATTGTAGATCAGGCTCACAAAAATCCAAGGTAGCAGAAATGACCTCCAAAGTAATGGAAGTCACCTGCAAGATAGTGAAAGCAGACTCTCTGAACAAGTCCAGTGAGAAAAAGCCTTTCACTTTGGCAAGGAAGCAGATTTGATGTCTGAGTACTTATAGGATTGTTTGCCTGTCATTTGGTCAGGCCCTCAATTCATGCTGTCATCTCGCCTTGCTTTCACTGGCGAGTTCCAGGAAGCCCGGGAAACCTGGGCACTCAGAGTTAAGGCTCAAATCTGCAGTTGAAACAGCTCTTAATTGCCTCTTAATATCTTTTAATTGCCAACCTGCCTCTCCCATGGGGTTTTCTCGCACACAGCCAAAAGCGCTGCTAACAGCGGAAGTCGATGGGTTCGACCCGGCTTCCTGACCCGCTGTCGGTTTCATCCCTCTTAACCACCCGCCCACTCCCAAAAACACTGGGCTGCATTTTAATGGGGAAGGCAGGTTGGGGGGCTCCCGCAGGCCCTGCCGAATTTAGCGGTAGGGCTTGATTTGCATGGGAAACATCTGTTTCCCACCAGCAGCCTGCCAGATTGACCACCACCAACCTTGTCCTCAATGCCCTGATGCTGCACAGGACAGAGGGCATCAGCATAGGGTTGCACCGCGCTAGAGGAAGCTCTTCCTCTGCCTGTATAACCTGTGTTGGCCACTAGACTGCAGAGAGGAGAGAGGGATCGCATGGAGGCTGGGGGGGAGGCTGGAGGTGCACGGGGAGAGTTGTAGAATGATCGGGGGCCGGGACTAGCATGGGTGGGGGGCGGCCCACTCAGTAACATTGGCTTCATTAGTGGCAAAGTTGATATAATTGGCTGACTTGTCAAAGAGGGCATTGGCGACCTGTGTGATGCATCTGTGGGCGGCCGACTGCAAGATGCCCAAATGTCTGCTGCAGATCCCTGGAAGGAGCCTGAGGCGAAGAAGTTGAGGGCGCTGGTGACTTTGACAGCCACTGGTAAGGCGTGTCCACCAGGTCCTCTGGACTGCAGGTCTTGCTGCAGCAAGCTGCAAATGTCTGCGATGAGCTGGTGCGATAGCCTGAGCCTCCTTTGGCACTGCTGCTCAGTCATGTTGAGGAAGCTCATCCTCTGCCTGTATACCCTGTGTTGGGGGTATCGCCTCCGGTGCGGTGCAACCCTGTGCTGATGCCCTCTGTCCTGTGCAGCGTCAGGTGGTTGAGGAGAAAGTTGATGGTGTTGTTGTTGGTGCTGCTGGTGTTGGGACTCATCGTGGTCAGATGGAATAGATGGCATGTCAAGTAGAGTTGACAGAAGCAATCTGTCAATGGTGAGAGAGGTTCTTCCAATGAGGTGAGACTGGACGGAGATTTTGCTGGACAGACTTGGGGCTAGAAACTGGGCACCTTAGCACCTCCCGTTATCGCCTCTGGGGGCGATAACGGGGCGCTAAACACTTACTGATCAGGCACGGCGATAAGATCAACTCCCGCTATATTCATCGGGAGGTTTGCAGCGGCAGTATGGCGATGCACCCCGATCTCCTTTGCCCGGAGATCATGACGTCATCGTTGTGCTCATCGCCCTGGTAGCGCCCCGGACCCGAACTTCAGTTCCGCCTCCTGCAGCATCACCGGGCAAAGACACCGGCAGCTGCAGGAGACATTCATCGGGGGGCCGGGTGCTTTGGGGGCGATACTTAAAGGCGAGGTGGCCGAGGTAAGTGGAAAAAAATCTCAAATGCTCTTTCTGTTTTTTTTTTCATTTTTCTTCGCCTGGCACTCTGCTGCAGTGCATTGGGCTGATCTGGCCAGATCGCTGCAGCCGTGAGGGACCAGGTAAATTGCTTTCCATTGCAGAGCCTGCAGCGATGGCCCTTCCCTTTAAGGGAGGGAAGGAGCCTTCCAACGCGGCAGCACTGCACGGCCCATTGTGCAGCGCTGCTCACCTACCGCCCCGCCTGCTGCCTGTTGCACTCCAGGAAGGAAGTGGAGCGCTTGACTGCTTCCTTCCTGAAGCGCAAAACCTAATTTTTTCAACTTTTAAAAGTTAGCACCCCAAACGGGGCTGTAATGAATTTCTCCCCCTAGCAGCCTGCTGAAAACTCAATCTGTGCTGGGAATACAGTCAGCAACACGGTGGCATAGTGGTTAGCACTGTTGCCTCACAGCGCCAGGGACCCCGGTTCGAATCCGGCCACGGGTGACTGTCTGTGTGGAGTTTTCACATTCTCCCCGTGTCTGCGTGGGTTTCCTCCGGGTGCTCCGGTTTCCTCCCACAGTCCAAAGATGTGCGGGTTAGGTTGATTTGGCTATGATAAATTGACCCTTAGTGTTAGGGGGATTAAATACGTGGGGTTACGGGGATAGGGTGGGATATGTGTCGGTGCAGGCTCGATGGGCCGAAATGGCCTCTATCTGCACTGTGGGGATTCTGTGATTCTGTGAACAGCTTCTGCCTGTGAAAAGTGAAGAGGTGGGAGTTTTTATAATACATTTGATGCTGTCAACTTATCAGCTGGAGCAATGGCCACTCAACTCCCATCTCAGGCTGACAGATGTGGTTTCCGAGCAGCGTGAATCCCGTGGCCATGCAGGGAAATTTGAATATAGGGGTATAAATGCCCTAACTGAATGCAAGCTTATAATGATTACAATTAGGCCGCCTGCCTCTGCTGGTCGGGTCGCTGTCGCAACGGCAAACTCGCCCAAGGGAAAGGCGCGTGGGGGCAAGATGACGGCGGGTCCCCGACCTGCTCCAACTTTTTTCAAATTTCCCACCTGACCCGCCTCCGATTGCGCCCGCACAGACCCCAGAAAATTCCGGCCGTTAACTGTATCCAACTCCACAATTGTGATAATTTGTCAGTTATGTTGTCCGATGTCGTAAGTGGGGTTTGGGCAGATAGTCATATCTCAGTTTGTTTTTTCTACAAATGGTATAAGTAGGAGCCTAAGGATAATCTATAGAAGCAGCAGCGGTCATCATCCCCTATAGATGGAATAGAAAGTTTATCTGTACAATGTCAGATCAACACTTGATACTTTTGCTCTTGTCAATATAGAAATAGCTTAGATAGAATGTGCATCCATTTAAAATTTAAATTGTTTGGAATGTTGTGTAGTACTGTAATCCTAGTTACTTTCTGAACATGGAAGATACGGTTAGGGCAACCAAATAAATAATTAGGCAAAATACTGTGAATGCTAGAAATCTGAAATGTAAACAGAAAATGCTGGCAATACTCAGCAGGTCAGGCAGCATCTGTGGAGAGAGAAAAACAGAGTTAACGTTTCAGGCCAATGACCTTTCGTCAGAACTGGAAAATGTACAGATGTAACAGGTTTTTAAGCAAGTACAGAGTCAGGGAAAGGTCGAGGGGGGAGAGGAGGAAAGAACAAAAGGGAAGGTCTGTGATAGGATACTAACTTTTTATTCCAGATCTATTTAATTAACTGAATTTAACTTCCCAGCTGCTATGGTGGGACTTAAAATCATATTTCCAGATTATTAGTCCAGGCCTCTGGATTACTATTCCAGTAACATAACCACTATGCTACCGTACCTGAGTCTTGCAGTGAGGACCTGGATCCAGTGCCAAAAGAAATTCAATGACCTCACATGTGTGGTCAAGGTCAATTAGTGCATTTCAAAAGCCATCTCCCACCAACTGCACGACTAGCCTCACGCACTACTCAATGCACCACACCCCCATCACTCACCTACCAACAACCTCTATTAATCATGACTCATACCTCACATTCATAGCTTCACCTCAACCTCACACACCTACCACTGCTGCAAGTCTCAGACCCACATCTCACACCTTACACACACTGCCAGCTATTCAACCATGACAGGCACATCACGCAACGCATTGTACCACAAAGTGACACACTTCCTTCTCTTTTGCAGGGCAAGGTGGCTCATAACCCCAGGCAGAAGTAGCTAACTGGCAGGGGACGGGCAGGCCTGCATATCCTGACCCAGCTGGAGGAGATGGTGCTCGATATTATTGGAGGGGCCGTCACTGAGGCCGTGGCGAGTGACGAGGCTGAAAATATTGAAGATGACGGTATGCTCATACCTAATCCTCCTTCTCACATCCCACTTCCCCCTCATCCCACAATTCCTTCTGATTTACAAGCTGCTGATGGTGTAAGCATGCACATCTTGTTTTCCCCCCGTCCCCTCACCACAACCCGACCCTTGTGCCTTTCTTCTTTCAGATACCCAAGAACTCCAACCTGGCCAGCCAGAGCAGGAAGAGCAAGAGGAGAGTGATGGAGAAGAAGAGACACCATCACTCAATCTCACATCCGCAGGCACCTACTCAAATACTGGCACTGCGCATACTTTAGAGGGTAGTATAGAGGTAGGATCTGCCATGGTGAGTCACGGGCACGAGTGGCCTGCAGCCAGGGCAGGGGGAAATGGTAGTGCAGGTGCCAGCACCCCGGAATGTGAGGTTGCACACGAGTTCTGCTGCAGAGGACTCAAATGAGGACTTTGATGGGGTGATGGGCACACACACAGAAATGCTTGGGGCATTGGCAGGCCTGCCAGAGAGCCTGTTGTCACTGTCAAGGAGCATGGAGGAGTCCGGCATCAACTTTACATGGGGCTTTGCGCAGAGCTTGGAGCCCATGATTTCCAGGATGGAAGTGATGAGCAATTTGATTTGGGCACTTGTGGACCCAACCATGATGCAGGGTCTGATAGCCGATGTCTCAGCTTCCATTGCAACACAAGCGGAAGCGCCCCAATGTCTGAGTGCTGCAATGGAAGCTCAGACTTCTGTCATGCAAGCGCACACTGCTCTCATGCTGACTCAGCTTGCTGCCACGCAAGCTCAGACTGCTTCCATCGTGGCTGGGTTTACCTTGTTGAAAGGGGCTTGCAGGGTATCACAGCAGTCCAGTAATCTGTCCTCCAACAGATTACTTGGATGCTGAGGCATCGCGTTGGGGGACTGGCAGTGGCTCCATGGAGCACAAACCTGTTCCTCTCTCTCAGGATGACAGCATTCATCCTCCCACCACTGCCACTCCGCCAGTGCCCTTGCTGTTGCCTGTCAACCAGCCAGCTCAGACTGCTGCCACCAATTCTGAGGTGTGCAGTCTGCAGCCGGGCCTTCTAGGCCCAGAGCTGCTCGAGTCATCCTGAAAGGCCATCTGCAGTCTCGCCCACTGAAAGTCAGCAGCCTTCCATCAACCTTGCTGCAGCCGCTGGGGTAGCACTTCGTAGGAGCACTTGGACAGGCAAAGGCACCCGCAAGTCAGGCACTAAAGTAATGCACAAGGGTGATTAGTTGACTTTGTTATGTAATATTGGATTGATTGATTTATAAATTGTGTTTAGAATGTTTGTTTTGTGGTGGCTTTCATTTCAGCATTGTGGCCAAGAGAATGCGGCGATATTGCATGACAGAGGGATGGTAAGGTGGGGAAACGTTGAGCAACGGAGATCTGGGGTTTCATTCAGGGGAATGGATGTGCAGGCTGCCTCCTCCTTTCCTCCTCCTCCTCCTCCTCCTCCGCTTCCTCCTGAGATGATCGCGGAATCCGTGGTTGCAATGGCTGCGCCCACATGATGGCCAAGTTGTTTAGGATGCAGCAGACCACCACTAATTGGGACGCCCACTCTGGCGAGTACTGGAGGGCTACTCCCGAGTGGTCAAAGCAGCGGAACTGTTGCTTCAGCTCCCTGATGGTCTGCTCAATTAGGTTCCTCATAGCAGCGCAGCTCTCATTATATGAGTGCTGGCCACGAGTGGTGGGGTTACGGATGGGAGTCATCAGCCAGATGTAGAGCGGATAGCCCATGTCTCCGAGCAGCCACCCTCCGGTTCGACATGGTGGCTGGAAGATTGCTGGACAGTGGACTGGCACAGGATTGACGCATCATGACTGCTGCCAGGTCGCATATCAAATGCACATTAAGTGAATGGTACACTTTGCGGTTGCGGTATATCTCACCATTGATATGCGGCGTCCGCAAAGCCACATGTGTGCAGTTGATGGCACCCTGTGACCTCCCGGATGCAGCGATGGACACCAAACTGCGAGATGTTTGCTATGTCGCCTGTTTCAGCCTGGAAGGATCCACTGGTGAAAAAATTCAGGGCCATGATCACGTTGAGGGCCACTGGCAGTGCCGTTGTCGTCCTGCTCTGAGGCTGCAGGTCTGGTTCCAAGAGGTGGCAGAGTTCTGTGACCACCTCCTTAGTGCAGCGGAGCTCCCAATCACACTGCTCCTGGAATTCAACCTAGTGGTAGCGCAAAACTGGCAATTGTCAATTGAAAAGAAAAGCGGGCAGTGTGTAAAACTGGCTGCCAATTCGCTATCGCCCATTTTGCACTACCACCCAAGTTGAATTCCACCCTCATTAAGTATTCCTACAATAGTATCCAGATTCTTACTTCAGCATAAAGTGCTTTAGTTCTAAAACAAGATGGCACTTAGAGATCCTCCACCTCAAATTTAAAATTGTCATTCTTGTGTTTAAAACTTTCCGTGGCCTCTCCCTTCCTTATCTCTGCAATCTTCTCCTGCAGTGTTTACCAATCAGGCAAATACCCAGTTGTGTAATGGGGCACAGGTATCTGTCCATCTGAGAATAGCTGTGATTAAAGTTATGTATAACATTGGGCTAGAATTTGCTGTCAAAATAACGGTGAAGCTAATGGTACACACCATTATTTATGTGTAACTGATACAGCAACCTCCGCCGAAGAGCAGATACACGGTTAAATGTGAATATCCAAAAGTTTCTGTCCGAGTTGCGCCGCTCCACTGTTAGTTTAGCGAAAATGTCATTTCGCTGCCACATGTGCGCAATCAATGACTCCCTGGACCTGTGGGAAGCCAGCTAGAGCCGCAAAGCCGAGCGCCTGCTCATTCTAACTGGCCTCATCGATCGCAAAGTGCACATAATTTCCGGCCCTGGCAAACATGGCATCATGCACCTGTGGGCAGCAGATTGCAAGATTCTGCAGATCCCTGGAAGGAGCCAAAGGCAAAGAAATTGGGGGTGGTGATGACTTAAACAGCCACTGGCAAAGCATGCCCACCAGGTCCACTTAGCAGGAGGTCTTCTTCCAGGAGGCTGCAAATGTCTGTGACCACCTGATGCGATACCCTGAGCCTCCTGAGGCACTGGTGTTCCGACATGTCCAGGAAGCTGATCATCTGCTGATATACCCTGGCCTGATAATGGGTGGTGGCACCGTGGGGCGAGATTTTGGTGCTGCCTGCTGATTTGAATGATTTCAGCGCAGAGCCCAGTGAGGGATGCGCTGCTTCAGGCTGTGCGCTCAGCAGGAGGCCCAATGACGTGTCCCTGGAGTGAGGCTGCATTTTCTTAAAGCAAGGCTGTGAGTTTTGGAAAGCAGTCTCAAGCCCTTAAAGGTGAACTGCCTTTTGAAAATAAAAAAATAAAAAATAATTGAAAAATAGGCAGTCTCTGGTACTTAAAGCACAACCTCCCACTGAAATTTTTTTAAAAATCATTCCAAACTAGGCCGTCTTCAGCTCTTAAAGCTGAACTGCCTTCCACATGTAAAAAAAGGGTAAAATTGCTTCAGCACTAACACAAATAGCTGAACAGGTCCAGGAAAGGGCACCCAGGGTCTTGCACGCAGCACTCCAGCTTTATGCAGGGGGTCAACACTGCAAGAGAGGTCCTCTACCCACAGGGGGCCAGGAGGCCCTCCAGAAAGAAGGATGTGGGACCAGATCACCGAGGCCAGCACTGCCAGCAGTGTTGCCCCCAGGACCTGGCTCCAGCGCCCAAAGAAGTTTCATGACCTCAGATGAGTGGTCAAGGTCAGTGAATGTATCTTCAAAAGCCATCTCCTACCAACTGCACCACTAGCCTCACACACTACTCATTGTATGCCTGCCCCCGCCACCGCACCCGCCCCCCCCCAACTGCCACCGCAACTCAACTACCAGCAATCTCTACCAAACACAAGGCACACCTCACATTCCTAGCTTCACCTCAATCCCTTGGAGGAGATGGTGCTGGTCATTCTTGGCAGGGGCATGGCTGAGCCGTTGGCCGGTGGCGGGCCTGAAAGAATACAAGATGTTGGTATCCTCATACGTTATCCTCCTTCTCACATCCCACTTCCCCTCATCCCCAATATCTTCTGGTGTACAAGCAGCGCATGGTGTAAGCATGCGACTCTTAATTTCCCGCCCTCCCCTCACTGCAACTCCACCCTTGTGCCTTCCCCATTTCAGATACCCAAGAAATCCAGCCTGCCCAGCTAGTGGTTGACAAAGAGGGAGAGAAGAGTGAAGAAGAAAAAATACCGTCACTCAATTTCACACTCCCAGCTCCTCGAGGTCGTCCTGCAAGGCCATCTGCAGTGCCCCCCACTGAAAGTCAGCAGCCTTCCACCAACCATGCTGCAGCCACTGGAGTAGCACTGTGTGACATCACTAGGATAGGCAAAGGCACACACAAGACAGTCACTAAGGGAATGCCCAAGGGTAATTAGTTGATATTTTGATGTATCCAGAAGGAGCAGAGCTGAGCGGGAGTGGAGCGAGAGCGGAGCGGCATAAATAACGCAGAGTCAGGAGGCCCGAGACCAGAAGGAGCGGACCTGAGCGGGAGCGGAGCGAGAGCGGAGCTGGGAGCAACTCAACACAGGCAAAATTTGAAAGAGTGACGTCAGAGTAAAAAACCTAAAGCAACGTCAGCACAAGGGAAAGAGCTGATTGGTGAGCAACAGGTGAGTGTTTTTTTTAAGTCTTATTTCTGCTAAGTTAGTTAATAGTCTATTAAATAAAGGCATGGCAAAGCACCTCAGTCCCGTGGAATGCACATCTTGTGCCATGTGGGAAATCCAGGATGCTTCCCCTGTCCTAGACAACCACATGTGCAGGAAGTGTCATCAGCTGCAGGAGTTTGAGCTCTGGGTTTCGGAGCTTGAGCAGCAGCTGGCATCACTGCGGTGCATCCGTGAGGCTGAGAGCTACGTGGATAGCACGTTTCAGGAGGTGGTCACCCCGCAGCTTAAGACTGTGCAGGCAAAGAGGAAAGGGGTGACTGCCAGACAGAAAAGAAGGACCAGGCAGATAGTGCAGGAGTCCCCTGATTGCATCTCACTCTCTAACTGGTGAAGGCGATGGTTCCTCTGGGGAGTACAGCCAGAGCCAAGTCCACAGCACCACGGGAGGCTCAGCTGTACAGGGCAGGGAGGAGGAAGATCAGGAAAGCACTAGTGATAGGGGATTCAATAGTTACGGGAACAGACAGACGTTTCTGCGGCGGCAGATGTGATTCCAGGATGGGTATGTTGCCTCCCTGGTGCCAGGGTCAAGGATGACACTGAGCGGCTGCAGTACATTCTGAGGGGGCAGGGTGAACAGCCAAAGGTTGTGGTCCATATCGGTATCAATGACATAGGTAGAAAGAGGGATGAGGTCTTGCAGGCAGATTTTAGGGAGCTAGGAAAGAGATTAAAAAGCAAGACCTCAAAGGTAGTAATCTCCAGATTACTCCTGGTGCCACATGCTAGTGAGTTTAGAAATAGGAGGATAGAGCAGATGAATGTGTGGCTGGAGAGATGGTGCAGGAGGGAGGGCTTCAGATTCCTGGGGCATTGGGACCATTTCTGGGGGAAGTGGGACCTCTACAGGCTGGACAGGTTGCACTTCAACAGAGCTAGGACCAATATCCTCACGGGGATTTGTGGGGGTGGGGGGGTGGGGGGGTGTTGCTAGTGCTGTTGGGGAGGGTTTAAATTAATTTAGCAGGGGGATGGGCACCAAGATATAGTATGAGAAAGGAGAAACATGGTGCACAAAAGAGTGGAAGCGACAGATAGCGTATTAGCGTATTAGGTGGGGTCAGACTAAGAGAAAATACAAGGTCTAAGATAGGTTTACAGTGCATGTATGCAAATGCACGAAGCATGGTAAATAAGGTGGGTGAGTTGCAGGCACAAGTAGTCACATGAGAATATGATGTTGTGGCGATAACAGAGACCTGGTTCAAGAAAGGGCAGGATTGGGTACTAAATATTCATGAATATAAGTGTTCATGAAAGATAGTGAAGGAAAGAGAAGAGGTGGGGTGGCAGTATTGACTAAGGAGAATATTACAGTGCTGGAGAGAGAGGATGTCCTGGAGGGGTGAAGGACAGAATCTAGTTGGTTAGAGTTAAGAAACAATAGAGGTGCCATTACACTAGTAGATGTATTCTATAGGCCACCTACTAGTGGGAAGGATATAGAGGAGCAAATTTATAGGGAAATTACAGAGAGATTCAAGAACTATAGAGTAGTGATAATGGGGGGCGTCAACTATCCTAATATAGGGATAGTAATAGTGTAAAGGATAGAGAGGGAGAAGAATTTCTGAAGTGTGTTCAAGAGAACCTTCTCGATCAGTACGTTTCTGGCCCAACAAGGAAGGAGGCATTGCTGGATGTGGTTCTGGGGATGAGGTAGGTCAGCTGGATCAAGTTTCAGTAGGGGAACATTTAGGGAACAGTGATCATAGTATCATAAGGTTTATTAGCTATGGAAAAGGAAAAAGAGTAATCTAGAGTCAAAATACTTAATTGAAAGATGGCGAATTTCAATGGGTTGAGAACAGACCTGGCCCGGGTAAATTGGAATCGAAGATTGGCAGGCAAAACTGTAATTGAACAATGGGTTGCCTTTAAAGAGGAAAGGGTTTGGGTACAGTCGAGGTACATTCGCATGAGGGGGAAAGGTAGGGCAACCAAAGCCAGAGCTCCCTGGATGACGAAAGAGAGAAAGTAAGATAAAGCAGAAAAAAGAGGCATATGACAGATGTCAGGTTGAGATAACAAGTGAGAACCAGGCTGAATACAGAAAGTTCAGAAGTGAAGTGAAAAAGGAAATAAGAGGGGCAAAGAGCGAGTAATGTAATGGACTGACAGCTAACATAAAAGGGAATCCAAAGGTCTTCTACAAGCATATAAATAGTAAATGGGTAGTAAGAGGAGGGGTGGGGCCAATAATGGACCAAAAAGGAGATCTACGCATGGAGGCAGAGGGCATGGCTGAGGTACTAAACGAGTACTTGGCATCTGTCTTTACCAAGGAAAAAGATGCTGCCAAAGTCTTAGTGAAAGAGGAGATCATTGAGATATTGGATGGGATAAAAATTGATAAAGAGGAGGTACTCGAAAGGCTGGCTGTACTTAAAGTCACCAGGACCGGATGGGATGCATCCTAGGATGTTGAGAGAAATAAAGGTGGAAATTGCAGAGATACTGGCCAAAGTCTTCCAATCCTCCTTAGATACGGGAATGGTGCCAGACGACTGGAAAATTGCAAATGTTACACGCTTGTTCAAAAAAGGGTGTAAGGATAAACCCAGCAACTTCAGGCCAGTCAGTTTAACCTCGGTGGTGGGGAAGCTTTTAGAAACGATAATCAGGGACAAAATTAACAGTCACTTGGACAAGTATGGATTAATTAAAGGAAGCCAACACAGATTTGTTAAAGTCAAATCATGTTGAACTAACTTGATTGAATTTTCTGATGAGGTAACAGAGAGGGTTGATGAGGGCAATGTGGTTGATGTGGTGTACATGGACTTCCAAAAGGCGTTTGATAAAGTGCTGCATAATAGGCTTGCCAGCAAAGTTGAAGCCCATGGAATAAAAGGGACAGTGGCAGCATGGATATGAAATTGACTAAGTAACAGGAAACAAAGAGTAGTGGTGAACGGTTGTTTTTTGGACTGGAGGAAGTTATACAGTGGTGTTCCCCAGAGGTCGGTAGTAGAACCACTGCTTTTCTTGATCTATATTAATGATTTGGACTAAGGTGTACAGGGCACTATTTCAAAATTTGCAGATGACACAAAACTTAGAAGTATAGTGAATAGTGAGGAGGATAGGGATAGACTTCAAGAGGACTTAGACAGGGTGGTGGAATGGCGGACACGTGGCAGATGAAGTTTAATGCAGAAAAGTGCGAAGTGATGCATTTTTGTAGGAAGAACGAGGAGAGGCAATATAAACTAAAGGGTACAATTCTAAAGGAGGGGTGCAGGAACAGAGAGACCTAGGGGTATATGTGCATAAATCAATGAAGGTGGCAGAGCAGGTTGAGAAAGCGGTTAAAAAAGCATACGGAATCCTGGGCTATGGGGTAAGGGCGGGGGATTGGGACTAGCTGAAGTGCTCTTGCAGAGAGCCGGCATGGGCTCAATGGGCCGAATGGCCTCCTTCTGTGCTGTAACAATTCTATGATTCTATGATTCTATACATATATGGATAAAGTTGCATTGGAAAGTTTGCTTTGTGGTGGCTTATATTTCAGCATTGTGGCCAAGAGGACGCAGTGATGGTCAGTTACAGAGGAAAGGTAAGGTGTGGGACTAATGCTGAAAGGGGAATTGGGGTTGTGGTCACTGGGACCGCAGGCGGATGATTCCATCCCGGATATCCCAGCCAGAACGGGGCTGTCTGGGTTGCATCCTTCCTTCTGCTTCTTCCTCTTCCCTCTGCGAGCAGTTTGCCTCCTTTGCTGTCTCGGTTTCATCTCCATGTGATGTTACAGCCCAAGGGGGACTGGATCTAGAGCCCCGGGACTGGGAGTAAGTGGTGGTCTCAGAGGCCTTCCTTCAACATCCAAAGCCTTGCAAACATCCAGCAGCACTCCCTGCATTCCCTGCACACTTTAACAACTTTTTTAATGTATTGCACCAAGCCACTACTTCAATAAAATATTAAAAAAGTCCAAAAATTGAAATCGAAACTTACCTGATAGATGTGTGTCCCTTTAAGAAGCGCTGACAGCATCTCTGTACAACTGCTACACGCACGTTATGCCGTGCGTGTTTAGGAGAGGGCATTATGGCGTGTGGCGACATCCACAATTGTAGTCTTGTGTCAATTCAGGCATTACACACTGATTGACGACATGATCTGCACATTTACATTGGAGAGACGAGCACAGGCAACGGCAGCGCTGCTGACCTCTCCAAAATGGCAGCCACCATGTCCCGTGCCTGAAGTGAGGCGGCCGGCATTCCTTCAAGGAAACTGGCATTAATGGCCAGTGCTACTACGGGGAATTTCTAGGGCTCTGTGTTTGGGGTATCGCCTCCTGCGAGCTGAACCCCTGTGCTCACCCATCTCCCTTGTGGAGCAGCAGATCGGTGAGGAGAAGGCTGCTGTTGCTTCTCCTGCTGCTGGTGCTGCTGCTGCACATCTTGGTCCTCTTCTGAGATCCAAAGTAAAGCTGCAGAAATGGCACCCATGCTGAACTGATGCTTGACAAATGAAAATTGTAGATCAGGCTCACAAAAATCCAAGGTAGCAGAAATGACCTCCAAAGTAATGGAAGTCACCTGCAAGATAGTGAAAGCAGACTCTCTGAACAAGTCCAGTGAGAAAAAGCCTTTCACTTTGGCAAGGAAGCAGATTTGATGTCTGAGTACTTATAGGATTGTTTGCCTGTCATTTGGTCAGGCCCTCAATTCATGCTGTCATCTCGCCTTGCTTTCACTGGCGAGTTCCAGGAAGCCCGGGAAACCTGGGCACTCAGAGTTAAGGCTCAAATCTGCAGTTGAAACAGCTCTTAATTGCCTCTTAATATCTTTTAATTGCCAACCTGCCTCTCCCATGGGGTTTTCTCGCACACAGCCAAAAGCGCTGCTAACAGCGGAAGTCGATGGGTTCGACCCGGCTTCCTGACCCGCTGTCGGTTTCATCCCTCTTAACCACCCGCCCACTCCCAAAAACACTGGGCTGCATTTTAATGGGGAAGGCAGGTTGGGGGGCTCCCGCAGGCCCTGCCGAATTTAGCGGTAGGGCTTGATTTGCATGGGAAACATCTGTTTCCCACCAGCAGCCTGCCAGATTGACCACCACCAACCTTGTCCTCAATGCCCTGATGCTGCACAGGACAGAGGGCATCAGCATAGGGTTGCACCGCGCTAGAGGAAGCTCTTCCTCTGCCTGTATAACCTGTGTTGGCCACTAGACTGCAGAGAGGAGAGAGGGATCGCATGGAGGCTGGGGGGGAGGCTGGAGGTGCACGGGGAGAGTTGTAGAATGATCGGGGGCCGGGACTAGCATGGGTGGGGGGCGGCCCACTCAGTAACATTGGCTTCATTAGTGGCAAAGTTGATATAATTGGCTGACTTGTCAAAGAGGGCATTGGCGACCTGTGTGATGCATCTGTGGGCGGCCGACTGCAAGATGCCCAAATGTCTGCTGCAGATCCCTGGAAGGAGCCTGAGGCGAAGAAGTTGAGGGCGCTGGTGACTTTGACAGCCACTGGTAAGGCGTGTCCACCAGGTCCTCTGGACTGCAGGTCTTGCTGCAGCAAGCTGCAAATGTCTGCGATGAGCTGGTGCGATAGCCTGAGCCTCCTTTGGCACTGCTGCTCAGTCATGTTGAGGAAGCTCATCCTCTGCCTGTATACCCTGTGTTGGGGGTATCGCCTCCGGTGCGGTGCAACCCTGTGCTGATGCCCTCTGTCCTGTGCAGCGTCAGGTGGTTGAGGAGAAGGTTGATGGTGTTGTTGTTGGTGCTGCTGGTGTTGGGACTCATCGTGGTCAGATGGAATAGATGGCATGTCAAGTAGAGTTGACAGAAGCAATCTGTCAATGGTGAGAGAGGTTCTTCCAATGAGGTGAGACTGGACGGAGATTTTGCTGGACAGACTTGGGGCTAGAAACTGGGCACCTTAGCACCTCCCGTTATCGCCTCTGGGGGGCGATAACGGGGCGCTAAACACTTACTGATCAGGCACGGCGAGAAGATCAACTCCCGCTATATTCGTCGGGAGGTTTGCAGCGGCAGTATGGCGATGCACCCCGATCTCCTTTGCCCGGAGATCATGACGTCATTGTTGTGCTCATCGCCCTGGTAGCGCCCCGGACCCGAACTTCAGTTCCGCCTCCTGCAGCATCACCGGGCAAAGACACCGGCAGCTGCAGGAGACATTCATCGGGGGGCCGGGTGCTTTGGGGGCGATACTTAAAGGCGAGGTGGCCGAGGTAAGTGGAAAAAAATCTCAAATGCTCTTTCTGTTTTTTTTTTCATTTTTCTTCGCCTGGCACTCTGCTGCAGTGCATTGGGCTGATCTGGCCAGATCGCTGCAGCCGTGAGGGACCAGGTAAATTGCTTTCCATTGCAGAGCCTGCAGCGATGGCCCTTCCCTTTAAGGGAGGGAAGGAGCCTTCCAACGCGGCAGCACTGCACGGCCCATTGTGCAGCGCTGCTCACCTACCGCCCCGCCTGCTGCCTGTTGCACTCCAGGAAGGAAGTGGAGCGCTTGACTGCTTCCTTCCTGAAGCGCAAAACCTAATTTTTTCAACTTTTAAAAGTTAGCACCCCAAACGGGGCTGTAATGAATTTCTCCCCCTAGCAGCCTGCTGAAAACTCAATCTGTGCTGGGAATACAGTCAGCAACACGGTGGCATAGTGGTTAGCACTGTTGCCTCACAGCGCCAGGGACCCGGTTCGAATCCGGCCACGGGTGACTGTCTGTGTGGAGTTTTCACATTCTCCCCGTGTCTGCGTGGGTTTCCTCCGGGTGCTCCGGTTTCCTCCCACAGTCCAAAGATGTGCGGGTTAGGTTGATTTGGCTATGATAAATTGACCCTTAGTGTTAGGGGGATTAAATACGTGGGGTTACGGGGATAGGGTGGGATATGTGTCGGTGCAGGCTCGATGGGCCGAAATGGCCTCTATCTGCACTGTGGGGATTCTGTGATTCTGTGAACAGCTTCTGCCTGTGAAAAGTGAAGAGGTGGGAGTTTTTATAATACATTTGATGCTGTCAACTTATCAGCTGGAGCAATGGCCACTCAACTCCCATCTCAGGCTGACAGATGTGGTTTCCGAGCAGCGTGAATCCCGTGGCCATGCAGGGAAATTTGAATATAGGGGTATAAATGCCCTAACTGAATGCAAGCTTATAATGATTACAATTAGGCCGCCTGCCTCTGCTGGTCGGGTCGCTGTCGCAACGGCAAACTCGCCCAAGGGAAAGGCGCGTGGGGGCAGATGACGGCGGGTCCCCGACCTGCTCCAACTTTTTTCAAATTTCCCACCTGACCCGCCTCCGATTGCGCCCGCACAGACCCCAGAAAATTCCGGCCGTTAACTGTATCCAACTCCACAATTGTGATAATTTGTCAGTTATGTTGTCCGATGTCGTAAGTGGGGTTTGGGCAGATAGTCATATCTCAGTTTGTTTTTTCTACAAATGGTATAAGTAGGAGCCTAAGGATAATCTATAGAAGCAGCAGCGGTCATCATCCCCTATAGATGGAATAGAAAGTTTATCTGTACAATGTCAGATCAACACTTGATACTTTTGCTCTTGTCAATATAGAAATAGCTTAGATAGAATGTGCATCCATTTAAAATTTAAATTGTTTGGAGTGTTGTGTAGTACTGTAATCCTAGTTACTTTCTGAACATGGAAGATACGGTTAGGGCAACCAAATAAATAATTAGGCAAAATACTGTGAATGCTAGAAATCTGAAATGTAAACAGAAAATGCTGGCAATACTCAGCAGGTCAGGCAGCATCTGTGGAGAGAGAAAAACAGAGTTAACGTTTCAGGCCAATGACCTTTCGTCAGAACTGGAAAATGTACAGATGTAACAGGTTTTTAAGCAAGTACAGAGTCAGGGAAAGGTCGAGGGGGGAGAGGAGGAAAGAACAAAAGGGAAGGTCTGTGATAGGATGGAAGGCAGGAGAGATTAAATGAACAGCAGAGGCTGAGGATAGAGAGGTCAGAGTGGGAGTGGGATGGAGAATACAAATAGCAAGTGACTGGAAGTTCAGGGTCACGTTTGCAAAGTGAACGGAGGTGTTCAGCAAAGCGGTCACCCAATCTGCATTTGGTCTTGCCAGTTTAGAGGAGACCACATTGTGAGCAGCGAATACAGTATATTAAATTAAAAGAAGCACAAGTTAATCACTATTTCACCTGCAAGGAGTGTTTGGGGCCCTGGACGGTGGGAAAGGAGGAGGTGAAAGGGCAGGTGCTGCATCTCCTGCACTTAACATAGAACATAGAACAGTACAGCACAGTACAGGCCCTTCGGCCCTCGATGTTGTGCCGAGCATTGTCCGAGACCAAGATCAAGCTATCACACTCCCTATCACTCTGGTGTGCTCCATGTGCTTATCCAATAACCGCTTGAAAGTTCCTAAAGTGTCCGACTCCACTATCACAGCAGGCAGTCCATTCCACACCCCAACCACTCTCTGAGTAAAGAATCTACCTCGGACATCCCTTCTATATCTCCCCCCATGCACCTTATAGTTATGCCCCCTTGTAACAGCTGCCTCTACCCGAGGAAATAGTCTCTGAACATCCACTCTATCTATCCCCCTCATCATCTTATAAACCTCTATTAAGTCGCCTCTCATCCTCCTCCGCTCTAAAGAGAAAAGCCCCAACTCCCTCAATCTTTCCTCATAAGACCTCCCCCCCAAACCAGGCAGCATCCTGGTAAATCTCCTTTGCACTCTTTCCAATGCTTCCACGTCCTTCCTATAGTGAGGTGACCAGAACTGCACACAATATTCCAAATGTGGTCTCACCAAGGTCCTGTACAGTTGCAGCATAACCTCACGGTTCTTAAACTCAAACCCTCTGTTAATAAACGCCAACACACCATAGGCCTTCTTTACTGCTCTATCCACTTGAGTGGCAACCTTCAGAGATCTGTGGATATGAACCCCCAGATCCCTCTGCTCCTCCACGTTCCTCAGAACCCTGCCGTTGACCCTGTAATCCTTATTCACATTTGCCCTACCAAAATGAATCACCTCGCACTTATCAGGGTTAAATTCCATCTGCCATTTTTCGGCCCAGCTCTGCATCCTATCAATGTCTCTTTGCAGCCTACAACTGCCCTCCACCTCATCCACTACTCCACCAATCTTGGTGTCATCAGCAAATTTACTGATCCACCCTTCAGTCCCCTCCTCCAAGTTATTGATAAAAATCACAAACAGCAGAGGACCCAGCACCGACCCCTGTGGCACACCGCTGGTAACTGGTCTCCAGTCCGAAAATGTTCCATCCACCACCACCCTCTGCCTTCTATGAGATAGCCAGTTACTTATCCAATCGGCCAAATTTCCCTCTATCCCACAACTCCTTACTTTCTTCATGAGACGACCATGGGGAACCTTATCAAACGCCTTACTAAAATCCATGTATACGACATCAACTGCTCTACCTTCATCTACACACTTAGTTACCTCCTCAAAGAATTCAATCAAATTTGTTAGGCAAGACTTACCCTTCACGAATCCATGTTGACTATCCCTGATTAAGTTGCCCCTTTCCAAATGGTCATAAATCCTATCCCTCAGGACCTTTTCCATTATCTTACCAACCACCGAAGTAAGACTAACCGGCCTATAATTACCAGGGTCATTCCTATTTCCTTTCTTGAAGAGAGGAACAACATTCGCCACTCTCCAGTCCTCTGGCACCATCCCCGTGGACAGTGAGGACCCAAAGATCAAAGCCAGAGGCTCTGCAATCTCCTCCCTTGCCTCCCAAAGAATCCTAGGATATATCCCATCTGGCCCAGGGGACTTATCGACCCTCAGGTTCTTCAAAATTGCTAAAACATCTTCCCTCAGAACATCTACCACCTCCAGCCTATCCACCTTTATCACACTCTCATCCTCAAGAACATGGCCCCTCTCCTCGGTGAACACTGACGAAAATTATTCATTCATCACCTCTCCTATCTCTTCTGACTCCATGCACAAGTTCCCACTACTGTCCTTGACCGGCCCTACCCTCACCCTGGTCATTCTTTTATTTCTCACATAAGAGTAAAAAGCCTTGGGGTTTTTCTTGATCCGACCCGCCAAGGACTTCTCATGCCCCCTCCTAGCTCTCCTAAGCTCTTTTTTTTAGCTCATTCCTTGCTACCTTGTACCCCTCAATCGACCCAACTGAACCTTGTTTTCTCATCCTTAAATACGCTTCCTTTTTCCTCTTGACTAGACATTCAACCTCTTTTGTGAACCATGGTTCTCTCACTCGGCCATTTCCTCCCTGCCTGACAGGGACATACCTATCAAGGACACGCAGTGATTGCTCCATGAAAAAGCTCCACTTTTCGTTTGTGCCTTTCCCTGATAGTTTCTGTTCCCATCTTATACTCCCTAATTCTTGCCTAATCGCATCATAATTACCCCTCCCCCAATTATAAACCCTGCCCTGCCGTATGGCCCTATCCCTCTCCATTGCAATAGTGAAAGTTACCGAATTGTGGTCACTATCTCCAAAGTGCTCTCCCACATACAAATCAAACACTTGGCCCGGTTCATTACCCAGTACCAAATCCAACGTGGCCCCACCTCTTGTCGGCCTATCCACATATTGTGTCAGGAAACCCTCCTGCACACACTGTGCAAAAACTATCCCATCCGAACTGTTTGACCTATAAAGGTTCCAATCAATATTTGGAAAGTTGAAGTCACCCATGACAACTACTCTGTGACCTCCACACCTATTCATAATCTGCTTTGCAATTTCTTCCTCCACATCTTTATTACTATTTGGGGGCCTGTAGAAAACTCCTAACAACGTGACCGCTCCTTTCCTATTTCTAACTTCAGCCCATATTACCTCAGACGGCAGATCCCCCTCGAACTGCCTTTCTGCGGCTGTTAAACTATCCTTGATTAACAATGCTACTCCTCCACCTTTCTTACCAACTTCCCTACTCTTACTGAAACATCTATACCCCGGAACTTCCAACAACCATTCCTGTCCCTGTTCTAACCATGTCTCCGTAATGGCCACCACATCGTAGTCCCAAGTACCAATCCACGCTCCAAGTTCTCCTACCTTATTCCGGATGCTCCTTGCATTGAAGTAGACACACTTCAAGCCATCTTCCTGTCTGCCGGTACATTCCTGCGACCTTGATACCCTCCTCAGTACCTCCCTACACTCACCACTGGCTCGTGGACTACAGCCCTTTTTCCCATCCCCCTGACAAATTAGTTTAAACCCCCCCGAAGAGCCGTAGCAAATTTCCCTCCCAGGATATTGGTGCCCCTCTGGTTCAGGTGCAAACCGTCCTGTTTGTACAGGTCCCACCTTCCCCAGAATGTGCTCCAATTATCCACATAACTGAAACCCTCCCCCCTACACCATCCCTGCAGCCACGTGTTTATCTGCACTCTCTCCCTGTTCCTCAACTCGCTAGCACGTGGCACCGGCAACAAACCAGAAATTACAACATGGTTTGTACTGGCTCTCAGCTTCCAACCTAGCTCCCTAAATTCCTGTTTTAAATCCCCGTCCCTTCTCCTACCTATGTCGTTGGTACCGATGTGTACCACGACTTGTGATTGTTCCCCTTCCCCTTTGAGGATTCTGAAAACACGGTCCGAGACGTCACGGACCCTGGCACCCGGGAGGCAACATACCATCCGTGAGTCTCTTTTGCTGCCACAGAACCTCCTATCTGTCCCTCTGACTATTGAGTCCCCAATAACTATTGCTCTCCTGCTCTCCCCCCTTCCCTTCTGAGCCACAGGGACCGACCCAGCGCCGGAGATCCGGTCACCGTGGCTTACCACTGGTAAGTCGTCCCCCTCAACAGTATTCAAAGCGGTATACCTGTTACTGAGGGGAACGACCACAGAGGATCCCTGCACTGACTGCTTCCTCCTAGCCCCTCTCACCGTCACCCATCTATCTTCATGCTTTGGAGTAATTACATCCCTGAAGCTTCTATCTATGACCTCCTCTGCCTCCCGAATGATCCGAAGTTCATCCAGCTCCAGCTCCAGTTCCCTAACACGGTTTTCGAGGAGCTGGAGATGGGTGCACTTCCCACAGGTGTAATCAGCAGGGACACCTACGGCAGCCCTCACCTCAAACATTCTGCAGGAGGAACATTTCACTGCCTCCCCTGCCATCCCCTCCAGCTAACTTGCAGATTAAACTAGAACAAAAAAGAGCTTACCTGATAGTCACTTGCACAGGAAGGTGTCGTTGGAAGGGGAGCGGGTGTTGGAGGTGATGGAAGAGTGGACCAGGGTGTCGCGGAGGTTATGGTTCCTTCGGAATACTGAAAGGGGAAGATGTGTTTGGGATCACGCTGGAGGTGGCGGAAATGGTGGAGGATGATCCGTTGAACGTGGAGGCTAGTGGGATGGAAGGGGTACCATATTGTGGCTCTGGGAGGGAGGAGAAGGGGTGAGAGCAGAAGTGCGGGAAATGGGACGGACGCGGTCGAGGGTCCTGTCAACTCCAGTGGAAGGGAATTCTCGGTTGATGAAAAAGGAAGACATATCGGAAGCACTGGTATAGAAGGTTGCATCGTCAGGCTAGATGCAACGGAGACGGAGATGGAGAAACTATGGAATAGAGTCCTTACAGAAAGCAGGTGGGAGGAAGTGTAATCAAGGAAGCTGTGGGAGTCAGTGGGCTTATAGTAGACATTGGTTGACAGCCTTTCCCCAGAAATGGAGATAAAGAAGTCAAGTAAGGTAAGGGAAGAGTCGGAAATGGACCATGTGAAGATGAGGCAAGGGTGGAAATTGGAAGCAAAGTCGATTAAATTTTCAAGTTCGGGGCGAGAGCAGGATGTGGCATCAATATAGTCATCAATGTACTGGAAAAAGAGGTGAGGGAGGGGATCTGAGTAGAACTGGAACAAAGAATGTTCCACGTATCCCACGAAAAGGCAGGCATAGCCAGGACCCATACGGGTTCCCATAGTGACACCTTTTATTTAGAGGAAGTGAGAGGTGTCAAAGGAGAAGTTGCTCAATGCAAGAACAAGTTCAGCCAGGTGGAGGAGGGTGGTGGTGGATGGGGACTGGTTGGGCCTCCGATCAAGGAAGAAGCGGAGAGCCCTCAGGCCGTCCTGGTGGGGAATGGAGGTGTAGAGGGATTGGACGTCCATCATGAAAAGGAGATGGTTAGGGCGAGGAAACTGAAAACTGTTAAAGTGGTGGAGGATGGCAGATGTAGGTCAGAAGAGATTTGACAAGGGGAAAAAAAGAGAGTCGAGATAGGAAGAAATGTGTTCCGCAGGGCAAGAACAGGCTGAAACGATGGGTCTACCAGGGCAGTTTGTGGATCTTAGGAAGAAGTTAGAAGCGGGCTGTGCAGGTTTGTGGGACTATGAGGTTGGAGGTTGAGGGGGGAATATCTCCAGAGGAGATGAGGTCAGTGATGGTCTGGGAAACAATAGCTTGATGTTTGATGATGGGGTCGTGGTCCAGAGGAAGGTAGGAAGAGCTGTCGGAGAGTTAGCGTTCAGCCTCCACAAGATAGAGGTCTGTTCACCAAACAACAACAGTGCTGCAATTGTCAGCAGGTTTAATGACAATGTTAGGGTTTGACCTGAGAGAACAGAGTGCTTCAAGTTCAGAGGGAGGTAGTTTAGAGTGAGCGAGGGGAGTAGAGAAATTGAGACAGCCGATGTCACTCCAGCAGTTCCTAATGAAAAGATCTAGAGAGGGTAAGAGGCCAGAGGGAAGGGTCCAGATGGAATGAGAATTCTGAAGATGGGAGAAAGGCTCCACTGGGCGGGGGAAAGACTCCTGGCCAAAGAAATGGATGTGGAGGTGAAGGCGATGGAAGAAGAGTTCAGGATCATGCAGAGCTTGAAATTCATTGAGGTGGTGGCATAAGGAGATGAAGCTGAGCCCTTTGCTGAAGACTGATCATTCAGGGTCAGAAAGGGGAAGGTCAGAGGGGATAGTGAAAACATGCCAAGGGGTAAGATTGGAAGGAGGGATGGGATCGGAGGAAAGTGAGGGGGAAGAACCAGAAATAATTATTTCGGGAAACCTTTTTTGCGGGGAAGCATCACTCCCTAGTTGAAATGGGTAATTTGGCTCAGCCATCTCCTTTTTTCTCCTTAAGGTTAAATCCTTATTTTAATTGTGGATGAGCTAAAAGGCAATTTACTATTATATCCAGTTTTGGTTGTTAAGCAAAGCACAGCTCCTAGCAACAGAATTTGTAGTTAGAATAATAAAAGATTCAGAAGTTTATGAGGTGAGGCACTAAAACTTTCATCGTAAATGATCAGTTTATAATGATACATTTTAACAACAGTCTATGACAAACTATATGCAGTTCACTGTGTCAAGTAAGCCTGTTGTTGGCATTAAAGGGCAATTTTATAAGACAAGGCTAGACAGGAACATGGGTCAGAGAACTGTAACATGCTAGGGCTGATCCTGCAACCTGTCCTTGTTCCATCTATCAATGCTGCATGATAGGAACGGAGGCTTGCAAAATTACCCCTTAAGTTGGTTACCTCCTGCATTCTTTCTGTTGTGGATAGAAAGGTTTATTTTTTCAAAGTTTTACTCCCACAGAATTTTAATAATTAAAAATAAAAAAGCTTTTTAAAAATAAAAAAACTTTACTTGTTAAATCTCACAAAATGTGATATAAAGATTCAGATAGCTCAATGATTTTGGTTCGCAATATCTAGCATTGGATACGTTATTGAACAGATCAAAAAAAAATATTTTGAGAACAATTGGACCACCATCTGAGAAGATGAATGGGTAAAGGAATGACATTAATCATCTGAAATCTAACTGAAGCAGCCAACTGTAGTTATTAACCACTGACAGCTCTGTTCAGCCAGGCATAAATAAAAACAAACTAAACAAAAATGATTAGTTAGGTTAGCCACAATTACCTCAGTTGCTCTTTAAAGATACATTTTTTTTTTGGCTACCATGTATTATTTAGTTTAATATAATAAAATATATAAAGGTATAGAGATCTTTGCCAAAATCATTTTAAAGGGCGTAGCATTGTTATGGAAAAGTGCTTGGCAAAACATTTTTTGCTTGCTTCCAAATACACTTGCACAATGGCATTAACCATGTCAAAGTAGGTTATTGTATTGTTAGTGTAGCACATGATGGCAAGAATGATGCACACAGCTCCTCTACCTCTGCTGGTCCTCAAGCACAGCAGGGTTGCACTTTGATCATGGCGCCATCTCTTTTATCTTGGGACAGTGTAGTCTAAATTAAGAATACAATTCTATCTGGATATTTCCAATCACTCCTACTCTATATCAATCTCGGTCCACATATAACCCATATTTAGAACAAAAAAGCTTTGACAAACTCCTGGTCGAGTAAACAGATGAAGGAAGATCTCATTGGATTTGTTTGTCCAGATGCAGTGAGAACTTTCCCAAACAGGTCCCATATGTCTTTATTATATGCTATCAGTAAGTATCCTCCCCAAGGATTTATAGAATTAGGTACAAGTGTTACCGTTAAAAATACCATAGAAGCTTTTATTATTGGAGCTTTCAATAGAAGTGAGCTTGAAGTAGCTGCTGTTTATTATTTGACATATGAATATGTACACATTATGTTCATATTTAATATTTCTACAATGCTAAAAAAAAGTCAATATAATTAAGATCTGGTAAATTAAACTGTCACTAAATGTAATGGGGGCTAAATTGGGCCATGTAGTGCCCATTTTTTGGCGCTATGTGGCCACATAAGGATCAAAAATGGGATTCGGCCATCACATCTTCCACTTCCCGACAATACAAGAATAAAAACCACCAATAAATGCACATTCCAATCCATTTTTATAAATTCACTCGCTACATAATGCATACAAAAATCAACTAATCACCCTTGTGCATTCCCTTAGTGCCTGTCTTCCGCGTGCCTTTGCCAATCCTAGTGCTCCTATGAGGTGCTTCCCCAATGGCTGCAGGATGAGTGGTGGAAGGCTGCTGTCCTCCAACTGAGGAGAGTGCAGATGGCCTTGGAGAGTGACCTCGAGCAGCTCTGGGCCTAGAGGGCCCGGCTTTAGACAGCACCATATCGGCCTTGGCTGCAGCAGTCTGGGATGGCTGGCTGACAGGCAACAGCAAGGGCACTGGTGAAGTGGTAGAGTTGGGAGCAGGAATGCTATCATGCTAAGAGAGGACAGCAGCTTTGTGTTCCATGGAGCCACTTCCACTTTCCCGGGGCGGCGCCTCAGCAATCCTACTGATCTGTTGGAAAACAGATTGATGGACTGCTGTGATGTCTTGGAAGCCCCTTTGAACAGTGGTATCGAGAGCCACTATGTCAGCAGTCTGAGCTTGCAAGGCAGCAGTCTGAGCTTCTACTGCAACAATCAGACCTTTGGAAGCTGTTAGTGCTGCAATGGAAACTGTGATATCAGCCATCAGATGTTGCATCATGGTGGGTTTCATAGGTGTTCTGATGGAGGTGACCACCTGTTCCATGTTGGAAAGGATGGGCTCCAAGCTCTGTGCAAAGCCTTGTACCAAGTTGGTGCTGGACTCTTCCATGCTCCTTGTCATTGTGCACAGGCTTTCTGGTAGGCTGTCCAGTGAACCAAGCATTTGGTTATGTACACCCATCAGCCTTCTTCTGTACGATAGCAAAATACTGCGGATGCTGGAAATCCGAAATAACAACAGAAAACGCTGGAAAAACTCAGCAGGCCAGGCAGCATCCGTGGAGAGAGAAAGAGAGTTAACGTTTCAGGTCGATGACCTTTCATCAGAACTGGGAAGAGCCGGAAATCAAATAGATTTAAGGCCAGGGTAAAGCTGGGAAAAGGGGGAGGGGATAAAGGAACAAAGGGGAAGATGAAGAGACATTAAGAGACATTAAGAGATATGCAAGGCTAGAGGTGGTGTAAATGTGACAGATTAAGGCTGAATGAAGTGTGAAATCCACTGGCAGAATGAAGGACAGCTGCCAGCTTCTAGGAGGAAAAAAAGGTGGGGGGGGGCAAATAAAAGGGTGGATAAAATAAGATATAAATGTGATTGGAGCTGAGGTTATGATCTAAAATTGTTGAACTCGATATTGAGTCCAGAGGGCTGTAGCGTGCCTAAACGAAAGATGAGGTGCTGTTCCTCGAGCTTACGCTGAGCTTCCGTGGAACAGTGTAATAGGCCGAGGACGGTGAGGTCAGAGTGGGAGTGAAGCGGTGAATTAAAGTGACAGGCCACCGGGAGCTCGGGGTCCCCCTTACGGACTGAACGGAGGTGTTCCGCAAAGCGGTCACCCAATCTGCGTTTGGTCTCCCCAATGTAGAGGAGTCCACATCGTGAGCAGCGAATACAGTATACTAAATTGCAGGAAGTACAAGTAAATCGCTGTTTCACCTGGAAGGGGTGTTTGGGGCCCTGGACAGTGGGAAGAGGGGAGGTATAAGGGCATGTGTTGCATCTCCTGCGCGTGCACGGGAAGGTGCCGGGCGAAGGGGAAGGGGTGCTGGGGGTGGTAGAGGAGTGGACTAGGGTGTCGCGGAGGGAGCGGTCCCTACGGAATGCTGAAAGGGGAGGTGAGGGGAAGATGTGTTTGGTGGTGGGATCACGCTGGAGGTGGCGGAAATGGCGGAGGATGATCCGTTGAATGTGGAGGCTGGTGGGGTGAAAGGTGAGGACAAGGGGAACCCTATCGTGGTTCTGGGAGGGAGGGGCAGGGGTGAGGGCAGATGTGCGGGAGATAGAACGGACACGGTCGAGGGCCGTGTCGACCACGGTAGAGGGGAATCCTCGGTTGAGGAAAAAGGAAGACATGTCGGAAGCACTGGTATGGAAGGTGGCATCATCAGAGCAGATGCGGCGGAGACGGAGAAACTGGGAGAATGGAATAGAGTCCTTACAGGAGGCGGGGTGGGAGGAAGTGTAGTCCAGGTAGCTGTGGGAGTCGGTGGGCTTGTAGTGAAAGGCTTGTAGCCTTCTTCTGTAGCTTGACCCATGAAGTCCTCATCTGACTCCTCTGCAGCAGAACTAGTGCGTGACCTCGCCCTCCGGTGAGCTGGCCCCTGCGCTATCCCTTCCCTCCGCCCTGGCTCCTGCGCACTTGTGCCCGTTATCTCACCACGTGCTTATATCCTAGCTTCTAGAATACAGGCAGTGTCAGTCTCTGAGCTGTTGGCTGTGAGTGTAAATTCAAGTGACGGTGTCTCTTCATCTTCACTGTCTTCCTCCTCTTCCTCCTCTGACTGGGAAGGTTCCAGTTCTTGGGTATCTGAAATGGAAGAGGGACAAGGGTTGGGTTGTGGTGAGGGAAGAGAAAGTAGGAAGTGTGTGCTTACACCACCTGCAGCTTGTGAGACAGACGAGATTGTGGGAAGAGAGAAGGAGTGTTAGGTATGTAGATACCCTCATCAGTAATCCCTCCAGCCCCGCCAGTGGCCACAAACTTCCCGATGATCCTTCCCATGATGGCCAGCACTGTCTCCTCCATGGGGTTAAAACATCCAGGTGCACTTGTCCTCCAGTTATTTCCTGCTACCTCCTGTTTTGCACCACTTTCCCTTGCAAGAAAGAGGAAATGTGTCAGTGAGTGTCCTACAATATGTTTGTGTGATGTGGCTT
Organism: Squalus acanthias; assembly: GCA_030390025.1. Lineage (NCBI taxonomy): Eukaryota > Metazoa > Chordata > Chondrichthyes > Squaliformes > Squalidae > Squalus > Squalus acanthias. Next base: position 101,231,120 of record CM059426.1, on the reverse strand, counting down.
TCATGGCTGAATAGCTGCCAGGTTATATGAGCTATGAGTGTGAAGCTTGCTAAGTGTGTGAGGGTGAGGTAAAGCATATGAATTTTAGGGTTGAATACTGATTAATAGAGATTGTTGCTAGATGGATGATGGAGTTTCAGTGGATGAGGCTAGTGGTGCAGTTGGTAGGATATGCCATTTGAAGATTGAATTAACTCACCTTGACAACTCATGTCAGATCGTTAAACTTCTTCCTGCACAACATCCATGTTCTTGGAGCTACACTCCTGCACTGCTACTTCTTCCCACTGTCTCCTGATCATATGTCTGTCGGGCCTCCTGCCCTCCTGCGGATACAGGATGTCTCTACTTCTCTCCACATCTTGCACCAAGATCTCCAGTGAAGTGTCAGAAAACTTTGGTGCACGCTTTCTCGCATGCTCAGCCATTGCTCAAAGTATAACAGCACAGATTCACTTTTCAAAGTACTCCCACCACTTCTTGCAGCCACAATGCACCTCCCCTTTAAGAGGTGCAGGCTGCCCTTAAGTAGTACTAGCCACTTGCGATATCGGGCCCCCTGCTGATGCGTGCAGCCAATCATTTGAAACAGCAGGCCGTACCAATTTAACGTGCTGCCTGCATGGCTTTGAATGAGTGCAGGTTAATCCCCACGCCTGTTTTCGGGGGTTAGTCAATTTAACCCCCATTATGTTTTTGTTGTCATTTTAACCTAATCTGACTTCAATGGAAAGTAAAATCAGGTGGGGTGTAAAACTGGCAGTCGATCTGATCGTGTCAGTTTCCCACCAGGAAGGTAAGGTTAAAGTTACCTCCTTTTGCGTTTCCTTAAACCTTCTTATGCTACATTACTTCAGCTCTTGCATCTTTGATTACTCTTGCGGGTGAGTCCCAACTCCCCCTACCTTCAAAGGTGGCTTTGCTTTGAGATCTAAGTAAGCTGGGAGAAATGAACAGCAAGCTCTGTGTGGCACTTGCTTTTAAGTACTAGACTGTCTTATGTCTCCATAGCATCTCACTTCAGTCTTTGAAACTGGTAGTGCATCGGGTTAAACCCCATTTTTTAGGCTTAAGATAGCAAGCAAATTAATTAAACCATCAATGAACAAGTGAATAATCTAACAGTGATATAAGACAGTTAGGTATTTACAATCTTTTTCTGATTCCAAGAGTAGACAAAATAATAAATCAGAATTCATTACTTAGTTATTCTTTTATAGGTAACTTTTATAAATCTAGTCCTTTTCTTACAATCATTTTGAGGAAGGAGTTAGCTGGTCTATCTTATCTATTTCTGTGAAGTTTCTAATAGGATTGACTAACTTCTGTTAACTCAGTGAACAGATCCAGTAACTTAAATCCAACGACAACAACTTGCATTTAAATAGTGCCTTTAAAGTAGTAAAACATCCCAAGGTGCTTCACAGGAGTGTTATCAAAAAGAATTTGACACTGAGTCACATAAGGAGATATGAGGACAGATGACCAAAAGCTTGGTCGAAGAGGTAGGCTTTAAGGCGCGTCTTAAAGGAGGAGAGAGAGGTGGCGAGGTTTAGGGGGGGAATTCCAGAGCTTCAGGCCAAGCAACTGAATACACGGCCGCCAATGGTGGAGCGATTAAAATCAGGAATGCGCAAGAGGCCAGAATTGGAGAAGCGCAGATATCTCGGAAGGTTGTAGGGCTGGTGGAGATTACAGAGGTTGGGAGGGGCGAGGCCATGGAAAAACTTGAAGGTAAGAATGAGGATTTTAAAATTGAGGTGATACTGGACCCAGACGAGGGTATGATTGTGTTCTCGTATAAACAGGTGCACAGCACCACTCCTAAAGTGCACAACCATCTAGTCTTCTTAAAGCTGTGTCCTTTCGGGTTTCTTGACTATTTTTGAAGCTTTTTGGGGGCTTTTGGTTTGCATTCTTGCATTTATTTAGGAGCATTGTTTATGTTTCGCATTTTACTTTTTCACTTTCTACCCCCTACCTAGTCAAAGTACCAGCTGGGTGTACGGGCAGGCCTTTTGGAATTCTTCTTGCCTGTACCTAAAGCAGGTTGCACAAACAGCTCATTACCCACATAGTTGGGTCAACAGAAGCCACTGGAGCTCCTTGGACATGTTAGTGGAGATTTGCCTTCAACACCTATGATTAATCAGGAGGTCTTGCAAATTTGCTTCTTTGGGCCTTTGCTGTGCCATCCTGTTCTCCCAGAAGAAAAAATAACTTTGAGAGTTTGTAAATTAAAGGAGCATATTTGTGATAGATATGTGCACAATTTGCATACCAATCTGGCATCAGTAAGTGAATTTACATCTTGTGGCAAGTTTGTTTTAAATGACTTGAGGTGTTATGACTAGGGAATAATTGAGTGTAGCAAGGTTTTCACTTCTATAGTGTATCTTGAAGCTGTATCCTCCTGAGGTTTGAGTGTGGATGAGAAGCTAAAATTCATTTTGAAGTTTAGTAATGACTAAAGAAAAAATCTTTTTCAAACTTAGGAGCTCTCTAGGATATTTTTCTGCTGGTAGAACAAGATGGCTCCACAAAGGCACAATTCCAACCTGGAGAAAGATCTCCCTGATCAAGAATAGTTGTCGTTGGCACATTTCACTTACTTTAAATGCATACTTCCCTTAAATTTGGACCTGCTGGCCAGATTTACTCCTTGTCCTCCATTAGATTTATTGCCTGTACAAGCCCAAAGATACATTGTAGCTATGAATAATTATCTTGCGCGGGTTTGGCATAGGTGAAACAAGCAACACGTTGTGGTATGCAATATTTGGGTCATCCACATGACATGTTGGGTTAAAAATTTGGTTGCGTAGCACCCATTGTTTGGGCGCTATGGGTGCCAATTTGGCTTGAAAATGGCGTCCGAGCAGCGCGCCCACTCTTGTGGTGCAGGCCGTGCCGGAAGCCATTTTGGTGAGGGCATTAGCGTCAGCACTGGGAGTGTGTGCCGTAAATATGCAGAGTAGGCAGATCATGACTTTGACGCCAGTGCTGCCATTTTCGACCTCAACAATGGAGTGAACACCATCTCTTAACCTCGCACGTGTGCTCAGCAACACCCCCACCACCAGCACTATCTGAAGGGGTCATCACCTACTTACAGGTTAGTTGCTGATTGATTTCTACTTGCTGTTGCTGAGTTTGTAGAAGTGTTAGGTGCTTTCTAGACTTCTTTAAAGTCACCTAACATCTACAAGGAGTGGTGTGGCATGTACTCAAGGACTTGGTACTGAATTGCAAGGGGTCTGCTCAGACCAGTTGCTCCCAGACATGGGTGCAGTAGTTTGTATCCCCCTTGGCCTGCAGCATGACCGGGAGAATGAGCAGAGGCAACACAGAGTAGGACAAGTTGCTAGAAGAGGCAGGAGGAGGAGGGGAGAAGGGGTCTCAGCAGGAGGCCATATCCACCTTCAGGGAGCAATTCTCCTACCTCCACCTCAGTGAGTAACACTGCATGCAACGTCTCCATTTTACTAAGGAGGTGCTCACTAAAATCTGCCACCTGCTGCAGGCAGACCTGCCGCCTCAGTCCAGGGTGAGGACAGCATTGCCAGTGGCTGTAAAGGTGACCGTGGCCTTGAACCTCTTCACGTCGGGCTCCTTCCAGGCTGGAGCAGTCGACATCCGTAGCATCTCCCAGTTCGCCGTCCACTCTTGTATAAGGGAGGTGGGTGAGGCACTGAATGCAAAGAGAGCTGAATACATTTCATTCTCTCTTGCCAAAGAGAAGCAGGTGGAGCGAGCACACAGCTTCGCCAGGATAGCAGGCTTCCCCATGGTGTAGGGTGCCATTGACTGCATACACATCGCTTTGCGGGCACCGCATCTCAATTCAGAGATGTTACACAACCGGATGGGATTCCGCTCCCTCAATGTCCAGCTGGTGTGCGACCATACTCAGCACATCATGTAAGTCAATGCTCGGTATCCTGGCAGCAGCCATGTTGCCTTCATTCTGCGGCAGTCTGCTGTACCATCAGCATTTGAGCTACCATGACAAACCAGAGGGTGGCTACTGGGCGACAAGGGCTATCCACTGACCACCATGAGGCCATGTGGGTTGAACTGAAGAAAAAAGGGGCAATCACACTGATGGGAGTAAACTATAGACCCCCAAATAGTCAGAGGGTAATAGAAGAGCAAATATGTAGGCTAATTTCTGAGAAATGCAAAAACAATAGGGCAGTAATAATAAGGGATTTCAACGGCCCTAATATTAATTGGTATAGAGGGTGCAGAATTCTTAAAACGCATTCAGGAGAACTTTTTTAGCCAGTATGTAGCAAGCCCAACAAGAGAGGGGATGGTTCTAGACTTAATTTTAGGGAATGAAGCTGGGAAGGTGGAAGGGGTATCAGTGGGAGAGTATTTTGGTGGTCATGATCATCATTCAGTTAGATTTAGCGTAGTTATAGAAAAGGACAAAGATAGACCAGGATTAAAAGTTCTCAATTGGGGAAAGGCCAATTTTACTAAGCTGGGATGTGATTTAGTAAAGGTAGACTGGAAACAGCTACTTGAAGGCAAATCAGTGTCAGAGCAGTGGGAGGCATTCAAGGAGGAGATAGTGAGGGTTCAGAGCAAATATGTTCCCACAAAGAAAAAAGGTGGGACTCCCAAATCTAGAGCCCCCTGGATGTCAAGGGGCATACAGGTTAAGATAAGACAAAAAGCTAAGCTTATGTTAGATACTGAGAGCTAAATACTGCAGAAAGCCGAGAGGAGTATAGATAGTGCAGGGGTGAAATTAAAAATGAAATTAGGAAAGCAAAGAGAGGGCGTGAAAAAATATTGGCAAGTAAAATCAAGGAAAATCCAAAGATGTTTTATAAATACTTAAAGAGAAAGAGGATAACTAAGGAAAGAGTAGGGCCTATTAGAGTCCAAAAAGGTAACCTGTGTCTGGAGGCGGAAGATGTGGGTATGGTTCTTAAAGAATACTTCGCATCTGATTTCACAAAAGAGAGGGACGATTCAGACATTGTAGTTAAGGAGGAGGAGTGTGAAATATTAGATGAGATAAGCATAGTGAGAGAGGATATATTAAGAGGTTTAGCACCTTTGAAAGTAGATAAATTGTCAGGCCCGAATGAAATGCATCTCAGGCTGTTAAGAGAAGCAAGGGAAGAAATAGCAGAGGCTCTGACCATCATTTTCTAATCCTCTCTGGCTACAGGTGTATTGCTGGAGGACTGCTAATATTGTACCATTGTTTAAAAAGGGCGAAAGGGATAGACCGAGTAATTACAGGCCATTCAGCCTAACCTTGGTGGTGGGCAAATTATTGGAAAAAATTCTGAGGGACAATATTAATCGTTATTTAGAAAAGCACGGATTAATCAAGGACAGTCAGCATGGATTTGTTAAGGGAAGGTCATGTCTGACTAACTTGATTGAATTTTTTGAGGAGGTAACGAGGAGGGTTGATGAGGGTAGCACTTTTTAAAAATGTATTTGTTCACGGGATGTGGGCGTCGCCAGCAAGGCCAGCATTTATTGCCCATTTCTAATTGCCCTAGAGAAGGTGGTGGTGAGCCACCTTATACAACTGAATGGCTTGCTAGGCCATTTCAGAGGGCAGTTAAGGCCGCAATTTTAATGGAGGAGGCGGCTTGGAGTCAGGTTGCCTGGTGGGCGGGGTTCGGACGCGCTTCTGGTTTCAGCCGCTCCCGATGTCCCATTTCAGCCTAATTGGATCAATTAGTCCCGTTGTGCGCCCTGCCTGCTGCAATGCGTGGGAGCGAGTTTGTTGGTCTGCACTAATGAGGTCATTGCTGCACTTGTTTTTAAGGGCTCCATGTAGCCTCAAACTCTCATTTCTCGTTACTTCTGCAGCTTGAATGGGCCAAGGTGATCATGAGTGCTGCCAAAGCCAAGGCTGTTTCCCGATTCACTGAGGGCACCCTGCAAACTATTGTGCAGGGAGTAAGAGGATGCAGGGAGATTCTGTTCCCTTCTGATGGCCGAAGGAAGTCTCCTCAGCAGACAAAGGCCGGCTGGCTACAGATTGCTGAGGAGGTAAGCGCAAGGTCGCTATATACACGCACCTGGGAGCAGTGCCAAAAACGGTTCAATGATCTTCTGCGAACATCAAAAGTGAGTATCACATCACAGTTACCTTCAATCTGCTTCCCTTCTCTTCTCATCACCAGCACTCTGCATTGTCAGCCTGCTCCTCCACATTCCACCTAACCCTTACTTCCCTTACACCCTTACCTCTTTATCTCTCTCTCTGTACTGAATCACTTCACCATCATACTATGCAGCCCTCACACTCGCTCTCACTGTTATGCAATGACAACAACTAACAATGCACAGGGAGGCAGCTTCCTCTTGCCACCTCATTCCATCTTGGTCTCCCTCTAAGATTCAACATTATGGATTCTTCATAGTCACTCCATCACTCTCGCTGAAACTCCACTTGTGTCCCTCCCTGCAGGAAAAAATAGCCCACAATAAGAGGGAGAGAGCAAAGAAAGGAGGAGGCACACCATCCCTCGCGACATTAACCAACGCGGAGGAGGCTGCTCACGACATCATGGGAGGTGGCGAGGAGCTGGAAGTGGGGGACGGAGAGATGGGCGCAGTTGAGGAAGCTGGTGCCAGAATGTATTTTCATCCCTGGCAGTTATAAATCATCATTGACTACAGTGGCATATGATGCTCATTTGCACAATAGGATGTGTCTGTGACCTGAAAATCTGATGTTTAACTCATGCCTTTACTCTCCCATAGGTCCATCAAGAGCCCCCCCACTGTCGAGGAGGAAGAGGAAGACGACTCCTCAGAGGAGCCTCCTGCCTCTGAGGGCGCACCGTCACCAGACATAAGCGCACCCAGCAGCAGCGCAGATACGCACACCTCAGTGGGTCCCACGCGTGATAGAGTAGTGTTGTCACCTGGTGTATCACAGCTCACAAGTGAGCATCAGCAGATGGTGGAGACAGCAACAGCAGCGGAGAGTCCTCGTCGGAGGTCGCAGGATGCTCCTAGCTCTGGTCAGCTGCATGTAGGGGCCATCCAGAGGCACAGTAGGATGGAACTCCAGGAACAAGTGCAGGAGTCTCTAACAGGGTAACTGCGAGTGTGCAGAGAATGCAGGCGTCCATCTCTAACATAAGCACTGCCTTTGTGGAGGCTGTGGCACATGAATGTTCCGCCATGGAGAGGTTTTCTTTTATTCGTTTATGGGATGTAGGCGTCGCTGGCAAGGCCAGCATTTATTGTCCATCCCTAGTTGCCCTTGAGAAAGTGGTGGTGAGCCACCTTCTTGGAACGCTGCAGTCCGTGTGGTGAAGTTACTCCCATAGTGCTGTTAGGGAGGGAGTTCCAGGATTTTGACCCAGCGACGATGAAGGATCGGCGATATACTTCTATGTCAGGATGGTGTGTGACTTGGAGGGCAACTTGGAGGTGGTGGTGTTCCCATGCTCCTGCTGCCCTTGTCCTTCTAGCTGGTAGAGGTTGCGGGTTTGGGAGGTGCTGCTGAAGAAGCCTTGGCGAGTTGCTGTAGTGCATCATGTAGATGGTACACACTGCAGCCACAGTACGCCGGTGGTGGAGGGAGTGAATGTTTAAGGTGGTGGTTGGGGTGCAAATCAAGCGAGCTGCTTTGTCCTGGATGATGTCGAGCTTCTTGAGTGTTGTTGGAACTGCACTCATCCAGGCAAGTGGAGAGTATTCCATCACACTCCTTACTTGTGCCTTGTAGATGATGGAATGGCTTTGGAGAGTCAAGAGGTGAGACACTCGCCACATAATACCTAGCCTCTGACCTGTTCTTGTTGCTACAGTATTTATGTGGCGGATCCAGTTAGGTTTCTGGTCAATGGTAATCCCCAGGATATTGATGGTGGTGGATTTGGTGATGGTAATGCCATTGAATGTCAAGGGGCGTTGGTTAGACTTTTGCCTGTTGGAGATAGTGATTGCCTGGCAACCGCCATGGAGGACATAAGTCTCCAGAGTCACGGAAACATGGTGAGTCTTCAAAATAGATTGTTTGCCATGGCGGATAGATGGGCATCTATTGAGGAGAGACACCAGAGGTTCATGGACGTCCTTGTTATGAGGATTGTCAGAACAGAGACGGGTCCTCATGGCCCCCCCTGATGTGAAGCAAAGTGCTCTCTAGCCACTTGCTAGCACTGAAGTGTGGCTGACCCATGAAAGGGATGTTGGTGGCAGCCAACAAGGAAGTGTGGACTCCTCTCCAAGCGCTCACATGACCATGCCACTGGGGAGCCCTCGGTCAGAGCCCCTGAGTCCTCACCCAACTGAGATGGCCATTTCAGCCCCTGCACAGCCGCAGGAAGAGCAGACTGTGGTGAGCCCTCCCAGGCTTCCAAACCCAGAGGCTGCCTGCCAAAGGCATCTAAGCAGGCGCAGCATCAACATGAGCAAGGTGCCTCTGCATCTGCTTAAGCCACAGAGGAAGCACCACGTGTAAGAGGAATTAACACACAAATAGTCACAATGGTAGTCACTTGAGTGTTTTATTGTGCTGTAAAGTATTCAGTGTCCTCCTTTTGTGATGTAATTAAACAAAAGTGATGGCAAACAGTTGTTGTGGCTGGTTGTGCTGCTGCCGCGGCTACTCTTCCTCAGAATCTGACAAACAGGATGAGAGGGTGTAAATGGGTACCATACCATTGCTATAGATTTCAGTTGAGGAAAGATGCTTGCAAGCGCACAAAATGGCCTGAGGATAGTCCAAACAGGTGACACTGCAGATGGCTCTCAGCTTGAACACTTACAAGTTCAGTAGAGTAGCTAAATCTTTGCCAAAGCATCAAACTACAAAGTTGTGGCTTTGAATGTCAGCCATGGTGCAGGAGCGCTTTAACGCTGCTGCACCAAATTACAACAATTCATGACCTCGAGAAACCCGACTCATTGCAGCTGGCATGTTTCCCGCAAGATGGGGAAGACGGAAAAAATGCATCAAAATCGTAAGGTAGTTAACAAGGAGTTAACTGCCTTAAGTGCCTTCCCCGCCATTTGGTGTCGGGACAGTTCGGGAGTGGTTGACCCGACACTTGCGAAAATAACGTGGAGGCGGGATGGAGGAGGGTTCACATCCCGTCGGCAGTTTTTCCGATTTTTGCTGCCAACCCACCTCCAAATCCACCCTCTCAGCTGAATTAAAATTGCGGCCTAAGAGTCAAACACATTGCAGTGGGTCTGGAGTCACATATTGACCAGATCAGGTAAGGATGGCAGATTTCCTTCCCTTAAGGACATTAGTGAACCAGATGGGTTTTTACGACAATCCGGTAGTTTCATGGTCACCATTACTGATACCAGCTTTTTTTTAATTACATTTGATGTAGTCTACATGGATTTTAGCAAGGCTTCTGACAAGGTCCCACATGGCAGAGTGGTCAGAAAAGTAAAAGCCCATGGGATTCAAGGGAAAGTGGCAAGTTGGATCCAAAATTGGCTCAGTGGCAAGAAGCAAAGGGTAATGGTCGACAGGTGTTTTTATGACTGGAAGGTTGTTTTCTGTGTGAGGTAATGCATTTTGGGAGGGCTTACAAGGCAAGGGAATGCACAATAAATGGTAGGATACTGAGAAGTGTAGAGGAAAAGAGGGACCTTGGAGTGCATGTCCACAGATCCCTGAAGGTAGCAGGACAGGTATATAAGGTGGTTAAGAAGGCATACGGGATACTTTCCTTTATTCGCCGAGGCTTAGAATATAAAAGCAGGGAGTTTATGCTAGAATTGCATAAAACACTAGTTAGGCCACAGCTAGAGTACTGCGTACAGTTCTGGTCACCACATCACAGGAAAGATGTGATTGTACTAGAGAGGGTACAGAGGAGATTTATGAGGATGTTGCCAGGACTGGTGAATTTTAGCTATGAGGACAGATTGGATAGGTTGGGGTTATTTTCTTTGGAACAGAGGAGGCTGAGGGGAGACTTAATTGAGGTGTATAAAATTATGAGGGGCCTAGATAGAATGGATAGGAAGCAACTATTTCCCTTATCAGAGAGGTCAATAACAGGGGGCATAGATTTAAAGTAATTGGAAGAAGGATTAGAGGGGAGTTGAGGAGAATTTATTTTCACCCAGAGGGTGGTGGGGGTCTGGAGCTCACTGCCTGAAAGGGTGGTAGAGGCAGAAACCCTCATCACATTTAAAAAGTACTTGGATATGCACTTGAAGTGCTGCAACCTACAAGGCTACAGACCAAGATCTGGAAAGTGGGATTAGGCTAGATAGCTCTTTTTCAGCCGGGACGGACATGATGGGCTGAATGGCCTCTTTCTGTGCCATAAATTTCTATGATTCTATGTTTCTATGATGCTAGGAAGAGAGGAGACAACCCAGACAGCCTCATTCTGTTTGGACTCTCTGTGATCGACTCATCCGACTGCGGTACTGGTGAACGCAACTCCAATTCCACATTCACCAATAGTCCCACACCTTACCTTCCCTCTGTTACTGACCATCACAACATCCTCTTGGCCATAATGCTACAATAAAAGCCACCACAAAAATATTCCAAACCAATTTTATGAATCAAACCATTACAATATTTCATTCAAAAGTAAACTAATCACCCTTGTGCATTCCCTTAGTGCCTGTCTTTCATGTGCCTTTGCCTGTCCTAGTGCTTCTATGCCATGCTACCCCAGTAGCTGTAGCATGACTGGTAGAAGGCTGTTGACTTTCAGTGGGGGCGGCTGCAGATGGCCTTGCAGGATGACCTCGAGCAGCTCTGAGACTAGTAGGCCCGGCTTTGGACAGCACCACCTCGGCATGGGTGGCAACAGTCTGGGCTGGCTGGCTGACATCCCCTTTCATCACTGATAAACCCAGCCATGATGGCAGCATCTGCGCTTGTGTGGCAGCAAGCTGAGTTTGCATGACTTCAGTCTGAGCTTCTATTGCAGCACTCAGACATTAGGTGGCTTCTGCTTGTGCTGCACTGAAAGCTGAGATCATTGGCCATCAGATGCAGCATGATGGTTGGGTCGACAAGTGCGCTAATGCAGCTACACAACCCCCTTTCACGCTGGAAAGGATGGGCTCCAAGCTCTGCGCAAAGCCCTGTGTAAGGTTGGTGCTGGATTTCTCCATGCTCGACAGTGCATTCAGGCTTTCTGGCAGGCCTGCCATTGCACCAAGCATTTGGTTGTGCATACCCATCAGCTATGTTCTATAGGCCACCCCATCGGAGCTGGCAGCTGTGCTACTCTTTCCTCCTGCCCTGGCTGCAGCCCACTCATGCTCGGTGATTCACCACATGCAGATCCCACCTCTAAGCTACCCTCCAGTGCCAGTATCTGAGCTGGTGGCTGCAACTTTCAGATCGAGTGACAGTGTTTCTTCATCATCACTTTCCTGTTCCTCTTCCTCTTTGACCACTGGCTGGCCAGTTTGGATTTCTTGGGTCTCTGAAATGAGAAAGGCACAAAGGTAGGGTTGTGGTGAGTGTGGGGGGAAACCAAGAGGTGTATGTTTACACCATCTGCAGCTTGTAAGTCAGAAGAGATTGTGGGATGAGGGGGAAGTGCAATGTGAGAAGGAGGATTAGGTATGAGTGTACTATCACGGTCAATTGTTCCAGCGCTGCCGCTGGCCAAGGCCTCAGTCACAGCCAATCCAATTATGCCAAGCACTGTCTCCTTGAGCGGGGTCAGGATATGGAGGCGCGCCTGTCCCCCTCCGGTTAGCTGCCGCAACCTACAGTTGTGTGCCACCTTGTCCTGCAAGAAAGAAGGAAGTGGTATAATGTGTTTGGCTGATGTGGCTGTCATAGTTGAATAGCTGGCAGTGTGTGAAAGCTGTGAGATATAGGTGTGAGGCTTACAGCAGTGGTAAGTGTGCAATGGTGAGATGGAGCATATGAATGTGAGGTAGGTGTCGTGATTGATAGAGATTGTTGGTAGGCGAGTAATGGGGGTGTGGTGAATTGAGCAGTGTGTGTGAGGCTAGTAGTGCAGTTTGTGGGATATGGCATTTGAAGATGCATTCACTGACCTTGACCACTTGTGTGAGGTCATTGAACGTCTTCCAGCACTACATCCAGGTCCTGGGGGCAACACTGTTGGCATTGACCTATGTGGCTATCTGCTCCCACTGCCTTTGCACTGTCTGTCTGGAGGGCCTGCTGGCTCCTTGTGGAAGCAGGACCTATCTCCTCCTCTCCACTTCCTGTACGTAGGCCTCCAGTGCTGCGTCTGAGCACCTTGGAGCCCTTTTTCTGGCCTGTTGTGCCATTGCTGAATATTTCCCAGTTGAAACTGCCTTCTGGAATGACTTCCAGCACCTGGTCTCATCAAAGTGCAATTCCCCTTAAAGAGATGCAGGCTAGCTTTAATTGGTGCAAGCTAACTTTAATTGGTGCTAGCCTCGCATGAACTTAGGCCCCCCGCTGAGCGTACAGCCACTCAGCAATGCGTTTAGCACTGGGCTGCTTGCCACTATCATTTTAATTAGCAGGCAGCACCAAATTTGCGTGCTGCCTGCATTATTTTGAACGGGCTTGGGGTAATCGTGCATCGCGATCCGCTTGCTCGTTTTTGGGGGCTATCACATTTTTAGGCCTTAGTACTTTTGGGTAATGTTTCCTTGCCAGATGCCTTTAAGTATGCAGTCTTCACTGTATCTTTCCCCAGGTCCCCGCAGGTAGGGTTCACAGTATTGAGCTCAGATTACCCTGATGCCAGGAATGATACACCACTGTTCATTGGACAGGGTGCTCTGGAGTTCCAAATTGGGGAACCCTTCATGCACTCACCTCATGCAGCTGCATATCCATTTAGCTATCCATCAAACAGTAGGTCAGGTTCTGTACCGCTCTGCTTTTGCCTTCAATTCTCCCACCCCCACCCCAACCCCAACCTTAGTTTTGACCAAGACTGACAAATATCTGAAATCATTTTGAAGCTTGCTAAAGGCTGAATATTTGTTCCCATATGCAACCACTTACCTTTGTGTGTGTACATCCCTTTAATTCAGCCTGCTGGCCAGTTTTTCTGCCTCCCTTGATTCAATTTGTTCTCTGCACAAGACCAAGCTACTTTGGCAGCTATTGATAATCATTCAAATGAGCTGAAGCTGAAAATTGAAGCCAATCAGTTCACTGCCTGGCTGGCTACCTTTTCTCCAACAAAGAGGCACAAAAGCCTCAACTGTACAGGTGGTGGAAAATCTAGTATATAGTTTGCACTGGGCACTGGTACTTGTGCTTGCTCTATTTGGCCTGGAAATTAGTTTAGGCCAGTTTTCAAGTGCCATATGGTCACAGGGAATGATTCCTGTGCCCGAAGATGGAGGCACGAGGATCGTGAGATATAGGACCTTGGGCCTCATCTAAATAATTGCAGCAAGCTGCCGGCACCTGTTATACTTCTAAAGTCAGCTCACCCGACTGAAGCATCAAATTATGGGCAGCCCACCATGCCGGCAGTGGCCCTCAGGTAAATCCTGAAGTGGGGAGAGGATAGCGGCCCTGGGGTAGATCCTGAAGTGGGGGTGGGGAGAGGACAGCGGCCCTGGGGTAGATCCTGAAGTGGGGGTGGGGAGAGGACAGCGGCCCTGGGGTAGATCCTGAAGTGGGGGTGGGGAGAGGACAGCGGCCCTCAAGAGTGGATCTAACCAGTTGCCTCATTGTAACATTGAATCAGCACTTACTGCTATTAATGGAGCCTTTCTAAATTCTCATACTCAAACTGATATACCATTGCATCAAATAAACATTCATAATTATTGATAACTAAATGATTTAGATACATTATAAGGTAAATATTGCAAGGCCCTGAGTTGCCAGCAGGGCCATTCACATAGACAGCACTTAAGAGAAAATTACAGGTGAGCTATGATTTTCCATCCATTGATTTAAATAGACACGTAATTTTCTAGCTGCAGCATATTTTATTATTATTGGCAATTATCTATTATAATGCATCTTTATTCTAATACAAAATCTCTTTCTTCCTTAAACTAATGATTATCTGTACATAGCTGTATCTAGAAAATGTAACCTTTTAGCATGTCACTATTAGTCTTTATGGATATTTAGTTTTATGATTAGATTTTCTTACTAAGGAATTTTGTTTTGTGATGGACTGGACCTTAAATTCCCTATTACAACACTCTCTGATCTGTCGAGTGGCAAAGATGATACAGTTAGGTCAGGCTCCAGTTGCTGCATCATCAATAGCTGATTTAGAAAATCATTCCTCATTTCCTTCGCTGATGTCTTAATGATTACATTTAAGTAATGCACCCTGTTCTGTTCGCAACAACTTTGACCTTGGATACACTTGCTTTTCGATGGTAACTTAACATATTAGTGGTGCTATTTCTAAAGCACACTTTGTCACCAAGGGGAATTTTGTTCTCTGGATTGAAGTCATTTTTCCAGCATATCTCCAATAGGTGGTGATCAGTGCATCAGGCAAAAAGCCATTCTGCTGGCTCCCCACAGCCCAGGGCTACTTCTGAGGTTTTCTGCTGGAAGTGACAGTGTGCTTTGAATGTGTTCACCCTAATAGGGCAGGCAAATTCCAATGACATATTAATGATGGAAAAATGTCATAAAGCATATTTCCATCATTAATGCCTTGGCAACTCTGGACGCTATAAACGTCAGTGCATTCAGAATTGTAGTGACAATGGGTAGTTTAAGCTTTAAATCCCCACCAAGGGAATGCAATCAATTGTGGGATGATCAATCATTCTCCCAATGCTCAGGATTTTTGAAATTTAAAAATATCCTTCAGGTGCCTTAAAGGCAACCAGCCACATGCCACAGCTGCAGGTGCCTGAGGCCAGCAGCAGAGATTTCCAACTCTCCCTGGGGCCAGTTCTCCACCACAGGTGGGAATCCTACTGGAAGCCCTCTTGTATTAATTAAATAGGGCTGATCTTATAAAAATTTCCAGGGTCAGTGTGAGGCCACTGGGTGGGTGGAAGTCCTGCCCAGTGATGAACACCCTGGAGAATCAGGCATAAGAACATAAGAACATAAGAAATAGGAGCAGGAGTAGGCCAATCGGCCCCTCGAGCCTGCTCCGCCATTCTGTCGCGACACTACAGACTTCTTGCAGAAACTCAGCACCCATGGACCAGTTGAACCAGGAACACTCCTCGTCACAATGGACGTATCAGCACTCTACACCAATATCCCCCACAATGATGGCATCGCTGCGACAGCCTCAGTACTCAACACCAACAACAGCCAATCTCCGGACGCCATCCTACAACTCATCCGCTTCATCCTTGACCACAATGTCTTCACCTTCGACAACCATTTTTTCACCCAAACACACGGAACAGCCATGGGGACCAAATTCGCACCCCAATATGCCAACATCTTCATGCACAAGTTCGAGCAAGACTTCTTCGCTGCACAGGACCTCCAACCAACGCTGTACACCAGATACATCGACGACATCTTCTTCCTTTGGACCCACGGCGAAGGATCACTGAAAGGACTACACGATAGCATCAACAGGTTCCATCCCACCATCAAACTCACCATGGACTACTCCTCAGAATCGGTTTCATTCTTGGACACACGAATCTCCATCAAAGACGGACGCCTCAGCACTTCATTCTACCGCAAGCCCACGGACAACCTCACGATGCTCCACTTCTCCAGCTTCCACCCTAACCACGTTAAAGAAGCCATCCCCTATGGACAAGCCCTGCGAATACACAGGATCTGCTCAGACGAGGAGGAACGCGATGGACACCTACGGACACTGAAAGACGCCCTCATAAGAACGGGATATGACACTCGACTCGTCGATCGACAGTTCCGACGGGCCACAGCGAAAAACTGCATAGACCTCCTCAGAAGACGAACACGGGACACAACCAACAGAGTACCCTACGTCGTCCAGTACTTCCCCGGAGCGGAAAAACTACGCCATGTTCTTCGCAGCCTTCAACATGTCATCGATGACGACGAACACCTTGCTAAGGCCATCCCCACGCCTCCACTACTCACCTTCAAGCAGCCGCCTAACCTCAAAAGTACCATCGTTCGCAGCAGATTACCCATCTTTCAGGAGAACAGCAACCAAGACACCACACAACCCTGCCATGGCAACCTCTGCAAGACATGCCAAATCATGGACACAGATACCATCATTACACGTGAGGACACTACCCACCAGGTACACGGTACATACTCATGTGACTCGGCCAACGTTGTCTACCTGATACGTTGCAGTAAAGGATGCTCCAGAGCATGGTACATCGGCGAGACCATGCAGACACTGAGACAACGTATGAACGGACACCGCGCAACAATTGCCAGGCAGGAGGGTTGCCTCCCAGTCGGGGAACACTTCAGCAGCCAGGGGCATTCAGCCTCGGATCTGCGGGTAAGCGTTCTCCAAGGCGGCCTTCAAGATACACGACAGCGCAAAATCATAGAGCAGAAACTGATAGCCAAGTTCCGCACTCATGAGGATGGCCTCAATCGCGATATCGGGTTCATGTCACGATACAGAATGTGACTTGACATCATGGCCGGTCTTCCCAGGTGTTTTTTTTAAAAAGACTAACACAAGAACACAAATTGACAGGATATGCAGCCAGCAGGTGGTTTGACACATTGGACCCCCTGGGACACATCTCATTGTCTTGGCTGTGCTCTTTGTTGTAGGGAATAATGTGAATAGATTTTGTCTGGGTTTAAATTGTGAATTCTGGGAGACTCTCTCATTGCTAACTTACCTGACGAAGGAGCGAACTGCTTCGAAAGCTTGTAAAATTAAATAAATCTGTTGGACTATAACCTGGTGTTGTGCGACTTCTCATTTTTGTCCACCCCAGTCCAACGCCGGCATCTCCGCATCATGACCTTCATAGATATAGAGATGGTTTCATAATCTAGAACACAAATAAGTGGAGGGAAAAGGGCCATTCCACCCATCAAGTGCTCTCTGTCTGGAATCCATGGACTCCAACTGCCACTCAACACCACCAACACAAGTTAATTAATTCCTCTGAGGGCCATTAAGTTATTTCCTTCACCTTAATTGAACAAAAAAAGACAACCTGTGCTATTAATATCTTTATTACTCTCAATTCCCTTTCTCAACAGGGATCCGTTCATATATACTTCCAGAGCAGAAGCAATGCCCAAAGGAAGCCATAAGAATATGTTTGCATTCAAATGAGGAGCATTGAATAAGTATAACTAGGAGCTGGCTTCATCCAGTTTAAGTTGCCAGGAACCTAGAACGTATCTAACTTTCCAAAATATCATGCATTAGCAAAATGTGCCATAATTCCCTCAAACTGGAAGGTTGAAATATTCCCTTTAAATAGATCTATAATTCCAAGCAAATTTGCAATTTTCAATTTCTTTTGTCAACAAATACTAATAATCTATTTTTGATCTCTAACACCTCCATTCTATTGCGTATTTAATTTCCCTGCAGTGCAAATGATACTTTTCGGCATCAGTGTACTATTGGATTAACTTGGTGATCAGTTGTTATTTGATGTTGCTCTGGAAAACGATCCAGTCCTTGAAATAGGTCCTTGTGTTACTGTGTGTCACATACCGTGTGTCACTTTGATAATGCACTGCATATTTTTTTTTTACTAGATTTGAGTTTAGCACAAAACTCAGATCTAAAATTCTCCATCTTCTGGTACCACTTAAATGAGGCCTTACAAAGCACTTCATACTGTTAATTACTTTTGAAGTGCGGTGACTTGCTATGTAGACAAATTTGGCATCTATTCTATGCGAGCAGTGTCACAGAAATAGCAATACGATCAATGATCAGTTCATCTGCTTTTTAGTGGTATTAGTTAATGGAGGAATGTTGGCTGGGAATCCTGGGGTTCCATGCCCTTTTCGAATAATGCTCTAAAATCTTTAATGTCCACCGCAAACAAAGGACAATGTGACACTGGCAACACATCCTCCTTTCCCTGAAATGTTGTAATTGAGTATCCTATTACTTTTACCACGCTGCAACATAGTTTGAATCTATAATCGCTTAGATTTGCTCTTAGACATTGTCATTTATGCGTCTACATATAATTTAAATATGTTCGTTACAGTCACTATTAGCAGTGTTCAATCTTTAATTTTCTTGATTTGAAGCTATTTGATACGTGTAAAATTCCTCAAGTGACTTTTCTTTCATAGCATCCACTTGATTTTGCCTGTTCTGTGATTTGCATCATCTTGCATAGTGGTTATTTTTGCCACATTTTAGGCATGTTTTCTCTTAAGCTGGGCAATGCTTGGGACTATACTGTATTCCATACTGTCAACAGAATTCTTTCTTTTCTTTGTCTCTTTTATTTCTTACAGGTCACATTTCAGATTGTTCCTTTAATGTTTTTTTAATCTTGTTCTTGAATACAGGGGCTAAATGGTTCAATTTTGCTCACTGCACAGATCTTTGCCCTGCTCCTTTTGTTTCTGATTTCCTAAATATCTGTTTTGCTTTATCTAAGGTCAAGTATTATTTCCTTTCTCTGAGGGAATATTATTGGGCTAGATTTTCTGCCCATTGACTATGAACTGGCAAAAAATACACCTCTAATCTATAAGGCATCTTACAAAATGTACTCATCTTTTTTAGTGATTCTGTCAGCTTACCGAGTACATAGTTTTTACTATGAATTCTTAATGCAGTTACATGCTGATCAATAGCTTCTACCATTTTCTGCATACATGTGAAAGATCTATGCCTTTTATACATCACATTTTATTTTAGATAGTGCTATCTCTCAAACATGTTCATTATTACATCCAGAATCAGATTGCCTCTTCCCCAAAGTTGCAATTCTAATGAATAAGCATTTCTCTTCCACAATAACACAAAAATAGATGCTTAATTTTCTCTCTTTTTTAATCTACTCCAATAATAATGCCATTTGAACCTTTCTGTTTTCAGGAGAGTGTTCTCATCCTTCATGATTGTGATCCTTTTTGAATGAGTGGTAAGGTTTCCAAGAACGATTCTTGATCAACTTACCCAAGGGCATTCTTGACAGTTATTCAAAAGCATCTTCCAATGTGAGAATTTCTTCCACCAGGTAACCCAGCCAAGACTTCAAAACTCTTAAATACGAATACAAATACCAATATATTACAATCACAATTGGAAGGCCTGAGCTTAGTGGTGAAATGAGCCAGAACACTGCCCTTTCACTTCTAAAACCTGAGTTCATATCCAGCCTAGGCTGATGAGGCAACAATCTCCAGTCTTTTAGATGTATTGGTCCAGTGTGAAATAAGAATAGCAGTCTGAACCTAGTTCCTAGTGGCCATGGGTCCACTGCTTCTCATTTGGCAATTTCACTCACTGAAGCCACTGGATGGCTGGTTAGGGACATTGAAAATATTGCACAGATGTATGGGGTATTCCTCTATGGGTGGGGCTAAGGTACATTGTTGGGGCAGAGTTCAGATAATTTACCTGATATAGGAGTGTATACCAATTTTTTTTTAAGTCCATATTCATTCCAGTCTTGTACCTTCTAGACAATCTTATTTTAATTATTTTTAATAAATGGCTTCGATGAGAAAGGCATGATTTCAGTCAAATGCTGTCATTCTCTATCTCAGTGAATTTAGACTACAAAATCCTAAGGGACTTAAACAAATGAAAAACTGTCTTTTAAGTCAGAACAAAAGAATTGCTGCTGTTTCTGATTTCCAGTAAAAATGCATCTTGAAAGTGAAATATGAAGACCCACTGTAAGGTTTCCAAAATTTACAGATCCCCAAAACCGAAGGAAAAAGGACTTTGGAACTACCTCAGAGTGATAAAAATGCATTTGGGCCTAACCTAAGGAAAATAAGACCAAAACCCAAGTTTTGGCATTTTAAAAACATGTCTGGGCCTGTAAAGGGAGAAAAGGCTGTGAAGGAAGTTGGGTTCGACCTCTGTAAAAGCAGTTTTGGGTATTGCAGTTAATTGCAATGTCTGGGGAACCAGGATGACCTCACTCAAAGCCCCAGCAAGCATTAACATTTTGACAATAGACCCTGGGAGAAGACAGTCCCACCCAAAACAATAGGTCCCATCAAACCGATTACAGGGCCCATCAAGAAACATGCATAATACAGAGCACCCAGGACTAGGCTATAGATCAGCCTAGGAACCCAAAACACAAAACCAATCACCAGCAATCAGCCAAGAAGATCGACAGGATGCAAACCATCCCAAAAACCCATTTGACACTTAGAGTAGTTACTGGTAGCAGGCCCGCCAAGTTCAGACAATGAACTGAACAGATTTGGCGGGTAGATAAGGCCATATTCAATGGGTCAGATTGAAGGCCTGTTAAAACCCAGTTAACGTGCTAGTAAATCATTATCGATTTACGAGCCCGCCAAAACTAGACAATGAACTGAACAGATTTGGCGGGTAGATAAGGCCACTTCAATTCTGTATAATTGAAGGCCCACCAAGCACACACAGAGAGCGAGCTAGCTAGAAGAGAGAGAAACAACACAGTCCAGCGTTTGTTGGTCGAGCAGTCAGTCGCAACCGGTGGTCATCTGAAGGAGGAGAGACTAAGAAGAAGAAGGCCCGAGCTGGAAGCGAGTTGGCATCGCTCACCACTCAGACACAGCTGAGTCCAGCTCGCGAAGACACCACCTCGACGGACCCCCAACAACGGCCCCAACACAGTCACCTGGAGCAACAAGCAGCAACAAGTCACCGATGGCTCCACGAGGTCGACCGACACACCAACCAAGGTCTAAAGCCATCGCGGAAACCAAAGGCCTCACGAAACCAACAACCGCGCATTACCCCCAACTGACCGGGTAATTGCAGGCCACCGCGACCAACAAAAACCAACTCCAGGGAAGAAAACCCGAAGAATCACAAAGTTTCCACACTACAAACTATTCCTGACTTATCCCTGGGTAAGATTTTCCCCAAAGACTCTCAGCCCTACTGCTCAACTAAAGAAATTGGGTACTCACCAGATAAATCCATAACGACATCCTACCGCATCAGCGGACTCGTGAAGACTGACCAGAGACCCAGGTGAAGTCCTCTACCACGTACGGGGTACGGCAGACACTAACCGCCATAAACAGCGAACCCCAAAACCGCGATTGAGCCCAACTGTCAAAGGATTGGTGAGCATTATCCCTGGTCCTTCAAAACCTAACTTAGCTAGTAAAGTGGGGTTGGGAGGGGTGAAGTATTGTTCTACTGTCATTTCCCTCGCATGTACCGAAGTGTTCCCCACCTTTAGAGTGATAAGAGTGTTATTATTTGTGTCTTACCTTTTAATAAAGATTGAAGTTCTTTCATCAAACTCAGTTGTCTGCTGCACCTTTTGTATCACAACCCCCAAATAAGTCCAAGGTCTAGAACCAAGGGAGTGGGAGCGATTTGAACCGCTCAGAAGTCAGAGGTAAAGCTGACACAAAAACACCACCCCCTACACCACTCTTAATGGTCAAGTGACAAAGCCAAAAGTTTTGTATAATTATGAATAAGATTAAGACGATATTGTCAATTCTTTTCTCAAATGTCATTGTTTTTTCCGCCAAATGTGTAATATTTGACTTTATTGTAGTATCAAAATCGCTATTGATCAGGGCCTTGCAGCTGCTACATGGGCCTACTGCTACCTTCCGCCATGTGGTCCCGGGGAGTGGCAGTAAGAGGGATGAGAGAGAAATGGGATGGATAGCCATGCTTTGCCCGAAGCCAGCGAGTACATGGGGCAGGTAGCTGGCAGTGGTCCCAGCGAGGATAGAAGAGGGAAATCCAGGTCAGGGCAGGGAGGTGGCGGTAGATTTACTGCCCCATTTTCCCACAGTTTACTCAGTTATCCCGTCCAATTTGTAGTGGGATAGCGGAGGAAAATCCAGCCCTAGAGGGCCAGAAATTGCATCAAACTTCCATGACAACCTGCTGCTGCCGCTGCTCATTGCCTAGCAACCCAAGATGCCCAGGTACAATGGGTATTGATTCCAAGTCACCTGGCTGCCTACTCCTGTTCTCGGACCTGCCAGAGATCCAATCCATTGTTATGGGTTTCTGCCCCTTTGTTCATCTCCCTGTTCGGATCCCCATTAAGCCATAGTGCAGGATTCAGCAGTTTTTGAACTGTTAAGAAATCAAAATTTATATCATTCCTCTAAAGTTTTTTAATAGCTTGTTTCATTAGAACTTTTGTCATTTATCCCTTGGATCTGTGTGAACAATTGATTAGTTTTCCCACCTTTACTTTAATAATTGATGTTGAAAGTTAATGTATTGGTTGTTTAAGCTCCTAGCGGTAACAACAGACACAGTCTATCCAGCATTTTAATGTTTTCTGCTGTGAATTGTGGGTTTGGTGAATCACAATTAAGGCACTGTTTCTGTTTTTCCTTGACTAAAATATACCATTTTGTAAGAACATCACAAATCATGGAAATATACACTTTCACAGAATCCCCACAGTGCAGATAGAGGCCATTTCGGCCCATCGAGCCTGCACCGACACATATCCCACCCTATCCCCGTAACTCCACGTATTTAATCCCCCGAACACTAAGGGTCAATTTATCATAGCCAAATCAACCTAACCCGCACATCTTTGGACTGTGGGAGGAAACCGGAACACCTGGAGGAAACCCACGCAGACACGGGGAGAATGTGCAAACTCCACACAGACAGTCACCCGAGGCCGGATTCAAACCCGGGTCCCTGGCGCTGTGAGGTAACAGTGCGAACCACTATGCCACCATGTTGCTTTGTTTTAGATACCTGATTCATTTTTTTTGTGCGCAGTGTAAAATTAAAGTAAAGAACATTTTAGCTGCTTAATAAAATACTCTCCTTGGTGACAATTAGCAAACATAGTCACATTCACCACAGACCACTATGTGACAAGAATATGTATTTTTGTCTTATTTTAATAAGTAGCTGTTCCTTTAAATCCATTCGCTGTACAGAAGTAGTTAAAAAAATGACTGCTGTTCAGATCCCTGAACCAAGCTTATTTTGATATATATGTTGCAAGGTCAGTTCAAACTGGCTCTCAAGCGGTAAGCTTAAGGGGAGGAAGCACTGTGATCTGTTCGGTTTAATGCATGACAGCCAATTATTTTGAATCTGACTGTCAGTTATGAAAAATAGAGAAAGCCTTGACAACCAGTGAAAGGGTAGTTCATGCCCTCTCCAAGCTTATCTTGTCCATGAGACCCACCTCCTTCTCCCTCGACCTTATTCATACTCAACTGCTGACCACCCAACTTCCCCTCTTGGCTCCCATGTTAGCTGATATTGTTAACGGTTCCCTCTCCTCAGATACGGTCCACCTTCCCTTCAAATCTGCCATCATCACCCCTCTCGTCTAAACACCTGTCCTTGACCCCTCTGTCCTTGCAAACTACCGACCCATTTCCCTTTCCTCTCCAACGTGTTGTCGCCTCTCAAATCCGTGCCCATCTTTCCCGCAACTCCAGGTTTGAATCCTTCCAATCAGGTTTCTGCTCCTGCCACAGTACTGAAACAGTCCTTAGCAAAGACACGAATGACATCCTATGTGACTGTGACCATTGTAAGCTATCCCTCCTCATCCTTCTCGACCTGTCTGCAGCCTTTGATATTGTCCTCCTCCAATGTCTCTCCTCCGTCGTCCAGCTGGGTGGGACTGCGCTCGCCTGGTTCCATTCTTATCTATCTAATCGCAGCCAGAGAATTACCTGAAATGGCTTCTCTTCATGCTCCTGCACCGTTACCTCTGGAGCCGTCAACGATCTATAGTTGGCCCCTCCTATTTTTCATCTACATGCTGTCCCTTGGCGACATCATCCAAAAACACAATGTCAGGTTCCACATATACGCTGATGACACCCAGCGCTACCTCATTACCACCTCTCTCCACCTCTCCACTGTCTCTGATATGTCACACTGCTTGTCTGACATCCAGCACTGGATGAGCAGAAATTTCTCCAACTAAATAGTGGGAAGACCAAAGCCATTGTCTTCAGACCCCACCATAAACTCCATTCCCTAGCCACCGATTCTATTCCTCTTCCTGGCAATTGTCTGAAGCTGAACCAGACCATTCGCAACCTTGGTGTCATATTTGACCAGGAGATGATCTTCCGACCACATATCAGCTCCATCACCAAGACCACCTACTTCCACCTCCATAACATCGCCTGTCTCCACTCTTGCCTCAACTCATCTGCTGCTGAAGCCCTCATCCAGGCCTTTGTTACCTCTAGACTTGACTATTCCAGTGCTCTCCTGGCCGGCCTCCCATCCTCCATCAACTTGAGCTCATTCAAAACTCTGCTGCAAGTATCTTAACTTGCACCAAGTCTCATTCATCCATCACCCCTGTGCTCACTGACCAATGCTTTGTCTTCATTTAAATATTTTTTAAGGATAGTGAGGTTTGTGCATGAGAGCAGTGTGAGCCTCCTGCCACCCCAGGGCTGCTAGGTTTGAAAATGCTGGGTGGCAAACTACCAGTGCAGTTCAGACACTCGGCCATGGCTGTGCCACCATTATATCCTTAAATTTCCACCCCTAGAAATTGCTGTTTGTATTAACCTGTATTTTCTTTTTTCAGATGCTGGTGGACCTACTTTGTATTTACTAATGCCATATTAGTAGATAAACCCTGACTGCATTTATGATATTCCTTCGCCTGCTATTGCAGCATCGATATCAACCCATTTATCTTAAATGTAGGCTCAAGAGGCCGAATGGCCTACTCCTGCTCCTGCTCCTATTTTCCCTAAAATAATAGACAGAGGAATGCCATATGAGTGGAGTAAGTATTGATGGATAATATCTAGGTTCTGATTTTATAATGGGCAAATGTAAAATGCTTGCTATTACAGGGAAATATTTGAAGTGGTAACCTAACAACATAAGCAGCGAAAAGAGCTGGTTTGCATTTGAATTCCTATTGAAGTGATATTTAGCCAACTTTTGGACCTGTTTGGAAAATGCATTGGGAAGGAAGGCATCTGTGGTTGCAAACAGAAAAATAAATACAAATACTACCTGAAGGTTTGGTTAGGTAAATTACTGGTAAACAAAGTGAACATGGCTTGCTGCAGATTAAGATTTTGTAACATAATTGTAGCAATGTATCGGAAACTACAAGTGAACAATTCCTATAATTTTCCATCCACAGAAAATCGTGTGCCCAAATTACCAAAACTTGTTGCTGGAGGATGCGGGTCCCTGTTGGTGACATCCCTGATTATCTGCAGCCTCCAACCTGCCTCCACCTCATTCAGGCATGCTGCAATGCTCATCGATGGCTAAGGCACAATGCTGCAGCAAGTATGGTCACCCTTCTTGCAACCACCACATGCATCACCACCTTAACCTCAGCAGACGGGAGGTCAGGTAAATTGCTGTTCTGTCATTTTCCTGCAGACTTATTCCTGTGCCCTAGGTTTCTATTCCGTTCATTTTTTGCCTGTTATAGAAAGATACAGCACAGAAGGAGACCATTCGATCCATCATGCCCGTGCCTGTTGTTTCTTAGTCTTCTGCTTATTCAGCCTTGCAAAAGTCACTACTGGGTTCAGATGCTTTTTGAGCCTTTCCAAAGGCTTTCAGAATCTTTGTCACTCTATTCTGATGCTCTGTTTTAATTGTTTCCATGCCTTTAAATTTAACTTATACACAGTTTTCTACTCCCACAACTTGTGTGCTTTCTGCATACGTCCAAATCTGCACCCGGAACTATGATAATGCGTTGACTTTGGAAAATTGTATGCAAGCAACACACTTCAACTTAAATCTGTCTAAAACTGTTTCTAACTATTTGGGTCTAAACTGCACTCCTATCGGAAATCTAAGCTCGAGTATCAGTGGTATGCACGATTGTGGAGAGCAGCACAGCTGAATCTGATCCTCACACAGCATACGCACATGAACACTTTTCAGTTTGGGTTACTGGATGGTGATCAAGAGTGGGAACTATTATTGAGGTATATAAAATATTAAATGTTATTGTTAAGCTAAATGCAGAATATTTCTTCAAATTGAGCCAAGAAAGTGGGAACAAAGGATATAAAATTAAATCAACAAAAAGTAATTATAAAACAGATATTAAGCAGAACCCCTTTACTTAAAGACTCATAAATGGAATAATCTGTTGGGCAGGGAGGTAGAGACAAAACCTTAGAGACATTTAAGATACAGTTGGATGTCTAATTGAAGAGTTAAGGTACTAGAGAGATGAACTTTGATGAGCTGAATGTCCTTTTCTTATCCTTGACTTTTCTTACGTTATTATAATGTTCTCTTTCACCAGCCCTGGGGCATTAAGCACAACTGCAGCCCTCAACCACTATCCCAGCTAGATCAGCTACCTCAGCAAAGAGTAGTGATCAGGGCTGGCAGGGAGCATTTTAATTGGGTAGTTTGGATCTCCTATTCATTGATTGTAGTGCGGTTTCAAGGTGAATGTTTGTTGTTTAATGTGGGATTTTCTATTGTGAGCAGATGAAAGGGAAGAAAGCTGTTAGGCTTTAAACATTTAGTACATTCTGCTGAGCCATGTAAGGAACTGAAACAGTTTTACAAAACTCTTTGGTGGCATCTCATGGGCTGAACAATTCAGAATATGGCCTGATACACATTTTTCAGCCCAGTAACTGAGCTTATGTGCCACTGCTGTGCAAATGAGCCTTGTCGCTTTTCTGCAGGGTCACTGCATGACAAGTCTTACTAATCTGTGATGCTCCTATGGGCAGGATAGAATAACTTGTATAGGTTTGCTGGTGGCAATGCAAGCATGTCTCTTATTCGCTGATCATAAAGGGAGTGAACCACGTCGTCGTTTTCAGAGCATTATATAAATGCCACAAGAAATACTTTTAGGCAGCAAAATCAGGTCATAATTCTTGAAAAGTATGATAAAGAGATTGATGGGACGTTGCAGTGAGGTTACCTGAGAGTTAAGTGAGGGAGCCAAGCAATGTTCCTTTCCTTACCTGGTTGTCCCCCAGTGTACATGCTGAACTGTCATTTTGAAGGCTGCAGTGCAGTTTCCATGTACTTCAGCTACTTACACTCATTTTTCACAGGATTTATACCAATGCCTATTTCAGTGGGTATGCAAATAAGGTGATCGAGGGAACTCTCATCTGAACACCTCTTCAGGCCACTGGAGGACGGAAATCTTTTTTCATTTCAGTGGCATAACAGAAGTTCAACTCACTGCACAGAAATTCAAGACCAAAGTGTCAACAATCCCAATTATAGAGCACAGTGACCCTGCCAATTTCTCAACTCAAGGAGGCTGTGCATTTGGAAATAACTCCCATAGAAAATATGAGGGAGGGTTAAACACTGCTCCAAAAATGTTTGACACAAACAGAAATTAACAACTTGGCCTTATTCCCATTATAGAAGTACAAAACATGACTGAGTGGAGGCAAATTTGCCCTATTTTAGAAGCGTCAAAAGTGGGCCCAAATTAGCATTCAGTTATACAGCAGATGATGTGTCCCTGTTTTTTGAAAGTTGCAGGTATTCAAAATATTCACTTGCACCAAGATAGCAAAAGTGGTTTTGGTCCTGGTGAGTGCTGAAAAGCATATTCTTATATTTTATTGATTATTTTTCATTCTGCTTTTAATGGCTGTTATAAGCAGAAGTATACCTCTAACCTCATTCTTATTAGCCTAGGAGTGGGTTAATGTCCAATCCTTGGCAGTCTACAGGTGGGGTATGCACCAGTGTTCCTACAGATCAGTAGTTACTTATCTCAGAGTCTCTGGCAGTTGACTGAGTCATGCAAAATGATCAAACAAATTTGAGGGGGGGCTTTTGAGGAACCACCTTTTGAACTACATAATTGAGAGTCTGAATCTATCTGAATTGATGTGCCTACTGTTAAAGAAGGTATGGCAGACAAGTAAGAGTTATTAAGAACAGTGCAGTAATATCCTTCAGATTCTTGGAGTGGGGACTAATATTTGTGAATGCCCAGTGAGATATTTCACACTTCCAGCAACTTCATGGCCAAAACATATTTCAGCTAAAGGGTGCAGGAACACACCTAACTCACAGGGCATGCCAAGCCGTAAGATGCCCCGCTTGTGCAAATTCTGGGCTATTAGTTCTGAACCAGATGTAAACCTTAATCAGATCAGTCAGTTGAATTTAAACCCAAACTCTGAAATTATATTAGCTATAGAAATCACTGATCCATAGTCTGAAATGTATCACAAAGCTGTCCTCGCATTCACTGTTGTTCCAGTATTGCCCCTCTTTTATTTTGTTTGTGTAGCAGGGAAGAGTGCAAATGTGGTTGCATCAATATGAACATTTCAACATTTTTATTGAGAAGTTAGTAATTCTAATAATCATACATAGCTTGGCTGGTATTATTCATTATAACTGATAGGAAACATCTATTAAGTATATGAATTAATCTAATTTGCATGTAAAAATATTAATTAAAATGTATATTCCCCACAACTCAAAAACACGTGATTATGAAATTTGTGAAAGTACAGTTGTTGCACTTAAAGTGAGAATATTAATAAATTACACTAACCTGATACATTTGCATTTGAAAATTAGGCAGATTACAGCATAGGCCTCCTTCCAGATCTCAGATACTGTACCATAAGTGCCTGTTTTATATATCCAAAATACTGTACCATAATATGCAAGGATAACATACAATGATTTTACTACTTTAATGGCATTTCATTTTTTCATAACTTAGGTTTTAAAATATTCTAAATATGATAGTTTATTAAGATAGGGGTTGAAATTGTGCTGTGCAATGTTCCTAACAACACATTAATGTGTTTATATGAAATTGTTCTGTGCACTATTTTAATGGAGAGTTAACCCATTTAAAATAAACAGGCTAATGCTTTTGTTGAAGTAGTAAACAAAGAAATTTCTCACAAATGTGTTAATATTGGCCATTACAAATATCACACAGCACAATTTCAACCCAGAAAGTTCTGATGGACAACTCTGAAGTGAAATTGGTCTACGCCAGTTGCACAAAATGGGCTCGTGGCAAATCTGTTTTACACTCCTGGTTAAAACAAAAATTGGTCATGGTGGAAAACGGGCTCCAAATTTGCTATCAGCCCTTTTCGTGCTACTGACCTAGACCAATTCCACCCCACTAATGCTTTTCGGCTATTTCTTCTACATATTTTGTGCTAGGCTTGTCACAGAATTGTAAAAAATTGGTATTATATTGTGCTGAATCTGAAGAGTATCCGGAATTGCTGTTTCTCACAGGAGCACAACGGTTAATTTTCTAACTTCGCACTGTCGGCAGGGAGCCTCACCTACCAGGAGCGCACACCGGATATTCGGGCGTATGCTGCATACTATTTTCATGCCAATTTGCCAATATCCGCTTCTGGCAGGTGAAGCTGACTGTTTGGTGTGCAAAGTCAGAAAATGATCATTGCCAACATTTGGAACATCTTTACGGGGGTGGGGGGAGGGGGAATAAACACAATATAACAAAAAGAAATGTTACATTTAAAAACGTTGTTATAAGAATACATTGTGAAAAATGGTTTAATATACGAACATGATAAAGCACAATTTAAGTATTAGTTTTTTTTTAAAAAAGCTACATCAAAATGTTTTACTGTCTCAACAAAAAATGAAAGAAAACCTGAATATTCATTCCATTTCAGTAAATCTCTATTGCTCCAAAAAACAGAAAAGACATCAACAGACTAGATTTTGGATGCTCCTGGTACCTTCATTGTTCTTCTGCAGTGTACATTATTCACTGTACATAGTTCAGCTAATTTAATTGCTTTTCTTAAAGGTATGTATTGTGTGATTTAAGTCAGTTTTCTGTGATTTATCTTCTCCAATCATTTCTCAGTGCTAATCCCTCACTGATAATACTGATCTCATGTTATCTAGAAAATGATGACTCACTGATTAGTCTCAAACGACAGAACATTGGTAATCAGTATACAAGTACTAGCGAGGAACATTCGGAGAAACTATGGTATGAAAACACAGCTCTGCGATGAAAGCAATCCACAAGGGACAAGCAGTAAGAAACTGCAGGAAGAGAGAAATCAGCAAATCACCATAAATTACCAGCAAGAAACCAAAGCATGAGAGAAATAAGCAATAGGCCAGAAATGAGAAATTTCAATATGATAGAAATTGATGCGGGACCATTTATAGAAAAAAAAACTGTAGGTTAGGATAAATCAGAGAACAAATCACTTAAAGAGACATCACCACCATTTCTGAGATTATCAAGCATGCTCAAACCCTCAAATCGCTAGCAGTTCAGTTCTGGAATCAAAACTGGTTTCCACAAAATAAAATCACACAGGCATCTAGGAAAGTTTCTGCTGTAGTCTATTAAATGCTTGGTGCAACAGCTATTGTCATGCTGTTTATAAAAGATTATTTTTAAAAAAAATTGAGAGATTTAAAAAAAAAAGAGTTTTCTCTATTTTAAAGAAAACACTGCTATGAAAATACGAACATATGAAAAAGGACAAGAAAAGACTAACTGGTCCATCAGCTCCAATGAAAAAAGCTCTATTCTTATCCTGCTAGCCGATCTATATCCTCATCGGTCTTTCACAATCCTTGTCACAAACTGACTAACCTCCAATTTAATGTCACTTCCTAAATCCAGATCATTTATGTACATTGTAAATAAGAAAAGTTCAACATTGTTCACCACATCTTTCTAGGTCAAGGCATTTTTAACTTACCCTTTGCTTTCTGCCCACCTTTCCACTCTCCAGTTACATGAAGCTCTACACTGGGAGCGTCAATTTCTAAAATATACCCCACCTTTTGTTTCAACTGTATGATAGAAGCCTCATATTAGTGATCCAAATATCTTTCTTTGCATATCCATTCCTATTAAACGTTGCAGCACATACTGTATGTGAATTAATTGGTGCCTGAATAACTGTGTCTGTTAAAAATTCTCATTTATTAACAAGTTTCCACTGTGAAATAGTCAGGTAACATATGAGTCAGTTGCTATGCACTTGTTCGTGGCAAAGCAGCCTGAACTCCCTCATGTCAAATTAGTGCTTTAGTGGTTATAGGCTCAAGCCTACTGTGAGACCACAAGCAGCTCATTATGATTGTGACCCTTTACAACCTTCAGAGAGAGGTGGCTTTCACGATTCACCAATCAACTCAGTTCAGGAGTACCTCTAATGGTGAGTTTCCATTGCTATGTAGGCTTATCTAATTTATTAAAGTTTACAACTTGCAGGCTTTAAGACACTTCAGATAGTTGTGCAGAGGTAAACATCTTCACTAAGCAGCCAGGCAGGATCACTGCAAACGCTGAAATGTAGCATCTGAAATCACTGACTGCAAGAGGGAGGGAATACTATTGGTTCCCAGCACCAGCAACTTTGGACAGTTGGGTGGACTGAGGCAGATGCGACGTGATGGAAATGTATCCCCCAACAACTTCAGCCGAAAAAAATGTTGCAGAGGCAGAACACTCTGATCCTACAAGAGCTTCATCTGTGGGAAACCAGAGCAGGGGCCAATACCATGACAGAAAGATTTCAGCCAAGGACGGAGGGAAGGGAGTCCACACGCCAGAGAATGAGTGAAAAGTGGTAGGTAAGAATTCCTACTTTAAGAAATAGAGAGGTAGAAGCCACCCAATTGGAAACCATGGCCATCAGGTCAGAATAGGAATTTAAACAAGGAGTTTTCACCTTCTCTGCCTTGGCGGTAACCGGGGAAGGGTCGGATCTCCCGCCCGCTATGTCTCCCTGCTCCTCTCCGTTTAAAGTTTTACCAGTTAGTGTAATATTTCCTCTCCTTGTTCTTCCCAAAGAACATCACCCCACATTTCTCTGATTTAAATGTCATCTTATAGCTCCAGATCATTTATATAGATTGAAAATAGCAATGGTCCCAACAATAACTCCTGCAGGACAACAATGTTTGTATCCCTCCAGTCAGAAAGACATCCAGGCCCTGAACCTGATTGGTGCCTACAGTGCACCCGAGGTGTAAGCTCGGCAGGAGTGTAGTGGAGGGGAAAATTGATCAGGTGAATTGATTATACTCACAAAGACAGGATGATTAGGACAGCAATAACCTTTGGCGCAGCCCCCTTCAGGGGCATTCCCATTCAGCTGTCTGGCATCACATTTTCTTCCCCCCCCCCCATCTCTAGTTGGTGCCCAATTTGTCCTCATACTGAGGCAGACACTATGGAAGATATTTAAAATGGATGACCGCATCTTGACCCTTGACCATCCGGTGTGGTCAGAAGCAGGGGTCAGCGATAGAACGGGATTCCTGCTTTGCCACATATATGGCAATGAAGGGTGCCCGAGGATTTTTGACC
Organism: Squalus acanthias; assembly: GCA_030390025.1. Classification (NCBI taxonomy): domain Eukaryota; kingdom Metazoa; phylum Chordata; class Chondrichthyes; order Squaliformes; family Squalidae; genus Squalus; species Squalus acanthias. Next base: position 101,198,807 of record CM059426.1, on the reverse strand, counting down.
CCTTCCCCAACCACTACTCTGTTTTCTCTCCTTTCACCAACTTCCTACCTATGCTGCTACATTCCCTTACATAATTTTATCAACAAGCTCTCTATGCTGGATCTTATCAAATGCCTTTTTAAACTTCATGTACATTTCCTCAAAGAACACTATTAAATTTGTCAGACATGACTTGCCTTATACAAATCTGTGCTGGTTGTCCCTACCAGCAACAGCAGCAACAGCATACATTTATTGAACACCACTAATGTAGAAGCATAATGAGACAAAAAAATTGACACAGGGCCAGAGAGGGAGATATTAGGAGGGATGTCAAAAAGCTTTGTCAAAGAGGCAGATTTTAAGGAGAACCGCCCCTTCGACCGTGCCATGTCACGTAGCCTCTCTACTCCCATGATCACAATCACAGACAAGGCTATCTCTGATCACTTCCTTGTATTCCTCACCAGTCAAATCCCCCTTCCCCCTCCCAACCCCACTTCATTCTGCATTCATTCCTGGAAAAAAACCTCTTCTCCAAATCACTTACAACTTCACTTTCAGACTCCCAAACTGATCAGTCTTTGGCCCTCCATTCGCAATGATACTTCTGCAGCTGCCGATCTGCTCAATCAGTCCCTCACCTCCACCTTTAATGCCCTTGATGCCAGGCTGGATGACATCAAGCACTACAAGCTTTGTTCTCCTTTTGCCGAATTGCTCACTACTCCAATATCATCCTGGAATGTAAAGATTAAAAAAAAGCTCCTTTCATGACCTCAGGATGTCCCAAAGCACTTCCCAGCCAATGAAGAACTTTTGAATTGTAGTCACTGTTATAATATAGGAAATGTGGCAGCACAGCAAGGTCCAACAAACAGCAATGTGATAAAACAGGTAGTCTGTTTTTTTTTAGTGATGTTGGTTGAGGAATAAATATTGGCCAGGCATTGGGCGATCTCCCTTGCTCTTCTCCAAATAGTGCTATGAGATCTTTTATGTCCACCGCTGACAGTGCAGTACTCCCTTAGCACTATACTGGAGTGTAAGCCTGGATTATGTGCTCAAGTTTCTGGAGTGGGACTGTGAACTCACAACTTTCTGACTCAGAGGTGAGAGTGCTACCCACTGAGCCACAGCTGGCACCTTGCCTCCTTCCTCCACTACAAATTCTCTCCTTAAAACCCTGTCCCCTGCCCTCTTCCACCCTCACCTCCAACAACAAATGCGAAGAGCTCTTGGACTTCTTTGTCACTAAGATTGAGAACATCTATTCAGCTGCCTCTGCTACATCCCCCTTCCCCTTGCCCACCAAGCCAAACTTCCCCCAAACCTCTAGTGATGGATAGTTAAACCAATTGTGTACCAGATACGTCCATGTCTGCACTCCATGAAAGAATGAGAATTGGGGCCATACCAGGGGATCTACTATTTTGGGAGAGAGAAAGGGTTTTACAGGAAACAAGGACATCAAAAGTGAGGGAGCTTTAAACTTATAGCTTAAACTTGTAGTTTGGACTAAAATGAACCTTCTATTAGGGGCAGGTGATTTTAAGTAGTGGAGGAGAGGACATTGGGTGTGAAAAGGCAAAGGATGGCAATGAATAGTCATGGATAGAGTGGCAAAGGAGAGGAACTCATTAAGGAGCTGCCAGCCCAGGAGCCATCTATACCTTCTGCTCCTTCTAGGTGAGCATTCATTTATCTCCTACTATGGCCTCTAGAAGCTTACCCTCTACAAATGTTGCTCTGATTGATCTATAGTTACCTGGTTGATCCCCCTTCTCCTCTTTTGAACAGAGATGTTAGATTGGAGACCCTCCAGTCATCTGGCACAACTTCCATATCCAAGGATGTTTGAAAGATTGTGGTAAGAGCCTTTACTATTTCTTATCTGACCTCTCTGAGCATTTTTGGATCCATGTTATTAGGGCCTGGTGCTTTAACCACTTCGGGTTCCACTGATTTTTTTCAGTACTACTTCCTTATCTACAGCTATCCTATATAATTGTTACACTTCCCCCTGCTGTACGCTTTCATTCGCACCTGCCACACTACACCACTCCTTCAACCTCTATTATAAGATTACATTTTTCATCTTGAATCAACCCTGCTCTTCCTTAAACTATTCTTATATTTTTATATATTTAAAAAGTCCTTAACTATTTTCCTTCATGTTGCTTGCCAGTATTTTTTCATACCTCCTCTTAGCCTTTTAAAATATTGTTTGCTTTTGTCTTTTCTATATTCATTTTCATTTTCATTTGTATTATTAACCCTAGATTTGTCATATGCTTTTTTCAAGTTTCATTTAATTTTTCCATTTACCTAAATAACTCTAGCCTTTGCTGAACCATCTTTTCTTCTTCTGGGAATATGTTTGGTCTGTACCCTAATCATCTCATATTTGAATGTTTTCCATTGTTTGTGCACTATTATTTGCCAATTTTTTTTTCTAGTTTATCTGGATGTGATCTCTTTTAACCTCATTGAAATTGTGTTTTTGTGTTTCCAGTCCAATGCCTTTATCTTTGACTATTTTTTCCCCTTTTCAATTTTTATGTTCTGGTGACTGTTTTGAAGATGTATCCATAACTTTACATTATCTACTTGTCCCACTTAATTTCCCTGAACCAGATCCAGCATTGCCACTTCCTTGTTGGACTAAAAATTTGTTTCACCGGCAGCTTGAGTTAACGGCCGCAGTGCTACCGTTGAAAAATTTGCACTAGGGTTGGCGATGTGGAGTGCAGCGCTAACTTATCGTGCAATGCCCTCCTGGTGGCATTAATGGAGGCCTCCGACCCGAAGTTCCCATCCACAGTCGGCGTTGCAGCTTCTTACAGCCTGTGGGAGCGAGGCTGTGGAGTTCACAAGGCATTGTGGGCAATAAAAGGGGCTGTGAATTAAAGGGGCAATGCATTCAGAATGAATAAAAATTACAATGCAGTGAAAAAATGCAGCTTTTAGCCCTTACTGCTTTCCAATAAAAAAATTACCATTAAAAAGTCCCAAAAGGGATTCTTCAGCACTTGAAGCTGAATTCCCTTCCAAACCTCAAAAAATGGCAAAAGTGCTTCAGCACTAACACAAATGGCTCAGCAAGCCAGGGAAGGGGCAGCCAGGATCTCACACGCAGCACTCCAGCTTTGTGCAGGGGGTCAACACTGCAAAAGTGGTCCTCTACCCACAGGGGCCAGAAGACCCTCCAGAAAGAATGATGTGGGACCAAATCACCGAGGCTGTCACTGCCAGCAGTGTCACCCCCACCGCCTGGCTCCAGTGCCCAAAGAAGCTTTATGACCTCAGACCACTGGTCAAGGTCAGTGAATGCATCGTCAAAAGCCGTCTCCTACCAACTGCTCCACTAGCCTTACACACTGCTCAATGCACAACTCCCGCCCCCCCCCCACAACCATCACTCACCTACCAACAATCTCTACCAATCACGAGGCACATTCCTAGCCTCACCTCACCCCTTTGGAGGAGACGGTGCTGGCCATTCTTGGCAGTGGCATGGCAGAGCCCTTGGCCAGTGCCGGGGCAGAAAGGATGCAAGATGCTGGTATCCTCATACGTTATCCTCCTTCTCGCATGCACCTCTTGATTTCCCATCCTCCCCTCACCACAACACCACCCTTGTGTCTTCCTCATTTCACACACCCAAGAAATGCAGCCAGCCTAGCCAGTGGTTGGCCAAGAAAAGGGAGAGGAAAGTGAAGAAGAAGAAGAAGATGAAGAAGATTGATTTGACACTCCCAGCCACCAGCTCCTCAAGGTCAACTAGCAAGGCCATTTGCAGTGTTCCCCACTAAAAGTTAGCAGCCTTCCACCACTGGGGTAGCACCGCGTGACATCAGTAGGATAGGCAAAGGCAGACACAAGACAGTCACTAAGAGAATGCATAAGTGTGATGAGTTTATTTCTCGATGTCATATTGGATGGATAGATGTATAAAGTTGGATTGGAAAGTTTGCTTTGTGGTGGCTTTTATTTCAGCATTGTGGCCAACAGGACGCTGTGATAGTCAATAACAGATGGAAGGTGAGGTGTAGGACAAATGTTGAAAGGGGAATTAGGGTTGTGGTCACTGGGACTGCAGACAGATGATTCGATCCCGGATATCCCGGCCAGAAAGGGGCTGTCTGGTTGCATCCTTCCTTCTGCTTCCTCCTCTTCTGCTTCCTCCTCCTCGACTTCCTCCTCTTTTGTTTCTTCCTCTTCTGTGTCTTCCTCTTACCTCTGCGAGCAGATGCTGTAAATCGGAAATGATATCATAAAATGCTCATAAAACACTCAGCTAGCCAGGCAGCATCTTGACCTGAGACATGGGGCTGGATTTTCACTGACCCGTGGAGTCGGGTTTGGAGGCGTGTGGGGGGTTAAAGTTGCAGATTCGGGGGTCCCGACCCCATCCCGCCTCCAACCCGCCTCCATGCCAGTTTTGCTGGCGGCGGGTACCCGACCTGTGCTGAGACCCGACTCCCCGAGGCGGGAAGGGATTAGTGACAATTTTTTGGATAATCCCTATTTTAAAAGGTGAAATGTGGGCTTCCCGACAGGTGGCAACCACGCCAAGTTATCGGGGCGGACCGTGGGTCTGCAGGGGTTGGAGGGGTCGATATGTCCGGTGGGCAGGTGAGTGATGGGTGCATGTGTGCAGATGTAAGTGTGTAAGGTAAGTGCTAAGTGTGGGAAAAAGTTTTACTTACCTTAACTTCCTCCTGCAGGTGTCAGCCCTTCAGTTCTCGGGAGTTAGAAATCTCACCGGCACAGAAAGCAGAAAAGCCGTGGTCCTGTCAAAAACTGCAGCCTTCTGTTTTCTGTGGTGGAATGATTTCTAACTCAGCCTGAGAGGAAGGACTCAAGTTAGAAATCATATTGTCAGTGTTTGACAGCTTCACAGAGCTGTCAAATGCTGATATTTCATCTCTCAAAAGCTCTTGACAGATGAAATGTCAATCTGTGACGTCACCTGTTGCCGGGTGGCCCTTAATTGGCCTGCTGAGCCCACTGGGCGGGCTCCACAAGGTCAATCAAGGAAAAATACAGTGGGTTGGCCACATCTCGATGGAGGCGGGTTTACAAGCCAAGATGTGGGATTCACGACACCAACCCGACCTCAGTATCAAAATCCAGCCCATGAACTCTGTTTCTTGCTCCACGGATGTTGCCTGACCTGCTGTGTATTTTCAGCATTTTCTGTCTTCTCAGATTCCTTCCTTTACCATCCGAGGCTATGCAAGTGTCCAGCAGCAGTCCCTGCACACTTAAAAAACTTTTAACATCTATTGCAGCGATCAACTACTTCAATAAAATTAAAAAAAACGAGTATAAAAACGAAAAGGTGCTGACAGCGCCTCTGTCATCTGCTTGCATTCTAGGTTTACCTGACGTGCTTAGGACCCAGCACTGAACTCGGCACTAAGGTTGAAGTTCGCAGTAGTGACGTTACGTCGGCGTTGTACGCCGTCTGATGGCACCATTCCACCATTTTTTTTTCAGCAAGCTACTTCGGAATGGTAGCGCTACTGGGACGTCAAAAATGGCGGATGCCACAGGAGCCTCCACCAGCTGGCAGAAGAGCAGTAGCCACCACTTTTTTCACTTAACGCCATGCTAATGGGTAGCGCTAAGGTAGGGAATTTCTCCCCCACTGATCTAGAAAACAATACTGGTCACATTGTAGAAAGCCCTTCCGTTCTTTACCACTCACATTCCTCTGAACCGTGTTTATCTTAGTGCCCATTTATATGGCACTGCTGATTCTGCACATTTCTCTAATTTGGCTGCATATCTCTTCCTCTGTTTCATTTCTACTGTTTTATGGGCTATAATATATCTCCAATAATTATAGACTTTTGGAGCCATGTTTGACTAAACCTTAGTCTTCCTCTCTTAAGAGCCAAAGTTCCACAGGGATGGTGCCGGGTTGTACCTTCCCGAGACCTTCACCACCAGCCTCACCAATGTTTGTGCAGTTAGGGGGAGGTCTCTTAATTTAAATGGCAATGTTAGACATCCACATCAAGAGGGATGCACCAACCCACTGCAGAGACAACAAGCTGCGGTGGAAGTGTGCCAGGCCAGGGTGTGATGTATGCACCTCCAAAAAGAACAGTTAACTGCTCCCATCAGCCCCTTTTGTAGAAATTAAAAGTTAGGGGGAGAAATTCGGTATCGCACCATTTGGGGCACTAACTTTTAAGAGTTGAAAAAATTAGCCAGGCGCTAATATTTCTCAACTTTTAAAAAATTTGGTTTTGCGCTGCAGGAAGGAAGTGGAGTGTGAAATCAAGCGCTCCACTTCCTTCCTGGAGTGCAACAGGCAGCAGGCGGGGTGGTAGGTGTGCAGCGCTGCACAATGGGCTGTGCATCACTGCCACGTTGGAAGGCTCCTTCCCTCCCTTAAAGGGAAGGGCCATCGCTGCAGGCTCTGCAAGGGCAAAACTTACCTGGTCCCCGATGGAAGCCACGATCTGGCCAGATCTGCCCGATGCACTGCAGCAGAGTGCCGGGCTAATCGAGAGCTGGGATAAAAAGAAAAAAAAAACAGAGAAGGAGCATTTGAATTTTTTTTTCCCTACCTCGGCCACCTCGCATTTAAGTATCACCCCCGAAGCGCCCGGCCTCCCGATGAACACCTCCTGCAGCTGCCGGTGTTGTCGCCCGGCGAGGCTGCAGGGGCGAAACTGAAGTTCGGGTCTGGGGCGCAACCGGGGCGATGCGTACGGTGATGACATCGCGATCTCCAGGTGAAGGAGATCGGGGCGCAACGCCAAACTGCCGCCGCAAACCTCCTGCCAAATTGCACGGGAGGTAAGTGGTTAGTGCCCTGTTATCGCCCCCCGGAGGTGATAACAGGAGGTGCAAAGGTATACAATTTCTCCCCCTTAACCTTTTCTCTTCAGGGATCCAGGCCATGATCCAAGGTGGGGCCTATTATTGCCATTTGGTTTCTCCAAGTGTATCTTGACTCATCAGGCATATTTCTACTGATCCTGGGGGACAGGACATCGCACTCCAATAGGAGCCCCCACCCCTGGCTCCGCACCTTCCCTGTTGAAGGCAGGTGGCCCTGACACGGCCTAAAGGGACTTCGATGTTAAGCTGGGACCCGGGGTTATGTGGGAGTGTGCTGGAAGAGCTACAGATTTTCAGCCCTATGTACACAGGAGCATTGGAAGATTATCAATAAGCATTTTGGATAAACTAAAGATACGGGCTGGGAAATTGGAGCAATTTGTGTTGGCCGTTAAAGCCGGTTTGGAAGAAAAGTGGCAGTGGCCTTGCTTCCGCCCACTTCCGGCACAGAATGCGGCGGCCGCCATTTTGGGCAGGTTGAGGAGAGATGGGAGACAAGAGACACAGGGTGCAGCTTACTCACGGTTGCAGCTTCTACCCAGAGTATAAGTGATAAAATAAGTCTCAATTATACTCTGTAAACTGCTGCTCTAATACTGTAATGTATTAAGTCTTGCTTGTGCTGAATAAAGTTAAATCACTGACCCCAATACGGGTCAACCTCGAATAATTTGGAACCAGTGTCCCTCTGGGATTTTATACTGGTGGAAGGCTGCTGACTTTCAGTGGGGGACACTGCAGATGGCCTTGCAGGAGGAATTCGAGGAGCTGGTGGCTGGGAGTGTGAAATTGAGTGACAGTGTTTCTTCTTCTTCACTCTCCTCTCCCTCTACTTCTTCAACCACTGGCTAGGCAGGCTGGATATCTTGTGTGTGTGAAATGAGGAAGGCACAAGGTAGGGTTGTTGCAAGGGGAGGGGGGAAAGGCAAGGTGTGCATGCTTACACCATGTGCAGATTGTAAATCAGAAGAGATTGTGGGATGAAGGAGAAGTGGAATGTAAGAAGGAGGATAACGTATGATGATACCAGCATCTTGTATTCTTTCAGCCCCGCCATTGGCCAAGGTCTCAACCATGCCCCTACCAAGAATGGCCAGCACTGTCTCCTCCAAGGGGGTGAGGGGAAGCTAGGTTTGCCTCGTGTTTGGTAGAGATCTTTGTAGGTGAGTGATGGAAGGGGGCCTTTTGCATTGAGCAGTGTGTGAGGCTAGTGATGCAGTTGGTAGGAGACGGCTTTTGAAGATGCATTCACTGACCTTGACCACTCGTCTGAGGTCATGAAACTTCTTTGGGTACTGGAGCCAGGTCATGAGGCAACACTGCTGGCAGTGACTGCCATGGCGATCTGGTCCCACATCCTTCTTTCTGGAGGGCCTCCTGGCCCCCTGTGGGTAGAGGACCTCTCTTCCAGTGTTGACCCCCTTCACAAAGCTCGAGTGCTGCATCCGAGATCCTGGGTGCCCTTTCCCGAGCCTGTTGAGCCATTTGTGTTCGTGCTGAAGTACTTTTACCATTTTTGATCAGCAGAAGGCAGCTCACCTTTAAGAGGAGCAGGCTACTTTTACGTAAGGCTAGCCTCCATTGAGCAATGTGAACTTGTGCCCCCTACTGAGCACACAGCCTGTCAGCAGCGTGTTCAGCACGAGGCTGTGTTCTACAATCATGATAATTAGGAGGCAGCATGAAGTTGACGTGCTGCCTGTGGTTTTTGAACAGGTGAGAGCATATCTCGCAACGTGGCGCCCGCGCCTGTTTTTTGGCGTTATCGAATTTCTAGGCCTCGTATGCTGTTTCGTTTAGGCCAGTAAATTCTTGAAAGAGACAAACATAACATCAAGATACTGCTTGCCTGTAATTTAATCTCCTGGCCATCTGTGTTTTTTGCAACATAATTACCAACTTTTTTTTTCCCTTGCAACTTTTTTTTAAATAGCTGGTATAGCATCAGGGTAAGTTAACTGCACAGATGGGAAACCAATTGATTGTGAAAAGCAGTGGGTGGGTGTCAAAGCTGCAATATCACAATGGACCCCTGTTATGAAAGGTGCAGATTATAATATTTCAGAAATACAAATGGTAAAGGAACTTTTACTTTGATATATTTTTTTTAAATGTAACTGTCTGGCTGTGTCACTCTGTCATTTTGACCTTTTCTGTGCTTTGATTGCCCAGTGACTTCCCAGTCATTTGTCCAGGTAACCTTTAACCTCTTTTCATTGGTTATTCCTTGATAATGTTTTGTCATTGGTTACTGTTCCAGTTAGCAACCATGTTCGTTCCCAAACCTAGGAGTGACTACACCCAGTCTGAATACATAGCCAGCTTCCCGATTGGACTGCTAACTCCACAGCCACCCCTTCCAGATCTCAACCCATTTGAGTAGTTTGTCATAGAGTCATAGAGTTATACAGCACAGAAAGAGGCCCTTCGGCCCATCGTGTCTGCGCCAGCCATCAAGCCCTGTCTATTCTAATCCCACTTTCCAGCACTTGGTCCATAGCCTTGTATGCTATGGCGTTTCAAGTGCTCATCTAAATGCTTCTTGAATGTTGTGAGGGTTCCTGCCTCTACCACCCTTTCAGGCAGTGAGTTCCAGATTCCAACCACCCTCTGGGTGAAAATGTTTTTCCTCAAATCCCATCTAAACCTCCTGCCCCTTACCTTGAAACTATGACTCCTGGTTATTGACCCCTCTACTAAGGGGAAAAGTTCCTTTCTATCTACCCTATCTATGCCCCTCATAATTTTGCACACCTCAATCAGGTCTCCCCTCAGCCTTCTCTGCTCTAAGGAAAACAACCCCAGCCTGTCCAGTCTCTCTTCATAGCTGAAACGCTCCAGCCCAGGTAACATCCTAGTGAATCTCCTTTGCACCCTCTCTAATGCAATCACATCCTTCCTATAGTGTGGTGACCAGAACTGCACACAGTATTCTAGCTGTGGCCTAACTAGCATTTTGTACAGCTCCATCATAACCTCCCTGCTCTTATATTCTATGCCTCGGCTAATGAAGGCAAGTATACCATATGCCTTCTTAACTACCTTATCTACCTGTCCTGCTGCCTTCAGGAATCTATGTACATGCACACCAAGGTCCCTCTGATCCTCTGTCCTTCCTAGGGTCCTACCATACATTGTGTATTCCCTTGCCTTGTTAGTCCTTCCAAAATGCATCACCTCACACTTTTCAGGGTTAAATTCCATTTGCCACTGTTCTGCCCCTCTGACCAACCCATCTATATTGTCCTGTAGCCTGAAGCTTCCCTCCTCGCTATTTACCACTCCACCAATTTTTGTGTCATCTGCGAACTTACTGATCATACCTCCTACATTCATATTTAAATCATTAACGTACACTACAAACAGCAAAGGACCCAGCACCGATCCCTGCGGTACACCACTGGACACAGGCTTCCAGTCACAAAAGCAACCTTCGACCATCACCCTCTGCCTCCTGCCACTAAGCCAATTTTGGATCCAATGTGCCAAATTGCCCTGGATCCCATGGGCTCATATCTTCTTGACCAGTCTCCCATGTGGGACTTTGTCAAAAGCCTTATTAAAGTCCATGTAGACTACATCAACTGCACTACCCTCATCCACACACCTAGTTACCCCCTCGAAAAATTCAATAAAATTGGTTAGACATGATCTCCCCCTGACAAAGCCATGCTGACGATCCTTGATTAATCTTTGCCTCTCCAAGTGAAGACTAATTCTGTCCCTCAGAATTTTTTCCAATAATTTCCCTACCACTGATATTAGGCTCATTGGCATGTAATTCCCTGGTTTATCCCTACTTCCCGTCTTGAATAATGGTACTATGTTAGCTGTCCTCCAGTCCTCTGGCACCTCCCCTGTGGCCAGACAGGTTCTGAAAATTTGTGTCAGAGCCCCTGCAATCTCCTCCCTTGCCTCACACAGCAGCCTGGGATACATCTTGTCTGGGCCTGGGGATTTATCCACTTTTAAGCCCGCTAAAACCGCTAGTACCTCCTCTCTCTCAATGCTAATTTGTTCAAGTATATCACAATCCCCCTGCCTGATTTCCATGCCTACATCGTCCTTCTCCATAGTGAACACAGATGCAAATTATTCATTTAAAACCTCACCTACATCTTCCGGCTCTACACACAGATTGCCACTTTGGTCCCTAATGGGCCCTACTCTTTCCCTGGTTATCCTCTTGCCCTTAATATACTTATAAAACACCTTGGGATTTTCCTTTATTTTGCCCGCCAGTGTTTTTTCATCCCACTCTTCACTCTCCTAATTTCTTTTTTAAGTACCCCCCCCCCCGCACTTCCTATACTCCTCTAGGGCTTCCACTGTTTTTAGTCCTTTGTGTCTACCAAAAGCCTCTCTTTTTTTCCTAATTCATTCTTGTATATCCCTTGACATCCAGGACTTGTTGGTCCCACCCTTGACCTTTACGGGAACATGTTGGCGCTGTACTCTCTCTATTTCCTTTCTGAATGACTCCCACTGCTCTGATGTGGATTTTCCTACAAGTAGCTGATCCCAGTCCACTTTGGCCAGATCCTGCCTTATCATATTAAAATCGGCCTTCCCCCAATTTAGAACCTTTATTTCCGGTCCATCTTTGTCCTTTTCCATGACTACCTTAAATCTCACCGAATTATTGTCACAAAAGAAGCAGTGGTAGAGAGTAAAGCAGGGAGATTAGTTTTGTATTGCTCTAACAAAAACCCAGCACATGCTCACAATGGCCCATATGTCCCCCCTCTGTGATGTGTAATCTTCTATAGTACTATGGTCATTTGAGTTTGGGCCCTCATCTGTATTCTCTCCCAGACTTGATACATCAACATCCAAATCCAACCTAATTCTGACTTGAAGCTTGGCCTCAGACTCAGTGTTGGCCCAGTTTGGACTATCTGCCCGCACTTTCCATACCCATGGCCAGACTCATCTCCACCACCCAAGCACTCCACCCTGATCCTGTCTCCAGCCTTTGGCTAGATACCAGCTAGATTCATAAATATTTAGTGATTTATTGCTTGTCAACTTATATATAAGGTTAGATTTTATTGACCTTGATGTAACAAGTTGTCAAAGTAACAAATTGCTATATGTTGTAGCTTCTACAACCTAGCCAATTTCTTGGCCTGAACTCCCTCCTTCATGGGCTCACTAACACTCTTTTGCATCCCTGTATGCCTCATCGACTGGATGAACTGGTCTCCGCACTTATGCAGGGTCCAATGAGGCTGGGGAAGAGAGAACTCGCAGCATAGGAGTCCTCACCCCTGGCCCCACACGGAACCATGTTTGAGGTGAAAGGAGGATTTGACCTAGACAAGCCCCCTGAACATAGAAACAGAGAAACATAGAAGATAGGAGCAGGAGTAGGCCTTTCGGCCCCTCGAGCCTGTTCCGCCATTTAATGAGATCATGGCTGATCATCCAAATTCAGTACCCTGTCCCTGCTTTCTCCCCATATCCCTTGATCCCTTTAGCCTTAAGAAATATATCTAACTCCTTCTTGAATATATTTAATGAATTGGCCTCAACTGCCTTGTGTGGTAGAGAATTCCACAGGTTCACCACTTTCTGGGTGAAGAAATTCCTCGTCATCTCAGTCCTAAATAGCTTACCCCTTATCCTTAGACTGTGACCCCTGGTTCTGGACTACCCCGCCATCGGGAACATCCTTCCTGCATCTAGTCTGTCTAGTCCTGTTAGAATTTTATAAGTTTCAATGAGATCCCCTCTCATTCTTCTGAATTCTAGCGAATATAAGCCTAATCGACACAATCTCTCCTCATACGTCATTCCTGCCATCCCAGGTATCAGTCTGGTAAATCTTCACTGCACTCTCTCCATGGCAAGAACATCCTTCCTTAGATAAGGTGACTAAAACTGCACACAATACTCAAGGTGTGGTCTCACCAAGGCCCTGTACAACTGCAGCAAGACATCCTTGCTCCTGTACTCGAATCCTCTCGCTATGAAGGCCAACATACCATTTACCTTCTTAACCGTCTGCTGCACCTGCATGCTTACCTTCAGCGACTGGTGCACAAGGACACCCAGGTCTCATTGCACTTCCCCTTTTCCCAATCTGAACCTCCCAGCGAAGGCTAGAAACCAGCATAACTGGCTCCTGAACTATTCGCTGAGCCTGCCACTGAACTTCTGCCGGAGTTATGGTGGGAGCACTTTGGAAGACCCGCACATTTTCAGTGCTGATTTATAAACTCTCACAGCTAAAATGGGAACAATTCATTTAAAATCAGGGACATAAATTGCAAGTACAAACTGACTGCTACTTTAACTAAGTGAGAATAACATACCTTAGACAATAGTCAAAGACCTGACAACAGTAGTTTTACGATGTCTCCTTTGATAGTTTATGAATTTGATTGGTTACCAGAGATTTTTTTTTTCAGGTGAAAAATTCACCCAGGATAAATAAAGAATGTGGGGGCTGATTTTCGTTTTGGGGCACATTGGACCTGCAGTGGGCGGAGCAATTGTACCATCTTTTGTTTGTTATTCGTTCATGGGATATGGGCGTCACTGGCAAGACCAGCCTTTATTGCCCATCTCTAATTGCCCTTGAGAAGGTGGTGGTGAGCCGCCTTTTTGAACCGCTGCAGTCCATGTGGTGAAGGTACTCCCACAGTGCTGTTAGGGAGGGAGTTCCAGGATTTTGACCCAGCGACGATGATGGAACAGCGATATACTTCCATGTCAGGATGGTGTGTGACTTGGAGAGGAACTTGGAGGTGGTGGTGTTCCCATGCGCCTACTGCCCTTGTCCTTCTAGGTGGAAGAGGTCGCGGGTTTGAGAGGTGCTGCCGAAGAAGCCTTGGCGAGTTGCTGCAGTGCATCTTGTAGATGGTACACACTGCAGCCATGGTACGCTGGTGGTGGAGGGAGTGAATGCTTAAGGTGGTGGATGGGGTGCCAATCAAGTGGGCTGCTTTGTCCTGGATGGTGTCGAGCTTCTTGAGTGTTGTTGGAGCTGCACTCATCCAGGCAAGTGGAGAGTATTCCATCACTCTCCTGACTTGTGCCTTGTAGATGGTGGAAAGGCTTTGGGGAGTCAGGGGATGAGACACTCGCCGCAGAATACCCAGCAACTGACCTGCTCTTGTTGCCACAGTATTTATGTAGCTGGTCCAGTTAAGTTTCTGGTCAATGGCACCAGTGAGAGGCCGCACCAATTTCATATTAGTGCCTAACTTTAGCTTCATCGGTGAGCTGTCAGTGCTGAATGAGTTTTGGTAGGCAGTTCAACGATTGGAGAGGGTGGGAAACTTTTGGCTCCTCTATGGAGTCCAGCCAGAGGTGAGTCTTTAAGGGGGAACCAAGGAGTATCTGGGGGTGGGCTGGAGGATTCCTTTGGGGCCAGGAGGAGCATTTAAAAGTCAGTGGCAAAGCTTTCTTGGGGGTTTTCTGAGCGGCCTCCTGTGGTCCCTTTAAGAACTGCTGGATTGGGCACTCAGGGCTCAGTTCCATTGGGCAGAGTTTGTGATATTTATATAAGGCTTCCCCACCTGTTTTGGGTGGGAGCCCTTGCTGTCTATTTCAAGGCAGGCACAGAAATCAAGTCGGGCGAGCCTCAGGTGGCAAATGAGTGACAGGTGTTTTGTTTTTAATTTTCGTCTGCCAACCACCCTATTCGTACTGAAAAACAGGGTGTTAGGCAAATTAAAATTGTCCCCTGGATTGTCTCTATTCTCTTTATGGCGGAAAACGATAGATTTACAATTGGAAATTTCACTGGTACCACAAGGAGCCTAACTTTGTAATTCCCAGACCTCAGACAATGTACCAATTCTGTGAAAAAAATCAAGTTGAAACTCTATTAACTTGTGAATTTTATTATTATTAATGGAATAAATTAAATAAAGTATGCTATTATTTCAGCATGTCAATTCTCCTTCCTTAGACTAACTGAACATTATCAATTTAGCTAGTCAGATTGTGAGAATGAAGGTTTGACTAATTTAAAGGGAACTGCGAACAGCAGCTGTAGGAAAACTGAACCACTTGTTGGAATGTGAAAGACATCTTTGCAATCCACCCAGTTTGATCTAATTTAGGGCCAATTCCAAGATTCCGTGGGAAAAAACGTTGCGATTGCTACCTTCTGTGCAAGTAGAGTGGCCTACCAACTCTGCCAAATGTGGCCGGGTCACTACATTTACACAGTTTAGTATGCTTCCTGTTCATTTTTCAAGTGCGCTGGGAGTATTCTTGCAGCTGCTGGGTGGGGAATGAGGGGTGCAGCATTTTGATTGGCTTCCTCCAATATAAACAATGTTTGTACCATGCTTGCATTAAGCATTCTGCCCACAGCATGGTGCCACATCAACAATGAGCTATGTAAAGCATGGACTCTACCTATCACATCTAGCACCCCTAACTACCATGGGGTGAATTTCCGCAGGGGTTCTCCTGCTTGTCTGCCATGGGGTTTTCGTGGGCCTTCTGCTGAATTTATGGTGGACGGGCCGGAGAACCCCCGAGGAAATTCACCCCCCCACCCCCGTCTTTAAAGCTGCAGCTTCACATGCAGGCTGCCGAAGGTAAAGACTTCCTGTGCCTCACATAACTGTTGCATGTTTTGTCATCAAGTTACGAGAACTCCTGAAACTAATTGGATACTCAGTATTCATCCTTTCACAGCAGGCCTGTTGCTGGGCTGGGCGTCAGCTGTGGCTCAGTTGGTAGCACTCTCATCTCTGAGTCAGACGGTTGTGGGTTCAAGTCCCACTCCAGAAACTTCAGTCCATAATCTAGCTTGATACACCAGTGCAGTACTGAGGGAATGCTGCACTGTCGGAGGGGCTTTCTTTCAGATGATGTGTCTTAGGTGGATGTAAAAGATCCCATGGCACTATTTTGAAGAAGAGCAGGGGAGTTTTACCCGATATCCTGTTGCTCAAGAGATTGTGTGGTCAAGAGATTGTGTGGTCAAGAGAGTGTGCGGTCAATAGAGTGCGCGGTCAATAGTGTGCGCGGTCAATAGAGTGCGCGGTCAAGAGAGTGCGCGGTCAAGAGAGTGCGCGGTCAAGAGAGTGCGCGGTCAAGAGAGTGCGCGGTCAAGAGAGTGCGCGGTCAAGAGTGTTTGTGGTCAAGAGTGTGTGCGGTCAAGAGAGTGTGCGGTCAAGAGAGTGTGCGGTCAAGAGAGTGTGCGGTCAAGAGTGTGTGCGGTCAAGAGAGTGTGCGGTCAAGAGAGTGTGCGGTCAAGAGAGTGTGCGGTCAAGAGAGTGTGCGGTCAAGAGAGTGTGCGTTCAAGAGTTTGTGCGTTCAAGAGTGTGAGCGGTCAAGAGAGTGTGCGGTCAAGAGAGTGTGCGGTCAAGAGTGTGTGGGATCAAGAGTGTGTGCGGTCAAGAGAGTGTGCGGTCAAGAGAGTGTGCGGTCAAGAGTGTGTGCGGTCAAGAGAGTGTGCGGTCAAGAGAGTGCGCGGTCAAGAGAGTGCGCGGTCAAGAGAGTGCGCGGTCAAGAGTGTGCGCGTTCAAGAGTGTGCGCGTTCAAGAGTGTGCGCGTTCAAGAGAGTGCACATTCAAGAGAGTGCGCGGTCAAGAGAGTGCGCGGTCAAGAGAGTGCGCGGTCAAGAGAGTGCGCGGTCAAGAGAGTGCGCGTTCAAGAGAGTGCGCGTTCAAGAGAGTGCGCGGTCAAGAGAGTGCGCGGTCAAGAGTGTGCGCGTTCAAGAGTGTGTGCGGTCAAGAGTGTGTGTGGTCAAGGGAGAGCCTGGTAGCTTTGTGGAAACCCAACAAGGTAAGTGTTCTCTTCAACTTCTTTGTTTTGTTAGCTCTTCAAACTCACTCACATGTCGACACATCTTCCCTTCAGCAAATTGGCACTATGTGCACAGCCATTTGCCACATACTCCATGCTAACACAAGCAAACAGGCTCTTAAGACGATGCAGCTAGTGCTAGGAACGAGCAAGAAGCTGGCCCATCACATGAGCACCCATCAAGTACTCCTCAATACACAGACACCAGCACAGAATTAGGGAGAGTCAGGACAGAGCACCTGGTGAAGCATTCAGCAAAAGTGAGGAGAAGCAAGCGGAGGTAGCAGCAACAAGAGGAAGGGAGGGCTGGGACTATCCATCTAGTCTACCTGCTCCTTGAAATAGTGCTGGCACTATGGACTGGCGCGAGATGAAGATATCATGATATCTGCTGGGGTATCGTGCAGTCACCTGTTTTATTCTGTTCTTTCCATGAGGAAAGTGACAAAGTGTTTCTGTGGTAAACAAGGCTCCTGTGACCCGTTTGATATGTTGATGGACTGAAGTCTGACTAATGTAAAACATGTTACCAGTGGTGGCTTGAAATGATCCGGTTGCATTAAAAGTCAATGCTGTGGTGACTTTCACAGCAATGGACAGTGTTGTCCCTGTGGTAGATCATAATTTGCAGGTAAAGCTCCTGTAGACAGCATAACCTGGTCACAGATTCCCCGATAAAGTGGAAATGGTGAAGGCAGGTCTTCTCAGACATCCCCAAGAAGGTAAGCCTGTGTTGAGGTTCACTGCTGGTGGCAGCAACAACTCTGGCTGGAGGTCTGTACAAAAGTAAAACTTTAGCAGAAAACAAACCCATTGTACAGACAAGTATTGCAGAAGCAATAGGTGGGCAAGTCAAAAGAGGCAGCAAAAAGCAAGTTTCCAAAAACTAGTCAGTACTAACATTAAGAGCGTGAGGCCAAATTTCCTCGATCCTCAGGGATTCAGATCTCCAGGGCACTGCTCTCAGAACACAAAAGATTCCTGCAATCATTGGAGGATGTGCCAAGCAGATTCTAACACATGATGATATCAGTCACCACAACCTCCTGCAGCTTGCTTGACATTTCCCGGATATTTCTCCTCTATGAGCTTATGTTTTTTTTCTCTGATGTTGCAGGAGATTATGTGACTGTGTGGGGGTGTGGGGGCAGTGTTGATGACACAGATAAGCTGCACCATGCCATAAAGGGACAGGCTTGCTGGACCAATTGGTAGGTTTGAGTTGCATATACATAAAGGCACAAGGTATTGTGAATGGAAGTGGTGAAGTACAGGCACAAATTGCTTTGGGGTCATGATATAATAACATTAAAAGAATTATGGCTTAGGCTGGAGCAGGACTGGGAACTTAACATTCCTGGTTACAAAATATTCAGGAGGGATAGATTAAGGAAAAAATGGAGCAGGGGTTGCAGATCGTAATCAAAGATTCCATTACAACACTGGAACATATGGAGGATGTAGGGGATGGTGCGAAATCTGAATCTATTTGGTTAGAATTAAGAAATAGGAAGGGAACCATAATATATTTAATATAAAAGGTTAAAATGAAAGGAGACCATCAATGATATAAAGGCCCTTGTCTGGAAAATAACCAATTTCGACAAGATAAAAAGGGAACTGGCCCAAATAAATTGGAAAGAAAAATTTTCAACTAAACAGTGCAGAAACAATGGGAAGTGTTCAAACAGGACATGGTAAGGGTACAAATTAGACATATTCCCACAGTAAGTAAACAGAGTGCAGCAAAAATCCTCAAAAAACCAAACCTTGGCCCCTCTGTCTTGGCAAATTACCACCCCATCTACAACCACCCTTTCCTCTCCAATGTCTTTGAACGTGCTGTTGCCTCCCAAATCTGAGCCCATCTTTCCCAGAACTCCATGTTTGAATCCCTCCAATCAGGCTTCCGCCCCTGCCACAATACCGAATTGGTTCTTATCAAATTCACAAATGACATCCTATGAGACTGTGACAAAGGTAAACTATCCCTCCTCGTCCTTCTTGACTTGTCTGCAGCCTTTGACACGGTTGACCACTCCATCCTCCTCCAACGCCTCTCCACCGTCGTCCAGCTGGGTGGGACTGGACTCGCCTGGTTCCGTTCTTATCTATCCAGTCTTAGCCAGATAATCACCTGTAGTGGCTTCTCTTCCCGCTCCCGCATCGTTACCTCTGGTGTCCCCCAGGATCTATCCTTGTCCCCCTCCTATTTTTCATCTACATGCTGCCCCTCGGTGACATCATTTAAAAACACAACATTAGGTTCCACATGTACGCTGACGACACCCAACTCTACCTCACCACCACCTCTCTCGACCTCTCCACTGTCTCTAAATTGTCACAATGCTTGTCCGGCATCCAGTACTGGATGAGCAGAAATTTCCTCCAACTAAATATTGGGAAGACTGAAACCATTGGCTTCGGTCCCACCACAAACTCCGTTCCCTATTCACCGACTCCATCCTTCTCCCTGGCAATTGTTTGAGGTTGAACCTTGAGGTTCACAACCTTGGTGTCGTATTTGACCCTGAGATGAGATTCCGACCACATATCCGCGCTATCACTAAGAACACCTATTTCCACCTCCGTAACATTGCCCGAATCCACCCCTGCCTCAGCTCACCTGCTGCTGAAACCCTCATCCATGCCTTTGTTACCTCAAGACTTGACTATTCAAATGCATTCCCGGTCAGCCTCCCTCCTTCCACCCTCCATAAATTTAAGGTCATCCAAAAGTCTGCTGCCCGTATTCTAAATCGCACCAAGTCCCATTCACCCATCATCCCTGTGCTCGCTGACCTACATTGGCTCCTGGTTAAGCAATACCGCGATTTAAAACATTTTCTTTTAGTTTTCAAATTCCTCCATGACCTCACTCCTCCTTATCTCTGTAGCCTCCTCAAGCCCTACAACCCTCCGAGATATCTGCGTTACTCCAATTTTGGCATCTTGCACATCTCCTTTTTTAATCGATCAACCATTGGTGCCATGTCTTCAGCTGCCTAAGCCCTAAGCTCTGAATTCCCTCCCTAAACCTCTCCGCCTCTCTAACTCCCTTTCCCACTTTAAACTCTCCTTAAAACCTACCTCTTTGACCATTTGCCCTAATTTTTCCTTATGTGATTCAGTGTCAAATTTTGATTGATAACGCTCCTGTGAAGTGCCTTGGGATGTTTTACAATGTTAAACGTGCTATATAAATGCAAGTTGTTGTTGTTGTTGCAAGAGTAAAGAAATTCAACTTAAAACAATATTTGAAAATGATGCATAGGACAAATCTGGAATTACGCTGTAATTAAAGCACAGGAACAGGCCATTCGTCTCAACAGGTCCATGCCAATGTTTAAGCTCCACACGAGCCTCCTCCCATCCTTTCTTCATCTCACCCCATCAACATATCCTTCTATTCCTTTCTCTCTCATGTGTTTATCTAGCTTCCCCTTAAATGCATCAATGTTATTTGCCTCATCTACTCTAGTGGTAGCAAGTTCCACATTCTAACCACTCTCTGGGTATTGTGACTATCTTATATCTATGGCCCCTCATCTGGTCTCGCCCACAAGTGGAATCATCTTCTCTACGTCTATCCCATCAAACCCTTTTATAATCTTAAAGACCACTATCAGGTTACCCCTCAGTCTTCTATTTTCTAGAGAAAAGTGCCCCAGCCTGTTCAATCTTTCCTGATAGGTATAACCTCTCAGTCTGGTATCATTCTAGTAAATCTTTTTTGCATCTTCCCCAGTGCCTCTATATCCTTTTTAAAATATGGAGACCAGTGCTTAGAAATTTGATTGCGTAGTGCCCGTTGTTTTGGTACCATGGGTGCCCAAGTGAGACCAAAATGTTGTGCGAGCACCACGTGCACATTTCTGGTGCAGGCCGTGCCAGATGACATCTTGGTGAAGGCGGTAGAGCAGCCGTTAGGAGCTTGCGCTAGAAGTATTGTAAGTAGGCAGATCATGACGTATAACGCTGATTTGACACCAGTGCTGCCATTTTTGTCGTCATCACTGGAGCTAACACCCTCTCCTAACCTCGCACAGCTGAACAGGAGTTCAGCAGCAGGAAGAACACCCCACCAACATTTTTTAAAGGGATCATCAACAACTTTCAGGTAACTTGGTTTTTGATTTCAGCTGCTCTGTGTGAGTTTGTGGAACTGTTAGAGCTTTCTAGAGTTATTTAAAGTTGGTGAGGTGACAGGG
Source organism: Squalus acanthias (assembly GCA_030390025.1). Taxonomy (NCBI): domain Eukaryota; kingdom Metazoa; phylum Chordata; class Chondrichthyes; order Squaliformes; family Squalidae; genus Squalus; species Squalus acanthias. Next base: position 101,177,976 of record CM059426.1, on the reverse strand, counting down.
AGTGGTGCAACAAGTGGAGAAGGCCTTGCTTCTGACTTCAAGGGTTCTGGTCAGCCCACTTTCTCCCTGTCATGAGTGCTCGAGTTGTTTTCCCCCTTGGCCTGCAGCATGACAGGGAGCTGGGCCAGAGGCTGCAAAGAAGATGACAAGCTGCTCACAGAGGGAGGAGGAAGGGGCGAAGGGCTCTCAGCAGGAGGCCTTACCCACCTAGGGTCTTCCGAGAGCAATTCTCTTACTTCAACCTGAGCCAGGAGCAGTGTCTGAGGCGTCTATGATTTACGAAGAAGGTGGTCACAGAACTCTGCCACCTCTTGCAGCCTCTTTCCAGGGTAAGGACAGCGCTGCCAGTGACTGCAAAGCTGACCGTGGCTCTGAATTTCTTCATGTCGGGATCCTTCCAGGCTGGAGCAGGCAACAGCTGTAACATCTCACAGTTCGCTGTTCACTGCTGAATAAGAGTGGTGACAGCAGCTCTTATGAGGGGACTTCATTGTCTTCTCTCTGACCAGAGAGAAGCAGACTGAGCATACATGTGGCTTTGACAGGATAGCGGACTTCCGCATGGTGCAGGGCGTCATCAGCTGCACACACGTGGCTTTGCGGGCACCGTATATAAATGCTGAGATGTACCATAACTGCAAAGGTTAACTTTCGCTGAATGTGCAGTTGGAGTGCGGTCATGCTCAGCACATCAGGATGGTGAATGCCCAGTAGCCTGGCAGCAGTCATGATGCTTTCATTCTGCGACAGTCAGCTGCTCCTTAAGTCTTTGAGCCACCAAGACAAACCAAAGGCTGGCTACTAGGTGACAAGGGCTATCCGCTGATAAACTGGCTAACGACTTTGCTCCGCAACCCAACCACACTTGGCCAGCATGCTGCCACATGAAACATCATAGAGCAGACCATTGGCGTCCTTAAACAACGCTTCTGCAGGGCTCTGGAGGAGCCTTAAAATACTCAGCAGAGTGTGTATCCAGATTTGTGGTGGTCTGCTGTATCCTCCACAACCTGGCCAGCATGATGGCATAGCCCTTGCCACCAGGGATAGGGCCACCAGCTCAGGAGCAGGAGGCAGAGAAGGAGGAAGTGGAGGAGGAGGAGGAAGCGGAGGTAGCAGAAACAGAAGGAAGGTGTAAGATTCTCAAAATTCACAGATCCCCCAAAACTCAAAGACAAACCCTAAGGAAAAAGACTTTGGACTCTTTTCTAACTATTACAGGGTGGTGAAATGCATTGGGCCTAACCGAAGGACATTTCAGAGCAAAAACCAAGATTTGGTATTTTAAAAGACATGTCTGGACTTGTAAGGGAGAAAAGGCTGTAAAGGAAGGTGGGTTCAACCTCTGTAAAGACAGTTTGGGTATTGGAGTTAATGGAAACTGTCTGGGGAACCACATGACCTCGCTGGGAGTTAAATCGGCCCCTATCAGACATTAACATCCTTACAATAAACCCGAGGAAAAGCAGTCTCCACCCCAATTTACAGAGCCCATTAAAAACATGCATAAGACAGATCACCTTGGCCTACTCTATAGAAATCCCAGGCCCAGTCAAGAAACCCCAAACTTGGGGACAATCAACTACGATTAAGTAGCAAATCGACAGGATGGAGCCATCCCGAAACCACTTCACACATTAGCAAACAAGTTACCGTTGACGAGCCCGCCAAAATCTAACAATGACCGGGATCTGATTTGGCGCACAGATAAGGAAGCTTCAATTAGTATAATTGAAGGCCCGTTCTCAACCTGAAAAAAGAAGAAGAGGAAAGAAGAAGGATAAGTTCATCCACGGAGGCATTCACCGCAACACAGTTCTCCAGCACCACCGTTCAACGTTCCGTGTCCAGCCAGGAGGCCAACAGCTCCTGAAGTAGGCCAACACGTGGAAGAAACCAGAACGACCGCCTCAGTGACCATCGGACACCTCGCGGCAACAAGGGCCCTCACAAAAAACAACCAACCGAACAACACCACCAATATTGGGCCACCGCGACCAAAGAAAACCAACTCGGAGAAAAACTGAAGATCCGCAACGTTTCCACTCTACAATCTACTCCTGACTTACTCCTGGGTAAGATTTTCCCTAAAAAAATCTCTAAACCCTACTTCTAAACCAAAGAAAAGTGGGTACTCACCTGATAGATCCAATACGCACCCTACCGCATCAGCGGACTCGCGAAGACTGACCAGCTATGCAGTTGAAGTCCTCTACCGTGTACGGGGTACAGCAGACACCAACCAAAATATAGAGCGAACCCCAAAACCACGAACTAGCCCAACTGTCAAGGATTCTGGTGAGTATCATCCCTGGTCCTCTGGAGTCTAACCTAGCTAGTGAAGTGGGATTGGGAGGGGTGAAGTATTCTTCGAATGTTATTTCCCTCATTTGTCCCGAAGTGTTCCCCACTTTTAGAGTGTTAAGAGTGTTTGTGTTGTGTTTTACTCTCTTGAATAGAGATCAAAGTTCTTGCATCAAACTCAGTTGTCTGCTGCACTTTTTGTCACAACCCCCAAATAAGTCCAAGGTCTAGAACCAAGGGAGTGGGAGCGATTCGAACCGCTCAGAAGTCAGAGGTGAAGCTGACACAAACCACCACCCCCTACAAAGGGGGCAACCCAGACAGCCTCTTTCTGGCTGGGATATCCAGGATCGAATCATCCGCCTGCGGTACGATTGAACGCAACCCCAATTCCCCGTTCAACCTTAGTCCCACACCTTACCTTCCCTCTGTTACTGACCATCACAGCGTCCTCTTGGCTACAATGCTGAAATAAAAGCCACCACAAAGCAAATTTTCCAATCAATCTTTATCGATATACCCATTCAATATTACATCAAAAATTTAACTAATCACCCTTGTGCATTTGTTTATTGACTGTCTTACTTGTGCCTTTGCCTATCCTAGTGCTCCTAAGCAGTGCTACCCCAATGGCTGCAGCACGGCTGGTGGAAGGCTGCTGACTTTCAGTGGGGATGACTGCAGATGGCCTTGCGGGACGACCTCAAGGAGCTCTAGGCCTAGTAGGCTCGGCTTTGCACTGCACCACCTTGGCATGGGCGGCAGCAGTCTGGGCTGGCTGACAGGCAACAACAAGTGCACTGGCGGAGTGGCAGTGTTGGGAGGATGAATGCTGTCATCCTGAGAGAGGAAAGCAGGGTTGTCATCCACGGATCCATTGCCACTTCCCAGGGGTAATGCCTCAGCAATCCTAGCAATCTGATAGAGTACAGACTGCTGCACTGCTGTGACACCTGCAAGCCCTCTTCAACACTGGTAATCCCAGCCATGATGACAGCAGCCTGTGTTTGCATGACTTCAGTCTGAACTTCCATTGCAGCACTCAGACATTGGGTGGCTTGTGCTTGGGCTGCAATGAAAGCTGAGAATTCAGCCATTAAATGCAGCATGGTGGTTGGGTCCACAACGATGTTCCTTCTAATTTTTTTTGACTGCGTGGCCCAGTGAACGAGCTGTGAAGGCTATTCAAAATTCTGCGCATATGTGGTTTTTCTATTTAAATGCCGGCCCACTGGCTGTGCACAACTGCACAGCTTAAAGGGAACATTGGTCCACAAGTGCGTTGATGGATCTATCCAGCCCTTCCACGTTGGAAAGGATGGGCTCCAAACTCTGCCCAAAGTCCTGTGTAAGGCTGGAGCTAGAGTCCTCCATGCTCCTTGACATTGTTTTTAGGCTTTCTGGCAGGCCTGCCAAATCCCCAAGCATTTCATTGTGCATACCCATCAGTGCTCTTCTATAGGCCGCCCCATCGAGGTCTTCATCTGAGTCCTGTGCAGCAGAACTCGTGTGCGACCTCGCTCTCCGGGGAGCTGGCACCTGAGGTACCTTTTCCCCCTGCCCTGGCTGCAGGCCACTCATGCCAGGTGTTTCACCACATTCAGAGCCCATGTCTAACCTATCCAATAAAGTACGTGGAGTGTCAGTGTCTGAGCTGGTGTCTGGGAGTGTGAATTTGAATGACGGTGTTTCTTCTTCTTCTTCTTGACTCTCCTCTCCCTCTTTTGCTCCACCCCTGGCTGGGCAGGCTGGAATTCTTGGGTGTCTGAAATGAGAGAGGCAAAAGGGTAGGGTGAGGGGAGGGTGGGAAAGTAAGAATTGCATACTTACACCATGTGCAGATTGTAAATCAGAAGAGATTGTGGGATGAGGGAGAAGACAGACGTGGGAAGGAGGATAATGTGTGAGGATACCGGCATCTTGTATTCCTTCAGCCCCACCGCTGACCACAGGCTCAGCCATGCCCCTGCCAAGAATGGCCCACACCGTCTCCTCCAAGGGGGTGATGTGATGCAGGCGAGCCTGAACCATGCCGGTTAAGGTCTACTGTCGTTTGTTATGGGCCACCTTTTCCTGCAAGAGAAAGGGAAATGTGTCCGTGATGCAGGGGCGCTAACGGGGCGCAAAGGGGTTATCGCCCGGGGGGGAGGGGGAGGCGATAAAAGCGTCTCCCGCGAAATTCAGTGAGGCGTTGTTAAGGCGCTACCAGATAGTTCCACGCCCTCGACAGTAGCGCCACAGGCCACCTCACCTCCAGCAATGATGTCATCGCCGTGCATGGTGACCCCCTTATTGCCCCGCCGAGTCCCCTTACCGCCCCGTGGCAGAAATTCGGCTGCTCCCCGACAGGATGCCACGGGCGGTGTCAGCGCCAGCCTCGCGGGTCATAAGAACATAAGAACATAAGAAATAGGAGCAGGAGTAGGCCAATCGGCCCTTCGAGCCTGCTCCGCCATTCAATAAGATCATGGGTGATCTGATCCTCACCTCAAATCTAAAGAACACAAGAAGTAGGAGCAGGACCCGGCCACTCAGCCCCTGGGCCCGCAACGCCACCTACAGGGCCTCGACCGATCCGAACTCAGCCTCATGACCAATTTCCTGCCCGCTCCCCGTAACCCCTAATTCCCTTTACTTCTAGGAAACTGTCTATTTCTGTTTTAAATTTATTTAATGATGTAGCTTCCACAGCTTCCTGGGGCAGCAAATTCCACAGACCTACTAACCTCTGAGTCAAGAAGTTTCTCCTCATCTCAGTTTCGAAAGAGCAGCCCTTTATTCTAAGATTATGCCCCCTAGTTCTAGTTTCACCCATCCTTGGGAACATCCTTACCGCATCCACCCGATCAAGCCCTTTCACAATCTTATATGTTTCAATAAGATCGCCTCTCACTCTTCTGAACTCCAATGAGTAGAGTCCCAATCTACTCAACCTCTCCTCATATGTCAACCCCCTCATCCCGGGGACCAACCGAGTGAACCTTCTTTGCACTGCCTTGAGAGCAAGTATGTCTTTTCTTAAGTATGGACACCAAAAATGTATGAAGTATTCCAGATGTGGTCTCACCAATACCTTATATAACTGCAGCAATACCTCCCTGTTTTTATATTCTATCCCCCTAGCAATAAAAGCCAACATTCCGTTGGCCTTCTTGATCACCTGCTGCATCTGCATACTAACTTTTTGATTTTCTTGCACTAGGACCCCCAGATCCCTTTGTACTGCAGTACTTTCCAGTTTCTCGCCATTAAGATAATAACTTGCTCTCTGATTTTTCCTGCCAAAGTGCATAACCTCACATTTTCCAATATTGTATTGCATCTGCCAAAACTCCGCCCACTCACCCAGCTTGTCTATATCCCCTTGTAGGTTTTTTATGTCCTCCTCACTTTCTACTTTCCCTCCCATCTTTGTATCATCTGCAAACTTTGATATGTTACACTCTGTCCCCTCCTCCAAATCGTTAATATAGATTGTAAAGAGTTGGGGACCCAGCACCGACCCCTGCGGAACACCACTGGCTACTGGTTGCCAGTCCAAGAATGAACCATTTATCCCAACAATCATGAGCCGGGCCAACCTCCGTTCACAGAGCGGTAGTTAAAAGGGAGTTGTGGCTGTGACCCATGCCGCCATTTTATTTTGTGGTGTGCCGTGGCGTGGTCCTGGCCGCCGTCGCGCAGCCCGGCAACGTGTCTCGGTGCCCTGGTGGCTTAGTGTGGGCCATCGGAGGCCCTGCAGAGTGCGCAGTAGCCCTCCCCTTTAACTGAAGGGGAGGGGCGTTGAAACACGGCAGCGCTCTGCGTACCTCCGCGGAGCGCTGCCGATCGCGCCCCGACATCGCCTCGATTACCGCCCCACAAGGAAGTGGAGCACCCGACATTGCACTGCACTTCCTGAGCGGGGAGGCAAGGTGAATTTCATGGCTAGAGCGGGACTTCCTCGCCGGGCCCATAGTAATTTACGGCACAGAAGGAGGCCATTTGGCCCATCGTGTCTGCGCCAGTCAAAAAAGAGCTATCCCGCCAAATCCCACTTTCCAGCTCTTGGTCCATAGCCTTACAGGTTACGACACTTCAAATGCATATCCAAGCCCTTATTAAATATGATGAAGGTTTCTGCCTCGACCACCCTTTCAGGCAGTGAGTTCCAGACCCCCACTACCCTCTGGGTGAAAAAAATTCTCCTGAACTCCTCTCTAATTCTTCTACCAATTACTTTAAATCTGTGTCCCCTGGTTATTGACCTCTCTGCTAAGGGAAATAGTTGCTTCCAATCCACTCTATCTAGGCCCCTCATAATTTTATACACCTCAATTAAGTCTCCCCTCAGCCTCCTCTGTTCCAAAGAAAATAACCCCAGCCTATCCAATCTTTCCTCATTGCTAAAATTCTCCAGTCCTGGCAACATCCTCGTAAATCTCCTCTGTACCCTCTCTAGTGCAATTACATTCTTCCTGTAATGTGGTGACCAGAACTGTACGCAGAACTGTTAGCTGTGGCCTAACTAGTGTTTTATACAGTTCAAGCATAACCTCCCTGCTCTTATATTCTAAGCCTCAGCTAATAAAGGAAAGTATCCCGTATGCCTTCTTAACCACCTTATCTACCTGTCCTGCTACCTTCAGGGATCTGTGGACATGCATTCCAAGGTCCCTTTGTTCCTCGACACTTCTCAGTATGCTACCATTTATTGTGTATTCCCTTGCCTTGTTAGCCCTCCCCAAAAGCATTACCTGACACCTCTCTGGATTGAATTGCATTTGCCACGTTTCTGCCCACCTGACCAGTCCATTGATATCTTCCTGCAGTCTACAGCTGTTTTCCACACTATCAACCACCCAGCCAATTTTTGCATCATCTGCAAACTTCTTAATCATGCCCCTACATTGAAGTCTAAATCATTGATATATACCACAAAAAGCAAGGGACCCAGTACTGAGCCCTGTGGAACCCCACCGGAAACAGCCTTCCAGTCACAAAAACACCCGTCTAGCAGTACCCTTTGCTTCCTGCCACTGAGCCAATTTTTGGATCTAACTTGCCACTTTCCCTTGGATCGCATGGGCTTTTACTTTTTTGACCAACCTGCCATGTGGGATCTTGTCAAAAGCCTTGCTAAAATCCATGTAGACTACATCAAATGTGTATGGTTGAGCAGCTGACAGTGTATTCAAGCTGTGAGATGTCGGTGCGAGTCTTGCAGTCTGTGCCGGTGAGCTGAAGCTATGAATGTGAGGTATGAGTCATGTTTGGTAGAGATTGTTGATAGGTGAGTGATAGGGGTGTGGTGCATTGAGCAGTGTATGAGGCTAGTGGTGCAGTTGGTGTGATATGGCATTTGAAGATGAATTCATTGATCTTGACCACGTGTGTGAGGTCATTAAACTCTTCCTACACCGAGTCCAGGTCCTCTTGTCCATACTGCTGGCATTGACTACATTGGCTATCTGCACCCACTGCACTCTTGCCTGTTGCCTGGAGGGTCTCATGGCACCCTGTAGGAAGAGGGCCTCTCTCCTGGAGTTGATCTCCTGGACCAATGGCTCGAGTGCTGCATGAGAGATCTTGGAGCTCTTTCTCTAGCCTGTTGAGCCATTTCTCACTCTTAATTTTCTGACAGATGCCCCCACAAGCACTTCCATACCTGTTGCAGGCAAAAGGCACGTCCCCTTTAAGAGGTGCAGATTGCTTTTAAGTTCTGCAGGCTAGCTTTAAACAGAGCTAGTCTCGCACAAACTTGGGCTGAGCATTCAGAAACTCAGCAGTGCGTTCAGCGCTCGGTGAATGATACAATCATGCAAAGTAACAGGCTGCACGAATTTTACGTGCTGCCAGCAATCCTCCGAACGGGTATGGGTTCCTATCGCATCGCAATCCCCGTGCCCGTTTTCGGGGGCTACCGAATGTCTAGGCCTTGCAACAGTTCACAGTACTCCAAGTACAGTCTAACCAAGATTCTACACAAGTTTAATGTAACTTCTATGCTTTTCAATTCTATTCACATTGGATCCAAAATTGGCTTAATGGCAGGAGGCAGAGGGTGATGGTCGAAGGTTGTTTTTGTGACTGGAAGCCTGTGTCCAGTGGTGTACCGCAGGGATCGGTGCTGGGTCCTTTGCTGTTTGTAGTGTACATTAATGATTTAGATATGGATGTAGGAGGTATGATCAGTAAGTTCACAGATGACACGAAAATTGGTGAAGTGGTAAATAGCGAGGAGGGAAGCCTCAGGCTACAGGACGATATAGACGGGTTGGTTAGATGGGCAGAACAGTGGCAAATGGAATTTAACCCTGAAAAGTGTGAGGTGATGCATTTTGGGAGGACTAACAAGGCAAGGGAATACACAATGAATGGTAGGACCCTAGGAAGGACAGAGGATCAGAGGGACCTTGGTATGCATGTACATAGATCCCTGAAGGCAGCAGGACAGGTAGATAAGGTGGTTAAAAAGGCATATGGGATACTTGCCTTCATTAGCCGAGGCATAGAATATAAGAGCAGGGAGGTTATGATGGAGCTGTACAAAACACTAGTTCGGCCACAGCTGGAATACTGTGTGCAGTTCTGGTTGCCACACTATAGGAGGGATGTGATTGCATTGGAGAGGGTGCAGAGGAGATTCACTTGGATGTTACCTGGGCTGGAGCATTTCAGCTATGAAGAGAGACTGGACAGGCTGAGGTTGTTTTCCTTAGAGCAGAGAAGGCTGAGGGGGGACCTGATTGAGGTATACAATATTATGAGGGGCATAGATAGGGTAGATAAAAAGAAACTTTTCCCCTTAGTAGAGGGGTCAATAACCAGGGGGCATAGTTTCAAGGTAAGGGGCAGAAGGTTTAGAGGGGATTTGAGGAAAAACTTTTTCACCCAGAGGGTGGTTGGAACCTGGAACTCACTGCCTGAAAGGGTGGTAGAGGCAAGAACCCTCACAACATTCAAGAAGCATTTAGATGAGCACTTGAAACGCCATAGCATACAAGGCTACGGACCAAGTGCTGGAAAATGGGATTAGAATAGACAGGGCTTGATGGCCGGTGCGGACACGATGAGCCGAAGGGCCTCTTTCTGTGCTGTATAACTCTATGGGGGAGAAATTCAGTATCGCCCCATTTGGGGCGCAATTATCGGACGGGCGCAAAGATTAGCGCCTGGCGCTAATTATCGCCACCGACTGCAAACTTCACTTTTATCGCCCCTGGAGGTGATTGGAGCGCTAAATCAGGCGCTTCACACCTGCCTTAAGGCGCAAAGGCCGAGGAGCGAGGCGCTACCTCAGAGCGCTGGCGAAGCTCATGTGATGTCAGTCAGCAATGGAACACACACACAATCGCGGGCCTGTTCTTAAAGGGGATGGTTGATCTTGCTTTCCATCCACATCCTGCTCATTGCAGCCTTGAATCCCAGCCTGGAGAGACCTGCACATCAAATCTGCTGGAAAGAACAATGGAGAGTACCAGGGAAAGAGCTTAGAATGCAGCCCCCACAGTCTCTTCTAAATCGATACAAGGAATGGCAAATCAAAATGAACCTGCAAAGTGCTGCTCAGTACCCAAAACTCCTTCACACAGCGTTGAATCTCTCCAGAAGTCTCTCTCTCTCTCTCTCAGAATGCGTGGTTCAAAAATGGCACCAACAATAAAAGGCAGGAAGCGGTCGCCTTTAAATAGCGCTCCCCCAGTCCCTTCATGACTGCAAAATGCGCCCCTCAACCTGTCGTTGCTAGCGTCAGGCGGTAAGGCAGGGGGCGCCACTCAATATCTGCTCCGGAACGATACCGGGGCGTTGCGCACTCGACTGACGTCACGATCTGCTGGCGCAGGAGATCGTGGCGGTAGTGTTTAGCGCCACCGCAAAATGTCTAATTAATTTCACGAGCGGCGCAAATATCGCCGCGCTCGGGCACTAGTTGCTTTGCGCCTCATTAGAGCCCTCTTAAGGCGCAAACGGGTGGCGCAACCAACTGAATTTTTCCCCCGATGACTCTATTCCTCTGAACCCCAGTGCTTTGTTCGCTTTTCTTATGACTTTATTAACCTGCATCACTACTTTTAATGTTTTGTGTATCTGTAACCACAGAACACTCTGTTCCTCTACTCCATTCAGACACTCTAAATCCTAGGGCTAGAAATTCGGTATAGCCTCGTTTGGGACGCTAACTTTTGAAAAGTAGAAAAAGTAGCAGCAGGCACTAATGATTCTCTCCTGCGGGAAATTAAGCTTTAGTGCTCCAAGAGGGAAGTGGAGCGCTAAATCAAATGCTAACCACTTCTCTTAGGGTGCTAAAGTCAGAGACCGGGGCGGCAGAGCGCCGAACAATTTGGAGCGCATTGCTAACGGCATCAGAGGCTGCTTCCCTCGCTTAAAGGGAAGGGCCAATGATGGTGCACAACGTACATGTTGACAGTTCTGCCTTGCAAGGCGACCTGCCCGACTGCCATTACAGCCCCAAACTCTCTCACAAAGTGGAGGGCTTGGACATCTTGCAGCAATGAAACATCAAAAACTTTGAGCAGGCACCAGACTGGTGCAAATAATAAAGGTTGGCTTACCTGAAAACCATTCCCATTTATTAGCGCTCCCCAAGCGGCCAGCCGAGTTGACAACACCTCCTCTTCCTGCTGTTGATCACGTCCAGCACTACAGCAGGGGGCGGGAGGCAATTACACATCCGGGGCAATAACGGGGCGCTGCGCACTTTATGACGTCATGATCTGCAAGGCGCAAGAAGCCCAGATGGTAAGAGTTACCAGCACTGAAGTTCGCGGGCATCGCTGCATTCGCCACGTCCGGTCGCTAACCCCTTAGCGTCCCGTTAGCGCCCCCCCCAGCGCTAACGGGAGACGCTAACCAACTGAATTTCTCCCCTTATTTTCCAAGGAGTATGTGGCCTCCTTATTTGTCCTACCAAAAGTACTACCTCACAATTATCTATATTGAAGTTAATTTGCCTTCCTGTATTATGGTGCAGTCCTCCTGTGTATTTGGTGTCATCTGCATATTTTGAAATTGTACTTCCAATTCCCGAGTCCAAATATAAATGGTGAACAGTAGTAGTCTCAGTACTGATCTTTGTGGAACACCACTTCCCACCTTTTGCCAATGTGAGCAACTATCTTTAACCCCCACTCTCTGGGCTGGATTTTCCGAGTGGAGGCGGGTTGGTGTCAGGAATGTTAGTCGGCGGTTTCTGGTCCCGCTCCCAGCTCCAGCCGGTCTGCTGACACAATTTTCTGTTATTGGGCTCGTTAAGCTCGCGTGCGCGTTACCCGCCCTGATCACAAGGTGCGCGTCTGCTGAGCTGCTCTGATGATGCATTTGCAGCCGATGTATTTAAGGAGGCCATTTCACAATTAGCTCTCACGTCGTTTCTGATGCTCCTGAGTGCTGGTGCTCTCCATGATGTCTGCAGAGAGACAAAAGGCAGCTCCACGCTTCAACGATGACTCCCTCCATGTTCTTGTGGAGGGAGTCAGAGGATGGCAGGAGGTCCTATACCCAGGTGATGGAAGAAGGAAACCTCCTCAGCAGACAAAGGCAGCCTGGCTGCGAATAGCTGAGGAGGTCAATGCCAGGTCTGTGTTCAGACGCATCTAGGTCCAATGCAGGAAAAGGTTCAAAGATCTCCTGCGCTCTGGAAAAGTGAGTATAAAAGCACACTTACCTTAATTCTGCTGTGCCTGTCATCACATCCCCATCACTCTGCATTGCAAACCCTACTCCTGCACATCCTCACTCACCCCAACATCCCTTGCATCATCACCCGTCCCTCTCACCCTATGTACAGAATCACTTCCCATCTTACTATGCACAACTCACACCCACCCTCAAGGTTATGCAATGACAACAACTAACAACTCAAAAGGAGGGAACGTGGTATTGGCACCCCACTCCATCATAGTCTCCCTCTAAACATCTATCCTATCCATTCTTTACACTCATTCCATCACTCTCACTGAAACTCCACTTCTTTCCCTCATTGCAGGAAAAGAGAGTCCACAATAAGAGGGAGAGGGAGAGAACAGGAGGAGGACCACAATTGTTCTCACAGCTCACCCACACTGAGGAGGCCACTCTCAACATTGCGGGATCAGTGGTACAGCTCGAAGTGGGGGACGGAGAGACGGGCTCAGTAGAACAACCTGGTGACAGAATGCTTCTCCATCCATCTTATTTGGCTTTCATGAGTGACACATATGGGATATGATGTCAATAGAAATTGAATGCTTATCATGTGCACAATGGGATGTGTCTGCAATCTACATATCACATGTCTAACTCATGTCCTTACTCTCCCACAGGACCATCAAGAGCCCGGCCCCCCACTGTCTAGGAGGAAGAGCAGGAGGACTCCTCAGAGGATGCTCCAGCCTCTGAGGAAGCAGCGTCAGCAGAAATGAGCGCACCCAGCACCAGTGCAGAGACGCACACCTCGGTGGGTCATTTGCGAGATAGAGTAGTGTTGTCACCTGGTGTATCACAACTCACGAGTGAGCAAGAGCAGATGGTCGAGACAGGGACAGCAGTGGAGAGTCCTCGTCAGAGGCTGCAGGATGTTCCTAGCTCTGCTCAGCTGCATGTAGATGCTGAACCTCGGGGGCCATCCAGAAAGAGAGCGGTGCTGGAGTTTCAGCAACAAGTTCAGGAGGCTCTGACTGGGTTTGCAACCATGGTGATTGCAAGTGTGCAGAGAATGGAGGAGTCCATCTCAAACATGAGCAATGCCATGGTGCACGCAATGGCAAATGTAGGGACCGCCATGGAAAGTATAGCAATCTCCATGGAGGACAAGAATCGCCAGACTCAAAACAACATGGTAACTCTTCTAAATAGATGGTCAGCTATGGAGGATAGATGGGCATCTATCGTGGAGAGGAACCAGAGGTTCATAGACGCCCCATTATGAGAACTGTCAGTACAGAGACGGGTCCTCATGGCCCCACTGATGTGCAGCAAGGTGCTCTCCAGTTACTTGCTAGCAGAGAAGTGCGGGTGGCCCATGAGAGGGTTGATGGTGGGAGGCGACATGCAAGTGGGGGCTCCTCTTGAAGTGCTCAAACTTCCATCCCCTTGTCAACCCCTCGGTCAGAGCCCCAAATGACTGCCCGAGCAGTGATGGCCGAGTCTGTCCCTGTGCAACCGTAGGAGGAGCAGACTTTGGCGGGGCCTTCACAGGCTCCAAAACCCAGAGGAAGACCGGCAAAGATGTCTAAGCAGCCGCCGTAGGGAAATGAGCAGGCTGCCTCTATATCTGCTGAAGCCACAGGGGTAGCACCATGTAGAAGCAGGCATAAGAGAAAGCTGTCACATAAATAGTCACAAAGGTACTCACTTGGGTGTTCTGCTAGAAATCAATGTTAAGTTTCTGTTCTTTTATTCTGTTGGAATAAATTAATGTTGTATGAATGTTTGACATCATTGCCATATGTGTGCTCACAATTTGAGGTGCCACAGTGAAGGGTGAGGGCACCTTTTATGTCCAGCAATGGAGGTGACAGTGGATATAGCGTTAACACCACACACTTACAGCCTCAATACAGAATGTGTCTCCCAAATCCTGAAATTAGCAACCTCTGACATTTGAAATTGAGCAGATGTGAGAGTGCAGCTTTTAGACTGCAGTTGCAGTTGTGAACTATCCAGCTCGTTGGTCCTCCAGACATATTTACCTGGCATGATCTCCGAATGTCGTGAAACCCATTGGAAATGTGGGAAAATAGGAAAAGGCTGTCAAAATAGCAGTTAGCAAGCACTTAACAAGAAGTTAAGGAGTAAAAATTCAGTTGGTTGCGCCTCCCGTTAGCGCCTTAAGAGGGCGCTAATGGGGCGCAAAGCCGCTAGCGCCCGGGCGCAGCGATGTTTGCGCCGCTCGGGAACTTAACTAGACATTGTGCGGCGGCGCTAAACATTACCGCTGCGACCACCTGCGCGCGCAGATTGTGACGTCATTCCATGGTGCAACGCCCTTGTGGCGCCCCGGAGCGGAAATTGAGTGGCGCCCCCTGCCTTACCGCCTGGCGCATCCAACGACCGGAAGACTGGAATGCTATCAATTGCTGTGGGGCTGGGGGGGGGGGCGCGATTTAAAGGGGGCCTCTTCCTGTCTTTTTCTGTGCTTGACATTTTTGCACCACTCGTTCTGAGAGAGAGAGAGAGATTCGGAGAGAGAGAAAGAGAGACTTCTGCATTGAGTCAACGCTTTGTGAGGTAGTTTTGCCTACTGATCCTAACTTCGCTGGTACTTTGGTTGCTGTCCTTCATAACTTTGCTTGCAAAGAGACTATGGGGGCTGCACTGAATGGGGGCGTCGTCCTGCTCCAGCTGAATCGGAGGACACAGAGACGCAGAGAGAGAGTGGCAATGATGGCCAGACGGAGGAGGGCCAACAGGCGTATGTACAGGAGAGCTTACCCTCCCAGGGTATATCGTGAACAGCTCTCCTACATTCATTTGTCTGAGGAGCTGTGTTTGCGAAGGCTGCGATTCAGCAAGGAGGTGGTCACTGAGCTCTGCCACCTGCTGCAGCCAGATCTGCAGCCTCAACTGAGGTCCAGGACGTCTCTGTCGGTGGCAGTGAAGGTCACAGTGGCTCTCAACTTCTATGCTACTGGCTCATTTCAAGCTGCTGCTGGGGACCTCGCCAATATCTCCCAGTTCGCGGTGCATTGCTGCATCCGGCAGGTCACAAATGCCCTCTTTAAAAGGAGACGAGAGTTCATCTCTTTCCCCATGACCCTAGACAAGCAGCGTGACCGCGCTCTGGGCTTTGTGAGGGTAGCGGGCTTCCCCATGGTGCAGGGCGCCATTGACTGCACGCATGTGGCTTTGCGTGCTCCACATGAGAATGCCGAGGAATTCCGGAACAGAAAGGGGTTCCATTCCTTGAATGTTCAGTTGGTCTGTGACCACAGACAGCTGATACTCGCTGTCAATGCCCACTATCCTGGCAGCTGCCACGATGCTTTCATGCTGCGCCAGACTATTGTGGCAGAACTTTTCGAGGCACCGCATCAGCCAGTTGGTTGGCTTCTCGGGGACAAGGGGTATCCATTGAGCACCTGGCTGATGACACCGCTCCGTACGCCCAACACCCCTGCTGAGCTGCGGTACAATGAGAGCCATCAAGCTACCAGGAACATCATTGAGCGCACAATCGGCATGCTGAAGCAACGGTTCCGCTGTCTCGACCATTCTGGAGGAGCCCTGCAGTACTCGCCTGAGCGAGTATCCAACTTCGTAGTTGTGCGCTGCATGTTGCATAACATGGCAATCGTCAGGACCCAGCCAATGCCACCAGGCCTTGGAGCACCACCAGAGGAGGAGGAGGAAGAGGAGGAAGAGGACGAGGAGGATGATCATCAGCAGCACCAAGGCGGGAGGGCGGCCCACAATGGTGAAACTGCAAGGGCCGTCCGTCAACGGCTGATAGCAAGCCGCTTCTAGGGCCCCTGCTGTGGAAATGGCTTCTGCCATTGCTAACAACATCAATGAACCCAGCACGCAACCCCTAAGCCGGCCAAGGCACCAATGATTCCAAACACCAAACATGTATATTTTGAATACAAAAACGTATTTATTTTACAAACTCTGTGTGTGTCATTTCCTCATGACAAACTCATAGAAATAAACACAAAAAAACAGTCAATAACATAACTGGTTCTCACAACCTGGAGATAATGTCCAAAACACTAAACAAAAGTTGGACCACGAACCTCGGCCTTTAATAAAAAAATGACCAGCATTTTGTCACACCTCCTACTTTTTGCCCTTCGAGGGTGATCTCCTTCCCTTGCGCACTTCCCCCCTTCTAACCCTACTGCTCCTCCGTAATGGGACCTCAGTGGCTGCAGCAAGGCTGGTGGAAGGCTGCTGATCATCAGACCCTGACACTGCAGATGCCCCTGAAGGACGGCCTCGACCAGTTCTGGGCCTGGAGGGCCCGGCTGCAGACTGCACCAACTCTGCATGGGCGGCAGCAGTCTGTCCTACAGGCGGTGGCAAGTGCAGTGGAGAAGTGACAGTGTTGGCAGCAGGAATGCTGTCATCGTGAGCGAGGACAGCAACTCCCTGCTCGCCCGACACACTGGCACTCCCACGGGGCAGCACTTCAGCATCCGGAGCAATCTGCTGGAGCACAGATTGCTGGCCTGCTGCGGCACGGTGAGAGCCCCGGGGACATGTGAACGAATCATCGAGGTTGGCAGCAGTCAGTGCTCGCGTGGCCTCAATCTGAGTCTGCATGAGAGCAGTCAGAGATGGGATCACGGCAGTCAGTGACTGAATTGCAGCACTAAGCTTTAGTGTGGCATCCGCCTGTGCTACAGCGAAGTGCTCCACACTCCTTGCCAGTGACTCAATGCATTCGGGCACCCTTCCCACTGCACCCATGAGCTCAGTGTGCATGCCCACCGCCTGGGTGTTCATTTCTGCGATCAGCCGCTCCTCCTCTGCGTCCATTGCAGTAGGAGTTTCTGGCATACTCTCCCTCTGTGGAGAAGGCCCCCGTTCTTCCCTACCCCCATGGCGTTGCTGCAGCCCGCTGGGTCCTGGAGCTTCACCCTCATCAGACCCTTCCCCCCTGCTCCCCTCCAGGGAAGGCGTGTTCCCAGTGTGGGCATGGGCTTCCTCGGGAGAGGGTGGCACTGATGCTCCGGCTTCCTCTTCCTCCTCGGCTGCAGCTTCACTCCCAGTGGCAGCTTCAGGGCCCGTCTCCTCAGCTGGTGAATCACCATCTGAAAGCAGGGATGTACAAGAGTGGCTTTAGCGTGAGGACAGGGTGGCAGTAAGGGAGGAATAAGTGCAGCGAGTTAGCAAGTTGGATTGAAAGTGTCAAAGGCTGGTGTTGTGAGGGACAAGTGGAAGGACAGAGGACAAAAAGGTGATGACCTTACCATTGCTGTCCAGAACGGGGTCGGCGTCTCCAGTGGCGACGGGACCGATCACCCGGCTTGCCACAATCCTGTGGACGCGCTCCTCAAGATCGCTGAGGGGTTGCAGCTGAGGCCGCCCTCCACCTGTCCGTTGCTGCTGTCTCCTATTATGCGCCAGCTTGGCCTGCAAGAAAAAGGACAGCATCTGAGTAAATATACAGCCATGGTCTTGCCTGATGTGCCTCCCATAGGTGAATAGCCCTTACTGTATGCAGCCATGGTCTTGCCTGATGTGCCTCCCATAGGTGAATAGCCCTTACTGTATGCAGCCATGGTCTTGCCTGATGTGCCTCCCATAGGTGAATAGCCCTTACTGTATGCAGCCATGGTCTTGCCTGATGTGCCTCCCTTCGGTGAATAGCCCTTACTGTATGCAAAGTGTGGAATGTGTGTGTGTGTTTCATGAAAGGGCCATAGGTGTTGGATGAGTGTTGTGCATTGGGGTTTTAAGACCCTCTGGCCATAGAGTGAGGTTGAGATGGAGGGATGGAGAGGTATTGAGAAAAAGCCACTCACCCTGACGACCCGAGTGAGGTCGTTGAACTTTTTGCGGCATTGAACATGGGTCCTGGGCACCATGCTCCTGGAGGAGATGCTCTGAGCCACCTCCCTCCACACTCTTCTGTACTCGCGTGGCAAAGGCCTCCTGCCACTCTCAGGGAAGAGTATACATCTTCTGCGCTCCACCGCGCCAACCAGAGCATCCAAGGCCCGCTCGGTGAAGCGCTGAGCTCGTTCTCTCACCCTCTCCATCCTTGGCAGCAAAATGGATTCACAGGTCTCTCCAGGCCGAGATTCAAGGCCGCAATGAGCAGGGTGTGGCTGGGGAGCAAGTTGCCCCCCCCCGCTTTAAGAACTGGCCGGCGCCAGTGTGTCTGTGTTCCCTCGCTAACTGGCAGCACCTGCGCTGCGCTCGCACGCTGAGTTAGCGCCTCACTGCTCGGCCTTTGCGCCTTAAGACAGGTGTGCAGCGCCTGATTTAGCGCTCCACTCACCTCCCGGGGCGGTAAAAGTGAAGTTTCCAGTCAGTGGCGATAATTAGCGCCAGGCGCTAATATTTGCGTCCAGACGATATTTGCGCCCCAAACGGGGCGCGACCTAATTTTTCCCCCTAAGTGTCTTAAATCCCTCACCTGCCGCTTGGTGTCGGGTCTGTTGTGAAATCTCAGACCCAACACTTTGGAAACTCACACAGAGGCGGGATTGAGGCGGGTTTCCAACCTGGCATCAATCATTTTAAATTTAACAGCTGACCCGCCTCCGAATCCGCCCTCTGAGCCCCACGAAAATTGCGGCCTCTGTTTTCTGTTTTAAAGCCAGCTTGCTATCCATTCTGCTACTTGCCTCTGGTCTCCACATGTTCTACCCTTAGTCATGAGTCTACTATGCGGTACCTTATAGATGGCCTTTTAAATATCCAATACATTACCCTTATCTACCCTTTCTGCTATTTCTTCAAATAATTCATTAATGTTGGTCAAGCATGACCTTCTCTTTTGGAATCTGTGCTGACTACTCTTTATTATATTTTCAGTTTCTAGATATTTTTCTATTACATCTTTGAGTAAGGATTCCATTATCTTTCCTATGACTGATGTTAAGCTAATTGGTCTATAGTTCCCTGTATTTGTTGTCTCCTTTTTTTAAATCTAGGATTCACATTAGCTGCCCGCCAATCCTCTGGCGCTATTCTCTTTTCTAATGATTTTGTATATATATGTAATAGTGCCTGTGTTATCTCTTCCCTAACTTATTTTACTATGCGCGGATGCAATCCATCTGGACTAAGGGTTTATCCTCTCTAAGTTTGATTAGTTTATAAATTATCTCCCCGCTTTCTATCTTAAATGCCTTTATATGCTTTTGATCTCTTCTTCTAATGTCATGCCCACCATATTAGTCTCCCTGGTAAATACTGAGGCAAAGTAATTATTTAATATTTCTGCCATTTCACTGTTATTATCTGTGAGTTTATCATGTTTATCCATTAATGGCCCTATCCCTTTCCTGACTTTTCCTGTGTTAGTTAGTTTTGTTAGTGTCTGCAGGATACTTTACTATTTCTTTTTATATTACTTGATAATTTAATTTTGTAGTTTCTCTTTGCATTCCTATTTGTTTTTTTATACTTCTTTCCTAAACTTTTTGTATTCCTTTTGTCATTCTCTCCTTTGTTGTCTATGTACTTAGTGTATGCCTTTTTCTTTAGTATCAAATTTTCCCTTACATCAACCATGGTGTGTCATTACTGCTAGTTTGTTCTTGCTTTTTAGTGGGATATATTTCTCCTGGACTCTATTGAGCACTGTTTTAAATATGTCCCACTGCTATTTTATTTCTTTGTTTGTCAGTAAATTTTCCCATTTTATTTTCTCTGGTTCCATTTTCATCCTCTTGGAATCAGCTTTTTACAAATGTATTACTTTGGTATTTGTCTTACTTACGTTCTTCTCAATCTTTATCTCAAAACTTATTATGTTGTGATCGCTATTGCCTAGATGTCCCTCTATACTTACTTCTCTTACCTGCTCTGGTTCATTTTCCATTACTAGATCCAGCAGTGCTCCCTCTCTTGTTGGGCTTTTTACATACTGGGTAAAAAAGGAGTCCTGCACACATTGTAAACCTCCATTCCCTGCATCCCTCCTTGATACCTCTTCTTGCCAGTTTATTAGGGGCAGTTAAAATGCGGCCGCGGTGGCGCTAATTAAAGGGCAGGTGCCGGGTGGCCATTTTTTTTGGGCTGCCTGCCAGTACCTGCCCCCTTTCGCCTCCTCATGCGGGGTGCCGACCGCGATCGGGCAGCCCGGCACTCCTCTTGGTCCAGCAGGGGCCCGGTGCGTGCTGCGCTAGGCCCCTCCCCTTTAATCAGGGGAAGGAGGCCTGTAGTACCACGGTGCTACATGCCAACATGCGTGGCGTTGTTGCACGTAGCGCCGCAATATTTAATGGGAGCATCCCAGTAGCACCCCACCTCCTGCTTGGGGTGCTACCACTCAATTTATGGCATGGGGCTGCTAACTTTTTTGGGCCTCTAAAAGTAGCGCCCCAATGAAGTTAGCACCCCAACGGGGGCGTGACCCAATTTTTCACCCTGAGTATTGAGTTTTCAGTCTTCAGTTCTTTGTTCTTATTTTGGTGCAAGTTCTTTTTGTAGTACTTTGTCTAGTATATGGAGATGGGTGTCTCTGTAAAATAAGAAAGTGCATCTCTTGCAGAGAAAGGGAAAAGTTATAGAAATTAAGATTGTTCAGATGAGCCAGGCACAGGCATATATAAATGTATCACTTAGATATACATGTTCCTGAGATGAAGGGAGGTGAGATTTCAGCCAGCTAGTCCAGATATAGCTACCAGCGTGGAAAGTGAATTTACTCAGAAGTGGAGGATCGGGGAGGAATGGACAGCACCTCTACAGACAGTGGTTAATCACTCTGACATCTCAGAAGGCTAACACCATCCTGCCAGAGAATGGAGAGGCAACCCGTTAATTCACACCAGCTCATAAGGACGAGGTTGTATAAATTGCGGAAACATTGCCAACTACAAGTCTATAAAATGTAATCTATTCAACAGATTGGTTATCTAACTCTGTTAACGTGACAGCTATCAAAAGAGTCTGATATTAAATTAATTCTACCAATTTATATCAATCTGAGACACTAATTTCAATTGTAAATTTATAATTAGCAAGCAGTTACTGCTGAAGTACTGTGACATAACATAACGTCTGTTATTTATTTCATCAATTAACCCTATCTACTAATTTTTTCCACACTCGATGTTTAAGTTTAAGTGCTACCAACTATGAGTATCACATTAATAAACAATTGTTAGTTCATTACTTTGTTGTCTGACTTGTTCTTTGATAATTGGCAAGAAAGAGTTAATTCATTCATTCAGTAGCTTCTTTGCATCCTAATTGATGGTTGGTCGGGTAAAAGCTAATATAATTTCAACTGGTTGATGTAAGACAGTTCAGTGAGCCAAATGTGGGCATCATTTACTCCTAAGCATAAACTGGTTCCTTGAAGAGGAGTAAGGTGAAGAGTTAAGGATTCCTCTGATGACCTTGATTTTTGTCAGGGTGGATAACCTAGAATACTTACAAGAGTGTGTAGTAAAAACGAAAGGGGTTCCGAGGAAGAGATAGAAAAATTAGGTAAGATAATTAGAGAAAAAGAAGTAGTACTAAAAAATGGTGGAAATCAAAGTGGAAAAGACACCAGGCCTCGATGACGAGGGAGATAGTGAAGATGATGAAACAAAAAAAGAGGATGTATGATGCATGTCAGGTGAATTCTTCAAGGGAGAACCAGACCAAACACAATAAGTTGAGAGGGGAAGTGAAGATGAAAATAAGATTGGCAAAGAGTGAATATGAGAGTAGAATGGCAGTTAACATAAAACAGAACCCAAAAATCTTCTACCGGCATGTCTTTTTCTTTTTCTTCTTCTTAGGCAGTCCCTCGGAACTGAGGATGACTTGCTTCCACATTAAAAATGAGTTTGCAGGTGACTGATGAGTCCAATGCAGGACCTACAGTCTCTGTCACAGGTGGGGCAGATGGTGGTTGAAGGGGCAAGTGGGTGGGGTGCTTGGGTTGACGTGCGCTCCTTGCGCTGCCTGTGCTTGGCTTCCGCTTGCTCCCTGAGAAGAGACTCAAGGTGTTCGGCGCCTTCCCGGTTGCTTCTCCTCCACTTTGTGCGGTCTTGGGCCAGAGATTCCCAGGTGTCGATGGGGATGTTACACTTTTTCAAGGAGGCTTTGAGGGTGTCCTTGAAGCATTTCCTCTGCCCACCTGGGGATCTCTTGCTGTGCCGGAGCTCCGAGTAGAGCGCTTGTTTTGGGAGTCTCGTATCGGGCATGCGGACAATGTGACCCATCCATCGGAGCTGATCGAGCGTGGTCAAAGCTTCGATGCTGTAAACAGTAAGCGGGTAGTAAGAGGCGGGGTGGGGCCTATTAGCAACAGAGAAGGTGTTATATGCTTAGAGGCGCAGGGCAAGGCTAGAATAATCAATGAATACGTAGTATCGGAGTTTACTAAGGAGGTGGATGCTGAAAAATATCGGTAGAAGTGGAAAAGGTAGAAGGAATGGAAGGGGTGAAAATTGATGGACAGGATGTACTAGAAAGGCTGGATATGCTTAGAGTGGATAAGTCGCCTGATCCAGATGGCTTGCATCCCAGATTGCTAAGGGAATTGGGGGAGGAGATAGCGGAAGGGTTTGCTATAATTTTCCAATCTTCCCTAGATGCGGGGGAGGTGCCTGAGGATTGGAAAGTGGCAAATGTGACTCCATTGTTCAAGAAAGGGTGTAAGGACAATCCTTGTAACTACAGGCCAGTCAGTTTAACGTCAGTGGTGGGTAAAGTTTTAGAAACAATAATCAAGGAAAAAATTAATGGGCACTTGGAGAGGTTTAAGCTAATTAAGGAGCGCCAACACAGATTTTTTTTTTAATTATTCGCTTATGGGATCTGGGCGTCGCTGGCAAGGCTAGCATTTATTGCCCATCCCTAGTTGCCCTTGAGAAGGTGGTGGTGAGCCACCTTCTTGAACCGCTGCAGTCCGTGTGGTGAAGGTACTCCCACAGTGCTGTTAGGTAGGGAGTTCGAGGATTTTGACCCAGCGACGATGAAGGATCAACGATATACTTCTAAGTCAGGATGGTGTGTGACTTGGAGGGCAACTTGGAGGTGGTGGTGTTCCCATGCGCCTGCTGCCCTTGTCCTTCTCGTTGGAAGAGGTCGCGGGTTTGGGAGGTGCTGCTGAAGAAACCTTGGCGAGTTGCTGCAGTGCATCTTGCAGATGGTACACACTGCAGCCACGGTACGCCGGTGGTGGAGGGAGTGAATGTTTAAGGTGGTGGACGGGGTCCCAATCAAGCAGGCTGCTTTGTCCTGGATGATGTCGAGCTTCTTGAGTGTTCTTGCAGCTGCACTCATCCAGGCAAGTGGAGAGTATTCCATCACACTCCTTACTTGTGCCTTGTAGATGGTGGAAAGTTTTGGGGAGTCAGGAGGTGAGACACTCACCGCAGAATACCTAGCCTCTGACCTGCTCTTGTTGCCACAGTATTTATGTGGCTGGTCCAGTTAAGTTTCTGGTCAATGGTGACCCCCCAGGATGTTGATGGTGGGGGATTTGGCGATGGTAATGCCATTGAATCTCAAGGGGAGGTGGTTAGACTCTCGTTTGTTGGAGATAGTCATTGTCTGGCAGTTCTGTGGCGCGAATGTTACCTGCCACTTATCAGCACAAGCCTGAACATCGTCCAGGCCTTGTTGCATGCGGGCATGGACTGCTTCATTATCTGTGGAGTTGTGAATGGTGCTGAACACTGTCATCATTGTGAACATCAGCGAACATCCCCATTTCTGACCTTATGTTGGAGGGACGATCATTGATGAAGCAGCTGAAGATGGTTGGGCCTAGGACACTGCCCTGTAGGGGGTGATGTTTTGTGTCAGCTTCACCTCTGACTTCTGAGCGGTTCGAATCGCTCCCACTCCCTTGATTCTAGACCTTGGACTTATTTGGGGGTTGTGATAAAAAGTGCAGCAGACAACTGAGTTTGATGCAAGAACTTTGATCTTTATTCAAGAAAGTAAAACACAACACAAACACTCTTAACACTCTAAAAGTGGGGAAAACTTCGGTACAAGCGAGGGAAATAACATTAGAAGAATACTTCACCCCTCCCAATCCCACTTCACTAGCTAGGTTGGACTCCAGAGAACCAGGGATAATGCTCACCAAACGAATACTTGACAGTTGAGAGTTAGGGTTTAGAGCCTTTTGAGTAAAAAGTTTCGTAAGGCCCTTGTTGCCGCGAGGTGTCCGATTGTCACTGAGGTGGTCGCTCTGGTCTCTTCTTGCGGGTCGGCCTACTTCTGGAGCTGTTGGTCTTCTTTGTTGAACTTCTTTCTGTTGAACTCTGCCTCTGTTTAAACTATCTTCTTCCGAGCTGTGGAACTGCCTTCTTGCAGAACTGTAACTGTCTTCCTCAGAGCTGTCGAAGTGCCTTCCTGCAGAACTGTAACTGTCTTCTGCCGGACTGCTTGCTGAATTCCTTGCTGCTGTGTAACTCTACTGGAGAACTCGAACTTGAACTGTTGTAACTGCTGAACTGACTTCTTGAGAAAACAGCCTTTCAATTATACCAATCGAAGCTTCCTTATCAAAACCAAATCAAATCCCAGTCATTGTAAGATTTTTGGAGGCCTCGTCAACAGCAACGACTTTACTAGCGTGTTGACTGGTTTGTAAATGTGTGAAATAACAACAGAAAACGCTGGAAAAACTCAGCAGGCCAGGCAGCATCCGTGGAGAGAGAAAGAGAGTTAACGTTTCAGGTCGATGACCTTTCATCAGAACTGGGAAGAGCCGGAAATCAAATAGATTTAAGGCCAGGGTAAAGCTGGGAAAAGGGGGAGGGGATAAAGGAACAAAGGGGAAGTGAAGTGTGTGAAGTGGTTTCAGGATAGCTCCATCCTATCGATCTGTTGTTTAATCGGAGTTTGAATTGTCCTCATGTTTTGGGTTTCTTGACTGAGCCTAGGACTTCTATAGAGTATCTGTTTTATGCATGTCTTTAATGGGTTCTCTAAATTGGGGTGGAGACTTCCGTGGGTCTATTGTTAAAATGTTAATGTCTGCTGGGGCTTGAGTGAGGTCATCCCGGTTCCCCAGACAGTGTAATTAACTCCAATATCCAAAACTGCTTTGACAGAGGTCGAGCCCATCTCTTTGTCCCTTTACAGGCCCAGACATGTTTTTAAAATGCCAAAACTTGGTTTTTGGTCTTAAATTCCTTATGTTATGCCCAAATGCATTTTTATCACTCTGAGGTAGTTCCAAAGTCCTTTTTCCTTAGGTTTTTGGGGATCTACAAATTTTGGAAACCTTACAGCCCTGAGGAACTCCTGCAGCAATGTCCTAACATAGAAACATAGAATCTAGGAGCAGGAGTAGGCCATTCGGCCCGTCGAGCCTGCTCCGCCATTCAATACGATCATGGCTGATCATCCAAATCCAGTACCCTGTCCCTGCTTTAATCCCCACAGTACACATATCCCACCCTAGCCCCGTAACCCCACGTATTTAATTCCCCCTAACACTAAGGGTCAATTTATCATAGCCAAATCAACCTAACCCACACATTTTTGGACTGTGGGAGGAAACCGGAGCACCCGGAGGAAACCCACGCAGACACGGGGAGAATGTGCAAACTCCACACAGACAGTCACCCGAGGTCAGATTCGAACCCGGGTCTCTGGCGCTGTGAGGCACCAGTGCTAACCACTATGTCACCGTGTTGCCCTGGGGCTGTGATGATTGATTTGTAAAAGGCAGATCGTGTTTGACTAATCTAATTGAATTTTTTGATGAAGTAACAGGAGGGATCGATGAAGGGAATGCAATGGATGTTGTCTACATGGATTTTAGGAAGGCGTTTGACAAAGTACCACATAGAAGGCAGTTTAACAAAATTGAGGCACATGGAATAGTTGGGTCAGTGGCAGCTTGGATAAGGAATTGGCTTAAGGACAGAAAACAGCGAGTTGTGGTAAATGGCTGTTTTTGAGACTGGAGGATGGTAGACAGTGGTGTTCCCCAAGGGTTAGTGCAGGGGCCACTGCTTTTTTTGATATATATAAATGACCTGGATATTGGAATACGGAGTAGAATTTCTAAATTTGTCGATTACACCAAACTTGGGGGTGTGGCAAACAGTGAGGATGATATCAATCGACTGCAACAGGACATAGAAAGGCTATCAGAATGGGCAGACAAGTGGCAGATGGAATTTAATACAGAGAAGTGCGAGGTGATGCATTTTGGCAGAAGGAACAGGGAGAGGCAATATACACTTAATGGCACAGTTTTAAAGCATGTGCAGGGACAGAGGGACCTGGGAGTTAATGTGCGTAGGTCCCTGAAGGTGGCAGGACATATTGAGAGAATGGTTAGCAAAGCATATGGGATCTTGGGCTTCATAAATAGAGGTATTGAGTACAAAAGTAGAGAAGTTATACTGAACCTTTATAAAGCGCCAGTTAGGCCACAACTGGAGTATTGCATCCAGTTCTGGTCACCACACTTTAGAAAGGATGTGAAGGCCCTTGAGAGGGTGCAGAGGAGATTTACCAGAATGGTTCCGGGGATGGGGGATCTTAGCTACAAGGACAAGTTGGAGAAGCTGGATTTGTTTCCATTAGAGCAAAGGAGGTTGAGGGGTGATTTGATAGAAGTGTACAAGATTATGACGGGTTTGGATAGGCTAGATGGGGAAAGGCTGTTCCCTCTAGTTGATGGTACAAGGACTAGGGGACACAGATTTAAGGTTTTGGGCAAGAGATACAGGGGGGATGTGAGGAAAACTTTTTTACGCAGTGTGTGGTGATGACCTGGAACTCGCTGTCGACGGCAGTGGTGGAAGTGGAGACACTCAATGTTTTCAAGTGGAGACTGGATAGGCACTTGAGGGAAATAAACTTGCAGGGCTATGGGGATAGAGCGGGGGAATGTGACTGAATGGATTGCTCTACAGAGAGCCGGCATGGACTTGATGGGCCGAATGGCCTCCTTCTGTGCTGTTATGATTCTATGGGCTGAATTTTATGATTGGAGATGTGTTGGAGGCGGGACTGCTGCTTGCCTGGTTTTAGTCCCGCCTCCATCAGCCTCTGGCCAAGCAGTGGAATCTTCCCCTGATTGACCTTGTTAAGCCCGCCCGGCAGGCTCAGCAGGCCAATTAGGGGGAAGTCTGTGACAGAGCACGTCAACGTATGATGTGTCATCTGTCAAGAATTTTTGAAAGAAGAAATGTTATCGTTTGACAGCTCTGTGAAGCTGTCAAACACTGAGGGCTGGATTTTGATACTGGGGCGGGTTGGGGTCGTGTTATCCACTTTTCGTGTTATCCACCCGACTGCAATTGGATGTGGGAGATTGATGCGATTTTCACCTAATTGGGCAATTGAGTTCCAGCATGTGGCAATCCATGAACCAATTAGTGTTTTCAGTCTGAAAGTCGCCTCTGATGATGTCATCATTGCTGCTGCATTGAAGGTCTGCAAAGACTGCCTGGCCTTTGCTGTGAGAGGACCTGGATGCAAAATGAGCAGCAGCAGCCCTAAGTCTGCTCCCAGATATTTTTGCACCACCACTCCCAGATATGTCTCCAATCCACCACCACTTCCAGATATTCCATCCATCCATCCATATATGTCTCCTCCTCACCCCAGCCAGCCAGCCGGCCAGCCATGCTCCCGCCAGGTTTCACATTCGTGGTTCAGAACAGGCGTGCTTCACGTAGAAAAAGGATTAAAATTACAAAGGCCTTTCAAAATGGCATTATAGAGGCAATTTAGTGCTTGTTAAGGGCTTTAACAGCCTATCCCGCCTCTTAGAGGCGGGACGGAGTCAGGACCAGCAGACACGATTTAATGAAAATTGCGTGGAGGCGGGATGGAGGCGGGCTTGTGCTTGCCCGCCAGTTTTCGCAATTTTAACTCCCCACACGCCTCCAAACCCACCTCCACGGGTCAATGAAAATCCAGCCCTGACATTCTGTGTAGTTTGATGAGGCCTTGTGTTCAAGACTGATCAAACCTTTCTACTTTGTAGAAATCAGATGACTGTTGGATCTAACATTTTCTAACACATTACACTCACCTCACATACTTACCACTCCACACTTGCACCCATCAGTCACCTCTACATTGCACTTTCAGACCCCTCCGACCGCCGCAGACCTCCTACTCGGCTCCTACACCCTGCCGGGGTTCCCCCAGGTTGGGAAGCCCGCACGTCAGTACGTAAAATGGGGATAAATCTATTTTCTGCCTTTTAACTACCTGTTAACAGGCAGTTAATAGGCTTTAATCCCTTCCCACCTCCAAGGAGACGGGACCCGGGGCAGGTCGGCTTCTCACCTCCTGGCAAGAGGGCACGGAGGCAGGTTGGGGGCGGGTTTGCCACCGGCACCAAATTCTGCAACTTTTCCGGCAGTCCCGCCTCCATACCCGCCTCCTTGGGGCTGAGAAAATCCAGCCCTATGACTCTATGACTCGATGGCATGCATCATAGACTGCTGAGGGAAATCAGAGAGAAAATTGCAGAGGGGCTGACTACAACCTTTCAAGCATCCTTGGATATGGACGTTGTGCCAGAGGACTGGAGGGTTACCAATATAATACCTCTCTTCAAAAAGGAAGTAAGGGATAAATCAGCTAAATATACAAGAGTGAGCCTAATACCTGTAATGGGTAAGCTTCTAGACACAATAATACAGGATAAAATTAATGCTTACTCAGAAAGACATGGGTTAATTAAGGACACTCAGCATGGATTTGTAAAAGGCAAATCATGAAGTCATGTCTGACAAATTTAATAGAATTCTTTGAAGAAATAATGGTGTATAATAAAGGAAATTCATTGGCTGCTGTGCATATAGATTATCAAAAGGCATTTCAAACATTGCCATAAAAAAGACTCATTGATAAAATTAAGGAAGATGGAATGAAACGGAATGTAGCAGCATAGATAGGAAGTTGGTAAAAGGAGAGAAAGCAAAGTATTTGTTCATGGATGTTTTCTGGGGGACTGGAGAGATAGAAACAGTGGTGTCCCTGGGAACCGTTGCTCTTCTCAGTATATATAAATGATCTAAATGCAGGTATGGGGAGCACAACAAATTCTACAGACAACACAAGAATAGGGAATGTGGTTAACTGTGAAAGGACTGTTAGTGACATCAGGAGGACATATATTAGTAAATAAGAAGATAGATTGTCAGATGAAATGTATTACTGCAAAATATGAGGCGATATATTTGGGAGGAAGAACAAGGAGAGAAAATATACACTTAGGGGTAAAAATTCAGTTGGTTGCGCCTCCCGTTAGCGCCTTAAGAGGGCGCTAATGGGGCGCAAAGCCGCTAACGCCCGGGTGCAGCGATGTTTGCGCCGCTCGGGAACTTAACTAGAGATTGTGCGGCGGCGCTAAACTTTACCGCTGCGACCACCTGCGCGCGCAGATTGTGACGTCATTCCATGGTGCAACGCCCTTGTGGCGCCCCGGAGCGGAAATTGAGTGGCACCCCCTGCCTTATCGCCTGGCGCATCCAACGACCAGAAGACTGGAACGCTATCAATCGCTGTGGGGCTGGGGGGGGCGCTATTTAAAGGGGGCCTCTTCCTGTCTTTTATTGTTGGTGGCATTTTTGAACTACGCATTCTGAGAGAGAGAGGGAGAGACTTCTGGAGAGATTCAACGTTGTGTGAAGGAGTTTTGGGTACTGAGCAGCACTTTGCAGGTTCATTTTGATTTGCCATTCCTTGTATCGATTTAGCAGAGACTGTGGGAGCTGCACTCTGAGCTCTTTGCCTGGTACTCTCCATTGTTATTTCCAGCACATTTGATGTGCAAGTCTCTCCAGGCCGAGATTCAAGGCTGCAATGAACAGGATGTGGATGGAAAGCAAGATTAACCATCCCCTTTAAGAACTGGCCCGTGCCATTGTGTGTGTGTTCCATTGCTGACTGACATTACATGAGCTTCGTCTGCGCTCTGAGTTAGCGCCTCACTCCTTGGCCTTTGCGCCTTAAGACAGGTGTGCAGCGCCTGATTTAGCGCTCCACTCACCTCCCGGGGCGGTAAAAGTGAAGTTTCCAGTCAGTGCCGATAATTAGCGCCAGGCGCTAATATTTGCGTCCAGACGATATTTGTGCCCCAAACGGGGCGCGACCTAATTTTTACCCCTTAAACTTTAAAAGGAGAATGCAACAGAGGGACTTTGGAATTCAGATTAATCTCAAAAATCTTTAAAATTGGGAGGGCAAGTTGATAAAGCTGAAAAAGAGCATATCAGTTTAAAAGTTTTATAAATAGCGACATTGAGTACATAAAGAGGTAATGCTCAACTAATACAAATCATTTGTTAGTGTGCAGTTAGAATACTTTGCCCAGTTTTGGATATCCTACTTTAGGAAGTATGTCACAGCCATGGAAAGGGTGCAGAAGAGATTCACTAAAATGATACCATGGAATAGAGAGTTCGGTTAATAGGAGCGATTTGAGAAACTAGGGCCTAGAAATTGCAGTACGCCGGAAACCTGCCGGTAACAGTAACCGGTAACCTGCCAAGGCTAACTGCCGCCTGCCGAGAGATCACAGGCAGCACTAGTATTTTGGTGCTGCCTGCTAATTGACATCAGCGGTGTGGAGAATTTGTGGTGTAACGAGCTCTTTCCGCCGCTGAGCTCAGCAGGAAGCTGAAGGTTCGTTTGTGTCCCGCTTGCAGTCAAGGAGAATGGGGAAGAAACAAGCGGACCTGTAGGCCATGTACGGAACATTTGCTGTGTTTGTTACAACAATTTACCTGCCATCCGCTCATCAATCAATGTTTCAGGCAAATTGTTTATGCATTCGTGGGGAGTCGTTGTCTGTGCTGGGGAAGTCTGTGCTTTGATCAGACTTTGAGTTTTATGGGATCGGAGGAGGAGGGAGGGTGTGGGTGTGCAACAGGGCAAATTAATTCTCGGAGGTCTGTACCTCTCATAGCACTGAAGAAGGCATGCAGCATTGAGTGTTGTTGAAAGGAACTACAGATCATGTTTTTTGACATTGAGCCAAGATGGCCCATTTAGTGCTTTCAAGGACTCTCCCCTATCACGTTACCCACACATCTCATTCTAAAGGAATAGAGATGAAGCAAAGCTATTTATTTTAAACGCTTGTTTAAATTTTCATGAAGCAGGAAGAAAAAGATATAGGACAGGAACGATCAAATCCAGCGCTTTGTAGTTTTTGAAACCGTTACACTGTAATCATAATTTCATTGATATGCTGAGGTCACTTTAGTCACTGGCTTAGGAGGGTCTGACAACTGAGGGCTTTTTACTGAGGAGAGAGTACTCATATCTGATAACTTAAACAATTTGAATTCACACTTCAGATTTCAGAGATCGAAACACTGAACATCCATAGATGATTCCTAATCCAAACCTCAAGCTTCCTCTTCTAGTCACTCAGAAGTAATCACTTGAAGATTCCTGACTGTCTTATATTTGTCAGTTGAAGCGTCCTCATGGTTGTTAAGGCTGCTGAAGCGTGCTTTGGAGAGGGTGGCAAGAGGAGCGGGGATGTCCAAAATGGATCAATGGGCGTCAACTCGGCGTTGCACACCGATTGATGTCACGATCCGAATAATGACAATACTTTCAGCAAGCACAGGCAACGGTAGTGCTGCCAACCTGCCAAAAATGGTGGCCACCACGGGACCCACTGGCAGTGGGCGCAATTGCAGCGGCCACCTTTTTTTTCCCCCGAAACGGGCCATAATGGCCAGCGGTAAGACCTCGAATTTCTAGGCCTAGGCGTATTAATCATTAAAACAGAGAAGGGTAAGAGGAGATCAGATAGAGGTGTTCAAAATTATAAGTTGTTTAGATAAGATAAATGGCAATAAATTATTTCCACTTGTCAGGGAATCAGTAATTAGGAGTTATAAATTTAAAGATCATCACCAAAAAAATTAAGGGAGAGGCTAGGAGTATGTTTTGTGTTACTATGCAGTGCATTGTTAGGATATGGTATGCCCTAGCAGAAACAGTTATGGAAGCAGAATCCATAATAGATTGTAAAAGGGAAGTGAATAAATATTTGAAAAAAGAAAAATGTAAAAACATTTGGTGAACAAGCCAGGGGAATGGGACTAAGTGGATTGCTCCGTCGGAGAACTGAATAGCTTCCTTCTGTGCTGTACCATTCTATGGTTCTATACTATAGAATGGCTAACTGTTGTTGTTCATAAGGACTTACTCATATTCATGAAACGTATTCCTTTTAGTGGAGGAAAATCAATGCAACCAGTTACATTAGTATGTGAAGAACATGTAAAGTCATGGTCCTCAGTGTTCCACAGCATTCCAAGTGCAGAAAATATTTTGTTAGATTTTAGATTGACTAAGAAAGATTTAAAGCAATATCAGTCCATTTTCTCATAACAATGATGCACATTAGCATCAAACTTTTGCACTGCATGCATTAAGGATTCCAGAACATACAGAAATCAGAGGTCTAAATGGATTATTGTATGTAGAGTTCATCAGCTCTGTGTAATTATTTATAACATAAATAAATAATGTACTAAAACTAGTATCTTGTACACATTTAAGCTGTTATACCATTCGCCAGTCTTGTCAGCAGGTTTAATGACAATGTCAGGGTTGGACCAGAGAGAGCGGAGTGCTGCAAGTTCAGAGGGAGGTAGGTTAGAGTGAGTGAGGGGAGTAGAGTAATTGATACGGCTGATGTCACACCGACAGTTCCTAATGAAACAATCAAGTGAAGGTAAAAGACCAGACGGAGGGGTCCAGGTGGAATGAGACTTCTGGAGATGGGAGAAAGGGTCCGCTGTGTGGGAGGAAGACTCCTGGCCAAAGATGTGGGCGCAGAGGCGAAGGTGACAGAAGAAGAGTTTAGCATCATGCCAAGCTTGAAATTCATTGAGGTGGGGGCATAAGGGCACGAAGCTGAGGACTTTGCTGAGGACTGATCGTTCGGGGTCAGAGAGGGGAAGGTCAGAGGGGATAGTGAAAACACGACAAAGGGTGAGATTGAAAGGAGGTATGGGGTCAGAGGAAAGTGATGGGGAAGAAGGATCCGTTGGGGAATTGATATCCAAGAGTTGTTGAAACTTGCAATTCTTGACACCTGAAAGGAGGAAAAAATGTTTTTTGTTAAAGCGCCAGATGAGGCGAAGGATGAAATGGAAATGTGGACTAGGACAACTCTGAAATAGAGTGTGTCGGTGCTGCTGAAGAGTGAGGTCGAGAGTATGCATGTGGTGGCGCATGGCGTTGAGCGTGGATCTCAGGAGGTGGCGAGAGCAGTGGTTCGAGGAGCACTGAATATTATGGAGATCAATGTTCCTGCTGAGGTGCGTGTGCACAGCCGTGCAGTAATCTGAAAGGTTCTGGGCAGGCCGTTCACCAGCTTTTACATTGTAAGTACCGCAAATGCACAGAAATTTAAATGGACCACGCATTACAAGAAACAGGCTGAAGAAAGCATAGCTTGCAGGGAACATTAATGGAGATATATGTAATCATGAGTGGGTCCGAAACATGAAGAGTGGAATTTCAGTTGGAATCCACTTGAAATAAGTCGGAGCTGGAGACAGCTGCTGAGGAAAGAGCTGTGGCTGTGAAAGCGAATTTTAGTAGATACCTGATCAAACATGAGAAGGGAAACAGAAGCAATAAAGGTCAACAAGGTAAAAGAGACAAATGGAAATCCCATTGGAAAGTAGAGCAGCACTTCTTCAAGGTGGGCATTCCTGGAAGAGAAGTGCCAGTGAATTAAACACTAAAACAAAAGCAAAATACTGCGGATGCTGGAAATCTAAAATAAAACCAGAAAATGCTGGAAATACTCAGCAGGTCAGGCAGCAGCTGTGGAGAGAGAAACAGAGTCAATGAAATGGATTTTAATCTGCCTGTAGACCCTGTGTGCCAGGTATGGCCTCCTGCAAGCTGTACCTCTCTGCTGATCCCCTCTCTCCCATGGAACTGCTGGTCTGTGAGCAGCAGGCTGCTGCTGCTGCTCCTGCTAGTGCGGCTGCTGGTCATCTTGCTCCTCATCTGAGGCCCAATATAAGTCAGCATAAGCGGCACCCATGCTGATCTGATTGGTCAAAGCTCCAAACCTCCAAAGTGTAGATGACACCTCCAAATTTTTGAAGAAACATCCAAAGTGTTGAATAAACCTCCAAAGTGTGTAAAGTAACCTCTCAGCACAAGTACTGTGAACAAACCCTTTCCCACAAGCAGGTAAGAAAGCAGCTGTGAGTACTGAGTACTTATTGGCATATTTCTCTGTCAAGGCTTCAGCCCCCTCAATTGCTGTTGTGTTCTTGCCTTGCTTTCACTGGCGAGTTCCGGGAAACTCGTGGGGGTAAAAATTCAGTTGGTTGCGCCTCCCGTTAGCGCCTTAAATGGGCGCTAATGGGGCGTTAAGGCGCTAACGTCCGGGCGCAGCGCTGTTTGCGCCGCTCGAGAACTTAACTTGAGATTGTGCGGCGGCGCTAAAACTTACTGCTGCGACCACCTGCGCGCGCAGATTGTGACGTCAGTCCGTGGTGCAACGCCCTTGGGGCGCCCCGGAGCGGAAATTGAGTGGCGCCCCCTGCCTTACCGCCTGGCGCTTCCAACGACCGGAAGACTGGAACGTTATCAATCGGTCTGGGGCTGGGGGGGGCGCTATTTAAAGGGGGCCTCTTCCTGTCTTTTTCTGTGGTCGACATTTATGCACCACTCGTTCTGAGAGAGAGAGAGAGATTCGGAGAGAGAGAGAGAGAGACTTCTACATTGACTCAACGCTTTGTGAGGTAGTTTTGCCTAGTTCATCCTAACTTTGCTGCTACTTTCGTTGCTGTACCTCATTACTTTTCTGGCAAAGAGAAGATGGGGGCTGCAATGATTGGGGGCGTCGTCCTGCTCCAGCTCAATCGGAGCAGAGTGAGACGCAGACAGAGAGTGGCAATGATGGCCAGACGGAGGAGGCCTATCAGGCGCATGTACAGGAGAGCTTACCCTCCCAGGGTATATCGTGAACAGCTCTCCTACATCCACATGTCCGAGGAGCTGTGTTTGCGAAGGCTGCGATTCAGCAAGGAGGTGGTCACTGAGCTCTGCCACCTGCTGCAGCCAGATCTGCAGCCTCAGCTGAGGTCCAGGACGTCTCTGTCGGTGGCAGTGAAGGTCACAGTGGCCTTGAACTTCTACGCCACTGGCTCATTCCAAGCTGCTGTTGGGGACCTCGCCAATATCTCCCAGTTTGCGGTGCATCGCTGCATCCGGCAGGTCACCAATGCCCTCTTCACAAGGAGACGAGACTTCATCTCCTTCCCTATGACCCCAGACAAGCAGCATGACCGTGCTATGGGCTTTGCGAGGGTAGCGGGCTTCCCCATGGTGCAGGGCGCCATTGACTGCACGCATGTGGCTTTGCGTGCTCCGCGAGAGAATGCAGAGGAGTTCCGGAACAGAAAGGGGTTCCATTCCTTGAATGTGCAGTTGGTCTGTGACCACAGACAGGTGATTCTCGCTGTCAATGCCCACTATCCGGGCAGCTGCCACGATGCTTTCATCCTGCGCCAGAGTACTGTGGCAGAAATTTTCGAGGCACCGCATCAGCCAGTTGGTTGGCTTCTGGGGGACAAGGGGTACGCATTGAGCACCTGGCTGATGACACCGCTCCGTGCGCCAAACACCCCTGCTGAGCTGCGGTACCAGGAAAGCCAACAAGCAACGAGGAACATTATTGAGCGCACAATCGGCGTGCTCAAACAACGATTCCGCTGTCTGGACCATTCCGGAGGAGCCCTGCAGTACTCGCCTGAGCAAGTTTCCAAATTCGTAGTGGTGTGCTGCATGTTGCACAACATGGCAATCCTCAGGACGCAGCCAATGCCACCAGGCCTTGCAGCACCACAAGAGGAGGAGGAGGAAGAGGAGGAACAGGCCGAGGACGATGATCAGCAGCAGCACCAAGGCAGGAGGGCGGCCCACAATGGTCAAACTGCAAGGGCCGTCCGTCAACGACTAATAGCAAGCCGCTTCTAGGGCCCCTGCCAGTGCTACAAACACGAATCAACCCAGCACGCAACCCCTAAGCCGGCCAAGGCACCAATAATTCCAACCACCAGCCATGTATATTTTGAATACAGAAACTTATTTATTGTACAAACTCTGTGTGTGTCAATTCCTCATGACAAACTCATAGAAATAAACACAAAAAAACAGTCAATAACATAACTGGTTCTCACAACCTGGAGATAATGTCCAAAACACTAAACAAAAGTTGGGCCATGAACCTCGGCCTTTAATAAAAAAATGACCAGCATTTTGGCACACCTCCTACTTTTTGCCCTTCGAGGGTGATCTCCTTCCCTTGCGCACTTCCCCCCTTCTAACCCTACTGCTCCTCCGTAATGGGACCTCAGTGGCTGCAGCAAGGCTGGTGGAAGGCTGCTGCTTGTCACACCCTGACACTGCAGATGCCCCTGAAGGACGGCCTCGACCACTTCTGGGCCTGGAGGGCCCGGCTGCAGACTGCACCAACTCTGCATGGGCGGCAGCAGTCTGTCCTACAGGCGGTGGCAAGTGCAGTGGAGAAGTGACAGTGTTGGCAGCAGGAATGCTGTCATCGTGAGAGAGGACAGCAACTCCCTGCTCGCCCGACACACTGGCACTCCCACGGGGCAGCACTTCAGCATCCGGAGCAATTTGCCGGAGAACAGATTGCTGGCCTGCTGCGGCGCGGTGACAGCCCCGGGGACATGTGCACGAACCATCGAGGATGGCAGCAGTCAGTGCTCGCGTGGCCTCAATCTGAGTCTGCATGAGAGCAGGCTCAGATGGGTTCCTGGCAGCCAGTGACTGAATTGCAGCAGTAAGCTTTAGTGTGGCATCCGCCTGTGCTACAGCGAAGTGCTCCACACTCCTTGCCAGTGCCTCAATGCATTCGGGCACCCTTCCCACTGCACCCATGAGCTCAGTGTGCATGACCACCGCCTGGCTGTTCATTTCTGCAATCAGCCGCTCCTCCTCTGCGTCCATTGCATTAGGAGTGTCTGGCATACTCTCCCTCTGGGGAGAAGGCTCCCGTTCTTCCCTCCCCCCGCCCATGGCGTTGCTGCAGCCCGCTGGGTCCTGGAACTTCACCATCATCAGCCCCTTCCCCCCTGCTCCCCCGTTCTTCCCTCCCCCCCCCATGGCGTTGCTGCAGCCCGCTGGGTCCTGGAACTTCACCATCATCAGCCCCTTCCCCCCTGCTCCCCCGTTCTTCCCTCCCCCCCCTCATGGCGTTGCTGCAGCCCGCTGGGTCCTGCAACTTCACCATCATCAGCCCCTTCCCCCCTGCTCCCCTCCGGGGAAGGCGTGTTCCCAGTGTGGCCATGGGCTTCCTCGGGAGAGGGTGGCACTGATGCTCCGGCTTCCTCTTCCTCCTCAGCTGCAGCATCACTCCCAGTGGCAGCTTCAGGGACCATCTCCTCAGCTGGTGAATCACCATCTGAAAGCAGGGAGGTACAAGAGTGGCTTTAGCGTGAGGACAGGGTGGCAGTAAGGGAGGAATAAGTGCAGCGAGTTAGCAAGTTGGATTGAAAGTGTCAAAGGCTGGTATTGTGAGGGACAAGTGGAAGGACAGAGGACAAAAAGGTGATGACCTTACCATTGCTGTCCACAACGGGGTCGGCGTCTCCAGTGGCGACGGGACCGATCACCCGGCTTGCCACAATCCTGTGGACGCGCTCCTCCAGATCGCTGAGGGGTTGCAGCTGAAGCCGCCCTCCACCCGTCCGTTGCTGCTGTCTCCGATTATGAGCCAGCTTAGCCTGCAAGAAAAAGGACAGCATCTGAGTCAATATACAGCCATGGTCTTGCCTGATGTGCCTCCCATAGGTGAATAGCCCTTACAATATGCAGCCATGGTCTTGCCTGATGTGCCTCCCATAGGTGAATAGCCCTTACTGTATGCAAAGTGTGGAATGTGTGTGTGTGTTTGATGAAAGGGCCATAGGTGTTGGATGAGTGTTGTGCATTGGGGTTTTAAGACCCTCTGGCCATAGAGTGAGGTTGAGATGGAGGGATGGAGAGGTATTGAGAAAAAGCCACTCACCCTGACGACCCGAGTGAGGTCGTTGAACTTTTTGCGGCACTGGACATGGGTCCTGGGCACCATGCTCCTGGAGGAGACGCTCTGAGCCACCTCCCTCCACACTCTTCTGAACTCGCGTGGCAAAGGCCTCCTGCCACTCTCTGGGAACAGCATGCATCGTCTGCGCTCCACTGCGTCAACCAGAGCATCCAAGGCCCGCTCGGTGAAGCGATGAGCGCGTTCTCTCACCCTCTCCATGCTTGGCAGCAAAATGGATTACAGGTCTCTCCAGGCTGAGATTCAAGGCTGCAATGAGCAGGGTGTGGCTGGGGAGCAAGTGGCCCCCCCCGCTTTAAGAAGTGTCCGGCGCCAGTGTGTCTGTGTTCCCGCGCTAACTGGCAGCAGCTGCGCTGCGCTCGTGCGCTGAGTTAGCGCCTCACTCCTAGGCCTTTGCGCCTTAAGAGAGGTGTGCAGCGCCTAATTTAGCGCTCCACTCACCTCCCGGGGCGGTAAAAGTGAAGTTTCCTGTCAGTGCCGATAATTAGCGCCAGGCGCTAATATTTGCGCGCGGACGATATTTGCGCCCCAAATGGGGCGCGACCTAATTTCTACCCCGTGGAGTCAAAGTTAAAGTGAAAACCCATGTCAATATCACTCTAATTTAGCGATTAACATACAGTAATTGACAACACGCCTCTCCTGAGGGGGTTGCTTGCACGCAGCCTAACGCGCTGGAGTTAAATGCGGAAGTTGACGGGTTGTAGCCGGCTTCCTAACGTGCTGTTGATTTCGCCAGCTAAACCGCCCTCCCCCCCTCCCACTCCCAAACCCACGCTCCTCTATGTTAATATTCAGCACAATGTTTCAGGTTGTCGACCTTTCATCAGAACTGGCAAAAGTTGGAGATGTAACAGGTTTTAATCAAGTACAGAGGCAGGGAAAGTGGGAGGGGAGGAAAGAGCAAAAGGGAAGGTCTGTGATAGGGTGGAAGGCAGGAGGGGTTAAATGACAAAAGGGATGATGGGGTGAGAAAGAGGGGGTGGTAATGGGACAAAAAAGAAACAAACAATGGGTCTAGAGGAGGTGCAAATGGCAACAGCAGAATCAGTACCAGCACCTGCTGTCTAAAAAAATGGGAGCAGTGGTTATGATCTGAAATTGTTGAACTCAGTGTTGAGTCCAAAAGGCTGTAAAGTGCCTAATAGAAAGATTAATGGATCAGGAGGCTGCGCTTCTCCAGCCAAGCTGTTGCAGACCTTACACTGCCTGACCTGGTGAGGGCATTAAACCTCTCGCAGTCGACTCCACTGAGTCATTCTCCTTGGAGCCCACAGCCTGTCAGTCACTCGTTCCTGCTCTAATCTCCTGCAGGAGCACTTCGGCATCACAATTTTTGATGGGGACTCTGCACCCTGCAAACTTGTCTGACATTTCCCAACCAGCGCACTTTCTGCCTTGCAGCATAAAGTCTTTCGATCATGCTGGACCCTTTAAATTGCTGTGGGCATTTAAATGGTAAATCACCACATTATTTCTTGTCGCCAAACATGTGAGCTCCCAATGAGAAGTACATCCAATGCCTGGAACTCGCCCACATTATTCGTGGAAATGAAGGCATGCTCACTGTGAGTGATGTCAGGCAGAGGAATGTCCCGTGTCACCAAATCTGTGGTGGTGATCGTGTACGGTGGAAAATTTAGGTTAAAAGATTAACGAGGTAAAAATATATTTCTAGGTCTTCATTGTTCTTTACATTGTAGCCCAAAAAATGGTTAGACTCTGTTTCCAGGTCAAAGTCTCACTCAATGGGAGCACAAAACAGAGAATCCAATTTCCATGCCCTGTTGGGAATTTCAGTGCTTATGGCTGGGAATTTCCTCAGAGCTGCTCCCGCTCCACCGTTGTAACTTCACCAGAAATGCAGCAGAAACCCAGTTTATGGCTGCGATTTTGCCAGCCGTGGCGAATCCGGTGCGGCCGGAGTAGACAGCGGCCTCAAACTCCACAACCGTCTTTATCCCGCCACCTCCAAGTGATTTTGCCCTGATTGGGCTTGTTATGCCCGCCCTGCGAGGTTCCCGGCCAATTAAAAGGGAGCAGGTCTGATGATGTCACTTGATGACACGTCATCAGCCGGTTTCCTTAAAGGGGCCATGTCCACATTCATTTTGACAGTTGTGCTGTCAGTTTTCTATAGCATTGAAGTGCTACAACACTGATAAACACTGCACAAAGGTGCACGGCTGCACCCAGGCTCTCCCATGACTCCCTCCACATGCTTATGGTGGGAGTCACAGCACACAGGGAGGTTCTCTTCCCTTCCAATGGGCGGTAGAGACCTCCCCAGGACACCAACGCAGCCTGGTTGCACATTGCACAGGAGGACACAAGCAGGGATATGGTCAGGAGGACCAGGCTGCAGTGATGCAAATCTTTCAATGATCACAGTAGATCATGAAACATTACTGCAAAGCCACACTCAACCTCATCCTCCTCTGCCACTCAACACATCCCCATAACTCTGCCTTCCCTACCCTACTCCTGCACATCCTTACTCACACCAACTTACCTTGGACTTCCACCCATCCCTCTCTATCTATATTATCACTTCCGCATCTCACTAGCCACCCCTCACACTCACCCTCATCCTAGTCCAATCATACCAACTAACAACACACAAGGGGAGGCGCTTGGGTGTTTTAGTCAATGTTCATGTAAACTTTCAGCCCTATGTGTGTAAACGGAGTCTCCACCCAACCTCTGAGGAGGTTACAGAGGCAAAGTGGGAGCAGCTCCAAGGAAATCCCCAGCCTTATATTTTTTGTGAAGAGAGTAGCAAAAAAAGCTCTGCAAAAACAATTACTGATTCTATAGCACTCCTAACAACAGGGTCAGTTTTAACCTAGTGTCAGTTGTGGCTCAGTTGGTAGCACTCTCGCTTCTGAGTCCAGAAGGTTGTGGGTTTAAGTCCCACTTCAATGAGACTTGAACACAAAAATCTAGGCTGACACTCCAGTGCAGTACTGAGGGAGTGCTGTACTGTCAGAGGTGCCGTCTTTTTGATGAGACGTTAAACCAAGGCCTCGTCTGCTCTCTCAGGCAGATGTAAAAGATCCATGGCACTATTTTGAATAAGAGCAGGGGAGTTATCCCTGGTGTGCTGGCCAATATTTATCCCCCAATCAACATCACTAAAACAGGTCATTATCACATTGTTGTTTGTGGAAGCTTACTGTGTGCAAATTGGCTGCCGCGTTTCCTACATTACAACAATGACTACACTTCAAAAATTACTTCATTGGCTGTAAAGTGCTTTGGGATGTCCGGTGGTCATGAAAGGTGCTATATAAATGCAAGTCTTTCCTTTTTATCCGCCCGGCGGAAAGCAGGCGGGTGAATAGTTAAAATCATGCAGGTTACTTACCCACTCGGACTGGGTCTGCAACCTTTTGTTTGGGCGGGTGGGCTTCTGCTCCACCAGGCTTGCACTGATGGAGTGGGACCCCTGAAATTTTAGGCCTAATGAGCTTGTATCATCAAGCCTGTAATAACATCAAATCATTTGCACACAAAGTAAAAGACTGACTGGAAAACATGCTCAGTGTCATCCATGAGAAATATTTAGTATTGATTTTGATGGCTATCAGTCATTTCTCACTTTTATGTTTAACAAGTAAAGTTTGCAGTCTGTGCAAAGTATTGCAGTAACAGTGCAAATCATAGAATGATTCAGCACCAAAATACGTATTTGGCTCATCAATTCTGTGCCAGTGATTTTCTACATTTTCGCCATTTAGTTTAATACCTCTCTCCTGTTCAGTTCTCATACTCTTTAATATTCCTTTTTTCAAGCAACTATCAGTAGAAGGAGCAACTGCAGCTATTTTGATATCGGAACAGTGATATCAACATACACATCTTGGTGAGTCAATCAGTGTTGCTTACACACTTTCTTATTTCTAACCCTTCACTCTTACTGTTCCCAGCACTCCCTGCTCTCTCTGAGAGACTGTAAAGGAAATTGGAAGAAAATAGGTGGAAGAGAGATACAGAAAGAAAACAGTCGAGATGGACAGAGAAATTGGAAAGGGAGACTAAGTGAGAATGGTGGACAGACAAATAGATATACAGGGTACATTTTTGCTCTCATTTCTTTGGCAGTAATATGGCAGTGCAGATTGTTCACCCATTATTGAATCCACCTGGGTGCTGAGTTTACCACTCCTCAATTTTAACTCTAAAATTGACTATAAATAGGGTTATAGTAAATAAAAGTGCTTGTCATCCCAGACCTACTATCTAATTCATCTTCCCTGGAGTATTCCTTTTACTTTAATGTCCTAATAGAACTTTCACCTCCCCCTGACACACGCTGCACTATTCTAAAATGTTCTAGTTCCCATAACATCCATCCTCGTGCTGTTTCTGTAGAAAATTGCCAATTCATGACGAATTATGATCTGGTTTGTGATGTGAGTTTTGTCTTCACTTGGAACAGATTTGACACTGTCAAGAATCGTTTCTTGTGGAAGCCTTGCAGCGAACATGAATAGGACTCTTTCATGTTATCAAACAAAGCTGAGTTCATAGCCAGGTCTCGAAGGTGAAAGGACAATTTGCTGCTCAACTCCACCACTCAGCCTCCTTCAATAGTTTGCTTCATAGATACAAATTAAAAAGTAGCATGAGTTTAACTGGTTTGTCAGTAGATTTTTAAAACAATCCACAAGGACAGCTAACTCTTAAAGGTTGATTATGTTAAAATGACTTACCACAGTCGTAGCTGTCTGAGATTAATTAGGTGTTTCATAAGGGTTCGAGCTCTCCACAGGCACTGGGTCTACCCCAGCAAAGTAATTAATTTCACAACTGCAAATTTTCATCATCAAGAAGTCCATCGGTGCATTTTTACAATTAGTATTCTTTAATTAAACTGAAAAATGCCACTCTCGTCATATTTAGTGTTGTAATGCAGAATCTTATCCTGGTTCTCTGGGGACTTAACATGCAGCTGTTTAAAAATAATGAGCCATAAT
Source organism: Squalus acanthias (assembly GCA_030390025.1). Taxonomy (NCBI): domain Eukaryota; kingdom Metazoa; phylum Chordata; class Chondrichthyes; order Squaliformes; family Squalidae; genus Squalus; species Squalus acanthias. Next base: position 101,135,025 of record CM059426.1, on the reverse strand, counting down.
TTGCTGTTGCAGGCCATCTAACGGTATCTGCCGTTAGTTAGACTTACCCTAACACGTTTAGGTATTTAAAATTTTTGCTTGGCAAATTGCTGCGAGCGCGAGAAACCGGGAATCTGGGACCTGAGTGAACAGGGCTTGCAACTGCGCATCTCCTTAACCAATCAAATTGAAGGACGGTGAAATTAACTGCACAAGGACTGAGAAGGAAATGAAAGTTAGAATTGGTGAATTCAATGGAAAATCAAGTACAGAAAGAGAAATAAAGAGAGGGAAAGAAAGACTGGATTAAGAGAGAGAGAAAGGAAAAGTATAAAAAAATTAAAATTTGACTTTTTTAAAATCTCCAATGACAATTTAAACCTGAAGTAATGGGACTCCACACTTGTAATAGTTAATTTTCAGTGTCAGAGAGGTTGATTGGAAGCAATTAACATTTATCACATCATTAAAAGGATACTTATTGGATTGAATTGGACAAGACTTAACTTTCTGTGGGGAGTTTAGTTTGTATCTAGCATGCAAATACAGGAACTTCATGCTATTCAATGCATTTCAGTGGCGAGGCAGACAGCAAGATGCTGTTTTCACAAATCTAACGATGGGGTGGCACATCTCGGAGAGCAACTTTTGGATTTCCACGTTTAACCTCACATCTGCCCTTGCCTAAAGTTGCTGTAGCATTTACGCATAAATAATAGTGAGCACCATTAGCTTCACTGTTATTTTGACAGGAAATTCTGGGCCAATAACTAGAACATAAACTTTTGTATAACCATTCAAATTCTTCCATATTATCTCCCAGCAATGCAGGGTCATGGCAAAAGTGAATGTAAAACAGATACATGACAAGCCCTTTATCCTAGTATTCTATTCACCGAGACTAGGAAGTGCTAATGATCTTTCTAACTTTATTCTAATAGGCCCACAAGTAAATAATAAATCTAGAACTAGGGGTCACAGTCTCAGAATAAGAGGTCGGCCACTTAGGACTGAGATGAGGAGAAATTTCTTCACTCAGAGGGTGGTGAATCTTTGGAATTCTCTACCCCAGAGGGCTGTGGAGGCTCAGTTATTGAGTATATTCAAGACAGATATCGATAGATTTTTGGATATTAAAGGAATCAAGGGATATGGGGATAATGCAGGAAGGTGGAGTTGAGGAAAAAGATCAGCCATGATCTTATTGAATGGGTCGAAGGGGCAAATTCTTATGTTCTTATGTTCTTCTAAACTCCAGATAAAATAGACCCATTCTACTTAATCTCTCCTCGTAGGACAATCCTCCTATCCCTGAAATCAATTTAGTTCATCATGACAATAGCAAAATGCTGCGGATGCTGGAAATCTAAAATAACAACAGAAAATGCTGGAAACACAACAGACAAAGGGTCACAGACCTGAAACGTTAACTCTTTTTTTCTCTCTCCATGGGTGCTGCCTGACCTGTTGAGTGTTTCCAGCATTTTCCATTGTTATTTTAGTTCATCAGGACGTCCATCAACAGAAGTAGATACCGATCAATAAACTTTCAAATGATTTGGAAACACGCTAAAGAATAATGGGCGCGAAATTTGGTTAGGCCCCGTTTGGGGGAGGTAACTGAGTTAAGGCCGGACATTTAGCGCCTGGCCCAGAAGTACCACCCCGGCCATTAAATTTGGCTTACTGCCCCGCACAGGACGTGGAGTGCAATCTCAGGCGCTCCACTTACTGGTGGGGCGGTAACCGAGGCGATGTCGGGGCGCGATCAGCAGTGTTCCATGAAGGCTCCACGGAGCGCTGCCGCGTTTCAACGCCCCTCCCCTTCAGTTAAAGGAGAGGGCCATTACACACTCTACAGGGCCTCCGATGGCCCCAACTAGGCCACCAGGGCAGCGTGGTGCTGCAGCCGCAGCCCAGCGCTGAGACGCAGTGCCGGGCTGCGCGATGGCAGCCAGGACCATGCCATGGCCCACTACGGAGGGCTGACCTGGAGGTCGACCAAAAAAAGAAAATGGCGGCATGGGTCGCAGCCGCACCTCCCCTGCGCGGGTCGCGGCCGCACCTCCCCTGCGCGGGTCGCGGCTGCACCTCCCCTGCGCGGGTCGCGGCCGCACCGGCCCGTCTCATGAGGCTGGCACTGACATTGCCCGCGGCAGCCTCGCGGGGCACAGCCGAATGTCTGCCGCAGGGTGGTAAGGGGATGCGGCAGGGCACTAAGGGGTCACAGCGCATGGCGATGACGTCATGGCTAGTGGCGCAGTGGCCCAGGATGCTACCGGCAGAGGCACAGCGTTATCGGGTAGCGCCTCAGCCCTGAAGAATTTCTCGGGAGGCTGTTTTTTGGCCCCCCACCCTGGGCCGATAAGCCCTTTGCGCCCCGTTAGTGCCCCCCAGAGGCGCTAACGGTAGGCGCAAAGGAGACAAATTTCTAGCCCAATGCATTTAAATGCACAGTTTCTGCTACACAACATAGTCATACAGATGTAAAAGATGAACTGCAACAAGTTACAGAACAGCTGGAGAAAAAAGGAGTGAGCCGAGTAAGATGATGAGGTAGCAAAAGCTCAGCATCCATCGCTGGAAGAAGCATATGTTCATCAGACTGATCAGTTCTTTCTGAGAAGCTTGCCTTTAAGTTTCAACCAGTAATTTCTAAAGTAAATGGGGACTACAAAGTTTATGATAATATATTTAATTCTTTTTTTTACTTAAAATGATAGTGAAGTTGTCCCTGTGCCTATTCATCCATCTGTAAACTGATGCGCTGGGAGTTTACACTGTGCTGCTTCTGCTAAAGGGAATAGGTGTGGATGCTTCCTGTAAAGTCTGCTGTGGAATTAGTTGTGATTCAGCTTGCTGTCTGTCTCAACATGTGGCAGTTTTAGATAGCACTGCTTTTGTACCAGGAATACACTGTTCTGTTCCAGCTATGGGCTTGTTTGCTCCTGGGGGCTACTCTTGTCATTTGTCCAGAGGCAGCTGCAAGCAAGTAATTGGTGGTAACTTGAGAACAACCACCTTTTCCTGTACTTCAAATGCATGCCCTTGCTGCAGGCAGTGTCCTCATCTTATCTACTGTTCTATTTGAGTACGGACATTGCACTGCCATAAGCTCTCTGAATCCCTCATTCATAATTCTCTGGAGTTCGCCTTCAAATGCATTAAAGTCAGCCATTATCATGTTATGGTATGTGAACCTCAACAACTCAACGGTGTCAGTGGTTGCTGAAAAGATGACGCTTACTGCTCCTGGGGTTTGGCATATCTATAACAAGTGAATGTGCAAAGTTAGGCATGTTGTTTTGGTGCAAAGAAGGAAAGAATTTACATTTATATGTAGTGCCTTTCGTGTTCTCAAGATGCCCTAAAATAGCCAAAGAACTACTTTTGAAGTGCAATCATTATTTTGTCGGCAAATGCAGCAGCCACTTTATGTACAGCAAGGTCAGAAAGGTAAGTGAGATAGGTTAAGTGAGTGGGCAAAAATTTGGCAGATGGAGTATAATGTGGGAAAATGTGAGGTTATCCAATTTGGTAGGAAGAATAGAAAGGCAAAATATTATTTAAATGGAGTGAGACTACAAAATGCTGCGGTACAGAAGGATCTGGGTGTCCTCGTACATGAAACACAAAAACTTAGCATGCAGGTACAGCAAGTAATCAAAAAGGCAAATGGAATGTTGGCCTTTATTGTAAGGGGGATAGAGTATAAAAGTAGGGAAGTCTTGCTACAACTGTACAGGGTATTGGTGAGACCACACCTGGAGTACTGCGTACAGTTTTGGTCTCCTTATTTAAGGAGGGATATACAGGAAACTCTCGTTTAAACGGCACCTAAATATCCGGAATTCTCTAATAACCGGCAAAATTCATACTCCAAAAACAATACCTCAATAACCGGAAATGTTGCCGAGTCCGAGTCCGAGTCTCCCATGGTGGCCGAGTTAGTCAGTGGGGGTAGTTCTCCAAACTGCCACTACTCGGCTTCTTGGCACTGTCGGAAGTCTCTTCCGATCCGAACACCTCAATAACAGGAGTCTGATTCTCCCACGCTGCATTCTGTAGGTGAGTACCCAATTATGCTGCACATTTCTTGATTTTTTAATTTTTGTTTGTTAAAAATAGCCTCGGTAGATATACCTCTCCGTTATCCGAAATTTTTAATCAACCAGCACCATCCCGGTCCCGTTGGTGCCGGATACGAAAGAGTTTCCTGTACTTGCATTGGAGGGTGTTCAACGAAGGTTCACTAGGTTGATTCCTGAGATGAAAGGGTTGTCTTATGAGGAAAGGTTGAGCAGGTTGGGCCTATACTCACTGGAGTTTAGAAGAATGAGAGGGGATCTTATTGAAACATATAAGATTCTGAGGGGGCTTGACGGGGTGGATGCTGAGAGGATATTTCCCCTCGTGGGGGAATCTAGAACTAGGGGGCATAGTTTCAGGATAAGGGATCGCCCATTTAAGATGGAGATGAGGAGGAATTTCTTCTCTCAGAGGGTCGTGAATCTTTGGAATTCTCTTCCCCAGAGAGCTGTGGAGGCTGGGTCAGTGAATATATTCAAGGCTGAGATAGACAGATATTTGAGCTACAGGGGAGTCAAGGGTTATGGGGAGCGGGCGGGAAAGTGGAGTTGAGGCCAAGATCAGATCAGCCATGATCTTATTGATTGGCGGGGCAGGCTCGAGGGGCCGAATGGCCTACTCCTGCTCCTATTTCTTATGTTCTTATGTTCTTATGTAAGGTCACATAAACAATAGATGTGAATAAATAGTTCTGTAGGTTGAGGGATAAATATTGCTCACGACATGGGAGAACTCTCCTGCAGAGAAAAAAGAGGAAAGGCACATTAGGAGTCAGTTGGATTTTAAAACTGTGAAGTGCAGGCTTAAACCTGGAGATGAAAGCTAAGATGCAGAGGTCAGCTTTTGCAATTAGAAGTTGTCCAGAAAGAAAGATCATTCCAAAAACAAACACGTCAGCCCATGAAAGCCTATGATTTCTTATTTTTTCTTATTTTTTGACAAGAGAAGTGAAAATTGAGTGAAGTAAATAGGGTTTGCAACTATTAATCTGTATGCTCACTCACTGTCTGTAAAATAAAGTAGCTTAACAATTTGAATCTGGCCTCGTGTCGCTGAAGTGTTTGTCAACCCAGCTACTGAAAGATTGGAGAAGCGCATGTGACAGCACATATGAAAGGCATGATATCCTGTTCTGATTACATGTGAGTCCAATTGTTATACTCCTGGGTTACGTTATTTTATAATTATATATTGGGTAGTAAGATGCATACTTATAAGATGCTCAGGAGTGACCGTGCTGGCTGTACCGAGGAAATATCTAAGGCAGGCCCTAAAGTTGCAATAAATCCCATTAAGTGTGACAGGATTCCATTGGGAAGTAGCCACATTTAAAACCACTCTTTGCTTCCAGTCCTTTAGCCAATTTGAGATCAATCTCATGATATCACCCTTGATACCATGGAACTGAATTTTAACATAAAGTCCCTCGTGTGGCACTTTATTGAAAGATTTTGGGAAATTCAAGTAGATGACATCTAAGGGATCCCCAGATCTATTGTTCTCGTGACATCTTCAAAAAACTGGATCTGATTTGTCAAACATGACCTCTGTTTTCTGAAGCCCTATGAGTATTCCCTTATCAAGCCTGTGTGCTCTAGCTGATCACTAATAATGCTTTCCATTAATTTTCCCACCGCTGAGATTAAACTCACCAGTCTATTGTCACCCTGTTGTGATTTTAATGCTTTTTTAAATAAGGGCACTGTATGCACCTTCAACACTTCCCCGGTTCTCAGTGAACCATCACAAACATTTATTAGGGCATCACCAACAATCTCAGCTATTTCCTTTAGTAACCTAGGATAAATTAAATCTGGCTCTGGTGATTTTCCTGATTGAGACCCTTTAATTTAGCCTGCATCATTTCCCTTGAGATGTGTAAATAACTCATTTGAGTTTTAATTTTATCCATAATAAAAAGGGCAAATCCAACCCTCTCACAATTAAAAACTGATACCGTCTGCTACCATGCCCTTGTTGTCATCTATAAATCGACCCAAGCTGTCACTCATTTTTTAAAAATTAAATCTATGGTCAGTGTATTGCTTGTGGCCTAAAATAATAATTTCTTAAAAAATAAACAGAGAGCCTTTTGTTTGCCATTTTTTTATATACCAGTGGGAATTAGTACAAAACAGAAAAACAGTTTTGAGCTGTAAAAGGGAAGAGATTGATATAAGTCAATAATACACGTTATCATTCTCACTGTCTATCTGGGTCACCAAGTCACCAAATTGCAGCTTGCAAAGCTTGAACAGCATTTTCAAAAATCCTGGTTGAAAATTAACTACGTGAACGTAACACTAAAGCACCAGTTGTGTCATAAATCCCTCATTTGCTCAAAAATCAGACATACATTTACAACTTTTCCAAATTCAGCAGGACAATGAAAACCATAACTTCAAGACAGATGCAGAACAGAATAGACGATGGATAACTGCAAAGCCAGAACATTAATAAAATATATGCACAATGGAATTTTGAAATGAACAGGTGAAACTTTTTGTGGGGAATCAAATATCGCATGCTATCCCAAGAAGACACTTGAAATTTGTTTTGGTAAAACAATTGTCTTTGAACATAAGTCCATGTAAAGGAGTTCAGTTACAGTCAGATTACTCATATTTTGTAATTTGGATTGGGGTAATATGAAAATTCTCATTGAATATCAGGTTGTTACATGCATAGTATTTTAGCATATAAACCATTGTAAATATTGATAGGATTGCACTGGAGGGGCCATTTCAACTAACAAGAAAGTCTATGTTGAGAGAACAGACAAGTTAAAATTTCAGGTGTCATTCTCTCCACAGATACTAACAGAAATTACCATAGGCCTTTCATCTTTGTTAATGAGGGAAATGGAAATTGAGGAATCCCAGAAAAAGAGGTATACATGTTTGTCTCTTTATGTGCACTCGCAACTTCAGCAGGGGTGGGGGGTATAAAACTGGCAGTATTGGATCAACCGCCAATGAGATACCCTGCCCAATTTTCCTGTCCAAAGTTGAAAGTTTCACCCAACGTGATTTACTAATTTTTCCCTCGGAACATAAGAACAGGAGTAGGCCATTTAGCCTCTCGAGCCTGTTCCACCATTCAATGAGATCATGGCTGATCCAGGACCTAACTCCATATTCCCGCCTTTGGCCCAAGACTTGCATTTATATAGCACCTTTCACGACCACTGGACATCTCAAAGCGCTTTACAGCCAATGAAGTACTTTTGAAGTGTAGTCACTATTGTAATGTGGGAAACACGGCAACCAATTTGCGCACAGCAAGCTCCCACAAAAAGCAATCTGTTTGTTTTGATGGTTGAAGGATAAATATTGGCCAGGACACCGAAGATAAAACCCCTGCTCTTCTTTGAAATAGTGCTATGGGATCGTTTACATCCACCTGAGAGAGCAGATGGGGCCTCGGTTTAACGTCTCATCTGAAAGACGGAACCTCCGATAATGTAGCACTCCCTCAGAACTGCACTGGAGTGTCATCCTAGATTTTTATGCTCAAGTCGCTGGAGTGGGACTTGAACCCATAACCTTCTGACTCAGAGGTGAGTGTGCTACCAACTGAGCCACAGCTGACACTTTATACCTTTGGTTAACAAAATCTAACAGTCTCAGACTTAAAATTAACAATTGATCTAGCATCAATTGTCATTTGCGGAAGAGAGTTCCAAACCTTTACCACACTTTGTGTGTAGAAGTGTTTCCTAATTTCACTCCCGAAAGGTCTGGCTCTAATTTTTAGACTATGCCCCCTAGTCCTAGACTCCCCAACCAGCAGAAATAGTTTCTCTCGATCTACCCTATCAGTTCCCCTTAATATCTTGAAAACTTCGATCAAATCACCCCTTAACCTTCTAAATTCTAGGGAATACAACCCTAATTTGTGTAATCTCTCCCTGTAATTTAATCCTTGGAGTCCGGGTATCATTCTGGTAAATCTACACTGCACCCCCTCCAAGGCCAATATATCCTTCCTAAGGTGTGGTGCCCAGAACTGCTCACACTACTCCAGGTGTGGTCTAACCAGGGCTTTGTATAGCTGTAGCATAACTTCTACCTGCTTGTATTCTAGTCCTCTAGATATAAAGGCCAGTATTCCATTAGCCATTTTGATTATTTTCTGTACCTGTTCATGCCATTTTAATGATCTATGTACCTGACCTCCAAGTCTCTTTGGACTTCCACTGTTTTTAGCTTTTCACCATTTAGAAAGTACCCTGTTCTATCCTTTTTATCCTGGGGCTGTGATGATTGACCTCCAACAACCACAGCCATTTTCCTTTGTGCTAGGTATGACTCCAGCCAGAGGAGAGTTTTACCCCTGATTCCCATTGACTTCAGTTTTACTGGGGCTCCTTGATGACACACTCGGTCAAATGTTGCCTTGATGTCAAGGGTAGTCACTCTTACCTCATCTTTGGAATTCAGCTCTTGTCTAGCTCTAGGTTCTGGGAGCTTCCAACCAACAAACTGGAGGGGTTTAAGCAGAAAAATGTGTCTCTGGAGATTTGCATTGCAATTAGAAATTGCAAAACCAGTCCTACAAAGTCCTATCATAGCAGGTTGTAAAAAAGGAATACTGTACCTCTGGAGGATTGCAGGATTAGAACAAGAACTTGCAGTGTTGTAGAAAAGTTCACATTTCTCAGGGCACTAATACAAACATAGCAAGAACTATGTTACTGTTAAGAAAAATAGCAATTCTCACCACCAAAACGCAGGTACGACAGATAGAGGGAGAAAGTGAGATCACTACCAAACCCAAACTGTAGAAATTTGATATCAAGAACTGCTAGAGGAATAATGGGAAACACTAAAAAGATATGTTAGGAATTTTTGAAGGTTCTGCGAATATCAGAAATCTTGCCCATGTCAGCAAAGGAGCAGTCATGCCTCAACCCACTAAATACATCAGCAGTTCATTATGCTGGTACATAGGTGAGCAGTAATACTCAAGGGTATACTTGGACCAAAAGGGAATGTGTTTGTAAGCAAATGAGGCAAATCTACATATTTATAGTAGTGCTGGAATCCTCTGATCCTAAGGCTCTTAACTCGAAAAAGCAAGATGTAGAATCACTTTGGGTAGAGCTAAGAAACAACAAGGGGCAAAAAACACTGGTAGGAGTAGTTTATAGACCCTGTAACAATAGTTGTAGTGTCAGGCACAGTATAAATCAGGAAATTAGAGGTGCCTATAACAAGGCTAATATAATAATAATGGGGGACTTTAATTTACATATAGAGTGGGCAAAGTAAATTTGCAGGAATATTGCATAGGACAAGTTCATGGAATGCATTCAAGATAGTTTTCTAGATCAGTATGTCAAGGAGCCAACTAGGGAACAGGCAATTTTAGATCTAGCATTGTGCAATGAGGCAGGGCTAATTAATAAACTGGTAGTAAAGGGACTCTGGGGAAGAGTGATCATAATATGAGGGAATTTTATATTGAGTTTGAGAATGTTTTAGTTAAGTACGAAACAAAGGTCTTAATTTGAACAAAGCAAACTACATAGGTATGAGGGGCGAGTTGGCTAAGGTAGATTGGGAAACTAGATTAAAAGTTATGATGGTAAATTAGCAATGGCAAACATTTAAAGAATTAACTCATAATTTGTAACAAATATACATTCCCTTAAGGAATAAAAACCCCATGGGAAAATTGGTCCGACTGTGGCTAACAAGGGAAGTTAAAGATAATAATAGTTTAGAAAGGAACAGGCGTATAACGTTGCCAAAATGAGTAGTAAGCCTGAGGATTGACAGGATTTTAGAATTCAGCAAAGGATGACCAAAACATTGATAGAGAGAAATTAGAATTCGATGGTAAACTAGCAAGAGACATAAAAAACAGATTGTAAAAGCCATCTGAACTTGCAGCATTCCATTCTCTCAGATCCAACCCCAACATTGTCATTAAACCTGCTGACAAGGGTGGCGCTGTTGTTGTTTGGAGAACCGATCTCTACCTAGCGGAGGCTGAATGCCAACTCTCCGACACCTCCTCCTACCTCCGCCTGGACCATGATCCCACTACTGAACATCAAGCCATCGTTTCCAAGACTGTCACTGACCTCATCTCCTCTGAAGAACTTCCCTCCACGGCCGCTAACCTCATAGTTCCCCAACCCCGCACAGCCCGCTTCTACCTCCTTCTCAAGATCCACAAACAGGACTGCCCCGGTAGACCCATCGTTTCAGCCTGTTCTTACCCCACGGAACTTATCTCTTCCTATCTCAACTCTATTTTTTCTCCCCTTGGCCAGTCTCTTCCCACCTACATCCACAAATGTTCCGACGCCCTCTGCCACTTTAACAGTTTCCAGTTTCCTGGCCCCAACTGTTTCCTTTCCCTCTACACCTCCATCCCCCACCAGGATGGCCTGAGGGTGCTCCGCTTCTTCCTTGAACAGAGGCCCAACCAGTCCTCATCCACCACCACCCTCCTTCACCTGGCTGAACTTGTTCTCACATTGAACAACTTCCCCTTTGACTCCACTCACTTCCTCCAAATTAAAGGTGTTGCTATGGGAACCCGCATGGGTCCTAGCTATGCCTGCCTTTTTGTGGGATATGTCGAACATTCGTTGTTCCAGTCCTACTCAGGTCCCCTCCCTTACCTCTTTTTCCTGCTCGCGCCCTGAACTAGAAAATTTCATTCACTTTGCTTCCAATTTCCACCCTTCCCTCACCATCACATGGTCCATATCCGACTCTTCCCTTCCCTTCCTCGACTTCTCTGTCTCCATCTCTGGGGTTAGGCTATTGGCAAACATTCACTATATGCCCACAGACTCCCACAGCTACCTGGACTACACTTCCTCCCACCCTGCTTCTTGTAAGGACTCTATTCCATTCTCTCAGTTTCTCCATCTCCGCCGCATCTGCTCTGATGATGCCACCTTCCATACTAGTGCTTCTGACATGTCTTCCTTTTCCTCAACCGAGGATTCCCCTCTACTGTGGTTGACATGGCCCTTGACCATGTCCGTTCTATCTCCCACACTTCTGCTCTCACCTGCTCCCCTCCCTCCCGGAACCACGATAGGGTCCCCCTTGTCCTCACCTTTCACCCCACCAGCCTCCACATTCAATGGATCATCCTCCGCCATTTCCGTCACCTCCAGCGTGATCACACCACCAAACGCATCTTCCCCTCACCTCCCCTTTCATCATTCCAAAGGGCCCGCTCCTTCTGCGACACCCTGGTCCACTTCTCTATCAGCCCCAACACACCTTCCCCTTCGCCCGGCACCTTCCCGTGCAAGTGCAGGAGATGCAACACCTGCCCTTTTACCTCCACCCTTCCCACTGTCCAGGGCCCCAAACACTCCTTCCAGGTGAAACAGCGATTTACTTGTACTTCTTGCAATTTAGTATACGGTATTCGCTGCTCATGATGCGGTCTCCTCTATATTGGGGAGAACAAACGCAGCTTGGGTGATCGCTTTGCAGAACACCTCTGCTCAGTCCATAAGGGTGACCCCGAGCTTCTGGTCGCCTGTCACTTTAATTCTCCGCTCCACTCCCACTCTGACCTCTCCATCCTCTGCCTCTTACACTGTTCCAATGAAGCTCAACGTAAGCTCATGGAACAGCACCTCATCTTTCGGTTAGACACTTTACAGCCTTCTGGACTCAACATCGAGTTCAACAATTTCAGACCATAACCTCTGCCCCTATCATTTTTTTTCTCTCTCTCACATGGCAGCTGTTGATCATTCTGCCATTGCCATTTGCACTTCATCTGGAGTCATCTTTTGTTTCTTAACTTGACCCATTACCATCTCCTTTTGCCTTGCACCATCATCCCTTTTGTCTCTTAGGGGGTGATTTTGCCAATGGGGAGCTGTTGGAGGCTGGGCTCCCACTTGTCAGGTTTTAGTCCCGCCTCCATCGACTTCTGGCCAACCCACGCTATTTTTCCTTGATTGACCTTGTTAAGCCCGCCCAGCGGGCTTAGCAGGCCAATTAAGGGAAAGCCAGTTGCAGAGAACATCAACGTATGACGTTTCATCTGTCAAAAATTTTTGACAGATGAATTGTCATCGTTTGACAGCTCTGTGAAGCTGTCAAACAGTGGCATTCTCTGTAGTTTGATGAGGTCTTGAATTCAAGACCTCATCAAACCTCTTTCTTTTGCAGAAATGAGATGGTTCTTGCACTGAAGAATGCAATGACCATTTGTCATCTCTACCGCGGAGGTGCGGGACTCTCCGCATACCCACCGACTGAAGCCTGCAGGAAGAAACAAAGGTAAGTACACTTTTTCTAACACTTTCCACTTACCTCAGATACTCACTTCTCCACACTTGCACCCATCACTTACCTTCACAGTGCACTTTTGCACCCCTCCGACCCCCGCAGACCCACTACTCACCTAGGTGACCCTGGCGGGGTTCGGAGCCTTCGGGAAGCCCGCACTTGTGTGGGAAAAATGGTGATAAGCCTATTTTATGCCTGTTAACTACTTGTTAACAGGCAGTTAAGTGGCTGTAATCCCTTCCTGCCTCCAAGGAGACAGGACCCAGCGCGGGACGGCTACCCGCCTCCTGGCAAGATGGCACGGAAGCGGGTTGGGGGCGGGTTGGGCACCTGCCCTCAAATTCTGCCATTTTCCCGACAGTCCCGCCTCCATACCCGCCTCCCCAGGGCTGGCAAGATTGCGCCCTGAATCTCTCCTGCCTTCCATCCTATCACAGACCTTCCCTTTTGTTCTTTCCTCCCCTCCCCCCTCTCCTTGCCCCTACACTTGCTTAAAAACCTGTTACATCACCAACTTTTTCCAGTTCTCATGAAGGGTCATTGACCTGAAACACTGGGCTGGATTTTGATACTGGGGCGGGTTGGGGTCGTGTCATCCACTTTTCGCGTTATCCACCCGACTGCAATTGGATATGGGAGATTGATGCGATTTTCACCTAATTGGGCAATTGAGTTCCAGCATGTGGGAACCCATGACCCAATTAGTGTTTTCAGTCTGAAAGTCGCCTCTGATGATGTCATCATTGCTGCTGCATTGAAGGTCTGCAAAGACTGCCTGGCCTTTGCTGTGAGAGGACCTGGATGCAAAATGAGCAGCAGCAGCCCTAAGTCTGCTCCCAGATATTTTTGCACCACCACTTCCAGATATGTCTCCCATCCACCACCACTCCCAGATATGTTTCCCATTCACCACCACTATCATATCGTCGGTCGGTCGGTCGGTCAGTCAGTCGGTCGGTCGTTCAGTCAGAGCTATCCAAATGTGCTCCCGCCAGGTTTCACATTCGTGGTTCAGAACAGGCATGCTTCACGTAGAAAAAGGGTTAAAATCACAACGGCCTTTCAAAATGGCATTATAGAGGCAATTTAGTGCTTGTTAAGGGCCTTAACAGCCTATCCTGCCTCTAAGAGGCGGGACAGAGTCGGGACCAGGAGACACGATTTAATGAAAATTGCGTGGAGGCAGGATGGAGGTGGGCTTGTGCCCGCCCACCAGTTTTCGCAATTTTAACCCCCCACACGCCTCCAAACCCGCCTCCATGGCTCAATGAAAATCCAGCCCATTAACTCTGTTTCTCTCTCTACAAATGCTGCCTGACCTGCTGAGTATTTCCAGCATTTTCTGTTTTTATTTGTAAAAGCTTCGATTGGTATGTAAATAGGAAGAGATTAGCAAAAGTAAATGTGGGTCCCTTAAAGGCAGAGGCAGGAGAAATTATAATGGGGAATAAGGAAATGGCAAAAACATTAAACAAAAACTTTGTATCTGTCTTCATGGAAGAAGACACAAAAACATTCTGGAAATCGTGGGAAGCCAAGAGTCTAGTGAGAATGAGGAGCTTAAAGAAATTAATATTAGTAAAGGAATAGTACTGGCAAAATTAATGAGACTAAAAGCAAACAAATCCTTTGGACGTGATGGCCTACATCCTAGGGTTTTAAAAGTGGTGGCTACAGAGATACTGGATGCATTATTTTTGATCTTCTAGAATTCCATAGATTCTAGAATGGTCTCCCTGGATTGGAAGATGGAAATGTATCTCTGCTATTTAAGAAAGGAGGGTGCGAGAAAGCAGAGAAATAGATACCAGTTAGCCTTACATCAGTAGTATGGAAATGCTAGAATCTATTATTAGGGACGTGGTAACAGGGCACTTAGAAAATTATAATATGATTGGGAAGAGTAAACACAGATTTATGAAAGGGAAATGTTGTTTGACAATGTTTTTTGAGGTTGTAACTAGCAGGGTAGATAAGGGAGAACCAATGGGTGTAGTTTATTTGAATTTTCAAAAAGCATTCAATAAGGTGCCACACACAAAATTAGGGTTCATGGGATTGGGGTAATATATTAGCATGGATTGAGGATTGTTTAACGGACAGAAAACAGAGAGTAGGAGTAAATGGGACATTTTCGGGTTGGCTGGCCGTAACTAATGGGGTACCGTCAGGATCAGTGCTTCGGACCCAACTATTTGTAATCTATACCAATGACTTATGAGAGGACCAAGTGTAATGTATCCAAGTTTGCTGATGATAAAAGCTGGGTGGGAAAGTAAGTTGTGAGGAGGACACAAAGAGGCTGCAAAGGGATTACAGACAGGTTAAGTGAGTGGGCAAGAATATGGCATATGGAATATAACGTGGCGAAATGTGAAGTTATCCACTTTGGTAGGGAAAATAGAAAAGCAGAATATTTTTTAAATGTTGAGAGATCAGGAAATGTTGGTAATCGAGGGACCTGGGTGTCCTTGTACACAAATCACAGAAAGTTACAGCAAAAAATTAGGAAAGCAAATGATATGTCAGCCCTTATTACAAAAGGATTGGAGGGTAAGAGTAAAGGGGGGAAAAATTCGATTGGTTTGCACCTCCCATTAGCGCCCTTAATGGGCACTAATGGGGCGCAAAGCAACTAACGCCCGGGCGCGGCGATGTTTGCGCCGCTCGTGAAATTAACTAGTCTTTGTGGCAGCGCAAAAGTTTACCGCCCTGATCTCCAGCGCCCGCAGACCGTGACGTCAGTCGAGCGTGCAACGCCCCGGTGGCGACCCGGACCTTTCCGCATGGCGCAAGCAACGACAGGGAGATTGGAATGTTTCCCAGTCGGTGAGGGCTGGGGGTGGGGGAGCTATTTAAAGGCGCCCTCTTCCTGGCTTTTTCTGTGGTTGAAATTTTTGCACCACTCATTCTGACAGAGAGAGAGATTCTGAGAGAGAGATAGAGACTTCTGCATAGAGTCAACGCTGTGTGAAGTAGTTTTGCCTACTGAGCATCACTTTACAGGTACTTTTGGATTTGACCTTCATTACTTCGATTGCCAAGAGATTATGGGGGCTGCACTGATTCGGGGCATCATCCTGCGCCTGCAGAATCGGAGGCAACAGAGACGCAGAGAGAGAGTGGCAATCATGGCCAGATGAAGGCGAGCCAACAGGCCTCTGCACAGGAGACCTTACCCTCCCAGGGTATTCCGGGAACAATTCTCCTACCTTAATTTGTCTGAGGAGCAGTGTTTGCGCAGGCTGCGCTTCAGCAAGGAGGTGGTCACTGAGCTCTGCCACCTGCTGCAGCCAGATCTGCAGCCTCAACTGAGGACCAGGACGTCTCTGTCGGTGGCAGTGAAGGTCACAGTGGTTCTGAATTTTTATGCCATCAGCTCCTTTCAAGCAGCTACTGGGGACATCTCCCAGTTCGCGGTCCATTGCTGTATCTGTCAGGTCACAAATGTCCTCTATAAAAGGAGACGCCAGTACATCTCTTTCCCGATGACCCGGGCCAAACATCATGAACGCGCATTGGGCTTTGCGAGGATAGCGGGCTTCCCCATGGTGCAGGGCACCATTGACTGCACGCATGTGGCATTGCGGGCACTGCATGAGAATGCAGAGGTTTTCCTAAACCGCAAGGGGTTCCACTCCTTAAACATCCAGTTGGTCTGTGACCACAGACAGCTGATACTCGCTGTCAATGCCCGCTATCCTGGGAGCAGCCACGATGCTTTCATCCTGCGCCAGACTGGTGTGCCAGACCTTTTCCAGGCACCGCATCAGCCAAGTGGTTGGCTCCTCAGGGACAAGGGTTATCCACTCTGCATCTGGCTGATGACACCGCTCCGTAATCCCAACACCCCTGCTGAGCTGCGGTACAATGAGAGCCATCTCGCCACCAGGAACATCATTGAGCAGACGATCGGCTTGCTCAAGCAACAGTTCCACAGTCTGGACCACTCAGGAGGAGCCCTGCAGTACTCGCCTGAGTGAGTCTCCCTCTTCATAGTTGTGTGCTGCATTCTTCATAACCTGGCAATCCTCAGGACCCAGCCAATTCCACCAGGCCTTGGAGCACCACTGGAGGTGGAAGAAGAGGAGGAGGAAGAGGAGGAGGATGATCATCAGCAGCACCAAGGCGGGAGGGAGGCCCACAATGTTGAAACTGCAAGGGCCGTCCGTCAACGACTGATCACAAGCCGCTTCTAGGCCCCTACTGAGGAAATGGCTTCTGGCATGGAGAACAACATGAATGAAAGCAAGCCGCAACCGCAAAGCCGGCCAAGGCAGCAATGATTCCAAAGGCCAAACCTGTACATATTGAATACAAAAACTTTTTTATTTTACAAACTCTGTGTGTGTCATTTCTTCATGACAAACTAATAGAAATTAACATAACTGGATCTCACAACCTGGAGATAATGTCCAAAACACTGAAAAAAAGTTTGAACACGAACCTCGGCCTTTAATAAAAAAATTCCCAACATTTTGTCACACCTCCTACTTTTTGCCCTTCGAGGGTGATCTCCATCCCTTGCGAACTTCCCCCCTTCCCACCCTACTGCTCCTCCATAATGGGGCCCCAGTGGCTGCAGCAAGGCTGGTGTAAGGCTGCTGATTGTCAGACCCTGACACTGCAGATGCCCTTGAAGGACGGCCTTGACCAGCTCTGGGCCTGGAGGGCCCGGCTGCAGACTGCACCAACTCTGCATGGGCGGCAGCAGTCTGGGCTACAGGCGGTGGCAAGTGCAATGGAGAAGTGACAGTGGTGGCAGCAGGAATGCTGTCATCTTGAGAGAGGACAGCAACTCCCTGCTCGACCAACACACTGGCACTCCCACGGGGCAGCACCTCAGCATCCGGAGCAATCTGCTGGAGCACAGATTGCTGGCCTGCTGCGGTGCGGTGAGAGTCCCAGGGAAATGTGTCCGAACCAGCGACAATGGCAGCAGTCAGTGCTTGCATGGCCTCAATATGAGACTGCATGAAACCAGTCTGAGATTGGATCACGGCAGCTAGTGACTGAATTGCAGCACTAAGCATTAGCGTGGCATCCGCCTGTGCTACAGCATAGTGCTCCACACACCTTGCCAGTGCATCAATGCTTTCGGGCACCCTTCCCACTGCACCCATGAGCTGAGTGTGCATGTCCACCACCTGGGTGTTCATTTCAACGATGAGCCGCTCCTCCTCTGCGTCCAGTGCAGCAGGACTCGCTGGCATACTGTCCCTCCGGGGAGAAGGCCCCCGAGCTTCCCTAGCCACATCGCATTGCTGCAGCCCGCTGGGTCCCGGAGCTTCACCCTCATCAGACCCTTCCCCCCTGCTCCCCTCCAGGGAAGAAGTGGTCCCAGTGTGGGCATGGGCTTCCTCGGGAGAGGGTGGCGCCAATGCTCCGGCTTCCTCTTCCTCCTCGCCTGCAGCTTCGCTCCCACTGGCAGCTTGAGGGTCCATCTCCTCAGCTGGTGAATCACCATCTGAAAGCAGGGAGGTACAAGAGTGGCATTAGCGAGAGGACAGGGGGTCAGTAAGGGAGGAAGGAGTGGAGTGGTTTAGTAAGTTGGATTGAAAGTGTCAAAGGCTAGTGTTGTGAGGGACAAGTGGAATGAGAGAGGAGAGAAAGCTGATGACCTTACCATTGCTGTCCTGAACGGGGTCAACCTCTCCAGGGGCAACGGGACCGATCACCTGGCTTGCCACAATCCTGTGGACGCGCGCCTCAAGATCGCTGAGGGGTTGCAGATGAGGCCACCCTCCACCCATCCATTGCTGCTGTCTCCTGTTACGAGATAGCTTGGCCTGCAAGAAAAAGGATGGCGTCTGAGTAAATATACAGCCATGGCCTTGCCTGATGTGCCTCCCATAGTTGAATAGCCCTTACTGTATGCAAGGTGTGGAATGTGCATGTGTGTTTCATGAGAGGGCCATAGGTGTTGGATGAGTGTTGGGCATTGGGGTTTTAAGACCCTCTGTCCATAGAGTGAGGTTGAAATGGAGGGCTGGAAAGGTATTGAAAAAAAGCCACACACCTTGACGACCCGAGTGAGGTCGTTGAACTTTTTGGGACATTGAGTATGGGTCCTGGGCACCATGCTCCTGGAGGATATGTGCTGAGCCACCTCCCTCCACACTCTTCTGTAGTCGCACGGCAAAGGCCTCCTGCTACTCTCAGGGTAGAGTATAGATCTTCTGCGCTCCACCGCGCCAACCAGAGCCTCCAAGGCCCGCTCGCTGAAGTGCTGACCTCGTTCTCTCACCCTCTCCATAGTCCTTGGCTGGAAAATGTAGTCACAGGTCTCTCCAGGCTGAGATTCAAGGCTCCAATGAGCAGGGTGTGGCTGGAGAGCAAGATCGACCCTCCCCTTTAAGAACTGGCCGGCGCCAGTGTGTCTGTGTTCCATCGCTAACTGACATCACCTATGCTGTGCCCGCGCTCTGAGTTAGCGCCTCGCTCCTTGGCCTTTGCGCCTTAAGACAGGTGTGCAGTGCCTGATTTCGCGCTCCAATCACCTCCAGGGGCGATAAAAGTCAAGTTTGCAGTCGGAGGTGATAATTAGCGGCAGGCGCTAAACTTTGCGCCCGGCCGATAATTGCGCCCCAAACGGGGCGATACTGAATTTCTCCCCCAAGAAGTCTTACTGCAATTATATAGGGCCTTGGTGAGACCACACCTGGAGAATTGTGTACAATTTTGGTCTCCTTACCTAAGGAAGGATATACTTGCCATAGAAGGCGTGCACCAAAGGGACACTAGACTGATTCCTGGGATGAGGAGAGATTAAGTAGACTAGGCCCATTTTCCCTGGAGTTTTGAATTTAGAAGAATGAGAGGTGATCTCATTGAAACCCATAAAATTCTCAAAGGGCTTGATTTTTGGCTGCTAAGGGAATCAAGGGATAAGGGGATAGTGCGGGAAGGTGGAGTTGAGGTAGAAGATCAGCCATGATCTTATTGAATGGTGGAGCAGGCTCAGCGGTGGTATCAGCAAACACAAATCTCCTGGAAAGTTGTTTGCGGGTATGTTGATGTTCTCTGATGTCCTGTAATTAACATGGCTGTTACGTGCAGGAGGAACTGTTTGTCTGTGTGTGTGTGTGTGTATGTGTGTGTGTGTGTGTAGTAACAGGACTGATGTTGTATTAATAAAATTCTGTTGACTTCTATATATATATATATATATATATATAAGCAAGTGATAAACAAACTGTACATTACTTTTAGATGTAATCATGCTGCAGTCCTCAGAAAGATTTTTTAAATTATATGAGTGCCATATTTGTCTGCAGAAACACTCAAAACACTCATTCACAGGTTTTGTACTAGATATTTGACTGAGCAGCAATTGATTAGCATTGCCAGTTCAAATCCTGGAGTTATGAAAAAAATTGTAGAAATTAGTCATTTTTGGTAGCATTTAAATACTGGATAGGTGTGGATACAAAATGTTAATATTAACTATCAAGTTGACATGGTTCTAGATAAACAGCAACCTAAGACTAGATCCAGCCCTATTCTGTGCATTGTAATGGGATACTGGTTGTGTTGAATCACTGGTCTCTAGCACATGAATACACATAGCATTTCCTGTCATAAAATGCACAAAGAGCTCTGTCATGAGAAACAGTCGCAAAGGGGCAATTCTTCATGTCATCAGTATTTTGCTTCAGGTGCAATGGAGCTGCGGAGTCCAAACAGAAAGCATAACAGAGGAACAATCAGTTACGGAACTGACAGTCACAGCAACCTTGAATAAATCTTCATTGGAGATTTTGGGATCAGCACATGAACTCTCAAATACAATATAACAATGAGCTATTTAATGATATAACATGTAGCATTGGGACTTTCTGTGCTTCTCTTTGTGAAAAACAGCTTGCTATAACACCCACAAACGTGCTGATCATACAATATGGTGACCCTTTTTCTTCTGGATCCCAGTGGACTGTGCCAGCTGGTTATATACTCTGTTAAATGACATCACATACATTTTTGTGTTCTGGATTATAAGGAGGTCTGACAAAAAATACTCAAGTAGTGGCATATGGATTGACAGGAAAACAAATTGAGAACTGCATAAAATTCCGAGTGTATTTTCATATTTTTGACTTTTACAAAATGTTATCCGATTCCTCTTTAGCATTTTAGGAATTCCTGCATTAAATCATTTCTTTAGACCCGATTGTCAAGTGGAAACAAAAAGGTTTGTTTATTTAGCATTACTTTGAATAATTTTGATGCTAGTGCTTAAAACAAAGTATGTGGCAATTCATTATACAGGGTACCTTTAGAAAAAGGACGACATTTGGCATTAGAAGTTGGCAGCAATTCATCATTCCAAATATAGTCGACTCTTTCTATAAGAATTCCTCAGAGCCAGACAAAAATTGTGTTATGATGTTGAATATGAAAGATTTACACCATTTCTGAATGAAGAAGAAGCACTGGGGTCAATTTTCATCTTCACCGCCTAGGCAGAAATCTGGCAGGACAGGTTGTAGATCCTGGCCGACTATCATTCCATAACAGGTAGGCGATCCGGTCTGCCAGATTATCGCCCAGGCTTTGAAGATCAAAATATACCCCAGTGTATTATTGATAGAGCTATAGGCCCCGATCCTGACAGGGGTGGGTTCTGTAGGTGGGGCGCGGAGTTTCGGATGGGAAACCAGGAAGTCTGGGTATCCCCGCATGCTGTGGAGTTTTAAGAAGTCTGGGTTTCTTCGCATGCTGTGGAGTTTTAACTCGACAGCATACGTATTTTTTCTTTCCCAGGATCCCTGCTCGGAAGGCAGCCTGATTGACAAGCTTGGCTTCCAGTCGGGCGGAGAGCACTCCAGAGCAGGCTGCAGCTGCTAGTGGGAGCATGGGGAGGTTCGATACCTAATCCCGGAGGTGGGGGGTGGGGGGGGGGGGGGGGGGATCCGGTCCCCGAGGCCGTGGGCGGTGGAGTGGTCTTTGTAACGGAGGAGTCTGATGGGTGGGGAGGTTCCGATCAAAGGGAAGAAGGTAAGCTTGGTGGGCCGAGGGGAAGCACTCCTGTTCCACTTGGCACACAAACAGTGCCATAAAGGCACTTACCTTCTCCCCAAAGATGTCCTCGCCTCTCTTGAGCTGCCGAATTTCCAGAGGCCTGGGAAACCCGGCCAGCCAGGGTTAAGCCTGCAAAGCAGATTAAATCTGAGGCTGCCAGCATCATTAAAATATTTAAATTGCCAACCCGCCTCCTGGGAGCAGGTTGGCTGCCTGCCCGCTGCCCCACCTCAGTTAAACCTGGAGTGGGTGGTTTGGAGGCCGGTTGGGGTCGGGCTTGAAATTTAAAAAAATTTTAACATCTCACCTGATCCCAACCCACCCGTTTTTGGAGGTTAAAATTTGCTCCATAGGTTTTGCATGAAGTGCATTCTCGTGGAGTGCCAGAAGCTGTGCGAAGCCAGGGGACCAAAGTGTTCCCTATTGTGTGTAGAATCCTTTTATATAAAATATCAGGCCTCTCAACTCCAGGGAGCAGGGACTTCATGAGACACATATATTTGTGAAAAATGCACAACCTTAACCATAGGAAATGGTGGTGTATATATACAAACAATTGCTGGGAGAAGGGGATTGTAGTTAAATAGTCAAACACTATATCATTTTAAAGTAAAAGCAATTAATTATATGACAATAGTCTGGGGTCTGAAGAATGGTTGTGATGTTTAGCTGCTAATATGGAGTTGTGTTTACAGCCACTGGTCACCATGGTCCCTTAAGGAAGTTTGCTCAGTAGGGACACCCTGAGGTCGATTAGAGGCTATTTGCTAAGTGGCACTTGGAGAATTATTTTCTTTAAATTTTTAAAGCAGCTTTTTTACAAAGGGGGCACCTATGACTGTTTCTAGGGAGACCTTTAACTCCAGCATAAGCGCCAGGATCATTGGCCTACAGATTTTGGGACCAATAATTGTATGTGTATGTGCGAGCGGATCACTCATGGCGTTTCTCATGTTAAGTAGAATGGTATCAACATCTTGGTTACAAAAGCAGAGGCTGGGTACTCTGCAATGGGTTGCTCACTTCCTGACCCCTCAAAGTCCCTCCACTATCTATCAGGCTCAAGTCAGGAGTTTGATGAAATACTTACCAGTTGCTTGGATAGTTGTAGCCAGAACAACTCACAGGAAGCTCATCATCATCCACAACAGAGCAGTCTGCTTGATCGGTGCCTCTGCCACTGGACTGAATATCCACCCACTCCACCATCAGTACACTGTGGCTGTAGTATGTACGATCTACAGGATGCGCTGCAGTAACTCACCAAGGTTACTTCGACGACATCTCTCTTCCCTTCACCTCTACCACCAAGAAGAACAAAAGCAGTAATTTTGTGGGAACACCATCACCTCCAAGTTCCCCTCCAAGTCATACACCATCCTGACTCACACATACATTGCCATTCCTTCATCGTCACTGGGTCAATATCCTGGAAATCTCTACCTAACACTATTATGGGGGCTCCATCATTACAATGACTGCAGCGCTTGAAGGAGAAGACCCACCACCACCTACCCAGGGCAACTAGTGATGGGCAGTGAATGCAGCCTTGCCTGCATTGATCACATTCCTAGAACAAATAAGTAAAATACGTTAGGGATTTTGTTGCAATTTGTTGCTTTCGGCAGGGAGCTTTGCCCACCAAGAGCATATATCGGAGATTCAGGTGTACACTGATCCCAACATGATTCTCCACCTATTTTGATCAGAAAATTGTGGACAATGTGCACCCGATTGTCAGAGATGCACCATCAGCAGGCAACATTCTCCATCGGCAGTACAGAGTCAGAAAACTCCCTGTGCTGTTTTTGAAAAAAAGAAAAAAAGAAAGACTTGCATTTATATAGCGCCTTTCGCAACCACCGGACGTCTCAAAGCACTGTACCGCCAATGAAGTACTTTTGAAGTGGAGTCACTGTTGTAATGTGGGAAATGCAGCAGCCAATTTGCACACAGCAAGCTCCCACAAACATCAATGTGAAAATGACCAGATAATCTGTTTTTGTTATGTTGGTTGAGGGAGAAATATTGGCCAGGACACCAGGGATAACTCCGCTGCTCTTCTTCGAAATATTGCCATGGGATCTTTCACATCCACCTGAGAGAGCAGACAGGGCCTCGGTTTAACATCTCATCTGAAAGACGGCACCTCCGACAGTGCAGCACTCCACTGGAGTGTCAGCCTAGCTTTATGTGTGCAAGTCCCTGGAGTGGGACTTGAACCCACAATCTTCTGACTCAGAGGTGAGTGTGCTATCAACTGAGCCACAGCTGACACTGTTTTAAAACAACAAAAGCCGTACCATGTAACATACAGTTTCATTCTGCTGCTAAAGTGGCCTGTGCCTTTAAGGCTACAAAATCTGATCGTTGTAATTTCCAAAGTCAATTAGAGGTTACTTACTCGATAGCAAAATTACTTCTTGCAATTTAGTATACTGTATTCGCTGCTCACGATGCAGTCTCTACATTGGGGAGACCAAACGCAGATTGGGTGACCACTTTGTGGAACACCTCCGTTCAGTCCGTAAGGGTGACCCTGAGCTTCCGGTCGCCTGTCACTTTAATTCACCACTTCACTCCCACTCTGATCTCTCTGTCCTCGGCCTATTACATTGTTCCAATGAAGCTCAACGTAAGCTCGAGGAACAGCACCTCATCTTTCGATTAGGCACTTTACAGCCTTCCGGACTTAACATCGAGTTCAACAATTTCAGACAATAATCCCTGCCCCCATTTTTCATGCTGTATGATTTTGCCATTCCCATTTGCAACATTTTATCTTTCCTGCCTCTTACATAAGCACAGTATGTTCTTTCAACTCCTTCCTCCCCTCCTAACCCCCTCCCCCCCGCCCCCCTGTCTCTGCACCTGCTTAATATCTGTTACATCTCCAGCTTTTTCCAGTTCTGATGAAGGGTCCCAGACCTGAAATGTTAACTCTGTTTCTCTCTCCACGGATGCTGCCTGGCCTGCTGAGTATTTCCAGCATTTTCTGTTGTTATTTCAGAGGTTACTTACTGTTGGTGAGAGATGTTTGCAGCTTGGGACATGCTTATGAACTCTGGTCAATAGAAACCACCATGAAATAGCAGCCTTTTCTCTTTTTTTATTTTGACACTTAAGTATGATATCTGAAGTGTGACAGATGCGAGTTAAGATGCAAGATTGTTATTATATGATAGATAGAGAAAGAGGAATAACAGTCTTGATTCATACTGCAGAGACCCTGCTATCCTCCCAATAAAAAGACCATTTTTAAATTCCATACTGTATGGCTTCATACAACCGAGTTTGACCTTGTGTTACTGTTCCTCTAACTCATGTTTTACAGATTCCTTTCAGAATGCATTTTAACTTAGCATTATAACTCGATAGGCTTGCTTTACTGTAGCTAAGGTTTTAGACATTTCTTCAGAGCTTGGTCATCTCGTCTCACTCACAGGTAAATTGCCTTGTTGACAGCCTTGCTGTCTATGGTAGATGCTGAATTTATTGTTTCATCTGTACCCAGTCTCTTTAGAGAACAGTATAATGAGAATTTTCATGATGTATATCCCATCCTCTCTTCCTGCCATCACCAACATCAGGAATGATATTCACATGATTTTTGTGATCTGTTTGTACATAATGAGCCTTTGGCAGGAGAAGCACTCTTTTCAGTAAAGTACGAGATGGCTGTGGGCAGCACTGCCATTTCACTTTCTGTTTCAAACCCACAGGGCTCTTGTTCTGGCTTCAAATGGAAAAAGTGGATGAGCACAAAAGCAGCTGCTTTTAAAAGGATAGTCTTATAGCCTTCCTTCTTGTGCCATGTTTAGTTACAGCTGTTTTGACATGATGTACAAATGGTGCATGAAGGAAAAGAATGTTTAGTGTAAAAAAGTTCAGAACAACATCATTAAACTTTAGACGTTAAAATATCCCAGACCCTGTCTGCTGAATCATTTGTAGAAATTGCTCTAGTTTTAAAACAGTTAAAACCATGACTTGGTCATAACATTAGATTAATGTGAGGCACATATCTGCTGTAAGCATTGAGGTTGAGACAGTGTCTAAATCCCAACTACTACATTCAACAACTGGATTGTAGGCAACCACTTTAATCAGCTGATTTTGCATTAAAACTTTTGACTATGGCTTCCATTTTGGAGATAATGACTGCCATTTTGTGATCAAGCTTCTTTGTAGTTATTCACAGAACGTGTGAAAGGGAGCAGGCAAGGTGTCGAGACAGAAAAAAGGCTTCCAGAGCAGCGAAGGAAAAATGGATCATTTAACATTTGGATAATGTGTGTTGAAGAGACCGAAGAAACTGCAAAGATGAATTAGCAGAAATAGAGTAGCACTCCCAACCGGCCTCCAAACCACCCACTCCAGGTTTAGCTGAGGTGGGGCAGCGGGCAGGCAGCCAACCTGCTCCCAGGAGGCGGGTTGGCAATTTAAATATTTTAATGATGCTGGCAGGCTCAGATTTAATCTGCTTTGCAGGTTTAACCCTGGCTGGCTGGGGTTCCCAGGCCTCTGAAAATTCGGCAGCTCAAGAGAGGCGAGGACATCTTTGGGGAGAAGGTAAGTGCCTTTATGGCACTGTTTGTGTACCAAGTGGAACAGGAGTGCTTCCCCTCGGCCCACCAAGCTTACCTTCTTCCCTTGGATTGGAACCTCCCCACCCATCAGACTCCTCCCTTACAAAGACCACTCCACCGCCCATGGCCTCGGGGACCAGATCCGCTCCCCACCCCACCCCCCCACCTCCGGGATTAGGTATCGAACCCCCCCATGCTCCCAATAGCAGCTGCAGCCTGCTCTGGAGTTTGGGCTATTCACAATCTACATCAATAATTTGGATGAGGGGACCAAATGTAATATAGCCAAGTTTGCTGATGATACAAAGCTGGGTGGGAATGTAAGGAGCTCTCACAGGGCTCCTCAAATCTCACTGTCAGCTGTAGCTAGTTGGTAGCACTCTCAATTCTGAGTCATTAGGTTGTGGGTTCATAGTCCCACTCCAGAGAATTGAGCACAAAAATCTAGGCTGACACTCCAGTGCAGTACTGAGGGAGTGCTGCACTGTCAGAAGTGCCGTCTTTCGAATAAGACATTAAACCGAGGCCCCGTCTGCTCTCTCAGGGGGATGTAAAAGATCCCATGGCACTATTTCGAAGAAGAACAGGGGAGTTATCTCTGGTGTCCTGGCCAATAGTTATCCCTCAATCAACATCACTAAAACAGATTATCTGGTCATTATCACATTGATGTTTGAGGGTATTTGCTGTGTACAAATTGGCTGCCGCGTTATCTACATTACAACAGTGACTACACTTCAAAAGTACTTCATTGGCTGTAAAGTGCTTTAGGATGTCTGGTGGTCATGAAAGGCGCTATATAAAGGCAAGTCTTTTTTTTCTTTAAAGCGAACCCTGTTCTTACCTCTCTGCTTTTCTTTAAGTGATGCATCTTCTTCTGGTCCTTCTGCCAGCTACTCAAAATAGTTTGCTCAGAGTTCCCTTTCTTGACAAATGGTCACACTTATCTACATAACACTTTTAGCCGTTCTCCCTCCCCATTAAAAATCTTATTGTAATATACCTGTGATTAAAAATTCAGCATTTATGTCTGAGGTGGGTCATGGTATTGGCTTTTCTCTTGGTGTCACAGTATATATAGAGTTAAAGCTCACAAGAAGTGCCCCAACTTGTTTTGATACACATTCGTCCCAGAACAGAAATTATGTCTGGTCAGGTATCCAGAGTATTTGATTAAGTACAAGCTTCTTGTGGATTTTGTTTGTATATATGTTTAATTGGCAGCTGTTTTTGAGTTTAAGAGATTCATAATGAAATTTCATTATCTAGTAAAATTTTGAAGAGTATTTCTCTTGTTCCAACAGAGAAGTACAGTTACAGCCTTCAAGGAGAGATAGATGAGTCAGAGTGATTCTGTGGATGGCCAGTAAAAAGCCTCCATGTAAGATTAAAATTCAGGGACTTTGAAGGGAGCTTTAAAGTAAAGAGCGCATGGGTTTGGGTTCAGGAGGTCGTTAAAATCGGCAGAAATGTCAGTGCATCCGGAAGCCGGCTCCAATGCACCGACATCCAGGTTTAACTCAGGCGTGTTTCAATGCATCTGTGTAACCTCCTCCGGAGAAGCGGGTTACTATCTATAATATTTAAATAAGCCAATTTGAACCAGATTTTGATCAGGATTTAAATTTAATGTAACATGCATGGGTTTCCGTGCTTCTGAAACTCGCCATTGAAACAAAGGCAAGAAGATAGAATGGCAATTCATGGGGCTCATTAAAAGTCAAGCATACAACATCACTAAATACTCAGGGCTCACAGCTGCTTTCTTACCTTCCACTGGGAAAGGGCTTGTTGAGAGTACTTGTGAGGAGAGGCTGGTTTGTGCGCTTTGGAGGTATTGAGACTGAAGACCAGGATGGGTGGCATCACGGCTGCCTTAGATTTGACCACGGACGAGGAGCAAGATGACCATCAGCAGCAGCAACAGCCTGCTGTGGAGAGACCTGCAGTATCTAGGATCTCCTCGTCGGCTGCACATAAATGTATAAGGCAGGTCACTGTTGGATTGTTGCCAGAGCCAGCAATTATGTCAACTTTGTCTGTGATGATGCTAGTCAGAGTGGGTGCTCATGTTTGCATCTCTGGTTGGCTTACCGGAGTTGTAGGGTGTCATCGACTGCACACACGTGGCAATCCATGCACCCCCAGAACAAGCAGGAGCATTCGTAAACCGCAGGGGGTGCCATTCCATCAATGTGCAGTTGGTGTGCAACCAAAATAAAAGGTTTATGCAGGTGTGCGCCAAATTTCCAGGGAGCTGCAATGATGCTTTCATCCTGCGGCAGCCCAAGCTCCCTGACCTCGTTGGACCTGCAAGCAGACTTAAGGGGTGGCTGCTAGGAGGCAAAGGATACCCGCTTCAAACTTGGCTGAAGACACATGTCAGAAACTCCACCAATGAAGCCCAAGAGTGACACAACGACAGCCATATGACAACCAGATGTGTCATTGAGCAAGCGATCGACATACACAAGGTGTGCTACAGGTGCCTGGACAGATCTGGAGGCACCCCTTAGTACTTATCAGCCAGGGTCTCTAGAATGATCGTGGTGTGCTGCGCTCTGCACAATATTGTGCAGCAGCAAGGATTGGAGCTGCAGGAGGAACAGGTTTGCTTCTGCGGACGAATCCAATGACGATGAGGAGGAGGGTGAGGAGGAGACAGAGGATGAAGATAGTGACCTCAACGCTGCACCAGCTGCTCACAGAAGGCTTCCCTTATAGCTGTAAGGTTCAGTTAGTCACTACCACTGGACCGATGTAACAACCAGATCCAACGGTCACTCTCCCCCTCCCCCACCCCCTCCCCGCAATTCCACTGATACAAAGCTGTCTTGTAGCCAACCATCCGCCCATTGCACATCGCCCCATTGGTCCTTGTCAATTCATGACTTCCCATTCATCAACAAGTAACTGAAAGGCGAGTTGCCACCGAGCAAACAAGAATGGGCAATACGGGAAAGTGGTGCAAAGTCATCAATGTTATGTGGTTCTAGTAAACTTAACAAGGTAACATTTTGTCAAACACCCGTGTTTATACCCTTGTTGAACTACAAAGTTTGCTCTTCCTTTTCCTATCACTCCTATGTAGGTTCAGCAGAGGTATGGGCAAGCTGCTCAGATCTCTGCTCTGACTGGCCTGTCTGGGCCGACGACCTCTGGGTGTTGGAGCCCTTGAGGGCCCCACCAAAGACTGCTCCACCTGCAACTGCGCAGGAGCGGACTCGACCATCAGGAGAAAAAGCAGTACATCAGGTACTGGCTAAGGGGTGAGAAGTGGAATCGCTTTGAGTAGAGTCCCCACTTCCAAGTACCCTTTCGTCATCATCCTTCTCATGGGCCAGCCACACTTCACTCCTACCAATCTGTTGGAGAGCAGCTTGGTGCAGATCCATGACACGCTGTAATGTCAAGGCTAAGGTGCCTCTCATCCTACTTAAGGCGACAGACATGTTGGCATCCAGAGTCTACACAGCTGTGGTCAAGGCCTGCATAGACTCATTTGATTGCCGTGATTGACGTTCCACAGAATTGACCAATCTATCAATGGAAGAAGACATACTCACAATGCCCTGCGACATCACCCCACTCATGCTTGAGGTGGATTCCTCCATTCTCTCTGCAATCGTGACAGAGTGCGTTGAAGTCCTATCAGTATCACAGATTTTCTGCTGCCCCTCAATGGTTATCCTTTTCATCGATGGCACCGGGGTACAGCGTCTGTGTCCAGCTGAGCAGAGCTTGGAGAGGGCTGCGCCCTCCGACGCAGACTCCCCACAGCTGTCCTTGCCACCACTCTCTGCTCTTGCTCACTTGTGAACTGTGATGCACCAGGTGAGATGCCACCTAATTCTCTAGCTGGACTGCCCCCCCCCGCCCACCCCCACTCAGAACCCAGCTCGAGGAACAGCACCTCATCTTTCTTTTAGGCACCCTACAGCCCTCTGGACTCAACATCGAGTTCAACAATTTCAGATCATAACCTCGTCCCCTATCACATTTATATTTTTTTATTTTATTTTTTTATCCACCTTTTTGTTTGGCCTTTTTTTTCACCTCCCAGAAGCTGGCATCTGCCCTTCATTCTGCCAGCGCATCTCACACTTCATCTAGCCTCAACCTGTCACATTAACACCTCCTCTTGCCTTGATTATCTCTTAATGTCTCTCAATGTCTCTTAATCTCTCCTGCTTTCTATCCCACCACTGACCTTCCCTTTTGTTCTTTCATCCCCTCCCCCTTTTCCTAGCTTTATACTTGCTTTAAATCTATTTCATTTCCTGCTTTTTTCCAGTTCTGACGAAAGGTCTTCGACCTGAAACGTTATCTCTGTTTCTCTCTCCACGGATGCTGCCTGGCCTGCTGAGTTTTTCCAGCATTTTCTGTTGTTATTTCTAAGTTATTATCTGGGCCCTTGTGTCCAGCCCAGTTTAATTTGCAGTTTGCTGCTTTTTATGTTCCAAGGAGGGATAGTTAAGTCTGTAGCTATTGTAATTCTACAGTATGTCATTGCTACTGTTCACTTGTCTATTTGTGGTTTAATAAATCTGCTTGGAAGTTTTTAGCATAAGCCACATTCTAGTGAAGTGTTCACTCTAAAGTTTTTCAAAGTTAAAGAAGGATTGCTACAAATCACTTGATATTGAACATTTAACTGCACATTTCAGGCCATAGTGAAAGAGAGCTCCCATATATGAATGGTTTGAAGAGCTGAACCCAAGAGAAATATCTCGAGTAAATACCATTTCATTACAGAGGTTGTCAGCACATACAGTGCCTCGTCATTAAATCAGCTTTTTCTCAAGTTTGATTCAGCAATTATCCATGAATATTGCATTCTCCACAGCTGGATTAATGAACTTTGACATTTATACCGACTAAATGGCTAGTTAG
Organism: Squalus acanthias; assembly: GCA_030390025.1. Taxonomy (NCBI): domain Eukaryota; kingdom Metazoa; phylum Chordata; class Chondrichthyes; order Squaliformes; family Squalidae; genus Squalus; species Squalus acanthias. The sequence continues at coordinate 101,104,172 of CM059426.1, read as the reverse complement.
CTGCTTGAGAAGCCGCATTATTTTAGGTGTGTTGTGATTGGCTGTTATTTTTCAAGTGTACTAATGAAATTGCATTCTCAGGAATTGTACTGAGCTTTCAAATGATTTTGCAAATGACTCATAAAACATGATGGCAAACAAAAATTTCTACCATTTGTTAAAAAAGAGGACAATGTAACACTTTGTCACAGAACTCATGAGGAACCCTTGATACTTGCAACAGAATACAAAATAATGAGCTGAACACTCACTTCTAACTTTTATTTAAAAGATGACATTATTTATGTCTAGAGAAGAGCCTACTGTCAACTAAGAATTACTGCACTGTTCAGTCGAGCCAACTACTCTTCTTTATCATTATTGACTTGTGTATTTGAGAGTAATTTTAAGTACTCTGGTATCTGGCACAATTGGTAGTGTGCCCAAGGATTGAACAAAGAACACTTCACTGTATTTTGTAATTGCTGGCTTTATTACTCATGTGATCTTCACGAGTATAAGCACTTCGCTAGATTGTGGTTTAGGCAACAACTGCCATGCAAATTTATCAAACTGTAAGTAAATAAGTTACCAGTAACAATGATACACTGGAGAATTTACAGTAATTAGTAAGCTTAACTATCTCCTTGAGTATGTAGAAAATAGAATATTGTTTTTTTCACCCGCCTCCCCAGCCACTCACTCAGGCTGAATCAAACTGTGTAAAACTTTGGCATCCTGTTCAACTGAGACCTGAGCTTCTAACCTCATTATCCTAGCCATCACCAAGACTGCTTACTTCCACCCCCACTTCTGCCCTTACCTTCGCTCCCCTGCTACTGAAACCCTTATCCATAGCTTTTGTTGAATATCTCTCGGCTTTATTTTTTTTTCAGTGTGCTCCTCGAATAGGCTGTGACCATGACTTTCAATCCTTCTTAAATATACAAATTGTGCCTGGGTCTGGAGAGTTTTTAATGTGACACTTCTGTTCAAAAACGTAGGCGTTTCTGCATCCGTTGATGTGAGTCCCACATGGTGTGTTGCCTTCCTGGTACCAGGGTAAAGGACATCACTGAGAGGGTGCAGAACATTTTTTTTGGGGGGTAGGGGAACTGCCAGAAGTTATGGTCCATGCAGGAACCAATGACACAGGAAGGAAAAGGGTTGAAATCCTGCAGTCATAGTTTGAGGTGCTAGCAGGACCTCAAAGGTAGTAATCTCTGGATTACTTCCAGTGCCATGAATTAGTGAATATAGGAATAGTAAGATAGGACAAGTTAATGCATGGATGGAGAAATAGTGCAGGAGAGAAAACTTCAGATTCCTGGGACATTGGAACCAGTTCTGGGGCAGGAGGGACATGTTCAAGGTGGACGGTTGCACCTCAACAGAGCAGGGACCAATGTCCTCGTGGGAAGGTTAGCTAATACTGTGGAGGAGGGTTTAAACTAATTTGGCAGGGGGATTGGCACAAGGATGAAACATTAGAGAGGAGAAATAAGGTGCACAGAGGACTGGGAGAGGCAAATAGTACTTGAGTAAAGAGTAGTTCAAGGCAGTCTAATATTGGTTTGGATTGCATGTATGTAAATGCACATAGCGTGGTAAATAAGGTTGGTGAGCTGTAGGCACGAGTCGCCACATGGGACTGTGATATAGTGGCAATAACAGTGACCTGGCTCAATGAAGGGGAGGATTGGAAACTTAATACAATATTCCTGGCTACAAGATATTCAGGAAAGAAAGGGAGGGAAAAATAGGTGTTGGGGGGGTGGGGGCTGTTGGCAGTATTGATCAAAGAAAGTGTAATAGCACTGGAGAGGGTTGATGTAGTTGCGGGATGATGTAGTTGAGGGATCAAAGGCAGAGTCTACATGGTCAAAATTAAGGAATAATAGAGGAACTATAATGCTACTGGGTGTATAGTAAAGGCCACCGAATAATGGGAAGGAGATAGAGGAGCAAATTTGCAGGCAATTTATAGAAAGATACAATAACTACATAGTAGTGATAGTGGAGAACTTTAATTATCCTAATATATACTGGGATAGTAACAGTATAAAGGGCAAAGAGGGGGATGAATTCCTGAAATGTGTACAAGATCAGTGTGTTTCCAGCCGAACAAGGAAGGAAGCAGTGCTGGCTCTAGTTCTGTGGAATGTAGATCATGTTTCAGCGGGAAAGCATTTGAGTAACAGTGATCATAATGTCATCAGTTTTAGAATAATTATGAAAAAGGACAAGGTACAATCAAGCAGGGCAAACTTCAGTGAGTTGAAAAAGGATATGGCCCAGGTGGATTGGAATCAAAAATTGGTTTGCAAAATAGTAATTGAATAATGGAAGGCCTTCAAAGAGGAGATGGTTGGGGTACAGAGTAGACATATTCCCATGAAGGGGAAAGCAAGGGCATCCAGAGCTCCCTGGATGATCTAGGGCTACAAATTTGCCTCCGTAACACCCGACTTTTCGGCATTATGGGTGCAATTTTGCACCAATAATGGTGACCGCACCACACACACACATACTGCTGGTGCATTTTTTTATTCGTTTATGGGATGTGGGCATCACTGGCAAGGCCAGCATTTATTGTCCATCCCTAATTGCCCTTGAGAAGCTGGTGGTGATCTGCCTTCTTGAACCGCAGCAGTCCATGTGATGAAGGTACTCCCATAGTGCTGCACGTAGGGAGTTCCAGGATTTTGACGCAGCAGCAATGAAGGATTGGCGATATACTTCTAAGTCAGGATGGTGTGTGGCTTGGAGGAGAACTTGGAGGTGGTGGTGTTCCCATGCACCTGCTGCCCTTGTCATTCTAGATGGAAGAGGTCGTGGTTTTGGGAGGTGCTGCCGAAGAAGCCTTGGCGAGTTGCTGCAGTGCATCTTGTAGATAGTACACACTGCAGCCATGGTACACCGGTGGTGGAGGGAGTGAATGTTTAAGGTGGCGGATGGGGTGCCAATCAAGCGGGCTGCTTTGTCCTGGATGGTGTCGAGCTTTTTGAGTGTTGCTGGAGCTGCATTGATCCAGGCAAGTGGAGAGCATTCCATCACACTCCTTACTTGTGCCTTGTAGATGGTGGAAAGGCTTTGGGGAGTCAGGAGGTGAGATACTCGCTGCAGAATACCTAGCTTCTGACCTGCTCTTGTTGCCACAATATTTATGTGGCTGGCCCAGTTAAGTTTCTGGACAATGGTGACACCCAGGATGTTGATGGTGGGGGATTCAGCGATGGTAATGCCATTGAATGTCAAGGGACGGTGGTTAGACTCTCGCTTGTTGGAGATAGTCATTGCCTGGCACTTGTATGGCGTGAATGTTACCTGCCACTTATCAGCCCAAGCCTGAATGTCGTCCAGGTCTTGCTGCATGTGGGCATGGACTGCTTCATTATCTGAGGAGTTGTGAATGGCGTTGAACATTGTGCAGTCATCAGCGAACATCCCCATTTCTGACCTTATGTTGGAGAGAAGGTCATTGATGAAGCAGCTGAAGATGGTTGGGCCTAGGACACTGCCCTGAGGAACTCCTGCAAAGATTGACCTTCAACCACCACAACCATCTTCCTTTGTGCTAGGTATGACTCCAGCCAGTGGAGCATCTTCCCCCCGATTTCCATTGACTTCTGTTTTTCTAGGGCTTCTTGATGCCACACTCGGTCAAATGCTGCCTTGATGTCAAGGGCAGTCACTCTCTCCTCACCTCTGGAATTCAGCTCCTATGTCCATGTTTGGACCAAGGCTGTAATGAGGTCGGGAACCAAGTGGCCTTTCGCGAGCTTCTTTTCAGAGGCCGGAGTCGGGAGGAGCAGAGAGTGGCGGTTCAGTGAGTATTTAAACTCACTTTCATGGGCTTTTTTACAGAGGCCAGAGTCGGGAGGAGCAGAGATTGGCGGTTCAGTGAGTATTTAAACTCACTTTCGCGGGCTCTTTTCAGAGGCCGGAGTCGGGAGGAGCAGAGAGTGGCGGTTCAGTGAGTATTTAAACTCACTTTTGCAGGCTTTTTTTCAGAGGCTTACCAATCTCGCAGACCGGCGGCGGCGTTCCAGAGCCACGTCACGATTCAAAAGTGATGCAGGGCAAGAGGAAGCAGCTGATTGGGTGAGTACTGCCAGGTGAGTATTTATACTACTCGATAGTTTGACAGTTAAGGTTAATAGTTTATAAAGTTTAGACGGTCTTAATTTTATGGTTATAGTTTCTAAGGTCTCTGTTGTGTAGCGGGGAGTGCTAGTAAACAAGGGCCCTTGAGTATAACATTTAATTGTAGTGTAATTGGTGGTATTGATTTGATTTAATTTAATTTAAATTAATTAAAGGGTAAGTCATGGCAGCACAGCTCGGCCCCGTGGTAAGCTCCTCCTGCGCTATGTGGGAAATCAGGGACACTTCCTGTGTCCCTGACGACCATGTGTGCAGGAAGTGTATCCAGCTGCAGCTACTGGCAGACCACATTGTGGTGCTAGAGCTGCGAATGGATGCATACTGGAGCATTTGTGATGCTGAGGATGTCGTGGATATCACGTTTAATGAGTTGGTCACACTGCAGGTAAAGGCTGCACAGCCAGGAAGGGAATGGGTGACCGCCAGGCAGAGTAGTAGGCACAGACAGGTAGAGCTGGGGTCCCCTGTGGCCACCCCCCTCTCAAACAGATATACCACTTTGGATATTGTTGAGGGGGATGGCTTATCGGGGGAAGGCAGCAGCAAACAACTTCCTGGCACCATGGGTGGTTCTGCTGCACAGGAGGGGAGGAAAAAGAACGGGAGAGCTATAGTGATAGGGGATTCTATTGTAAGGGGAATAGATAGGCGTTTCTGCGGCCGCAAATGAGAGTCCAGGATGGTATGTTGCCTCCCTGGTGCAAGGGTCAAGGATGTCTCGGAGCGGCTACAGGGCATTCTGGAGGGGGAGGGTGAACAGCCAGTTGTTGTGGTGCATATAGGTACCAACAATATAGTTAAAAAACGGGATGAGGTCCTAAAAGCTGAATATAGGGAGTTAGGAGGTAAATTTAAAAATAGGACCTCAAAGGTAGTAATCTCAGGATTGCTACCAGTGCCACGTACTAGTCAGAGTAGAAATAGAAGTATATTTCAGATGAATACGTGGCTAGAAGAATGGTGTAATGAGGAGGGGTTCAAATTCCTGGGACATTGGAACCGGTTCTGGGGGAGGTGGGACCAGTACAAACTGGACGGTTTGCACCTGGGCAGGACCGGGACCGATGTCCAAGGGGAAGTGTTTGCTAGTGCTGTTGCGGAGGGTTTAAACTAAAATGGCAGGAGGTTGGGAACCTGTGCAGGGAGACAGAGGAATGGGAAGTAAGGATCGAAACACAAGACAGGAAGGAGAAAAGCAAAAGTGGAAGGTAGAGAAATCAAGGGTGTAAATCAAACATGGCCACAGTAAACAATGATTCTAAATGGTCTAAGAGTGTTAAAAAAACAAGCCTGAAGGCTCTGTGTCTTAATGCGAGGAGCATTCGTAATAAGTGTAGAATTTGCAATTTATCGCGATTTAAAAATAATGAGAAAGAGACATACAGTTTCGTAAACACAGCTTTATTTCAGCAAAATGCTGTCAGGTTTCAAAACGGACACAAGCAGCCTGTAAAATGGCCACCATGCCTCGTGGCAGAAGGTTCTACATTTTCAGCAGGCAGACAAGATGGCGTTTCAATAAACATTTCAGCAAGATCGGACAGGACTCAGCATATTGGGATAAGACAAGACGAGATTGTTTTGCATTTTAACACCCAAGCAAGGAATGTAAGTGCTGGAATTGGGTTTTCCATGCACAAACAAGGGCTACTGTACTGGGCAATTAGGGGCCCATCCAAAAGACATTTATACGCAAATTCCCCACGGCTCTACGATGAGAGAGCCGTTCGCGGGTACTCACAACAAGAATCGGAGGCCCCCAAAACCCCTCCAGGGAGACTCCTAGCCGGTTCCACAATGGGAGAAATATTAACGGGTACTCAGACAGTTACAAGCATCACCGAAACCCATTAACGACAAGTACCACCCCATACAAGAAGTTTGAGCGCCAAAACATGACAAAAGATGAACATTAAGATTGGGCGGGAGATAAGGAATTACAGTACTATAACTGTAGTGTCCAAACGTCCATCTTTCTCTTATTCGGTCGACTCTTATTCCTTTGACTCGCTTCTCTGATCCGTGGATTTTCCGGGAGTCAACCTCGTGGCTTGCCGCGAAGATCTGTGGAGAGCTGGTCTGCGAAGGCCGGTAAACGGGCGCACCATCCCGAGAAGTCGGTAAACGGTGTTGGAACCGAAGGCCCGAGAGGAGATGAGATGAGATGAGATGAGAAGAGAAGAAGACGACTACACGTGCCGCCGCGGTCAGTAAACCCCGACCGCGCCCGAAAATCGATTAACCATTTCTTTGAATTCTATCGGCTACTCCACGACTGGTGTCGGTCCAGAAAGACTCTTCTTTGAATTTTACCGGCTAACTGGTGTCAGACATAGGAAGACTCTTCTTTGAGTTTTATCAGAGTTCCGAGGTCAACACAGATCTTCATGACAGCAGACGGTCCAGCCTGCTAGCCGGAGCAGAAGCGAGTAAACAAGTGGGGTACAGAGACCCCTGATCAACACGTGGATAGTCAGGTGCTGTGGTGAAAACATCCGAGCAGAGTTTCGGAATTCTCCAAGTTATCACGAGTGGTGAGCATGAGTCTCGATCCTACAGATCTAGATTAGGACAGGTATTGATAGGGGAGGGTTTATGTTTTAAGCAAATTATAATGTGTGTCCCCTTTTACGATGTGTTGTGCGCTCCTCGTTTCCCGAAACCTAGTTGCATAAATGTATGTAAGTTTGTACTGTCATTAATCTGTGCTTATGACATGTATTTCGTAATCTTGAATAATATGCAATAAAGATTTTCCATTTCGCACTATTCAACCGGGTCTACCTGAGTTTTCTCTGCATTATTGCTCTCGCACCTAAGTCCAGTGTCAGAACCGTAAGGGCGAGTGGGTCGAACCACTCACAGGTGTCTAGTGCTACCAGTCTGGCTGGAGACCAGAACAGGCAACAAGGCCTAACCCCGCACTAGCACCCAGGCTAAGCACAGAGCCACGCGAAACCCCTTACATAAGCTGGATGAATTAGCTGCACAAATAGATGTAAACGGATATGATATAATTGGGATTACGGAGACATGGTTCCAGGGTGACCAAGGCTGGGAATTCAACATCCAGGGGTATTCAATATTCAGGAAGGACAGGCAAAAAGGAAAAGGAGGTGGGGTAGCATTGCTGGTTAAAGAGGAGATTAACACAATAGTAAGGAAGGATATTAGATCTGATGATGTGGAATCTGTATGGGTAGGGCTGAAAAATACCAAGGGGCAGAAAACGTTAGTGGGAGTTGTATACAGACCCCCAAACAGTATTGCTGAGGTTGGGGATGGCATTAAATGGGAAATTAGAGATGCGTGCAGTAAGGGCACAGCAGTTATCATGGGTGACTTTAATCTACATATATATTGGGCTAATCAAATTAGTAACAATACTGTGGAGGAGGAAATCCTGGAGTGTATACGGGATGGTTTCCTGGACCAATATGTCGAGGAACCAACTAGAGATCAGGCCATCTTAGACTGGGTATTATGTAATGAGAAAGGATTAATTAGCAATCATGTTGTGCGAGGCCCCTTGGGGAGGAGTGATCAAAATATGATAGAATTCTTCATTAAGATGGAGAGTGAAGTAGTTGACTCAGAAACTAGGATCGTGAATTTAAATAAAGGAAACTACAATGGTATGAGGTGCGGGTTGGCTAGGATGGATTGGGGAACGTAACTTAAAGAGTTGACGGTGGATAGGCGATGGCAAACATTTAAAGATCGCATGGATGAACTACAGAATTTGTTCATCCCTATTTGACATAAAATAAAACAAAAAAGGTGACTTAACCATGGCTAACAAGGGAAATTAGTGATAGCATACGATCCAAGGAGATGACACTTAAATTGGTCAGAAACAGCAGCAAACCTGAGGATTGGGAGCAGTTTCTGATTCAGCAAAGGAGGACAAAGGGATTAATTAAGAGGGGGGAAAAAGAGTATGAGAGTAAGCTTTCAGGGAACATAAAAACTGACTGTAAAAGCTTCTATAGATATGTGAAGAGAAAAAGATTGGTGAAGTCAAGCATAGGTCCCTTGCAGTCATGATCAGGGGAATTTATAATGAGGAACAAAGAAATGGCTGACCAATTAAATACATACTTTGGTTCTGTCTTCACAAAGGAGGACACAAATAACCTCCCAGAGATGTTGGGGAACATAGGGTCTAATGAGACGGAGGAACTGAATGAAATCATTATGTGTAGGGAAATGGTGTTAGGGAAATCGATGGGATTGAAGGCCGATAAATCGCCAGGGCCTGATAATCTACATCCTGGGGTACTTAAGGAAGTGGCCCTAGAAATAGCAGATGCATTGCTGGTCATCTTCCAAAATTCTATAGACTCTGGAACAGTTCCCATGGATTGGAGGGTAGCTAATGTAACCCCACTATTTAAAAAAGGTGGTAGAGAGAAAACTGGGAATTATAGACCTGACATCGGTAGTGGGGAAAATGCTAGAGTCCATTATAAAAGATGTAATAGCAGGGCACTTGGAAAACAGTGACAGGATGGGACAAAGTCAACATGGATTTACAAAAGGTAAAGCATGCCTGACTAATCTATTGGAATTTTTTGAGGAAGTAAGTGGTAGAACAGATAAGGGAGAACCAGTGGATGTGGTGTATTTGGACTTTCAGAAGGCTTTCGATAAGGTCCCGCATAAGAGATTAGCGTGCAAAGTTAAAGCACATGGGATTGGGGGTAAGGTACAGACTTGGATAGAAAACTGTTTGGCAGACAGGAAGCAAAGAGTTGGAATAAACAGGTCTTTTTCCGAGTGGCAGGCAGTGACTAGTGGGGTACCGCAGGGATCGGTGCTAGGACCCCAGCTATTCACAATATATATTAATGATCTAGACAATTTAAAGATCAGGGAAGAAAAACCCTGAGGAAAATGACTTTTGAATCTTAGTGTTGGGAAAGACACCTTTCACAGACACAAGACAGGCTGCGGAGGGGCGTGGCCAGGCAGTGAACAGCTTTGGGTATTGGGGCCCAATCAAGCTGTCTGGGAATTGTTTACACTGCAATCCTACCAAGGAGGAAGCGACAAACCCAAAACCTCACACACGCATCGATATATGAATAATCCAAGACCCCCTTTTGAAATTCCCAGGCCCAAACAGGATACCAGAAGCCTGAAATCAAGAAAATATTTAGTACTTCATCAAAAGCCAATCAACCAGGTATCCACAGGACAGATTTAAAAGCCCGCCAAAAGACCTAGGACAATAGGTTGAGGTTTGGCGCGTAGATAAGGCTGTGTTTAAATCGGAAAAAGATCAAGACATGTTTAACACTGAGCTAAAGCCATCGGAACTGGCAAGCCCGCCAAAACTAGACAATGGACTAGCAAGGCTCATTTGCAACCTAAAGGAAACGTTTTAGTAAGGGGTTTTTGGGCGCGAAAAAAAGACAGTATAGTTGAAAGCCTGTCCCAAAACTTTTTTTCTTCTTCTGGACTCGCTGACAACGCCGGTACAGCTCTCCCCCTGCTCCAGCAAAACCACTACAAGCCACGAGGAGGAAGGCCAGCAAACAGACCATCACACAAGGAGAAACCAGAGCGACTGCCTCAGTGACCATCGGACACCTCGCAGCAACAAGGGCCTTACGAAATCTTTTAATCAAAAGACTCTAAAATCCTGTCAAGGATTCGTTGGTGAGCATTATCCCTGATCTCCTGAAACCAAAAACCTAGCTAGATAGTGGGATCTGTGGGAGGGATAAGGTTTTTGTTTGGTATATTGTCTTTCTCCCTCGCCTGTACCGTGTGCTCCCCAATCTGTGTTTAAGTATTATGTGTGTTTTAAGTTTGGTACCTTTTTCTTTTAATAAAGTCAAAATTCTTTCATCAGAACCTGTTGTCTACTGCATTTTTGTTCACAACCCCTAAATAAGTCCAAAGTCTAGGAACCAGAGGGGCGTGGGAGTGATTCGAACCGCTCACTGAGTCAGAAAGTGAAGGCTGACCCCATTACCACCCCCTACAAGACGAGGGAACTAGATGTAATATCTTCAAGTTTGCAGACGACACAAAGCTGGGTGGGCGTGTGTGCTGTGAGGAGGATGCAGAGAAACTCCAGTATGATTAGGACAGGTTGGGTGATTTGGCAGATGCATGGCAGATGCAGTATAATGTGGATAAATGCGAGGTTATCCACTTTGGTGGCAAAAACAGGAAGGCAGATTATTATCTGAATGGCAGTAGATTGGGAAAAGGGGAAGTGCAACGAGACTTGGGTGTCCTTGTGCACCAGTCGTTGAAGGTAAGCATGCAGGTGCAGCAGATAGTTATGAAGGCAAATGGTATGTTGGCCTTCGTAGCGAGAGGATTCGAGTACAGGAGCAAGCGTGTCTTGCTGCAGTTGTACTGGGCCTTGGTGAGACCACACCTTGAGTATTGTGTGCAGTTTTGGTCGCCTTATCTGAGGAAGGATGATCTTGCCATGGAGGGAGTGCAGCGAAGATTCACCAGACTGATACCTGGGATGGCAGGAATGACGTATGAAGAGAGATTGGGTCGATTGGGCTTGTATTCGCTAGAGTTTAGAAGAATGAGAGGGGATCTCATTGAAACTTATAAAATTCTAACAGGACTGTACAGACTAGATGCAGGAAGGATGTTCCCGATGGCGGGGGAGTCCAGAACCAGGGGTCACAGTCTAAAGATAAGGGGTAAGCCATTTAGGACTGAGATGAGGAGGAATTTCTTCACCCAGAGAGTGGTGAACCTGTGGAATTCTCTACCACAGAAGGCAATTGAGGCCAATTCATTAAATATATTCAAGAAGGAGTTAGATATATTTCTTCAGGCTAAGGGGATCAAGGGATATGGGGAGAAAGCAGGGACAGGGTACTGAATTTGGATGATCAGCCATGATCGCATTGAATGGTGGAGCAGGCTCGAGGGGCCGACTGGCCTACTCCTGCTCCTATCTTCTATGTTTCTTCTATGGAACCCAAACTGAGCAGGTTATTGGTGAGTAAGTGCCGCTTGATAGCACTGTCAATGACACCTTCCATCACTTTGCTGTGGATTGAGAGTAGATTGATGGAGTGTTAATTGGCTGGGTTGGATTTGTCCTGCTTTTTGAAGGCAGGACATACCTGGGCAGTTTTCCACATTGTTGGATCGATCCCAGTTTTGTATCTGTACTGGAACAGCTTGGCTAGAGGCGCAGCTAGTTCTGGAGCACAAGTCTTCAGCACTGTAGCTGGGATGTTGTTGAGGCCCTTAGCCGTTTCTTGATCTCACGTGGAGTGAATTGAATTGGCTGAAGACTGGCTTCTGTGATGGTGGAAACCTCAGGAGCAGGCCGATATGGATCGTCCACTCAGCACTTCTGGCTGAAGATTGTTGCAATCGCTTCAGCCTTGTCTTTTGCACTCATGTGCTGGGCTCTACCATCATTGAGGATGGGGATATTCATGGAGCCTCCTCCTCCTGTTAGTTGTTTAATGGTCCACCACCATTCACGACTGGATGTGGCAGGACTGCAGAGCTTTGATCTGATCGTTGATTGTGGAATCGCTTCGCCCTGTCTATAGCATGCTGCTTCCTTTTTTTAGCATGCATGTAGTCCTGTGTTGCAGCTTCCCCAGGTTGGCACCTCATTTTTAGGTATGCCTGGTGCTGCTCCTGGCATGCTCTTCTACCTTCCTTATTGAACTAGGGTTGGTCCCCTGGCTTGCTGGTAATGGTAGAGTGAGGGATATGCTGGGCCATGAGTTTACAGATTGTGGTGGAATACTTTTCTGCTGCTGCTGATGGCCCACAGCGTCTCATGGATGCCCAGTTTTGAGCTGCTAGATCTGTTCTGAATCTATTTCATTTAGCACGGTAGTAGTGCCACACAACACAATGGAGGGTATCCTTAGCGAGAAGATGGGATTTCGTCTCCACAATGACTGTGCGGTGGTCACTGCTGCTAATGCTGTTATGGACAGATGCATCTGTGACAGGTAGATTGGTGAGGACGAGGTCAAGTAGGTTTTTCCCTCGTGTTGGTTCTCTCACCACCTGTCGCAGTTCCAGACTGGCAGTTATGTCCTTCAGGACTTGGCCAGCTCAGTCAGTAGTGGTGCAACCCACCCACTTTTTGTGAGGGACATTGAAGTCCCCCACCCAGAGTACATTCTGTGACCTTGCTACTCTCACTGCTTCTTCCATGTGGTGTTCAACATGGCGGAGTACTGATTCATCAGCTGAGGGAGGGCGGTAGGTGGCAATCAGCAGGAGGTTTCCTTGTCCATTCTTCACCTGAAGCCATGAGATTTCATGGGGTCCGGAGTCAATGTTGAAGACTCCCAGGGCCACTCCTTCCCGACTGTATCCCACTGTTCCTATGCAGGGAGACAGAGGAAAGGGAAGCAAGGATAGAAGCAAAAGACAGGAAAGAGAAAAGCAAAAGTGGCAGTCAGAGAAATCAAGGGTGTAAATCAAACATGGCCACAGTAAATAGTAATTCTAAAAGGTCTAAGAGTGTTAAAAAAACAAGCCTGAAGGCTTTGTGTCTTAATGCGCGGAGCATTCGTAATAAGGTGGAGGAATTAGCTGCGTAAATAGATGTAAATGGATATGATATAATTGGGATTACGGAGACATGGCTCCAAGGTGACCAAGGCTGGGAATTCAACATCCAGGGGTATTCAATATTCAGGAAAGACAGGCAAAAAGGAAAAGGAGGTGGGGTAGCATTGCTGGTTAAAGAGGAAATTAACACAATAGCAAGGAAGGATATTAGCTCTGATGATGTGGAATCTGTATGGGTAGAGCCGAGAAATACCAAGGGGCCGAAAATGTTATTGGGAGTTGTATACAGACCCCCAAACAGTAATGCTGAGGTTGGGGATGGCATTAAACGGGAAATTAGAGATGCGTGCAATAAGGGCACAGCAGTTATCATGGGTGACTTTAATCTACATATAGATTGGGCTAACCAAATTAGTAACAATACTGTGGAGAGGAATTCCTAGAGTGCATACGGGATGGTTTCCTGGACCAATATGTCGAGGAACCAACTACAGATCAGGCCATCTTAGACTGGGTATTATGTAATGAGAAAGGATTAATTAGCAATCTTGTTGTGCGAGGCCCCTTGGGGAGGAGCGATCATAATATGATAGAATTCTTCATTATGATGGAGAGTGAAATAGTTGACTCAGAGACTAGGGTCCTGAATTTAAATAAAGGAAGCTATGATGGTATGAGGCGCGAGTTGGCTAGGATGAATTGGGGAACATTACTTAAAGGGTTGATGGTGGATAGGCAATGGCAAACATTTAAAGATCGCATGAATGAACTACAGAATTTGTTCATCCCTGTTTGGCATTAAAATAAAATAAAAAAGGTGACTCAACCGTGGCTAACAAGGGAAATTAGGGATAGCATACGATCCAAGGAGAGGACATATAAATTGGTCAGAAAAAGCAGCAAACCTGAGGATTGGGAGCAGTTTCTGATTCAGCAAAGGAGGACAAAGGGATTAATTAAGAGGGGGGAAATAGATTATGAGAGTAAACTTCCTGGGAACATAAAAACTGACTGTAAAAGCTTCTATAGATATGTGAAGAAAAAAAGATCGGTGAAATCAAGCGTAGGTCCATTGCAGTCAGAATCAGGGTAATTTATAATAGGAAACAAAGAAATGGCATACCAATTAAATATATACTTTGGTTCTGTCTTCACAAAGGAGGACACAAATAACCTCCCAGAGATGTTGGGAACATAGGGTCTAATGAGAGGGAAGAACTGAAAGAAATCAGTATTTGTAGGGAAATGGTGTTCGGGAAATTGATGGGATTGAAGACCGATAAATCCCCAGGGCCTGATAATCTACATCCTAGGGTACTTAAGGAAATGGCCCTAGAAATAGTAGATGCATTGCTGGTCATCTTCCAAAATTCTATAGACTCTGAAATAGTTCCCATGGATTGGAGGGTAGCTAATGTAACCCCACTATTTAAAAAAGGTGGTAGAGAGAAAACGGAGAATTACAGACCGGTAAGCCTGACATCGGTAGTGGGGAAAATGCTAGAGTCCATTATAAAAGATGTAATAGCAGAGCACTTGGAAAATAATGACAGGATTGGACAAAGTCAACATGGATTTACAAAAAGTAAATCATGCTTGACTAATCTACTGGAATTTTTTGAGGAAGTAAGTGGTAGTATAGATAAGGGAGAACCAGTGGATGTGGTGTATTTGGACTTTCAGAAGGCTTTCGATAAAGTCCTGCACAAGAGATTAGCGTGCAAAGTTAAAACTCAGCGGATTGGGGGTAAGGTACTGACTTGGATAGAGAACTGGTTGGCAGACAGGAAGCAAAGAGTTGGAATAAACGGGTCTTTTTCCGAGTGGCAGGCAGTGACTAGTGGGGTACCGCAGGGATCGGTGCTAGGACCCCAGTTATTCACAATATATATTAATGATCTAGATGAGGGAACTAGATGTAATGTCTCCAAGTTTGCAGACGACACAATGTTGGGTGGGCATGTGTGTTGTGAGGAGGATGCCGAGAAACTCCAGTATGATTTGGACAAGTTAGGTAATTGGGCAGATGCATGGCAGATGCAGTATAATGTGGATAAATGCGAGGTTATCCACTTTGGTGGCAAAAACAGGAAGGCAGATTATTATCTGAACGGCAATAGATTGGGAAAAGGGGAAGTGCAACGAGACCTGGGAGTCCTTGTGCACCAGTCGTTGAAGTTAAGCATGCAGGTGCAGCAGGCGGTTAAGAAGGCAAATGGTATGTTGGCCTTCATAGCGAGAGGATACGAGTACAGGAGCAAGGATGTCTTGCTGCAGTTGTACAGGGCCTTGGTGAGACCACACCTTGAGTATTGTGTGCAGTTTTGGTCGCCTTATCTGAGGAAGGATGTTCTTGCCATGGAGGGAGTGCAGCGAAGATTTACCAGACTGATACCTGGGATGGCAGGAATGACGTGTGAGGAGAGATTGGGTCGATTAGGCTTATATTCGCTAGAGTTCAGAAGAATGAGAGGGGATCTGATTGAAACTTATAAAATTCTAACAGGACTAGATAGACTAGATGCAGGAAGGATGTTCCCGATGGCGGGGGAGTCCAGAACCAGAGGTCACAGTCTAAGGATAAGGGCTAAGCCATTTTGGACTGAGATGAGAAGGAATTTCTTCACCTAGAGAGTGGTGAACCTGTGGAATTCTCTACCACAGAAGGCAGTTGAGGCCAATTCATTAAATATATTCAAGAAGGAGTTAGATTTATTTCTTAAGGCTAAAGGGATCAAGGGATATGGGGAGAAAGCAGGGACAGGGTACCGAATTTGGATGATCAGCCATGATCTCATTGAATGGTGGAGCAGGCTCGAGGGGTCGAATGGCGTACTCCTGCTCCTATCTTCTATGTTTCTATGTTTCTATTTGCCGCCACCCCTGGTGGGTCTGTCCTGCCGGTGGGACAGGACATACCCAGGGATGGTGATGGAGGAGTTTTTGACATTGGCTGAAAGATATGATTCTGCGAGTATGACTATGTCAGGCTGTTGCTTTACTAGTCTGTGGGACAGCTCTCCCAATTTTGGCACAATTCCCCAGATGTTGGTGAGGAGGATTTTGCAGGGTTGACTGGGCTGGGTGTTCCGTTGCTGTGTCCGTAGCCGGTGCCGAGGTCGATTCCGGGTGGTCCGTCCGGTCTTAAATGAATACTTTTCACCTGTCTTCACTAGAGAAGAAGATACTGCCAATGTAGCAGTAAAGGAGGAGGCAGTAGTGATATTGTATAAGATAAAAATAAAGAGGATGTCTTTAAAATGTTGGCAATCCTCAAAGTAGAAAAGTCACCCAGTCCGGATGGGATGCATCCTCGGTTACTGAGGGAAGTAAGGATGGATCTGGCCACAATCTTCCAATCCTCCTTGGACATGCGGGTGGTGCCACAGGACTGGAAGATTGCAAATTTTACACCCTTGTTTAAAAAAGGGGAAAGGGATAATCCCAAGAACTGCAGGCCAGTCAACCTAACGTCGATGGTGGGGAAACTTTTAGAGACAATAATTTGGGACAAAATTAATTGGCATTTGGAAAGTATGGGCCAATAAATGAAAGTCAGCATGGATTTGTTAAAGGGAAATTGTGTTTGACTAATTTGATAGAGTTCTTTGATAAATTAATGGAGAGGGTTGAAGTTGTGTATATGAACTTTCAAAAGGCTTTTGACAGTACTACATAACAGACTTGTTAGCAAAATTAAAGCCCATGGCATTAAAGGGACAGTGGCAGCATGGCTACAAAATTGGCTGTGAGACAGAAAGCAGAGAGTAGTGGTGAACTGATGTTTTTCAGACTGGAGGGCAGTATACAGTGGTGTATAACACCCTCCAGGACAGCTGTTCTTTTTGATATATATTAATGACCTGGGTTGCAATGAAGCTCAACGGAAGCTCGAGAAACAGCACCTCATCTTTCGATTAAGCACTTTACAACCTTCCGGACTCAACATTGCTAACCCTCTATTTAAGAAAGGAGGGAGAGAGAAAGCAGGGAACTTTGGACCAGTTAGCCTGGCATCAATAGTAGGGAAAATGCTAGAATCTATTATCAGAGACGTGGTAAGAGGGCACTTAGAAAATCATAATATGATTGGGCAGAGTCAACACAGATCTATAAAAGGGAAATCGTGTTTGAAAATTCTATTCGAGTTTTTTGAGGTTGTAACTAGCAGGGTAGATAAGGGGGAATCAGTGGATATGGTGTATTTGGATTTTCAGAAAGCATTCGATAAAGTGCCACTGAAGAGCTTATTACACAAAATTAGGGCTCATGGGGTTGGGGATAATATATTCCAACAACAACAACAACAACAACTTGTATTTATATAGCGCCTTTAACGTAGTAAAACGTCCCAAGGCACTTCACAGGGTATTATGAGACAAAAATTTGACACTGAGCGGCATAAGGCGAAATGAGGGCAGATGACAAAAGCTTGGTCAAAGAGGTAGGTTTTAAGGAGCATCTTAAAGGAGGAAAGAGAGGTAGAGAGGCGACGAGATTTAGGGAGGCAATTCCAGAGCTTAGGGCCTAGGCAACAGAAGGCACAGCCACCAATGGTTGAGCGATTATAATTAGGGATGCTCAAGAGGGCAGAATTAGAGGAACGCAGATATCTCGGGAGGTTGTGCATGGATTGAGGATTGGTTAACGGGAAGAAAACAGAGAGTAGGAATAAACGGATCATTTTTGGGCTGGCAGGCTGTAACTAGTGGGGTACCACAAGGATCAGTGCTTGGGCCTCAGCTATTTACAATCTATATCAATGACTTAGATGAGGGAACCGAGTATAATGTATTGAAGTTTGCTGATGATACAAAGCTAGGTGGGAAAGTAAATTGTGAGAAGGATGCAGAGGCTGAAAAGGGATATAGACAGGTTAAGTGAGTGGGCAAGAATATGGCAGATGGAATATAATGTGGAGAAATACGAGGTTATCCACTTTGGTGGGAAAAATAGAAAAGCAGAATATTTTTTAAATGGTGAGAGATTGGAAATGTTGGTATTCAGTGGGACTTGGGTGTTCTTGTACACAAATCACTGATTGTCCTACGTGGAGAGATTGAGGAGACTAGACCTATATTCCCCAGAATTTAGAAGAATGAGGGGTGATCTCATTGAAACATGTAACATTCTTACAGGGCTTGACAGGGAAATGATGGGAACATGTTTCCCCTGGCTGGGGAGTCCAGAACCAGGGGTTGCAATCTCAGAATAAGGGGGAGGCCATTTAGGACTGAGATGAGGAGAAATTTCTTCACTCACAGGGTGGTGAATCTTTGGAATTCAGTACCCCAGAGCACTGTGACACAAGGAATGATGATGCAAGGCAAAAGGGGATGGTAATGGGACAAGTAAAGAAACAAAAGAGGACGTGTAAATGGCAATTGTAGAATCATTACCAACAGCTGCTTTCTGAAAACAGAGTGACTGCTGCCAACGAACAGGAAGCTACCGAAAGCTGCGCAGAGGCATTCTGCGCATAAATGTCAGGTTCCCAAATAAGAAAAAGTAACGTACACCACAACAGACAGAGGACCTGATAGTGATAAACACACTCCACGAGAGTACAATAACACTCTCACAATCTGATAACATCCTAATAGCACCTTAAAGTCACATTTCCTTGTTAAATTGTTTTAGCAGTTCATTCTGATGAATTAATCACACTGCTGCCACTCTCTCTCTCTTCTCGCGTCCCTTCGCCGCCCTCCCTCTCGTTTTCCTCCCCAGACTCTTTGTTTAGCACTCCTCTCTATCTCTCCGCACTGTCTCTACTCTCTTTCTCAATGATCCTTTTCCCAGTCGATTAAATCCTAACATCCTGCGCCTGCATTCTGTTCACCAGCCGCGTGTTCAAACCACAACAGACAGAGGACCTGATAGCGATAAACACACTCCACGAGAGTACAATAAAACTCTTACAATCTGACAACATCCTAATATCACCTTCAAGTCACATTACAGACCTCACAATACCTGAAATTTCCACCCCTCACGTTTCTCTCTCACCAATCTGTGGGAAGTTCGGTGAGAATAACCAAAAAAGCCACTGGAACTGCGCATGCGCAACTATTTAATTTCATTGGCAGCAGTCGCCTCCTTCCAAAAAAATGGGAGCAGTGGTTATGATCTGAAATTGTTGAGGACAATGTTGAGTCCAGAATGGTGTAAAGTGCCTAATTGGAAGATGAGCTGCTGTTCCTCGAGCTTCTGTTGAGCTTCATTAGAACAGTGTAGGAGGCCAAGGACAGAGAGGTCAGATTGTAAGTGGGGCATAGAATTAAAATGACAGGCGACGAGAAGCTCGGGGTTACGCTTGCGGACTGAACGAAGGTGTTCCACAAAGTGATCCTCCAATCTGCATTTGATCTCCCCAATGTAGAGGAGACAGCATTCATGAACAGCAAGCACAGTATACTAAATTGCAAGAAGTACAAGCAAATCGCTGTTTCATCTGGAAGAAGTGTTTGGGCCTTGGACGGTGGGAAGGGAGGAGGTAAAAGGGCAGGTGTTGCATCTCCTGTGCTTGCACGGGAAGGTGCCGTGGGAAGAGCAGGAGGTGTTGTTGGTGATTGAAGTGTGGAGCAGGGTGTTGTGGAGGACATAATCCCTTTGGGATGCTGAAGGGGAAAGGGAGGAGAAGGTGGTTTTGAGGTGACATCATGCTGGAGATGGCAAAAAATGATCTGTTGAATGTGGAGGCTGGTAGTATGGAAGGTGAGGACAAGGGGAACCCTATCTTGGTTCTGGGAAGAAAAGGAAGTGGTGAGAGCAGAAGTGCAAAAAATGGGACGGACACGGTCGAGGGCCCTGTCAAATATGGTGGAGGGGAATCCTTGGTAGAGGAAATAGGAAGAAGCACTGGTATGGAAGGTGGCGTTGTCAGAACAGATGCAACGGAGTTGGAGAAACTGGGAGAATGGAATGGAGTCCTTACAGGAAGTGGGGTGGGAGGAAATGTAATCAAGGTAGCTGCAGAATTCAGTGGGCTCATAGTAGATATTGATTGACAGCCTATCCCCGGAAATGGAAATACAGAAGTCAAGAAAGGGAAGGGAAGAGTTGCAGCTGAACCATATGAAGGTGAGGGAAGGGTGGAAATTGGAAGCAAAGTTGATGAAATATTCTAGTTTGCAGTGAGAGCAGGAAAAGGCACTGATACAATCATCAATGTACCGGAAAAAGAGGTGAGGGACGAGACCTGAGTAGGACTGGAACAAAGAATTATTCACATATCCCACAAAAAGGCAGGCATAGCCAGGACCCATGCGGTTCCCATAGAAACACATTTTATTTGGAGGAAGTGAGTGGAATCAAAGGAGAAGTTGTTCAATGTAAGAACATGTTCAGCCAGGCGGAGGAGGGTGGTGGTGGATGGGGACTGGTTGGGCCTCCGTTCTAGGAAGAAGCGGAGCGCCCTCAGGCCATCCTGGTGGGGGATGGAGGTGTAGAGGGATTGGATGTCCATGGTGAAAAGGAGACGGTATGGGCCAGAAACTTGAAACTGTTAAAGTGGCGGAGGGTATCGGAAAAGTCGCAGATGTATGAGGGAAGAGACTGGACAAGGGGAGAAAAAATAGAGTGGAGATAGAATTAGTCTGTGCTGGTATTTATACTGTAGGAAATGAATGCTTTATAAAGTCAGGCAGAAGATCGTTATTTCTCCTCTATACTCTATTATTTGGTGAATTGAAGTGCTGAATGTGTTATTAGCAGGAAAATTCACACCTTCTCAAACAGATAAAATTTAACATCATTGGAAGGAATTTCTTTTGCAATGGGTGGGAGATATTCTCAAACAGGCCATAACTCTTTTCTTCTTCCACCAGTCTCCAGGTTTGAAGGGAAAGAGGAATTTAAAAGTGTTTGCATGAACAAAAGCAGTTTACTGATGCACCAAGAATGCCGATGTATAATACTGGAAATAATTTACTTCCAATGATTACTTTTTTCAAGCTTCCTCTGCTGGGGTACATTTTCACAGGCACCACGCAACCTCCAGTACCTAGCTCAAGTGACTATTATTCATGTGTGAGCCTTGAGAATGACTGCTGGCAGATTATTTTCTGCAGAGGCAGAAGCGAATTCTGGGGTACATTTTCTTCCATTTGCTAATGCTAAAAATCACATAACATTGCGAAACCTGCTTTGTACTCACAATAACCTTTTATAATACTGACAATCAGAGGAAAATATACTCCACTGTTCTCACCTACCATCCACTACCAACACGTGCTATTAAATAGCGATTATGTGTGGAAGCTTTGGATAATTTCCCCCTCCCTAATCCCTCCTGTCTGGTGGCTGAGATCAGTTAATTTAGTAGGGACCTGGAATTAAACCTGTGCCCTTCCTGCTCTATAAGGCTCAGCTACTCACTGGAGAAACTCACTGAGCCATTGTAAGAGCTTGATAATTACTCCTTACAGTACAACCATTTGAACAGGTGAATGCAAATTCATTATGTGCAGGAGTTAAATTATGCGCTCAATGGACACACATTTTAACTGCATAACATTTGATTAATAATAAAGTTCTGCTATGGAACATTTATATAATAAACTATTCACAAAGATATTGTAGATGGGTGAGTGAGTGGGTCAATTGACTCATCTCTAATTAATTCTTCATGATTGTACACATGTAGGTACCTTATTTCTCTTTGATTATAATTTCACACTACTGAATAAAGTTACTATAACAATAGTTAAACTGGCTAGATTTTTGTGTTTACCATGCCATCAATTTGACCTTTAACTGGAGATATTATAATTATATTATAACCTATCACACCAGATTATTCAGGATGGAGTTTTGATCCCAACTATCCTATTAATCAGCACACAGGAGTGTTCATGGATATTTCTATTGTAAAATAGAATTAGAAAAAAATGCAGCGTATTACAAATTGCTACTCTGTTCATGCTACTATGAATAAAATAAATGAGTGTCATTACATTTTGTTTTAATTAAAATATGTCAATGCACCATGGAAATTCATTAGTTATCAATGTGATAATGAATATGAAATCCCAGATTTAAAGCTTCTCAAAGTGTTTAAACCCACAGTTTCATCTTCAGAAACTTCCACTTTGATAACTAGTGAGCTCCAACATTGTTGCAGTATTGTACAGAATCCATCCATTTCAAACTGTTCATTCTGGCTGAAGCAAACAAATAAATTACATTTGCACTACATTTCCTTATGAAGAATACCGACATTGAAGCGGGAAACGTTTGTCGAATAATATTAGAACAAACTTGTCGTAAATTAAACCCATACTGAAATTATTGGTGACAAACAACACTATAGTAAATGGCAACTCTATTATTTAAACTAATAAAAGAGGATTCTCCCTTAGAAATGCATTCTATCCATTCTGTCCTGATATTTGTGTTACTCTTAAAACTAATTTCTTCTCAATGTGGCAATTACTACTTTTCATCAGAAGACCATCTCTGCTTTCCTTATTAATGGCAACAGTACCTTTCTCAAGGTTATCATTACCCTTCCATAAAAATGGCATTGATATCAAACATCATCAGCAGTTCCTGCAGAATGTCTGATGATTTCTGAGAGCTCTTTACATCTAACAACTGTGACACATGTCAGGTTTGTGTTCCCGTCAGCAGGATTTCAACCTGAAAATTTATTATGAAAAATTGGTTTGGCTCTAGACTCTAATCTTCCATCCTTGGGCATGTTTCTCTGCACATTTGCAGAAAACAGTAAAATTTCAATAACTTAGCTATCGGCAAAACCTTCTGCCAACTGTTCTAAATCTGTGATGCTGTGTCTTTAATTATTGATGCCTTCTTTGGCGTGGACATGGTCTACTTTTGTAGACTTAATTTGCATCTCTTCCTTTATTGAAGCATAGTCATTTTCAAAGTGACAGGAACCTCTCAAAAAATGTTTGACAGTTTCTCATAAACAAAAGGCTAGAAATTACTGTTGCCAGCACTAGTAAATAAATGCTTCATACTTTTGTATGACATTTCCCTGTGTGGTATTTTAAACAGAATATTTTTTTAAAAACAATATTTTTTAAATGGTGAGAAACTTTTAAATGTTGGTATTCAGAAAGATTTGGGTGTCCTCGTGCAAGAAACACAGAAAGCTAGCATGCAGGTACAGCAAGCATTAAGGAAGAGTAATGGCATGTAGGCCTTTATTGCAAGAGGGTTAGAGTATAGGAGTAAGGAAGTCTTGCTACAATTGTACAGGGCCTTGGAGAGACCACAGCTGGAGTACTGTGCACAGTTTTGGTCTCCTTATCTAAGGACGTATATACTTGCCTTGGAGGCGGTGCAACAAATATTCACTACATTGATTCCCGGGATGAGAGGGCTGTCCTATGATGAGAGATTGTGTAGAATGGGCCGATACTCTCTGGAGTTTAGAAGAATGAGAGGTGATCCCGTTGAAACATACAAGATTCTGAAGGGGATTGACAGGGTAGATGCTGAGAGATTGTTTCCCCTGGCTGGAGAGTCTAGAACTAGGGGGCATAATCTCAGGATAAGGGGTGGGCCATTTAAGACCGAGATGAGGAGGAATTTCTTCACTCAGAGGGCTGTGAATCTTTGGAATTCTCTACCCCAGAGGGCTGTGAATACTGAGTCTTTATATTCAAGGCTGAGGTAGATAGATTTATGGACTCTAGGGGAATCAAGGGATATGGAGATCGTGCAGGAAAGTGGAGTTGAGGTCGATGATCAGCCATGATCTTACTGAATGACGGAGCAGGTTCGAGGGGCTGTACAGCCTACTCCTGCTCCTATTTCTTATTTCTTATTAAGAAAGTATGTAATGAGAAAGGATCGTATGGCTCATAAAATCCTCTACTTCCAAGATAGTCAACCCTATTGTGGTCTCCACCTCACCGCAACTGTTTGTTCATTTGAAATAAAGTGCTACATTCATGTCTTCTGACACCAAATTGTAATGAAACAAAACTCTGAAGTCAGTAAAGTTAATTTTCTGCTTCACATTAGCTGTGGGATGCTTCAACTGCCAGCTGTGTATATTGAGGAAATTACAGACCTGCTGCTCTTGAATTTCCATCCATTAAAATGAATCAACAGAAAATCATGGGTGGCATGGCTGCAATTTCCAATATGCATAGCCATTGGGCGAGGTTCGCCACCAGCACAAACTCGGAAAATTGCCCCTGAATTTGCTACATATTTCTCTCTACTGTGTAACCTTGGCTGGCTCCATCTCCCTCCAGAGATCCCCATCCCAGGCTGCAGGAGCACAGAATATTTCCATGGAATATTTGAATATCACAGTCTATACCTAAACCAGTTTCCGTCAATCCCTTTCTCAGACAGATAATGGCCCAGAAATTCGGCGCTTGTCGAGTGAGTACGCGCTGTGTACTCACCCGTGAGGCCACTTGAAGTGCCGGTTTCCTGCATGCACTGCGCATCCGCGGGAAACCGGAACTTCCGGTCTCGTGAAGGGAGGGGTTCAGAGGTGAACCGCGTGCGCGGGAGAGGCTGTATGCACGCAGCGAACTTTGTTTTTTTTTCAGGTTTCTCCGGGAAGGTAAGTATGGAAGAAGCTGTGCTTTTAAAAAGGAGGCGCAAGACCCGTTTTTAACAAGTTAAGTGGTGAATTAATTACAGTTTAAAAATTTTTTCAACAGGTTTATCTTTTTTAGATACTTTAAAGAAAGGTAAGTTTATTTTTAGCACCGTTAAAAAGTATTTAATTTTTTCAAAAATTTAAATTTTTGTTTAAAGTAGTTAATTTATTTAACTTATAGTTATTTTAAAAATGTGATTTAAAAAAAATATATATTTGAAGTTTAAGTGTGGTTTTGGGGCTGATTTCAATTCATAGATTTGACAGGTCTTCCTGTCAAATCTATGAATGAAAATGCCCTGCTAGGATTGGCTCTCCATGGCCCACGTGATCCCAGGGGACGCTTCGAACTAACTGCGCCCCTGGGACACGCAAGCACTGCGCGCCGGCAGCTGGAGGAGGCCCAGGACCTGAAGTCCTCGTGGGCCCAAAGCACAACTGCAGGCGCGGTAGGTAAGTACGCGCGCGATGCTTGCACCTGCAGGAAGCCGGAAAACCGAATTTCTGGCCCATACTTTTCAAAGGAGTCAATTCTTTTTTCATTGAGAACATGTAGCTTCATTTTTGAGAAATCTGATTTGCAACATTTTTTTACGGACCAATCAATCTTGAGGGTGATAATATTACAATAAACAATATTTATCTGTATAGTGCCTCATCATGCCCTCAGGGTGTCCTAAAGCATTTTATAGCCCCAATAAATTATTGTAGTTATGTTTTTCTTTGTAGATGTGCGACAGAACTTTCCATGGTTTAAAATCAAAAACCGTATCGAACTGATGATCCAAAGTTTTGAAAAATAATATTGCACAAGTATATTGTTATCACCTGATCTGGTGGTAAAACAAAATAGCCTAGATTTTTCAGTGGTTGGTTGGCAAGTGCTTTCCATTAAGAAAGAAGAAAGAAAGAACTTACGTTTATATAACGCATTTCATGACCTCGGAATGTCCCAAAGCGCTTTACAGCCAATGAAGTACTTTTTGAAGTGTAGTCACTGTTGTAATTAGAAATTAGTGACCAGCAGGTAAGTTTAACATAGGTGTTTCGTACTACCTGAAATAAGCCATTAATATATCTTTTTAAATACTCGATATGCAGTATTCTGCTACTCCTTTAAAGAAAGGAAGTCAAGCTCAGTGATGACGGGCTGGATTTTGCCAGTGCTCAGAGTGTGGGTTTGGAGGTGGGTCCACTGTCAAAATAGCAATGATTGACAGCGGGTAGGAAACCAGCTGTCAACCCGCCTCCACGCGAGTCTCCCAGGTGTCGGGTCTGTCTGCGCAAAACTGATCCGACACCAAGCAGCGGGGGAGACAATTTAGATCATTAAATGGCTTGTTAACAGCCAATTTAATTGTATTTTGAGTCTACCTTGTAATTTTACGTGCTCCCCCATGGGTTACCCACTGCTCGGGGAACACGCCAGCTCACCCTGTCGTGAGTTGAGTCAACTTTGATTTATCTGATAACCTGACAGCTGCAGAAGTGGTGTAAAGGATACCATGTAGCTGGTCATTTTCAGAGCTCATAAACTGTTGGTTACTGCATTTGTAAGACATAGAGATTTCTTTAGCTTGCAAGTGTTTAGAGCCAACTCTCTATCCAGTGGCACCTCATTGGAACACCCTCTCTCACCATTAACAGATCGCTTCTGTCATCTCACCTGCAGCTGCCATCTATTCCAGCAACATCAGTGCCCTTGAAAAAAATCACACCTTGGTCCTCTGAATCCTTCCACGATCAGCCCCAACACCAACATCACTAGGCTCACCAACAACAACAACAATACCAACCTTCTCCACCATCACCTGATGCTGCACAGGACACAGGGCATCAGCACCTGACAAAATTGCTGCCCGGGTGGCCAGCAATGGCATCACCATGGCCAGATTTATTTCACTTGATGCTGTATACGCTGGCTGCCACATGATGTGCCAGGTTGACACCACCCCACACCAGCACCATAAAGCATCCCTACAATCTCCAGGGCATTCCTTTCACACTCATCACAATAGCGGGGGTGGGGGGGGGGGGGGAAGAGAGTTATGTCTCAACATTCACTGGAACTCAATAAGACACTTTTCAAGGTGTGCACAGATCTGTCCAATAAGGTGAAGTGTTGATAATATAGATTTCATTATTTGACAACACATTAACAGAAACTTCACATGAACATTGGCTAAACCACTCAAGTACCTACCCTTGTGTATTGCTAGTTGCAGTAGGATGAGGGTGAGTGTGAGGTGTGGCTAGTGAGATGGGCAAGTGATAATGTAGATAGAGAGGGATGGGTGGAGGTCCAAGGTAAGTTGGTGTCAGTAAGGATGTGCAGGAGTAGGGTCGGGAAGGCAGAGTGATGGGGATGTGATGAGTGGCACTGCAGGGTGAGTTTGAGTGTGGCTTCGCAGTAACGTTTTGTGATCTACTGACATTATTGAAAGGTTTGTACCACTACAGCCTGGTCCTCCTGACGACATCCCTGCTTTTGCCCTCCTGTGCAATGTGCAACCAGGCTGCGTTGTTGTCCTGGGGAGGTCTCTTCCGCCCTTGGAAGGGAAGAGGACCTCCCTGCGTGCTGTGACTCCCTCCATAAGCATATGGACGGAGTCATCGGAGAGCCTGGGTGCAGCCGTGCACCTCTGTGCAGTGCTTGTCAATGTTTGCAGCACCTCAATGTGGCCGTGGTCCCTTTAAGGAAACCGGCTGATGACGCGTCATCAAATGACGTCATCAGACCCGCTTCCTGTTAATTGGCTGGGAACCCCACAGGGCGGGCTTAACAAACCCAATCAAGGGAAAATCATTCTACAGAGAACGGCTGCAGCCAGGAGTGGGACCGAGACCCGGCAACCAGCTATCTCGCCAACACAGAGAAAATCCAGCCCGTAGTGTGGATCACATGAGGAAAATCCAGCCCGTAGTGTGGATCACATGAGGAAACCAAAAATATTTTTTGAAAATCACTCTTTTTTTGAAAATGCTTGCAATCAAACAATAGAATCAGGACAAATCAGGTCATCGACCTGAAACATTAACCCTGTTTCTCTCTCCACAGATGCGGCTTGACCTGCTGAGTGTTTCCAGCATTTTCTGTTTGTATTTCAGATTTCCAGCATCCGCAGTATTTTTCTTTTGTACTAGAATCAGGACATTTCTCCTGCCATGTGGGAGAAGAAAAATACTCAAACAGCATTGGGATAAAAGATTCTTCATTGCCCTTGTCGCAATTATGTCGGAAAGGAATTCCAGTCCAACAATTCACCCCCAATAACCTATTCTGTTCACACCAGCGGTAAACTGATGACATTAGCAAGGGGGGTCATTGGAAAAATGAATTCAGCTGGTGGCAATGTATAGGTAAAACTGTAACGAATTTGAGCAGTAAACATTTTGCTTATATTAAAAAAAACAACGGTGTTATACTGTGGATTTTTCCACAGTGCAACAGCACAAGAGCAACTGGCAAAGGCTTTTGCTCAGGAGAAAACTGTTGAAGTGAACCATTTATCCAAATAGGAAAATTTGAAGTAAAGGGAAATAGAAAGGGAGAGGCAAGCACTCTAAGTATTGGCTCTGAAAAGTATACAATGTCCATGTCACAAAAGCTGTACATCCATCTTGAAATAGCACCATAATGATCATATACTGTCGGTCCTTCTTAATAGTAAGTAAAACTTGTCAGTAGAAATTTCTCTTTGCTGAAATTGCTTCAATCGGTATTCCTTCTTTCTATGACTACTAATTAGAACAGTAGAGTGGGGAAAAATGCACTTTAATCACCTGGTTCTATTTATTTCACGGTGTAACGTATGAAGCGTTAATAATTAAAAATAATAATTATACTCCTCATTAGGAAAATCCAAGGCATAATGACACATCACATCAAACAATAGGACAAAAGGGCAGAAGATCACCTTAAATTATAAGGTGGATTGCAGCAGAAAATAATATGAAAAAACAACTTGCTGTTATGAAATGAACCAAGTTGTGGGGAGGGGGTGGTGACAGGAATTATTATTCATGCATAATTAAATACATAAATACATACGTGCATATAGACACACATCGTGGCTGTACAGAGCAGACTGCCTGAATCAGTGTTGCTGGACAGCATATCTTATCATATTTCCTGACTCAGAGGTCTTCATGTTGATGTGCAATCTGATATGGCACCTGTATCGTGTAGAAAGGTGTCTAGCAATCTCAAGGCAAATAAATCTTGCTTCAATCCTGACTCAATGTCCCATGTGGACACTTCATTAATTGAGAAAGCCAGAATTTTCCATCGCCCCATTAATGATTTGGTGGGTTCTGCAACAAATGTTAAATCTGCTGCACTGTATGGCAGTAAGGACAATTTATTTTTCCTATCTGTTCTGCCCAGTATTAAATGCTACATCTGAGAAAATATGACCCTAATTTCACTGCTGCTAATCCTAATATTGTAACTGAACATAATTAAATTGATTCAATAAAAACTAGGCTCAATGCTCAGCAGTTTGTGAAGCTATTGCAGTGTTTCCTCAGAGGATTCCATTGTTCCGATGTATTACTGTGTTAGAGATTGCTGTCAACTGTAGAGCTAGTTACATCTCGTAAATGTGAAAGATCCAGTAACCCATTGCAGGAGTAGTAAGAGTCTAAAGAATGCATATAGAGATAAATAAATGGATAAGTTTATAATGAAGTGACCTCAAATTACAATAAGATGTGATCGATGGTCGTTCATGTCCTTCTTTTAATATGTTCATAAGTATATAAGTATCCAGTGAATCTAGTCGATCAGCATTATCCAGTGAACACTGTACATTAGTGGTCGCCAATGCTGCATCCAGTGGAAAGAATATTGGCCTAGAAATTCGATTCGGAGGCTTGCCGCGGGGGTAAGGATCGCGCGCGATATCACCTACCGCGCCTGCCGTTCTTGTTTGCCCCCGCAGGAACTTCGGGTCCTGGGCCTCTCCCTAGTGCCGGCGCGCAGTGCTTGCGTGTTCCAGGGGCGCAGTTAGTGCGATGCGACCCCTGGGATCACGTGGGCCATGGCAAGCCAATGGCAGCAGACAATCTTTCAGACCTGTCAAATCTGTGAATTGAAATCGGCCCCAAAAGAACAGCTAAACCTCAAATAATTTTTTTAAAAAAAACATCACATTAATAAAATAACTATAGTTAAATAAATTAACCACTTTAAACAAAAATTTTAATTTTTGAAAAAATTGTAATACTTTTTAAAAGTTATAAAAATAAACTTACCTTTCTTTAAAGTCTCTAAAAAAGATAAATGTGTTGAAAATTTTTTAAATTATACTTAATTAACTACTTACCTTGTTCAAAAGGGGTCTTATGCCTCCTTTTTACTAGCGTAGAATCTTCAATACTTACACTCGCGTTGAAACCTGAAAAAAAACCTAAGTGTGCTGCGTGTGCGCAGCCTCTAGTGCGCATGCGGTTCACTTAGGAACCGCCCCCTTCGCCATACCGGAAGTGCCAGTTTCCCGCGCATGCGCAGTGCATGCAGGAAACCGGCACTTCGGGAATGAATACGGGTGAGTACGCACTGAGTACTCACCCGGGAACGGCCAAATTTTTGGGCCAATAAATCAACATCAGCCTAGTTAGTTGAAGTGGACCAATTAATTTTGAAAAGAGATACTGAGAGTATTTGTACTGCAGCAGAGATGAAGAAGCTCCAGAGAAAGAGAGATTTCTTAATTTATGAATGGTGGATGAATAGGGAAAGAATATGGGGGAAAATTTCGGTATCGACCATTTTGGGGCGCTAACATCGCCTGGGCGCTAGCTTTAGCACCTGACGCTAATTAGCACCGGCGACTGCGAAATTGAGTTTTAGCACCCCAAGAGGGAAGTGGAGCGCTAAATCAAGCGCTACACACTTCTCTTTGGGTGCTAACATCAAAGAGCGGGGCGCTTCCTTCAGAGCACTAATCAAGTTCCGGTGCTGTCAATTAGAGAGTCCTCAGACAGACTGGCGCCCTCCAGTTCTTAAAGGGGAGGTTCAATCATGCTGCATAGCCTCACTCTGATCATTGCTGCTTGTGAACTGGGCCTACAAGGAGCTGAAAGTTTTCATTCAGGCAACTGATGGCTGATCAGAGGCCCAGAGAGAGAGCTCGCCGGTTCAGCGAACAGGCTTTGGAGGCTCTGGTCGCAGCCGTGGAACGACGACGGGCAGTGCTCTTCACGGACACTGGCAGGAGGCTATTTCCTTTTTCTTGGAGGCCAAGCTTGCTCACAACAGAAGGGAGCAGGTACGAACGGGAGGAGGTGAGGCGGACCTGCACACCCTTACAGACCTGGAGGAGTGAGTGGGCCGCATCATTCGGGCCCAGGTCGTGGGCGCTGTGGCCGTCAGAGACGTTGACCCTCCTTGGGGACAACAACAGTATGTTCATCACCTCTCCCTCTTCTCTCATACCACTTCCCCCTCACACCACAAGCCTTTCCCACTTTCTATCTAAGTATACTGTCTCCATTCCTTGCTCCCTTCCTGCCCCCCTCCCCTGACCTTAACCCCAATCTTGTGCCTTTATGCTTTCAGATAATCAGCCACCACATGACCAGCCTGTCCGTCAGCCTCCCAGTGGAAGTGACGTGGGAGAGGAGGAGGAAGAACAAGCCAGAGCCTCACTGCCTGTGCCTCCCGAAGGCGTTGGGTCCGATAATGGGGTGACATGGTCGCTGGAGGGGCGCCTAGTAGATGGATCTGATGTAGGTGAAGCTCCGAGACCCAGCGGGCTGCAGCAATGCCACAGGGAAAGGGAAGCTCGGGGGCCATCTCCCTGGAGGGTGCTTTTGCGCGTGAGTTCTGCTGCACAGGATTCAGATGAGAACCTCGATGTGGAGGCGTTGACCAGACGGGCGATGGGCATGCACACCGAGCCCATGGGTGCAATGGCAAGGATGCCCGAGAGCATGGATGCACTGGCAAGGAGCATGGAAGAGTCTGCGTCCAACATTGCACTCAGCTCTGCTCACAACATCAAGCCCATCCTTGGCAGATTGCCAAGGATGGTCGACTCACAGAGAGACTGTGGGGACCCAGACCTCATGCCGCATGTCATGGGTGAGGTGGCAGCACCTATTGCAGCACAGGCCGAAGCAACGCAACGGCTTAGTGCTGTAATGAAGTCAGTGGTTGCTGGAATCCAGTCTCAGACTGCTCTCTTCCAGTCTCAGATTGATGCCACGCAAGCGCTAACTGCTGTCATCATCGCTGGATTGCACACAGTCCACCGGGGATCTCACAGTGCTGCAGCAGACCAGCAATCTGTGCTCGAGCAGATTGCTCCAGATGCTGAGGTCCTGCCCCGGGGGAGTGGCAGTGTGTCGGTCGAGCAGGAAGGTGCTGTCCTCTCTCAGGATGACAGCATTCCTGCTCCCACCACTGCCACTCCGCCATTGCACTTGTCGCAGCCTGTAACCCAGCCATCCCAGACTGCCGCCGCACATGGTGGTGCAGTCTGCAACCAGGCCCTTCAGGCCCAGAGCTGGCCGAGGGCGTCCTGCAAGGCCATCTGCAGTCTCTGGCTCCCAGACTCAGCAGCCTTCCACCAGCCTTGATGCAGCCACTGGGGCCACATTACGGAGGAGCAGTAGGGTTGTGAGGGGGGAACTCAAAAGGGGAGGGAAATCATTGAAGAAGGGGGAGTAAAGAATACTTTAGTAGCAAATGGGGTTAGTGTGTTAATAAATTGATGTGTTTGTAAATACATTGTTGTGTTTGTGAACAAATAGTTATGCTTCTAAATAAATATTTGTGTTTGGTAACGAATAGTTCAGTTTGATAAGAAAGAGTTGTGTTTGTTGATAAATGGTTATCTTTGTTTATGAATAGTTGTGTTTCATAAGAGAGAGGTGTGTTCGATAATAAATTGTTTATTTGACGTTGCACGTTTTGTGATGTTTCTCATTTGACCTTTGCCCGGTGATAGGGGCTGAGAGCTGGATGTAATGATGTGGTTGTGTTGCACAAACGCCATGTGCAATCTCATTTATTGGAAGCGCTGTCTAATGAGGCATTCATGCACGGCCCTTGCAGAAGCAAGATTGAGTGCCTCCCTCCTCTGTTGCTGCTGCTCCTCCTCTTCAACCTCCTCCTCTGCCTCCTCCTCCTCCTGAGGTGGACCTCCAATCCCTGGTGGCAATGGCTGGGCCCTCAGAATAGCCAGGTTGTGCAGCATGCAGCACACAACGATGAAAAGGGTGACTCGATCAGGGGAGTACTGCAGGGCTCCTCCAGAGTGGTCAAGGCAGCGGAACCGTTGCTTTAGCACGCTGATAGTCTGTTCGATCAGGTTCCTGGTTGCGGTATGGCTCTCACTGTATGCAAATTCAGCAGGAGTGTTGGGGTTGTGGAGGGATGTCATCAGCCAGGTGCAGCGTGGATAACCCTTGTCTCCGAGCAGCCAGCCGTGAGCTTCATGTGGTGGGTAGAACAGGATGAATGCATCATGGCTGCTGCCAGGATAGCGGGCATTGACGGCGAGGATGCGTTGTCTGTGGTCACACACCAACTGAATGTTCAGAGAGTGGTAGCCATTGTGGTTGCGGAACACCTCTGCATTTTGATGAGGTACCCGCAATGCCACGTGGGTGCAGTCAATGGCGCCCTGAACCATGGGGAAGCCCGTTATCCTAGCAAAGCCACATGAGCATTTGTCCTGCTTCTCTCTGGTGATGGGAATGAGATGTACTCACTTATCCTTCTGCAGAGAGCATCTGTTACCTACCGGATGCAGCAATGGATGGCAAACTGTGAAATGTTTGCACTATCCCTTGTTGAAGGCTGGAAGGAGCCGCTGGCTTGGAAATTGAGAGTGACTGTGACCGTAACTGCCACTGAGAGAGACGTCCTGGTCCTGAGCTGAGGCTGGAGGTCTGGCTGCAGGAGGTGGCAAAGCTCTGTGACCATCTCCTTGCTGAGTAGAGCCTTCTAAGGTACTGCTCCTCTAAGAGATGAATGTAGGAGAAGGGCTCCCAGAAAACCCTGGGAGGGTAAGGCCTCCTGTTTCGAGGTCTGTCAGCCCTCCTCCTACCTCTGGCCACATTTGTCAATCTCTGTCTCTACATCCGTTGCCTCCGACATAGTTGCCGGAGGACAAGGTGGAGTGCCAGTACAGCCCCCATAAATGAGAGAAAAGAGGACGTAGAAATGTTAGGAGCAATACAAGTGAAGAAACTGTTAGAGCAGCAACAAAGCAAAAATGGAGAAAATGTGAATGCAGCCAAAACGCTATCTGACAAGCCATCAATGAATCAGACTTCCAATGAACCGGTAAGTGATCCCTTAAAATAGTGCCTCGGGAGCGGCAATCTCAGGTATCAACACCTGCTATTTTTTTCGTTCTCAGTGCTAGGCGGTAATTCAGGGGAAGCGACTGAATTTTGCTTCCGGGGCGTTAACGGGGCATTGCACACTCATTGACATCACGGTCTGAGCGGTGCTACAGAGCCAAGGGCTAAGTGTTAGCGCCGGCGTCAGTGCTAAATGCTGACTGAATTTCACGGGCAGCATTGGAATCACCTGGGCAATAAGCCCTTAGTGCCGCGCCTGGGTGCTAACAGGAGGTGCTAAGGTACCGAATTTCTAACCCTATATCCTTTGTTTGGGGAGTCATTCACAAGGACTCATCAATTTAAAATCATCACTAAGAAAGTGAGAAGAGAAGTTACAATAAGAGTTGTTAGAAAATGATAAAAATAAGAGAGAATGTAAGAAAAAAGGAAAGACGTTAAGAGAGGAAAGGAAGGAGGGAGCATGAAGAGAGAATCTTAAAAATATTAAAAAGAACATGAAAGTATTCTACAAATATATCTATGAAAAGAGCATTGTCAAATGTGAAATGGTATCCCTGGGAGGAGGAGAATGAGTTATTAGAGGATAAATAGAAATTGGCAGGAAATGCTTAAAAAAATTTTGGATCAGTGTTTACAAAAGGGTACAGTCAAGGTACATTCCTAAGAGGGGGAAAGGTAGGGCAACCAAAGTCAGAGCTCTCTGGAAGATGAAAGAGATAGACAGTAAGATGATGCAGAAAAAGGGGGCATATGACAGATGTCAGGTTGAGAATACAAGTGAGAACCAGGCTGAATATAGAAAGTTCAGAGGGGAAGTGATAAAGTAAATAAGAGGGACAAAGAGAGAGTATGAGAATAGGTTGGCAGTTAAACTAAAAGGGAATTCAAAAGTCTTCTATAGGCATATAAATAGTAAATGGATAGTAAAAAGAGGGGTGTGACCAATTAGGGACCAAAAAGGAGACCTACGCATGGAGGCAGAGGGCATGGCTGAGGTACTAAATGAGTACTTTGCATCTGTCTTCACCAAGGAAGAAGATGCTGCCAAAGTCATAGTGAAAGAGGAGGTAGTTGAGATACTGGATGGGATAAAAATTGATAAAGAGGAGGTACTAGAAAGGCTGGCATTATTTAAAGTAGTTAAGTCACCAGGACCGGATGGGATGCATCCTAGGGTGCTGAGGGAAGTTAAGGAGGAAATCGCAGAGGTACTGACCATAATCTTCCAATCCTCCTTAGATACAGGAGTGGTGCCAGAGGACTGGTGAATTGCAAATGTTACATTCTTGTTCAAAAAAGGGTGTAAGGATAAACCCAGCAACTACAGGCCAGTCCATTTAACCTCGGTAGTGGGGAAGCTTTTAGAAATGATAATCAGGGGCAAAATTAACAGTCACTTGGGCAAGTATAGATTAATTAAGGAAAGCCAGCACGGATTTGTTAAAGGCAATTTGTGTTTAACTAACTTGATTGAGTTTTTTGATGAGGTAACAGAGAGGGTTGATGAGGGCAATGCGGCTGATGTGGTGTACATGGACTTCCAAAGGCAGTTGATAAAGTGCCACATAATATGATTGCCAGCAAAGTTGAAGCCCACGGAATAAAAGGGACAGTGGCAGCATGCATACGAAATTGGCTAAGTGACAAGAAACAGAGAGTAGTGGTGAACGTTAGTTTTTCGAATGGAGGAAGGTACACAGTGGTGTTCCCTAATTGTCCTTGAGAAGGTGGCGGTGAGCTGCCTTCTTGATCCGCTGCAGTCCGTGTGATGAAGGTACTCCCACAGTGCTATTAGGGAGGGAATTCCAGGATTTTGACCCAGCGATGATGAAGGAATGGAGATATACTTCCAAGTCAGGATGGTGTGTGACTTGGAGGGGAACCTGGAGGTGGTGGTGTTCCCATGCACCTGCTGCCCTTGTCCTTCTAGATGGTAGAGGTCGAGGGTTTGGAAGGTGCTACCGAAGAAGCCTTGGCAAGTTGCTGCAGTGCATCTTGTAGATGGTACACACTGCAGCCACGGTACGCCGGTTGGTGGAGGAAGTGAATGTTTAAGGTGGTGGATGTTTTGCCAATCAAGTGGGCTGCTTTGTCCTGGATAATGTCGAGCTTCTTGAGTGTTGTTGGAGCTGCACTCATCCAGGCAAGTGGAGAGTATTCCATCACACTCCTTACTTGTGCCTTGTAGATGGTGGAAAGGCTTTGGGGAGTCGGGAGGTGAGACACTCACTGCAAAATACCTAGCCTCTGACCTGCTCTTGTTGCCACAGTATTTATGTGGCTGGTCCAGTTAAGTTTCTGGTCAATGGTGACCCCCAGGATGTTAATGGGGGCGGGGTGGGGGGGGGGGGGGGCGGCGGTGGGATTCGGCGATGGTGATACCGTTGAATGTCAAGGGGTAGTGGTTAGACTCTCGCTTGTTGGAGATAGTCATTGCCTGGCACTTGTGTGGCGTGAATTTTAACGGCCACTTATCAGCCAAAGCCTGAATGTCGTCTAGGTCTTGTTGCATGCGGGCATGGACTGCTTCATTATTTGAGGAGTTGCGATTGGCACTGAACACTGTGCAGTCATCGGCGAACATCCCCATTTCTGATCTTATGTTGCAGGGAAGGTCATTGATGAAGCAGCTGAAGATGGTTGGGCGTAGGACACTGCCCTGAGGATCTCCTGCAGCGATGTCCTGGGGCTGTGATGATTGACTTCCAACAACCACAACCACCTTCCTTTGTGCTAGGTATGACTCCAGCCAGTGGAGCGGTTTCCCCCCCCTGATTCCCATTGACTTCAGTTTTACTAGGGCTCCTTGATGCCACACTCGGTCAAATGCTGCCTTGATGTCAAGGGCAGTCACTCTCTCCTCACCTCTGGAATTCTGCTCCTTTGTCCATGTTTGGACCAAGGCTGTAATGAGGTCTGGAGCCGAGTGGTCTTGGCGGACCCTAAACTGGGCATCAGTGAGTAGGTTATTGGAGAGTAAGTGCCGCTTGATAGCACTGTCGACGACACCTTCCATCACTTTGCTGATGATTGAGAGTAGACTGATGGGTGGTAATTGGCTGGATTGGATTTGTCCTGCTTTTTGTGGACAGGGCATAGCTGGGCAGTTTTCCACATTGTCGAATAGATGCCAGTCTTGTAGCTGTACTGGAATAGCTTGGCTAGAGTTACACATTAAATCAAGTTATCAACCACAACAATTTCATTCTCATCACTCATTCCACTGGTTCAATTTGCTTTCAGTCCCTGAATATGACTAATATAATTTTTCAGTCTGAGACTTTAGGATGAATTTCTGCAGAGGTTCTCTCACTTGTTCATTGTTAACTTCAATGGAAGAGCTGCAGAAATCCCAGAAACACATTGTAAGCACCACTTACACTGTTTTCAGGGATTCTGCAGCTGTTCCGCTGAACTTGCATAAGATTGTAAATCCACCCCCTTACAATTACATTTAAAATCTGTTTAACTTTCTGTATTACCTATACACACACATCTTTTATCTGTACCAGTTACTGATACAAAAGCCCATAGATTTGTGACTAAAGCACCAATAACTTCCCAATTAATGTACTTTTTTGATTATGTTCTTGATTGTATTTGTAGATGGCATCACATTACTTAATGATAATATTATTTAAATATTTCTTTGTCACTCATATATAATTTTTATTATATGATTGTACAGTAAATATTCAACACCCACTGTGTTAGATTGAACTTAAAATTTAATGTGGCCAGGGTCCCTTTAAGGATCCCAGCTTAAAACGCGTCATGAGTGATGTAACCAGACCCGCTCCATCTAATTGGTCTAGGTAACGTGCTGGGCAGCCTTAATAGGCCCCATTACGATAAGTTCATTCTGTACAGCGGGATGGAGCCAGCAGCGGGGTGGGAACCTGTCACGGACACCGGCCACACCGGACCCACCAAGGTAAAGAAAATTCCGGCCAAAGAGTACAAAAGCAAGGAAGTTATGATGAATCTTTATAAAATACTGGTTCAGCCTCAACTGGAGTATTGTGTCCAATTCTGGGCACCGTACTTTAGGAAGGATGTGAAGGCCTTAGAGAGGGTGCAGAAAAGATTGACGAGAATGGTTCCAGGGATGAGGCACTTCAGTTACATGGATAGACTGGAGAAGCTGGGGTTATTCTCCTTAGAGCAGAGAATGCTGAGAGGAGATTTGAAAGAGGTGTTTAGAATCATGAGGGGTCGAGACAGAGTAGACAGAGAAATTGTTCTCATTGGCAGAAGGATCGAGAAAATTTAGGATCGAGAAGACACCGATTTAAGGTGATTGGCAAAAGAACCAAAGGTGAAATGAGGGAAAACTTTTTTATGCAGCGAGTGGTTAGGATCTGGAATGCACTGGCTGAAAGGGTGGTGGAGGCAGAGTCAATCGTGGCTTTCAAAAGGGAATTGGATAAGTATCTGAGGGAAAAAAATTGTAGGGCTACAGGGAAAGGGCGGGGGAGTGGGAATAGCTGAAGTGCTCTTACAGGAGAGCCGGCACGGCTCGACGGGCCGAATGGCCTCCTTCTGTGATGTAACCATTCTATGATTCTATGAAAAGAGAAGAATATTAGGCAGCAGGTAAATCCTGAATTGGTTTGAAGTGAAATGAGAGATATTTTAAGTAAAAGGACCGTATTAGATAAGTTAGTTAAGCTAAAGATGGTGAAAATGATAAGATACATCTGAGGATTCTGAGGGAATTGAGGGAAGAACTAGTGGCAGCCTTAGAAATTATATTTCAGGATTCGATTGAGAGTGGGTATGTGCCAGAGGACTGGAGAGGGCCCAACATAATAGCTATTTTCAAAAAGGGAGACAGAGCTAACCCGAGTAATTACAGGTCAGTTGTAGGAAAAGTAATAGGAAAAGATTTGGAATCCTCAACTAAAGATAAATACCAAATAACTGGATGAAAATAAAATAATTAGAATCAGCCAACATAAATTCAGAAAGGAAAATTGTGCTCGAAAAACCTGATAGAGTTCTTTATGAAGTTGACAGGTACTGTGATGGGGAAATACGGAGGAGGTGCTGTAGTCTGATATTCGGGAAAGCCTTGACAAGGAACAGCACAGGAGACTATTGGAGAAGATTAAGAGGTATGGCAATAAGGAAAGGCTAGCAATTTGGATTAGAAACTGGTTGGAGGGAAAGAAATAAAGTAGGAGTTAAGGCAGTTTCTCAGGGCGGTTGGAAGTGGATAGCAATGTACCGCAGTGTTCTGTTTTGGACCACTTCTGCTCATAAGAACATAACAGCATCAGAATTAGGAGCAGGAGCAGGCCATACGGCCTTTTGAGCCTGTTCCGCCATTCAATAAGATCATTGCTGATCCTGAACCTCTACTCCACTTTCCTGCCGGATCTCCATATCCCTTGATTTCCCTAGAGTTCAAAAATCTATCTATTTCAGCCTTCAATATACTCAACAATTCAGCATCCACAGCCCGTTGGAGTAGAGAATTCCAAAGATTCACAACACTCTGAATGAAGAAATTCCTCCTCCTCTCAGTCTTAAATAGCCAACCTCTTATCCTGAGACTATGTCCCTGAGTTCCAGACTCTTCAGCCAGGGGAAACAACTTCTCAGCATCTACCCTGTAAATCCCCCATAGAATCCTATATGTTTCCAATGAGAGCACTTCTCATTCTTCTAAACTCCAGATAGTATCTCTCCTTATAAGACAACCCTCTCATCCCAGGAATTAATCTAGTGAGCCTTTGTTGCACCGCCTCTAAGGCAAGTATATCTTTCCTCAGATAAGGAGACCAAAACTATGTACAGTACTCCAGGTGTGGTCTCATCAATTGTAGCAAGACCTCTTGTTCTCCAACCCTCTTACAATAAAGGCCAACATGCCATTTTCCTTCCTAATTGCTTGCTCTACCTGCATGCTAATTCCCAACCCCATGAGCCCTTATCTTGCGTAACAACCTTATCTGTGGTACCATGTCGAATGCCTTTTGAAAATCTAAATATACTACATCCACTGGTTCCCCTTTATCTCCCCTGCAAGGTACTTCCTCAAAAAACTCTAATAAATTTGTTAAACGCAATTTCCCTTTCATAAAACCATGTTGATTCTGCCTAATCATATTATGATTTTCTAAATGCCCTGTTATCACTTCCTTAATAATGGATTCCAGCATTTACCTGAAAACTGAGGTCAGGCTAACTGGCCTGTAGTTCCCTGTTTCCTCTGTCCCTCCTTTCTTGAATAGCAGGGTTAGATTTGCTACCTTCCAATCTGCTGGGATAGTTCTAGAATCTAGGGAATTTTGGAAATCACAACCAGTGCAACCACTATCTCTACAGCCACCTCTTTTAGAACCCTAGGATATAGACCATCAGGTCCAGGGGATTTGTTGCCTTTTAGTCCTATTAGTTCCTGAGTTACTTTTTCTCTGCTGATCTTAAGTAATTTAAGTTCCTCACTCTCATTAGCCTCTTGGTTCCCACTATTTCTGGTATGCTTTTTGTGTCTTCTACTGTGAAGACAAATACAAAATATTTGTTTAAAGTCTCTGCCATTTCCTTATTTCCCATTATAATCTATCCTGTCTCAGCCTCTAAGGGACCAACGCTTACTTTAGCTACTCACATCACTTGTGTACATCAATGATTTAGATATATGGCTCGAGGGAGGAGTGCTGACAAAAAACATGAGTGAAGATTTCCGCAGCAGATGGGTTAAGGTAGGCGTAGAGGAAGGCAATGTTATGGACGTGGAAATAGGTGGTCTTTAGGATGCCAAGGTTGTATAAACAGTGTTGCTATCCTTTTTGGTGCACAGATGCTTGACCAACATATTTGAAGTTTAACAATTACTTTGAAGGCAAAGATAGAGCTTAGAAATACTGCAGTGGAATGGAAAACAACACTAACAATTTGGCCCCAATATTTATGGGGAGGTAGGGAGGATACGAGGGAGTGTGGGGAAAACTTGGCAAGGCTGGGGACATGGCGGTCCGGTCGAATTTAATGGTGGACCTCATTCTGATTTTTCACTTTTGTTTCCCGCCTGGCAGATGACCAGATTGACAGGCCGGCCAGTTGCCAGATGGGAAAACCAGTGTTAGGAGGCCCCCGGTAATTCGGAGGGGGGCGCGATGTCAGGGCTTCGGAGGTGGGGGTGGGGGAAAGAGGCCATCCTGGGAGGGAGGGAGTGAGACATGGGGCTTGTGGGGGAGAGGCCATTGCAGGAGGGAGCGAGCGAGAGATAGGGGATTGTGGGGGGAAGGGGTAGGGAGAGGCCATCGCAGGAGGGAGGAAGCGAGAGTTAGGGACTTGCGGGTGATGAAGACAGGCCATCGCAGGAGGGAAGGATCAAGAGATCAGGGCTTGGGCAGAAAAAGGCTATTGCGGGAGGGAGCATGCAAGAGATTGGGGCTTGGGTGAGGGAGAGAGAGTCCGTGATTGCCAAAGGGGAGGCTGAAGGCATCCTGAGTGGCCGGCGAGCCTGCTACCTCTGGCCCACAAGGAGTGCTGTAAAAGGCACTTACCTTCTTGAGCCAGTAGCTGCACCTGCCTTTTAATGCTGGGCTTCCTGAGCCCTGGAAAACTGCGTGGCAACCGTTAAATTTAAATCAGGCTCCCCACTCGAGGAACAGCACCTCATCTTTCGTTTAGGCACCCTACAGCCCTCTGGACTCAACATCGAGTTCAACAATTTCAGATCATAACCTTGGCCCCTATCACATATATATATATTTTTATTTAATTTTTTCATCCACCCTTTTGTTTGGCCCTTTTTTTTTCCCTCCCAGAAGCTGGCAGCTGTCCTTCATTCTGCCAGCGCAGTTCACACTTCATCGAGCCTCTACCTGTTACATTACCACCTCCTCTTGCCTTGATTATCTCTTAATGGGGGAAAAATTCAGCTGCTTGCGCCTGCCGTTAGCGCCTTAAGAGGGCGCTAATGGGGCGTAAAGCAGCTAACGCCCGGGCGCAGCGCCGCCCACGCCTCCCGGAAAATTTAGTGGGAGGTTAGCGGCGGCGGCAGCCGGTAGCGCCCTGTGGCGCTGCGCCGCCGGCGATGACGTCATCGCCGTGCGCAGCACCCCGCTCGCGCCCCGGCCGTGATCTTCAGTCGCGCCCCCTGATTTACCGCCAGACGCTATGTCCGACGGGTTCAGGGAGGCGTACGTGCGGCCGGGGCGGCGATATTTAAAGGGGAGGTGGCAGGCGGCCATTTTTGTTGCTGGCCGCCTGCCAGCACCTGCCCCCGTTGCTGTCCCCGGCCCCCGTGAAGCCCCCCCACCGTGAAGTGCCGGCTGCGCTCCAAGAGCCCGGCACTTCTCTTGAG
Source organism: Squalus acanthias (assembly GCA_030390025.1). Taxonomy (NCBI): domain Eukaryota; kingdom Metazoa; phylum Chordata; class Chondrichthyes; order Squaliformes; family Squalidae; genus Squalus; species Squalus acanthias. The sequence goes on along the minus strand of CM059426.1, from coordinate 101,062,251 downwards.
TGCCGGGCTCTTTTGCCGGCACTCTCGATCCCTGGGGGCCCAGCTGGGCCCCGGTTCGCGCTGCGCAGGGTCCCTCCCCTTTAAGAAGGGGAGGAAGGCCTGCAATACCGCGGCGCGACGTGCCGCAGCGCGTGGCGCTGCGGCACGTAGCACCAGGATATTCACTCGCAGCGCCCCAAGAGGGATGCGGGGTGCTTCCAGTGGCGCCCCGCTTCCCTCTTGGGGCGCAACCACTGAAGTTCCGGCGCGGGGCCGCTAATTTTTTCGGGGCGCTAAAAGTCGCGCCCCGGCGAGGTTAGCGCCCCAAATGGGGCGTGACTCAATTTTTACCCCAATGTCTCTTAATCTCTCCTGCTTTCTATCCCACCACTGACCTTGCCTTTTGTTCTTTCATCCCCTCCCCCTTTCCCCAGCATTATACTTGCTTTAAATCTATTTCATTTCCTGCTTTTTTCCAGTTCTGACGAAAGGTCTTCGACCTGAAACGTTAACTCTGTTTCTCCCTCCATGGATGCTGCCTGGCCTGCTAAGTTTTTCCAGTGTTTTCTGTTGTTGTTTTCCCAATTGCACTGTTGGAGTCTGATTTAAATATGTTAATGAAGTGTCCCGCCTGTCGACTCACACAACATGAAGCATGCTGCGTACATGCCCGTTGCCGTTTTCACGAGGTTGCATTCCCACTTTTAAATTTTTTAACCCTCTCCTGCCTGTCGTGGCTCAGTTAATATCGAGGCCACTATTTCCCTAGTGCCAGATAATAATGAGTGAACCCGTAACATCATATTTTAGCTGTAATCGAGTGTAATGGGTCTTTCCCCCCTTATAATTCCATTTACTATTTCATGAAACTTTACGGGAAAAGGAAATTGTCTCCTATTATGGATAGTCACTTGCAATTTCCACAAGGTTTACCTAGTGGGGATCATGGAACCCCTCGGGGAAATGGCGTGAATGAATAAAAATGTCCATTTACACTGTTTTTCCAGGGGTTCTGCCAGTCTCCCAATGAAGTTACGGCAGGAGATCAGGAGAACACTGTAAAAACTCAGGGCCAGTATTGTGTTGTGGACTGGTGTCAACTAGCAATCAAATTGAGACTGACAACTCTTATTTCTTTGCAAAACTTAACAGCAAGCAAAAAGACTATCATCCTATCATTTGAGCTACACTCGGTCCAAGATCCTAGAAGTGAACGGATTGTGTTATAATATGATACAAGAGGAGCTAGAGGATAAAATTGTTTCTAGATTAAATTGGATAATTTCCAACCCCAGTTATGTAGACTAAGAAACTTTACACAAGTAACAAGTTGCAAGTAACAGACCAGCCAATACCAAATACTCCAAAAAAGGAATAATGACTTACCTTACCATATATATGCCATTTGTTGTAATTTTAATAAGTGAATTTCCTATTCAGGGAAGATTTTCTTGGGTCCGTGCCCCAAGTTCACTGGATCACCTGCATGCAGCAAATATCAGAAAATCTGGGGGGCTCCTTTAAAGGCATGCGCTCCAACCTGCTGATTTTCCAATATTCACTCTGCTCAGGCGATCCAGTGCACCTGTGCATTCCCAGGAAAATCTCCCATTACAGTTCTGGATCAGCTCAAATAAGTACAGATATTTAAATGAATGATTAGTTATCCATTTGTTGTAACTTCTGCTATACTTCCCAGGAGAGAGCAGAAGTACATAACTGGAAGGCCCCACAATTTCAAGGGTCAGCTGTTAAAATTGTTAGCAATGAGACAAATAGTGGTATTGGTTGAGGAATAAATGTTGGCTGGGACACTAGGTGACACTACATGCGCTTCTTTGAATAATGCCATGCAATCCTTTACTACCGCCTCAGAGGCTGGACAGGGCCTCAGATTAATGGCTCATCTTAAGAACAGCACCTCCAGCAATGTAGCACTTCTTCAGTAGTACACAGAAGTGTCATCTTGTATTATGTGCTTAAGTCCTAGAGGGAAACTTGAACGACCTTCTGATTCAGAGGCAAGAGTACTACTAATGAGCCAAGGCTGACATCTTAAGGCTTTTAATGGCAGCAGGAGGAATAATGAGGTGCAGCAATTTTGGAAAGGAATTCCAGACTCATCTTCAATTGAGAACTTTACTAACATTGGACCCAATGCAGTTCTCTGTAAGCTTTCGTCAGATTGTTATACACTGCTTCAAGTGACTTCATATTAGCAGTGTGCTGGAGCAATATAATTATCAGTGGTAACAGCAATTACAACACTGCATACTTTGAACATAACTGCTGTTGCATATTAACAGGCAGGAATCTCTGGAGACAGTGTGGGAAATCCTCAGAGTTGATCAACCTGACAACAACAGCATATTACAGTAAAAGAAATACACTTTGGCAACAGACACAGGATGATCCAGTTAGAAATCTGTACAATACGTTTTTACCTTTGACACCTTTAAGAGGGCTAAAAATCTGAACTGGTCACTTTATTTTATCTCCACAATTTAGAAATTTCCATTGGAAAGGAAAATCGGGTGGCCAATCTGTTCCCACCCATTTTAATGCCAAAGTAGAAAGTACGGTCATTTTGTTATACCTTAAGAAAGGAAAGGTGCACAATTTAGATTTTACCACTTTACTTAGAGGGTGGTGAATGTGTGAAACATACTGTCGAGGGAGGCAGGTAGTATTAAAAAATTAAGGGAGAATTGGATAGATATTTGAGGCAATGGCCAGTTAAAAAGCCTTGGGCCACGATTTCTCCTACCTTAGTGGGTCCGGTGCGGCTGGGGTCAGTGGCGGGCTGTGACCCTGCTGCTGGCTCCATCATGCTGTCCAAAGTGATTTTAAGTTGATTGGGCTTGTTAAGCCCGCCCAGCGCGTTTGCCGGCCAATTGAAGGAAGTGGGTCTGATGATCTCATTTAATGACGCGTCATCAGCCAGTTTCCTTAAAGGGACCATGCACAAATTGATTTTGACAGTTGTGCTGTCAGTGTTCTACAGCATTGAAGTGCTGCAAACACTGATAGGCATTGCACAGAGGTGCACGGCTGCACCCAGGCTCTCCCATGACTCCCTCCATATGCTTATGGAGGGAGTCACAGCACACAGGGAGGTTCTCTTCCCTTCACATGGATGGAAGAGACCTCCCCAGGAGATCAACGCAGCCTGGTTGCACATTGCACAGGAGGACACAAGCAGGGATGTCGTCGGGAGGATCAGGCTGGTGTGGCGCAAATCTTTCAATGATCTCCGTAGATCACGAAACGTTACTGCAAAGCCACACTCAACCTTATCCTGCTGTGCCACTCATCAAATCCCCATCACTCTGCCTTCCCTACCCTACTCCTGCACATCTTTACTCACACCAACTTACCTTGCACCTCCACCCATCCCTCTCCACCTACATTATCACTTCCCCATCTCACTAGCCATCCCTCACACTCACACTCATCCGAGTCCAGTCATACCAACTAACAACACATAACACTTGTGTGTTTTAGCCAATGTTCATGTGAAGTTTCTGTTAATGTGCTGTCAGATATTGACATTTTTTTTCAACACTTTGCATTCTTGGACAGATTTATGTGCACCTTTGGAAGTGTCTTAGTGAGTTGCAGTGAATGGTGAGACATAACGGTACCCCCCCGCAATGGTCATGAGTGTGAAAGGAATGGCTTTATGGTGTTGGTGTGGGTTGGTGCCAACCTGGTGCATCATGTGGCAGCAAGGGTGTACAGCGTCAAGTGAAGTAAATCTGGATATGGTGAGGCCCTCCATGACCTCCCAGGCAGCAATGTGGTCGTGTGCTGATGCCCTCTGTCCTGTGCAGCATCAGTTGATTGTGGAGAAGGTTGGTTTTGTTGTTGGTGCTGCTGGTGTTGGGGCTGATCGTGGTGGGATTCTGAGGACCAAGGTGAGATAGTTTCAAGGGCACTGATGCTGATGGAATAGATGGCAGGTGAAGTTAAGATGACAGAAGCGATCTGTCAATGGTGAGAGAGGTTGTTCCAATGAGGTGACACTGGATAGAGAGTTTACTCCAAACACTTGCAAGCTGCATAAAGCTCAATCTGTCTTCCAAATGCAGTAAGCAACAGCTTCTAACCTTGGAAAATGAACAGCTATGAAATGGGAGCTTTTATAGAACATTTGCAACTGTCAAGTTAAGAAATCATCCCATGCTGACACAACTCCGGATCAGCTTACCTGACATGATCCCCGAGCAGCATGAAAGCCGTGGGCGAACTCTTAAATTCTAAAGGTGAGCTTAAAATAGATTTTAAGTGCCTGTTAACAACCCTCTTAATCATCTAAATTGCCTCCCCCGCCGCTTGGTGTCGGGTCTGTTCAGCGACGACATTTGTGGTAGTGGGTTGACAGTGGGTTCCCTAGCTGGTCAAAAAAATGTTTTGCCACCAAATGTGCCCACTGACCCCCCAAAAAAATTCCCCCTGTCGTGTTTGGGACTGGCCAGCTGGGCTACATTGTCTTTGTGGTCCTGTCCTTTCCCATGTTCCTATCATTGTTACTGTGACATCCTCTATATCAGCAAACTGTTAGTAGGAGACCTAATCCCAGTCCTGATCGAATGTATTGGTTAGTGTAGAGCATGAATCTGTTTTACACTTGTTGGAGTACATTGGAATTGTAATAGTACCAATGAAGTTGTTATTTTGTGTATTTTAAGCCTGATTTTACTTGCTCTGGAGTTTACCTTGAAACTGTATGACAGTATAAGTTTCATACAAATTGATGCTTTTGATTTTGGACTGTTGAAAGTATACTCGAGCAGCTTATGATCAATGATCATTAGAGGTATAAGTGAATGTGTGCACAGCTCCATAGGACAGCTTGTGCTTCATGTTCTATGTGTGAGTAATGGTGTCAGGAGCGTGCTTGTAGAATACTAGCACGCAAACTGTATCCTGAGGTGGACTTCTTTAGAAAGGTATGGCTTACATTCTGACTCCACCTCGATGTACTAGAACTAAGGCTAGTGATGGGAAATTTACCTCAAATCTCCTGGGTATTTACAGTTTAAAATCGGATAAGATAGTGCTGCATGTGAGGACAGCTGATTGTTATTGAACTGGGCACCTATGCTAACAGACAGCTAGTACAATGACTTCAGTGCTATTACTAACAACAAGTTTACTTGTTAAATTGGGCCATTGATGATAGCTTGCAGAAACTTTACAAATCAGCTGAAGAACTGTAGTGTATCAGGTGAAAATGTAGCTGCACGTTATACTCCCGGCTAATCCCAGTGCTCATGTTTAACTTACTATTATCTTAAAAGTCACAAATTTAACAAGCAGCAATTTAAGTAAAATTCTAAATAAAAGAGATGTGATGCTCTTGTTACAAAAATCAGAATTTGGTCACAGAATGTAATTTTGTGATAAATCATGAGCCTCAACAATAACAAGTCAACTTGCTTGCGCACTGAGGGAAATGTTTTCCACTTTTAGAAACTGGGATGTTAACCTCATTATTTGTTATTCATTTTAGCAGCATCAAATTGAAATATTAATTACTTCCATTCCCTGTAGGGTGAGTTTGTTCCATATGCTTTTGTTAGGACAACCAGTAGAAAGCTGGCCAATCAATACTCACCAGCTCATTTTGCATCTTTCAAGTTGCTTAATAGCTACTTGACTGGTTAAGTAGCTGTAATATATGTGGGTAGAACAAATGAAGGATAGAGACACGATGCGTTGCTAGTTCATGTGCTTGCTTTACTAGGGCAGAGTAAACTGAGCATGCTCATACCAAACCATGTGACAAACCATGTGATAATACATTACGCTGCTTTCCCCTTAAAAAATGTATGTATTCCCCTCTCAGATACAACAAAACTATGGTCCCACTTCTCCCAGCATTACATGTACCACATATTGAACCAATTTTCGGGCTGTTTTGTTTTGGTTCCGAACTCAAAGATGATCCTGTTTCTATCTCTGACTTGTTGAATCACTTTAATCCACTTTGCTGACAAGTGATTCAAGATCACTGTCCAATCTAAGCCAGTAAACAAAGCTTTTTGCAATTGATTTCATACCGATGATCCCTGGATGTTCAGTATGAAGTTCGGTCAGAATTCCATCTCTCAAAGAAGTAGGTACCACCACTCTGTTTTCCCACTTGATACAACCTTGCTCACAAGACAAGTCAGTACGACCATTATGGAATGGTTTCAATTCTGTGTCCATACACTGATCAGGCCATCCATTCAAGGTGTTTTCATACACTCTTTTCAGTACTGAGTCCTTTTGTGTCTCATCTGCAATCTCAGTTGCATTCACGGGAAAGTCTTTGTCAACTGCACCAAGCGTGAAAATCTCACCTTCACTCCCAACACGAGTCCGCATGTGGCAACCTGGACAAGGCATCTACGATTGCATTATGCTTTGAAGTGCGATATTCAATCGTGTAGTCATATTATGACAACAACACTGCCCAACGTTACATTCTTGATGTGGCCATTGCAGGGATGGCAAATTTGGGCCCCAATATTGCTAGGAGCGGTTTGTGATCAGTTATCAGGGTAAACTTTCTGCTGATCAGGAACTGTTGGAATTTCTTGATTCCAAACACTATGGTGAGTGCTTCCTTTTCAATTTGCACGTAATTTATTTTGCTCTTTGTGAAGGTTTGCGACACGAACGCAATTGGTTTCTCCTGGCCATCATCCAATACGTGACTTATGACAGCTTCCACACCATAGGTGGAAGCATCACATGCTAACTTAAGCTCACGCTCTGTGTTGTAGTGCACAAGTAGAGCATCGCTAGACAGACTTCTCTTACAACTGTCATAAGCTTCCTGTTGTGCTTTCGTTCACTTCCACTGGACATCCTTCTTGGGGAGCTCGTGCAATGGAGCTAACATGGTCGCTAACTCAGGTAAGAAACGTGTATAGTACTGGACCATTCCAAGGGGCCTGTGAGTGCAGCCAGCACTGAGTGCAGTGAGCACAGAGTGAACAACTGGCAGTTTGGTAAGTGTGGGAGTTTTAAGGGTTAATTTCTTTTAAAATCTAGTGTTAATTGCTAGTAGCTCTTAAGTAAGATCAACTGTTTAAGTTAAAATTTAAACTTTAAATTTTTAAGTTTCTTCAGGCTTAAGCAGAGACAAACAAGCAAGCTCTCCAGCTGGAGAGCTGCTGTAGTTAATTAATTAGCTAACTGGATTAAACTGGTTCCTGAAACTGTAGCAGAGCAGTGCTGCCTCATCTGAGTCACAAACAGTATAAACACAGGGGCCTGGGAGTGCAGCCAGCACAGCGTGAACAACTGGGAGTTTGGTAAGTGTGGGAGTTTGGTGAAGTGGAGGAAGGAGGTGCTTGCTTTTCCTAACTTCTCCTGCAGAGCGGCGGCGGACCTGAGCAGGAGCAGACAGAGGCCCGAGAGCGGGGATAAAAGCAGCAGCAGACCTGCATCAACAAGAGAAAACGACAGTGTGACATCACAGGTAAGGCAGGTAAGTGATTGGTCGTGACTGTGGGCTAAGTTTTAAGTTAACATATAACTAAATTTTAAAAACTAAACTTAATTTAATAAACTAAACGAGGTAAATAATTTGAGTGACACTAAACTAATTAATTAAATAAATAAATAAAATAATGGGGGAACAGGAGATGTGTTGCTGCTGCAATATGTGGGAGCTTGCGGACATTTTTGTCCAGGGTGACTACGGTAAGTGTCTGTGGCTCGAGGAACTTCGGTTCCAAGTTGAGAAGCTGGAGTCCGAGCTGCAGACATTCCGAGACATCAGAGAGGGAGAAAGTTACCTGGATATTTTGCTCCAGGAGCCAGCCACACCCCTTAGATTAAATACTTTAGAATTGACACGTGGTCAGGGATTAGAGGGTGTGACTGTGAGTGAGGCAGGTATGGGGATCCAGGAGGGAGTATTGCAGGAGCCTCAGTCCCTGCACTTGTCCAATAGATTTGAGGTTCTTGCAACCCTTGTGGACAAGTACGGGGATTGCGGGGAGGACCAGCAAACTGACCACGTCACCATGGTACAGGAAGCCGTTCAAGTGAGGGGAGTAAAAAGGAAGGTGGTTGTAGTAGGTGACAGTATAGTTAGGGGGATAGACACTGTTCTCTGCAGCCAGGAGCGTGAGTCCCAAAGGCTATGTTGCCTACCCGGTGCTAGGGTAAAGGACATCTCCTCCAGGCTGCAGAAGAACTTGGAGTGGGAGGGGGAGGATCCAGTTGTTGTGGTCCACGTAGGTACCAACAACATAGGTAGGACAAAGAAAGAGTTTCTGCTGAGAGAGTTTGAGCACCTAGGGACTAAATTAAAAAGCAGAACCACAAAGGTCAAAGGGCTGGATTTTGTCTTGGGGTCGAGTTGGGGTCGTGTTACCCGCATTTTGTGTTGCCCCCCCGACTTCAGATTAATGTGGATGAATGATGCGATTTTAACTTAATTGGGCAATTGAGTTCCAACATGTGGGAACCCATGGCCAATGAGTTATTCCAGTCTGCAAGTTGCCTCCGATGACGTCATCATTGCTGCTGCATTTAAGGTCTGCAACAAGCCTTGCTTCCTCTGCAGGCTGCCAAGCTTTTGGACCTCAAATCTAAAAACCTGCAGCAGGAATGGCCAGCCAACGGCCCAGGGCTGCTCCCAGATTCCATGACGTTGCCCTTCAGGCTTTGGTGGATGGAGCAAGAGCCAACAGGGAGGTGTTATTCCCCTCCTCAGGGAGGAAGAAGCCTCCCCAGCAGACAAAGGTTGTGTGGGTCCAGATCGCCCAGGAGGTCACCTCTTTATCATTGACATGCAGAACCTGGATCCAGTGCAGGAAGAGGTTTCATGACCTTCTACATACTGCTAAAGTGAGTATGACTTTCCCTTCACCCTCAATCTGATCCCCATTGCCTCTCCTCACCAGCACTCAGCTTTAGCAACCTCTTCCTCCATATCCCACTTGACACTGACATCCATGCACCCTTACCCATTCCCTCTCCCTCTATGGTCACATTCACCTTACTATTCGACTATGCAGCCCTCACACTCCCTATCACTGTCATGCTTTGAAAACAACTTACAACACACAGGGAGGGCCCTTAGTCTCGCCACCTCAGTCCATCTTTGACTCCTTCTAAGCATCTATGCTATGGATTCTCTACACTCACTCCTTCAATCTCACTCAAACTCCACTTGTCTCCCTCATTGCAGGAAAAGAGAGCTCACAATAAAAGGGAAAGAGCCAGGACAGGAGGAGGGCCACCCTCATTAGCCCAGCTCAACCCCTGGGAGGATGCGGTCCTGGAGATCGTGGGCGTAGAGGAGGAAACGCAAGTGGGGGACGGACAGACGTGTGCATCAGAGCAAGCTGGTGACAGAATAGTGTTCCATCTCTCTCATTGACATTGCATGAGTCGCTGATACTGAATCTGAAGGTCTAACAGATGGATTTATGATCATCTGCAATATGCAATGTGCATGTAACCTTGGCATCACATCTCTGACTCTTTCCTTTACTACCCCACAGGACCATCGCAAGCACCCGTCCCCACTAGCCAGGAGGAACAGCCTGAGCAGACAGACTCCTCAGAGGAAGCTGCAACATCTGAGGGCGCAGCGTCAGCAGAACTAAGCGCACCCAGCACCAGCGCAGACACTCACACCTCGGTGGGACCCTCGGGACATAGAGTAGTGTTGTCACCTGGTGTATCACAGCTCACAAGTGAGCATCAGCAGATGGTGGAGACAGGGCCAGCAGTGGAGAGTCCTAGTCGGAGGGCGCAGGACTCTCCTAGCTCGACTCAGCTGCATGTCGACCCTCTGCCTCTGGGTCCATCCATAAGATCAGCGGTGCTGGGACTCCAGGAACAGATGCAGGAGTCTCTGACAGGTTTTGTCTCCAGGGTCGCTGCGAGTGTGGAGCGAATGGAGGAGTCCATAGCGAACATGAGCAGAGCCTTTGTGGAGTCATTGGCGCATGAACGCATCACCATGGAAAGGATGGCAACCTCCATGGAGGTGACAAGTCGCCAGAGTGCAGAAAACATAGTGAGTGTTCTGAATAGAATGACATCTCTGGAGGAGCGATGGACATCTATTGAACCGAGAAACCAAACCTTCATGGAAGTCCTTCTGAGTAAGACTTCCAGTGCAGATACGGGTCCCCATGGCCCCCCTGATGTGCAGCAAGGTGCTCTCAAGCCACTTGCAAGTGCTGAGGTGGACCTGACCCATGAGAGGGTTGTTGGTGTTACACAACAAGGAGGTGGGGGCTCCTCTCCAAGTGCTCACACTTCCATGCCACTGACAGGTCCTCGCTCAGGGCCCCACCAGAGTCCGCACCCAAGTGAGATCGGCGTCTCAACCCCTGCCCAGCCGCAGGAGCAGCAGACTGTTGCCGAGCCCTCTCAAGTTCGCAACCCCAGAGGACGCCCGCCAAAGGAGTCGAGACAGGAACAGCAACAAAGTGAGCAGGGGGCCTCCACTTCTGCTGAAGCCACAGGAGAAGCACCACGTAGGAGCACGCGTTAGACAAATAGTCACAAGGGTAGTCACTTGGGTGAATTTTGATGTGTATTGTGAAAAAGCCATCAGGTCTAAAGTTTAAATAAAAACTCTGATGGCTACAGCTGCAGTTGTGGCATCTGTCATTTCGCTAATGGGACTTCCACAATGAGGCCTTAGGATAACTTGCAATTGTCAGTATGGTGGTCACATTGTTAGGGATCCGCTGGGTCTGGGCCATTGTCGTAGCTCTGGTAAGAAGCTGCGAGGCAAAAGTGCTTTCTTGTCTAGGCTAAGCAAATCTGGTCAAGATGATTGCTTTCCTTGGTCTCGCGTAATGCTGCCGCTGGTTGAGGGGCCTCTGCAAGTTGTTTGTTCTCTCTCTCCTCCTCCTCCTCCTCCTCCTCCTCATCTGAGGAGGATATGTGAGGAGCCACTTGGTCCTCCGGCATCTGTAAGCCACGACGCTGTGCCATGTTGTGAAGTGCAGAGCAAACCACGACGATTCTGGAGACCCTGGCTGCTGAGTATTGCAGGGCTCCACCTGATCTATCCAGGCATCTGAAGCGCATCTTCAGCATACTGATGGTTTGCTACATTATGGCTCTGGTGGAAATGTGGCTGGAGTTGTCGCGCTCCTCAGCTGCGTTGGATGGGCTCCTCAATGGCGTCATTAGCCTCGTCCTCAGGGGATAGCCCTTGTCTCCAAGTAGCCATCCGTGAAGTTGGTCTGGCGGACTGAATAGCGGAGGCACACTAGACTGGCGCAGTATGAAGGAGTCATGGCAACTGCCAGGGTACTTGGCACAAACATGCAGAACTTTCTTGTTGTTGTCACACACCAGCTGAACGTTGAGGGAGTGGAAGCCCTTGCGGTTGACAAAAATACCTGGATTGTGATGGGGTGCCTTAAGGGCAGACATGTGTGCAGTCAACGACGCCCTGCATCCTTGGAAAGCCTGCCAGATTAGCTAATCCAACCGCACGCGCCGTGACACTTGCTCGATCCTTGGTGAAATGGATGTGATTGTGCGCGATGGCAAAGAGGGCATCGGTTACCTGCGTGATGCAGGTGTGTGCGGCCGCCTGGGAGATGCCGCAGATGTCTGCTGCTGATCCCTGGAATGAGCCTGAGGCAAAAAAGTTGAGTGCGGTGGTGACTTTGACGGCCACTGGTAAGGGGCGACCACCTGATCCTCTGGCTCCAGGTCTTGTTGCAGCATTGCGCAGATGTCACCCACTACCTCTCGCGAAAGTCGGAGCCGCCTTTGGCACTGCTGCTCAGACATGTTGAGGTAGCTGACCCTCTGTCTGTAGACCCTGTTTGGGGGGCATCTCCTGCGCCGACGGCCTTCCATGCGCTGGCCCCTTCGGTCTTGTGCAGCTTCAGGTGGGTGAGCAGCAGCTTGGCACTCCTGCTGTTGCTGCTGCTGTTGGTGGTGCTGTTGTTCATGGTTCTGCTGGTGCCGCGGCTGTTGTTCATCCTCATCGGATACCCAGGAGGGAAAGAAATAAATGGCTCCCATGCCTCTGGTATATGTCTCAGTTGAGGAAGCCCTCAATGAGGGTGGCGAGAGGGGTTTCCCAGGAGGTCACACTGCAGATGGGTGTCAGGCTCCAAACTTCCAGAGCTGTGGTTATGCCTTCTAAAAGTTCCCCCAGACCTGTGACAACAAAGTCCTGCCACCTGCAATTGATGGCTGATCAAATCTCCTATTTAAAGGTTGAGCTGCAGCTGAGAGTCAGCAATCCACTTGTGCTCCCGCCAGGTTTCACTGGAGTGTTTCCCATCAGGCGTGCTTCACGTGGGAAAAGGTTTAAACTGCCAAAAATGCTTCAAAATGGCATTACTGAGCCACTTTAGGGATTGTTAAGGGCATTAATGGCCTCTCCCGCCTCTTGGAGGCGGGACGGAGTCGGGAACCCCGCGACCGATTTTGTCAAAATTGCGTGGAGGCATGTTGGAGTCAGGATGGGGTCGGGACCCCCGAATCTGCTACTTTAACCCCCCACACACCTCCAAACCCGACTCCACGGGTCATTCAACGTCCAGCCCATAATCTCTGGATTATTACCGGAGCCACGAGCAAATTGGCATAGGGTCAATAGGATCAGGGAGATGAATGCGTGGCTCAAAGATTGGTGTGGGAGAAGTGGGTTTCGATTCGGGAGGCACTGGCACCAGTACTGGGGAAAGAGAGAGCTGTTCCGTTGGGACGGACTACACCTGAACCATGCTGGGACCAGAGTTCAAGCGAATCGAATAACTAGGGAGGTAGATAGGGCTTTAAACTAAATAAGGGGCTGGGGAGGGTCCCGGTGGAGAGAAATCTAGAATGTTAAAGAGAAATGACAAAGAAACAGTGCAGGAAAGTGATTGGGGTAAGGGTAACCAGATTATGTCAGGAAGGGACAGAGTGTACAAACAAAGGAGTGCACTAACAAATAGGGTCCAGGTAAGAAAAATTGTAATAAGACAAATAGCGCCATAGTACAAAAATTTTTTAAGATGTCTAAAAATGTTAAAAATACAAATCTAAAGGTACTGTATCTGAATGTACGAAGCATTTGTAATAAGACAGACAAATTAACAGTGCAAATAGATGTAAACGGATATGATATAATTGCGGTTACGGAGACATGGCTGCAGGGTGACCAAGGCTGGGAGCTGAATATCCAAGGATATTAGATATTTAGGAAGGACAGGCAAAAAGGAAAAGGAGGTGGGGTGGTGTTGTTAGTAAAGGATGAAATCAGAGCAATAGTGAGAAAGGGTATTGGCTCAGAAAATCAAGATGTAGAATCAGTCTGGGTGGAGCTAAGAAGCACCAAGGGGCAGAAAACATTGGTGGGAGTTGTCTATAGGCCTCCAAACAGTAGTGGTAATGTAGGGGATGGCATCAAACAGGAAATTAGAGATGCATGTAACAAGGGTACTACAGCAATCATGGGTGACTTTAATCTACATATAGACTGGCCAAACCAAATTAGCAATAATGCTGTGGAGGATGAACTCCTGGAGTGTGTGCGAGATGGTTTTTTAGACCAGTACATTGAGGAGCCAACTAGGGAACAGTCTATCCCAGATTGGGTAATGTGCAATGAGAAGGGGTTAATTAATAATCTTGTTGTGCGGGGTCCTTTAGGGAAGAGTTCCCATGACATGTTATAATTCTTCATTAAGATGGAAAGTGATGAAGTCCAATCCGAAACTAGGGTCCTAAATCTAAACAAAGGAAACTACAAAGGTATGAGGAGTGAGTTGGCTATGATAGATTGGGGAGCTTCATTAAAAGGCATGACGGTGGATAGGCAATGGCTAACATTTAAGGAACGAATGCATGAATTGCAACAGTTATACATTCCTTTCTGGCGCAAAAACACAAAAGGAAAAGCGGCACAACCATGGCTAACAAAATAAATTAAGGATAGTATTAGATCCAAAGAGAAGTCATATAAAGTTGCCAGAAAAAGTAGCAAGCCTGAGGATTGGGAGCAGTTTAGAGTTCAGCAAAAAAGGACCAAGAGTTTGATTAAGAGGGGAAAAATAGAGTATGAGAGTAAACTTGCAAGGAACATAAAAGCAGACTGTAAAATATTATACAAGTATGTAATAAGAAAAAGATTAGTGAAGACAAATGTAGGTCCCTTACAGTCAGAAACGGGAGAATTTATAATGGGGAACAAGGAAATGGCTGAGCAATTAAACAAATACTCTGGTTCTGTCTTCACGGAAGAGGACACAAATAACTTCCCAGAAATGCTAGGGAACCAAGGGTCTAGTGAGAAGGAGGAATTAAAGGAAATTAGTATTAGTAAAAAAATAGTGCTGGAGAAATTAATGGGACTGAAAGCCGATAAATCCCCAGGGCCTGATAATCTGCATCCCAGAGTACTAAAAAAGGTAGGCATGGAAATAGTGGATGCATTGGTTGTCATCTTCCAAAATTCTATAGATTATGGAATAGTTCCTGAAGATTGGAGGGTGGCAAATGTAACCCCACTATTTAAAAAAGGAGGGAGAGAGAAAACAGGGAACTACAGACTAGCCTAACATCAGTAGTAGGGAAAATGCTAGAGCCTATTATAAAAGATGTGATAACAGGACACTTAGAAAATATCAATGGGATTAAACAAAGTCAACATGGATTTATGAATGGAAAATCGTGTTTGACAAACCTACTGGAGTTTTTTGAGGATAAAAAATAGATAAGGGAGAACCAGTGGATGTGGTGTATTTGGATTTTCAGAAGGCCTTTGATAAAGTCCCACATAAGAGGTTAGTGTGCAAAATTAAAGCACATGGGATTGGGGGTAATATACTGGCATGGATTGAAAATTGGTTAACGGACAGGAAGCAGAGAGTAGGAATAAATGGGTCTTTTTCGGGATGGCAGGCGGTGACTAGTCGGGTACCGCAGGGATCAATACTTGGGCCCCAGCTATTCACAATATTATTCAATGATTTGGATGAGGGAACCAAATGTAATATTTCCTAGTTTGCTGATGACACAAAACTAGGGGGGATTGTGAGTTGTGAGGAGGATGCAAAGAGGCATCAAGGCGATTTAGACAAGTTGAGTGAGTGGACAAATACATAGCAGATGCAGTATAACATGGATAAATGTGAAGTTATCCACTTCGGTAGGAAAATAACAGAAAGGCAGAGTATTATTTAAATGGTGATAGATTGGGAAATGTTGATGTACAAAGGGACCTGGGTGTCCTTGCACATTAGTCACTGAAAGCAAACATGCAGGTGCAGCAGGCAGTTAGGAAGGCAAATGGTATGTTGGCCTTCATTGCAAGAGGATTTGAGTACAGGAGCAAGGATGTCTTACTACAGTTATACAGGGCCTTGGTGAGACCACACCTGGAGTACTGTGTGCAGTTTTGGTCTCCTTACCTAAGAAAGGATATACTTGCCATAGAGAGAGTGCTACCAGACTGATTCCTGGGATGGCAGGACTGTCGTATGAGGAGAGATTGGGTCGACTAGGCCTGTATTCACTTATTTACAGCAATCCACAGTCATCGTAAAAATTCAGTTTAGGTGTCACAAATTCACCTTAAACTTGTCCACTCGAAGGTTGAACATTCTGTCCTTCCAAGATCCCTAAAAATGGCTTTGGGACCCCATTCTTGTTGCCAAAATGTAATATGTGGGTAGAACAAATGAAGGACAGAGACACGATGAGTTGCTAGTCCATGTGCTTGCTTTACTAGGCCAGAGCGAACTGAGCATGCTCATACTAAGCCATGTGACAAACCATGTGATAATACATTACAGTAGCAACCAAGGACAGTAAGGCAACTCCAAAGAGTAGAAATTGTAAGTATTAAATAGAGCAGTGAATTTGTACATCCTGATTCACTGACATGGCCATTTTCACATTTTGAAAGACTGATACGATTGTTCATTTTTCTTTTAGTCTGATTGCACTCCTGTGAAGCGTCTTGGGACGTTTATATAGCACCTTTAACGTAGTAAAATACAAGTTGTTGTTGATAAACCCGTGGCACTAGAACCAAAAGTATGTACTTTTATGTGTATTTCTGCAGTTCAATATTTGAGAAACAAAGATAAACTTGAATTCATATTTTTAAAAATGAACCCTTCATCTGCTTGTGTCGATTGTATTTTGAAATCATATTTAAATTAATTTCTTGGTTAATTCTGGCCTATTTGTACTTGTAATGATATATTTAAACTTCACAACTTTGAGAGTTTTGATTCGCCATGAAGTGAAAAAAATATATACAGTTGAGTAGAACAGTTTAATGCTCATCTATTTAAAGTGCCCCTAAACGAGCGCATCGTCAGCTATTTAATGTGTCTGTGGGCACAGAGCAGTAGACTGTTTAAAAGCCCAATGAGAGTTGTTAGAATAGGTACTTAATCTGTGGAGGAGACTCACTCCTTGGAAGCCTTCTGCCATCTATGGCAATGCTGATCCAGTTAATGTAACAATGTCCATATTGAGCAGACGCTCTGCCAAAGAATTTAGCTCCTCTGCCGTTGAATTCACTTTAGCTGAGCAAGCAAACTAATTCCGACCTGATCGTTTTAATTTCCCTTGCTGGACAATTGCCACATCCTCCTCTGAAAGCTTATTAGCATAACAAGCAACAGCAAATTTTTCAATTTTCTTAACAATTTCACTCCTTTTTTTGATCAAGATATATAGAAGAGCAAAAGAAAGTTAAGAATACTGGCCAAATCTTTAAAAATATATATGATTCAGATAAACATTTACCATTCCAATAGGGTACTTCCCTTCCAAGTGCTCTCCCCAAATTGCTCCTCAACCTTTAGTAAAAATGAATAAGGCAAACAGAAATGAGGGTGTCATTTTTAACTAGTAAACAGCTCATCACCCAAATAATTCCACTCGTTCTCTCCAAGGAACATGCCCTGGATTACATGCTCCATCACACACCCCCCCCCGCCACCGCATTACTGCCTCCTCCACTTGACCCTTCCATGTTTTCTTCCCAAGTCCCGAGTGTCTGTTGCCACTGGCTCTTCCCCACAATGAACCATCCCACTCGCAGTCTCTCTTCCAGTTGCACAGTTATAGCCTGAAAAATGGGCAACTAGAAGAGAGAATGCGAGTGGGATGGTTCTTTTCGGCTGGACTGCCAGCTGAAACTTTGCAGAGCGTGCATGGCACACACTGCACTCTGTTGCATCCTAAAGTGGCAATCCGGGTCCATAATATACAATGTGTAGACTCTTGAAAGTTCCTATTATTGTGTATTTCAGGCTCATAAGGAGAAGCCATAGCAAGGTAGAAAATCACAAAATAAATCGCAAAATATCTTCAGCATACAGATCTTCTCTGCTTTAATCTGAATCGTCTCGCTAGATTGAATATTGGTGAGGTAACTGAACCCATAACTATTGCCACAAGAGATATTAAAGTTCAGTTAAATTAATGAGTCTCCATACATTATCAGATCCTAACCTTCTAAAGTATAAATCCCACTTGGTCAGGATATACTGCACTCAGAAAAACGATCGCTAGACTCTTAGTCAAGAGGCTATCAAGAATCTTACAATTTGTATTTATGAGCATGATGAGCGAACAACATTCATATTCCAGGCTATCTTCCCCTGTTTGTTTGAATTAGACAATAAGGCATAAAGACGGAGGCATCGCTTTCTCTTTTGCTTCATTGAACATTCTAAGCATTAAGGAGATAACCTCAGCTGAGGGAGTGCCCTCTAAAATGCTTTTGAAAATCTGTCAGCACCAGATGTCTTCTGAAGGACAAGAAAGGCAAATAGCCACATCAATCTCTCTGCAAAAAAAATCATTGCGTTGATTTGGACCTCAGATCTGAGGAGAGCTAAGGGAGATTTAGCTTATGAAAAAAATTGATCCATCTCTGCATCAGGTGAGCTGAATAGCTGTTGAGGTTTGAAAATATAGCCTGTACACATTTTTTTTTGCAAGCAGAGATTGAAAAATGATGCATGCAGAACAATATAAAGCTATGGCCCCTGATGTCCAAGCTTATCCATCAGCACCACTTCATTGGGCAAGGCATATTCTCAGGAAGCCAAATTATTTCACACTGCTACAGCACAAAGCAGATTAATGATAAGAACAGCAAGTTTGACATCCAAAATGCCACCCAAAGCAGAGCTCGTTGAAGACAGTTTGTGACTGTCTACATTCAACAGACAGAAATACATCACAATTACAAAGCCAGCTCAGGTTCCAATTGCATCTACAGTACATATGGCAAACATATTGGTACGAAAGGTGTATCAGCTATCATACTGCATTATGAGCATTTCTTCTTCTAGTGAAAATTATAAAATATGAAGGAAGATGGAAAGGTTCGAAATTATATACCAGGAAAAGAACACATACAGAGAGTGAAACAAATTATTTGAAAAATATGGCGGGGTGGGTAATGCATCCTTTAAATAAAGCAGATGCTAACATGGACTTCTCTGTGACATCTCACATATGCACAATGTTCATTTTATTTTCCCACTGATTTGAAGTATTGTTTTTGTGGATGGTGAATAATCAAAATTGTAGACACATCTTGGGCTGAATTTTGCCGGCACTCAGAGTGTGGGTTTGGAGGCGGGTCCGCTGTCAAAATCACAAAGATTGACAGCAGGTCAGTATCCCACTTTAAACCCGCCTCCTTGTCAGTTTCCCAAGTGTCGGGTCTGTCATCCCTGAACAGACCCGACAGCAAGCGGAGGGTCAGCCAATTTAGATAGTTAGAAGCTTATTAAAAGGTAGTTAAGTACCATTTTCCCATGTACTTACTATTTTACCAGGTTTTCAACGAGGTTCCCGGAGAGCGGCTATCACGTCAAGTAAGTATGTCGGGTTCTCAATGACTGTGGATTGCTGTGAATAGGTGAAAGCTGCAAAAGTGGTATAAAACCTACCATTTCACAGCTGTTCACTTCCCAGTCTTAGGGCTGGATTTTGTCAATGGGGATGTGATGGAGGCGGGACTCCCACCTTTTGGGTTGTAGTCCTGCCTCCATCGACTTGTGGCCAACCCACTGTATTTTCCCTTGATTGACCTTGTTAAGCCCGCCCAGCGGGCTTAGCAGGCCAATCAAGGGTCCCTTGGATACAGGTGACGTCAGCCATTGAAATTTCATCTGTCAAGAGCTTTTGACAGATGAAATTTCAGCGTTTGACAGCTCTGTGAAGCTGTCAAACACTGACAATATGATTTCTAACGTGAGTCCCTGTACTTAGACTCAGTTAGAAATCAATCCAGCACAGAAAGCAGAGACTGCAGCTTTTGACAGCTCCACGGCCATTCTGCTTTCTGTGCCGTGGATGTGAGGGACTCCCGACACCTTAGCCTGCAGGACAAAGTTAAGGTAAATACAAGTTCTTAAAACACTTTACACACACCAAACATACATACCTCTGCACTCATGCACCCATCACTCACCTGCACACCGGACATCTCGACCCCTCCAAGCCCTCCAGACCGACGGTCCGCCTCGCTAAATCGGCGTGGTTCGGACCTGTCGTGAAGCCCACACTTCAGGGCCAAAAATAGGGATTAGGCAAAAAAACTGCCTGTTAACTACCTGATAACAGGCAGTTTATTGGCACTAATCCCCTTCCCGCCTCGGGGGGGCATGTCCCAGCACAGGTCGGGTACCCACCTCCTGTGAAACTGGCATGGAGGCGGGTTGGGGGCGGGATGGGTTCGGGACCCCCGAATCTGCTATTTTCCCACCCCATACGCCTCCAAACCCGCCTCCACGGGTCAATGAAAATTCTGCCCTTAGAAGCTGGAGCATTAATGATTTGAAACCCACTTTTGAGCTTTATGCACCTTTGAAGTGTTTGAAGTAATCTCTCTATCCACTGTCACCTCCTTGGAATAACCTATCTCAACATTGACAGATTACTTCTGTCATCTCAACCTCACCTGCCATCTATTCCATCAGCATCAGTGCCCTTGAAAAAATCTCACCTTGGTCCTCAGAATCCCAACACGATCAACCCCAATATCAGCATCACCGGGCACACCAGCAGCACCAACATCCACACCAACCTTCTCCGCAATCAACTGATGCTGCACTGGACACAGGGCATCATCCCCTGTACACATTGCTGCCCGGGACGCCAGTGTTAGCCTTACCATGTTCAGATTTACTTCACTTAATGCTGTACACCCTGGCTGCCACATGATGCACCAGGTTGGCACCACCCCACACCAGCACCATAAAGCATCCCTACAATGTCCAAGCCATTCCTTTCACACTCACCACCATTGGGGGGTGGGGGGGCGGGGGTGGGGAACGTTATGTCTCACCATTCACTGGCATTCACTAAGACACTTTCAAAGGTGTACACCAATCTGTCCAAGAAGGCAAAGTGGTGACAATAAGGATTTCAATGCTTGACAACACATTAACAGAAAGTTTACATGAACATTGGCTAAAACACCCAAGTGTCTACCCTTGTGTGTTAGTTGGTATGATTGGACTAGGATGAGGGTGAGTGTGAGGGGTGGCTAGTGAGATGGGGAAGTGATAATATAGATAGAGAGGGATGGGTGGAGGTGCAAGGTAAGTTGGTGTGTGTAAGGATGTGCAGGAGTAGGGTAGGGAAGGCAGAGTGATGGGGATGTGATGAGTAGCAGAGCAGGATGAGGTTGAGTGTGGCTTTCCAGTAACGTTTCCTGATCTACTGAAATCATTGAAAAGTTTGCGCCACTGTAGCCTAGTCCTCCTGAAGACCCCTGCTTGTGTCCTCCTGTGCAATGAGCAACCAGACTGCGTTGGTGTCCTGGGGAGGTGTCTTTCGTCCATCAGAAGGGAAGAGAACCTCCCTGCGTGCTGTGACTCCTGCCATAATCATATGGAGGGAGTCATGGGAGAGCCTGGGTGCAGCCCTGCACCTTTGCGCAGTCATTGTCAGTGTTTGCAGCACCTCAATGCTGTAGAACACTGACAGCACAACTGTCAAAATGAATGTAGACATGGCCCCTTTAAGGAAGCCGGCTGATGTTGCGTCATCAGATGACATCATCAGACCCATTTCCTTTTAATTGGCTGGGAACTTCGCATGGCGAGCCCAATCAGGGCAATAAGGCAAAATCACTCGGTGGAGGGGGGATGAAGACGGGTGCGGAGTTTGAGGCCGCTGTCTAATCCGGCCGCACCAGACTCACCACAGCTGGTGAAATAGCGGCCCTTGTGTGAGTTCCTCACAGCTCTGAGTAGAGCATGTATGGAACAGCCTTGCAGAACTTTACAAAGTGTCTGCCGTGGCTCTTGCCACTGAGTAAGAAGGTTGTGGGCTGAAGTCCCACTCCTGAGACTTGAGCACATAATCTAGGCTGACACTCCAGTGCAGCACTGAGGGAATGCAGCACTGTTGGAGTACGCTGTCTTTCGGATGTGGCCTTAAACCAAGGCCCTATCTGCCCCCTCAGGTGGACCTAAAAGCTCCCATGGCACTGTTCAAAAGAAGAGCAGTAAAATCTTACACTCAACCAACATCACTTAACACAGATTATCTGGTCATTGTCAAATTGATGTTTGTGGGACCTTATTGTGCACAGATTGGTTGCCGTGTTTCCCTACATTACAACACTGACTAGACTTCAAAAGTCCTTTATTGGCTGTAAAGTGTTTTGGGACATCCTGAGGTTGTGAAAGGTGCTATATAAATGCAACTTCTTTCTTATTCTTTATATCTTCCATTGGGATCAGCCAGTCAACAACAATGGGGATACATTTCCACTTGGCTTCCATCAGTCTCCTGTGTGACCAGTGGAACCCCCAAAGAAATGGCAGAGACCCAGTTGAGCCATGTCTCTGCCACTAGCGGGAGTTTCTGATTCAACTTCTAAGGTGCGGAAATTCTATCTACCCCTTACAAGGGCAAATGATGAGCCGGGGTGGAATCAGGGGTAGGGCTTCCCTAACTTAAGAATTTCCCACTCCTGCTCCACAGTAGGGACCTGCCCATTGCAGTAGGTGAGGTGTAGCAGCCCGCACGTGACCTGAACCCTGAGGAATTAAAACATCTTTTAAAATCCAGCCAAATTGGCTCCCTTGATTAGGGTCAAAGTGGCACACGTACCTGACGAAAGGTCTTCGACCTGAAACGTTAACTCTGTGTCTCTCTCCACGGATGCTGCCTGGCCTGCTGAGTTTTTCCAGCGTTTTCTGTTGTTATTTCGGATTTCCAGCATCCGCAGTATTTTGCTATCGTATGGCACACGTACCTGTCAGCTTACACAAACTACTGGCGGGGTCAGTTCTGGAGGGCTCCATCAGGTGCAATCCTGGCATACCCTCTAGGATCGTAACTTGAGCTCTTTTAGGCCAATTCATTTAAATAGAAAAATAAAAAGATATTCTTCCTTAATAAGCAGGCAAAGAAAGTTTGTAGAAAAGCATTTACACGTGGAGTTTGAACAGCCAAAATAACCCATGCTACATATACTTTCCCCATTAATATTATCTTCCCGTAACTTCAATATAACCCAATGCTTACAGAGAATAATAGGTATGTGAGAATCATTGCCAGCCAGCAATCTGAATAATTCAAATTCTAGCAAATTGGGGAACAAGAGCCTTGGTGATTTTCAAACAATCATCTGAAAAACAATCAACTTAAGTCCAAGACAGTGTGGCTATTATATATTATAGGGATGATTTCACCATCCGGTACTCTCAGCAGAAAGTGGCATTCGCAGAGGTTGCATTCGTAAATTGCCAGTACCAAGTCCATGGGAAAAACGTGGGTTGCATATTTGTGATTTCCTTAAACTTCCAATGTTGTGTACTACTCCACGCTGAAAGTGATGGCTTGCAGAATCACATATTCATGTATAATGGTCTAGAAATTAGTCTGTGACCATTTTCGGGCATACACTCTGCGCCCAGCTAGCGCACAAACTGATGGGAATTGGTCCTTGGACCTCCTCAACATACTTGTCACAAACTGCCAACGCTGGTCACTCCTCAACAGGCAGCTCTCAAAGAAATCAATGTCAGGTCTCCCTGCCTCACGCAAGCCGTTAAAGATGTAAAATGGGCGCAAAGCGTACCAAGTTAGCAATTTACAAACTGCGCAGGTGTTGGTCCCACTGCTAATTTTATGGGGGCCATTTTATAGGTATGCTGGGCAAACACCTAAAACAGGTATTAGGCCCCTTAAACGTATTACTGAGGAGCCCAATGTGTGTTGAAGGACCCTTCTGCAAAATTTGTTGTAGATGAGCGGGTCAGGCCCGACGGTTCTTCAGAGGCCCCCGTGGCCACCAACTTAAAGTAAGTTTTTAAAATCTTTCTGTGGAGCCAGGAGGATCAAGAGTGCTCCCCCCGACTCCACAGTCTTGACGATCAGCCCCCTTGTTGCCCGATCCAACCCCCCATTCCGGAACTTACTTGAGGGCCATTACCTACGGCCTGAATTTCATTTTCTTGTGGGCCAGCTACCTGTGGAGATGGGACAGGTGCCGGCAGCTTGCCTTATAGATGTAAATGAGGCCCAATTTTGGGATGGACTCAGGCCTCTCTGTTCGGGCATGGGTGCTTGTGCAGTGCTGTCTAGGCCTAAAAATGGGTCCAGACTAATTTCTACCCTGACACTGAGTAATCTGTTATATATTTTATCCAATATAAAGCAGGAAAGGTATCGAAGTTAGCATTTCATATTTAGCTTTCAAGTTAATGTGCTACTTGTAATGTGGAGATGTAACACCTCCCAGCGCAGTAGACATTAAATCACCATGAGCTCTTTTAGCACATTCTTCGCACTCAGTGCTGATTGGAATTCTCCTAGAAGATCAGTCGTTTAATGTTCAACAGCAGCAATTAAGGTCTTCTATTCTGATTCATTAGACAAATTGGGAACAGCCTCGAAACGTGTTTGGTGCCTCATTATATTTTAAAACTACAAGTTTTAAAGTTCAATGTTTGAGGTTTAGACACAAACTCATCGCTTTTTACACCCACATTTTCTGTTGTAGCTCGTTGGAGTACGCAGCATGACTCTGGTTATAGATACTTAATTTGCAGTCACCAGCTTTTTTTTGTTAAACTTAACAGAGACACTTCAAGAAAGAAACAGTATTAATACCCTGAACATTTTATAGTAAAAATGAGAAGTCGCACAACACCAGGTTATAGTCCAACAGTTTTATTTAAAATTACGAGCTTTCGGAGCTGTCGCCCCTTCTTCAGGTAACCTTTACTTGAAGAAGAGGCAACAGCTCCAAAAGCTCGTAATTTTAAATAAAACTGTTGGACTATAACCTGGTGTCGTGCGACTTCTCATTTTTGTCCACCCCAGTCCAACACCGGCATCTCCGCATCATGATTTTATAGTAAGGCATCCCTTTAAATCTCACAGAATGTGCGGTTTAATCGCAACATTAGTAAGGATACCCAAGTCAAGAATTACAGCGTGCTTAGAGCAGAAAATGCCAGAAAAATAAACAAGTTGCCAGCTAGGGTTGCCAACACTCCTAGAGTGTCCAGGAGAATCCAGGAATGGAAGGTGAATCTCCCAGGCACTGCTGCTAGCAACCTAGGAGAAAAGTACAGCTTTGCACCTGTGGTTTGTGCCTGGATACCTTCTTCACCTTCTCATGGGCAGCCTCCCGGTTCTTGGAATTTCTCGCATGAAACTGCGAGCAAAGACATTCAATTACAAGGGACCCAACCTTTATAAGGTAAATGCAATAACATTTGCAAACTGTGGGCGTGCGTCACTTGATCAGATGTCATCAGATCAGATGTCACACGATTAGAATTACGTGACCAATGTCACATGATCAAACCTCCAGGAATACGTCCAACCAGTATTGGCAACCCTACTCTTCACAAGCTGAGGTCAAACAAGCTGAAGTAAAATAAATGAAATAATCGGAGTTAGTCGTTCACCATCTGCACTCACAATCCTGTGAAACAGTTGCCTAACTCTGAATCTTTGAGTTATGTCAGCTGAATGAGTCTCTATCTCTGAGGCTGCGTGAAACGCCAAAGCACACACTCGCTGAACTCACTCGCCTGTCCAAACCCCGAGCTGAACTTAAAAACAACCGTGCCACACCCTTATGTGTGGAACCATGGGTCATAATGTGGCTCTTTTCCCCTAAGTGAGTAGAATTTCACCTCCCCTCCTCCCCAAAGATCAAGCAACTGCTCCTGGAGCAGCATCACCCCACCCCCCACCCCACAGCATTTTCACCCTGCACCAATAGAGAATAACTGGACCTCACTGGAGTGTAGCTCAGTTCCCTCTACCCCTGCCTCCCACACTGACCAGAATTTTCATGGCCTTGTGGGACCTCATGATGTCCTGGTGTTTTGGCAGCATTTGCCGCCCTCCCCCACTCGGATTCATTGCTTGGCATGGTGGGACAGAAGACCCCCAGAAATCTGTGTCCCGGTAATAATATAGATTCTTCCCCCTCACCCCCACCCCACCACCACCACCACAGAATGTTTTATTTTTTTCCTGACTGGAGAGTAGGCCCCGCCCCTCTGCTCAAAAGAAAATCCAGACTGCCCCAGCCGCTTGAGAAAATTCCCCTCCCTTTGTCATCCCTATTCTCAACTGCTTCACTCCATATTCCCCTTATCCTCTTCTTCTCTTCTCCTCCTTCCCTCTGATCCTTTCCACTCCTTTCACCCTACCTCTCTTCCTTTCTCCTCTTCCCTTCCCCAGCTCCATCCCCATCTCCATTCCCTCCCCTTCCATTCCCCTTCCCTTCCACTTCTCCAACCCTCCCGCCTCCTCCATTCCCTCCCCCTCCTTCTCCTCTATTCCCACCCCCTCCTTCCCTCTTTCCCCCTCTGCTACTCACCTCTCCTACTTCCCTCATTTCCCTACCCACCACCCTCTACCCCTTCCCCATCCTTTGCCTGGCCCCAGCCCTCTAGCCCTGCAAAGAGTCTTCTGTCTTGACTGTCTTTGTGCAACACCATGGGAGATCAATGAGTATATATACATATGCACGCACACAAATGTATTCATGAGATGCCTTTATTCTCTTTAAGCCTATTTTCCTTTGCCAGCAGTGGATGCCATGTTGCAGAATGACAACTGAAGCACTCTATGGCCTAGAAATTGGATTGCGCAATGCCCGTTTTTCAGGCGGAAAGTGGGCTCTTAAAGGTCCAATATGGCGTGCAGCATGCACGTGCTCATCCTGCACCTAGTATGCACCGTATGTTATATTGCTTGGGACACCCTGTAATCGCTCAGGACACCCGCTTGATACTGACATTAGGCCCATTGCATATGCAAATCGGGGGTCTAACGACTATTTCAGGTCCCATTACGAAATTGGTTCCTGATTGACCCCAGCACACGTCGGTTTCCTCAGATGGTAAGCAACCAAACCAGCAGACTTTTAAGGGACTACTAGAGGCAGCCATCCAAAAGGTAAGTACCTGAAAGAGGAGCCAGGAGAAGCAGGAGTGGCCACCACTCCACCACTCCAGATTTCCCCCCTTCCCCACCTGGATTCACCATAGGCCCGATGCCAGCGTCCCAGGCGGTCGACATTCATCCACTTCAGGACTGGCACACCCGCCGCTTCCTGATGGCCGAAGAGGACTAATTTTTTCTGGTCCTCTTGCACATGAGTTTCGGCGAGGCAGGTCATGGCCAATTGAGTTCACGCCCAAAGCCAAGCATGAACCAATTTCTAGGCCTATGTGTCACTGTTATGTGACTTTGCCTAGACTGAGGGATTAACCCTTGTATTGTTATCGCTTGAGTTTTACTCCATGGGCGCGATTTTCCCATTGGAGGTGGGTTTCAGTTTGGGTGTGTTCCAAACCCACCTCCATTGTGAGGTGGGATAAATTTGCGATTTTCCCCTAATTGGCCAGTTACTTTCAGAGGTGTGGGTTCCCCTGGGCCAATTTGTCTTTTGGGACTGAAACTCGCCTCTGCTGACGTCACTTATCCAGCTTCATTTAAGGGCTGCTTGCTGCCTTGGCTCATTCCACTGGTTTTTGGTCGACGCTGCACCACCTCCAAACTTTTATCTCATTGAAGAATGATGTGGAGATGCCGGTGTCGGACTGGGGTGGACAAATGTGAGAAGTCACACAACACCAGGTTATAGTCCAACAGCTTTATTTGAAATCACAAGCTTTCGGAGCGCTGCTCCTTCGTCAGGTGAAGT
This sequence comes from Squalus acanthias, assembly GCA_030390025.1. Taxonomy (NCBI): domain Eukaryota; kingdom Metazoa; phylum Chordata; class Chondrichthyes; order Squaliformes; family Squalidae; genus Squalus; species Squalus acanthias. Next base: position 101,035,109 of record CM059426.1, on the reverse strand, counting down.
GAAGAGATGCATATAGGCACAGCATATATAGTCAGAGAACACTGCCAGATGATTACAGTTAATCTTTCTAACTGCCCTTTATCACACCTCGGCTTAGAGATAATCACGGCAATCAAAGGTGTGGATGATGTCCAAACAGGTCAGTCAGGAAAACATTACATCAAAGACAATGAGGTGGGGTCACAAGGGATCAATTGTGGCAGATGCTGGGGTCTGTATGGAAAACAAAAAACTGTTTTTGCTGGAAATCACAGCAGGTCCGGCCGCATCTGTGTAGAGAGAACAAGCCAACAACGACTCGAGTCTGGATGACTCTACGTCAGGTAGGGTTACATGTAGCGTGACATGAACCCAAGATCCCGGTTGAGGCCATCCTCATGGGAGCGCAACTTGGCTATCAGTTTCAGCTCGACGATTTTGCGTTGTCGTGTGTCTCAAAGGCCGCCTTGGAGAACGCTTACCCGAAGATCAGAGGCAGCCATGTGCTCACGTGCTGCCCCTGCTGCTGGTCGATACGCCGCCGCTCGGTCCTCCTTCCTCCTCATCCTCATCTGAGGAGGCTATGAACTGAGCCACTTGGTCCACCAGGAAGCTGCAAGCCATGATGCTGTGTCATGTTGTGCTGTGCACAGCAGACCACGACCATTCTGGAGATCCTGGCTGCTGAATACTGCAGGGCTCCACCTGACCTGTCAAACATAGAAACATAGAAGATAGGAGCAGGAGTAGGCCATTCGGCCCCTCGAGCCTGCTCTGCCATTCGATGAGATCATGGCTGATCATCCAAACTCAGTACCCTGTACCTGCCTTCTCCCCATATCCCTTGATACCTTTAGCTTTAAGAAATATATCTAACTCATTCTTGAATATATTTAATGACATGGCCTCAACTACCTTCTGTGGTAGAGAATTCCACAGGTTCACCACTCTCTGGGTGAAGAAATTCTTCCTCATTTCTGTCCTAAATGGCTTACTCCTTATCCTTAGATTATGACTCCTGGTTCTGGACTCTCCGACCATCGGAAACATTCTTCCTGCATCTAGTTTGTCCAGACCTGTCAGAATTTTATATGTTTCGATGAGATCCCCTCTCATTCTTCTATACTCCAGCGAGTATAAGCCCAATCAACCCAATCTCTCCTCATATGTCATTCCTGCCATCCCAGGTAGCAGCCTTGTGAATCTTCGCTGAACTCCCTCCATGGCAAGAACATCCTTCCTCAGATAAGGCGACCAAAACTGCACACAGTACTCAAGGTGTGGTCTCACCAAGGCCCTGTACAACTGCAGCAGGACATCCCTGTTCCTATACTCAAACCCTTTCGCTATGAAGGCCAACATACTATTTGCCTTCTTAACCGCCTGCTGCACCTGCATGCTTACCTTCAGTGACTGGTGCACAAGGACACCCAGGTCTCGTTTCACTTCCCCTTCCCGCAATCTATTGCCATTCAGATAATATTCTGCCTTTCTGTTTTTGACACCAAAGTGGATAACCTCGCATTTATCCACGTTATATTGCATCTGCCATGCTTCTGCCCACTCACCCAACCTGTCCAAATCATTCTGGAGTTTCTCAGTATCCTCCTCGCAGCACACACGCCCACCCGGCTTTGTGTCATCTGCAAACTTGGAGATATTACATCTAGTTCCCTTATCTAGATCATTAATGTATATTGTGAATAGCTGGGGTCCAAGGACCGATCCCTGCGGTACCCCACTAGTCACTGCCTGCCACTCGGAAAAAGACCCATTAATTCCTACTCTCTGCTTTCTGTCCGCCAACCAGTTCTCTATCTAAGTCAATACCTTGCCCCCAATCCCATGTGCTTGAACTTTGCATGCTAATCTCTTATGCAGGACCTTATCGAAAGCCTTTTGAAAGTCCAAATACACCACATCTACTGGTTCTCCCTTATCTATTTTCCCAGTTACATCTTCAAAAAATTCCAGTAGATTAGTCAAGCACGATTTACCTTTTGTAAATCCATGTTGACTTTGTCCGATCCTGTCACTGTTTTTCAAGTGCTCAGCTATTACATCCTTTAAAATGGACTCTAGCATTTTCCCCACTACCGATGTCAGGCTTACCGGTCTGTAATTCCCCATTTTCTCTCTACCACCTTTTTTAAATAGTGGGGTAACATTAGCTACCCTCCAATACATGGGTACAGTTCCAGATTCCATCGAATGTTGGAAGATGATCAGCAATGCATCTACTATTTCTAGGGCCACTTCCTTAAGTACCCTAGGATGTAGATTATCAGGCCCTGGGGATTTATCAGCCTTCAATCCCGTCAATTTCCCTAACACCATTTCCCTGCAAATACTGATTTCTTTCAGTTCCTCCCTTTCATCAGACCCTATGTTCTCCAACATCTCTGGGAGGTTATTTGTGTCCTCCTTTGTGAAGACAGAACCAAAATATGCATTTAATTGGTCTGTCATTTCTTTGTTCCCCATTATAACTTCCCCCGCTTCTGACTGCAAGGGACCTACACTTGATTTCACTAATCTTTTTCTCTTCACATATCGATAAAAGCTCTTACAGTCAGTTTTTCTGATCCCTGCAAGCTTATTTTCATATTCTATTTTCCCCTTCTAAATTAATCCCTTTGTCCTCCTTTGTTGAATCCTAAACTACTCCCAATCCTCAGGGTTGCCACTTTTTCTGGCCAATTTATATGCCCTCTCCTTGGATCTTATGCTATCCCTAATTTCCTTTGTTAGCCACGGTTGAGTCACCCTTTTTGTTTTATTCTTATGCCACACTGGGATGAACAACTTCTGTAGTTCATCCATGCAGTCTTTGAATGTTTGCCATTGCCTGTCCACCGTCAACCCTTTGATTGACATTCCCCAATCAATCCTACCCAATTCGCGCCTCATACCATCGTAGTTTCCTTTATTTAAATTCAGGACCCTAGTCTCTGATTCAACTACTTCACTCTCCATCCTAATGAAGAATTTTATCATATTATAATCACTCTGACCCAAGGGGCCTCATACAACAAGATTGCTAATTAATTCTTTCTCGTTACATAATACCCAGTCTATGATGGCCTGATCTCTTGTTGGTTCCTCGACATATTGTTCCAGAAAACCATCCCGTAAACATTCTAGGAATTCCTCCTCCACAGTATTTTTACTAATTTGGTTATCCCAATCTATATGTAAATTAAAGTCACCCATGATGACTGCTGTGCCCTTACTGCATGCTTCTCTAATGTCCCTTTTAATGCCATCCCCAACCTCCGTATTACTGTTTGGAGGTCTATATAACACTCCCACTAACGTTTTCTGCCCCTTGTTATTTCTCAGTTCTACCCATACAGATTTCGCATCATCAGAGCTAATATCCTTCCTTTCAATTGTGTTAATCCCCTCTTTAACCAGCAATGCTACCCCACCACCCTTTATTTTTTGCCTATCTTTCCTAAATATTGAATACAATATTAAATATTAGAATCGCATCTTCAGCAAGCCAATGGTTTGCTCAATGATGGACCTGGTCAAAATGTGGCTGGTGTTATAGCACTCCTCAGCCTCGTTAGCTGGCCTCCTGATTGGCGTCATTAGCCACTTCTTCAGGGGGTAGCCCTTGTCACCAAGGAGCCATCCGCTAAGTTGGTTTGGCGGATTGAAGAGCGGAGGAACACTAGAGATCCGCAGGATGTAAGAGTCATGGCAACTACCACAGAACTTGGTGCAAACATGCAAAATCTCTTTCTTGTGGTTACACACCAGCTGTACGTTGAGGGAATGGAAACCCTTGTGGTTGACAAAGATAGCTGGGTTTTGATGGGGTGATCTAAGGGCCACATGTGTGCAGTCTATGACACCCTGCACCAATGACAAGCCTGCCATATTTGCAAAGCCAACTGAACGCGCGGTTATACTTGCTTGATCCCTTGAGAAGTGGATGCAATTGTGCGCCTTTGCGAAAAGGGCATCGGTAACCTGCGTGATGCAACTGTGGGCAGCCGACTGGGAGATGCCGCTGATGAGCCTGAGGCAAAAAAGTTGAGTGCGGTGGTGACTTTGACAGCCACTGGTAAGGAGTGTCCACCCGCTCCTCTGGGCTCCAGGTGTTGGTGCAGCAGTGCGCAGATGTCTCCGACAACCTGTCGCCAAAGTCTCACCCTCCTTTGGCACTGCTGCTCACTCATGTTGACGTAGCTCATCCTCTGTCTGTAAACCCTGAGAGGGGGGTATCTCCTGCGGCGACGTTCTTCCATACGCTGGCGCCTTCTGCTCTGTGCAGCATCAGGTGGGTGAGCAGGAGGTTGGCGCTCATGCTGCTGTTGCTGTTGCTGCTGTTCTGCCTGGTTCTGCTGCTGCCGTGGCTGCTCCTCATCCGAATCTGAGGTCCATGATGAAAGGAAATAAATGGGTCCCATGCTGCTGGCAGATACCTCCGTTGGCCAAGCGTTCAGTCCAAGCAGGGTGAGGGTCTTCCAAGGAGGTCCCACAGTTGTGAGATAGAAGCTGCAGCAGCTCCGACTTCTGTAGGCCTGCTAAAAGTGCTGAAAGACCTGTGGAACAAAAGTTCTGCCACCTGCAACTGCGCCCTGATGAAAGCTCCATTTTAATGGTGGAGCTGCAGCTGTGAGGAGGCCACCCACTTGCCAACCCACCAGGATTAGCTGGCGTGGTTTAGGAGGGTCGTGCAAAATGCACAAAATGTGGCAAAATAGCAAAGGCCTGTTAAAATAGGATTATAAAGGCCCTTAACGCCTATTTAAGGGTCTTAACTACCTCTCCCGACTGATGGAGGCGGGACCGAATTGCACCCATCAAACCCGTCTCCGGCAAAATTGCGCGGAGCCGGGTTGGAGGCGGGTTCCGAACCCGCCCTCACTTTTTGCAATTTTGCCAACTGTCCCGCCTCCAAACCTGCCTCCTTGGGGCTGGGAAAATTGCCCCCAATGATTCTTAACTACTGAGAAATACAGTAACCATATATTCCGCTTTAATAAACTGCACAACAATTTGAACAGACAACAGGTTTGCATTCCACAGAAAGTTATCTTATTGGCTTTCAATTTCTGCAGACCTTCTGCTGCTGCACTGCCTTAACTTCGCCGTGAAGTGTGGCGAAAATCCTGTTTACGCATGTAAACTCGGACTTTCCGCCGCACTTCCAGTGACACAGCCGCAGAAAGTCCGAGGAAATTCAGCTCCATTACAGTTGGGCAGTGGTGCAATTTAGTTATTTTTTTATTTCTGACTCAGCGCAGACATTTTAGTATATTTCCTAAATGGTGCGACAAAAATTCCTGGTCCTGGTTTGTTTTCGATTATTAAATTATAAACATTTGAGAAAGACACATTTTGCTCCTTTAGCCAAAGAACGACAACATGAGTGTGAAGCAAACGGAGGGAAATATACTCTTCTTTCTTTAAAAAAAATCAATAATCAAACTTAATGGCCCAGAAATTTGACTCGGAGGCTTGCCGCGGGGGTAAGGATCGCGCGCGATATCACACACCGCACCGGCCGTTGTGTTTTGGGCCCACAGGAACTTCGGGTCCTGGGCCTCTCCCTAGTGCTGGCGCGCAGTGCTTGCGTGTCCCAGGGGCGCAGTTAGTGCGATGCGACCTCTGGGATCACGTGGGCCATGGAGAGCCAATGGCAGCAGACCATCTTTCATTCATAGATTTGACAGGAGACCTGTCAAATCTGTGAATTGAAAGAGACCCCAAAAGAACAGCTAAACCTCAAATAAATTAAAAAAAAACATCACATTAATAAAATAACTATAGTTAAATAAATTAACCACTTTAAACAAAAATTTAAATTTGGAAAAAATTAAAAAAATTTTTAAAAGTTATAAAAATAAACTTACCTTTCTTTAAAGTCACTAAAAAAGATAAACCTGTTGAAAAAAATTTAAAATTATACTTAATTAACTACTTACCTTGTTCAAAAGGGGTCTTACGCTTCCTTTTTACTTGTGTAAAATCTTCCATACTTACCCTCGCGTTGAAACCTGAAAAAAAACCTAAGTGTGCTGCGTGCGCACAGCCTCTAGTGCGCACGCGGTTCACCTAGGAACCGCCCCCTTCACCATACCGGAAGTGCCAGTTTCCCGCGCATGAACAGTGCATGCAGGAAACCGGCACTTCGGGATCGAATACGGGTGAGTACGCAGCGGGTACTCTCCCGTATTCGGCCGAATTTTATGGCCAATCTTTCAGATACTTTACCCATTGTAGCTCAGAGTAGCAATATTTGATCCACCTGGCATTTTTTATGTTTTCTCACCTGACAGCATGTCTGTTTCCCTTGGGCATTTAGTCACATTGTAATTTCACACCTGGCAACTAATTATAAAACTGGATTTAACTGGGTTGTAGCCATCTCAGTTAAGTTTTATACTCAGTAGAGCACTCTAAAAATAACATTCAATTAACTCAATGGATACCAGCTGTTTGGAACATTTATGTTAATAGACAATTGAACCCACGATATCATCCAAGTTGTCAAGTTAGTACCACAGGCTTTCGAATAAAACCTGATTAGTTAAGAAAATGTCCAAAATTCCTGAATTGGCACAGAAGATCAGAAAGTGAACTCATAACTGAAGTTCTCAGAAAAAATAGAAAGGGAACAGTGGTGGAAGCATGTTTAAGGCATAGACCAGGAGAGCAAAGCTTAAGACGTTTCCACTCGCTTCCATAACTCAAGTGTATGTCCAACACAATCCCAAGCATCATTTATATTTTATAATAGTGCAGTTTAGTTGTTTTTGTTTTTTATATATAAACAACTTTTCACAAAAATCCCACTAGAGATTCTCCTGCTGCTAACCATTAACCTCTAGTTGCTATACCAGCCTCTTAGCTGTTCTCAGAAATACTGTTATTGTGCCCAATAGTAGCTAATAGGAGATAATTTAAAAAGAAACCATGCTTTCTAGCCAGCTTTTACCATTGGGAAAATAAATTGGCCCCATTGCTGGCACCAACAGATTACCTAGAAATCCAATACAAGGCTATGAATTCATCCTGTTTTGGAGAATGGAAAATATTATCCTCCCCAAGTTGTCAGTTAAAGGTCATGTATTTTGCTTACTAAACCTTTTTCTTAAACTTGCTTACAAACACACAGTGCATATTTGTAAATTGCAGCACCATATCACTTGTATGTGGTGCCATAATGATGACAATAATGCATGACTCTACAAGCTCATCTCCCTCCCCCACCAAACCAAAAATAGGATGGGCCAGGGTTTGTGTTGAATGAAGACAGTGGGGATAATTTTATCTTTTGTGCTCAATGACCTACATTGGCTCTCAGTTAAGCAACGCCTTGATTTTAAAATTTTCATCGTTGTTTTCAAATTCGTCCATGGCCTCATACCTCCCTATCTCTGTAATCTCCTTCAGCCCTACACCTGCGCTCCTCCAATTCTGGTCTCTTGAGCATCACCGATTTTAATCGCTCCACCATTGGCGGCCGTGCCTTCAGCTGCCAAGGTCCTAAGCTCTGGAATCCCCTCCCTAAACCTCTCTGCCTCTCCACATCTCTTTCCTCCTTTAAGAAGCTCCTTAAAACCTACCTCTTTGATCAAACTTTTGGTCATCTGCCCTAATATCTCCTAATGAGCCTCGGAGTGAAATTTTGCTTTATAACGCTCCTGTGAAGCGCCTTGGGATGTTTTACTATGTTAAAGGCGCTATATAAATACAAGTTGTTGTCGTTGTTATTGATGGTGTAAAATGGGCGATATAGGATCGGATCGTCCGCCCGTTATACATCTCTCTCCATTTCCTTTCCATTGTGGAAAAGAAAATCGAGCAGGGTGTATAATGGACAGCTGATCTGACATTGCCCGTTTTACGCCATCATGCCAGAAGTGATACCCTCCTTGGTAGCACCCTCACGTCTGAGTCAGAAGGTTGTGGGTTCAAGTCCCATCCCAGAGAACTGAGCACCACAATCTAGGCTGACGCTCCAGTGCAGTACTGAAGGAGTGCTGCACTGTCAGAGGTGCTGTCTTTCGGATGAGACGTTAAGCCATGGTGCAGTCTACTTTCTCAGGTGGATGTAAAAGATCACATGGCACTATATTGAAGAAGAGCAGGGGAGTTATCCCCGGTGTCCTGGCATGTTCAGAAAGAATGCTTAAATTAGTTGCAGTATTAAGCAAATAGTTACACATTTTGTAATGGAATGCGATACCAGACCTGGCCAACATTAAGTTATTCAGAAGCAAAATATTTTGGATGCTAGAAATCAGAAATAAAAACAGAAAATGCTTGAAACACTTAGCAAGCCAGACAGCATCTGTGGAGAGAGAAACAGAGTTAACATTTCAGGTTGATGACGTTTCATCTCATTCCGTTTTCATGAAGTTATTCATGTCTTCCATGCCAAATTAATAGAATCATACAATGGTTACAGCACAGAAGGAGGCCATTCAGCCCATCGGGTCCGTGCCGGCTCTCTGCAAGAGCACTCCAGCTAGTCCCACTCCCCCACCCTTTCCCCGTAGCCCTGCAATTTTTTTTCCTTCAGAAGCTTATCCAATTCCCTTTTGAAAGCCATGATTGAATCTGCCTCCACCATCCTCACAGGCAGTGCATTCCAGATCCTAACCACTCGCTGCATAAAAAAGATTTTCCTCATGTCGCCTTTGGTTCTTCTGCCAATCACCTTAAATCTGTGTTCTTTGGTTCTCGACCCTTCCGCCGATTGGAACAGTTTCTCTCTATCTACTCTGTTTAGACCTCTTATGATTTTGAACACCTTCTTAAAATCTCCTCTCCACCTTCTCTGCTCTAAGGAGAACAACCCCAGCTTCTCCAGTCTATCCATGTAACTGAAGTCCCTCATCCCAGAAACCATTCTTGTAAATATTTTCTGCACCCTCTCTCAGGCCGTCACGTCCTTCCTAATGTGAGGTGCTCAGAATTGGACACAATGGGGGCGATTTTGCCAGCCTTGGGGAGGCGGGTTTGGAGGCGGGACTGCCGGGAAAATGGCAGAAACTGGGAGCAGGTACCGAACCCGCCCCCAACCCACCTCCGTGCCATCTTCACAGGAGGCAGGTCCCCGACTGGCGCTGGGTCCCGTCTCCTCGAGGCGGGAAGGGGATTACAGCCAATTAACTGACTGTTAACAAGTAGTTAACAGGCAGTTAAGAGGATTATCCCCATTTTTCCAAAACAAACGCGGACTCCCCGACGTCGCTTACCCTGGCGGGGTTTCCCGATGTTGGGAAGCCCGCACTTGTTTTGGAAAAATGGGGATATCACTATGACTTTGGCAGCATCTTCATCCTTAGTAAAGACAGATGCAAAGTACTCATTTAGTACCTTAGCCATGCCCTCTGCCTCCATGCATAGGTCTCCTTTTTGGTCGCTAATTGGCCCCACCCCTCCTCTTACAACCCATTTATTATTTATATGCCTATAGAAGACATTTGGATTCCCTTTTATGTGAGCTGCCATTCTATTCTCATACTCTCTCTTTGCCCCTCTTATTTACTTTTTCACTTCCCTTCTGAGCTTTCTATATTCAGCCTGGTTCTCACTTGTATTCTCAAACTGACATCTGTCATTCGCCCCCTTTTTCTACTTCATCTTGCACTCTATCTCTTTCGTCATCCAGGGAGCTCTGACTTTGGTTGCCCTACCTTTCCCCCTCGTGGGAATGTACCTCGACTGTACCCAAACCATCTCCTCTTTAAAGGCAGCCCATTGTTCAATTACAGTTTTGCCTGCCAATCTTTGATTCCAATTTACCCGGGCCAAATCCATTCTCAACCCACTGAAATTGGCCTTCCTCCAATTAAATATTTTTACTCTAGAATGCTCCCTGTCCTTTTCCATAGCTAATCTAAACTTTATGATACTATGATCACTGTTTCCTAAATGTTCCCCTACTGACACTTGCTCCACTTGACCCACCTCATTCCCCAGAACCATATCCAGCAATGCCTCTTTCCTCATTGGGCTGGAAATGTACTGATCAAGAAAGTTTTCCTGAACACACTTCAGAAATTCTTCCCCCACTCTGCACTATCTTTACACTATTACTATCCCAGTCTATATTAGGATAGTTGACGCCTCCCATTATCTCTACTCTATAGTTCATGCACCTCTCTGTAATTTCCCTGCAAATTTGCTCCTCTATATCCTTCCCACTAGTTGGTGGCTTACAGAATACATCTAGCAATGTAATGGGTCCTCTATTGTTTCTTAACTCTAACCAAATAGATTCTGTCCTTGATCCCTCCAGGACATCCTCTCTCTCCAGCACTGTAATATTCTCCTTATCCAATACTGCCACTCCACCTCCTTTCTTTCCTTCCCTATCTTTCCTGAACACCTTACATCCAGGAATATTCAGTACCCAATCCTCCCCTTTTTTGAGCCAGGTCTCTGTTATCACCACAAAATGATATTCCCACGTGGCTATTTACACCTGCAGCTCACCAAACTTATTAACCACACTTTGTGTGTTTACACACATGCATTGTAAACCTATCTTAGAACTTCTTGTATTCTCTCTTAGTCTGACCCCACCTAATACCGTACTAATTCTTTCTCTAGTGCTATCTGTCTCTCACAATCCTTTGTGCAGCTTGTTTCCCTTTTCTAATGCTACATCCTGGTGCCCATCCCCCTGCCACATTAGTTTAAACCCTCCCAACAGCACTAGCAAACTGACCCCCTGCGAGGATATTGGTCCAAACGCAGATTGGGTGACTGCTTTGCGGAACACCTCCGTTCAGTCCATAAGGGGGACCCCGAGCTTCTGGTCGCCTGTCACTTTAATTCACCACTCCACTCTCACTCAGACCTCACTGTCCTCGGCCTCTTGCATTGTTCCACGGAAGCTCAGCGTAAGCTGGCGGAACAGCACCTCATCTTTTGACTCGGCCCTTTACAGCCTTCTGGACTCAACATAGAGCTCAGCAATTTCAGATCATAACATCGGCCCCTATCGTATATATATTTTTTATCCACACTTTTTGTCGGTGTCTTTTTTTCTTTTCTCCCACATGGCAGCTATCTTTCATTCTGTCAGCGCAATTTACACTTCATCTAGAGCCATCCTTTGTTTCTTAACCTGTCCCATTACCATCTCCTTTTGCCTTGAATATCTTAATGTCTCTTAACTTCTCCTGCCTTCTATCCTATCACAGACCTCCCCTTTTGTTCTTTCATCTCCTCCCCCCATTTCCCAGCCACTACACTTGCTTAAAAATCTGTTCCATTTCCTGCTTTTTTTCCAGTTCTGACGAAAGGTCATCGACCTGAAACGTTAACTCTGTTTCTCTCTTCACAGATGCTGCCTGACCTGCTGAGTATCTCCAGCATTTTCTGTTTTTATTTGGTCCTGGCTCTGTTGAGGTGCAAACCGTCCAGCCTGTATAGGTCCCACCTCCCCCAGAACTGGTCCCAATGTCCCAGGAATCTAAAGCCCTCCCTCCTGCACATTCTCTCTAGCCACGCATTCATCTGCTCTATCCTCCTATTTCTATACTCACTAGCTCGAACTGCCCCCACAGTTCAGCCCTGCCCGAGCTCTGAATCTGCATTTTTCTCTAGTTTCTCTCCTATCTCCCCTCATGCCCCCTCCGAGCTCACAGGTCAAACATGGGCAAGGAAACCTCCTTCTGATTACTGCCTACCGCCCTCCCTCAGCTGATGAATCAGTACTCCTCCATGTTAAACACCACTTGAAAGAAGCACTGAGGGTAGCAAGGGAATGTACTCTGGGTGGGGGACTTCAATGTCCATCACCAAGAGTTGCTTGGTAGTACCACTACTGACCGAGCTGGCCAAGTCCTGAAGGACAGAGATGCTAGACTGGGTCTCCGGCAGGTGGTGAGAGAACCAGCATGAGGGAAAATCCTACTTGACCGCGTCCTCACCAATCTACCTGTCGCAGATGCATCTGTCCATGACAGCATTGGTAGCAGTGACCACTGCACAGTCCTTGTGGAGACAAAGTCCCGTCTTCACATTGTGGACACCCTCCATCGTGTTGTGTGGCACTGCCACCATACTAATTGGTATAGATTCAGAACAGATCTAGCAGCTCAAGACTGGGCATCCATGAGGCGCTGTGGGCCATCAACAGCAGCAGAATTATATATCACCACAACCTGTAACCTCATGGCCCAGCATATCCCTCACTCTTCCATTATCAGCAAGCCAGGGGACCAACCCTGGTTCAATGAAGAGTGTAGAAGAGCATGCCAGGAGTAGCACCAGGTGTACCTAAAAATGAGGTGCCAACTTGGTGCAGCTACAACACAGGACTACATGCATGCTAAACAGTGAAAGCGGCATGCTGTAGACAGAGCTAAGCAATCCCACAACCAAACAGATCAGATCAAAGCTCTGCAGTCCTGCCACTTCCAGTCGTGAATGGTGGTGGACAATTAAACAACTAACGGAAGGAGGAGTCTCCATGAACATCTCCACCCTCAATGATGGCGGAGCCCAGCACGTGAATGCAAAAGACAAGGCTGAAGTATTTGCAACCATCTTCAGCCAGAAGTGCTGAGTGGATGATCCATCTCGGCCTACTCCTGAGGTCCCCACCATCACAGAAGCCAGTCATCAGCCATTTCAATTCCCTCCACGTGATATCAAGAAACGGCTGAGCAAACTGAATACAGCAAAGGCTATGGGCCCCGACAACATCCCGGTTGTAGTGCTGAAGATTTGTGCTCCAGAACTATCCGCGCCTCTAGCCAAACTATTCAGTACAGCTACAACACTGGCATCTACCCGACAAAATGGACAATTGCCCAGGTATGTCCTGTCCACAAAAAGGAGAACAAATCCAATCTGCCCCATCAGTCTACTCCCAATCATCAGCAAAGTGATGGAAGGTGTCATCGACAGTGTTATCAAGCGGCACTTACTCACCAATAACCTGCTCACCGATGCTCAGTTTGGGTTCCTCCAGGACCACTCGGCTCCAAACCACATTACAGCCTTGGTCCAAACATGGACAAAAGAGCTGAATTCTAGAGGTGAGGTGAGAGTGACTGCCCTTCACATCACGGCAGCATTTGACCGAGTGTGGAATCAAGGAGCCCTAGTAAAATTGAAATCAATAGGAATCAGGGGAAAAACTCTCCACTGGCTGGTGTCATGCCTAGCACAAAGGAAGGTGGTTGTGGTTGTTGGAGGCCAATCATCTCAGCCCCAGGACATCGCTGCAGGAGTTCCTCAGGGCAGTGTCCTAGGCTCAACCATCTTCAGCTGCTTCATCAATGACCTTCCCTCCAACATAAGGTCAGAAGTGGGAATGTTCATAACATACGGCTCTTCGAGCCTGCTCCGCCATTCAATCAGATCATTGCTGATCTCCTACCTCAACTTTCCCACTCTATCTTCATATCCTTGATTCCCATAGAGTCCAAAAATCTGTCAATCTCTGCCTTGAATATACTCAATGACTGAGCCTCCACAGCCCTCTGGGGTAGAGAATTCCAAAGATTCACAACCCTCTGAGTGAAGAAGTTCCTCATCTCAACCCCTTATCCTGAGACTATGCTCCCTAGTTCTAGATTCTCCAGCCAGGGGACACAACCTTACCATCTACCCTCAATCCCCCTCAAAATCTTATATGTTTCAATGAGATCACCTCTCATTCTTCTGAACTCCAGAGAGTATAGGCCCATTCTACACAATCTCTCATCAGAGGACAGCCCTCTCATCCCAGGGATCAATCTAGTAAACCTTCTTTGCAACGCCTCCAAGGCAAGTATGTCCTTCCTCAGATAAGAAAACCAAAACTGCACAGTACTCCAGGTGCAGTCTCACCAAAGCCCTGTAACAATTGTAGTAAGACTTCCTTACTCTTGTACTCCAACTCCCTTGCAATAAAGGCCAACATGCCATTTGCCTTCCTAATTTCTTGCTGTACCTGCATGCTAACTTTCTGTGTTTCCTGTACGAGGACTCCCAAATCTCTCTGAACATCAACATTTAATAGTTTCATACCATTTAAGAAGTATTCTGTTTTTCTATTCTTCCGAACAAAGTGAATAATCTCACATTTCCCCACATTATACTCCATCTGCCACTTTATTGCCCACTTAATTGGTCTATATCCCTTTGCAGGCTCTTTGTGTCCTCCTCACAATTACAATTGTTCCACATAAATCATTTATTTCAGCCAGTGCACTGAATCCTGTAGAGAGCACAGCTCTGATGCCTCTGAAGGCTTGGAATTTCTCCCACACTCGACCTCAATTATCGATTATTCCACATATCTGAAATCACTGAAGGGCTGCAGTCAATCAATAAGACCTTGCCTATGCACAAGCCTGGTTTACATTTACTGGGAACCTCCTTTACCAACTGCAATTTAAACAGAACTATACTGCGCCACGCAATCCTGTTATACAGACACAACCAAAATCTCCATTATCCACCAAAATCTCAAGCAAGAAGGATTTTGTCTCCATATTGCTGGATATTCCACTCTACATCAATAAATGTTCACTGATGACTGCACAGTGTTCAGTTCCATTCGCAACTCCTCAGATAATGAAGCACTCCATGCCCGCATGCAGCAAGACCTGAACAACATTCAGGCTTGGGCTGATAAGTGACAAGTAATATTCTTGCCACACAAGTGCCAGGCAATGACCATTTCCAACAAGAGAGAGTCTAACCACCTCCCCTTGACATTCAACGGGATTACCATTGCCGAATCCCCCACCATCAACATCCTGGGTGTCACCATTGAACTGAAACTTAACTGGACCAGCCACATAAATACTGCAGCAACAAGAGCAGGTCAGAGGTTGATATTCTGCAGTGAGTGACTCACCTCCTGACTCCCCAAAGCCTTTACACCATCTACAAGGCGCAAGTCAGGATGGTGATGGAATACGATCCACTTGCCTGGATAAGTGCAGCTCCAACAACACTAAAGAAGCTGAGCACCATCCAGTACAAAGCAGCCTACTTGATGGGCACCCCATGTCCTAGAATGTGTTGTTGCCTCCAAAATCCATGCCCATCTTTCCTGCAAGTCCAAAGTTTGAACCTCTCCAATCAGGTTTCCACCCCTGCCATAGCACTGAAAAGCCCCTAATCAAAGTCACAAATGACATCCATTGTGATTGTGGCCATGGCGCACTGTCCCTCCTCATCCTTCTTGAGCTCTCTAAAGCCTTTGACACGGTTCACCACACCATCCTCCTCCAATGCTTAGAGTCATAGGGGGAAAATTGGTTGATTTGTGCCTCCCGTTAGCGCCCTCTTAGGGCGCTAATGGGGCGCAAAGCAACTAGCGCCTGGGCGCGGCACCGCTAACACCTCCCGTGAAATTCAGCAGGAGGTTAGCGGCGGTGGTAACCATTAGCGCCCCGCGGCACTGTGCCGCCAGCGATGACGTCATCGTCATTCGCAGCGCCCCGCTTGCGCCCCACCTGCAATCTTCGGTAGCTTTGTCCAACGGGGTCAGTGGGCCCTACCTGCGGCTGGGGTGGCGCAAATTAAAGGGAAGGAGCTGGGCGGCCATTTTTATTGCTGGCCGCCTGCCAGCACCTGCCCACTTTGCCGTCCCCGACCTCTTGTGAAGCCCCCTGTGAGTGCTGGCTGCGCTCCATGAGCCCGACACTCCTCTTGAGTGCCGGGCTCTTTTGCCGGCACTCCAATCCCTGGTGGCCCAGCTGGGCTCCGGGTCATGCTGCGCAATACCCCTCCCCTTTAATAAGGGGAGGAAGGCCTGCAGTACCACGGCACAACGTGACGCAGGGCATGGCGCTGCGGCACATATTCACTCGCAGCACCCCAAGAGGGAGGCGGGGCACTTCCAGTAGCGCCCCGCCTCCCTCTTGGGGCATTACTGATGAATTTCATGCGCGGGGGCGCTAACTTTTTCGGGGCGCTAAAAGTAGTTAGTGCCCCAAAGTGGGCGTGACCCAATTTTTACCCCATAGAGTCAAAGGCCGCGATTTTGTCAGCGGTGTTGGGATGGGTGCGGGACAGCTGGTTTCTGGGTTCCGGTCCTGCCCCCAGCTGCCTCCGCTCCACAGACGTGATTTTCCCTTGATTGGCCTTGTTAAGCCCGCCCTGCGGGCTTGCCGGCCAATTAGCAGGATACGGATCTGATTACATCATTTGATGGCACATCATCTGCCGGTTTCCTTAAAGGGACCATGCACAATTTTATTTTGACAGTTGATTTCTCAGTGTTTGACAGCATTGAGGTGCTGAAAACACTGACAATCACTGCACAAAGGTGACCTCTTGCACCCAGACTCTCCAATGACCCCCTCCATATGCTGGAATAAATGGCAGCTGCAGGTGAGATGGCAGAAGCGATCTGTCACTGGTGAGAGAGGTTCCCCCAATGAGGTGGCACTGGACATACAGTTGGATTTAAAGACTTGTAAGCTAAAGAAATCTGTAAATGTTTTAAAAATGCAGTAACCAACATTTTCTTTGCTCTGAAACACACCATGTGCAACATTGATCCTTCTGCAGCTGTCATCTTTTCACAAACATTACAGCAGACTCACAACACACCACACTTACCTGGTGTGGTGTCCGGACGTCGGGAAAGCTGTAAGGGGTTCGCGTGTCGTGCTTGTATCGCAGATGGTGCTGGTGCGGGGTTAGGCCTTCGTTGCCCAATACTATTGCTTGCTCTGGTCTCCGGCCAGCCTTGTTGCAATAAGCACCTGTGAGTGGTTCGACCCACTCGCCCTTACGGTTCTAACACTGGACTTAGGTGCGAGAGCAGTAATGCAGAGAAAAACTCAAATAGATCTGGTTGAATAGTACGAAATGGAAATCTTTATTGCATAATGTCTAAAATCATGAAGTACATGTCATAGGCACAAATTAACGATAGTACAAGAATACATACATTCATAAAGCTTGGTCTATGGTAATGAAGAACGCACGGCACATCGTAAAAAGGGGAACACATTATACTTTATCCTTAATAAAACCACCCTCCCCTATCAATACCTACACTACATCTAGATTTGTAGGATCGGGAAACATGCTCACCACTCGTGATACTTCGGAGAATTTTAAAGTGAGGCGCTCGGCTCGTTTCGCTGCAGCGCCTGACTGTCACGTGTTTTGAGGGGTCTCTGTACCCCACTTGTTTACTTTCGCTGCTGCTGCAAGCAGGCTGGGCTCCCTGTTGTCATGAAGAACTCGACAGTGCTCGGGCCCGGCTGTAGAACTCAAAGAAAAGTCTTCCTGGACCGACACCAGTTGCCGGTAGAATTCAAAGAAGAGTCTTCCTGTATCAGCACCGGTTGTCGATAAAATTCGAGGAAGAGTCTATGACCAGTTTGTAGAGTTCAAAAATGGTCTATATATTTTGTGGCACGGTCGGGGTTTACTGACCGCGGCGGCACGTGGATTCTTCTCCTCTTCTTCTCGTCTCGTCTCGTCTCTTCGGGCCTTCGGGTCCAGACACCGTTTACCGACCCTCGGGATGGTGCACCCGGTCACCGGCCTTCGTCGAGGCGGCTCGTTCCGTTTGAGCTCCACCCAACATTCGAATAACCGTCCAGTGCGGCTAAAAGTCCAGAGTCAACAGAGTCCAGAGAAACACAGAAGGCTGCTCGTCCAGCAGAGTTCAGCCCCAGAGAAAAGCTTCAGCAGTCAGCAGCAAGCTAAGAGAATAAGAGCCGATTTGAGTGAATAAGAGACCGATGGACATTTGTTCCCTATAGTTATAGTGCTGTGTTCCCTTATCTCCCGCCCAAATCTTAATGTTTGTCCTTTGTAAAATATTGGCGCTCAAAACTCCCAGCATGGGGTGATTCTTGTCTTTAACGGGTTTCGGTAGCACCTGAGACTGGCCAACTACCCGTTAATGTTTTCCCCATTGTCGAACCGGCTAGGAGCCTCCCTGGCTGGGTTTGGGGCCTCCTCGAATACTGACTTAATCACCCGTGAATGGCTCTCTCATTGTAGAGCCGTGTGGGTATTTGCGTTATGATGTGTCTGGGTGGGCCTTCGATTGCCCAGTACAATGGTCCTTACTTGTGCATGGAAAACGATTCCAGCACTCGTATCTTTTGCTATTGTCACAAATGCAAACAGGTTGCATCCTGTATTTATCAGTGCTTATCGAAAATGTTTATTCGAACGCCATCTTGTCTGCCCACTGTACTTCTGGAAACTTCTGCCACGATGCGTGGCGGCCATTTTACAGGCTTCTGTGTCCTATTTAATCATGACTGCATTTTGTTTAAATAAACTGATCAAACGAATCTGCTTCTATCTCATTATTTCGAATCGCGATAATTGCGAAACTTTACAAAGCTGGCCCAGAAGCGGGAAAATCCAAAAACAGTCTGAAAACTACTGACAAGTACCTGTTAATAGGCAGGTAATTGGCATTAATCCGCTTCCCGCCGCTAGGTGTCGGGTCCATTCGCAAATCGGGGACCCGACACTTGGGAAAGCTGTTTGGAGGCGGGTTGACGGCGGATTCGGAGCCCGCCGTGAATCAAATCGAATTTAACCTCTGACCCACATCCAAACCCGCCCTTTGAGCACTGGCAAAATCGTGGTTACAGCACAGAAGGAGGCCATTCGGCCCATCGAGTCCGTGCTGCCTCTCTGCAGAGCCATCCAGTCGGTCCCATTCCCTCGCTCTATCCCCGTAGCCCTGCAAATGTATTTCCCTCAAGTGCCTATCCAGTCTCCCCTTGAAAACATTCAGTGTCTCCGCTTCCACCAATTCCATCGGCAGCAAGTTCCAGGTTCTCACTACTCGCTACGTAAAAATGTTTTTCTTCACATCCACCCTGTATCTCTTGCCCAAAACCTTAAATCTGTGTACCCTAGTCCTTGTACCATCAACTAGTGGGAACAGCTTTTCCCCGTCTAGCCTATCCAAACCCGTCATAATCTTGTACATCTCTATCAAATCACCCCTCAACCTCCTTTGCTCTAAAGAAAACAAATCCAGCTTCTCCAACCTGTCCTTGTAGTTAAGATCCCTCATCCCCGGAACCATTTTTGTAAATCTCCTCTGCACCCTCTCAAGGGCCTTCACATCCTTCCTAAAGTGTGGTACCAGAACTGGACGCAATACTCCAATTGTGGCCTAACCAGCACTTTATAAAAGTTCAGTATAACTTCTCTACTTTTGTACTCAATACCTCTATTTATGAAGCCCAAGATCCCATATGCTTTGCTAACCACTCTCTCAATATGTCCCACTACCTTCAGGGACCTATGCACATTAACTCTCAGGTCCCTCTGTCCCTGCACACTCTTTAAAACTGTGCCATTAAGTATATTGCCTCTCTGTTCCTTCTGCCAAAATGCATCACCTCACATTTCTCTGTATTAAATTCCATCTGCCACTTGTCTGCCTATTCTGCTAGCCTTTCTATGTCCCGTTGCAGTCGATTGGTATCATCCTCACTGTTTGCCACACCCCCAAGTTTGGTGTCATTGGCAAATTTAGAAATTCTACTCTGTATTCCAATATCCAGGTCATTTATATATATCACAGAAAGCGGTGGCCCCAGCAGTGACCCTTGGGGAACACCACTGTCTACCATCCTCCAGTCTGAAAAACAACCATTCACCACAACTCGCTGTTTTCTATCCTTGAGCCAATTCCTTATCCAAGCTGCCACTGACCCACCTATTCCATGAGCCTCAATTTTGTTAACCAGCCTTATATGTGGTACTTTGTCAAAAGCCTTCCTAAAATCCATGTAGACAACATCCATTGCATTCCCTTCATCAATCCTCCCTGTTACTTCGTCAAAAAACTCAACCAGATTAATCAAACATGATCTGCCTTCCACAAATCCATGTTGGCTCTCCTCAACCAGCTGAAACCTCTCCAAGTGCCCATTACTTTTTTCCTTGATTATTGTTTCTAAAACTTTACCCACCACTGATGTTAAACTGACCGGCCTGTAGTTACTAGGATTATCCTTACACCCTTTCTTGAACAATGGTGTCACATTTGCCACTTTCCAATCCTTAGGTACCTCCCCCTCATCTGGGGAAGATTGGAAAATTATGGCAAGCCCTTCCGCTATCTCCTCCCCCAATTCCCTCAGCAACCTGGGATGCAAGCCATCTGGACCAGGCGACTTATCCACTCTAAGTATACCCAGCCTTTCTAGTATATCCTGTCTATCAATTTTCACTGAATAATAAATAATAATAACATATAAAGAATGAGGCAATCTGCAGTTGTAGTAGTTGCACTGCAAAACAAGAAGTAATATTATTTTTAGATAATGGGATAATATTTTATTTTTATTTCACCATTTTCCTTTACATTAGATTGACTTTTCAATTTTAAATTCCTAAAGTGTGTCTTGACAAATATTAACCTGCATTATTAATTGAATTAGAGATTTGTTTGTTTTTCAGCACCAAGCAACACATCTTGTGTTGTCTCCCAGAATGAAAATCACTTTTATAATAAATAACATGAAGAAAACATTTGCTTTCCTTTCAGATTAGAAAAGGTGGCTGAACAACCTTGAGTGTTATTTTATTTGTTTACTGCTTCTGCTGATTAATAGTCATAATTAAAAGAATAAATGTTGCAGCTGACATTTTAATATTAATTAGTGTTACCATGGCAAATTAGAACCTTTCTTGCTGTTAACCTTAACCATGCAATGTAATACATTTTGTCATCCTGTTATTTTTAAACAGCAAAGCAATTTAGGCTCAGAAGCCTTACCTTATTGCAATGCTTCAAACCTCAGATGCCCCACGGAATGCCTTCAAATACGCTGCATTTTATAATTATTCAAATAATTTTGTGATTCTGAAGTGTGTCGGTATCGTTCTAATTGTATTTTCCCCCAGAATACTGAACTTATATTAATTTAAAAATTCCTTGCAGTTATCACTGTTTTTAATTGGCTCTAAAATAAATTTGGACTCATGCAGAATAATAAGTGCTTACTATTGCTGAAAGAAGAGCTTTAAAGTATGTTAGCAATGTAGAGAAGAACTGGAAACAAAAGTGTTATGCAATTGTTGTCATTACTAAGTATTTACTGTGTGATCTTCCTGAATTTTATTGGCACTATTCACTACTTGAAGTTATCCTAATTTCTTTGTAATCTGTCTGTGGACAGGTGGAGAAGATTACTTCTGTAATTTAGCAACTAGATGGCTGAATTGGAGCGCTTCTTTCAATGGTTGTAACTATTACCTTTTTCTGTTTTTGTGAACTTTTGACTGCACTTCTTTAACTTTAAAAGGAATACTCATCAATTATCTGTGGTTACAGTATACTTGCCGGCCCCACTGTTTCAAGACATTTAGGAGAAGCACAATATGGTAGCACCTGTACTCATATACTAAGGCCTTGAAATTATACCATGTGATATTAGCAAACAAATTCATTCAGCATTTTTAAGTTAGCATCACACAGCATAATTCTAAGGCCTAAAGTATCAGCAGATGCAGACTGTTGTTACTGCATAAAAACTTTGTACTGGTGTGAATAATGGGTTGCTACCAAACTGATTCATGGGTCAGATTCTATTTGGGCTATCAATGGTATCAATGAAGTCACACTCTAGTGGCTGCATAATCAATTTGTATGAAAGTATCTGAACTACTTATGGATACCCATTAGCACCAAGCTAAGTGAGGTTCTGTGATGCAGAACATTTAATCACAGCTGGACTATAAGTTGAGCTACTTATAAATACATAGAAAATCATCATTTTTTATTAGCATCGCTTTTGCATGGTACAGGAAACTCTTTGGTATCCGGCACCGACGGGATCGGCGTGGTGCCGGTTGCCTCAAAAGTTCCGGATAACAGAGAGTTATATCTACCGAGGCTATTTTTAACATTAAAAAATCAAGAAATGTGCAGTATACAGTATTTGGTTACTCACCTACAGAATGTTGTGTTAAATGGTTGGTGGAAGATGCTTGATTAAGTATAGTACTGCCAGTTGAGGGTAATCCATAACTCTTTAATTACTTAACAGTAAGTGAGACTCCCGGCAGCCCGGGAGAATCTGACTCCTGTTACTGCAGTGTTCGGACTTCCGACAGCGCCAGGAGGCCGAGTAGTGGCACTTTGGAGAACTACCCCCACTGACTAACTCGGTGTTCGCGGGAGACTCGGAGTCGGACTCGGCAACATTGCCGGTTATTTGAGAGGAGTTTTCGGAGTATGATTGTTGCCGGTTAAGAGAGAATTCCGCATATTTAGGTGCCGGTTAAACAAGAGTTTCCTGTATCCCTTAAAGGTTTCAAATTTAGTTCTTTAGTGACCACAAAAAGTGAACAAAAATCTCTTGTTTTGTAAATGGTGATGTTGACAAAATATAACGCAACTTGTTGCTTTGTAAATATATATATTTTAAAGTTATTTAAACATTAGCAAATATGAGTATCTGATTAGCTTTTTTTATATGTAAGCTCTGTTTTCTGTGTTCTAAATCTAGTTATTAAATTTATTAAATAATTAGATATAATGCTGGTAATTAGCTGTGATTCTGTGCAGGATGACTGGTGGCTCTTTCACTTAATCTATTCAGTCCCTAATGCACACCAAGGATTATCTAGCGATTCTCTATCCTTTTAGTAATTAGCTGAAGCAGCTAGAGCTTGCAGTTAATTTGTTGTGCTACAAATAATGCTGGGTGAACCTGCAGGAGTTCATTGAAGCCAGTGTAAGGAATGGACTTTAACTCTTCCATCCATAGATACTTACAATATACCAAATGACTTACATTTTAATCATTAATGAGAAAGTTAGATGAAGTACAAGTACTAGTCCTGGTAATATATTGAACAAGCTACTCTTCATTTCAGGCTCTGTGATCTGAGTTTATGTTGAGAGAAAGAGAAGTGCTTGTAGATGTTCATCCACAAATCTGTGCAAAATATTATACTTCAGGTCCTATTAACAAGACTCAACACCTACCTACCTGTCCCTGAGATTTGTCTGGCCCTTTGGCACCTATTTTCTGTCCGCCTCACTTTCCATCACCAATGTGTGACTTCTTCTTGCCCACCGGGAGTTGTCAGCAGTTTTCTCAACTCATTTTTGCTGCACATCATAAGATTTTTTGTCAGTAAGGGTTGCTGACATAATGGCCCAGATTTAGCATTAATAATAATGGTGAGGCTGTCTGCGCTCACCGGTATTATGGAGTAAATTGGACAACAACTTCCAGAGTATGCACATGCGCAGTTAAAGGCACAAATCCAGAAGTTGTGGTCCGAGTTACCCAGCTCCTCCACAGGCTGCGCTATAACAATACCTCACTGATAGACTCAGCATTAAAATACATGCAATGGCATGAACTTGGGGTACTTACCCACTATGACCCACTAAAAATGGCAGAAAAAGTTAGGGTTGGTGCAATCAGGAATAAGTAAACTTTTAATGGCGTAATAAGTGATAATTACTGCCAATCAACCACTCTGGCCCTGAAAATTTAATTTTACAAGTGTGGTGTCTCATTCCTTCAGAAGTTCCTTCCAACAGGTATGAGGTACTTGCTCCCTGTGTGGATGAGAGCAGGGACTGCAGGGAGGATGAGCAAACTGACCACAGCACCGTGGTACAGGGGGCCATTCAAGTTGGGG
Source organism: Squalus acanthias (assembly GCA_030390025.1). Taxonomy (NCBI): domain Eukaryota; kingdom Metazoa; phylum Chordata; class Chondrichthyes; order Squaliformes; family Squalidae; genus Squalus; species Squalus acanthias. Next base: position 101,011,535 of record CM059426.1, on the reverse strand, counting down.
GAGTAAAAAGAAATGTTGTAGTGGTAGGGGACAGTATAGTTATGGGGATAGATACTTTTTTCTGCAGCCGACAGCGTGAGTCCCGAAGGCTGTGTTGCCTGCCTGGTGCCAGGGTTAAGGACATCTCCCCTGGGCTGGAGAAGAACTTGGAGTGGGAGAGGAGAGATCCAGTTGTCGTGGCCCATGTAGGTACCAACGACATAGGTAGGACAAAGAAAGAGGTGCTGCTGAGGGAGTATGAGCAGCTAGGGACTAAATTAAAAAGCAGAACCACAAAGATAATAATTTCTGGATTACTACCTGAGCCACGAGCAAATTGGCATAGGTTCAATAAGATCAGAGAGATGAATACGTGGCTCAAAGATTGGTGTGGAAGAAGTGGGTTTCAATTCATAGGGCACTGGCACCAGTACTGGGGAATGAGGGAGTTGTTCCGTTGGGATGGACTTCACTTGAACCATGCTGGGACCAGTGTCCTGGCAAATCGAATAACTAGGGCTGTAGATAGGGCTTTAAACTAAATAGTTGGGGGGAGGGTTCAGGTGAGGGGAAATTTATAAAGTCAAAGAGGAAGGAGAAGGCAATAGTGCAGGGTAGCGATAGAGATAATGATAACCAGAGTGTGACAGGAAGGGACAGAGCATATAAACATAAGAGTGCATCAGAAAGTAGAGTCAGAGTAGGGAAAAATGGTAAAAAGACAAAATTAAAAGCATTTTATCTGAATGCATGCAACATTCATAACAAGATAGATGAGTTGATGGCACAAATAGAAGTGAATGGGTATGATCTGATAGTGGTCATGATGCGGAGATGCCGGTGTTGGACTGGGGTGGACAAAATTGAGAGGTCGCACAACACCAGGTTATAGTCCAACAGTTTTGTTTGAAATCACAAGCTTTCGGAGCTATCGATTGCTCCTTCCTCAGGTGAAGTAAATTAGATACAGAATCGCCAAAGCATATATAGATAGAAAACAAAGCATGTGTACCTTACAATTGCAGACCACTAAATTAAATCATCCTGACTAGGAGGAGCCATCGTCATACAGAACAGAACGGACTATTGTAAAGAAGCATACCGACAACTGGACAACCAGGAACACTACAGACAGCTACCCGCAGATCCGACCAAAGAACACACCCGCCAACTCAATAGACTGATCAAGACCTTCGATCCAGACCTTCAAAACATCCTACGCGCTCTCATCCCACGTACTCCCTGCGTGGGAGACTTCTACTGCCTCCCAAAGATACACAAAGCCAACACACCCGGACGTCCTATCGTATCAGGCAATGGAACCCTGTGTGAGAACCTCTCTGGATACGTCGAGAGCATTCTGAAACCCATCGTACAGGGAACCCCCAGCTTCTGTCGCGACACTACAGACTTCTTACAGAAACTCAGCACCCACGGACCAGTTGAACCAGGAACACTCCTTGCCACGATGGACGTATCGGCACTCTACACCAGTATCCCCCACGATGACGGCATCGCTGCAACAGCCTCAGTACTCAACATCAACAACAGCCAATCTCCAGACGCCATCCTACAACTCATCCGCTTCATCCTTGACCACAATGTCTTCACCTTCGACAACCATTTTTTTACCCAAACACACGGAACAGCCATGGGGACCAAATTCGCACCCCAATACGCCAACATCTTCATGCACAAGTTCGAGCAAGACTTCTTCGCTGCACAGGACCTCCAGCCAACGCTGTACACCAGATACATCGACGACATTTTCTTCCTTTGGACCCATGGCGAAGGATCACTGAAAAGACTACACGATAACATAAACAAGTTCCATCCCACCATCAAACTCACCATGGACTACTCCTCAGAGTCGGTCTCATTCCTGGACACACGAATCTCCATCAAAGATGGACACCTCAGCACTTCACTCTACCGCAAGCCCACGGACAACCTCACGATGCTCCACTTCTCCAGCTTCCACCCTAACCATGTTAAAGAAGCCGTCCCCTATGGACAAGCCCTGCGAATACACAGGATCTGCTCAGACGAGGAGGAACGCGATGGACACCTACGGACGCTGAAAAACGCCCTCGTAAGAACGGGATATGACGCTCGACTCATCGATCGACAGTTCCGACGGGCCACAGCGAAAAATCGCATAGACCTCCTCAGAAGGCAAACACGGGACACAACCAACAGGGTACCCTACGTCGTCCAGTACTTCCCCGGAGCGGAGAAACTACGCCATGTTCTTCGCAGCCTTCAACATGTCATCGATGACGACAAACACCTCGCTAAGGCCATCCCCACGCCTCCACTACTTGCCTTCAAACAGTCACCTAACCTCAGAAGTACCATCGTTCGCAGCAAATTACCCAGCTTTCAGGATAACAGCGACCACGACACCACACAACCCTGCCATGGCAAACTCTGCAAGACATGCCAGATCATCAACACAGATACCACCATCACACGTGAGGACACTACCCACCAGGTACATGGTACATACTCATGTGACTCGGCCAACGTTGTCTACCTCATACGTTGCTGGAAAGAATGCACCGCGGCATGGTACATCGGCGAGACCATGCAGACACTGAGACAACGTATGAACGAGCACCGTGCAACAATCGCCAGGCAGGATTGTTACCTCCCAGTCGGGGAACACTTCAGCAGTCAAGGACATTCAGCCTCGGATCTGCGGGTAAGCGTTCTCCAAGGCAACCTTAGAAACACACGACAACGCAAAATCATCGAGCAGAAACTGATAGCCAAGTTCCGCACTCATGAAGACGGTCTCAATCGGGATCTTGGGTTTATGTCACGATACATGACGTGATCCGGACTCGAGTCGTCGTTAGCTTGTTCACAGATGTGATTCCCAGTAAAAAAGTAAAAATTTTCCCAGTAAAAAAGTAAAAATTTTAAAGCTTTTCGTTTTACATACAGACGGCAGCTTTTGACACGTTAGAACCCCTGCGACTACACCTCATTGTCTCAGTTGTATCTTGCTATGTCTTTGATGTGGTACCTTCCTGGCTGACTTAATTAACTTTATCACACCTCGGCAGATAGTCAGGATGATTTAATTTAGTGGTCTGCAATTGTAAGGTACACATGCTTTGTTTTCTATCTATATATGCTTTGGCGATTCTGTATCTAATTTACTTCACCTGAGGAAGGAGCAATCGATAGCTCCGAAAGCTTGTGATTTCAAATAAAACTGTTGGACTATAACCTGGTGTTGTGCGACCTCTCAATTATGATCTGATAGCCATTACAGAGACGTGGTTGCAAGGTGACCAAGACTGGCAACTGAATATTCAGGGGTATTTGACATTTCGGAAGGATAGGCTGAAAGGAAAAGGAGGTGGGGTAGCTCTGTTAATAAAGGATGAGATCAGTGCAGTAGTGAGAAATGATATTGGCTCAGAAGATCAAGATGTAGAATCAGTTTGGCTGGAGATAAGAAATAATAAGGAAAGAAGTCACTGGTGGGAGTAGTCTATAGGCCCCCTAACAGTAGCTACACTGTAGGACAGAGTATAAATCAAGAAATAATGGTGGCTTGGAAGAAAGGTACTGCAATAATCATGGGCGATTTTAATCTTAATATAGATTGGACAAATCAAATTGGCAAAGGTAGCCGTGAGGAAGAGTTCATAGAGTGTATTTGGGAGGGTTTCTTAGAACAAAAAGTTGTGGAACCAACCAGGGAGCAGGCTATTTTAGATCTGGTAATGTGTAATGAGATAGGATTAATTAATGATCTCATAGTAAAGGATCCTCTAGGGAAGAGTGATCATAGCATGTTAGAATTTCAAATTCAGTTTGAGGGTGAAAAACTTGAGTCTCAAACTAGTGTCCTGAACTTAAATAAAGGCAATTAATAAATATGAAGACAGAGTTGGCTAAAGTGGACTGGGAAAATAGATTAAAGGGTAAGACGGTAAATAAGCAGTGGCAGACATTTAAGGAGATATTTCATAACTCTCAGCAAATGTATATTCCAGTGAGAAAGAAAGACTCTAAGAGAAGAATGAACCATCCATGGCTAACTAAGGAAGTTAAGGATGGTATCAAATTGAAAACAAAGGCATACAATGATGTGAAGATTAGTAGTAGGCTAGAGGATTGGGAAATTTTTAGAAACCAGCAAAGGACGAATAAAAAAATAATAAAGAGAGAGAAGATAGATTATGAGAGTAAACCGGCAAGAAATATAAAAACAGACAGTAAGAGCTTCTACAGGTATATAAAAAGGAAGAGAGTAACTAAAGTAAACATTGGTCCCTTAGAGGTTGAGACTGGGGAATTAATAATGGGAAACAGGGAAATGGCAGGGAATTTGAACAAATATTTTGTATCGGTCTTCACGGTAGAAGATATTAAAAGCATTCCAGTAATAATAAATAATCAATGGGCTATATGGAGGGGGGAACTTAAAACAATCACCATCACTGGAGAAAAAGTACTAGACAAACTTATGGGACTAAAGGTGGGCAAGTCCCCTGGACCTGATGGCCTGCGTCCTACGGTCTTAAAAGAAGTGGCTGCAGAGATAGTGGATGCATTGGTTGCAATCTACCAAAATTCCCTGGATTCTGGAGAGGTCCCAGTAGATTGGAAAACCACAAATGTAACACCCCTATTCAAGAAAGGAGGGAGACAGAAAGCAGGATACTATAGACCAGTTAGCCTAACATCTGTTATTGGGAAAATGCTGGAGTCCATTATTAAGGAAGTAGTAGCAGGACATTTAGAAAATCATAATACAGTCAAGCAGAGTCAGCATGGTTTAATGAAAGGGTTGACAAATTTGCTAGAGTTCTTTGAGGATGTAATGAGCAGGGTAGATAAAGGGGAACCAGTAGATGTCGTGTATTTGGATTTCCAGAAGGCATTCAATAAGGTGCCATATAAAAGGTTATTGCACAAGATAAGAGCTCATGGGGTTGGGGGTAATATATTAGCATGGATAGAGGATTGGCTAACTAACAGGAAACAGAGAGTCGGGATAAATGGGTCATTTTCAGGTTGGCAAACTGTAACCAGTGGGGTGCCACAGGATCAGTGCTGGGGCTTCAGCTGTTTACAATCTATATTAATGACTTGGATGAAGGGACCGAGTGTAATGCAGCAAAATTTGCTGATGATACAAAGATAGGTGGGAAAGCAAGTTGTGAAGAGGACACAAAGAATCTGCAAAGGGATATACATAAGTTAAGTGAGTAGGCAAAAATTTGGCAGATGGAGTATAATGTGGGAAAATGTGAGGTTATCCACTTTGGTAGGAAAAATAAAAAAGCAAATTATTATTTAAATGGAGGGAGACTACATAATGCTGCAGTACAGAGGGATCTGGGGGTCCTTGTACATGAAACACAAAAAGTTAGCATGCAGGTACAGCAAGTAATTAGGAAGGCAAATGGAATGTCAGCCTTTATTGCAAGGAGGATGGAGCATAAACATAGGGAAGTCTTGCTACAACTGTACAGGGCGTTGGTGAGACCACACCTGGAGTACTGTGTACAGTTTTGGTCTCTTTATTTAAGGAGGGATATACTTGCATTGGAGGCAGTTCAGAGAAGGCTCACTAGGTTGATTCCTGGGATGGAAGGGTTGTCTTATGAAGAAAGGGTGAGCAAGTTGGGCCGATACTCATTTGAGTTTAGAAGAATGAGAGGTGATCTTATTGAAACGTATAAGATTCTGAGGGGGCTTGACAGGGTAGATGCAAAGAGGATGTATCCCCTCGTGGGGGAATCTAGAACTAGGGGACATAGTTTCAGAATAAGGGGTCGCCCATTTAAAATGGAGATAAGGAGGAATTTCTTCTCTCAGAGGTTCGTGAATCTTTGGAATTCTCTACCCCAGAGAGCTGTGGAGGCTGGGTCATTGAATATATTTAAGGTGGAGATAGACAGATTTTTGAACGATAAGGGAGTCAGGGGTTATGCGGAACGGGCAGGAAAGTGGAGTTGAGGCCAAGAGCAGATCAGCCATGATCTTATTGAAAGGCGGAGCAGGCTTCAGGGGCCAAATGGCCTACTCCTGCTTCTATTTCTTATGTTCTTATGTTCTTAAGTTAATCAGTGTTGGAGATAAAAAAAGTAATGTTTTTTTTACTTTTCTGTCTGTCTCTTTTATCTCTCTCTCTTAATCCCATCTGTCTTTCCCAATCTGTATTTTGCTTTCTGTACATGATTTAAATCTAATTTATACTTACTGCTTTATACTTCCTGGTTTAGTCTCAGTGGCCTGGATTTCCGTGCTGGGGGGCTGTTGTGAGGTCGGGAAACCTGGAAGAATGGGACTCCCGAATGTCCTTCTGTTTTTAACTGCGGGGCTCCATTAATTTATTTTCTGTTGGGTTCCCGCCCACAGGCAGCCTGATTGATAGCCTGGAGGCCATTTCGGTGGGAAGCCAGCTTCACAATATCGCAACTGAGGAGGTCAGGTAGGTGTAGTCTAGGAGTGAGAGTGATCATGGGAGGGTCTCGATCGTGGGAAGGGGGTCATGATTGCAGGGCGGGTTCAAGGCGAGTTGGCTTCCTCTTTCAGATTGTTCGCATTTTAACCTCTGACACAACCCCAACCCACACATTTTTGGGAGTTAAGATTCAGCCTTGTGTGTCTCACTGAGGATTTGTCAATCTCATTGTTTTACAGAGCCTCGTTCTTTTTTGCCTGCTCATAAATTTCTTTTAAAAGGTAGAAGTGTAATTTTCCATTATATTCACCAGTACCTGGAATACCTTCTTTTTTAAAAATTCATTTTATGGGATGTGGGCGTTGCTGGCAAGGCCAGCATTTATTGCCCATCCCTAATTACACTTGAGAAGGTGGTGTGAGCCGCCTTCTTGAAACGCTGCAGTCCGTGTAGTGAAGGTACTCCCACAGTGCTGTTAGGTAGGGAGTTCCAGGAGTTTGACCCAGCGACGATGAAGGATCGGTGATATACTTCTAAGTCAGGATGGTGTGTGACTTGGAGAGGAACTTGGAGGTGGTGGTGTTCCCATGCATCTGCTGCCCTTGTCCTTCTAGGTGGAAGAGCTCGCGGGTTTGGGAGGTGCTGCCGAAGAAGCCTTGGCGATTTGCTGCAGTGCATATTTTAGATGGTGCACACTGCAGCCACGGTATGCTGGTGGTGGAGGGAGTGAATGTTTAAGGGGGTAGATGGGGTGCCAATTAAGCAGGCTACTTTGTCCTGGATAGTGTACGGATGCTTGAATGTTGTTGGAGCTGCACTTATCCAGGCAAGTGGAGAGTATTCCATCACACTCCTACTTGTGCCTTCTAGATGGTAGAAAGGCTTTGGGGAGTCAGGAGGTGAGACACTCGCCGCAGAATACCTTATTGATGGTGGGGGATTCGGCGATGGTGATGCCATTGAATGTCAAGGGGCAGTGGTTAGACTCTCGCTTGTTGGAGATATACTTTGCCTGGCACTTCTGTGGCGCGAATGTTACCTGCCACTTATCAGCCCAAGCCAAGCGGGCATGGACTACTTCATTATCTGAGGAGTTGTGAATGGCACTGAACACTGTGCAGTCATCAGCGAACATCCCCATTTCTGACCTTATGTTGGAGGGAAGGTTATTGATGAAGCAGCTGAAGATGGTTGGGCCTAGGACGCTGCCCTGAGGAACTCCTGCAGCGATGTCCTGGGGCTGTGATGAATGACCTTCAATCACCACAACCATCTTCCTTTGTGCTAGGTATGACTCCAGCCAATGGAGAGTTTTCCCCCCGATTCCCATTGACTTCAGTTTTACTCGGGTTCCTTCATGCCACACTCGGTCAAATGCTGCCTTGATGTCAAGGGCAGTCACTCTCACCTCACCTCTGGAATTCAGCTCCTTTGTCCATTTTTGGACCAAGGCTGTAATGAGGTCGGGAGCCGAGTGGTCTTAGCGGAACCCAAATTGGGCATCAGTGAGCAGGTTATTGGTGAGTAAGTGCCGCTTGATAGCACTGTCGATAACACCTTCCATCACTTTGCTGATGATTGAGAGTAGACTGATGGGGCGGTAATTGGCCGGGTTGGATTTGTCCTACTTTTTGTGGACAGGGCATACCTGAGCAGTTTTCCACATTGTCAGATAGATCCCAGTGTTGTAGCTATATTGGAACAGCTTGGCTAGAGGCGCGGCTAGTTCTGGAGCACAATTCTTCAGCACGATAGCCAGGATGTTGTCGGGTCCCATAGCTTTTGCTGTATCCAGTGCGCTCAGTTGTTTCTTGATATCATGTGGAGTGAATCGAATTGGCTGAACACTGGCTTCTGTGATGGTGGGGACCTCAGGAGGAGGCCGATATGGATCATCCACTCGGCACTTCTGGCTGAAGATGGCTGCAAACGGTTCAACCTTGTCTTTTGCACTCACGTGCTGGGCTCCACCATCATTGAGGATGGGGATATTCATGCAGCCTCCTACTCCCGTTAGTTGTTTAATGGTCCACCACCATTCACGACTGGATGTGGCAGGACTGCAGAGCTTTGATCTGATCCGCTGATTGTGGGATCGCTTAGCCCTGTCTATAGCATGCTGCTTCCGCTTTTTAGCATGCATGTAGTCCTGTGTTGCAGTTTCCCCAGGTTGGCACCTCATTTTTAGGTACGCCTGGTGCTGCTCCTGGCATGCTCTTCTACACTCCTTATTGAAGCAGGGTTGGTCCCCTGGCTTGCTGGTAATGGTGGAGTGAGGGATATGCCGGGCCATGAGGTTACAGATTGTGGTGGAATACAATTCTGCTGCTGCTGATGGCCCACAGCACCTCATGGATGCCCAGTTTTGAGCTGCTAGATCTGTTCTGAATCTATCCCATTTAGCACGATGGTAGTGCCACACAACACGATGGAGGGTGTCCTCAGTGTGAAGACGGGACTTCATCTCCACAATGACTGTGCGGTGGTCACCGCTACCAATACTGTCATAGACAGATGCATCTGCGACAGGTAGATTGGTGAGGACGAGGTCAAGTAGGTTTTTCCCTCGTGTTGGTTCTCTCACCACCTGTCGCAGGCCCAGACTGGTAGCTATGTCTTTCAGGACTCAGCCAGCTCGGTCAGTAGTGGTGCTACCGAGCCACTCTTGGTGATGGACTTGAGGTTCCCTACCCAGAGTACATTCTGTGCCCTTGCTACTCTCAGTGCTTCTTCCAAGTGGTGTCCAACATGGCGGAGCACTGATTCATCAGCTGAGGGAGGGCGGTAGGTGGTAATCAGCAGCAGGTTTCTTTGCCCATGCTTGACCTGAAGCCATGAGACTTCATGGGGTCCGTAGTCAATGTTGAGGACTCCCAGGGCCACTCCTTCCCGACTGTATACCACTGTGCCGCCACCCCGGTGGGTCTGTCCTGTCAGTGGGACAGGACATACCCAGGGATGGTGATGGAGGAGTTTGGGACATTGGCTGAAAGGTATGATTCTGTGAGTATGACTATGTCAGGCTGTTGCTTGACTAGTCTGTGGGACAGCTCTCCCAATTTTGGCACAAGTCCCCAGATGTTGGTGAGGAGGACTTTGCAGGGTTCGAGTGGGCTGGGTGTGCAGTTGCCGTGTCCGTAGCCAGTGCCGAGGTCGATGCCGGGTGGTCCGTCCAGTTTCATTCTTATTATTTTGTTTCCTAGCGGTTTGTTACAACTGAGTGGCTTGCTAGGCCATTTCAGAGGGCAGTTAAGATTCAACAACATTGCTGTGGGTCTGGAGTCACATATATGCCAGACCAGGTAAGGATGGCAGATTTCCTTCCTTAAAGGACATTAGTGAACCAGATGGGTTTTTACAACAATCCGATAGTTTCATGGTTACCATTACTGATACTAGCTTTTTATTCCAGATTTATTTAATTAACTGAATTTAAATTCCCCAGCTGCCGTGTTGGGATTTGAACTCACGTCTCTGGATAATTAGTCTAGGCCTCTGGATTACTAGCCCAGTGACATTACCACTATGCTACCGTTCCCCGTCCTTCTGTTTCAGCAGCAAGGCAAAAAAACAAATCTTAATGTGTTGCTTTGCTTCTGATGGAGTGGAGTTAACATCAAGATAGTTAATTAGTAGAAAATTGAAATAAAGATGGCTGCATACAACATGCTTTCTATTCTCTTGGAGTTGGTTCTATTTTATTATTCGTTGTACTCCTTTACAATTAGCTATCTATTGTAAATTGCTGAGGTGTCTTGAACTTCAGTTAATGACAAACAAAATACAGGCATGGGCAACAGGAGGAAGCAAAATAAAGATATATTTTAAAACAGCCTAATACCTCATGTTGATGTGTACCTAACTCTCAGCCAGATGATTACAAGTTCAAGTCACAGATTTGGCTGCCACTCAAACTCCCTTGCATCAGTTTCAGAGCAAGCTATCAGATAGAAGGTCATGCAAGAATGAGGCATTCTACAAAAAAAGGAGAAAACTGAACATTGCCCAACATGCCTTGCTTGAATTGATTTTGTTACTAGCTGACCATATAGTAGCAGGAGGAAAAAAAACCCACACCATTGCTGTTGTTCCCTGTCTGAATTGACTCTCCTGCTGTCTGATTATGTAATGGCACTGACTATGGCCATGGAAACATTCTGGGCTAGACTCTCCCACCCTCATGAATGAAAGAGATTACAATGGCAGAATAGTCTTTTTAATGTGATTAGGCCCAATGGCAAGATATTACTAATTCTTGACTTTGCCAATAGATGGAAAGGGACCTTTAAAATCAATTTTAACTGATTTCTACCGATAAATTCCTAGATTTTTTTTCAGGTGGTGAAACGGTAAAACATGATTTCCTCCCAAATGTGCAGGAAAAAAAAGCCCTGAAATTTCCAATTGTTTTCATATCAAACTCACATCACATCCATAATGTCAGCACGTAGTCATGCTGTACGTGCCAAGCTGAAGGCACTGATGCAACACAAGTGCATCTTTGGACCTGGTTTTGGCAGGGTTGCGTGCGTGCGGGTCGCGTAGCGGGTCGTGAACCCGATATTGTGCCCAGCACGTTCTTCAATGCGACTTTTAATTAATGGCCCCAATTAAACCAGTCATGCGCATTTCCCGGCCCAATTAAATGGAGCGGGTCTGATGATGTCATCAATGACTCATTTTCAGCGCGAATATTTAAAACAGTCTTGCACACATCTCATTTGAAGATTGCTGTTGGAGTGTTCAAGGAGATTTCCAGAGGTTTGACTAGTGTTATAAAGCTGATAAAAGTGTGGATCATGGCGACACAAAGGCAGACAGAGGGCTGCACCAAGATTTAACAATGCAGGCAGTAGGAGCACGCAGGGAGGGCTGCTTCCCTGGCGATAGGCGCAAAAGACCACCCAAAGACACAAAAAGGGCATGGTTGGAGATTGCAGAGGAGGTCAGCAACAGGGATGTGGTCAGGAGGACGTGGATACAGTGCAGGAAAAGATTCAATGATCTCATGAGGTCAGGAAAGGTGAGTGCAATGCCACACTCACCTACATCCTGATGTGCCTGTCACCCCAACCCCATCACTCTGCCTTCCCAAGCCTACTCCTACACATCATTCCTCACACCAACCGAACTTGCAGGTCCACCCATCCCTCTCACTCTATGTACATACTCACATCCCCATCTGACTAACCACCCCTGACACTCACCTTCATCCTAATGCAATCATAGCAAGTAACACCACAGAAGGAGGCCATTTGGCAATATCACGCCACTCCCTCATAGTTACCCTCTACAGATGTAGCCCATCCATTCCTTACACTTATTCCATCACTCTCACTCAAAGTTCTCTTCTTTCCCTCCTTGCAGAAGAGAGCCCACAACAATAGGGATAGGCAGAGAACTGGAGGTGGCCATCTAGTATTCACTCAATTGGCTCCAGCAGAGGAGGAGGCCCTGGAGATCTCTGGAGTTGTAGGGCTGCTGGCGGTGAGAGACGGGGAGAGGGGGACATCCCAGCAACCTGGTGACAGAATTACATCTCATACAGCCACATGGCATACAGCAGTCACTCATATGGTGACTGATGTCAGCAGCCAGTGAAATGTCATCATGTGCATAATGGTAACATTACCCAGTCTTATTATAACACTTCTAATTCATCTCTTTACTCTCCCACAGGTCCATCAAGACACAATCCTAGATGCACAAGGGTATGCACATGGGTGTATGAACAAATGTTCGTGGTAAGTTTCAGTTATATTTATGACACAGATAAATTTATTTCTTTGCACCACTTTCTGGTCTTGTCCATTTTTGCCTGCTACCTAGAATTATAGAATCATAGAATCATAGAATGACTACAGCACAGAAGGAGGGCATTTGGCCCGTCGAGCCCGTGCCGGCTCTCTGCAAGAGCACTTCAGCTAGTCCCACTCCCCTGCCCTTTCCCCGTAGCCCTGCAAAGTTTTTTCCTTTAGGTACTTATCCAATTCCCTTTTGAAAGCCACAATTGAATCTGCCTCCACCACCCTTTCAGGCAGTGCATTCCAGATCATAACTACTCACTGCGTAAAAAGATTTCCCTCATGTCGCCTTTGGTTCTTTTGCCAATCACCTTAAATCTATATCCTCTGGTTCTCGACCCTCCGCCAACGGGAACAGTTTCTCTCTATCTACTCTGTCTAGACCCATCATGATTTTGAACACCTCTATCAAATCTCCTCTCAACCTTCTCTGCTCCAAGGAGAACAACCCCAGCTATTCTAGTCTATCCATTGGGAAGTGGCCTTGTCACTTGGAGTGAATGATGAGACATTACTTAACCTCGAGCAATGGGTGTTTGGGTGAGTGGAATGGCTTGATTATTGTATGGCTGCTTTATGGTGTTGTTGGATGGGGTGGGGGGGAGATCTGGCACAGCATGTGGCAGCCATATGGGTGAATTAAGCAAATTAAGTAAATCTGGCCATTATGAGCCCATCCCGGGCCTCCTGGGCAGCAATGAGTGCGCCGCCGATGGTGCCATCTCCACCTTCTTAACCACCTTATCTACCTGGCATGCTACCTTCAGGGATCTGTGGACATGCACTCCAAGGTCCCTTTGTTCCTCTACACTACTCAGTGTCCTACCATTTAATGTGTATTCCCTTTCCTTGTTAGCCCTCCCCAAATACATTACCTCACACTTCTCCGGATTGAATTCCATTTGCCACTGTTCTGCCCACCTGACCAATTTATTGCTATCTTCCTGCAGTCTACAGCTTCCTTCTTCAGTATCAGTGTTGTTGGTGCTGTTGGTCCGATTCTGAGGTCCAAGGTGAGACAGCATAAGCGGCACCCATGCTGATGTAAGAGGTGGCAGGTAAAGTGGAGATCAGAGGCCCAATCCCGCAATGTTCTGATAGTGACGAGCAATGTGGTGAGAGTGGCTTCCGAGGTTGCAGAAATTACCTGCAAACTCCTGACAGCTAAAACTCTGCACAAAATGGAGTCAGCAAGAGCCTTTCCATTAGTCAAGTAATCAGGTGCAATGTGGGAGTATGTATGTGTTTTTTCCAGCTCTCAATGAATGCACTCGCACACTGGCCACTGAGCTTCCACCTCCCCTTCACAGGTGTGGTTCCCGAGATACGTGAATCCCGTGCTCCTGAAGTAAAAGCCAAAAGCTGCTGTTAAAACCCTCCTAATGGTCTCTCAACAAACATTTAAGTTCTTGAATGAGGCTGCCTGCCTCTCCCGAGCGGGTCCATCATGCGCCTCCAAACACGCTTGAGTTAAATGCTGAAGTCAGTAGGATGACGGCAGGTTCCTGACGTTCTCTCAAATTCCGTTAATTTATCTGCTAACCGGCCCCCAAACCCGCACGCTTGGCACCGGGATAATTCTGTAATTTGGGGACCTGAATATTCCTTATGTATTGCTGTGAGGATGATATTCTTTATACTAAAGCAAATATCAGTCCTTCATTCCTAGCCAAGTATGGAGCAAGGGCAGCCGTACACTGATACACTGATAGTCCGCTGAATACCTCAAAACTGAGGTTATCAATCAAAGGTTGTCTCAAGTCACACATTGTTCACTAAAAACAAGATCACAAATATTCCCCTGTGCATAATCTCCGACAATTTCTAATATCCCACCATCATGGTGGCAGGTAAGTGACCAGAACCACAACAATGCATATAGTTTTTCAATTTAACTTTGAATAATAGCCAAAAACTATCTAAGGCTATCTCTGTAACCTCCACCAGCCGCACAACCCTGAGGTCTATGTACACCTCCAATTCTGGCCTCTTGCGTATCCCCGATTTTAATTGCCCCACCATTGGTGACCATGCGTTCAGCAGCCTAGGCCGTGAACTCTAGAATTCCCTCCCTAAACCTCTCTGCCTCTCAACCTCTCTCCCCTCCTTTAAGACGCTTCTTAAAATCTACCTCTTTGACCAAACTTTTGCTCATCTGTCCTAATATCTCCTTATGTGGCGCTGTGTCAAATTTTGTTTGATAATCCTCCTGTGAAGCGCCTTTGGAAATTTTACTACATTAAAAGTGCTATATAACTGCAAGTTGTTGTTGTTGTTGAGTGAGAGTCAGGTGGTGAGCCCCATAGAAGAGATGTAAATAATTATACATTGTCATTAAGCTTGACTGTACATTCTTTTAAGTCTTCACTTGTTTTCTTGAGTTTTAGCAATATTCAAAGTAAAAACTGTTTCTTTGTTGATTTTCTCCAAACGTAAGTGGGCATTTTGGGGTCCAATTTATTCCCATTGATCATAGAATCATAGCACAGAAGGAGCCCATTCAGCCCATCGAGTCTGCACCAGCTCTTTAGTAAGGCTTTTGATAAGGTTCCACATGGCAGACTGGTCACGAAGTTAAAAGCCCATGGGATCCAGGGCAAAGTATCAAGTTGGATTCAAAACTGGCTCGGAGACAGGAAGCAGAGGGTAATGGTTGACGGGACGTTTTTGTGACTGGAAGGCTGTTTCCAGTGGGGTTCCGCAGGGCTCGGTACTAGGTCCCTTGCTTTTTGTGGTATATATCAATGATCTAGACTTGAATATAGGGGGTATGATTAAGAAGTTTGCAGATGATACTAAAACCGGCTGTGTGGTTGATATTGAAGAAGGAAGCTGTAGACTGCAGGAAGATATCAATAAATTGGTCAGGTGGGCAGAACAGTAGCAAATGGAATTCAATCCAGAGAAGTGTGAGATAATGCATTTGGGGAGGGCTAACAAGGAAAGGGAATACACATTAAATGGTAGGACACTGAGTAGTGTAGAGGAACAAAGGGACCTTGGAGTGCATGTCCACAGATCCCTAAAGGTAGCAGGCCAGATAGATAAGGTGGTTAAGAAGGCATACGGAATGCTTGCCTTTATTAGCCGTGGCATAGAATACAAGAGCAGGGGGGTTATGCTTCAACTGCATAAAACACTAGTTAGGGTTCAGCTACAGTACTGCGTGCAGTTCTGGTCACCACATTACAGGAAAGATGTGATTGCACTAGAGAGGGTACAGAGGAGGTTTACAAGGATGTTGCCGGGAGTAGAGAATTTTAGCTAGGAGGAAAGACTGGATAGGGTGGGTCTGTTTTTCTTGGAACAGAGGAGGCTGAGGGGAGACCTTATTGAGGTGTATAAAATTATGAGGGGCATAGATAAAGTGGATAGAAAGGACCTATTTCCCTTAGCAGAGGGGTCAAAAACCAGGGGGCACAGATTTAAAGTAATTGGTGGAAGGTTTAGAGGGGATTTGAGGTGAAATTTCTTCACCCAGAGGGCTGTGGGGGCCTGAAACTCACTGCCTGAAAGGGTGGTAGAGGCAGAAACCCTAACCACATTTAAAAAGTACTTGGATGTGCACTTCGGATGCTCTAACCTGCAGGGCTACGGACCAAGAGCTGGGAAGTGGGATTAGGCTGGATAGCTCTTTGTTGGCTGGCGCGGACACGATGGGCTGAAATGGCCTCCTTCCGTGCTGTAACTTTCTATGATTCTATGATTCTTTCGAAGAGCAGTCCAGTTAGTCCCATTCCCCCCTCTTTCCCCATATCCCTACAATTTTTATCTCCTTCAGGTATTTATCCAATTCCCTTTTGAAGGCTACTATTGAATCTGTAGCCACCACCCTATCAGGCAGTGCATTCCAAATCCAAACCACTCGTTGCGTAAAAAAGTTTCACTTCATGTTGCCTCTGGTGCTTTTGCCAATCACCTTAAATCTGTGCTCTCTCGTTAGCGACCCTTCAGCCATTGGAAACAGTTTCTCTTTATTTACTCTATCTAAATACTTCATGATTTGAAACAGCTCTATCAAATCTCCTCTTAGCCTTCTCTGCTCCAAGGAGAACAATCCCAGCTTCTCCAGTCTATCAACGTAACTGTAATCCCTCATCCCTGGAACTATTCTAGTAAATCTCTTCTGTACCCTCTCCAAAGCCTTTATATCCTTCCTAAAGCTATCTTCTTACTTTTTTTTCAATAAAGGTGAAACTTCAAACGCCTCACAAAAAGAGCAATACCTTGACGCTGGACATATGAATGATGGTATTAGCATCCTGACCAAGAAAGCTAACAGTTCGACCTGGCCCAGTTAGCAAGGAACATCTTCTAAATGATAAGAGGGATCAGATCCCTAACCAAGATAGCAACAATGGAAGTAGGAAATATGGCAATATTGTTTGACAAAAATGATCTTTGTGAAAATGCCGATTCTATGAGGGGCAAGGTGCTGTAGGATGCAGGCACACAGGTACAATTTTCCAGGCCAGATACTGATGTGGAGCTGACAACACTTAAGGGTAGGGTACTTAAGGAAGTGGCCCGAGAAATAGTAGATGCATTGCTGGTCATCTTCCAAAATTCTATAGACTCTGGCACAGTTCCCATGGATTGGAGGGTAGCTAATGTAACCCCACTATTTAAAAAAGGTGGGAGAGAGAAAACGGGGAATTACAGACCGGTAAGCCTGACATCGGTAGTGGGGAAAATGCTAGAGTCCATTATAAAAGATGTAATAGCAGAGCACTTGGAAAACAGTGACAGGATCGGACAAAGTCAACATGGATTTACAAAAGGTAAATCGTGCTTGACTAATCTACTAGAATTTTTTGAGGATGTAACTGGTAGAATAGATAAGGGAAAACCAGTTGATGTGGTGTATTTGGACTTTCAGAAGGCATTCTATAAGGTCCCGCATAAGAGATTAGCGTGTAAAGTTCAAGCACATGGGATTGGGGGTAAGGTACTGACTTGGATAGAGAACTGGTTGGCAGACAGGAAGCAAAGAGTTGGAATAAACGGGTCTTTTTTCGAGTGGCAGGCAGTGACTAGTGGGGTACCGCAGGGATCGGTGCTAGGACCCCAGCTATTCACAATATATATTAATGGTCTAGACGAGGGAACTAGATGTAATATCTCCAAGTTTGCAGACGACACAAAGCTGGGTGGGCGTGTGTGCTGTGGGGAGGATGCCGAGAAACTCCAGTATGATCTGGACAGGTTGGGTGATTGGCCAGATGCATGGCAGATGCAGTATAATGTGGATAAATGCGAGGTTATCCACTTTGGTGGCAAAAACAGGAAGGCAGATTATTATCTGAACGGCAATAGATTGGGAGAAGGGGAAGTGCAACGAGACCTGGGTGTCCTTGTGCACCAGTCGCTGAAGGTAAGCATGCAGGTGCAGCAGGCGGTTAAGAAGGCAAATGGCAAATGTTGGCCTTCATAGCGAGAGGATTCGAGTACAGGAGCAAGGATGTCTTGCTGCAGTTGTACAGGGCCTTGGTGAGACCACACCTTGAGTATTGTGTGCAGTTTTGGTCACCTTATCTGAAGAAGGATGTTCTTGCCATGGAGGGAGTGCAGCGAAGATTCACCAGACTGATACCTGGGATGGCAGGAATGACGTATGAGGAGAGATTGGGTCGATTGGGCTTATATTCGCTGGAGTTTAGAAGAGTGAGAGGGGATCTCATTGAAACTTATAACATTCTAACAGGACTAGACAGACTAGATGCAGGAAGGATGTTCCTGATGGTGGAGGAGTCCAGAACCAGGGGTCACAGTCTAAAGATAAGGGGTAAGCTATTTAGGACAGAGATGAGGAGGAATTTCTTCACCCAGAGAGTGGTGAACCTGTGGAATTCTCTACCACAAAAGGCAGTTGAGGCCAATTCATTAAATATATTCAAGAAGGAGTTAGATATATTTCTTAAGGCTAAAGGGATCAATGGATATGGGGAGAAAGCAGGGACAGGGTACTGAATTTGGATGATCAGCCATGATCTCATTAAATGGCGGAGCAGGCTCGAGGGGCCGAATGGCCTACTCCTGCTCCTATCTTCTATGTTTCCATGTTATTTTGTTGTGTGCTACTTTAAGCGTGTACTGGTCTCAAATTAGTGTCTGTAACACAATAAGGCTACTTTTGACATTTGGCTTGTTATTGTGCTGTAATATCAGTGTTTGTTTTAAAATCACATTTTATGAGCTGATATGTTTTAATTAAAGTTACTGGTCCAGGAGAACTGGAATTTCCCAGGAATGTAGCAGTGTAAAAGTTGAAATAATAACCTTCTTATGGTCAGAGTATAAAAATTGTGATCCATTAAAGTTAGCATAGATATTTTGAAACTATTGGAAGTAATGCTCAGTAGCAAAACTACAGCTTTTCTATGTTCTCAGTTCCGATGAAAAGTCATTGGCCTCAACGTTAACTCTGTTTTTATTTCCACAGATGCTGGCTGACCTGCTGAGTGTTTTCCAGCATTTTCTCATTTTGATTTCAGATTTCCAGCATCCGTTGTATTTTGCTTTTGCTTTAGATTTTCCATGTTGTTGCCTTCATGCAGCTTTGCGATTTTTGCAATTGTTCAAGTTCTTGCAGGAGATGGCACCTGCAAAATGCGATGGAAAGTTTGAAACATGCTCTCCTATTAATTATACACTAGGTTTTTGTGCTAAAATAGCACATTTGCATAGAGAAATAAAAAGAAATTTCAGGCTTTAATGTTTCAGTAATAAGCAACTGAACATGCCATAGCTAAAACTTCCCTTGGGGGCACTTTAATTTACTGCCAGTAAGGTTCTTTAAATGCATACATAAAATTCTATTGCAATTATCTCAGCTTTGTGAAAAAAAATTGAAGGTATTTTTGGTAGAATGAGATGAGAGTTGCATTGCAGAAGTCAAATCAGTTGCTGTATTTGTTAACATAGACATGTAAGATTGCTTTGCAGAGTAATAAAGAACAACTAATTCACTTAGTGCTAATGTGTTCAAACGCTTTTCTGAAGAACTTACCACAAATTTTCAGAGGTAAAGTGCAATTTCAATACATAATTGTGTACGCATCTGGTTTGTATGTATGCCATATGGTGGGAGACTGCTGGGACTTAACACTAGGGGCAGGTTTGTGCATATGGACTTGTGAGACAACAGAAATGCAAGCATCTTAAAAGACAACACTTATTTTCAGGATTGAATTTCGAAAGAAGCTTTAATTTTTTGGTAGAGGCAGACAAGAGGGAATGAAGGATGATGTAGCTTGGTTGTATGGGTCTTAACCCATGCAAGATTAAAATGACATCTATTTGTTATGTTTATAGGATTATTAATCATGTTTTTCTTATAAGGTTATGATATAATATTTGTGATTCTATTATGTAATAAATATTATTCTGAATACTACAATAATATTTCTGCAACACAACAACATATGATGATTAGAATTTTATATTTATTTAGAGAGCATTGTGAATTAACAAATGTGCTTTAAACAGTATATTAGTTATTTCTCGGGGAAGTCTATGTTCATCACGGCAAGGCTTCTCAGTTCTATATTATGTAACCATTTTTTTCTTGATCTTTTGGCCGCAGTCTGAGCATCAAGATTACTTGGGTTACGTATAGCATGAGTAGTATGGGTCGATGGCGAGCACCACAAATTCTGCCCCAGCAATATGCCTTAACCACAATCACAGCAGAACACTCAACTTGATTCTCTGCATGAACATTATCATTTTTGATAACAAAGACAATATAACCCAATAATATCTTCACATACACTCTCACTGTTGGTCTTCAGTTAACCCATTAGGATGATGCCAGTGGGGTGTCAATTGAAAAGCAGCTCTCTCTGGAATGGGGGGTTGAACCCACAATCTTCTGGGTCAGAGGCAAGAGTGCTACTACTGAGACAAGGGGAGTGCTCCTGGTGTCCTGGCTAACATTCTTCCCTCAACAAACATCTCTCTGGGCAGATGTCCTTGTTCTGGAAAACTAATGCTCTCAGGAAGCATGAGTGTAAATATTAGTTGAGACTGAATTTTTAAAATATCGTTAGTCGTGTTTCTAATACTCCAACACGGTAGCTACTTTATAACCCAATCTACAATAAACATTTAATAGTTTACTTTTACAAGTTTAGGAACTGCCATAAATAGTTTTTCAAATGCAATGACATCAATTGCTCTGTATGTGGTCTGAGTATCACAGTATTATGAGAGTAGACTCATGCTGCTCTATATTTACTTGTACTATAGCATAACTTAAGGATATAACAATAGTACTCTCTTGTTACCTGAACTAGATATTTGTGTCTTTTTCATGTGTAGTTCTTCAATCTCTCTGAAGTTGGACCAAGCAAACACTGTGTGAGACGAGACCAGATACAAATTGTTAACCTGCTTTATTTCACAGTCAATGAACAAGCAGAGGAACAATTAATTATGATCAGATTCACTTAATGCAATCAGTACAACTTGTCTTTGTGTAATAATACAAAATAATGAACACACTGGCCTAGAAACTTGGGCGCGTCTAATTTTTGGTGCGCAAGGGATGCAAGATTCAATCCGTGGACCTGAACGGTGAGGCCCAAGGAATGCTCAACATTAGGTCTCGGCCACATTTCCATGACATGGATGAGCTGTGGACGGTAAGATGAAGCTTGCTTGATGAAGGTGGGCCACTGTGACCCACAGGTAAGTGAGTAAAGGGGGCGACTGGGTGGGGGCGATTGATGACTGTGGGCGATTGCTGGCTAGGAGGAGGGATCACTAGCTGCGGGGAGTGATCATTGGCTGGGAAGGTAGGTAGTGCTGGCTGGGGGAGGAGGTGGCGTTGTTCAGATCGAGGGGATTGGTGGCTGATTCGGGGGAGGGAAGTGGCCCGCGTTCTTTAATATTGTGTTGGGAGGAGCATTCTTGCTCATCTCGGCTCCACATTCAGGTAAGTATGGGGGCCATCTTGCTGGTTAGCACCACATTGTGCTGTGTGAGTTCAGAACATGGCAAGTGACATGCTAGAGTGTTTGAAAATTGAGAATAGGCACTGAAACATGTGCAGGACCCTAATTTAAATAAATGATTTCCCCTTTTAAATGTTCCCAACATACGCTCCTGACGACAGCGCAGCCAATATGGCGGGCGGCGCACCTCAGGCTGGAAATGTGTGTACGCTTCCTGCCCACCATATTGACGGCTTAAGAAGCCTTTCAGCACCAAAAAATGGATGCTGTGCAGTTGAATCTGTTTCCCCAAATCAGTAGATCATTTGGCTTGATTTCAATAAAATGAGTTCCGACTCAGAACTCTCTTCTGCATGCAAACCTTTTCACAGCCTTTGCTGTCTGACTGCCTCACAGTTATTCTGTTTTAAAAAACATAACTGTCTCTCACTGTAGTTCTGTGTTTTATCTCTCACTGTTTATGGCCAGAAAGGGATCAGAAACTATCCATGACAATGGGTGTGAGGTGTTTATAATTAACCGAGACAAGTTAACAAATTGTTTATTTTTACCATCTTTGGGGAAAACAACTTTCATCATACTAACTACTTTTTGTCCAAGGTCCTCTTTTAAAAAAACCTGAGAGAATACACTTTGCTTTAAAAGCTCAACATTAAAGGTATTCTTTTTTCTAAATCCTTTCTGTAGATAATTGGTCTGAAAAAAATTGAGACATTTACATGTATGCACAGTTTTACAATTTTTAAATATTTCAGCAGGGTTATTACTCTCCTCAAATTTGTAACTGTGCAAACTCAAATCTTACAACAATGTTATTTCTCATTTTTTGCAAGTTATCCTTAGAGCCCAGAGAAAAATACACAATGCAGGAGGAGTGATAGATCATCTCTGCTGAAAAATAACTGAACTTTTGGACTGCATTTCAGAGAGATGCTGTTACTTACATGCAGCTGATATCTCGTTGCCTTCACAATGATTACACAAGGTGCTGATGGAGCATGATTTTATTGCAAGGCCAGGGCAGGAAAATTTCAAAGAGATGGCTATAGTTCAAAGAAGAATTATTGGCAACTGATTTGGCATGCATTGTGAAGTCATTTATAACGAATCCTAATCTGCTGCATGGTGCCAAGCAGCCATTCGGACCTAAATAACAAATTAGAAGATGACCCAGATTTCAGAAAAGAGAACAGGCTTATATCTATATGATCTTGTCTTCGAGCTGCGTGAATAAATTTATGCTGGTTTCCAGTTGTACAATGTGATTTCCGCCTAAACTGCACTCAGACAGCAACAAAACACTACTTGTGTCAATCACTGCTGCATTGAGATATGATTTATTATTCTGTCTTTTAATTAGAAATTATAGATGCTTTTGTCAAAAAACTCTAAAGATGATTTTTTTTTCCAGAGATTGCAATACAACAAATGCCCTCGTAAGTTTCTGTCTCCAGGTTTCTCCATTGATGGTGGAGCATAGAGCAAATGGATAGTATGTGGTAGTTAACTTGGTGAAATAAAATGTTGTTCCCAGTGGGGCCCCACAGGGATCTGTTTTGAGACTTCTTGGGGGAAAAATTGGGAATCGCCCATTTTGGGGCGCTAATATCGGCCGGGCGCAAAATTTAGTGCCCGGCGCTAATTATCGCCTCCGACTGCAAAGTTCGCTTCTATCGCCCCTGCAGGTGATTTGAGCGCTAAATCAGACACTATACACCTCTTTTAAGGCGCAAACGTCGGGGAGCGAGGTGCTACCTCAGAACGCTACCGAAGCTCAGGTGATGTCAATTACCATGGAACCCAAACAGACTGGCGCTGTCCAGTTCTTAAAGGGGAGGGGCCATCTTGCTGCCCAGCCACACCCTGCTCATTGCAGCGTTGAACCTCGGCCTGCAAACACCTACAGATATTGCTCAAACAATTGTGATCGATACTCAGAGGCCCAGGAAGAGAGTTCAGCGCTTTAGCGACCAGGCATTGGTGGCTCTGGTTGGTGCAGTTGGACAGCGATGGCCAGTGCTCTTTCCAGAGACTGGCAGGAGGCCACTGCCCCGGCAGTTTACAGGAGTCTGGGGGGAGGTGGCCCAGCATGTGTCAGCACAGAGCTTGGTCCAAAGGACGCATACACAGTGTCGTAAGAAGTTTGACGACCTCACTCGGGTGGTCAGGGTGAGTACCTGCTTTTCAATACCTCTACACCCCACCATATCAACCTCACTCTGTGCCCAGACGGTGTAAATACCCAAATGCCCAACACTCATCCAGCAACTATGGCCATCTCATAAAACTCACATGCACATCACACACCTTGCAGACATTAACGGCTATTCAACTATGGTAGGCAAATCTGCAAAACACATGGCTGCATACTCACTCACACGCTGTTCTTTTTCATGCAGGCTAAGCTTTCACATAACCGAAGAGAGACCCAGCAGATGGGAGGAGGACAGACGGACCTACACCCCCTCACAGAATTGAAGGAAAGAGTCCACACAGACTCATTGCCAGCCAGGTAGTAGGCGCCGTGGACGGTGGAGAGGTCGACCCCCTTGGGGACAGCAATGGTATGTTCATCAGCTTTATCTCCTCTCTCTTACCACTTCCGCCTCACAACACCAGCCTTTTACACTTGCAATCTAACAAACTGTGTCCAGTCCTTGCTCCCTTCCTGTCCCCCTGCCCTCACGCTAAAGCCATTCTTGTACCTTCCTGCTTTCAGATAGTGAACAACCAGCTGACCAGCCTGTCTCTCAGCCTGCCAATGGCAGTGACGCACCAGAGGAGGAGGAAGAGGAAGCCGAAGCCTCACCGCCTGTGCCTCCCGAGGCTGACACTTCCGACGCTGGGGCCAAGCGTTCCCTGGAGGGAGCAGGGGGTTAGGATCTGATCTGGGTGAAAATCCTAGACCCAGCAGGCTTCAGCAACGACATGGGGGATGGGAAGCTCGGGGGACGAGTTCTGCTGCACAGGACTCGGATGAGAACCTCGATATCGCGGCCATGAATACGCAAGCCTTGAGCATGCAAACTAAGCTCATGGGTGCAATGGCAAGGGTGCCCGACAGCATGGATGCACTGGCTAGGAGCGTGGAGGAGCCTGCCACTAACACAGCTGTCATCTGTGTGCAAACACTTGAACCTATCCTTGCCTCGTTGCAGAGGATGGTTGAATTGCAGGGAGACCGTGGGCATCCAGAGCCCATGCCGCGTGTAATGCGTGAGGTAGAACGCAACGGCTTAGTGCTGCAATTGAGTCATTGGTTGGTGCCATCCAGTCTCAGACTGCTCTCATGCAGTCTCAGATTGATGTCACGCAAGCGCTGACTGCTGCCATCGTCGCTGGGTCTCCCACAGTCCACCGGGGATCTGACGGTGCCGCAGCAGTCCAGCAATCTGTGCTCGAGCAGATTGCTCCGGATGCTGAGGTTCTGCCCCGGGGGAGTGGCAGTGTGTCGGTTGAGCAGGAAGGTGCTGTCCTCTCTCAGGATGACAGCATTCCTGCTCCCACCACTGCCACTCCACCATTGCACTTGTCGCAGCCTGTAACCCAGCCAGCCCAGACTGCTGCCACCCATGCAGAGTTGGTGCAGTCTGCAGCCAGGCCCTGCAGGCCCAGAGCTGGTCAAGGGCATCCTTCAAGGCCATCTGTAGTCTCTGGATCCAACAATCAGCAGCCTTCCACCAGCCTTGCTGCAGCCACTGGGGCCACATTACGGAGGAGCAGTAGGGTGGGAAGGGGGGAAGTGCGCAAGGGATGGAGATCACCCTCGAAGGGCAAAAAGTAAAAATTATTAATAAATGGGGGGAATGTTTGTGGGAAAGTTTAATGTTCATCTTAATGTATTTGTTTACTGTGTTGACACTTATCTCGATGTTGGGAGAACGAGTTTTGTTAGTTTATGAATTGTTTGTTTCTAATTGTTTGTCCTGAATAAATAAAAATGAGAAGTCGCACAACACCAGGTTATAGTCCAACAGATTTATTTAAAATTACAAGCTTTCGGAGCTGCCGGCATCTCCACATCATGACCTGAATAAATAAGACAGAGTTCGTAATATAAATACAAATTTTTATTGTCACTTTACAACTTTGCTGATTTGACTCATTGGAGCTTTGCCCGGCAATATGGGGGTGCGGCATGCTTGCGATGATGTGCTTCTTCATCACAGAAGCCATCTTCTCTGTCATTCGTTAGAAGCGGTGTTTTATCAGGCATTCATGGACGGCCCTTGCAGAGGCAACATTGTGCGCCTCCCTCCCACGTTGGTGTTGCTGATCCTCCTCTTCATCCTCCTTCTCCGCCTCCTCCTCCTCCTCCTCCTCCTCCTCCTCTCCCTCTTCCTCCTCCTGGTTCACCAATCCCTGCTGGCAATGGCTGTGTCCTCATAATAGCGAGGTTGTGAAGCATGCAGCACACAGCAATGAAAAGCGAGACTCGCTCGGGAGAGTACTGCAGGGCTCCTCCAGAGTGGTCAAGACACCGGAACCGTTGCTTTAAGACACCGATCGTCTGCTCAATGAGGTTCCTGGTGGTGCTATGGCTCTCATTGTATGTGAGCTCAGCAGGAGTGTTGGGGTTACGGAGCGGTGTCATCAGTCAGGTGCAGAGTGGCTAACCCTTGTCCCCGAGGAGCCAGCCACGAGGTTGACGCGGTGGTCGGAAGAGGTCTGGGACACCAGTCTGGCGCAGGATAAAAGCATTGTGGCTGCTGCTAGGATAGCAGGCATTGACGGCGAGGATGCGCTGTCTGTGGTGACACACCAACTGGACGTTCAGAGAGTGGAAGCCCTTGCGGTTTCGGAAAACATCTTCATTCTCATGAGGTGCCAGCAATGCCACATGTGTGCAGTCAATGGTGCCCTGAACCATGGGGAAGCCTGCTTTCCGAGCAAAGCCACATGCGCGTTCGCGCTGCTTGCCCCGGGTCAGGGGGAAAGTGATGTACTGCCTTTTCCTTTTGTACAGAGCATTTGTGACCTCCCGGATGCAGTAATGGACAGCAAACTGGGAAATATTCGTTATATCCCCAGTTGAAGCCTGGAAGGAGCTGCTGGCATAGAAATTCAGAGCCACCATCACCTTCACTGCCACTGACAGAGACATCCTGGTCCTGAGCTGAGGCTGGAGCTCTGTCACCACCTCCTTGCTGAAACGCAGCCTTTGGAAGCACTGCTCCTCAGACAAATGAATGTAGGAGAATTGCTCCCGGAATACCCTGGGAGGGTCTCCTGTGCAGAGGCCTGTTGGCTCTCCTCCCTCTGGCCACATTTGCCACTCTCTCTCTGCACCTCTGCTGTCTCCGAAGGTGAAGCTGGGGGATGACGCCCTGAGTTAGTACAGCCCCCATTTAAAATCTTCTAAATGTACTAAATATGAAGCTCAGATAAACAGAAACCTGAAAAGTGGTGATCAGGACCGAAATTCCTTGGGACAGTGTTAAATCTCTCCAGACGACTCTCTCCCTCTCAACCTGCGTATGCCAAAAATTTTGCCGACAAGAAAAGGCAGGAAGCACCCGCCTTTAAATAGCGCTCCCCCAGCCCCTTCCCGACTTCAAAGCGTTCTTCTTTACCTGTCGTTCCTAGCAGCAGGCGCTAAGGCGCGAATCAATTTCCGGTTCGGGGTGCTTCCGGGGCGTTGCACACTTGCATGACGACATGATCTGCGGGTGCAGGAGATCATGGCAGTAGTGTTTAGTGGCACCACAAAACGACAGGTCAATTTTGCGGGCGGCGCTAAAATCGCCGCGCTCGGGTGCTAAGTTGCTCGCGCTCCGTTAGCGCCCCCGGAGTTGCTAACGGGAGGCACAAACCAACCCAATTTTTCCCCCCTTTTGTTTAATATCTTCATAAATGATCTGGAGCAAGGAGTCACAAGCACATTGGTTAAAATTGCAGATGATACAATGGTGGTAGACTGCAAAGCTGAACAGGATCAGCTACAGGAGAATTTCAAAATTTTGGGGAATTGGACAGACAGGTGGCAGATGAAATCCAATGTAGAGAAATTCAAAGTGCCTCACATAGACAGCAAAAATCCAGGAAGGGACTATTAGTTAAATGGAAAGAACTAATGTGTATGGAAAATTAAAGACATCTGGGGTCCTGAGTGAAAATAAATTGAGGCTATTGCAAGAATGCTCGGTGGCAGTGAGTAAAGCAGATCAGATGCTGGGATCTATTAAAAGGTCAATATTGAGCTAAAATAGTGAGGTAATGCTGCGACTTTATAAATCATTGGTGTGACTGCACTTAGAAGACTGTGGACAGTTCTAGTCACTGCAGAATAAAAAGGATATTGCAGAAGAAGGCAACCAGAATGATTGAGGGATTGGATGATGATGAACGATTATGTAAATTGGGCATCTTCTTACTGGCAAAGAGAAGGTTGAGAGGTGATATGACTGCTCTTTTTAGGATTCTAAAGGCATTAAATAATGTAGATATTGACAAGCTGTTTCACCTTGTCCAGAACAGTAGAACAAGAGGACATGGCTTGCTCTTGCAGGGAGGTTGAATCAAAACTAATCGGCGGAAACATTGACACCAATTTTTACGGGGAGGCAGGGAGGGAGTGGGAGTGCGTATTTGCGGGAGGTGGGGGGGAATCCTGGAAATGCCGGGAACGGGGAGGTCCTGCCAAATTTAACGGCAGGACCTCATTATCATTTTTATTACTCCATTTCCCGCCCGGCAGCAGGCCAGATTGAAAGCTGGCCAGCTGCTGGGAGGGAAAGCCAGCAGTAGAAGATTGGAGCTCGGTGGGAGGCTTGGAGTGCAGCAGCGAGGAGGGAGGGAGGGAGGGAAAAATCAGGGCATAGTGGAGGGTTGGTAAATCGTAGGGAGGGAGGCAGTTCGCGGAGGGGGGGACGGCAGATCGCGGAAGAAGATTTGCTTGAGGGGCCGGAGGTGGGGGAGGGGCTGGTGGGGGCGGGGTTTTTGGTGATGTACTCCTGCTCCTCTTGGCCCACAAGCAGTGCTCTGAAAAGCAGTTAGCTCCTGCATCCGGCTGCTCCCGCCTCCATTTAGACGGCAGGTTTCCTGAGCCCTGGGAAACTCAGCCAAACACTGCTAAATTGAAATGGATACCAAAACTTGAGGAAAGGAGCCTCATTAACATACTTTAATCACAGACCCGCAGCTC
Source organism: Squalus acanthias (assembly GCA_030390025.1). Classification (NCBI taxonomy): domain Eukaryota; kingdom Metazoa; phylum Chordata; class Chondrichthyes; order Squaliformes; family Squalidae; genus Squalus; species Squalus acanthias. The sequence goes on along the minus strand of CM059426.1, from coordinate 100,983,218 downwards.
CAGAGCGGGTTAATTGGACGCCCCCAAACCCGCTGTGGGTAACTCAGAAGTAGGCTCGTGCGTGGCAGGTTGTGGTCAGGTTTCACATATTTACTGATATAATCCCTCCCGACCCTCTCCTGCCCATCATGGGGAGTTAAAATTCCCCTCATTATTTCAATGAGTGAGTGGTAAATCTATGAAACAAGCACCCTAAGTAAATAGTGGAAGCAGACAGTGTTGATTCCTTCAAATGCAAATTAGATAGACTTCTTTCAGAAAATAATATTTTGGGATACAGTACATGAGTAATTTGAGACATGACATGTGGTAGGCGCAGCATACTTTGGAGGAACAGATGACTTTGGACCGATCGTTCCCAAAGCTTTCCACCACTGGGGGTTTTCTTCACTTTGGGGGGAATTTTTCGGGGGTGGGGGGGTGTCAGCGTTCGGTGGTGGGTTGGGTGGGAATACATTTTTTTGACAGCGGGTCGGGACCCCACTGTTGACCCGCCGCCACGCACCTTTCCAAAATGTTGGGTCTGTCAGCGCTGAACAGATCCGACATACAGCAGCGAGGGAGGCAATTCAGGTCATTAAGACCTTGTTAACTGCCTATTAAGAAGTATTTTGAGCTCACCTTTACATTTTACGAGGTCGCCCATGGGGTCCACGCTGCTTGGGGATCACATCAGGTAAGCAGGTCGGGAGTTGTATGACCATCTCTTTACTTGACAGCTGCAAATGTGCTATAAAAGCTCCCATCTCACAGCTGTTCACTTTCCAAGCTCAGAAGCTGTTGCTTACTGCATTTGGAAGACAGATTGAGCTTTATTCAGGTTGTAAGTGTTTGGAGTAAACTCTCTATCAAGTGACACTTCATTGGAACAACCTCTCTCACCATTGACAGATCGCTTCTGTCATCTCAAGTTCACCTGCCATCTATTACATCAGTATCGGTGCCCTACAAACTATCTCACCTTGGTCCTCAGAATCCCACCACGATCAGCACCAGGCACACCAGCAGCACCAACAACAACACCAACCTTCTCCACAATCAACTGATGCTGCACAGGACAGAGGGCATCAGCATCTGACCACATGGCTGCCCAGGAGGCCAGGGATGACCTCACCATGGCCAGACTTACTTCACTTGACGCTGTACACCCTGGCTGCCACATGATGCGCCAGGTTGGCACCACCTCACACCAACACCATAAAGCATCCCTACAATGCTATAGCCATTTGTTTCACACTCATGACCATTGCGAGGGATACCATTATGTCTCACCATTCACTGCAACTCACTAAGCCACTTCCAAAGGTGCACACAAATCTGTCCAAGAACGCAAAGTGTTGAAAATAAGGATTTCAATGTTTGACAGCACATTAACAGAAACTTCACATGAACATTGGCTAAAACACACAAGTGGCTACCCTTGTGTGTTGTTGGTTGGTATGATTGAACTAGGATGAGGCTGAGTGTGAGGGGTGGCTAGTGAGATGAGAAAGTGATAATGTAGATTGAGAAGGATGGGTGGAGGTGCAAGGTAAGTTGGTGTGGATAAGGATGTGCAGGAGTAGGGTAGGGAAGGCAGAGTGATGGGGATGTGATGAGTGGCACAGCAGGATGAGGTTAGGTGTGGCTTTGCAGAAACGTTTCATGATCTACTGAAAGGTTTGCGCCACTGTAGCCTGGTCCTCTTGACGACATCCCTGCTTGTGTCCTCCTGTGCAATGTGCAACCAGGCTGAGTTGATTTCCTGGGGATGTCTCTTCCACCCATTGGAAGGGAAGAGGACCGCCATGTGTGCTGTGACTCCCTCCATAAGCATATGGAGGGAGTCATGGGAGAGCCTGGGTGCAGCCCTGCACCTTTGTGCAGTGTTTGTCAGTGTTTGCAGCACCTCAATGCTGTAGAACACTGACAACAGAACTGTCAAAATCAATTTGTGCATGATCACTTTAAGGAAACCGGCTGATGACGTGTCATCGAATGATGTCATCAGACCCGCTTCCTTCAATTGGTCGGCAAATGCGCTGGGCGGGCTTAACAAGGCCAATCAGGGGAAAATCATTTTGGACAGCATGCTGGAACCGGCAGCGAGGCCGGGACCCGCCACCAATGTCGCCCGCCACGGACCCGCCGAGGTTGGTAAAATCCAACCCCTCATGTCTGGGTCTGTTGTAGACTAAATGATAGAGATTGATTGATATGATTAGTCAACAACTCCATTATTGTTGTATCTTGCAACTACCAGGATGTTGGAAGGCGAGCTGGACGGACCTTGGTCTTTTTTTGTCCAGCAATTCCTATGTTCCTATGTTGTCAGGGTAACTTCTTTTGCATGAAATTTTACGTTAGCACAAGCTGTGGCACAATTATCTTATTACATCTGCTGCTATTAATTTAACTTAATTTTAATGAATATAAGCATTGAAAAAGTTTGGACTAAAGCGGGTGTAACATCTGGTAAATATGGTTTTTCTCCAGTAGAGATTTTGAAATCAGCTGTTCCAGAAAATGAAGCTGTCAAGAAACTCCTTTAATACAAATTTTGACACTATCATATTGTAAGTGCATTTAACAATACTGTTACACTACCTATATGAGTTCTTGACGTAAGCTAATCAACATACTCATACAAACAGCTGGAGGCAAATTATTTAATTATCTTTACGTGTTAGAGTTAGTACATGTGCATTAAGGTGTAGTAAATTTGTGTGTTAACATTAATGAAGCAGATACTAATATATTCTCATGGTCCTGAAATTGCTTCTGGGAATAAACAAGCATGGTGCATGTTAGCCCACTCACCTTATATTAATGGTGCTTTTAATTGTTAAAGATCAATTGAATGCTTTGTGCCTAAATTCCTAAAGCTTGACTTGTAACTGAAAAGGTGTTAATGATAACCATTCAATGCTGGTATTACAGCAGTGGAAAATATGTAAAGAGACCTGAATGTTACAAACCCAGCTCAAGGGCAATTGCAAGTAGCAGGGAGAGTGTACATGGGACAGTGGGGAAGCGGAGACAAATGCAAATGGCAAGGAGAGTACAGAAAATATTAATCAATTTATATATCTCATGAATATGTGCTTGATCTTAAAAGACATCCCCGATATGATAGACACTAATTAATAGAATTGGAAATGAAATCAGATAATACATATTTTTTAAATATAGCAGATGTGTCAGCATCTGCTAAAAGCTAAGTTACTTTTTTGGGTGGAGACCCTTTATCAGAGCTGATGTTAACTTGTCTTTTCTCTTTTCAGATGCTGACACACCTGCTGTATATATCCACTATTTTCTACATTTATTTCAGATTTCCAGCATCTGCAGTTTTAAACTTTTCATTGCATTTCGTACAGGGTAACATTTTTCACTCTGAATACATACTTCCTGCTGGTACAATTAATTATTTCATCCTCACAGTTCAGCAAAATTACTGACCAGTTCGATGTTTCAATTGCTGCTGCTAAGGGGTATGAAAAGGACAGCAAGGAGCACTCACACAAATAATTATTTCAAAACAGGCTTCTAATTTTTATAAATGAAACATTACATGAATGAGCTAATGCAGGGCCTTCTGGGCATATCAGGACTTTTACCTGAATCAATCAGAAGAAAAAGCACTAAAGACATACTCTGCACAGGAGAATTAGCCAAAATTGTAAGCTTGAGTTCATGGTTAGAAGCTTAAAAGGTGGTTCTGCAGCATTATTACACTTACATTCTGATTGGCTCCTTAATTCCACGACGATTGTCAGTTGTAGCTCAGTGATAGCACTCTCATGTCCAAGTCAGAGGGCTGGGGGTTCAAGATCCGCTCCAGAAAATTGAGCACAGAATCGAGGCTGACGCTTCAGTGCCCTCTTGGGGGAGAGCTGCTCTATTGGTGATGCCATCTTTCAGATGAAACGTTAATCTGAGGCCCCAGCTGTTCTCTCAAGTGGACGTAAAAGATACCACGGCACTATTCGAAGAAAAGCATGGGAGTTCTCTCGGTCACTAAAATAGATTTTCTGGTCATTTATCTCATTGCTGTTTGTGGAAGCTTGCTGTGTGCAAATTGGCTGCTGTGCTTCCCTACATTACTGAGAAGTCGCACAACACCAGGTTATAGTCCAACAGCTTTATTTGAAATCACAAGCTTTCGGAGCGCTGCTCCTTCGTCAGCTGACGAAGGAGCAGCGCTCCGAAAGCTTGTGATTTCAAATAAAGCTGTTGGACTATGACCTGGTGTTGTGCGACTTCTCACTTTTGTCCACCCCAGTCCAACACCGGCATCTCCGCATCATGGTCCCTACATTGCAACAGTAACTATAGTTCAACATCCTGAGGCTGTCAAAGGTGCTTTATAAATGCAAGTCTTCCTTCCTTTTGTTTACTGACACAATTCCAGCAATATGTGAACATAATATCTACGTAAAGCTGTGAAATTCACTTCCAAATTTAATGGTTGAGGCAGAACCTATGTCAACGTTTAAGATTAGATTGGATAGATTAATGCAAGAAAAAGGGATGAAAGGATATAGAAACAGGACGGGTAAATGTGATTAGGACTATTTGCTTACATGGAGGGTAAACAAAGATATGGACTGGTTGGGCCGAATGGCCTGTTTCTTTGTATTTTTTTAAATTCGTTTATGGGATGTGGGCGTCAGTGGCAAGGCCAGCATTTATTGCCCATCCCTAATTGCCCTTGATAAGATGGTGGCGAGCCGCCTTCTTGAACCGCTGCGGTCCGTGTGGTGAAGGTACCCCCACAGTGCTGTTAGGTAGGGAGTGCCAGGATTTTGACCCAGCGACAATGAAGGATCGGCGATATACTTCTCTAAGTCAGGATGGTGTGTGACTTGGAGGGGAACGTGGAGGTGGTGGTGTTCCCATGCGCCTGCTGCCCTTGTCCTTCTAGGTGGTAGAGGTCGCAGGTTTGGGAGGTGCTGCCGAAGAAGCCTTGGTGAGTTGCTGCAGTGCATCTTGTAGATGGTACACACTGCAGCAACGGTACGCCGGTGGTGGAGGGAGTGAATGTTTAAAGTGGTCTTGTAGATGGTGGAAAGGCTTTGGGGAGTCAGGAGGTGAGACACTCGCCGCAGAATACCTAGCCTCTGACCTGCTCTTGTTTCCACAGTATTTATGTGGCTGGTCTAGTTAAGTTTCTGGTCAATAGTGAACCCCAGGATGTTGATGGTGGGGGATTCAGCGATGGTAATGCCGTTGAATGTAAAGGGGCAGTGGTTAGACTCTCGCTTGTTGGAGATAGTCGTTGCCTGGCACTTCTGTGGCGCAAATGTTACCTGCCACTTATCAGCCCAAGCCTGAACGTCGTCCAGGTCTTGTTGCATGCGAGCATGGACTGCTTCATTATCTGAGGAGTTGTGAATGGCGCTGAACACTGTGCAATCATCAGCGAACATCCCCATTTCTGACCTTATGTTGGAGGGAAGGTCATTGATGATGCAGCTGAAGATGGTTGGGCCTAGGACACTGCCCTGAGGAATTCCTATTTCTATGTATATGTACTGCTGTATAGTGAGCAACAGTCCAATGCTGATTTGAGCTGTGGCAGTTGATTATGTGATCTTCAGTGCTCATAGTGTTGGTGTACATTGAGTGCCAGCTCCCCAAATTGTGGGATACTGAAACATATGGGGGATTATTTTGGTGAAAGGGTGAAAACAGGTGCTAAATGGCTGCTGTGCTAATAAGACATGCCTGTTTGAAATTCTGGTTTTAGCAGGCAATTTTGGTCCAAACTGCCTGGAGGTCCTAAAACAGAGATACCTCCAGTTTTAGCTGATGTTTCTGTGATTTGCAAGAAGCCAAGGATATCCTTTTTGTAGATTCTGGAAGAGGAGAAGCAGGATTGTTAAAGCATGGAATACTTTGCCACAGGGAATAGTTGAGACAGAGACCACATTTTTATCTTTAAGGGAAGAGCAGATAAAGATTAAAATCAGAGGAACATACAGGATTGTGGGGCGGATTTAGAACATAGAACATAGAACATAGAACAGTACAGCACAGTACAGGCCCTTCGGCCCTCGATGTTGTGCCGAGCATTGTCCGAGACCAAGATCAAGCTATCACACTCCCTATCACTCTGGTGTGCTCCATGTGCTTATCCAATAACCGCTTGAAAGTTCCTAAAGTGTCCGACTCCACTATCACAGCAGGCAGTCCATTCCACACCCCAACCACTCTCTGAGTAAAGAATCTACCTCGGACATCCCTTCTATATCTCCCCCCATGCACCTTATAGTTATGCCCCCTTGTAACAGCTGCCTGTACCCGAGGAAATAGTCTCTGAACATCCACTCTATCTATCCCCCTCATCATCTTATAAACCTTTATTAAGTCGCCTCTCATCCTCCTCCGCTCTAAAGAGAAAAGCCCCAACTCCCTCAATCTTTCCTCATAAGACCTCCCCCCCAAACCAGGCAGCATCCTGGTAAATCTCCTTTGCACTCTTTCCAATGCTTCTACGTCCTTCCTATAGTGAGGTGACCAGAACTGCACACAATATTCCAAATGTGGTCTCACCAAGGTCCTGTACAGTTGCAGCATAACCTCACGGTTCTTAAACTCAAACCCTCTGTTAATAAACGCCAACACACCATAGGCCTTCTTTACTGCTCTATCCACTTGAGTGGCAACCTTCAGAGATCTGTGGATATGAACCCCCAGATCCCTCTGCTCCTCCACATTCCTCAGAACCCTGCCGTTGACCCTGTAATCCTTATTCAAATTTGCCCTACCAAAATGAATCACCTCGCACTTATCAGGGTTAAATTCCATCTGCCATTTTTCGGCCCAGCTCTGCATCCTATCAATGTCTCTTTGCAGCCTACAACTGCCCTCCACCTCATCCACTACTCCACCAATCTTGGTGTCATCAGCAAATTTACTGATCCACCCTTCAGTCCCCTCCTCCAAGTCATTGATAAAAATCACAAACAGCAGAGGATCCAGCACCGACCCCTGTGGCACACCGCTGGTAACTGGTCTCCAGTCCGAAAATGTTCCATCCACCACCACCCTCTGCCTTCTATGAGATAGCCAGTTACTTATCCAATCGGCCAAATTTCCCTCTATCCCACAACTCCTTACTTTCTTCATGAGACGACCATGGGGAACCTTATCAAACGCCTTACTAAAATCCATGTATACGACATCAACTGCTCTACCTTCTTCTACACACGATTTGATTTGGATTGTTCAGGTAAAAAAACAACACAGTCATGATGGGCTGCATGATGTGCTTTTGTGGTGTAAACCTCTATGGTTTTGTAAAGGACAGTAGAAAGGCTTTCCATAGACACTAATGCTGCAGATGCTGGAAATCTGAAATAAAAACAGAAAATGCTGGAAATACTCAGCAGGTCAGGCAGCATCTGTGGAGAGAGAAACAGAGTTAACGTTTCAGGTTAATGACCTTTTGTCAGAACTGGCAAAAGTTCGAGATGTAACAGATTTTAAGCAAGTGCAGGGGCAGGGGAATTGGTGGGGGGGCGGAGGAAAGAACAAAAGGGAAGATCTGTGATAGGGTGGAAGGCAGGAGTGAATAAATGACAAAAGGTATGATTGTACAATTTTCCATATACACATTTGCAGTAAGAGGATAGATAAAGTAAGGATAGGGCCACAAAGAGATGAAGGCAAGCTTGTAGTGGAGAGTGAGGGAATGGTACATGCATTAAATAATTAATTTACCTGAGATTTACAAGGCAGTGAGTATTGAGTTTTAAGAACCACCAGAGATGGGAATATAACAGTTAGTGGACAAATCAAGGTCGGAAAGGAATAGTGGAGGCTCTGACTTTAATTTTTCAGTGTGATGTGCATTCACCAGTAATCAGTGACAATGATGAAAATGGAACATGTGATGTCACCACATCATTACCATCTCATTTAAATATGGTCACCCATTTTCAGGTTGGCGCTTCAATGTCAGGTGAAAGTGAGGAAGGACAATTGTGCTGGCAACAAAAATAGGCAGGTATCCAGTAAACCATCCCTACCTCATTCCCTGCCCCCACTAGCCTCCCTCCAGTTCTTTTGCACAATTCCTGTTTGCCTCCACTATTTTCCACCTCTCTTAATATTTTGGGTTGCATATCGTTTGGGCCTGGTAACCTTTCTCTCTTCATTCCTTTTTTACAACATGCACAACATGGCAATCCTCAGGACCCAGCCAATGCCACCAGGCCTTGTAGCACCACCAGAGGAGGAGGAGGAAGAGGAGGAAGAGGACGAGGACGATGATCAGCAGCAGCACCAAGGCGGGAGGGCGGCCCACAATGGTCAAACTGCAAGGGCCATCCGTCAACGGCTAATAGCAAGCCGCTTCTAGGGCCCCTGCCATTGCTACCAACATTAATCAACCCAGCACGCAACCCCTAAGCCGGCCAAGGCACCAATAATTCCAACCACCAGCCATGTATATTTTGAATGCAGAAACTTATTTATTTTACAAACTCTGTGTGTGTCAATTCCTCATGACAAACTCATAGAAATAAACACAAAAAAACAGTCAATAACATAACTGGTTCTCACAACCTGGAGATAATGTCCAAAACACTAAACAAAAGTTGGACCATGAACCTCGACCTTTAATAAAAAAATGACCAGCATTTTGTCACACCTCCTACTTTTTGCCCTTCGAGGGTGATCTCCTTCCCTTGCGCACTTCCCCCCTTCTAACCCTACTGCTCCTCCGTAATGGGACCTCAGTGGCTGCAGCAAGGCTGGTGGAAGGCTGCTGCTCGTCAGACCCTGACACTGCAGATGCCCCTGAAGGACGGCCTCGACCACTTCTGGGCCTGGAGGGCCCGGCTGCAGACTGCACCAACTCTGCATGGGCGGCAGCAGTCTGTCCTACAGGCGGTGGCAAGTGCAGTGGAGAAGTGACAGTGTTGACAGCAGGAATGCTGTCATCGTGAGAGAGGACAGCAACTCCCTGCTCGCCCGACACACTGGCACTCCCACGGGGCAGCACTTCAGCATCCGGAGCAATCTGCCGGAGAACAGATTGCTGGCCTACTGCGGCGCGGTGACAGCCCCGGGGACATGTGCACGAACCATCGAGGTTGGCAGCAGTCTGTGCTCGCGTGGCCTCCATCTGAGTCTGTATGAGAGCAGTCAGAGATGGGATCACGGCAGCCAGTGACTGAATTGCAGCACTAAGCGTTAGTGTGGCATCCGCCTGTACTACAGCGAAGTGCTCCACACTCCTTGCCAGTGACTCAATGCATTCGGGCACCCTTCCCACTGCACCCATGAGCTCAGTGTGCATGCCCACCGCCTGGGTGTTCATTTCTGCAATCAGCCGCTCCTCCTCTGCGTCCATTGCAGTAGGAGTGTCTGGCATACTCTCCCTCTGGGGAGAAGGCCCCCGTTCTTCCCTACCCCCCCCCCCCATGGCGTTGCTGCAGCCCGCTGGGTCCTGGAGCTTCACCCTCATCAGCCCCTTCCCCCCTGCTCCCCTCCGGGGATGGCGTGTTCCCAGTGTGGGCATGGGCTTCCTCGGGAGAGGGTGGCACTGATGCTCTGGCTTCCTCTTCCTCCTCAGCTGCAGCATCACTCCCAGTGGCAGCTTCAGGGCCCGTCTCCTCAGCTGGTGAATCACCATCTGAAAGCAGGGAGGTACAAGAGTGGCTTTAGCGTGAGGACAGGGTGGCAGTAAGGGAGGAATAAGTGCAGCGAGTTAGCAAGTTGGATTGAAAGTGTCAAAGGCTGGTGTTGTGAGGGACAAGTGGAAGGACAGAGGACAAAAAGGTGATGACCTTATCATTGCTGTCCAGAACGGGGTCGGCGTCTCCAGTGGCGACGGGACCGATCACCCGGCTTGCCACAATCCTGTGGACGCGCTCCTCCAGATCGCTGAGGGGTTGCAGCTGAGGCCGCCCTCCACCTGTCCGTTGCTGCTGTCTCCTATTATGAGCCAGCTTAGCCTGCAAGAAAAAGGACAGCATCTGAGTAAATATACAGCCATGGTCTTGCCTGATGTGCCTTCCATAGGTGAATAGCCCTTACTGTATGCAAAGTGTGGAATGTGTGTGTGTGTTTGATGAAAGGGCCATAGGTGTTGGATGAGTGTTGTGCATTGGGGTTTTAAGACCCTCTGGCCATAGAGTGAGGTTGAGATGGAGGGATGGAGAGGTATTGAGAAAAAGCCACTCACCCTGACGACCCGAGTGAGGTCGTTGAACTTTTTGCGGCATTGAGTATGGGTCCTGGGCACCATGCTCCTGGAGGAGACGCTCTGAGCCACCTCCCTCCACACTCTTCTGAACTCGCGTGGCAAAGGCCTCCTGCCACTCTCAGGGAACAGCATACATCGTCTGCGCTCCACTGCGCCAACCAGAGCATCCAAGGCCCGCTCGGTGAAGCGATGAGCGCGTTCTCTCACCCTCTCCATGCTTGGCAGCAAAATGGATTCACAGGTCTCTCCAGGCTGAGATTCAAGGCTGCAATGAGCAGGGTGTGGCTGGGGAGCAAGTGGCCCCCCCCGCTTTAAGAAGTGTCCGGCGCCAGTGTGTCTGTGTTCCCTCGCTAACTGGCAGCAGCTGCGCTCCGCTCGCGCGCTGAGTTAGCGCCTCACTCCTTGGCCTTTGCGCCTTAAGACAGGTGTGCAGCGCCTGCTTTAGCGCTCCACTCACCTCCCGGGGCGGTAAAAGTGAAGTTTCCTGTCAGTGCCGATAATTAGCGCCAGGCGCTAATATTTGCGTCCAGACGATATTTGCGCCCCAAATGGGGCGCGACCTAATTTCTACCCCTTAGTGTTGGTGATTGAAACAAAACATTTTTTTAACTTTTTCTATCTCTTTTATCTATCTCCCTTAATCCTATCTATATTTCCCAATCATTATTTCAGTTTCTCTACATCATTTAAATCTAATTTATATTTCCTGTTTTATACTTCCTGATTTAGACCCTGCGTGTCTCAGTGAGGATTTTTCAATCTGATTGGTTGAGGAGCCTTCTTGTCCCTTGACCTGCTCATAGATGCGACAGATGCCCTCTAGAGGGCGCCACGCTAAAACAGACACCGGATCAAAGCAGGTCTGTGCTCTAAAGCCGGCAAAAACTTTGTCGGCAGCTGAACGTGGGGTGAACGCAAGCACCGTTCCTTCGCCACTGACCGCAAAATCCAGGCCATCACTCATGAAGCATCTCTACATTTCTTAACTCTCAAGTGCAACATTGATGTCTTCATGTTCATTCTTTAACCTCTTATAAAAGCCCTTGGTGTTTCCTTTTACGTTGTGCACTAGACTTTGGGGGGAAAATTCAGTTGGTTAGCACCTCCAGTTAGCGCCTGGTGGGGGTACTAATGGGGCGCTGATGCAATAGCACTGGAGCAAGGCAAATCCAGTGATGCACACCAAATCCGGGCCCCCGGTAGCACCACCGCTATGAGTTATCACCGGGGACCTCAGTGCCAGGCAGATTGTGACTTCAGTGAGCATGCAATGCTCACTTGGTGCCCGATCTGCAAAATTAATTGTCGCCCCCTGCCTTAGTGTCTCACCCCAACAGTGACAGGGAGAGGAGGCATCAAGCAGGTGGATGCCGGCTCCAGGGGCGCTACTTAAAGGGATCATGAGTAATGAGTAGCAGCTCTCGGGTTAGTCCTGTTTCACTGCTTCCTTGTCAGTTTGACATTGTGCAGCAGTTTAATTCAGTCATTTAAAGGTTGTTTAGTATCAGGAGTGTTGTGGCTACTAACAATTAGTTACATTTATTCTCACAACATATCAAACTGCTACACTTGGTTACATTAATGGGGACTGTACTGGCAGTCGACTTCACCCTCCAGGATCTATGGCGGAGGGAGTGGAGGCAGCAAGAAAGAGTGGAACATTTGGCCAGAGGGAAGAGAAGGGCCATCAGGGCTCTCAACAGGAGGCCTTACCCTCCGAGGATAATCCGAGAGCACTTCTACCTCCAATTAAGCGAGGATCAGTGTATTAGAAGGCTCCAATTCAGCAAGGAGGTGAACACAGAACTCTGCCACCTCCTGCAACCAGATTTTGAGCCTCAGATCAGGGCGACCATGGCTCTCTCGGTGGCAGTCAAGATCACTGTCGCCCTCAATTTCTTTGCCAGCAGATCCTTCCAGTCTTCAACAGGAGATACAGCTAACATCTCATAGTTCGCTGTCCACCGCTGCATCCGGGACGTCACAGAGCTCTCTACAGTTGGAGAAGGGATTACATTTCCTACAGTGTCAGCTGTGGCTCAGTTGGTAGCACACTTGCCTGAGTCAGAAGGTTGTGGGTTCAAGTCCCACTCCAAGGACTTGAGCACATAAAGCTAGGTTGACACTCCAGTGCAGTGCTGAGGGAATGCTGCGCTGTCGGAGGTGCCGTCTTTCAGATGAGACATTAAACCGAGGCCCCGTCTGCTTTCTCAGATGGATGTAAAAGATCCCATGGCACTATTTCGAAGAAGAGCAGCAGAGTTATCCCTGGTGTCCTGGCCAATATTTATCCCTCAATCTACATCATTAAAACAGATTATCTGATCATTATCACATTGCTGTTTGTGAGACCTTGCTGTGCGCAAATTGGCTGCTGTGTTTCCTACATTACAACAGTGACTCCACTTCACAAAGTACTTCATTGGCTGTAAAGCGCCTTAAGATGTCCGGTGGTCGTGAAAGCCGCTAAATAAATGCAAGTCTTTCTTTCTTTTCTTTTTCTCCATCACCAGAAAGAAAGCAGGACGAACATGCACTTAATGTGCAGTTGGTGTGTGAGCACAGACAGCGAATCGTCAATGTGAATGCCTGCTATCCTGGCAGCAGCCACGATGCCTTCATCCTGTGCCAGCACTCTTCCAGCCACCACGTCAAGCTCGCGGCTGGCTAGTCGGAGACAAGAGTTATCCACTCTCCACCTGGCTCATGACTCCCCTCCGTAGCCCCAAAACTCCTGCCCAGCACATATATAATGAGAGCCATGCTGCCAGTAAGAACATGATCGAGCAGACCATCAGGGTGCTCAAGCAATGGTTCCGCTGCCTTGGCTGCTCGGGTGGAGCCCTCCCGTACTCAGCTGAGCGGGTGTCCCATTTCGTGGTGGTCTGCTGCATGCTCCACAAATTGGCCATCATGAGGGCCCACCCCTTGCCACCAGGGATTGCGGGACCACCTCAGGAGGAGGAAGTGGGAGAGGAGGAGGAGGAGGACGGGGAGGAACAGGAGCTAGTCAATCGGCCTTCCGGGAGGGCGGCCCGTGACCGCCTCATCAGACTGCGGTTCTAATAAATTAAACCCCAGATCCCCGTTGCTCACCATATCCCTGTCGCTGGCCATATCACAGCGAAAAGCTGAAATGAGAGACACCACAAAAGAATCCAAACTGAATTCATAAATTTATCAATAATCAGTGAACACATATTTACAACAACAATATTACCTATTCACCCTTGTGCAATCCCTTAGTGCCTCTCGTTACTGTGTCTTTGCCTACTCTAGTGCTCCTATGAAGTGTTGGCCCAGTGGCTGCAGCACGGCTGCTGCAATGCTGCTTCGAGTCCATGCAGGAGAATTCAGCTGGCTTTGCAGGATGCCCTCGACCAGCTCTGGGCCTGGAAGGCCTGGCTGTTGACTGCACCACCTCAGCATGGGCAGCAGCAGTCTGGGCTGGCTGGATGACAGGCAGCCCAAGGGCAATGGTGGATTGGCAGTGGTGGGAGCAGGAATACTGTCATCCTGAGAGAGGACAGCACGTTTCTGCTCCACTGATCCACTGCCACTCCCCTGGGGCAGCACCTCAGCATCCCTAGCAATCTGCTGACCTGCTGTGACACCGTGAAAGCCCTGGTCGACGGTGGTAGACCCAGCCATGATGGCAGCAGTCAGAGCTTGCATGGCATCAAGCTGAGACTGTATTAGAGCAGACTAAGAGTGGATGACACCAACCTTAGACTCCATTACAGCACTAAGACATTGCATTGCTTCCACTTGTACTGCAATGGAAGCTGCCAGATCGCCCATCACACGTGGCATCAGGTCTGGGTCGCCACGGTCTCATTGGGAGTCTACCATCCTTTGCAGACTGGAAATGATGGGCTCCATGTTGTGCGCAGAGCTGTGTGCAATGTTGGAGGCGGCGAGGGCCTCCTGCCACTTGCCGGTTAGAGCACCACCCTCTGTCGTTCCACTGCGAACACCAACACCTCCAATGCATGGTCGCAGAATCTGTGGGCTCTCTCCCTGGGGCGTGGATCTGCCATCATTACGGCTGCTTGAGTCGTCCGGCTCCTTCTCCTTGACCTGCTGCTGCTGGCTGAGACGGCTGCTCAGCCAGCAATGATGAGAATGAGGTTCTGCAGCATCAATGAACCTTCCCTTTAAGAACTGGAAAGAGCCTGTGGCAATGATGACTTGTGATTAGACTGCACCTGATATTGGTCAGCGCTTTGAGTTTAATGCCACTGAGCTAGGCCATTAGAGCTTGATTTAATGCTCCAATCTTTTCTTTGTGCAATGAAACTGAATTTTGCGTTCAGTCTGAAGCATTAGCACCTGGAGCTAATTCTGAAACTTTTCAAAAGTTAGCGCTCATTCCTGGGCTATAATGAATTTCTCCCCCTTTGTCTCATATAGCTTCTTAGTCCTCATAGCCTCTCTTTTTCTTTTTCTTTCCTTTTATATTGTGTATTGTTTTCTTCTGTATTATCCCTCTATAATTACCATCTGCTTTTTAAAAAAAAAAATCACAGCACTGCATTGACAAACGCCCATTGACTCTAGGTAGAAATGTATTTAACCTGGACTTTATTCATCTCACATTGAACTATCTCCCACTGCTGGGCCACTATTTCAGCTGTCAATTTTCCCAACCAATTAATTTAGGCTAGGTTCCATTTCATGCCATTGAACATAACTAATTTCTAGTTCAATACCTATATCTTTAACTCCTTTTTCTCTTGATCTATTTTCAATGTGAAATGAATTAAGTTATGGCCACTATTTCCCAAGTGTTCGGCTTCATTATCCGGAATCAAATCCCACACTTCATTCTTCCTTGTTGGAGTAAAGGGTAGCTATTCACAATGGCAGAAGGTGGGTAATGCTGGGACCACTGCTGTTCACAATTTACATTAACGATTTAGAATTTGGAATCAAAAACACAATTTCTAAATTTGCGGATGACACCAAATTGGGGGGGGAAAGTCAATACTGAGGATGACTGCAACAAATTACAGGAGGACATTAATAAAGTTGCAGAATGGGCAAATAATTGGCAAATGAAGTTCAACACAGACAAATGTGAGGTATTACATTTTGGTAGGAAGAATAGGGAGGTCACTTATCACTTGGAGTGTGCGAGTCTAGGTGTGGTCTCGGGATCTCGGAGTACAAATACACAAATCACTAAAAGTTGCGCCACAGGTTAGGAAGGCCATTAAAAATGCAAACCAAGCACTAGGTTTTATTTCGAGAGGGATAGAATTGAAAAGTAGGGAGGCTATGCTAAACCTGTATCGAAACATGTTTAGACCATAATATGGCGTGTAGTTCTGGTCGCCATATTATAAAAAAGATGTAGAGGCACTGGAGAAGGTGCAGAGAAGATTTACAAGGATGATACCAGAAATGCGAGGGTATACATATTGGGAAAGGATGAACAGGCTGGGTCTCTTTTCTCTTGAAATATAAGGCTGAGGGGTGACCTAATAGAGGTCTATAACATTTTGAAAGGTTTTGATAGAGTGGATACAGAGAGAATGTTTCCACTTGTGGGGAGGAGCATAACTAGAGGCCATCAATATAAGATAGTCACCAAGAAATCCAATAGGGAATTCAGAAGAAACTTCTTTACCCAAAGTGTGGTGAGAATGTGGAGCTCACTACCACAGGCAGTGGTTGAAGCGAAAAGTATAGATGCATTTAAGGGGAGGCTAGACAAGCATATGAGGGAAAAGAGAATAGAGGGTTATGCTGATAGATTTAGACTGGTTGGGCCGAATGGCCTGTTTCTGTGCTGTTTATCCTATGTTATCCTATGTAATCCTAATTAAGGAAACACTTTGGATGCATTCTAAGAACCTCTTCTCATTTTGACCACAAACTTAGTTGTTATTACAGTCTACCTTGTTATGTTTAAAATCCTCAGCCCCATTGCCGTTGCTCACCCTGAGAGCAAGCCATCAAGGAGTGCTGCTGATCCCTCCATCATGTCCTATAAACGATTTGAAGATCGATAGTCCATCTAGACATCTTCCATCAGTAGTACTGTATGAGAAGAGGAGTACAGAGAACATTGGTACAGTTATATACTCACATGGTAGGAAGGCACATTACAGACACACACTCATGGGAGGAAACAATGAAATACACAGTAAATGTATATTTTACCCATGCAGAGAACACATTTTTTTTAGTATTAATATCTTTTCTTGTGTTCCTTCCATTACATGTAATTCTGATTCGGCAACTGTCAGCCTGTATACTGGGAATGGTTGCTGATATAAGAAAAAGGAAAATGGTTGGCTTAGTTATGGCTGATGGTTTATTGCATCCTATAATTGTAAAGTCTGCAATGTTTCCTCTGGGTGCTGGATTGTTAAGAGTATGTGTGACCTGGTGTCACGCAGACCAGTATAACTGGTCTCAACTGAAAACTGATGATAGCTGCCACAGAGCAAGCTTCAGTGTTGCACTAAAACAACAACTTACGTTTCTATAGCACTCTACACTTAGACATGTTTTAGACGTGGCTGCAGAGAAAGATATTAAGCATTCTTACATTAGTACCTCAGTGTAATTTCAGGCCCATATTTGTTTTAAGCTAGTGGTAGACGCAGACCAAACGTGAAATTCATTGAAATTTTTAAATGACTCATATAAACTGCTGCAATGCCCCTTTCAGACTGCAAACTCTTCCAACTCTGCTCACTAATTTACATTGCCTCCTTCAGCATGAAATAAAATAAGAATTACATACAAATAGCTTTTATTGATTTTATGTTTCTTTTGTAAGTCTCCAGTGGGTAAGAGGCACAGAATAGATCTCCTACAAAAAAAGTAGTGCTATACTTGAGCTGCTTTGACAGAGAGAGAGCTCTATTACACATTTCAGTAACCAGGAGAATGACTTCCATATGTACTGACAGACATAAAAATCTGTTATCTTGTGGCACTATAATAAAATCTACTGTCTGCTAAACTTCATCTATTACTGTTTGCTCAAACCAGCTTAGGTACAGCGATAAAGACCGCCAAATTAGCCACCATTGCACCGGGTTTTTTGGCGATACTGATGCCATTTTGTGTCCAAAATGGCATCCGAGCAATGCGTGCACACTTTTGGTGAGGGCCTCGCCTTTTGCCATTTTGGTGAGGGCGTTAGCAGGGAGCGTGCACCAGAAAATGCAGTATAGGCAGATCGGCGTGCAACGCTGATTTGATGCCAGCGCTGCCATTTTCGAACTCAACGCTGGAGCTATCGCCCTCTCTTAACCTCGCACAGCTGAACATGCGTTTAGCAGCAGGCTGGACCACCCCCCCCCCCCCCCCCCCACCAGTGCTATTTAAAGGGATCATCACCTACTTACAGGTAAGTTGCTGATTGGTTTCTACTAGCTGTTGCTGAGTTTGTGGAAGTGTTTCATGCTTTATAGAGTTCTTTAAAGTTGCCTCAAGTCTATAGGGAGTGGAGTGGCATGTTCTCAAGGATTTGGTACTGACTTGCAAGGCTTCTGCTCAGACCAGTTGCTTCCAGACATGGGCACAGTAGTTTATATGCCCCTTGGCCTGCAGCATGAAAGGGAGAATGTGCACCGGCAGCACAAAGCAGGATAAGCTGCTAAAAGAGGGAGGAGGCGGAGGGGAAGAAGGGCTCTCAGCAGGAGGCCATATCCACCCAGGGACTTCAGGGAGCAGTCCTCCTACCTCAACCTAAGCAAGGAATAGTGTGTGTGACATATCCGCTTCACGAAGGAGGTGCTCACTGAAACCGCAATAAACAATAACATTCTATTAGCTTTCCTAATTACTTGCTGTACCTGCATACTAACCTTTTGCGATTCATGCACTAGGACACCCAGATCCCTCTGCATCTCAGAGCTCTGCAATCTCTCACTATTTAGATAATATGCTTCTTTTTTATTCTTCCTGCCAAAATGGACAATTTCACATTTTCCCACATTATACTCCATTTGCCAGATCTTTGCCCACTCACTTAACCTATCCATATCCCTTTGTAGCCTCCTTATGTCCTCTTCACAATTTACTTTCCTACGTAACTTTATGTCATCAGTAAATTTAGCAACCATACCTTTGGTCCCTTCATCCAAGTCAATTATATAAATTGTAAAAAGTTGAGGCCTCAGCACTGATCCCTGTGGCACACCACTCGTTACATCTTGCCAATCAGAAAATGACCCATTTATGCCTACTCTCTGTTTCCTGTTAGCTAGCCAATCTTCTATCCATGCCAATATGTTACCCCCTACACCATGAGCTTTTATTTTCTGCAATAACCTTTGATGGGGCACCTTATCAAATGCCTTCTGGAAATCTAAGTACAGTATGTCCACCAGTTCCCCTTTATCCACAGCACATGTTACTTCCTCAAAGAACTCCAATAAATTGGTTAAACATGATTTCCCTTTCACAAAACCATGTTGACTCTGCCTGATTACCTTGAACTTTTCTAAGTGCCCTGCTATTACGTCTTTAATAATAGCTTCTAACATCTTCCCTATGACAGATGTTAAGCTAACTGGCCTGTAGTTTCCAACTTTCTGTCTCCCTCCCTTTTTGAATAAAGGAGTTACATTTGCTACTTTCCAATCTAATGGAACCTTCCCCAAATCTAGGGAATTTTGGAAAATTAAAACCAACGCATCAACTATCTCACTAGCCACTTCTTTTAAGACCCTAGGATGAAGTCCATCAGGACCTGGGGACTTGTCTGCCCGCAGCTCCAACAATTTGCTCAGTACCACTTCCCTTACGGCGATCAGCTGAGGAAGAGGAAGAGGAGGAGGAGGAAGCGAGGAGGCAACCCAGCCCCTTTTGCCCGGGCTGTCTGTGATTGACTCATCCGACTGTGGTACCAGTGAACGCAGCCCCAATTCCCCACTCACCAATAGTCCCACACCTTATCTTACCTCTCTTATTCACAATCACAGCGTCCACTTGGCCACAATGCTATAATAAAAGCCACCACAAAACAAACATTCAAAACCAAATTTATAAATCAAACCATTCCAATATTTCATTCAAAAGTCAACTAATCACCCTTGTGCATTCCCTTAGTGCCTATCTTCTTTGTGCCTTTGCCTGTCTTAATGCACCTACGCAGTGCGACCTCAGTGGCTACAGCATAGCTGGTGGAAGGATGGTAGTAGTAGCGGGTGCAATCGGTGGTGGGTCGGGTGGGAGAGTATTCTTTTTGACAGCGGGTCGGGAACCCACTGTCATCTCGCTCCCACGTGCCTTTCCCACAGGCGTGTCTGTCATCGTGAAGCTGACCCAACCTGCAGCAGTGGGGGACCCAATTGAAATCATTATGAGTTACTTTACAAGCACTTAAGAGCCTTTATCCCCCTACTTGTTAAATTTCCCTGCATGGCCACGGGATTCACACCGCTCGGGAACCACATCTGTCAACCTGAGGTGTGAGTTCCGTGGCCATTGCTCCAGCTGAATACTTGACAGCATGGAAAACAAATCAAAATAAAAACATGTTGATTACATCAGCTAACAGATTGATGGAGATTCTGTTCTACTTGAAAAGCTACTGGTAAATGTTAATTCAGAAATTCCTGAAGGGATATAAGTGCTACCCTGGATGGTGAGGGAAATACACTTTTCACTGGCCATTCTTGGCTGTCGCCTTCCAACACAACAGTAATTGCAGTGAATTGATCTGCACTATAAAAAATGACATATACCATTTAAATAATTTTTTGTGTTGTTTCTGGTCAGGTTTTTCTCACAGTATACTGTGATTGTCCAGTTACAGATTAAATCAAGTTATCAACCGTAACAATTTCATTCTCATCACTCATTCCACTAGTTCAATTTGCTTTCAGCCCATGAATATAACTAATTAAATTTTTCAGTCTGAGACTTTGGGGATGAATTTCTGTGGAGGCTCTCTCACTTGTCCATTGATAACTTCAACGGAAGAGTTGCAGAAATCCCAGAAACACCATTTACACTGATTGTCAGGGATTCCACAACTGTTCCACTGAAATTGCATAAGATTATAAATCCACCCCTTTACAATTACATTTGAAATCTGCTCAATTTATGTCTTACCTATATACACACACATCTTTTATTTGTACCAGTTACAAAAGTCAATAGATTTGTGACTAAAGCACCAATAACTTCCCAAATAATGCACATTTTTAATTATGTTCTTGATCATTTTTATAGATGGAATCATATTACTTAATGATAATATTATTTAAATATTTTTTTGTCCCTCATATATAACTTTTATTATATTGTACAGTAAAGATTCACACCCACTATGTTAGATTAAACTTAAAAAATTTAATGTTGCCAAAGTCCCTTTAAGGATCCTGGCTTAAAACGTGTCATGAATGACGTCACCAGACCTGTTCCATCTCATTGGGCGGGCTTAATAGGCCCCATTAATGTAAGTTCATTTCATACAGCAGAATGGAGCCAGCAGCAGGGTCAGGATCCGCCATCAACACCGGCCGCACTGGACCCACCAAGATAAGGAAAATTCCGGCCTTAGTGGGGGAGTTTGAAGGTGACCTTGCAGAACGACTGTGAGCAGCTCTGGGCCCAGTAGGCCCGGCTTCGGACTGCATCACCTCGGCATGGGCGGCAGCAATCTGGGCTGGCTGGCTGACCGGCAACAGCAAGGGCACTGGCAGAGTGGCAGTGGTGAGAGGATGAATGCATTCATCCTGAGAGACAACAGCAGGTTCATGCTCCATGGGGCCACTGCCACTCACCTAGGGTGGCACCTCAGCAGTTCTAGTAATCTGCTGGAGGACAGATTGCTGGACTCCTGTCACACCCTGCAAGCCTCTTTGAACACTGGTGACCCCAGCCATGATGGCAGCAGTCAATGCTTGCATCTTAACAAGCTGAGCTTGCAGGAGAGCAGTCTGAGCTTCCACTGCAGCACTCATGTTTTTTTTTATTACTTGTTTATGGGATGTGGGCGTTGCTGGCGAGGCCAGCATCTATTGCCCATCCCTAATTGCCCTTGAGAAGGTGCTGGTGAATCGCCTTCTTGAACCGCTGCAGTCCATGTGCTGAAGGTACTCCCACAGTGCTGTTAGGAAGGGAGTTCCAGGACTTTGACCCAGTGACGATGAATGAGCGGTGATATACATCCAAGTCAGGATGGTGTGTAACTTGGTGGTGGTGGTGTTCCCATGCGCCTGCTGCCCTTGTCCTTCTAGGTGGTAGAGGTCGCGGGTTTGGGATGTGCTGCCGAAGAAGCTTTGGCAAGTTGCTGCAGTGCATCTTGTAGATGGTACACACTGCAACCACGGTATGCCAGTGGTGGAGGGTGTGAATGTTTAAGGTGGTGGATGGGGTGCCAATCAACTGGGCTGCTTTGTCCTGGATAATGTCGAGCTTCTTGAGTGTTGTTGGAGCTGTACTCATCCAGGCAAATGGAGAGTATTCCATCACACTCCTGACTTGTGCCTTGTAGATGGTGGAAAGGCTTTGGAGAGTCAGGAGATGAGACACTTGCCACAGAATACCTAGCCTCTGACCTGCTCTTGTTGCCACTGTATTTACATGGCTGGTCCAGTTAAGTTTCTGGTCAATGACGACCCCCAGGATGTTGATGGTGGGGGTTTCGGCGATGGCAATGCCGTTGAATGTCAAGGGGCGGTGGTTAGACTCTCGTTTGTTGGAGATAGTGATTGCCTGGCACTTGTGTGGCGCGAATGTTACCTGCCACTTATCAGCCCAAGCCTGAATGTCATTCAGATCTTGTTGCATGTGGGCATGGACTGCTTCATTATCTGAGGAGTTGCAAATGGCACTGAACACTGTGCAGTCATCCGCGAACATCCCCATTTCTGACCTTATGTTGGAGTGAAGGTAATTGATGAAGCAGCTGAAGATGGTTGGGCCTAGGACACTGCCCTGAGGAACTCCTGCAGCGATGTGATAATTGACCTCCAACCACCACAACCATCTTCTTTTGTGCTAGGTATGACTCCAGCCAGTGGAGAGTTTTCCCCCCTGATTCCAGTTTTACTCGGGCTTCTTGATGCCACACTCTGTATTGATGTCAAGAGCAGTCACTCTCACCTCACCTCTGGAATTCAGCTCCTTTGTCCATGTTTGGACCAAGGCTGTAATGAGGTCGGGAACCAAGTGGTCTTGGCGGAACCCAAATTGGGCATCAGTACTGCTATGATAGCACTGTCGATGACACCTTCCTTCACGTTGCTGATGATTGAGAGTAGACTGATGGGGCGGTAATTGGCTGGATTGGATTTGTCCTGCCTTTTGTGGACAGGACATACCTGGGCAGTTTTCCTCATTGAGCTGCTAGAATCTGTCCCATTTAGCATGGTGGTAGTGCCACACAACACGATGGAGGGTGTCCTCAGTGAGAAGATGGGACTTCATCTCCACAATGACTGTGAGGTGGTCACTGCTACCAATACTGTCATGAACAGATGCATCTGCGGCAGGTAGATTGCTGAGGACGCGGTCAATAGGTTTTTCCCCTCGTGATGGTTCTCTCACCACCTGTCGCAGGCCCAGACTATGTCCTTCAGAACTCAGCCAGCTCGATCAGTAGTGGCGCTACCGAGCCACTCTTGGTGATGGAAATTGTAGTTCCCCACCCAGAGTACATTCTGTGCCCTTACTACTCTCAGTACCTCTTCCAAGTGGTGTTCAGCATGGAGAAGTATTGATTCATCAGCTGAGGGAGGTTGGTAGGTGGTAATCAGCAGGAGGTTTCCTAGCCCATGCTTGGCCTGAAGCCATGAGACTTCATGGGGTTCAGAGTCAATGTTGAAGACTCCCAGGGCCACTCCTTCCCGACTGTATACCACTGTGCCGCCACCCCTGGTGGGTCTGTCCTGCCGGTGGGACAGGACATACTCAGGGCTGGCGATGGAGTTTGGGACGTTGGCTGAATGGTATGATTCTGTGAGTATGACTATGTCAGGCTTGACTAGTCTGTGGGACAGCTCTCCCAATTTTGGCACAGGTCCCCAGATGTTGGTGAGGAGGACTTTGCAGGGTCGACTGGGCTGGGTGTGCCGTTGCTCGTGTCTGTAGCCAGTGCCGAGGTCGATGCTGAGTGGTCCATCCGGTTTCATTCTTGTGTTTTGTAGTGGTTTGTTTCAACTGAGTGCTAGGCCATCAGAGGGAAGTTAAGAGTCAACATTCATTGCTGTGGGTCTGGAGTCACACATAGACCGGGTAAGGACAGCAGATTTTCTTTTAAAGGACATTAGTGAACCAGATGGGTTTTCACTACAATCCAATATAGTTTCAATGGTTACTATTACTAGCTTTTTATTCCAGATTTATTTTATAAACTGAATTTAAATTCCCCAGCTGCTGTGATGGGATTTGAACTCACATCTCTGGATCATTTGCCCAGGCCTCTGGATTATTAGCCCAGTGACAGTACCACTATGCTACCGTTCCCGTATTGTTGGGTGGTTTCTGCTTGTGCGGCAATGGAAGCTGAGATATCGGCCATCAGATGCTGCATGCTGGTTGGGTCATCAAATGTGCTAATGGATTTGCCCACCACTTCCACGCTCGAAAGGATGGGCTCCAAGATCCGCACAAAGCCCTGTGCACCTGTACAAGGTTAGTGCTGGACTCCTCCATGCTCCTTGACATTGCATTCAGGCTTTCTTGCAGGCCTGCTAATGCACCAAGCACCTCATTGTGCATACCCATCAGCCTTCTTCTGTAGGCCGCCCTTTTGAAGTCCTCATCTGAGTCCTGTGCAGCAGAACATGTGTGCGACTTCGCCCTCCGACAAGCTGGCATCTGCGCTACCCTTTTCCCCTGCCCTGGTTGCAGCCCACTCATGCCCGGTGACTCACTATGTGCAGATCCCACTTATTTGCTAGCATCTAAAGTGCATGTACTGTCAGTATTTGAGCTGGTGGCTGCGAGTGTAAGATCGAGTGACGGTGTTACTTCTTCATCATCACTCTCCTCTTCCTCTTCCACCACTGCTTGGCCAGGTTAGAGTTCTTGGGTATCTGAAAGGATAAAGGCACAAGGGTATTGTTCTGATGAGGGGAAGGTGTTAGAAAGCAGGAGGTGCATGCTTACACCATGTGTATGCTTACACCATCTGCAGCTTGTAAATCAGAAAAGATTGTGGGATGAGAGGGAAGTGGGATGCGAGAAGGAGGATTAGGTATGAGCATACTGTCATCTGCGATGGCTTCAGCCCCACAGCTGGCCACTGCCTCTGTCACAGCTGCTCCTTTAATGGTGAGCACCGTATTCTCAATTAGAATAAGGATATGCAGGTGTGCCTGTCCCCCGCCAGTTAGCTGCTGCTGCCTGGGGTTGCGTGCCACCTTGTCCTGCAGGAGAGAGGAAAGTTTGTCAGTGAGTGTGGTGCAATGGGTTCAGCTGAGGTACGTGTCATGGTTGAATAGCTGGCAGTGTGTGCAAGCTGTGAGATGTGGGTGTGAGGCTTGCAGCAGTGCTAAGTGTGTGAGGGTGAGGTGAAGCTATGAATTTGAGGTATGAGTCGTGATTGATTGAGATTGTTGGTAGGTGAGTAATGGGGGTGTGGTGAATTGTGCAGTGTGTGAGGCTAGTAGTGCAGTTGGTGGTATATGACATTTTAAGATGCATTCACTGACCTTGACCACTCGTATGAGGTCATTGAATTTCTTTTGGCACTGTAGCCAGGTCCTCAGGGCAACACTGCTGGCATTAATCTCCACCGTTATCTGCTCCTACTGCCTTCACATTGCCTGACTGGAAGGCCTCCTGGCCCCCTGTGGATCCAGGACCTCTCTCCTCCTTTCCACCTCCTGCACCAAGGCCTCTAGTGCTGCGTTGGAGAACCTTGGAGCCCGTTCTTTGGCACGTTGTGCCATTCCTGTGTGTTTCCCAGGTGAAACTTGTTTCGGCAATGACTTCCAGCACCTGCTCTCATCAAACGGCACCTCCCCTTTAAGAGGTGCAGGCTGGCTTTAAGAACGGCAGGCTAGCTTTAATTGGTGCTAGCCTCACACAAACTTGGGCCCCCCGCTGAGCGTGCCGCCACTCAGCAGCACATTTAGCACTGGGCTGCACGCTGAAACCATGTAAATTAGCAGGCAGCATGAAGCTTACCTGCTTCTTTTTTATTCGTTCCTGGGATTTGAGCGTTGCTGGCAAGGCCAGCATTTATTGCCCATCCCTAACTTCCCTTGAGAAGGTGGTGGTGAGCTGCCTGCATTGGAAGCAACAGATGTGGGTTGGTAACGCATCGCGATCCCATTGCCAGTTTCCAGGCCTTATCCAATTTCTAGGCCAAAGTCTTTTTAGTTAGAAATGTCCTTCATAGATTAAGAAGGTCTCAAGAATACCCTAGAATGAAAATCAGACTGGTTCTGTAATGTGCAGGTGATCTGCTCCTTCAGAATACCGCCCATACAGTAAAGATGAAAATTAACACCCCACCCTCCCACACATGTCTTAGTGTCCCATTTATCAAAAGTTCACTTTCCCCAGGTGGGCTATAAATCATAATTTCAAGTTTAATGCTTTAATTATTTTGCCACAAAACTATGCTTTGTGCTCCAAGTTCACTTTTGTTCTTTCATGTTTTCCAGTATGGCACTTGCTGCTTTAATTTAACAAATATACAGAATGCAATGGTAATCATCAACTTGAAAGAAATCCAAACTAACTATTACTGATCAAGAACAAACTTTGCAACCAGAGAACTTCAACTGTCAAAATTAGTTGCAGGCTTTTTGTAAAAGAAGCAGCAGTGAAACAGTGAACAATTTCAATAAATGGATGTATTTATTGAATAGTGTAATTTATAATTCAAATATTAACTTAATACTTTTCTTATAATATAACTGTAAGCAGAACCTGAAAGCAATGATGGGGCACTGAAGAAAAGCATAGACCCTGAAATTGTACTGGCATGTGAGCATACAGGCACTTAACACATCCTTATGAAGTTCCTCTCTCAGCTATTAAAGTGGATTTAATATGTAATCAGTTAAATGACTTAAAACCGATAAGAGGATTTAAAAACCAGAGAAAAATGGCTGGTGCGAATTAGCTGACGATGAAAGCAGAAATAGAATGGTAGAAAACCTCTATAACATATCCTTGAGTGCTGTTAGAGTTGATAGGGAACTGATGGAATGGTTTAGATCAACAGTTGGGGTGAGACAAGGATGCACACTGTCACATGATTTATTTAATCTTGTACAGGAAGCAGTAATGAATCTTGCACTTAAAGATGATTTTGGAGGACTTGTTATGCGGCAAAGTTTTAAGCAATCTCAGATTTGCTGATGACATTGACCTTATCAGTGTCAGCTGTGGCTCAGTGGGTTGTAAGATTCTCAAAAATGACAGATCCCCCAAAACTCGAAGACAAACCCTAAGGAAAAAGACTTTGGACTCTTTTCTAACTATTTCAGGGTGGTGAAATGCATTGGGAAAAACCAAAGGACATTTTAGAGCAAAAACCAAGATTTGGTATTTTAAAAGACATATCTGGACTTGTAAGGGAGAAAAGGCTGTAAAGGAAGGTGGGGTCAACCTCTGTAAAGATAGTTTGGATATTGGAGTTAATGCAAACTGTCTGGGGAACCGCATGAACTCGCTTGGAGTTAATCGGCCCCTATCAGACATTAACATCCTAACAATAAACCCGAGAAGAGCAGTCTCCACCCAAATTACAGGACCCATCAAAACATGCATAAAACAGATCACTTTGACCCACTCTATAGAAATCCCAGGCCCAGTCAGGAAACTCACAACATGAGAACAATCGGCTACAATCAAGCAAGCAGATCGACAGGATTGAACCATCCCGAAACCACTTCACACATTCACAAACAGGTTCTGTTAACGAGCCTGCCAAAATCTTACAATAAACCGGGACTGATTGGGAGGCCCCAATTAGTATAATTGAGGGCCTGTTTTCTCAAGAAGTCAGTTCAGCAGTTACAACAAGTTCTCTACAAGTTCAAGGGTGGAGCAGTGACACAGTTACAACAGAAAGGAGTTCTCGAGTACAACCGTACACAGTTCAACAGAAACAAGTTCAACGAGCAAGCAGCAAGGAGTTCAGCAAGCAGCAAGGAAGCAGCTCTCCAGTACAACCGTTCAGCAGTTACGTGTCCAGCCAGGAGGTCGACAGCTCGAAAACAAGACCGTTCAACAAAGGAGGCTAACAGCTCCAGAAGTAGGCCAACACGCAAGAAGAGACCAGAGCGACCGCCTCAGTGATCATCGGACACCTCGCGGCAACAAGGGCCTTACGAAACTTTTTACTTAAAAAGACTCTAAACTCTACTTCTAACCAAAGAAAAGTGGGTACTCACCCGATAAATCCAATCCAGCGAACCCTGAAAACGCGAACCAGCTCAACTGTCAAGGATTCGTTTGGTGAGCATTATCCCTGGTTCTCTAGAGCCCAACTTAGCTAGTAAAGTGGGATTGGGAGGGGTGAGGTATTCTTCTAATGTAATTTCCCTCATTGGTACCGAAGTGTTCCCCACTTTATTAGAGTACTAAGATTGTTGTGTTATGTTTTTCTCTCTTGAATAAAGATCAAAAGTTCTTGCATCAAAACCTGCTGCACTTTTTGTCACAACCCCCAAATAAGTCCAAGGTCTAGAACCAAGGGAGTGGGAGCGATTCGAACCGCTCAGAAGTCAGAGTTGAAGCTGACGCACACCACCACCCACTACAGGTAACACACTTGCTTCTGAGTCAGAAGGTTGTGAGTTCATAGTCCCACTCCAGGGACTTGTCATACATAAATCTAGGCTGACACTCCAGTGCAGTGCCGAAGGAGTGCTGCACTGTCAGAGGTGCTGTCTTTTGGATGAGACGCTAAACTGAGGCCCTGTCTGCCATCTCAGGTGGACGCAAAAGATCCCATGGCACTATTTCGAAGAAGAGCAGGGGAGTTATCCCCAGTGTCCTGGCCAATATTTATCCCTCAATCAACATAACAAAAAGAAAACAGATTATCTGGTCATTATCACATTGTTGTTTGTGGGAGCTTGCTGTGTGCAAATTGGCTGCCACATTTTCCTCATTACAACAGTGACTACACTCCAAAAGTACTTCATTGGCTGTAGAGCGCTTTGAGATGTCTGGTGGTTGTGAAAGGCACTACATAAATGTAAGTCATTCATTATAGCAACATCTAAAACAAATTTGCAGAGATTAGCTGATGAAGTGCACATGGAGAGTAGAGAATTTGGATTACAGATTAACACAAAGAAGACAAAGGTCATGCCATTTGAGAAGCACCAGGAAGATATACACATTACAGTTGGAGGGGATACAGTTGAACAGGTGGAAAAGTTTGTATACCTTGGTGGGTTAGTGTCAGAGAATGGAAGTTGTGAAGAAGACAACAAAAGGATTGGATTTGCTTCTGCTGTTTTTGGAAGATTAAGCAGGATATGGAAGACTAAAGTTATTTCAGTAAAAACTAAGGTAAGAGTTTCTGAAGTGATGGCTATTCCCATATTATTATAAGGATCTGATTGCTAGAACTTGAGAAAATTTGACGAGCAGAAGATACCAACAGCGGAAATAAGTTGATTGAGAGGAATATTGGAAGTATCCAAAATGCAAAGAATGAAGAATGATACACTAAGAACATGGCTCGGACAAGAAATAACGTTCTTACAGAAGATCCATGAATGATGACCATAATGTGTTGGGCATTTTTCATGAATGGAAACAGCTAGAATACCTTTCATGGCCCTGCACACAGAGGTACATGGAACAAAAAGCCAAAGAAGACCATGAAGGCGTTGGATAGACAATGTCGAAAGTGACTTGTCACAAAAAGGGATATAGATGACTGAAGCAGCCAGGCTAGTTCAGAACTGACAACAGAGGAGTCAATTCATTCAGCCCCATCGTAGCTGCTGAGTTAACGGACAGGGGTTTGGTAGTAGTAGGAACTGGCTTTGAAAGGGGTCATGAGGAAGTCAGTTCATTGTCCACCTTATGTGGAGGAATGGCTCACCCACTCTCTACCACTCCTAGGTCCTCATGTTCACTGGTGCTCTATACTTCACCCACTGAAAAGCCCTCTGATTAATTAAGTACTTTCTCCTGCGGTGTGTCTGGCTGCTTCTCGCCTATGTAAGATGCCATGACAGAGTTGATGAGGATATGGGAGGAGTTATGAAGCTTGATGTGCCTCGCTGCTCTTCTACCCAGTTCTACTCTTGTTCTATTTGATGCCCTGTGAGATTAAAAGCACAAAAGCTTCTTTAGCTGTGTAAATAATCATGCTTCTTTAAAATTTTGTTCTCGGGATGTGAGCGATGCAGGCACTTATTGCCCATCCCGAATAAAACTGAGAATGTGTTAGTGGGCTTTCTCCTTGAACCACTGCACTCTTCATTGTGATGGAGCTATGCTGGGAATTCACAGATATTGACCAACAATGTTGAAGCAATGGAATTATATGTGCAAATCAGAATGGTGTGAAACTTGGAGGGGAAATGGAAGGTTGTTGATTTCTCCTTCTTGGTGGCAGCAATTGAAGGGGAGGGATATGCTATTGAAGTAACCTTGGTGAGTTGCTGCATTACATACTGCAGCAACAGTGATGGAGGGAATGGATATTGAGTTTAGTGGCAAAGATACCGATCAAGCAAACTGTTCTGTCCTGAGTGATTTTGAGCTTCTTGACTGTTGTTACATTTGTACCCATCCAGTCAAGTGGTGGGTGTCACACCATAATTTTGACTCGAGCCTTATATTGGTGGAGATGCTTGGAGGAGTCAGGATTTGAGCCACTTATCTTGAAGTACCCAATGTAGTAATGGTTTTGATATGGATGATCCAGTTAAGCTTCTGGTCAAAATGTTGTTGGTGGATGACTTTGTGATGGTGGCAGTATTGAAGGTTGGGCTTTCTTTTCTTTAGGATGTCATTACCTGGTACATGAATGATTTCTGCCACTTGTCTGATCATGCCTGGATTTTCCCAAATCCTTCTGTAGGCTCACATGGGCTACTTCATTATCGAAGGAGTCCTGAATGAAGCTGAATATCATGGAATCATCAGTAAACAACCCCACTAATGATCTTATGTTACTGGGAAATTTATTGATGAAGCAGCTGACGATGTTTCAGCCAAGTAGACCTTCTTGAGGAACTATTGCACCAATATACTGGGGATGTGATGATTGACCACTGACAACCATGACCATTTTCCTTTGTATTAGATTTAACTTCAGCCACTGAAGGGCCTTCCTTTTGACCCCAATTGACCTTAGTTTTGCTAACGTACCATACTTGGTCGAATGTTGTCTTGATATCAAGTACAGCTACTCTCATCTCTTCTCTGGCATTCGGCTCCTGCATCCATATCTAGATCAAGGCTGTGATGAGGCAGAACCCAAGCTAAGATTCAGTGAGAATGTTATTGCTGAGTAGGTGTCACTTGATGGCACTACTGATGACTCCTTCCATTGCTTTACTGATGATTGGGAGGAATTCCATCTTAGTGGGGGATTCAGTAGTGTTGCAGCATTTAAAATTATGTAACTGATTAAAGAAACACATTCTTTTGGAGAGAACTACATCATAGTGGAAGAATGAGTCAATAAGGAGCAGCATCAGAAGGGTCAACATTCGGAATGGGCCTCAGGTTTTCAGATGCAGAAGTTGATGCAGTATTTACAGAACTAAGGAGAATAAGAGAATAACTCTGGCTTCTGAGGACAAGAGACGCCATAAGAGGGAGGTACAGAATTTATGAAAGGAGGTGCCAGAGACAGTCAATGCAATCTCCAGCACCCCATGAACTGCCACACAGTGCAGGAAGAGGTTTAATGATCTCACAAGGTCAGCCAAAGTAAGTGAAGACACCATTTCCCCTGCACATTCTGTGAGAATGATAGAGGTGTGACTCGCATCCTTACCTCTAATGCTCTCTCTGTGTCATTAACTAGGTGACAGGAAAATTGCACTATTCACAAGAAACTGTTGGAAGCAATAATACCTTATTAACTCCATACCATTGTGTAAACTCACACTGCCTGACACAAGGGGTTGGGAGGGGGGGGAGGTCGGGGAGTGTTGTGCCTGCTTTGAAGGAAAGGTGTTTAAAGGGAGCCTATAAGAAAGGAACCTAGTGAAGACAAGTGTCAACCAGGTTCCTTCATCATTGTGTTCTAAAGTTTGCACACAATTGGCCTCAAAGAAATACAACTGGAACATAAATAGCCACTCTCAGAAGTCTGAGTGCACACAAGGAAGAAGTATTGGGCTGTATTTTCCGATTGGAGGCTTCCTGCGTGCGGAGGCCGCTGATCTGGAAAAAATCTACGAACTTATCTGAGGGCTCCCGAGGTCCGGACACTTCCACTCCTGGGCCTCTCCAAACTTGAAATGTGCAGAGCCCACGTTTCCCAGGGGCGCATGCAGTTTGCAAGCGTCCCTGGGATCACGTGGGCCATGGGGAGCCAATAAGAGAAGGGAATCTCCCTTCATACACTTGACAGATAGACCTGTCAAATATATGAATGGAGATCATCCCAAAAACACAGAAAAACATAAAATAAATTTTAAAAAAACCATAACATTTTTAAAATGAGTTAAAATTGCAATAAATTAAATATTTTAAACAAATGTAATTTAAAAAAAAAATTAAAGTTTTTTTACGGGGCTAAAAATAAACTTACCTTTTTTAAAAGTATTTTAAAATTATAAATGAGTGAAAAATTATTTTTTTACTTTTTTCAACTCTTTTGCTGGTAAAAGCAGGTCTTACACTTGCTTTTACCAGGCATAAGATTTCTAAGGGTTTTCTGCAGAAAGCAGAACTCTCCACCCACAGAGGCCCTTCTCCAGGGCAGGCGTCCGATCTGTCAAGAGCATTCTTGACAGATCGGAAATACCGGTTTTCAGCGCATGCGCTTGGCATGCCTGAAACCGACATTTCCGATATCCCTACGGGTGTGTACACAGCGCGTACCCACCCGTAGGGATCGGAATATACGGCCCAGTACAGCTCATGTAAAGACACACTGGAGAAGCTGTAGGGAGATCAGGAAATGGGAGCTGAACTGTCAAAAAGAAGTAGGTAAAGGGACAGCACAGATTGCTTCAGCTTTATGTAGAATTTCGAAGTCTTAATAGATGTATTGGCTCAGCTTCTGTTTTTTCAAAGAGACATATGATGTCAGTGTCCAGCCAATTTATTTGTTCCATGTGACAGTAAGAAGCATCTGAATGCATTGTGTACAGGGTGCAATACTTTTGGGCATTGGCAACATCCCAGATTTGTGCTGAAGAGCTGCACACCAGTGCTAGCTGCTCCCCTAGCCAAGCTGTTCCAGTACAGCTATAAGATTGGCATCTGCCTGAAAACGTGGAAAATTGCCCAGGTATGTCTACATATATCCACAAAACAGAGAATAAATCTAACCCGGCCAATTACTGACCTAGCAGCTTCCTCTTAATCATCAGTAAAGCAATGGAAGGAGTCATCAATAATGCCATCAAGTGACACGTACTCACCAACAACATCTTCACTAAATCAGCTTGGGTTCTGCCTCATCACAGCGTTGATCTAGATATGAACATAGCAGCTGAATTTTCATTTCCATTGAAATTGGGAGAGATATATAACGGACAGCTGATCCAATATTGCCTGTTTTACACTATGGTCCTAAGTCAGAATTACTCCCAACGAGTTTTCAATAGGAATCTTGGTTAGATCTAAGGCTAGGGGTTAAATACCTATTATTGGGATCCATAATATTTAATGTGATCAATTTCTAAACCAAAACACTTGAAACTGTTAGAGGGGGTGAAACAAAATGATTTTAAAGTTTAATTATAGTTTTAAGCTTTATTTAAACATGTTGGCCTAGAAATTAGATCATGCAGTGCCCATTTTTCAAGCAAAAAATGGGTGCTGAAGAGTCCGATATGGCGTGCAGAATTTACGTGCTCATATGTGCATCAAGCTGAGACTGCATGAGAGCAGTCTGAGATTGGATGCCAGTAAATATAGACTGCATTTCAGCACTAAGACGTTGCGTTGCTACCGCCTGTTACGCAATGGAAGCTGCGACATCGTCCATCACAGGCGGCCTGAGGTCTGGGTCGCCACGGTCTCTCAGGGAGTCTACCATCCTTTTCAGACTGGAAATTATGGGCTCCATGGTGTGCGCAAAGCCTTGTGCAATGTTGGAGATAGACTCCTCCACGCTCCCTACCATTGCCAAGAGGCTCTCAGGCACCCTTGCCATTGCACCTATCATCTCCGTGTGCATGCCTATCACCCTTCTTCTAAAGGCCTCCCCATCGATGTCCTCATCTGAGTCCTGTGCAGCAGAACTCACGCGCAAACTCGCCCTCCGGGGAGCTGGCCCCCGAGCTACCCTTTCCCCCTGCCCTTGCTGCAGCCCACTCGTCCCCGGTGCCTCACCCTGTGCAGATCCCGCTACTATACTAGCCTCTAAAGAACGCGTAGTGCCAGAATCTGAGCTGGTGCCTGCGGTGTGTTCTTCCTCCTCCTCTTCTCCTGCCTCACTCTCTACGGTGCCCTCAGGAACAGGCTGCTCTGGTGCTTGCTCATTATCTGAAAGTATAAAGGCACAAGAGTCTGGTTAAGGTGAGGGGAGGGGGCAGGAAGGGAGAAATGCATGCATACAGCATGATTAGCTGAAAACTGCGAAACACTTGTGGGTGAGGGGGAAGTGGGATGTGAGAGGAATGAGTAGGGATGAACATGCCGTTGTTGTCCCCAAGAGGGTCAATGTCACTGGTGGCCACGGCGCCCACCAACTGGCACCCAATAATCTCCAGCACTCTATTTTCCAGTGCAGAAAGTGGTTGGGTGTTGGCTTGTCCCCCGCCTGTGAGCTCCTGCTCCCTCCTGTTGTGAGCCATCTTGGCCTGCAAGAGAAAGGAAAGTGTGTGAGTGAGGAGTAACGTGTTTTGGTGATGTGCCTGCCATAGTTGAATAGCTGTTATTGTGTGCAAGGTGTGAGATGTGGGTGTGTGTTGGTCAGTAGGGATTGTTGGTGGGTGAGTGCTGGGGGTGTGGTGCTTTGGGCAGTGTGTGAAGACTGTGGTTCAGATGGTGGTATGTAGCATTTGTTGAAGCATTCAATCACCCTGACCACCCGAGTGAGGTCGTTAAATTTCTTCCTGCACTGTGTGTGGGTCCTGGGGATACAGTGCTGCCCGAGACATGCTGGGCTACCTCCTTCCACATTGTGCGGAAGACTTACAGCGAGGGCCTCCTGCCACTTGTCGGGTAGAGCACTGCCCTCCATCTCTTCACAGTGAAAACTAACGCCACCAATGCTTCGTTGCAGAATCTGTGGGCTGTCTCCCTGGGGTGTGGATCTGCCATGAGTACACCTGGTTCAGTCCTCCGGCTCCTTCTCCTTGTCCTGATTCTGCTTCTGCTTGTTGAGGCAGCTGCACAGCCAGCAATGCTGAGAATGAGGTGCTACGGCATCAATGAACCTCCCCTTTAAGTAGTGAAAAAAGCATATAGCAATCATGACTTGCGATTAGACTGCACCTGATATTGGCCCACCCTTTGAGTGTAATGCCAATGAGCTTGGGATTTAAGACTTGAATTAGGATTCCAATAATTTCTTTGAGCAGTGAGAATGAATTTTGCATGCTGTCTAAAACATTAGAGCCTGGTGCTAATTCTGCAACCTTTCTACTGATACCACCCATTCCTTGGCTATAATGAATTTCTCGTCCATGATCTTTAAAGGGACCACTGGAGGCTGCCACCCAAAAGGTAAGTAATTCATTGTTTTACTTACCTGAAGTTGGAGGCAGAAGGAGCAGGAGTGATCCTCTGGCTCCACATTAAAACTGCAGACTGCTCATTACCACTCGTCCTTCTCCCGCGCTCTTCTTCCCGACCCTCTGGAACGAATGGTAGGTCCGGTGCTGGCATTCTCGCTAACCGACCTTCATCTTCTTCACGACTGGAGCACTGTGTCTTGGGATGCAACTAACGTCCCCAGCATGCTGATCGCGTCCTCATGATGAAAGAGGACCAGTTTTGTGTGTTCCACTTGCTCATCAGATTTGGCATGGTGGTTCATGGTCACCGCTGGGTCCGCACCTGAAGTCAGGTGCAAACCAATTTCTAGGTTGTGATGTTGTTATTCATCTGTGATATGCCATTCCTCAGTTGACTATGAAAGAAAATTGTAATACTACAGGCCTCCCATTTTGATACCACTCAGAATACTGTTTTGATAGTATGAACTCACAGACATGGGTCAAATAGACTTAACACGGGTTCAGTTTGGTTTTTATTATTAATATACATGGATTAAGCATGATAAAGCAAACTCAGTGGTTTCTACTGCATTTGCTAGTGCATAAGCAGATACATCATTAACATGCCATTCAACATTATTATGTCCAAGAATAGGTTCTGCCTTTAA
Organism: Squalus acanthias; assembly: GCA_030390025.1. Taxonomy (NCBI): domain Eukaryota; kingdom Metazoa; phylum Chordata; class Chondrichthyes; order Squaliformes; family Squalidae; genus Squalus; species Squalus acanthias. The sequence continues at coordinate 100,947,591 of CM059426.1, read as the reverse complement.
TGATGCTGTACACGTATGTTATTCACAATGCCACTATGTTGGTGAAGTACAAAAGATTAAAGTCAAGATCAGGACAACCACTGCTTACTGGTGATGCTTGATTGACAATGAGAAGGCACTGGTAAGTATTGCTATTGCAGAGACCTTTTAGCATCTTTGTAAAAAGGTTAACAGGTTTCTGAACTCTTTAATCAAGAACAATTTGCACTGCAAAGTGATGGACATGTTATTAACAGCATTATGGTGTTTGTTTTCACCCGGATCCTGCTCATCATGAGCTGAGTGGTGCAGCCTGTGCTTCAGAGTCACATGGTAAGCCAGTTGCACCTGCAGTTAGAATCATTTGTTCTCTACATCTTTGCCCTTAGTTATCTTTTTCATTATTTATTTACTTATATTAACATTAGGCATTTGGCTTTTAGTTAAAGACAGAACATATGGTTTGTAAAAACCTGGAACTGGAATCTTTCAAGAAGTATAAGTTACTCTAGAAGTAGCACTAAATTATCCTGAGTGATCGAGGATATTCCAAGTCGCCACTTTGAGGTTTATGTGATTCTTTGAAAGAAGTGTTTCCTCAGAATTAATCTTAATAGCTCATTCCATAAATTTAAATGAATGAAAGTCCATTTAAAACAGATAATAGGAAGAATATCTTTCCTACAAAGAGTTGCAAATGTTTGTAATAATTTAGCCAAAAACATTAGGATCATTCAGAAGAGGGTATGATAAGGGTGAGCTTTAGTCGGCTAAATGGGTATCCTTAGCTTTTCTACAATGTTCTTATATAAAGAATGCATTTATGAGAACAAAACTTTACAAACTAAACTATAAAAGTTAGAATGTTGTTACTTTGTTCACTAGAGAGTTTGCCCTATGATAAATTAATCTGGCACCATGGGTTTTAAGGCAGAGATATTTATTTTCTTTACTGCAACAAGATCTGACACTGGCCGGAATTTTGCCTCATCCCGAGCTTGTGGGTTTGGGGCGGGTGAGCAGTAAAATTCGCCAAAATTGCCAGCGCATCGGGAACCCGCCGTCATCCCACTGACTTCTGCATTTAACTCGGGCGCGTTTCACGCTATGGACCCACTCAGCAGAGGCGGGCAACCTCATTGAAGTACTTAAATGCTTGTTGAAAGACCCTTAAGAGGCTTTTTAACAGCAGGTTCTGGCTTTAACAGCTGGAGCATGGGATTCATGCACCTTGGGAACCTCGCCTGTGAAGGGGAGGCGGAAGCTCAGTGGTCAGTGTGCGAGTTCATTAATTGAGAGCTGGGAAAAAACACAAATACTCCCACATTACACCTGCTTACTTGACTAATGGAAAGGCTCTTGCTGATTCCATTTTGTGCAGAGATTTGCTTTCAGGAGTTTGCAGGTCATTTCTACAACCTCGGAAGCCACTCTCACCACATTGCTAGTCACTATCACAACATTGAGTGATTGTGCCTCTGATCTCCACTTTACCTGCCATCTATTAGATCAGCATGGGTGCCCGCTATGCTGTCTCACCTTGGACCTCAGAATCAGATGAAGATGAGCCCCAGCACCAACAATACCAGCAGCAGCAGCAGCAATCACAACAGCAGCCTTCTCCTCAACGACCTGATGCTCCACAGGAGAGAGGGGATCAGCACAGGGCTGCACCACGCCAGAGACGATACCCCCAACACAGGCAGAGGATAAGCTTCCTGGACATGATTGAACAGCAGTGCTTTAGGAGGCTCCGGCTATCGCACCAGGTCGTCGCAGGTATTTGTAGCTTGTTGGAACAAGACCTGCTGCCCAGAGGACCTGGTGGATGTGCATTACCAGTGGCTGTCAACGTCGCTGCTGCCCTCAACTTCTTTACATCAGGCTCCTTCCAGGGATCTGCAGCAGACATTTGCAGCATCTCACAGTTGGCCACCCACAGATGCATCACCCAGGTAACCGATGCCCTATTTGACAAGTCAGCCAATTATGTCAACTTTGCTACTGATGAAGCCAATGTTACTGAGCGGGCGCTCAGCTTTGTGGCTCTGGCTAGCTTCCCACAGGTGCAGGGCATCATCGATTGTACACATGTGGCCATCAAGCCACCCCCACATCACTCAGGGGTGTTTGTGAACTGCAAGGGCTTCCATTCCCTCAATGTGCAGCTCGTCTGCAACCATAAAAAGATCATCATGCATGTGTGTACCAGATTCCCTGACAGCTGTCATGACTCTTTCGTGCTGCACCAGTCAACCCTTCCTCAGCTCTTCGCAACTCCAAACAGATTTACCGGCTGGCTGCTTGGAGACAAGGGCTATCCACTGAAGACGTGGCTCATTACACCCTTGAGGAGGCCAAGTACTTTTGCCCAGGAGCATTATAAAGAGAGCCACATGTCCACCAGATGTGTCATAGAGCAAGCAATAGGCATGCTGAAGATGCGCTTCAGATGCCTTGACAGATCTGGAGGAGCCCTTCAGTACGCACCAGTCAGGGTCTCCAGAATCATCATTGTATGTTGCGTGCTGCACAACATAATGCAGCAGCGAGGATTGGCGCTGCAGGAGGAGCAAGGCGCAGAGCGCATAGACTCTTCAGAGGACGAGGAGGAACAGGTGGAAGATGAGGAGGAGGAGAAGGAACGTGAGGTGGAGATGGCACCAGCAGCAGTTTCTCCATTTCTCTCCCTCTCCCTATTGTTGTGGGCTCTCTTCTCCTGCAAGGAGGGAAGAAGAGAACTTTGAGTGAGAGTGATGGAATGAGTGTAAGGAATGGATGGGCTACACTATAGAGGGTGACTATGAGGGAGTGGCGTGGTATTGTCAAATGGTCTCCTTCGGTGGTGTTACTTGCTATGATTGCTTTAGGATGAGGGTGAGTGTCAGTGGTGGTTAGTCAAATGGGGATGTGAGTAGGAACATTTACAGAGAGGGATGGGTGGACCTGCAAGGTAGGTTGCTGTGAGGAGTGATGTGCAGGAGTAGGCTTGGGAAGGCAGAATAATGGGGTTGGGGTGACAGGCACATCAGGATGTAGGTGACTGTGGCATTGCACTCACCTTTCCTGATCTTATGAGATCATTGAATCTATTGCGGCACTGGATCAAAGTTCTCCTCACCACCTCCCTGCTGCTGACCTCCTATGCTATGTCTAGACATGCCCTCTTTGTGTCTTTTGCTGGTCTTTTTCTGCCATCCGCAGGGAAGAGGACCTCCCTGCGTGCTCTTACTCCCTGGAACAGCACTTCCAGGGAGGCATCTAGGAATCTTGGGGCTGCCCTCTGCCTTAGTGTCATGACCCACAGAATTCTTAATGTTATGCAGCAATTTATACCTCTGGAAATCACCTTCAACACTCCGACAGCAACCTTGAAATGAGATCTGTGCAAGGCTGCTTTAAATATCTGCCCTGGAAACGAGTCATCGATGATGTCAGCAGTCCCACTCCATTTAATTGGGCTGGGAAATGCACATGACTGGTTTAATTGGGGCCATTAATTAAAAGTTGCACTGAAGAACGCGCTGTTCACATCTTTGAGTTCATAACTGCTACGCGGCCCGCACGTACGCAACCTGACTCCAAGTTAAAGATTCTGGCCATAGACAGGTGAGATTAGGAAAAGTGAGCAAGTGTTTTAAGATTTAAAAGAAAAGTTTACAAAAAACAGAAAATCTGTTATTTTTTTAAAATAAATGCAGTTGTTTGACAAAATAAAGGATTCTGGTCTTGAAAATACTGCTGGTCATCCACTAAGTATAATTGCAGCTGGAAAGCACTGTCCTCAGCCTAGTGATACAGCTATGACTTACAGTGAATATTTGAACACATCATGAACAATGAAGAGAGCTGCTGTTTTAATATTGTGTACACAGTAAAAGTCAATAGCATAATGGTGGCACTATGCATGAAGTAATGAACAACCTGATTCATTCTTATCTTTGAAAGCTTTTCCATCAAGTTTCAATTATTTGCAGATCGATGGTGCTTCATTGTGCTGTCTGAAGGGTATTTTTTTGTACTAAGTTGCCATCTGCCAGTATTACTAAGGTTTTACTTTCTCACTGATTGAATGGAATTTGTTACCAAATACAATTAAGTCAATTGACGTTCCAGAAGAGGTTAAGAGTAGAATACATTATATTGCCACTGCTTCAAATCAAACAAATAAATGAATCTGTAATCTATATTTTTACGCAATTGCCCCTTCCGTTTTTCTTTTCTTATCCTTCTGTCCCGAAGGTAGTGACTCACTTTGGCATATTGTTCCACAGACACCAGCGAGCCTTTTTAAACTTGTCAAGTGGTCATCTTTCTATGTGAATGAAGGGAGTGAGTATCAGTGGACTACTTCACCACAGGGAGCATTCATAACCAAGTCTCATCCTGTTCTCATGTGACATATTAGCAGGCGACAACAACAACTTGTTTTCATATGAAGCCTTTAGCGTAAGAAACATTCAAGGTATTTTATAAATGGGTGTAAGGAAATCAGATGCTAAGCTGGAAGAGAGAAATTAGGAGGGATAACCAAAGGCTTTATCAAAGCAGTAGATCTTGAAAAGATTTTTAAACATGGAGAGAGGGTGGAGAATTTAAATGTAATGAATTGGGGGACTGGAAGCCAGTATAGGTCAGTAAAGGACGGAGTGTTAAGGAAGTGGGAGATGGTTTGGTACAGAACATATACAGCAGACTTTTGGAAAAGTTGAACTTTATAGAGGCTGGTGGATGGGAGGCCAGTAAAGAGAGCATTGAAGTAATCAAATCTGGAGATGACAAAGATATGGATGGGGGTTTTAGCAGCAGATCGGCTGAGGAAGGGGTAGAGGCAGGCAGCATTGCAGAGTTGGAAGTAAGCATTCTTGGTGATGAAGATGATTTGGGGATCAAAGCAGCTGAGAGTCAACACAAGCCACTCTATCAAGTTGAATCTTGACCTGAGCTTTAACTCTCCTCATATCATCCTCCACCATAAACTCCAAAGTATTCAAAACTCTGCTGCACATACCCTGTCCCACACCAAGTCCTGTTTACCCATCACACCTGTCCTCACTGACCTACACTAGCTTGTAATCCCCAAGAGCACTTAATTTAAAGTCCTTGCCTTCATCTATAAATCCTCCCATGCCCTATTGGACTTTGTGACAGGACCAGAGACATTGGCTTTTGTCTTCCAAATTATGAGCTAGAGGAAGTTCCGAATCATCCCAGGCTTGATGCTGGGCTGGCAGTTTGGCTGCACAGAGACGGTCAAAGAGTTGAGAGAAATGGTGGTGAAGTAGAGCTCATTATTATCTGAGTACATGTGAAAGCTGACCCTGTGCCACCAGATGATATTGCTAAGCAGCTACATTAAGATCAGGAAGAGGACAAAACCAAGGATGGATCACTTGGGAACCTCGGAGGTGACATTGTTGGGTAAGGAAGATAAAGCATTGCTTGAGATGCATTGCCTGCATGCAGATAGATATAAATAGAACCAAGCAATGGCAGCCCCATGGAGCTGGATGATGGAGGAGAGTAATAGAGGAGGATGGCTTGGTCAGCCAGATTGAATGCTGTTAAGCGATCAAGTAGATGCCATTCATAATTTTTGCTAGGGCCATTTTGATGCTATGAAAAGGGCAGAGACCAGACTCGAGGGCATTGAATAGGGAGTTTCGGAAGAGAAGGTCACTGTGTTGTGAGGCAATAACATGCTCAAGGACCTTAGAACGGAAAGAGAGGTTGGAGATGGGACAGTAGATGGAGAGGATGGATGGGTCAAGGGTGCGTTTTTGAAGATAAGGTTGATGATAATGGTTTTGAAAGGGAGAGGGATAGTACCTAAGGATAGGGAGCCATTGATGATATCAGCTTGCATGGGGGCCAGGAAGAGGAGTTAAGTGGTCAGGAGGTGAGTAGGGAGGGGATCAAGGGAGCAGAAGCTGGGGCCAATGGATGAAATAAACTTGGAAAGGAGGTGGGGGAGTTGGAACATAGGAATTGCAAGATGAAACAAGATCAAGGTCCATCTAGTTTGCCTTCTACCATCCTAGTAGTTACACGATACAACAATAATGGAATTGTTCATTAATCATAGCAATCAATCACTATCAATTCATTAACAACAGACCTAGACATGAGGTCAGGAAAACCCCCAGTGCTGGAAAGCATTGGGAACCATAGGTCCTCCCAAGCATGCTACACTTACCATATGCCATGGGGGGAATTTTGCCAGTCCTGGGGAGATGGGTGTGGAGGCGGGACTGCCGGGAAAATGGCAGAAACTGGGATCGGATACCGAACCCGCTCCCAACCCATTCCGTGCCATCTTTCCAGGAGGTGGGTCGCGACTCGCGCAGGGACCCGTCTCCTGGAGGCGGAAGGGGATTACAGCCAATTAACTGCCTGTTAACAGGTAGTTAACAGGCAGTTAAGAGGATTATCCCCATTTTAAGCACATAAGTGCGGGCTTCCCGACGGCTGCGAACCTCGCCAGGGTCAGCGAGGCGAGCAGTGGGTCTGCGGAGGTGAGAGGGATCGAAAAGTCTGCTGTGGAGGTGAGTGATGGGTGCAAGTGTGGAGAGGTAAGTATGAGAGGTGAGTGTAAAGTGTTAGAAAAAGTTTCCATACCTTTACTTCTTCCTGCAGGCTTCAACCCTTGGGGATCCGGAGGTGCCTCATCTCAACGGCAGAGATGGCAGAATGGCTGCTGCATTCTCTGATGCAGCAGCCATCTGATTTCTGCTCAGGAAAGAGGTTTGGTGAGTCTTCAGTACAAGGACTCACCTTAGAACAGAGATTGTCAGTGTTTGATGGCTTCTCAAAGCTGTCAAACACTGACAATTCATCTGTCAAAAATTTTTGACAGATGAAACGTCATACGCTGACGTCCTCTCTCAACGGCTTTCTCAAATTGGCCGGCTAAGCCCGCAGGGCGGGCTTAACCAGGTCAATCAAGGGAAAATAGCATGGGTTGGCCGGACATCGTTGGGGGTGGAACTGAAACCCGATAACCAGCAGCCCTGCCCCCAATGCGCCCCCATTAATAAAATCCAGCCCTATGTCTCCAAATATTATTCTCTGAAATAAAATCGATGTATTTTGCATTTGAATTAATCAAAACCTTCTGCTTCCACCGTCTCCCTAGGGAGCCTGATTTTAAACACCTCTGTCAAATCTCCTCTTAGCCTTCTCTGCTCTAAGGAGAACAACCCCAGCTTCCCCAATTTATCCACGTAACTGTAATCCCTCATCCCTGGAACCATTCTATTAAATCTCTTCTCTACCCTCTCCAAAGCCTTCACATCCTTCCCAAAATGTGGTAAGAATTGGACACAGTTGGCTGAATTTATACTTTGAAGAGTGTGCGGGTTTGCGGGCAGTTAAAAGCGCTAAAATTGACAGTGAGTCAGGAAGCGGCTTTAACTCGGGCACAATAGTCACCATGCAAGAGACTCGCTTGGGAGAGGCGGGTGACCTAATTAAAGCAGTTTAGAGCTTGTTTAAAGATTGTTAACAGCCTTTTTAACCTGATGTTGCAGCTTTTACTGGCTGTCAATGGGATTCCCGGGCTTGCTGAACCTCGCCGGTGAAAGCAAGGTGAGAGCAGAGCGGCCATTGTGGGAGCTGAACAATTGGCAGTTAAAAAAAATCACATAAATACTCACAGCTCACACCTGTTTCCTTGCCTAAGGGAAAGGTCTTGCTGACACCATTTGTGCTGAGAGTTTCCTTTCAGGAGTTTCCAGGTGATTTCTGCAACTTCGGAAATCACTCGCACTACATTGTAGGATTGTATGTCTGATCTCCACTTTACCTGGCATATAACAGATCAGCATGGGTGCCGCTTATGCTGTTTCACCTTGGACCTCAGATGAGGAACAAGATGAGCCCCGGCAGCAACATCACCAGCAACACAAGCAGGAGCAGCAGCTGCTCCACAGGAGATAAGGGATGAGCACAGGCGTACACCTCACAGGAGGCATTACCCTCAACACAGTGTATATAGGCAGAGGATCAGCTTCCCGGACATGACTGAACACCAGAGGCTCAGGAGGCTCAGGCTATCACATCAGGTCATGGCAGACATATGTAGCCTGCTGGAAGAAGACCTGCTGCCAAGTGATCCTGGTGGATACACGCTACCAGTGGCTGTCAAAGTCACCACCGCCCTCATCTTTTGTGCCTCAGGCTCCTTCCAGGGATTTGCATTTGCAGAGAGAATATGAGAGTAGAATGGCAGTTAACATAAAAGGGAACCCAAAATACTTCTACCCGCATGTAAACAGTAAGCGGGTCGTAAGAGGCGGGGTGGGGCCTATTAGGGACAAAGAAGGTGATATATGCTTAGAGGTGCAGGGCAAGGCTAGAATACTCAATGAATACTTTGTATCGGTGTTTACTAAGGAGGTGGATGCTGACAAAATATCGGTAGAAGTAGAAATGATAGAATCAATGGAAGGGGTGAAAATTGATAGACAGGATGTACTAGAAAGGTTGGGTATGCTTAGAGTGGACAAGTCGCCTGGTCCAGATGGCTTTCATCCCAGGTTGCTAAGGGTATTGGGGGAGGAGATAGCGGAAGGGCTTGCCATAATTTTTCAATCTTCCCTAGAGGCGGGGGAGGTGCCTGAGGATTGGAAGGTGGCAAATGTGACACCATTGTTCAAGAAAGGGTGTAAGGACAATCTTAGTAACTAGTAAAGGGTGTAAGGACAATCTTAGTCAGTTTAACATCAGTGGTGGGTAAAGTTATAGAAACAATAATCAAGGAAAAAATTAACGGGCACTTGGAGAGGTTTAAGCTAATTAAGGAGAGCTAACATGGATTTGTAAAAGGCAGATCGTGTTTAACTAATTGAATTTTTTGATGAAGTAACAGAGAGGTTTGATGAAGGGGATGCAATGGATGTTGTCTACATGGATTTTCGGAAGGCATTTGACAAAGTACCACATAGAAGGCTGGTTAACAAAATTGAGGCTCATGGAATAGGTGGGTCAGTGGCAGCTTGGATAAGGAATTGGCTTAAGGACAGAAAACAGCGAGTTGTGGTAAATGGCTGTTTTTCAGACTGGCGGATGTTCGACAGTGGTGTTCCCCAAGGGTCAGTGCTGGGGCCACTGCTTTTTTTGATACATATAAATGACCTGGATATTGGAATACAGAGTAGAATTTCTAAATTTGCCGATGACACCAAACTTGGGGGTGTGGCAAACAGTGATGATGATATCAATCGACTGCAACAGGACATAGAAAGGCTAGCAGAATGGGCAGACAACTGGCAGATGGAATTTCATACAGAGAAGTGTGAGGTGATGCATTTTGGCAGAAGGAACAGGGAGAGGCAATATAAACTTAATGGCACAGTTTTAAAGAGTGTTCAGGGACAGAGGGACCTGGGAATTAATGTGCATAGGACCCTGAAGGTGGCTGATGATCCCTGGAAGGAGCCTGAGGCAAAAAAGTTGAGTGCGTTGGTGACTTTGACAGCCACTGGTAAGGGGTGTCCAGCCGTTCCTCTGGGCACCAGGTCTTACTGCAGCAGTCCGCAGATCTCTCGGACAACCTCTCGCGAAAGTCTCAGCCTCCTTTGGCACTGCTGCTCATGTTGAGGTAGCTCATCCTCTGTCTGTAAACCCTCTGTCGGGGGTATCTCCTGCGGTGAGGTGCCTCGATGCGCTGGCACCTTCTGCCCTGTGTAGCATCAGGTGGGTGAGCAGGAGGTTGGGGCTCCTGCTGCTGTTGCTGCTGAGCTGCCTGGTTCTGCTGCTGCCGTGGATGCTCCTCATCCGAATCTGAGGTCCATGGTGAAAGGAAATGAATGGTTCCCATGCTGCTTACAGATGCCTCCGTTGGAGAAGCGTTCATTCCAAGCTGGGAGAGGGTCTTCCAAGGAGGTCCCACAGTTGATAGATAGAAGCTGCAGCACCTCCGACTTTGGAAGGCCTGCGAAAAGTGCTGAAAGACCTTTTAAAGCAAAGTTCTGCAACCTGCAACTAATTCCTGATGATATCTCCGATTTAATGGTGGAGCTGCAGCTGTGAGGAGGTCACCCACTTGTCAACCCGCCAGGTTTAGCTGGCATGATTTAGGAGAGTCGTGGAACACGCTGAAAATATGGAAAAATAACGAGGGCCTCTCAAAATAGGATTAGAGAGGACCTTAACTATCATTTAAGGCTCTTAACAATCTCGCTGGCATGCTGGAGGCGGGACCGATTCCCACCCAGCAAAACTGCCTCCGGCAAAATTGCGCGGAGGTGGGTTGGAGGCGGGTTCCAAACCTGCACTTAGCTTTTCCGATTTTCCTGCCTTTCCCGCCTCCAAACCCGCCTCTGCAGGGCTGAGAAACTCACCCCCATAGACTCTATGACATTTGCAGGAGCTCACAGTCGGCCACCCACAGATGCATCACTCAGGTGACCGATGCCATTTTTGACAAGTAAGGCACTTTAAGTACACTTTGCCACTGATGAAGCCAATGTTATTGAGCGGGCGCTCGGCCTTGCGGCTCTGGCTGGCTTCCCACAGGTGCAGGGTGTCATCGACTGCACACATGTGCCCATCAAGGCACCCCCACATCATCCAGGAGTGTTCATGAACCGCAAGGGCTTCCACTCCCTCAATGTGCAGCTCGTCTGCAACAACAAAAAGATCATCATGCCTGTGTGTGCCAGAATCCCAGGGGGCTGTCATGATTCATTCATCCTGTGCCGGTCCACCCTCCCTCAGCTCTTTGCACCTCTGACCAGACTTACCAGCTGGCTGCTTGGAGACAAGGGGTATCCACTGACGACGTGGCTGATGACAACCTTGAGGAGGCCAAGCAATGAAGCCAAAGCCAGGTGACGACGAGATGTGTAATAGAGCAAGCAATCTGGATGCTGAAGATGCGCTTCTGATGCCTGGACAGATCTGGAGGAGCCCTTCAATATGCACCAGCCAGAATGATCGTCGCATGCAGCGCTCTGCACAGCAGCGAGTATTGGAGCTGCAGGAGGAACAAGGAGCAGAGCGCAGAGCCTCTTTGGAGGATGAGGAGGAGGAGCAAGAGGAACACAAGGAGGAGGAGGAGGAACCTGAAGTGGACATGGCATCAGCAGTGGTGCACATTGCTCCCCGGGAGGCCTGGGATGGCCTCATAATGGCACGATTTAGTTAAGTTGCACCAGTGCATCCATATGGCACCCAGATGCTGAACCAACTTTCCCCCCTTCCCCAACACCACAAAGCAGTCCTAAAATGAGCAAACCATTCCTGTCACACACACCCATTGCTTGAGGTTAAGTAATCTCTTACCATTCACTTCAACTGACAAGGCCACTTGCTAGGCAGCAGGCAAAAATCGACAAGACGGGAAAGGGGTGCAAAGAAATAATTTTATGTGGCTTATAAAAGCAACAGAAAGTTAACCATCGAACATTTTATAACACACCCATGTGCATCTACAATTGTGTCTTCTTTCTCTTTCTACAACTCCTATGACATGCAACCCCTGTGGCTTCAGTAGTGGTAGAGGCAGGCTGCTCACTTCCCTGCTCTGACTGCTTAGACACTTCTTGCGGACGTCCTCTGGGCTTTGTAGCCTGCGCGGGTCCCGCCAAAGATTGCTCCTCCTGCACCTGTTCAGGGGCAGACTTGGCCATCGGGATACGATGCAGCATGTGGGGGAGGGCCATCGGGGAGAAATGGGTGTACTTTGAGCAGAGCTCCCACTTCTGTGTCCCCTCTCAGCATTAGCCCTCTCATGGCCCAGCCGCACTTCCCTGCTAGCAAGGAGCTGGAGAGCACTTTGCTGCACATCAGTGGGATGACGAAGACCCAACTCTAGGTTTCTATCCATCCTAGCTGAGGCTGCAATCAGAGTCTGCAAGCTGTTGTTCACAGCAAGCATGCACTCGTTCAACTGGCACATTTGATGCTCCCTGCAGGTGGCCACCCTTTCCATGGACGAACACATCATAGCCATGGCCTGTGACATCATGCTGCTCATGTTGGAGATGGACTCCTCCATTCTCCCTACAATTGAGCGCATCGTAGCTGGAAAAGCTGCCAGAGCCTCCCGAATTTTTTGTTGCTCTTCAAGAATCATCCACTTTGTCAACGGTCCCAGAGGTTCAATATCTTTGTCCAGCTGAGCATGGCTTGGAGCATCCTGCGCCCTCTGACGAGGACTCTCCACTGCTGTCCCTGTCTCCACCATCTGCTCTTGCTCACTTGTGATCTGTGAGACACCAGGTGACAACACTACTCTCTCTCTTACTGGACCCACTGACGTGTGTGTATCTGCGCTGTTACTGGGTGTGCATGGGTCGTGTGATGGTGCACCCTCAGAGACCACGGCCTCCTCTGAGGAGTCATCTTCCTCCTCTGGCTGGACAGTGCAGGTGGCACTTGATGGGCCTGTGGGAGAGTAAAGACATGAATTAGAATTGTTATGATAAGAATGTTTTAAGTTACCATTATGCACATGATCATATTTCACTGGTTGCTGACATCAAGTCACCATATGAGTGACTGTTGTATGCCATGTGGCAGTATGATATTTAATTCTGTCACCAAGTAGCTGGGAGGTCCTCCTCTCTCCATCTCCCACCGCCAGCAGCTCTCCAACGCGGCTCAATTCCAGGGGCTCCTCCTCTGCTGGAGTCAGCGGTGTGGTTACTGGTGGGCCACCACCGGTTCGCTTCCTCTCCCGGGTGTTCAGTGCTCTCTTCTCCATACAAGGAGGGAAACAAGAGACCTCTGAGTGAGAGTGATTGAATGAGACTGTAAGGGATGGATGGGCAACATCTGTTGAGAATTACTCTGAGGGAGAGGTGTGACATTGCATTAAGATGAGGGTGAGTGTTAGTGGTGGATGGTCAAATGAGGATGTGAGTAAGTGCATAGACAGAGAGGAAGGGTTGCACCTGCAAGGTAGGTTGGTGTGAGGAGTGATGTGCAAGAGTAGGATTGGGAAGGCAGGGTTGGGGTGACATGCACATCAGGATGTAGGGCAATGTGGCATTGTACTCACCTTTCCTGACGTCATGAGGTCATTAAAATGTTTCCTACACTGGATCCATGTCCTTTGAATAACACTCCTTCTGCTCCAGACCTACAGAGACACTGTCAGTGCTTCTTAAAAGGACACACACATCTTTCAGGTAAGTTAGCGTTTAAGCTTTCGGACTGGATTTTTTTGGGGAGAAATTCAGTTGGTTAGCACCTCCCGTTAGCCAAATCCAGATGCCCCTTAGCACTGCCACGAACAGTTAGCGCCTGGGGCTTTAGTGCCAGGCAGATCGTGATGTCAGTGAGCGTGCAACACTCATGCCCGCCCGATCTGCCAAATTGATTATCGTCCCCTGCCTTAGCACCTCGCCCCGACAATGACAAGTAGAGGAGGTGTGAAGAAGGTGGATGGCGGCTCCATAGGGCGATATTTACAGTCACAGCTGTCAGGTTAGTGCTGTTTCATTGCTTCCTTGTCAGTTTGCGATTGTGCAAGAGATTAATTCAGTCATTTAAAGGTTCTTTAGTATCAGGAGTGTTGTGGCTACTAAAAATCTATTAAATTTATTCTGACAAAATTTCAAAGTGCTACACATCGTTACATTAATGGGGGCTGTACTGGCAGTTGACCTCGCCCTCCAGGATCTACTGCAGGGGGAGCGGAGGCAGCGAGAAAGATTGGAATATGTGGCCAGAGGGAGGAGGAGGGCCATCAGGACTCCCAACAGGAGGCCTTACCCTCCAAGGGTATTCCGAGAGCATTTCTCCTACCTCCAATTAAGCAAGGAGCATTGTATTAGAAGGCTTCGCTTCAGCAATGACGTGGTCACAGAACACTGCCATCTCCTGCAACCAGACCTCCAGCCTCAGATCAGGGTGACCACGGCTCTCTCAGTGGCAGTCAAGGTCACCGTCGCTTTCAATTTCTTCGTCAGCAGTTCCTTCCAGTCTGCAACAGGAGATATAGATAACATCTTGCAGTTTGCCGTCCATCGCTGCAACCGGGAAGTCACAGAGGCTTTCTACAGTAGGAGAAGGGACTACATTTCCTTCTCCATCACCAGAGAGAAGCAGGACGAATGTGCATGTGGCTTTGCCAGGATAGCGGTATTCACCATGGTGCAGGGCACCATTGGTTGCACCTACGTGGCTTTGAGGGCAACGCATAACAATCCTGAGGTCTTCCGTAACTACAAAGGCTACCATTCACTTAATGTCCAGTTGGCGTGCGACCACAGACAGCGAATCCTCAATGTGAATGCCCGCTTATCCTGGCAGCAGCCACGATGCCTTCATCCTGCGCCAGCCACCACATCAAGCACACGGCTGGCTGTTCAGAGACAAGGGCTATCTGCTCTCCACCTGGCTCATGACCTCCTCCGCAACCCCAACACTCCTGCTCAGCACTCATATAATGAGAGCCAAGCAGCCACCAGGAACATCATCGAGCAGACATCAGGGTGCTCAAGCAATGGTTCCACAGCCTTGACTGCTTGGGAGGAGCCCTCCAGTACTCAGCTGAGTGGGTGTCCCATTTTGTCATGGTCTGCTGCATGCTCCACAACTTGGCCATCATGAGGGCTCAGCCCTTGCCACCAGGGATTGCGGGACCACCTCAGGAGGAGGAAGAAGGAGAGGATAGGAAGACGAGGGTGAGGAGGAAGAAGAAGACAAGGAGGAGGAAGAGGAGGAGGAGGGAAAAGAGCGAGGGAGGAGGCAGCCACTCAATCGGCCTTCTGTGACCGCCTCATCAGACTACGGTTCCAATAATTAAACCCCAGATCCCCGTTGCTCACCACAATCCCATCATTCCATCCCTGTCGCAGGCCATTTCACAGCGTAAAGCTCAAATGAGAGACACCACAAAATCATCCAAAGCCAATTGATAAATTTATCAATAATCAGTGAACACATATTTACAACAATAATATTACCTATTCATAAGAACATAAGAACATAAGAAATAGGAGCAGGAGTAGGCCATTCGGCCCTTCAAGCCTGCTCTGCCATTCAATGAGATCATGGCTGATCTTCTGCCTCAACTCCATTCACCGGCCCTATCGCCATATCCCTAGATGCCCTGACTAGTCAGAAATCTATCAACCTCTGTTTTGAATATACCCAATGACTGAGCCTCCACAGGCCTCTGGGGTAGAGAATTCCAAAGATTCACCACCCTCTGTGTGAAGAAATTTCTTCTCATCTCAGTCCTGAATGGCCTACCCTTTATCCTGAGGCTGTGGCCCCTGGTTCTAGACTCCCCAGCCAAGGGAAACATTCTCCCAGCATCCACCCTATCAAGCCCTGTAATAATTTTGTATGCTTCAATGAGATCCCCTCTCATTCTTCTGAATTCAAGAGAATACAGGCCTTGTTTACTCAATCTCTTCTCATATGACAGTCCCGCCATCCCAGGAATCAATCTCGTGAACCTTTGTTGTACTCCCTCCGTGGCAAATATAACCTTCCTTAGGTAAGGAGACCAAAATTGTATACAGTACTCCAGGTGTGGTCTCACCAAGGCCCTATATAGTTGGAACAAAAGCAAAATACTGCGGATGCTGGAAATCTGAAATAAAAACAGAAAATGCTGGAAATACTCAGCAGGTCAGGCAGCATCTGTGGAGAGAGAAACAGAGTTAACGTTTCAGGTCGATGACACTCCATCAGAACGTTCTGACAAATCCTCTTGTAAAGAAGGCCAGCATATCATTTGCCTTCCTAATGGCTTGCTTCACCTGCACATTCACTTTCAGTGACTCATGTACAAGGACTCCCAGGTTCCTTTGAGCATCTGCATTCCCCAATCTTTCATCATTTCGGAAATACTCTGCCTTTCTGCTTTTTCTACCAAAGTGGATAACTTCACATTTATCCACATTATATTCCATCTGCCATGTTCTCGCCCACTCACTGAGCCTGTCGAGATCCCCTTGAAGCCTCTTCACATCCTCTTCACAACTGACCCTTCACCCTTGTGCAATCCCTTAGTGCCTCTTGTTATTGTGCCTTTGCCTACTCTAGTGCTCCTATGAAGTATTGACTCAGTGGCTGCAGCATGGGAGTTGGAAGGCTGCTGAGTGTCCATGCGGGAGACTTCAGATGGCCTTGCAGGACGCCCTCAACCAGCTCTGGGCCTGGAAGGCCTGGCTGTAGACTGCACCACCGCAGCATGGACGGCAGCAGTCTGGGCTGGCTGGATGACAGGCAGTGACAAGGGCAATGACAGAGTGACAGTGGTGGGAGCAGGAATGCTGTCATCCTGAGAGAGGACAGCAGCTTTCTGTTCCACTGACCCACTGCCACTCCCCCACGGCAGCACCTCAGCATCACTACCAATCTGCTGGAGCACAGATTGCTGGCCTGCTGCGACAGCGTGAAAGCCCCGGTGGACGGTGGTCGAACCAGCCATGTTGGTAGCAGTCAGAGCTTGCGTGGCATCAAACTGAGACTGCATGAGAGCAGACTGAGAATTGATGCCACCAAGCATAGACTGCATTACAGCACTAAGACGTTGCGTCGCTTCCACCTGTGCTGCAATGGAAGCTGCCAGATCGCCCATCACACGCGGCATCAGGTCTGGGTCGCCACGGTCTCTCTGGGAGTCTACCATCCTGTGCAGACTGCAAATGATGGGCTCCATGGTGTGCGCAGAGCTCTGTGCAATGTTGGAGGTGGACTCCTCCGTGCTCCTTAAAACTGCCGAGAGGCTCTGAGGCACCCTTGCCATTGCACCTATCATCTCCGTGTGCATGCCCATCACCCTTCCTCCAAAGGCCTCCCCAGCGAGGTCCTCATCTGAGTCCTGTGCAGCATAACTTGCACGCGAACTCGCCCTCCAGGGAGCTGGCTCCCGAACTACCCTTTCCCCCTGGCCTTGCTGCGGCCCGCTCGTCCTCGGTGCATCACCCTGTGCAGTGCCCTGGCGAAGTTAGCGCCCAAAGGGGGCGCGACCCAATTTTGCCCCCTAAGACTGCCATTTGGGAATTATTTTGAATGTTTATGTTTTTTCAGTTTTGGTGGAGGTAAGTGAAGCACATTAGTGTTTGCGTTGGTCCAGCAAGATCAAGTGCTTGATAACTAGGCCATTTGTGTGCTATGTGCTTTGAGCTTTGTGTCCCTCTGACTTGAGGGAGCAAAGGTGGGCCCTGTACCAGAAGGAGTGACATGGGTGGGAGCCAGTGATTGATTTGCTGAGGACAAGGGAGAGCCAGGGAACAATTAAACTGGTTAATGACAGGTCAGTTATAATGATGAGTGGAGGGGCAGAAATGAGGTGAAGCTGGGGGAGAGTTTATCTTCTGTGGGTGAATGGTGAGAACAGTGAGATTGGAAGAGCATAGTGGGAAGTTGAGGGTGTTGGTATCTGCAATCCATGCTAAAAGCACACTACTAGCATGGACTGTCAATATTAATCAGGAGCAGGAAACCTGAATAGTATTCAGTTGCTTGGAGATGCTGAAGCCAAATATAAATCTCCATTGTTACCTGGGCTGAGATCAACTAACACAGCAAACACCAGTGATCAACCCTTGGACCTCTCTTAGCCCTACATAGTTATACCATTGTTTAAAATGTACAGTCCAATACAATTGGATTTTGAATGAAAAATCATGGGAACGCACATTCAAATTCTGAATATGTGCTTCTGGTGGAAAAGGCTTTGTGCTGGGTGTGTAATTTCAGAAAATTATCCCTTCTATCTATATCCAGATTTGATGCATCATTCTCAAGTTTCTTCAGCCTATTATGTAGATTTTACTTGTTCTTTTAGGTATATTATTTCAATAACTGGTATACTTCAGTGATTAAATGGTAGTTCTTCTTATATTAATATATGCCCCAACCTCATAGTATTGCCCGATAACTTTTGTTCAAGAAACAAAGGAATATTTTAAATTCTGAGTTAGCTCTGGGCATAGTGGCTGACTTATCTTTAAGATCCCCAAGTTCAATGCAATTAATTTTTAAAATCATAATACAACTCTGTTCAGTTATCAATGTTTTCAGGTTATGTGTGTCAACTATTTATGCTGAGTTAAATTTACAATATGTCAAATGTGATGTTTTAATGTCAACGACTGCCTGTGAAGCTAGCAGGATAGTTCTGCCCTGGAGACCGTTAGTAATCTAAACAAATAGAAACAGCATGTAAACTAGCCACTGTGTGGCACAGTTTGTGGCTATCATTTCAGATTTTAATGTGTGTGTCCTATTTTGTTTGTTGCATAATGTTTCTCCACTTCAAAAGTCTCAAGAATGCAAAGGGGATAAAATTGTCCTGATTGCAGCACAGTCCTGTGGAAACAATGGCCTGGAAATCGGGTGGCACCCTGAAATTGGGCCATTGTATTAAATGGGACACGGTTGAGTGTAAATGACACTTGAATGGGCATTTAAACAGAAAGTACATTCCCTGAATTAACGCAGACATCCTCAATGTTATAAAAAGGAGATATCTCTATGTATACCATTATCTCTGAGTTGCCTTGTAAATTAGATATGTTGACAGCCTATGAATAAACATTTGGCCTTGAAATTCCACTGACAAAATGTATAGCAGAGCAAGACACCCATCTGCACAGGAAAGCAGTACAGGCCTCATCCTAAATTGTAGAGATTGGGACATTTAAATTTTCAGAGTGTGCGGCATGCACCTGTAAGGGTGCACGTGATCACTGGCCATACACAAGTGTGAAAAATTGGTGTAGCACCACGCCGCTCTAGTGGTGAAACAGAAGCCCAGGAAGGGCTGAAGGTGTAAAGTTGGAAATGTTTTAAATGCTCCTGAGCAAGCAAATGCCCTTGTTTAAAAGGTAGCCAGTCTACTCCAGGATCAATTACCTGATTCCGCTGGCATTTTGAGGCCTTTACTAGGCCAATAACAGAACTTACACCTGTTCTCAGCAGGCATGGGTTCTGTTGGGCCTAGCAGGAGATGTGTTTGGTGGAAATTCCAAGGGGAAGCTCTGGAACTCCCCCAGCAACAACCCCTTGATGTGCAGGGTGCGAGCAGAAGAATCAACTGTGGCCCTCCCCCTGGAAAATTGCTGGACCAAAAACATAGGGTGGAATCAAGCTGCAACCTGATTCTGCTCCATTATTTGTTCCCTAGTCAGATCATCTGATGTAAGGGGGCGTGTCTCAGACGGTGCTGGTGCGAGGTTAGGTCTTTGTTGCCTATACTATTGCTTGCTCTGGTCTCCGGCCAGCCTTTTTGCAATAAGCACCTGTGAGTGGTTCGACCCACTCGCCCTTACGGTTCGGTGCAGGGAGCAGTAATGCAGAGAAAAACTCAAATAGACCCGGTTGAATAGTACGAAATGGAAATCTTTATTGCATGGCGTCTAAAATCATAAAATACATATCATAGGCGCAAATCAAAGATAGTACAAGTATACATACATTCATAAAGTTTGGTCTATGGAAATGGAGAACACACGGCACATCGTAGAAAGGGGAACACATTATATCTTAACCTTATTAAAACCACCGTCCCTTAATAATACCTACACTACGTCTAGATTTGTAGGATCGTAAATCATGCTCACCACTCGTTTTACTTCGGAGATTTTTAAAGTGAGGCACTCAGCTCGTTTCGCTGCAGCGCCTGACTGTCACGTGTTTGGAAGGGTCTCTGCACCCCACTTGTTTACTTTTGCTGCTGCGAAAAGCAGGCCAGACTCCCTGTTGTCATGAAGAACTCGACGGACCCAAACCGGATCGTGCAGTAATCCGTAGAATTCAAAGGAAACGGTACATGTAGAAGTTGGTAGAACTCAAAGAAGAGTCCTGTACTTATATTTTTGGGTGCGGTCGGGGTTTACTGACCGTGGCGGCACGTGGAATTTTTCTTCTCGTCTTCTTCTCGTCTTCTTCTCGTCTCGTCTCCTCGGGCCTCCGGGTCCAGACACCGTTTACCGACACTCGGGATGGTGTACCCTGTTACTTGCCCTTGTTGGGGCGGCTCGTACCGATTGAGCTCCACCCAACACTCGAATAACCGACCAGTATGGCTAAGAGTCAAGAGTCAACAAAGTCCAGAGAGAAAATCAAGAAGCTGGCCGTCCAGGAAAGCGATACCAGAGAGATAAGAGTTGAATCAAGAGAATAAGAGTTCAGCAAGTGATCGAGCGAGTCAAGAGAGCGATGGACATTTGTTCTCTATAGTTATAGTGCTGTGTCCACTTATCTCCCGCTCAAATCTTAATGTTTGTCCTTTGTGTAATATTTGGCGCTTAAAACTCCCAGCATGGGGCGATTATCTTCTTTAACGGGTTTCGGTAGCACCTGAAACTGGCCAACTATCCGTTAATGTTTTCCCCATTGATGACCCAGCCAGGATGTGTATGAATCGTCTCCTTGACTGGTTTTGGGGCCCCCGAATACCGACTTAATCACCCGTCAATGTCTCTCTCATTGTAGAGCCGGGGGGGTATTTGTGTATTAATGTGTCTGGATGGGCCTTCGATTGCCCAGTACAATGATTCTTACTGTGCATAGGAAAACGATTCCAGCACTTATATCTTTGCTGTTGTTCCAAATGCAAACGGGTTGCATCCTGTCTTTATCAGTGTTTACCGAGTATGATCCCATCTTATACTGAATGTATATTCGACGCCATTTTGTCTGCCCACTGTGTTTCTGGAAGCTTCTGCCATGATGCTCGGCAGCCATTTTACAGGCTTCTGTGTCCTTTATTATCAGGACAGCATTTCGTTTAATAAAACTAATCAAACTAATCTGCTTCTCTCTTGTTATTTTGAATCACGATAATTGCGAAACTTTACACTGACCAGAGTCCGATCAGAACTTCAGGCCCAAGATGTCAGTTAACACAGAGCAAGAGAATCATGAGTAGAATTGAAAAGCTTATTTGGGAACAAATGCATTAAAGTGAAATCCTATTTAGCTGCATTGCAGTGCTGATGAATCTTAATAAACAGTAGCATTATGTAAAGAAACCATGTCATGCAGCAAGTGATGAAATTCACCAGGTATACTTTTCTGTATTTGTGGCAATGGTAAGGAAGAAAGAAAAAAATCATGTTTTGGCAAATATTGATTTGGAAATAAAACATTTAGAAATTCATGAATTTAACATTTCACCACTGCAGCTTGACATAAAGGTGGAAAAAATAAATTGTCCTTAAGTAATTTTCTTTTACATAGATAACTTATGAAACCCAATGGTGGTGAAATTGATCTTAGACAACAGCACAAAATGGTCAACAGCGAATCGGCAGCACGTTTCATTCTCTGCCTGATTTTCTCTTGCATGAAACCAAGACAAATTTGATGTCCAATAGGTTTCGAAGTTATATTTTATTTTGATATTGGATAAATGGATGAGTTGCTGGGAGAAATACAAGAAAATATGTGTTTCTATGTAACCCCACTATTTAAGAAAGGAGGGAGTGATAAAACGGGGAATTACAGACCAGTTAGCCTGACATCACTAGTGGGGAAAATGCTAGAATCTATTATTAAGGACGTGGTAACAGGGCACTTAGAAAATAATAATAGGATTGGGCAGAGTCAACACGGATTTATGAAAGGAAAATCATGTTTGACGAATCTGTTAGAGTTTTTTGAGGTTGTAACTAGCAGAATAGATAAGGGAAACAGTGGATGTGGTGTATTTGGATTTTCAGAAGGCATTCGATAAGGTGCCACACAAGAGGTTATTAAACAAAATTAGGGCTCATGGGATTGTGTGTAATATTGGGGATTGAGGATTGGTTAAAGGACAGAAAACAGCGAGTAGGAATAAATGGGTCATTTTCGGGTTGGCAGGCTGTAACTAGTGGGGTACCGCAAGGATCAGTGCTTGGGCCTCAGCTATTCACAATCTATATCAATGATTTGGATGAGGGGACCAAATGTAATATATCCAAGTTTGCTGATGATACAAAGTTGGGTGGGAAGGTAAGTTATGAGGAGGATGCAAGGAGGCTTCAAGGGGATATAGGCAGGCTAAGTGAGTGGGCAAGAACTTGGCAAATGGAATATAATGTGGAGAAATGTGAAGTTATCCACTTTGGTAGGAAAAATAGAAAAGCAGAGTATTTTTAAATGGTGAGAGATTGGGAAATGTTGCTGTTCAGAGGGACCTGGGTATCCTTGTACATGAATCACTGAAAGTTAACATGCAGGTACAGCAAGCAATTAGGAAAGCAAATGATATGTTGGCCTTTATTACAAGATGATTTGAGTATAAGAGTAAAGACGTCTTACTGCAATTATATAGGGCCTTGGTAAGACCACACCTGGAGTATTGTGTACAGTTTTGGTCTCCTTACCTAAGGAAGAATATACTTGCCATAGAGGGAGTGCAACAAAGGCTCACCAGACTGGTTCCTGGAATGGGGGGATTGTCCTATGAGGAGAGACCGAGTAGACTAGGCCTATATTCTCTAGAGTTTAGAAGAATGAGAGGTGATCTCATTGAAACATACTGGCCCTGAAATTCGTCTCTCCGGCTTGCCGCGGGGGTAAGGATCGCGCGCGCACTTACCTACCGCGCTTGCCATTGTGTTTTGGGCCCACGGGAACTTCAGCTCCTGGGCCTGCTCCAAGTGCCAGCGCGCAGTGCTTGCGTGTCCCAGGGGCGCAGTTAGTGCGATGCGTCCCCTGGGATCACGTGGGCCATAGAGAGCCAATGGCAGCAGACCATCTTTCATTCATAGATTTGACAGGAAGACCTGTCAAATCTGTGAATTGAAATCGGCCCCAAAAGAACACCTAAACTTAAAATAATTTTTTTTAAAAACCCATCACATTTATAAAATAAATATAGTTAAATAAATTAACTACTTTAAACAAAAATTTACATTTTTGAAAAAATTAAAATACTTTTTAACACTGTTAAAAATAAACTTACCTTTCTTTAAAGTATCTAAAAAAGATAAACCTGTTGAAAATGTTTTTAAATTATACTTAATTAACCACTTACCTTGTTGAAAACGGCTTATGCGCCTCCTTTTTAAATGTGCAGGTTCTTCAATACTTACCCTCCCGTAGAAACCTGAAAAAAACCCTAAGTTTGCTGCGTGCGCGCAGCCTCTAGCGCACACGCAGTTCACCTATGAACCGCCCCCTTCACCAGACCGGAAGATCCGGTTTCCCGCACATGCACAGTGCATGCAGGAAACCGGCACTTCAGGATGCCTTACGGGTGAGTACACAGTGCGTACTCACCCGGCAAGAGCCAAATTTTTGGCCCACTAAATTCTTACAGGGCTTGACAGGGTAGATGCCGGGAGGATATTTCCCCTGGCTGGGGAGTCAAGAACCAAGTGTCCGAGTCTCAGAATAAGGGGTCGGCCATTTAGGACTGAGATGAGGAGAAATTTCTTCACTCAGAGGGTGGTGAATCTTTGGAATTCTGTACCCAAGAGGGCTAGACAGTCCATTATAAGCTTTTTGCATCATACGAAGCATCAACAACCTCACACTGCAGGCCAAGGTGAGTGAAGGCTTCAGCAGATGTCATATCTCACCCTCTCTACCACAAGCCTCACACACTGCTCAATGCACCACACCCCCAGCACTCACCCACCAATATATCTCTGCCTATCTCCACTCACACCTCACAATCAGAGCTTCACTTCACCCTCACAACCTTACTACTGCTACAACACTCACACCCACATCTCACACCTTGCATACACTGACAGCTATTCAGCTATGACTGGCACATCACCCAAACACATTGGCCCACACTCACTCACACACTTCCCTTTCTCTTACAGGCTAAGGCCACAAACAATCACCGGGAGCAGCGGCAGACAGGCGGAGGTCAAGCCGCGATACAGGCCTTGAGCCAACTGGAGGAGGGAGTGCTCAACATCATTGGACGGGAAGTCACCAAGGCCATGGCAACGGGTGAGGTTGAGGCCCTTGGGGACAACAACGGTCTGCTCATTCCTAATCCTTTTTCTCACATCCCATTTCCCCCTCATCCCACAATCTCTTCTCACTTACAAGCTGCTGATGCTGTATGCATGCATATCTTGCTTCCCCCATCCCCTCCCCTTACAATAACCTGACTCTTGTGCCTGTCTGCTTTCAGACAATCAAGACCAAGCACCAGTCCCATCTGTCCCCGAGGCGATGGAGGAGAGTGAGGGGGGAAAAGAAGAAGACACAGCGTCACAGCATCTGTCAGTCGCAAACACCAGCTCAGAAACTGGCACTGAGCCTAATTTAGAGGGTAGTGTCGAAGCGGGATCTGCACAGGGTGAGGCACCGGGCACGAGTGGCTGCAGCAAGGCCAGGGGAAAAGGGTAGCTCCGGGGCCAGCTCCCCAGAGGGTGAGTTCACGTGCGAGTTCTGCTGCACAGGACTCAGAGGAGGACCTCGATGGGGCGGCCTTCAGAAGAAGGATGATGGCCATGCACACCGAATTGTTCGGTGCAATGGCAAGCCTGCCAGAGAGCCTCTTAGCAATGTCAAGGAGCATGGAAGAGTCCGGCTCCAACAGTGCACGAGGCTTTGCGCAGAGCTTGGAGCCCATGATTTCCAGGCTGGAAATGATGGACAACTCCCGGAGAGAGTGTGCCAACCCAGACATGATGCTGTGTGTGATGGGCGATGTCGCAGCTTCCATTGCAGCACAGGTGGAAGCGACCCATCGTCTTAGTGCTACAGCAGAAGCGTAGACTGCTGTCCTGCAGTCTCAGCTTGCTGCCACGCAAGATCAGACTGCTCTCAGGCAATCTCAGCTTGCTGCCACCCAAGCTCAGACTGTTGCTATCTTGGCTGAGTTTACCACTGTTGACTGGGGCTTGCAGGGTTTTGCAGCAGGCCAGCAATCTGTACTCCCAATGCTGAGACGTCGCCCTGGGGGAGTGGCAGTTGGTCTGTGGAGCAGGACCCTGCTGTTCTCTCTCTCTCTCTCTCTCTCTCTCGAGATGACAGCATTCCTGCTTCTACCACTGCCACTCTGCCATTGCCCTTGCTGCTGCCTGTCAGCCAGCCAGCCCAGACTACTTCTGACCATGCCAAGGTAGTGCAATCTATGGCCGGGCTTTCTAGGCCCAGTGCTGCTCGAGGTCGTCCTGCAAGGCCATCTGACGTCTCCCCCACAGAAACGCAGCAGCCTTCCACCAGCCATGCTCCAGCCACTGGGGGAGCACTTCGTAGGAGCACCAGATCAGGAAAGGGCACCCGAACAACGGGCACTAACGGATTGCTCAAGGGTCATTGGTTGATATTGTATGTGTAAATTGATTGTAGATAAATTTAATAATTTTGTTTGGAACCTTTTGTGGTGGCTCTCATTTCAGCTTTGTACCCAGGAGGACGCTGTGATATTCCGTGACACAGGGATGGCATGATGGGAACATGGTGAGCAACGGGGATCTGGGGTTTCATTCACTGGAATCAGAGTCTGATGAGACATTCAGCCAGTCCGGAAGGGGGATTGGCTGCCTGCCTCCTCCCTTCCTCCTCGCCTGGTGTAGAGAGCCTGTATGATCTCCCGGATGCAGCACTGTGAGATGTCAGCTATGCCTGGTGCTTCAGACTGGAAGGATCTGCTGGCGAAGGAATTGAGGGTCATGGTGACTGTGACTTTTTTTTATTCATTCATGGGATGTGGGCGTCGCCGGCAAGGCGCCCATCCCTAATTTCCCTCGAGAAGGTGGTGGTGAGCCGCCTTCTTGAAAACAACTGAGTGACTTGCTAGGCCACTTCAAAGGAGTTAAGAGTCAACCACATTGCTGTGGGTCTGGAGTCAGATATAGGCCAGACCAGGTAAGGATGGCAGATTTCCTTCCCTAAAGGACATTAGTGAACCAGATGGGTTTTTAACAACAATCCAGTAGTTTCATGGTCACCATTACTGATACTAGCTTTTTATTCCAGATTTTTTATTATAATTAACTGAAGTTTAAGTTCCTCAGCTGCTGTGATGGGACTTGAATTCAAGTTTCATTATTCCAGGCCTCTGGATTACTAGTCCAGTAACATAACCACTATGCTACCATACTGCCATTGGGAGAGCCGTGATCGCCCTGCTCTCAGGCTGCAGGTCTGGTTGCAGGAGATGGCACAGTTCTGTAACTACCTCCTTGCTGAAGCGGAGCCTCCTAATACACTGCTCCTCGCTTTAGTGGATATAAGAGAAGTGCTCTTGGAAGACCCTAGGTGGGTAAGGCCTCCTGCTGAGAGCCCTCCTGGCCCTCCTCCTCCTCCTTCTGCGCGCATCTTCTCCTCTTCTTCGCTGCTTCTGCTCCCTCTCTTGAAGATCCTGGAGCACGAGTTCGACTGCCAGTAGAGCCCCCATGACTGTGAGCAAGTGTTGTGAGCAGAAGCCTTTAAATAAGAATGAATGACTTCTCCACTTGCAACAACACTCCCTGTCACCTTAGGACCTTGAAAGAAGTTTATAAAGCTGCTGGAGTTGCAGAAAGTTCCACAGAGCCAGTCATACTGCAGAAATATATCAGCTGCAAGTTGTTGCTGATGATCCCTTTAAATAACGCTGCTGGAGCCTCCTTCCTGCTTGTCAACATTTGCTCAGCTCATTGCACTTAAGGCATGCCGGTAAGTGGAGCTGCAAAGTTGAAAATGACAGATAGGGCATCAAGTGAGCTTTGCACACTCATTGACATCATGA
Source organism: Squalus acanthias (assembly GCA_030390025.1). NCBI lineage: Eukaryota > Metazoa > Chordata > Chondrichthyes > Squaliformes > Squalidae > Squalus > Squalus acanthias. The sequence continues at coordinate 100,921,004 of CM059426.1, read as the reverse complement.
TCTGCATAATCTACATAACTTTCGCGTGTGCAGACATCAGCAGCGCTGCCTCCCAGCCGAAAATGGCGGCGGGCAGAACTGCGGTGGCCGACATTTTTCCCCCCGAATTTGGTGGTAACGAGTGGAATAATAAAGAATCCAAGAGGGAAACTAGAAAAGTGGAAGCAAGAGAATAAAGAAGTTGAGGAGGAAGCTGCGGCTCACATCATGAGCTGACCAATAGCCTGACCAGGAATCATGCTGTGGATACTCAGTCGTTGAGTATATTCAAGACAGAAATCGATAGATTTTTGAATATTAAGGGAATCAAGGGATATGGGGATAGTGCAGGAAAGTGGAGATGAGGTAGAAGATCAGCCATGATTGCACTGAATGGCAGAGCAGGTTCGAAGGGCCGAATTGCCAACTCCTGCTTCTATTTCTTATGTAAACCCCTGCATTTTTAGCCCTATGAACCTTATGTTATGTGGCTATGAACGTTAGTCAGGCAGTGCAATAATATTTACAACTGTTTAAAAAAACCCTATAAAGTAAAATAGTTTACTCTTATTAGGGAATCAGAGATCATGGAATCTTGATTACATGCATCAAAAACAGTTCTTAAGGGAACCTGAGAGATGCTCAAAAATAAACTTGTGTATACTGGGACATAAATTCAATTAACCTTTTAGCTGTGCCTTTCACTGTCCCTGATATGCAGTTCTTCCTTGCCTGGGAGTACATTGCAATAATTACTAGAATAATTCAGAGTCTAAGGGGAAAAAAAACCTCTCTCATAGTTTAATTGTTCCACGGGGTGCTTAATTTTCAGTATCAGCCTGTCAACTTAATTACCTTGTGGTCGCTGGACACTAGGCACTAAAACATTTCTCTTCACACATGTCATGGCAAATGGCTGTCTCTGGATCATTATATTAGTATAACTCTACAGCATTCTAATGTTCTCAATATCAGCACTTACAGTGTGGGAAAGAGGGTGGCAAAAAGGTGAGGAGAGTGCTGTGCTAGTGTAGATGATGAGAGTGTTTTAACAGGGCAGCCTGTGGTCACTGCTCTAACAGCTTACAAAATGTACCTCAACACTGTTATTTTAGTTTTTGCTTGGAATGTCTTTTGACTACTTGCCCTTAACAGGACTTTAGTCCATTCTTTATTCACTTCTTTCAGTTATCGAAAGTATAAAGTCAGTGTTTAGTCTAAATAGAAGGGTACCATTTGCGTTCCGGAGACGTGCAATGATGTAATGTAACCTTCTGATGTCGTGTGTTTACTCAGCCTGAGTCAAGCTTAATTGTGCACCTATCACCTTTACTTGTGATGTTTCTCTAGCATCGTGATCAAACTGTACATTTTAATTCCTTTGGACTATTTCTTATTAGGTTTAATTCTCTGTTACTTTTTCCTTTTTCTACCAATTCAGATGTCCATAGTTATAAAATTCCAGGGGATTCAGCCTGTTTTCTTCAAATCTTCTGACCCAATTCTATCAATTTGGCTTTGTTCTTTCATGGGGAACATAATACCAATCATCATATGTATTAACTGAAAACCTTTTTTCCATACTTTATATGAATGTTTACATTCCCCAGTCATTCAGTATTTGCCTTTAACTGACAAGTCAATATGGTTAGAGATGAAAGAATAAAAAGGCAGAAAGAAAATACTGCAGATGCTGGAAATCTGACATAAAAACAGAAAATGCTGGAGATACTCAGCAGGTCAGGCATCATCTGTGAAGAGAGAAACAGAGTTAATGTTTCAGGTCGATGACCTTTCGTCAGAACTGGAAAAAAGCAGGAAATGTAACAGATTTTTAAGCAAGTTTAGGGGCTGGGAAATGGGGGAGGGGATGAAAGAACAAAAGGGAAGGTCTGTGATAGAATAGAAGGCAGGAGAGTTTAAGAGACATTAAGAGATATTCAAGGCAAAAGGAGATGGTAATGGGACAGGTTAAGAAACAAAGGATGGCTCTCGATGAAGTGTAAATTGCGCTGGCAGAATGAAAGACAGCTGCCATGTGGGAGAGAAGAACAGAAGTGTGGATAAAAAATATATATACGATAGGGGCCGGGTTATGATCTGAAATTGTTGAACTCAATGTTGAGTCCAGAAGGCTATAAAGTGCCTAATCGAAAGATGAGGTGCTGTTCCTCGAGCTTACGCTGAGCTTCCGTGGAACAATGCAAGAGGCCGAGGACAGTGAGGTCTGAGTGGGAGTGGAGCGGTGAATTAAAGTGACAGGCGACCGGAAGCTTGACTCAGGCTGAGTAAACACACAACATCAGAAGGTTACATTACATCATTGCACGTCTCCGGAACACAAATGGAACCCTTCTAAGAGTTGTACTACAGATCTGCTAATTGTGGGAGGAAAATGAAAGAAAAAATCTTTAGACAGTTTATAGAAACGAGTAGCAATAACAAAATTATTAATCTAGGAAATTTTAATTGGCTACTCATTCTTTGGGTCAGGGAAGGAATAAATGTATAAAAGGGGAATGGAATTTCTAAAATCTGTACAGGACTCTTTCCTCATACCTACAAGTAGAGCGACATTGCAAGATCTAGTTATAGAGTGACAAAATAAATTGAGTAGATGATTTAAATGTGGGTGAGCCCCTCAGGAGTAGTGATCATAATATAATGGGCCAAAAATTGATGCCGCTACGCGAGAGTACGCACTGTGTACTCTCCCGTATTCTCTCTCCAATTGCCGGTTTTCTGCATGCACTGCGCATGCGCTGAAAACCGGCACTTGGTCTTTGGAAAAGGGGGCGGTTCCTCGGTGCACCGTGTGCGCGCTACAGGCTGCGCGCACGCTGTGCACTTAGTGCTTTGGACGCGCAGGTAAGGACGGAAGATTTTAGAAATGAAAAAAGGAGGAGTAAGACCCACTTTTAACAAGGTAAGTAGTGAAATAAGTATTATTTTGAATTTTTTTTAACAGGTATATCTTTTTTAGAGACTTTAAAGACAGGTAAGTTTATTTTTATAACTTTTTAAAAGATTTTAAATTTTTTCAAAAATTTAATTTTTTATTTAAAATGGTTAATTTATTTAACTATACTTATTTTATTAATGTGATGGTTTTTTTTTAATTTAATTGAGGTTTAGCTGTTATTTTGGGGGGGTGTAAGATTCATAGCTTTCACAGCACGTATGTGAAACTTATGAATGGAAGATGGTGTGCTGCCATTGGCTCTAACTGAGTCACGTGATCCCACAGCTCGCACGAATTCACTACGCCGGTGGAATACGCAAGCACTGCCCAGCTGATGTCTAGAACATCAAGTTCGTGCGAGCTGGATCTGAAAAAGCCAACGCGGAGTGAGAGATCGCGCCTGCTCCTTACCCCCGCGGGAACAGAGCGAGATCAATTTCTGGGCCAATAAGTTTTACAGCCCAAATAGAAAGGAAAAACATTAGTAGAAAAATAAAGTATATTCAGAAAGGTGGGGAGTGAACTAGCAGTGGTGAGGTAGAAAGAGATATTTAAAAAAGGAGATTGCTAAGTTGTAGAATGAATATATATATACCATATAAAAAGGAGATTGCTTCAAGATTCAGAATGCTAAGGATAAATAAAGAGGTCAAAAGCAAACTAAACCTGAAGAAGAGGGCATATGGGGCCAATATGCATGATACAAATAAGAGAGAATATAAGAAAATAAGGAAAAGGATTAAGAGAGAGATAAGGAAAGTAAGGAGGATGATAAATTATTATCCAAAAATATGAAAAGAAAACAGTAAAGTAGTGTACAAAATATATCAGTAGAAAGAGAATTATTAAATGCAAGGAGAGGATAGTGAGTTAGAGGATAAATGGAAATTGATGGGGGATACTTAAAAATACTTTGCTTCAGTGTTTACATAAGAGGATATTGGGGAAAAGGCAAATCCTTTATTGGTTTAAAACAAGATGAGATATATTATAATAAATAAAAATAAACTATTAGAGAAGTTAGTCAACTACAGGAGGATACAGGAAACTTTCGTTTATCCGGCACCCAAATATCCGGAATTCTCGCTTAACCGGCAAAAATCATCCTCCGAAAACTCCTCTCAAATAACTGGCAATGTTGCCGAGTCGCAGTCGAGTCTCCGCGAACGCCGAGTGCTCCGAAAACTCCTCTCAAATAACCGGCAATGTTGCCGATCCCGAGTCCGAGTCCGCGAACGCCAATTTAGTCAGTAGGGGTACTTTTCAAAAGTGCCACTAGGCCTCCTGGCGCTGTCGGAAGTCCGAAACACTACAGTAGCAGGAGTTGATTCTCCTGTGCTGCCTGGAGTCTCTTTGTTAAAAATAGCCTCGGTAGATATAACTCTCCGTTATCCGGTACTTTCGATAAACCGGCACCACGCCGGTCCCGTCGATGCCGGATAAACGAAAGTTTCCTGTAAAATGCAAGATCCTGACAGGCACATCCAAGGATACTGAGGGAAATAGGAGAAGAAATAGCAGTGACCCTTGAAATTATATTTTGAATTCCATTGAAATTTGATGTGTGCTGGAGGGCTGGGGAGCAGACAAGGTAATATTAAGACAAGGCAATATTAATTTTCAAAAAGAGAGACAGAGCTAGACTGGATAATTACAGGCCTGTTCAACATCTGTAGGGAAAATTTGAAATCTTTAACGAAAGATAAAATTGTTAAATATTCTAGATTTAGAGAAAATAAGTAGAAGAGTCAACATGGATTTCAGAAAAATCTATTGGAGTTCATAAAGGAGGTGACAGAGATGGTGGATGAGGGAATTCAGTGGATGTGGTGCACATGGATTTTCAGACAACGTTGACAAAGTACTACACAAGAGACTATTGGAGAAGGTTAAGGGGTATGGAATTAGAGGAAGGGTAAAAAATTGGATTAAAAACTAGTTACAAGTGAGGAAACAGAGAGGGGTTAAGAGCAGTTTCTGAGAGTGGTTGGAAATGGGTGTGGTGTTCTACAGGGTTCTGTTCTGGGACTGTTCACTGTGTCCATCAATGATTTGGATATATGACTAGAGGGAGTGGTATCCAAAATTGTAGATCATACTATAATAGGAGGCATAGTAAATGATTCTGAAGACTAAAGGTAGCTGCAAAGGAACTTTGATAAGATGGTGGAATTGGCAAAGAAGTGGCAAATATCAATAAATGTAGGATAGAAAGAGAAAGAAAGAATTTGCATTTATATAGCTCCTTTCACTATGTCCCAAAGTGCTTCAGAGCCAACAAAGTACTTTTGAAGTGTAATCACTATTGTAATGTAGGTAAACATGGCAGACAATTTGCACACATCAAGGTCCCAGCAATGAGATAAATGATCAGATTATCTGTTTTAGTGATGTTGGTTGAGGGATAAATATTGGTCAGGACACTGGGGAGGACCCCCCCTGCTCATCGTCAAATAGTAGCATGGAAACTTTTACGTCCACCCAAGAGGGGAAATGGGGTCTCGGTTTAACATCTCGTCTGAAAGATGGCACCTCTGTAGTGCACCGCTCTTTCAATACTGCACTGAAGTGCTGGCCTTGATTATAAGCTTAAGTTTCTGGAGTGGAACATGAACCCACGATCTTATGACTCCGTGGTAAGATTGTTACCGCTGTGCCAAGGCTGATATATTTTGGTAAAATTAAAGATAATAATTATATTTTGAATGAGAAGAAGCTGAGTGATTTGGGGGTTCAGATTCATAAGGCATTAAAAGTAGCAAGTCGATATGGCCATAAAAATGCTAATGGTAAACTCAATTTAATGCAAGAGGTATAGAATATTAAAGTCAAAATGTAACGATGAATATATATAATACATTAGTTGGAGTACACTGTGCGGTTTTGGGCTCCACACTATAGGAAGAATGTTGAGGCAATAGAGAAAGTACAGTGAAGATTCACTAGTGTGCGGCTGGTATGAAGAAATACAAATACAACAAAAGACTTGGAGAATTAGAGCTGTTTGAGTAGAACAGTGTAGATTATGGGATGATTTCATAGAGATTTTTTAAAATTATGAAGATGTGGGACAGACCATTTCCAGTGATTGAGGAGTCTAGATAAAGTGGATGTAGATATAAAATTCAATGTAAGAGTCTTGGGACAGAGCGTAGGAATATCTTTTTACAAAGAGGATTTTCAGACAGTGAAATGCACTACCACAGATGCTGTTTGAGGGAGAGCCCACTTCAACTTTTAAAAATAGGCTAGATAGACAGTTGAAGGAAAGGGGAATGAAGAGAAATGGGAACATGGTGGGCATTTGGGATTAGGACTACTAATGAGAGGTGATCTAATTGAAACATACAAAATTCTTACAGGGCTTGACAGGGTAGATGCAGGGAGAATGTTTCCCCTGGCTGGGGAGTCTAGAACCAGGGGTCACAGTCTCAGAATAAGGATTCGGCCATTTAGGACTGAGATGGGGAGAAATTTCTTCACTCAGAGGGTGGTGAATCTTTGGAATTCTCTACCCCAGGGGGCTGTGGAGGCTCAGTCGTTGAGTATATTCAAGACAGAGATCAATAGATTTTTGAATATTAAGGGAATCAAGGGATATGGGGATAGTGCAGGATAGTGGAGATGAGATAGAAGATAAACCATGACCTTATTTAATGGCAGAGCAGGCTCAAAGGGCCAAATGGACTACTCCTGCTCCTATTTCTTATTTTCTTATGTTCTTATGCACTGTTAATGTGGAATATAAATATCAACACAGACTGTTTGGGCTGAACAGACTATTTCCATGTTGTAGTAATTTCTATGTAATTCTATGTAATGTAGGTGCTTCCTCTTTCAGTCACTTGTCTTTCATGGGCTTTGAGCAAAAGTTTTTATTAAAACAAGTTTGAGTGCCTTAGATGAAGTCGAGCATTTGAGGAATGTCTCCCAGGTGGCATGAGACAGATCTGCTGGTAGCACCCTGTTAAAGTGGAGGAATTGTTTTTCATGCTCTGTATGCAAGTCACTTTTGTGAGGGTAAGTGGCAACATATAATAAAAGATAGTCAATGAACTTCTAAACTCTCAGTGCAGTGAGGAGGACTTGTGTCACAAAGTCATATCAGCGTGTTAACAGTATGTTGGTGACCATGGTGCCCGAGAAAGAGAAGAGATAATGGCTGGTGTCCCGTGGCTGCAGTGTGTACCATCTATCTACAAGATGCACTGCAGCAACTCGCCAAGGCTTCTTCGGCAGCACCTCCCAAACCCGTGACCTCTACCAGCTAGAAGGACAAGGGCAGCAGGTGCATGGGAACAACATCACCTCCAAGTTCCCCTCCCAGTCACACACCATCCTGACGTGGAAATATATCGCCGTTCCTTCATCGTCGCTGAGTCAAAATCCTGGAACTCCCTCCCTAACAGCACTGTGGGAGTACCTTCACCACACGGACTGCAGCGATTCAAGAAGGCAGCTCACCACCACCTTCTCAAGGGCAATAAATGCTGGCCTTGCCAGCGACGCCCACATCCCAGGAATGAATAAAAAAATATACTATTCCCATGTTACACGGGTGATGCCCTACTCCAGCACCTAGATAATATTTTGACTTACAGATTTATAACTTCTTTTGAAATGAAGCCTTCAGCAATTACAAATTGTCACCTGGCAAGTTATTTGATAGTAAAACAGATGTTGTTTTATTTCCCAATTAGGGTAGTTTTAAACAGGATTGTACACGTGTTTACTTGTGTTTGTGTGTGTATGTCACTATCCAAATAATCTGAATCATGAGTTACAGCTGGCTCAGCACTATACAGGACTGGTGGGTGTAAGTACAAGGTCAGTATTGTTTCTTCAGCACAACTGTCCATGTGCAATTTGGGGGCCAGTATTGTGACCTTCTGGAGAAATACATACATCAATTAAATTAATGTAACAATGAACGCAAATAACTGACACGCTGCATCATTGATGCAAAATCATTTGATATCAGTTGATATTCAATAAATATCTGAATCTTATATATAGAACTTGGAAAACGATCAGGCTAATTTTAACCTAACCTACACGGTGGAAAACATACGATCTGGTCAACCGCCCAAAGTCAATGGAAAGTAAAATCGAGCGGTGTATAAACCAGGCAGCCAATCTGATCACCTCAATTTCTACTGGCTGAATTAGGTTAAAGTTACCCCCATAATATGTCTATTAAAATAAAGTAGTTTGGAACATAAACCCACAGTTAGTTTGGTTCTAATCAGAAGCTCTGTAACACTGACAGAAGTTCAGCCAAAGAGACAAGTTTTTTATTGGTTCTTTCTCACTTTAAACAGACTTGCTTGTAGGTGTGAACAGCTTGACATTGCTATCAGTCTGGGAATTTTCTTAAAATATTGTCACAGTTTCTGTTGACTGTTGGCAAGTCGGTGATGTTCCACCGAGATTGAAATACATTTGATTTATTGAAGCCATCTGTGAATTAGGTGATGACATGTGTTGTGCAGTGCTTTTGCAATAGTTTGCAAGAAGGTGTTCACTCACTAAATTGCCTTTTGGCAGTAATACAAAGGAATAGATAGTATTTTGACTTACAGATTTATAACTTCCTTTAAAGTGAAAGTTTCAGCAGTCACAAATTATCATCTGGCAAATCACTTTATAGTAAGACAGATGTTGTTCTATTTCCCATTCTGGGTAGTTTCAAACAACAGTGTATGTGTATGCATGGACTGGACAATGTCATGAAATACAAACTTGGAAATTCCAAAATACGCACAAATTGGGAAAAAAACAGTGCGATGCAGCTGCACTTGTAAGGGCGTTTATTCCTGATTATTCAGGATTTGAATTGTACTAACTATTCACCCAGTTATTCGGCTGCCTGTGGGAGTGTTTGCATGTGGAGCACAGCTGGCTGGAATTTAATGCAGGTTCCAGCAGACATTTAAACAGCTGCATTTTTGCCTGCAGGACAAGGGGAAGGGCTTAGAGCTGCCAAATCCTTGTACCACGGAGAGTTCTTACCCATGCATGTGCAGTTTCACAGATGCTGCACTTGACATCAATCTGAATGAAGTGTACCAAAAGGAGCCTTGCCCTCTTTGGTACCCTCCACAGAAAAGAGTGCGCAACCACGACTGGCAGGAGATAAATGGCATGCTGCTGGGAGTCAGAAACACCCAGAGGACCTGACTGCAAATGTGCCATGAAGAAGGTACACCTGAGAAAAGCTACCAAGGTAAGTCTCCCTTACAGCATACTATATACCAGTAACTGCATGAGGTATTCTAGTCAAAAATATGTTTCTTCAAAACTTGTTGCACTTTTACATACAAAGTATTCATGCAGCCATGTCGCCCTTTGAATAATACCAGGCATGACTACCCTAAAGCAGAGCATAAATACAAGCTGCAACTTACAATTGAAACTGTTAAGAGGCTTAACATAGCATATCTTTCCAACACAGCCTAACTGCATAATGCATATCCTTTTCTGGTACATAGAATGGGCTACAGGAGGGTGCTTCTGTATATTATATGGGGTTTGAAACTTGCAGCATAAGACTACTTCTCACCTTGCAGGAGAAGATCGCTCATAACAGAAGGGAACAAATTCAAACTGGAGATGGGCCTAGAAATTTCAAGCCCTTGACCATCTTTGAAGAGGTCATGCTGAAGCTGATTGGCTCTGAGAACACAAAGGGTGTGAAAAGGACCTGCACATTCAGCATGCAGGAACCACATAATGGCTTCATGCTGTCATTTGTTCCTTGTCACATTTCATTTGCCACAAGGCAAATACATTGGATAATTATTTGAAAAGAAGGAATATAAAAGCACATGGAGCAAGGGGACAGTAAGCAGCTCCAGTTGAAGACTGGCATCAGCAACAGTGCAATAGGTTGAATACCCTCGTTCTGAAGCTCACGTTTTGGTTGTACTGTACACCTAAGGAGCAGTATATGGGTCCATAATTCATTAATGACCTAAACAAGTCTCAACAAGCAAAAATCAGATTTTCTTTTTTCTATCCTTTTTCTCTTCTTTGGAGGAGGAACAACATAAGGTTAGAAATGGGGATGTTCGCTGATGACTGCACAGTGTTCAGCGCCATTCACAACTCCTCAGATAATGAAGCAGTCCATGCCCGCATGCAACAAGACGTGGACAACGTTCAGGCTTGGGCTGATAAGTGGCAGGTAACATTCGCGCTACAGATGTGCCAGGCAATGACTATGTCCAACAAGCGAGAATCGAACCACCTCCCCTTGATATTCAAAGGTATTACCATCGCCAAATCCCCCACCATCAACATCCTGGGGGTCACCATTGACCAGAAACTTAACTGGACCAGCCACATAAATACTGTGGCAACAAGAGCAGGTCAGAGGCTAGGTATTCTGCGGCAAGTGTCTCATCTCCTGACTCCCCAAAGCCTTTCCACCATCTACAAGGCACAAGTAAGGAGTGTAATGGAATACTCTGCACTTGCCTGGATGAGTGCAGCTGCAACAACACTCAAGAAGCTCGACACCATCCAGGACAAAGCAGTTTGTTTAATTGGCACCCCATCCACCACCTTAAACATTCACTCCCTCCACCTCCGGCATACCATGGCTGCAGTGTGTACCATCTACAAGATGCACTGCAGCAACTCGCCAAGGCTTCTTTGGCAGCACCTCCCAAACCCGCGACCTCTTCCACCTAGAAGGACAAGGGCAGCAGGCGCATGGGAACACCATCACCTCCAAGTTCCCCTTCAAGTCACACACCATCCTGACTTAGAAGTATATCGCCGTTCCTTCATCGTCGCTGGGTCAAAATCCTGGAACTCCCTACCTAACAGCACTGTGGGAGTATCTTCACCACACGGACTGCAGCGGTTCAAGAAGGCAGCTCACCACCACCTTCTCAAGGGCAACTAGGAATGGGCAGTAAATGCTGGCCTTGCCAGTGATGCCCAGATCCCAAAAGCGACTAAAAAAAAACTATAGGGCTACAATATGCAAAGCCTATTGGTCCTTTAATGCTTTCTACTGACATTAAAAACCATTTTACATGTATGTTTTCAATAAAATTATCAAAGGCAGAAATGGCAGACCATTCATTGTTTTAGTACTTTGTTGTTTTCCATATTTTCAATAGCAATAGAAACCCAAATTCAGAAAATGAAATATTGCACTAGGGTATCAGGATGTCAGTTGAACAATCCATCCATTTGAATGTAGCTTGATGAGTTCCATAATCTATTTAATTGTAGAAAAGTCTACAGTTATATGTATGGAGTTAGGAGAGAGATACTGACCCCAAAATTGCACAACTATGCTGGCGGACTCCCGAATGAAGTATGGCAGCAAATTTAGCCATGACCTGGATAAATCAGGTCCTAGTCTAATACTGATGTTTCTGAAATGGCCTTATGGAGGTGGAGTCCATAGAATCATAGACATTTATGGCACAGAAGGAGGCCATTCGGCCCAGCATGTCTGTGCCGGCCAAAAAAGAGCTATCCAGCCTAATCCCACTTTCCAGCTCTTGGTCCGTAACCTTGTAGGTTACAGCACTTCAAGTGTATATCCGAGTACTTTTAAATGCAATGAGGGTTTCTGCCTCTACCTCCCTTTCAGGCAGTGAGTTCCAGAACCCCACCACCCTCTGGGTGAAAAAAATTCCCTTTAACTCCCTTTTAACCCTTCTATCAATGACTTTAAATCTATGCCCCCTGGTTATTGACCTCTCTGCTAAGGGAAATAGGTCCTTCCTATGCACTCTACCTAGGCCCCTTATAATTTATATACCTAAATTAAATATCCCCTCAGCCTCCTTTGTTCCAAAGAAAACAAACATAACCTTTCCAATCTTTCCTCATAACTAAAATTCTCCACTCCTCGTTCCCTTGTTTTTGGGGTGCGTGACCTCTTTAAGGGGCTGCGTGACCGATTCACCGTTTTGTGCATTGAAAAAGTCTGTCCTGGACTGCGCGGGACCAGCAGAGAGGTGCATGTCTGCACACCTTATAGGGAACGTTGGTCCTGGCAACATCCTCGTAAATCTCCTCTGTACCCTCTCTAGTGCAATCACATCTTTCCTGTAATGTGGTGACCCGAACTGTATGCAGTACTTTAGCTCAAGCCTAACTAGTATTTTATACAGTTCAAGCATAACCTCCCTGCTCTTATATTCTATGCCTCGGTTTATAAAAGAAAGTATCCCGTATGCCTTCTTAACCACCTTATCTACCTGTCCTGCTACCTTCAGGGATCTATGGACATGCACTCCAAGGTCCCTCTGTTCCTCTACACTTCTCAGCATCCTACCATTTATTATGTATTCCCTTTCCTTTTTAGCCCTCCCCAAATGCATTGGGCGAAAAATTCGGTTGGCTTGCACCTCCTGTTAGCGCCCTAAAAGCAACTAGTGCCCGGGCGCGGCGATGCTTACGCAACTCGCAAAATTGATTAGAGATTTTGCGGCGGCACAAAAGTTTACCGCCTCGATCTCCTGCGCCCGCAGATCGTGACATCAGTTGAGCGTGCAACGCCCTGTTGGCGCCCCGGACCGGATATTGAGTGGCGCCCCCCTCCTTTCCGCCTGGCGCAAGCAACAACAGGGAGACTGGAACGTTTCCCAGTCGGTGAGGGGCTGGGGGAGCGCTATTTAAAGGCGGCCTCTTCCTGGCTTTTTCTGTGGTAGACATTTTTGCACCACTCATTCTGACAGAGAGAGAGATTCTGAGAGAGAGAGAGAGACTTCTGCATAGAGTCAACGCTGTGTGAAGTAGTTTTGGCTACTGAGCATCACTTTGCAGGTACTTTTGGATTTGACCTTCATTACTTCGATTGCCAAGAGACTGTGGGGGCTGCACTGATTCGGGGCGTCATCCTGCGCCTGCAGAATTGGAGGCAACAGAGATGCAGAGAGAGAGTGGCAATCATGGCCAGATGGAGGAGGGCCAACAGGCCTCTGCACAGGAGACCTTACCCTCCAAGGGTATTCCAGGAACAATTCTCCTACATTAATTTGTCTGAGGAGCAGTGTTTGCGCAGGCTGCGCTTCAGCAAGGAGGTGTTCACTGAGCTCTGCCATCTGCTGCAGCCAGATCTGCAGCCTCAACTGAGGACCAGGACGTCTCTGTCGGTGGCAGTGAAGGTCACAGTGGCTCTGAACTTTTATGCCACCAGCTCCTTTCAAGCAGCTACTGGGGACATTGCCAATATCTCCCAGTTCGCGGTCCACTGCTGTATCCATCAGGTCACAAATGCCCTCTATAAAAGGAGACGCCAGTACATCTCTTTCCCGATGACCCGGGCCAAACAGCATGAACGCGCATTGGGCTTTGCAAGGATAGCGGGCTTCCCCATGGTGCAGAGTGCCATTGACTGCACGCATGTGGCATTGCGGGCACCGCATGAGAATGCAGAGGTTTTCCTAAACTGCAAGGGGTTCCACTCCTTAAACGTCCAGTTGGTCTGTGACCACAGACAACTGATACTCGCTGTCAATGCCCGCTATCCTGGCAGCAGCCACGATGCTTTCATCCTGCGCCAGACTGGTGTGCCAAACCTTTTCCAGGCACCGCCTCAGCCAAGTGGTAGGCTCCTCGGAGACAAGGGTTATCCACTCTGCACCTGGTTGATGACACCGCTCCATAATCCAACACCCCTGCTGAGCTGCGGTACAATGAGAGCCATCTTGCCACCAGGAACATCGTTGAGCAGACGATCGGCGTGCTCAAGCAACGGTTCCGCTGTCTGGACCACTCAGGAGGAGCCCTGCAGTACTCGCCTGAGCGAGTCTCCTTCTTCATAGTCGTGTGCTGCATGCTACATAACCTGGCAATCTTCAGGACCCAGCCAATGCCACCAGGTCTTGGAGCACCACCGGAGGAGGAGGAAGAGGAGGAGAAAGAGGAGGAGGAAGAGGAGGTGGATGATCAGCAGCAGCACCAAGGCGGGAGGGAGGCCCACAATGTTGAAACTGCAAGGGCCGTCCGTCAATGGCTGATAACAAGCCACTTCTAGGCCCCTACTGAGGAAATGGCTTCTGGCATGGAGAACAACATGAACGAAAGCAACCGGCAACCCCAAAGCCGGCCAAGGCAGCAATGATTCCAAAGGCCAAACCTGTACATTTTGAATACAAAAACTTTTTTATTTTACAAACTCTGTCTGTGTCATTTCTTCATGACAAACTAATAGAAACAAACACAAAAAATCATTCATTAACATTACTGGTTCTCACAACCTGGAGATAATGTCTAAAACACTAAACAAAAGTTTGAACACGAACCTCGGCCTTTAATAAAAATTTGACAGCATTTTGTCCCACCTCCTACTTTTTGCCCTTCGAGGGTGATCTCCTTCCCTTGCGCACTTCCCCCCTTCCCACCCTACTGCTCCTCCGTAATGGGGCCCCAGTGGCTGCAGCAAGGCTGGTGGAAGGCTGCTGATTGTCAGAACCTGAGACTACAGATGCCCTTGAAGGATGGCCTCGATCAGCTCTGGGCCTGGAGGGCCCGGCTGCAGACTGCACTAACTCTGCATGGGTGGCAGCAGTCTGGGCTACAGGCAGTGGCAAGTGCAATGGGGAAGTGACAGTATTGGCAGCAGGAATGCTGTCATCTTGAGAGATGACAGCAACTCCCTGCTCGACCGACACATTGGCACTCCCACGGGGCAGCACCTCAGCATCCGGAGCAATCTGCTGGAGCACAGATTGCTGGCCTGCTGCGGTGCGGTGAGAGCCCCAGGGAAATGTAAGGGGGGCTCATGCAAGGTGAGGCTTTCGTTGCCTGTACTATTGCTTGCTCTGGTCTCCGGCCAGACTTTTGCAATAATCACCTGTGAGTGGTTCGACCCACTCGCCCTTACAGTTCTGACACCTGGACTTAGATGCAAAGGAGCAGTAATGCAGAGAAAAACTCAAATAGACCTGGTTGAATAGCACAAAATGAATGCCTTTATTGTATGTTGTCCAAAATAATGAAATACATGTCATATGCGCAGATCAAAGAAATTACAAGTATACACACGTCTATAAAACTTGGTCTATACAAATGGGGAACACACGACACATCGTAAAAGGGGGAACACATTACACATTAACCCTAGGAACCACCCTCCCTTATAATACCTAAACTACGTCTGGATTTGTAGGGTCGGGAAACATGCTCACCACTCGGGTTACTTCGGAATTTAAAATGAGGCTCTCAGTTTTTCGCTGCAGCGCCTGGCTGTCACGTGGCTGTAAGGGTTTCTGCGCCCGACTTGTTTACACTCGTTGCCGCAATGGATCCACTTGAGACAGCCCCGATGGATATCCGTCGCGGATGACCCAGGCTATCCGCTCAAAGAACCAGAGGGTAGGCCTGTCTCCCTGATATCATGAAGTATTCGGTAGAATTCAAAGAGGTGGACTCCGCCGTTTATCTTTGGGCGCGGTCGGGGAATTTCTTCTCGTCTTTCTTCTCGTCACTCGGGCCTCGCTTGGCCGAGATTCCCTTCTTCCTCGCCACCGACGGCTGGTCGCTCGGGAACACACCGCTGCGTTGCCCTGATGGGTCCGGACACCGTTTACCGATGATCGGGATGGTGTACCCTACTGCCTGCCATGTCGAGGTGGCTCGCTCCGAGGTTCCGTTTCTGGCCGACACGGACCACGAACAACGAACTCAGACTTCACCCAACACTCGAACACCGGACCAGCACAGCGCCGCGGGCAGGACACGCACAAGACACGACCTGATTCCTCTTTTCTCTGTAACTGACCATAACTCGTCACTTTAACTGCTTCATCTCACTCGCAACTGTAACTTCGACTGTGTCTTGACCTTCACTGTAACTCGTAACTCACTGCTAACTGGTGATCATTTGTCCTCTATAGTTAAACTTTTTGGCCGGGCCTTATCTCCCGCTCTGTAAGGGATACTCTCCTGACCCTGCGTGTCTCGTAACCTGTGAGGTTCACGCGGCTCTGTGCAGCCTGTATGTCAGTGCGGGTCTAGGCCTGGTCTCCAGCCAGTCTGGGAACACTAGACACCCCTGTGAGTGGTTCGAATCACTCTCCCTTACGGTTCTAGACACTGGACTTAGATGCGAGAGCAGTAATGGAGATAAAACTCATGTAGACTTGGTTTGAACGGTACGAAATGGAAAATCTTTATTGCATGATACTTAAAATTATGAAATACATGTCATATGCACAGATTAATGACAGTACAATCTTACAAACAGTTATAATCACTCTTAGGGAAACGAGGAACGACCAGCACAACGTAAATAGGGCACACATTACAAATATCCTTAATCTTTAAACCCTCCCCTATCAATAACTATCCTAAAACTAGCTTCGTAGGATCCCGAGACTCATGCTCACCACTCGTAATAACTCGGAGAAATCCCGAATAGCTGATCGGATGTTTTTCACCGCAGCACCCACGTGTTGGTCAGGAGATCTCCTGGTCCCACTTGTTTACTGCTTCTGCTGCTCGGTCAGTCGGCTGGACCGTCCGCTGTAGTGAAGACCTCTGTTGGTGGACTTTACAGTTCAGTCGAGGAGCACCGTTGTCAATATCATTGATACGATGTGTTTGCACAGTCCAGTTATCGTCGATGCAATATGTCTTGTTAAAGAAGAAAACTTCCTGTCGAAAAGACTTGGCTGATCGACCTACAGGCGCGGTCGGGACTTACTGACCGTGGCGATGGATAAGGTCTTCTTCTCTTCTCCTCTCATCTCATCTCATCTCATCTCATCTCGGGCCTTTGGTTCCGCTGCCAGCTACCAACATAGGTCTTTGCAACAGTCTTTTACCCAGGAGCAGCCACGATGATAACAGCAGCAAGCGGCAAGAGTCACGAACACGAGGCCAGAGAGCGAATGGACGGTTTGGGCCTGCAATTATAGTGCACAGTTCTTCCGTTTCCCGCCCAACTACAATGTCCATTCTTTTGTTTAAGGTTTGGCGCCCAAAAATGTCCTGTATGGGTGATCTTTGTCCTTAATGGGTTTCGGGGCTACTCCTGAATGTTTGAGTACCTGTTAATATTTCTCCCATTGTTAAATCGGTCGGTGTTCCCCCTGGAGGGGTTTGGGGCTTCCAAGTGTCCTGTATAACTACCTGCTAACGGCTCTCTCATCGTAGAGCCGTTGGGAGTTTACATACTAATGTCCTTTGGATGGGCCCTTGATGGCTTTCCTTTGTACCTGGGAGACCGATCCCAGTATCGATGTTTATACTGCAAACCCATAATGTCCTGTGTATTGTCTTCACTGTGCTGAATCGTTATCGATCCTGCAAAAATGTTTATTGGAACGCCATCTTGTCTGCCTGCCGAAAAGTCTCGAATGTTCTGTCACGCGGTGCGGCGGCCATTTTACAGGCTGCTTGTGTCCAATTTAAACCTGACAGCATTCCGTTGAAATAAAGGCTGTTTTGAACGAAACTTGTGTTTTCTCCTTATTAAAATGAAATCGCGATAATTGCGAATTCTACAGTCCCTCCTGTTGATGCGAATAACTCCGCTTATCGTATCAAAACTCAGTGGTGAGCAATCTTATCTCGATTTCACTCCGAATCCAGTAAATTAATCCCATAGAATTTTAACTTCACTAGGGTCTCTGTGTCGTCCTTATTTCCCAAGAAAATCACATTTTATATCACCATAGGCATCATTTGCCCTTAAACTTACACCACCTGTTTTCCTTCCCGGCGTAACCAGGCCGATACCTCACGCATCACCTGTATATTTATCTTTTATTCAAGGGAAGGAAAAACAAAACCCAAAAAACCAAACAATCAACACCATCACCAAAATAAACAAATCCCAACTCTTAAACATGTCGAGTTTCCAACGTATTTACACTGAGTACAAACTTCCGCGGCGCACGTGGCGAGCGGGAGTGACGCCATTTTCCCATTACACTGCGCTCTCATCGTGCACGCGCACGTAACGTTCTCGCCACTCTCCCGTGTTCTCATGCTTGGTGAGGCGCTTGTCTCTTTTACAATGTATGAACAAAAGGTATACTACAATAAACACTTGACAGACGACTAAAATGTGGGAGGCTATTCTGACCCATGAGGGCACTTCAATATTCGTGAACAGATTCCACCACGGTGGAACCACTATGTCCAAAATGTCTGTACCTATCTCGACGGTTTTCTGTTCTAATGTATAGAAATGCTTTTGTGACACCGCGACGGCTTTCAGAAGTTTGGTTAAATGTTCAGGGAGAGGGGGAATGAGGTACCCAAAATGTGCGACAAATCGCTGCAAGTCGGTAAAATTCTCTTTTACTGTGAGATGAACAGTGGATGGTTCAGGGATTGGGATAATTCGCTGTTGTGCTACTTGAACTTCAGCCCTGGGTTTAAAACAGAAACTGCTGTCACTCACCGGACACCGGCTACGGTTTCCATGCTGGTAGTGTTGCGCTGCAGTGGTAACACAATATGTTCCACCCCCGATGTATGCTACCTGCGGAGGCACATGATCTTGTGCCATTGCCTCCATGGTGCAATTCATGGACTTGGCGCCAGCCGTTCTGAACCCGCACTGTGGTGTTAAAAAGGCATTCAAGTGCTGGGGGCACAGTATTATGTGTGCTCCCCTGCCACGACAACCAGAGAGATCTGTACCTGTCATCGTTTGCTCCCAGCGGATGACGTAAGGTGGAACCGCTGCATAACGAATGTGGGCTCCCCCCTGAATGACACCAATGTTCTCTACCCGATACACCGGGGCGGGCTTTGCTGTGTTGCCCAAAACCGGCATGCGTAATACTATTCCCATAATAGTATGGTTTGAACGTCCGCAGTCCACGGGGACTGGGTAAGCTTCTGAAGCTAGCCTGAGCTGGCACGGACTTAATGCATTCTGAAAAGGGTGGAGCGCCCGCAGGTGTTTGTTACTTATCCAGGACGGAACCAAACCTTGTTTTAAATCCTCCAAATTACTGCGGCCCTCGCCCAGTAACCACGCCCCGTAAAGCACGCACACCTCGTTCTGCGCAGCTTGATCGGATGCATTCCGGTCTTCCCTAATCAGGGCATTTACCGTACGCGCATGTTTCTCCAGCTCTGCTATAATCTCTTTTAAGTGTAGTGTCATGGCTTGGTCCTCGTGCAGACCCGACCCTACCACTTTATTCTCATCTGTAAGAATATCCTTTAACTGTGTTTTTAAACCATTAATCTGGGTCTGCAGCTCCACACTGTCTAGAGCGTTGACCACAGATGTCCCTGTGTTAAAAGCAGTGAACGCATCGTTCACCAAACCCCTTCTTTGCCTCCCAACTTGATCCAAAACTTCCTGCGGTGCGGTGTATAAACTTGTCTTATCAATTTCTGCAAAATCAAATTCGTAAAACTGCCTGAACATCTTGGTCAACAGGACCTGGTACAACTGTTCCGTCTTTTTGGGGCACCACTCTGGTAACCGTACCTCAGTGAGATTTAAAATCACCGAGGCCACCGCGTAATGCACTCCCTGAAATAGTATCTGGTCTGTGGGGACCAGTACCAAACCGTTCCCGGGTCCCTTACTAGTTTTAGGGCACCCTTCTTCCTCAGTTAGAACTACCGGAATCGTGGGCGGGGCTTTGCGTGGGCGCGTAATGAGCTCAGTGGCATTTACTGGGATCGGGGAGAATGGGGCTCCGCACCCCCTGGTGCTCGCATCCCACCTCATCCCCTGTCCGTTATCCTGCCACTGGTTAATAAAGAATATGGAGATGCCTTTGGGGCAAACGTACTTTGACCCCCACATACAAACATAAATCCCCTCATCTGGTTCCCACCATTTGTCCCAACAGACTTTCACTTGTCCATCTGTCCCCGTAATTGTCCGATGGGTATTATTACCCAGTCGCTCCCACTCAACCGAAGAGTTCCTCATAGTTTTGCTCAGCTTTCGCAGCCACCACCATCGGCTCAATGGGACATTCCCACTGCAGGTCAAACAAATCCGTTTGCCGACGGTGACGCTGATCCTGGGTGCGATGATCCGTACTTTGGGGCACATTAAAGAAGTCTCTTTGTAGGCGAACCCCGATGTGCTGGAATACTCCGTTGAGTTCGTTCCCAGCCATCCTGGCCACCTTCCCTTGTGGAAATAGGTGCTGGTCCCTTCTGCCTTCCGTCTTCCGGTCCCATCCACCGCGATGGGGGCCGTGTCCCCGGAACATCCAAACACCACGACATCCTTGGTGAGGCCCCGATAGGCCAATCCACATCCGATTGCCACGAGCAAAACTAGAAGTCGTTCCATCCTTCCTTGGTTCCTGTGATCAGATAGAATGAGGTAGCCAGCCTCGCAAAAAGTCTCTGGCTTTTGTGAAGGGTGAGCGGGTCCCCTGACCTCGCCTCACGTAAACTTCAACGTTTGCTAAATAGACTTCCTCTAAACCTAGCCTTACAACTCCCATCATTTTATCGTTATCTGTTAAAAACACTACAAACTTAACCTTATTAAAACTACTTAAAACTTTAAACTAAACTTAAAACCTTAAACTAATAACTTTACAATGCCGCCCGTTCTCAGGGCGGCCCCTTTAAATCCTGAGAAGGCTGCTGCGAGCTCTTCCCGACGGTGGGAGGGCACTGACCCTTCCCTCTGATCTGCCGCAGCCTGTTACTGCTTCGATGTGGCCTGTCTCTACCCGGGTTATCTTAACCTGAAACTTACGCCCTGGGGCAGCCTGTGGACCTGACCACGTCTTCCTGGGCTGGGGTGCTCTGCTTGACCTACGGGGAATTGCTATGGGCGGGGGCTCCGTGACGGACGGACCGGGTCCCGAGACCTTCAACGGAATGACCTGGGGTTCCATCACAGGCGCCAGCCCCGCCTCCGCTGACTCCGCCTCCCTAACCTCGGGGCTGGCAGTTCGGGGCCCCGCCCTGCTCGGCCCAGCAGGCGGCCCTTCACTCGCGAACTCTGCCTCCCCTGAGGACTGGACGTTCAAAGCGGGCGGCCACACCTCTGGGAACCACATAGCGGCTGGCCCGGCCTCCTCTAGCTCCTTCCTCCTGCTGTCGGGACCTGCAGCTTGTGTGTCCACCCCGTATGGATCTCTACCTAACGGCCCCAATCCTTCCAGACCGTTCCTCTGAAACCACCCGTCATCATCACTATGCTCATCTGCACTATCCTCGTCTGACCAGGGTACCCTGGGGTCCTCGTCATCTAACCCCCAACTCCAGAAAAACGCTGCATGATCGTCCGGGATGTCCCTTCCCCTGATGCAAGCTGCTACGCCTGCCTGTGTGCCTTGTGGTCCTACCTGGGGCTGTGTTTTCCCATTGGCGGGATTTACCCCTGTAGTTTTCCCTTGCGCACCCGGCTGGTACAGTTTACATTGGTTTATGTGGAACCACTTAGTGCGCCGAGGTACTTTTACGGCGTAAACCATGGGACTTGCCTTGTCTACAATGTTGTAGGGTCCCATATACAGTGGTTCCAGACTCCCTACTCTGGCGTAGTTTCTGACCATGACCTGGTCTCCTACTTCCCACTCCCGCGTTTTGCGGGGTTCCAGCAACAAGCGATTGCCCTGGTGCTGCCTTCCCATGTTCCCAGCCGCCTGCTCATAAACTTGCTTCAGGCGCTCCAAGAGAGTTTGGGCGAACTTGTCCCTGCTGATCTCTTGAAGCTGACCCTCAGTGAGCACCGGGGCTAGCACATGGGTGGGGGTTCGCATGAGCCTGCCGGTCATTACCTCGTGCGGGGAGTACCCCGTACTTTTTGACTGACTGGCCCGGACCCCCATGAGGACTAAAGGCAGAACTTCCGCCCATTTTTGGGGCGAGTTCCTAGTCTCTTTCCTCAATTTCTCCTTCAGGGTCCGGTTCATACGTTCAACAATCCCGGATGACTGGGGATTGTGTGCTACGTGCCACTTCCCTTCAATGCCCAAAAGCATGAGGGTGTTCTGCATCACCTGGCCGGTGAAATGACTCCCTTGGTCTGACTCCACGAAACGGGGGAGTCCCCACCGCGAGAACACTTCCCGGACCAAGATTTTTGCTGTACCCAGTGCCGTAGCTGTTCGACAAGGGAAGGCTTCCACCCACTTGGAAAACACATCCACCAGGACGAGGCAGTACTTATAACCTCCCTGGGTGGTGGGCAGGGGTCCTATATAGTCGATCTGTATCGACTGCCATGGTCCCTCTACCCTTCTTACGTGTCCCATGGGCACCTTCCTTTTCTGGGGGTCTGGGTTGTTTGCAGCGCACACAAGACAGTTTGCACAGAACTCGCGGACTTGTTCCCTGAGCCCTGGCCACCATCCCGCTTGCTCTACCCGTTGCCAGGTAACCTCGGGCCCGGGATGCCCTGCCCCTGGTCCCTCGTGAGCCAACTGGAGGAATTCCCTCCTGTGCTGCTGCGGCACAACCCACTGCTCCTCGCGGAACAGCATGCCTTCCTTAACTGAGAGGGTTGCCGTACTGTACGGACCTTCTACCTGCCTCCCCTCAGCAATCGTTTTTAGGACTGCTTTTAGGGCGGGATCCTGGGCTTGGACGGTCTTAAGGTCTAGGGGCAATGCTACCCTGGTGTTCCCGGTATTCCCGTCCCCACCTCGGACCGCTGCTATGGGTCCGGTTCTATAGGGGTTCCAGAAAGTACCGTCGCGGGCACCCTCCCTGGCTAGCGCATCCGCCTGCCGGTTGCCCTCCCCACGGGGCTCTGTGGAGGAGTGAGCTTTCACCTTATGGATGAAAATCTCCCCTTCCTCCCCTACTGCTGCTGCTAAGATCTTTTCCAGCAAGGGCTTTACCGTTAAAGGTCGCCCGTCCGCGGAGGTGTATCCACGGCGGGACCAAATGGCCAGGTATTCCGTACACGAATTGCAGGTGAACATACTGTCCGAGCAAATCGTGTATGGGGTTGGGAAAATGTCTGGGTGGGTTACCACGTACACCACGGCAGACAGCTCAGCCTGCTGCGCGCTCATGGTGCTAGGGAGCTTGATTGCCAGGGCAAGGTCTGCCGCAGGGTCATAAACTCCACACCCTGTGAGTCGCTCGCCAGCAGATACTGTGCTAGACCCATCAACATAAATCTCGCGCCCAGTGGGATGTATCCCGGCCCGTAAACCTATGTTGACTTCCCACACCCCCTCCACCGAACACCGGTGGGCTGTACCGGGGTATACCAAATTGGCCGCAAGCCTGGGCTCGCAAAGACCTTTTACTCTGATGTCCAACTGGGAGAGAAGAAGGGTCCAACGCGCAATGCGTGCGCTGCTTACGGTCCCGTCTTTAATCCTCCCATCCAGAAGCATCTTAGTTGGTGTGTGATGTGTGAGGAGAGTGATGGGAGAGAGCCCTGTGAAGATCGCTGATCTTTTCACAGCCCAATGCGTGGCTAAAAGGTGCCTTTCGCAATTGGAAAAACTTCTCTCCACATCCGTTAATACCCTGGATGAATAGACAACCGGCCTCAGCTTGCCGTGACGCTCTTGGAGCAGCACGGCGCTTAAGCTGTCTCCGCTGGCAGCTACCTCCAGGAAAAACTCCTTCCCCCCATCTATGGCCCCTAAGGCTGGCGCGGTCTGCAGATCCCTTTTTAACTTCTCGAAGGCTGCTTGGCAGCCCTCGTCCCAAAGCCACTCTACTCCCTTATGGAGGAGTCGGAGGAGCGGTGCCGCTGTGGCCGCATAATCCTCGATAAAATCCCTGCAGTAACCGGTCAGTCCCAAGAAGGACCTCACACCCCTTACGTTGTTGGGAATCGGTAATTCTTGCACCGACTCCCTCTTGCTTTGTCTATGGCTCTTTCCCCAGCGCGTAGGGTCAGTCCCAGGAATTTTACTTCCTGCTGACCGATACGTGCTTTCTTTGGGTTTACTTTAAAACCCTTTCTCGCTAACAGCTCCAATAACTCGTCCAGCAGTGGTCCGTGCTCCTCCCTTGAGTCCGTAAATAGGAGCAAATCATCCACATACTGTACTATCTGATTGGGCTGACTAAACTCCTTTAAACTTCCTGCCATACACTGGTGAAAAATACTGGGGCTATTGTGGAAACCTTGTGGCAAGCAGTTCCACGTGTACTGTTGCCCTTTAAACGTAAAGGCAAACTTGTACTGGTCCTCTCGCCGCAGCGGGATGGACCAAAAACCGTTCGAGATATCCAGCACCGTGAACGTGGTCGCGGACGCTGGGATACTCCCTATTAGGTCAGCAACTGCTGCTACTGTGGGCGCGCAGGCGGGGATGTTACTGTTAAGGACTCTGTAGTCCACCGTGGCTCTCCACGAATTATCCGGCTTCCTAACCGGCCATAATGGGGAGTTCACGTGTGTGGCTATCGGCCTCAACACGCCCTGCTGCACCAAGGAAGACATTGCTGCCTCCATATCGGGTTCTGCTTCTTTGGGGAAGTTATACTGCTTTTGGGGTCGGGTCATGGGGTCCCCATCTACGCTGACCTCAAACCCGACCACCCTCCCACAATCGTGCTTGTGGGTTGCAAACGCGTGCATATTATCTGTCACGTACGTTTGCATGTCCGTTGGGACATCTGCGACCATAAGCCTGAGGTCGTAGCCTCCGGATGGCTGTACGGTACACAGGACCCCTGTTTCTTCCTCCCCTTGAATTACCATTACCTCGCCTTTTTCACCTTTAGCCCCCCAGAGACAGTGATTTCTGAGGTCCACGAGGATCCCGTGTCCCGCTAGCAGATCGGACCCGAGAATACCTCTTCCACCCCCCTTTTGCCATGCCATCAGTATACACTTCCACTTAATGCGAAGTGTCCCTAAACGAATGGATAGCGGGAGGGAAAACGTGCCAGCCTGTTCTTTCCCTGTGAACCCTGCTAGCGTGAATGGGACCTTGGTAGATAGCGGCGAGTCAAAAGGGTCATCTGTATGGATTATGGTGCAAGAAGCTCCCGTGTCCAACAGATAACTGCCCTTTTGTTTCTCTACCTCCATCTCCACCACAGGTCGCCTCCACGCATCATAGCTGAGCGGACACAGGTAGACGGGCTGTGCTGGTTCTAGTCATGGGGCACTATTAGACGGTCCTGCGGCACCTACGGGGCCGGTTGCGACCGCCACCTGTCCACGCGCATTCAAAACCATCTTGCGCATGACTCCTAACACTGCCTCGAGGTCTTCGGGAGAGGTGGGTACCTTTGCTTCCTTAGCCGGGACAGGCGCCTGGGCTCGGACCGCGGGATTCTTATCCTTGGAATCCTTCCAAGGGTTCCTGCAGTGCTTGCGCCAGTGCCCTGTCTTCCCACACCCGTAACAGGCATTACTTGCCTGTGGGGCGCGATTACCCTCCTGATGCCACTCTCTTTGAGCCGGGGCTGCGGGTCGTACCTCATGTACTCTTCCCTTAAAGGGACGTGTTGCCATACCCCTTATGTTACGGTAACCTAACGTGAGTCGATTCAAGACCGACTCTTCCGTAAGGTTGAGGTCATTGGGATCGAACCAGGCTTTTGCCTGCTCTCTAACGGCTGGTAAACTGTTGGCTATTATGCACCTAAGCCAATGAACTAAAGCGGCGCCTTCCACATCTTCGCGTTCGGGCGCACCTAGACAGCTGCGCTCATATACTGGCCACAGCCTGTCGGCAAAAACCTTCGGGGGTTCTCCCTCCATCTGCACTGTCTGTCCCACTCTAGCAAACGGACCTCCGTCGTTCGCTCCCACTACTTCTAGGACCTCATTTTTCAATTCCTCATAACTTTTATTTCCCCTCTTGCTATCGCCTGAGAGACACTGAAGGACCGAGCTATCTAATGAGAACAGCAGCATTTTTGCTGTCTCCCCATCATCGCAGCCGTTGATGGCTGCGGCTTGCTCAACTTCCCTAAAATGTACGGAAGGGTCGTCTATCTCGGTCAGCTTCCTTACGTGGTTTATCATGGCCCTCAGCTGGTGTGAACTGTGAGGCAACACCAGCTGTCCGAGGAGATCCCCCGGTTCTTCCCCACCGTTTCTGCTTGGGCCCCTTTTAATCCCCGTTACTGGATACAACGATCCCTTTTCTACCTCTTTTTCAACGGGCTCTTTCGCTTCTTCCGTTGCTTCCTCCCTAACCCAGGTTTCTGAATAGCTGGGTGGCGCGGAGGGCGCAGTGGCTACTACTTCTTCTGCTTTACTTGGTGGGGAATTTCTAAATCTCTCACTTACTAGCGGCTGGCGTGCCGACGGATTAATAAGGCACACCATGCCGTTCGCATTATTCACGGCCTTTTTGAGGCTCTCTATCTCTTTTTCGCAGGCGCTATGGTCGGCTCCCTGAAACTTATCCTCAAGGGCCAACTTATACGCCGACCTAACCCCCATTAAGCTCTCTTCTTGAGTTCTTATCTGGGCAGCTTGACGGTTACATCTTTCCTTCATCCTATTCTCGTTTAATTTTGCTTCAGTGATCTGGCACTCGAGATACTCTACCCTTGTTTTAAGGTAACTGGAGACTTCCTGGCTTTCCTGGCGTAACTCATTTAAACTCTTAATGAGCACCTCCCCTCCAGAAACCTTCTCCTCCATTTCCTCCTCTAAATGCTTGATTCGAGCGGTTAGCGCTGTATTGGTCTGGTTTGAAATCTGGACCTGCCTTTTGTAGCACATAAGCCAGACTGCTTTCTCAACTGCCTTTTTATGCTCCTTACTATCCGTCCACCTTTCAGCTGCCTCTAATGGGCTCTTATCCGCTAACAGTTCGCTTATCCACTTTTTCGTTAGATTAACCTTTCCAAATACGTAATCCGCTATCTTTTCCTGCATCACATTTCGTACAGTCATTCCAAAATCTAACACACTACCCTCTCGCTGCCAATGTCCTGCCGCGGTCGCCATTTTCTGTAAGGGATACTCTCCTGACCCTGCGTGTCTCGTAACCTGTGAGGTTCACGCGGCTCTGTGCAGCCTGTATGTCAGTGCGGGTCTAGGCCTGGTCTCCAGCCAGTCTGGGAACACTAGACACCCCTGTGAGTGGTTCGAATCACTCTCCCTTACGGTTCTAGACACTGGACTTAGATGCGAGAGCAGTAATGGAGATAAAACTCATGTAGACTTGGTTTGAACGGTACGAAATGGAAAATCTTTATTGCATGATACTTAAAATTATGAAATACATGTCATATGCACAGATTAATGACAGTACAATCTTACAAACAGTTATAATCACTCTTAGGGAAACGAGGAACGACCAGCACAACGTAAATAGGGCACACATTACAAATATCCTTATCTTTAAACCCTCCCCTATCAATAACTATCCTAAAACTAGCTTCGTAGGATCCCGAGACTCATGCTCACCACTCGTAATAACTCGGAGAAATCCCGAATAGCTGATCGGATGTTTTTCACCGCAGCACCCACGTGTTGGTCAGGAGATCTCCTGGTCCCACTTGTTTACTGCTTCTGCTGCTCGGTCAGTCGGCTGGACCGTCCGCTGTAGTGAAGACCTCTGTTGGTGGACTTTACAGTTCAGTCGAGGAGCACCGTTGTCAATATCATTGATACGATGTGTTTGCACAGTCCAGTTATCGTCGATGCAATATGTCTTGTTAAAGAAGAAAACTTCGTGTCGAAAAGACTTGGCTGATCGACCTACAGGCGCGGTCGGGACTTACTGACCGTGGCGATGGATAAGGTCTTCTTCTCTTCTCCTCTCATCTCATCTCATCTCATCTCATCTCGGGCCTTTGGTTCCGCTGCCAGCTACCAACATAGGTCTTTGCAACAGTCTTTTACCCAGGAGCAGCCACGATGATAACAGCAGCAAGCGGCAAGAGTCACGAACACGAGGCCAGAGAGCGAATGGACGGTTTGGGCCTGCAATTATAGTGCACAGTTCTTCCGTTTCCCGCCCAACTACAATGTCCATTCTTTTGTTTAAGGTTTGGCGCCCAAAAATGTCCTGTATGGGTGATCTTTGTCCTTAATGGGTTTCGGGGCTACTCCTGAATGTTTGAGTACCTGTTAATATTTCTCCCATTGTTAAATCGGTCGGTGTTCCCCCTGGAGGGGTTTGGGGCTTCCAAGTGTCCTGTATAACTACCTGCTAACGGCTCTCTCATCGTAGAGCCGTTGGGAGTTTACATACTAATGTCCTTTGGATGGGCCCTTGATGGCTTTCCTTTGTACCTGGGAGACCGATCCCAGTATCGATGTTTATACTGCAAACCCATAATGTCCTGTGTATTGTCTTCACTGTGCTGAATCGTTATCGATCCTGCAAAAATGTTTATTGGAACGCCATCTTGTCTGCCTGCCGAAAAGTCTCGAATGTTCTGTCACGCGGTGCGGCGGCCATTTTACAGGCTGCTTGTGTCCAATTTAAACCTGACAGCATTCCGTTGAAATAAAGGCTGTTTTGAACGAAACTTGTGTTTTCTCCTTATTAAAATGAAATCGCGATAATTGCGAATTCTACAGCTCAAATCAAGATGTTGTCCTTTGTTTGATTTTGGCGCCCAAATTTCCCAGCATGGGGTAATTATTTTCTTAACTGCTTTTGGGATCACCTGAAACTGGCCAACTATCCGTTAATGTCTTCTTCATTGTTGAGCCAGCCAGGATGTGTATAAATCGTCTCCTCAACTGGTTTTGGGACCCCCTGAAAACTGGCCCAATCACCCGCCAATGTCTCTCTCATTGTTGAGCTGGGGGGGTATTTGTGTATTGATGTGTCTGGATGGGCCCCCGATTGTCCAGTTCAATGATTCTTACTGTGCGTATGAAACAATTCAAGCACTTATATCATTGTTTTTGTCCAAAATGCAAATGGGTTGCATCCTGCCTTTTCAATTTGTACCGGGTATGGTCTCATAATGAATGTATATTCAACGCCATCTTGTCTGCCCACTGTGTCTCTGGAAACTTCTGCCACGATGCTCGGCGGCCATTTTACAGGCTTCTGTACCCTTTATTTTAAAAGCAGCTTTCCGTTCAATAAAAATGTTCAATTGAACCTGCTTCTCTCATATTATTAGAATCGCGATAATTGCGAAACTCTGCAGTCCCTCCTGTTGATGCGAATAACTCCGCTTATCGTATCAATTAAATGCTAGTGAACAAATTATCCCGATTCTCCACATCCAAACATTCCCGGTAATTACACTATCTATGGCCCCCACGACACATGTAGTCCCCATTTCCTAGAAAAATCACACTGTGTATTTCTTGGACAATCATAGGCAGCATTGCCTTTAACTTGCACTGCGTATTCACCTTCCAGGTGCAAAAGGCCGATGCCCCTTGCACTACCTGTACATTCATGTTTTATTACAAAAGAAAAACAATTAAACCGACTGTTTTAAAAATACAACAGTTCCAAAAAAACTTAGCCACAAATGCTTATAACTACAACAATTACCAAAACACACACGGTAAAATGGAGGGGCGTTTTATCCTAGCAGCTTACGCGGGACTTTCCTTGTTCACGCGCACGTAACGTTCTCTCCACTCCCCTGTGTTCTCCTGCCTTGTGAGGCGTTTGCCCCTTTTGCAGTGCACAAACAACAGGTACACTACAATTACAACTTGATATACTACCAAAATGTGGGAGGCTATCCTGATCCATGACGGGACCTCAATGTTAGTGAACAGATCCCACCACGGTGGGGTTACTATGTCCAATATCTCTGCCCCTATCTCTACAGTCTTTTGTTCCAGGGTGTAAAAATGTTTCTGGGATACCATGACGGCTTTTAAAATCTTGGTGAGGTGTTCAGGGAGAGGGGGAATGATGTACCCGAAATGCGCGACGAATCGCTGCAAGTCTGTGAAATTCTCTTTAACAGTGAGGTGAACCGTAGAGGGTTCAGGGATTGGGACAATTCGCTGTTGTGCCACTTGAATTTCAGCCCTGGGTTTAAAACAGAAACTGCTGTCACTCACCGGACACCGACTGTGCTGTCCATGCTGGTAGTGTTGCACTGCAGTGGTAACGCAATACGTTCCACCCCCTATGTATGCCACCTGTGGGGGCACATGATCTTGTGTCATTGCTTCCATGGTGCAATTCATGGGCTTCACGCCAGCCGTTCTGAACCCGCATTGTGGTGTTAAAAAGGCATTCAAGTGCTGGGGACACAGTATGATGTGTGCTCCCCGGCCACGACAACCCGATAGGTCGGTACCTGTCATCGTCTGTTCCCAGCGGATGACGTAAGGTGGGACCGCTGCGTAGCGAATGTGGGCTCCCCCCTGAATGACTCCAATGTTCTCCACCCTATACACCGGGGCGGGCTTTGCTGTGTTGCCCAACACCGGCATCTGTACCACTATCCCCATGATAGTGTGATTTGACCGTCCGCAGTCTACTGGGCCTGGGTATGCCTCTGAGGCTAGCCTGAGCTGGCACGGGCTTAATGCGTTCTGAAAAGGGTGGAGCGCCTGCAGGTGTTTGTTGCTTATCCAGGACAGGACCAAACCTTGTTCTAAATCCTCCAGATTACTGCGGCCTTCGCCCAGTAACCACGCCCCGTATAACACGCACACCTCGTTCTGCCCAGCTTGATCGGATGCATTCCAATCTTCCCTGATCAGGGCATTTACCGTTCTCGCATGCTTCTCCAGCTCTGCTATAATCTCTTTCAAGTGTAGTGTCATGGCCTGGTCCTCATGTAACACAGACCCTACTACCTTATTCTCATTTGTGAGGATGCTCTTTAACTGTATCTTTAAACTGTTGATCTGCGTCTGCAGCTCCACATTATCTAGAGCGTTGACCACAGATGTACCAGTATTAAAAGCAGTGAACACATCGTTCACAGCACCCCTTCTTTGTCTCCCCACCTGACCCAAAACTTCGTGTGGTGTGGTGTATAAGCTTGTTTTGTCAACCTCTGCAAAATCAAACTCATAAAACTGCCTGAACATGTTTGTTAACAGGACCTGGTACAATTTTTCAATTTCTTTGGGGCACCATTCTGGCAAATGCACCTCGGTGAGATTTAGAATCACCGATGCCGCCGATGCCACCGCGTAATGTACCCCCTGATTCAGTATCTGATCTGTTGGTACCAGTACCAGACCATTCCCGGGCCCCTTAGTGGTTTTAGGGCACCCTTCCTTCTGAGCCAATGCTACCGGAAACGTGGGTGGGGGCTTGCGTGGGCGCGTGATGTGTTCAGTGGCGTTTACCGGGATCGGGAAGAATGGAGCTCCGCACCCCCGGGTGCTGACGTCCCACCTCATCCCTTTCCCGGCATCCTGCCACTGTTGTAGGAAAAATATGGATATACCCTTGGGGCAAACGTACGTCGATCCCCACATACAAACATATATTCCCTCATCCGGTTCCCACCATTTGTCCCAACAGACTTTCAATTGTCCGTTAGTCCCCGTAATTGTCCGATGGGTATTGTTACCCAATCGCTCCCACTCGACCGAGGAATTTCTCATAGTCTTGCTTAACTTCCGTAACCACCACCATCGGCTCAATGGGACGTTCCCATTGCAAACCAAACAAATCCTTTTGCCGACGGTGACACTGATTCTGGGTGCAACGATCCTCACCCTGGGACACAATAAAGAAGTCTCTTGGTACGCAAACCCGGATGCGCTGGAGTATTCCGTTGAATTTGTTCCCAGCCATCCCGGCCACCTTCCCTTGTGGAAATAAGTGGCGGTTTCCTCAGCCTCTCGCTCCCCGGTCCCATCCGTCGCGATGGGGGCCGTGTCCCCGGAGCAACCGAACACAACGACATCCTTGGTGAAGCCCCGATAGGCCAATCCACATCCGATCGTCACGAGCACCACGAGAATCCTTTCCATATCTCCTGGTTCCTGTGATCAGATAAAATGATGTAGCCAGCCTCCCAAGAGTCTCTGGCTTTTGTGAAGAGTGAGCGGGTCCCTTGACCTCGTCTCACGTACAAGACATGCATACTGGATAGACCTTAACTATTCCTATCACTAACTCCCATCATTTTACCATTTACTTATGAAATTAAACTACAATCTTAACCTGATATTAAACACTATATCTAAACTTATCCTCCTAAAATTACTGTACAGCGCCGCCCGTTCCCAGGGCGGCCTACCTAAATTCTGAAAAGGCTGCCGCGAGCTGTTCCCCGTGGCGGGGGGGTCACTGACCCTTGTCTTTGATCCGCCGCAGCCTGTCGCTGCCGATCGAGAACTGGGACCTCCCTGGGCTACCTTGGACTTACACCTGGGGATGTACGGGGAATCTGGCCACAACTTCCTGGGCTGGGGTGTCCGATCCGACCTGCGAGGGGGCATCTTGGGCAAGGCCTCCAGGGCCGACGGACCGGGGACCGGGACTTCCACCGTCACAGCCTGTGGTCCCACCACAGCTGCCGGCTCCGTCTCCCCTGGCTCCGCCCCCCTGGGCTCGGGATCTGAGGTTTCCGACTCCACCCTACTTGTTTCTACAGTCGGTGAATCTCCGCCCGTAATCCCTACCTCCCCTATGCTCGGGTTGAGGGCGGAACCTCCGTCCTCCGACCCCACCACCTCTCCGACCGGGTCACAAACTTGGTCGAGCCCTTCGGACTCTTCCTCGTCCGAATCCCAAGAAAAAGGAGAGACCCTCCACTTTTGCAGAATGTCTTCTCCCCTCACGCAGGCTGCTTTACCAGCCTGCGTGACCTGCTGTCCTACTCGGGGCTGAGAGTCCCCACTCGCAGGTCTGGCCCCTGCTTGTGCATTCTGTGTAATCTCGCCTGCTGGAGGCTGAAGATTTCTATTCTGTTTTAGTTTGGGCAACTCTGCTACCATGGCTTGCAACTGCGGG
This sequence comes from Squalus acanthias, assembly GCA_030390025.1. Taxonomy (NCBI): domain Eukaryota; kingdom Metazoa; phylum Chordata; class Chondrichthyes; order Squaliformes; family Squalidae; genus Squalus; species Squalus acanthias. The sequence continues at coordinate 100,888,334 of CM059426.1, read as the reverse complement.
GTGGTGAATTCCCCTGGGGTTGTTGAGCAAACCATCCCTCTGGCTTTGGATAGGGCTTGGGTCAGACCTTTTATCCTTTCCTCACAGGGTCCATGGTTTAAATCCTCATACTCCCTGCTCCTGGCTACCCTGTAGGCTGCCTTTATGTCTCTAAGCTGCCCTTCTAGCCCGTCTATTTTCCCCATTAAGCGGGCGTTCTCCTCCCGTAAGGCCTGCTCATTTAACCTGGCCTCCTTACAGGAGGTCTCTTCCTGTGCGTGTCTTTCAAGGGGACACAGGTAGGCAGGCTGCGCCGGTTCCAGTCAGAAGTCTGGGTTGTATGGGGCTGCTGCTACCTTCCCGTGCGAGGTCATGAGAGACCGCATGGCCCCTAACATGGACTCGATCGCATCGGGATGGATTGGCACACCGGCTCCTCTCTCAGGGGCAGGCGTTTGGGCTCGGGCTGCGGGAGCTTTCTCCTTGGAATCCTTCCAGGGAGTCCTACAGGTTTTGCGCCAGTGACCTGCCTTCCCGCACCCGTAACAAACACTATTGGTTTGTGCGGCGCGATTACCCTCCTGATGCCACTCTTTCTGAGCAAGAGCTGCGGGCTTTGCTTCATGCACTTTTCCCTTAGGGGGATGCGCTCCCGTGCTTCTAGTATTTCTATACCCTATGGTGAGCTGACTCAGGACCGACTCCTCCGTAGTATGGGGGTTGGTGGGATCAAACCACGCCTTGGCTTGCTCCCTGACGGCTGGCAAGCTGTTGGCGACTACGCACCTGAGCCAATGAGCTTTCTCAGTACCGCGCAGGTTGTGACGCGCTGGTGTACTTGGGCAGCTACGCTGATATACTGGCCACAGCCTTTCGGCGAAAACTCGTGGGGGTTCTCCCTCCATCTGCACTGTCTGACCCAGTCTGACGAACGGACCTTCGTCATCCACTCCCAACACTTCCAGGACATCATCCCGTAAGTCCTCATAGCCCCTAACTCCCCTCTTGCTCTTGTCGAAGAGACACTGAAGGATTGAGCTATCCAAAGAGAACAGCAACATTTTGGTCTTTTCCTCCCCGTCGCAGCCATTAATCGCTGCGGTCTGCTCTACCTCTCTGAAATGAACGGAAGGGTCTCCTGACTCGGACAGTTTCCGGACATGGCTGATCATTGCCCTCAGCTGTTGTGAGCTGTGGTGCACTACAATTTGGTTTAAAAGGGTCCCGTCTTCCCCATCTGCCCCGTTCGGGCCCCGCTTTTGTTCTCGGACCGGACACATCGGTGCCGGCTTCGACCCTACCTCCGGGGATTGTTCTACCTCGGGAACCTCCTTCTCTATTTCTACCGCTTCCTCCCTTACCCATGTTTCCGTATAGCTGGGTGGCGCTGAGGGCTTGGTGGTTGGTACCACACCTGCTTTTCTTGGTAGGGTTTTGGGGAATTCCCTAGCTACCTGTGGCTGGCTCGCTGACGAGCTGATGAGACACACCAAGCCATTTGCCTTATTCAGGGCCTCTCTCAGGTCCTCTATCTCTCTCTGGCAAATGCTGTGGTCAGCTCCCTCAGACCTATCCTCGAGAGCCATCTTGTATGCCGCCCTAACTCCCCTGAGACTTTCTTCCTGGGTCTTTATCTGGTTAGCTAGGCGGATACACCGTTCTTTAATCCTTCCCTCACTTAACTTAGCTTCCGTGACCTGGCACTCTAAGTAATCGATCCTAGCCTCGTGATTCAGTGATGCAATCAGTTTCTGTCCTCCCGTAACCTTTTCCTCCATCTCTGTCTCTAACTCTTTGATCTGAGCTGTCTGTGCTGCAATGACCTGGTCCGAAAGTTGGACTTGCTTTTTGTAGCACATCAGCCAGACCGCTTTCTCTACTGACTTCTTATATTCTCTGCTACCTGTCCACCTGATGGCTGCGTCTAGCGGACGCCTATCCGTCAGTAGTCACATATCCACTGTTTGGCCAGGTTTACTTTCCCGAACATATAATCGGCTACTTTTTCGTCCATTACATTTCGTTTATTCAAACCTGGGTCTAAGACATTACTCTCTTGCTGCCAGGGTCCTGCCGCGGTCGCCATTTCTGTAAGGGGGGCTCGTGCGAGGTGAGGCTTTCGTTGCCTGTACTATTGCTTGCTCTGGTCTCCGGCCAGACTTTTGCAATAATCACCTGTGAGTGGTTCGACCTACTCGACCTTACGGTTCTGACACCTGGACTTAGATGCAAAGGAGCAGTAATGCAGAGAAAAACTCAAATAGACCTGGTTGAATAGCACAAAATGAATGCCTTTATTGTATGGTGTCCAAAATAATGAAATACATGTCATATGCGCAGATCAAAGAAATTACAAGTATACACACGTCTATAAAACTTGGTCTATACAAATGGGGAACACACGACACATCGTAAAATGGGGAACACATTACACATGTGCTCTGGTCTCCGGCCAGACTTTTGCAATAATCACCTGTGAGTGGTTCGACCCACTCGCCCTTACGGTTCTGACACCTGGACTTAGATGCAAAGGAGCAGTAATGCAGAGAAAAACTCAAATAGACCTGGTTGAATAGCACAAAATGAATGCCTTTATTGTATGGTGTCCAAAATAATGAAATACATGTCATATGCGCAGATCAAAGAAATTACAAGTATACACACGTCTATAAAACTTGGTCTATACAAATGGGGAACACACGACACATCGAAAAAGGGGGAACACATTACACATTAACCCTAGGAACCACCCTCCCTTAGAATACCTAAACTATGTCTGGATTTGTAGGATCGGAAGTATGCTCACCGCTCGGCTTACTTCGGAATTTAAAATGAGGCTCTCAGTTTTTCGCTGCAGCGCCTGGCTGTCACGTGGCTGTAAGGGTTTCTGCGCCCGACTTGTTTACACTCGTTGCCGCGATGGATCCACTTGAGACAGCCCCGATGGATATCTGTCGCGGATGACCCAGGCTATCCGGTCAAAGAACGAAAGGGTAGGCCTGTCTCCCTGATATCATGAAGTATTCGGTAGAATTCAAAGAGGTGGACTCCGCCGTTTATCTTTGGGCGCGGTCGGGGTTTTACTGACCGTAGCGCCACGTGGAATTTCTTCTCGTCTTTCTTCTCGTCACTCGGGCCTCGCTTGGCCAAGATTCCCTTCTTCCTCGCCACCGACGGCTGGTCGCTCGGGAACACACCGCTGTGTTGCCCTGATGGGTCCGGACACCGTTTACTGATGATCGGGATGGTGTACCCTACTGCCTGCCGTGTCGAGGTGGCTCGCTCCGAGGTTCCGTTTCTGGCCGACACGGACCACGAACAACGAACTCGGACTTCACCCAACACTCGAACACCGGACCAGCACAGCGCCGCGGGCAGGACACGCACAAGACATGACCTGATTCCTTTTTTCTCCGTAACTGACCGTAACTCGTCACTGTAACTGCTTCATCTCACTCGCAACTGTAACTTCGACTGTGTCTTGACCTTCACTGTAACTCGTAACTCACTGCTAACTGGTGATCACTTGTCCTCTATAGTTATACTGTTTGGCCGGGCCTTATCTCCCGCTCAAATCAAGATGTTGTCCTTTGTTTGATTTTGGCGCCCAAAATTCCCAGCATGGGGTAATTATTTTCTTAACTGGTTTCGGGATCACCTGAAACTGGCCAACTATCCGTTAATGTCTTCTTCATTGTTGAGCCAGCCAGGATGTGTATAAATCGTCTCCTCAACTGGTTTTGGGACCCCCTGAAAACTGGCCCAATCACCCGCCAATGTCTCTCTCATTGTTGAGCTGGGGGGGTATTTGTGTATTGATGTGTCTGGATGGGCCCCCGATTGTCCAGTTCAATGATTCTTACTGTGCGTATGAAACGATTCAAGCACTTATATCATTGTTTTTGTCCAAAATGCAAATGGGTTGCATCCTGCCTTTTCAATTTGTACCGGGTATGGTCTCATAATGAATGTATATTCAACGCCATCTTGTCTGCCCACTGTGTCTCTGGAAACTTCTGCCACGATGCTCGGCGGCCATTTTACAGGCTTCTGTACCCTTTATTTTAAAAGCAGCTTTCCGTTCAATAAAAATGTTCAATTGAACCTGCTTCTCTCATATTATTAGAATCGCGATAATTGCGAAACTCTACAGAAATGTGTCCGAACCAGCGACAATGGCAGCAGTCAGTGCTCACGTAACCTCAATCTGAGTCTGCATGAGACCACTCTGAGTTTGGATCACGGCAGCCAGTGACTGAATTGCAGCACTAAGCACTAGCGTGGCATCTGCCTGTGCTACAGCGAAGTGCTCCTTGCCAGTGCATCAATGCAATCGGGCACCCTTCCCACTGCACCCATGAGCTGAGTGTGCATGTCCACCGCCTGCGTGTTCATTTCAGCGATGAGCCGCTCCTCCTCTGCGTCCAGTGCAGCAGGACTCGCTGGCATACTCTCCCTCCGGGGAGAAGGCCCCCGAGTTTCCCTAGCCACATCGCGTTACTGCAGCCCGCTGGGTCCCAGAGCTTCACCCTCATCAGACCCTTCCCCCCTGCTCCACTCCAGGGAAGACATGGTCCCAATGTGGGCATGGGCTTCCTCGGGAGAGGGTGGCGCCAATGCTCCAGCTTCCTCTTCCTCCTCGCCTGCGGCTTCGCTCCCACTGGCAGCTTCAGCTCCCGTCTCCTCAGCTGGTGAATCACCATCTGAAAGCTGGGAGGTACAAGAGTGGCTTTAGTGTGAGGACAGGGGGGCAGTAAGGGAGGAAGGAGTGGAGCAATTTAGTAAGTTGGATTGAAAGTGTCAAAGGCAGGTGTTGTGAGGGACAAGTGGAATGAGAGAGGAGAGAAAGCTGATGACCTTACCATTGCTGTCCCGAACGGGGTCGGCCTCTCCAGGGGCAACGGGACCGATCACCTGGCTCGCCACAATCCTGTGGACGCGCGCCTCAAGATCGATGAGGGGTTGCAGCTGAGGCCGCCCTCCACCCGTCCGTTGCTGCTGTCTCCTATTATGAGTTAGCTTGGCCTGCAAGAAAAAGGACAGCGTCTGAGTAAATATACAGCCATGGTCTTGCCTGATGTGCCTCCCATATTGAATAGCCCTTAATGTATGCAAGGTGTGGAATGTGCGTGTGTGATTCATGAGAGGGCCATAGGTGTTGGATGAGTGTTGGGCATTGGGGTTTTAAGACCCGCTGGCCATAGAGTGAGGTTGAAATGGAGGGACGGAGAGGTATTGAAAAAAAGTCACTCACCCTGACGACCCGAGTGAGGTCGTTGAACTTTTTGCGACATTGAGTATGGGTCCTGGGCACCATGCTCCTGGAGGAGACGTGCTGAGCCACCTCCCTCCACACTCTTCTGTAGTCGCGCGGCAAAGGCCTCCTGCCACTCTCAGGGATGAGTACAGATCTTCTGCGCTCCACCGCGCCAACCAGAGCCTCCAAGGCCCGCTCGCTGAAGCGCTGAGCTTGTTCTCTCACCCTCTCCATAGTCCTTTGCTGGAAAATGTAATCACAGGTCTCTCCAGGTCGAGATTCAAGGCTCCAATGAGCAGGGTGTGGCTGGAGAGCAAGATCGACCCTCCCCTTTAAGAACTGGCCGGCGCCAGTGTGTCTGTGTTCCATCGCTAACTGACATCACCTGCGCTGCGCCCACGCTCTGAGTTAGCGCCTCGCTCCTCGGCCTTTGCGCCTTAAGACAGGTGTGCAACGCCTAATTTAGCGCTCCAATCACCTCCAGTGGCGATAGAAGCCAAGTTTGCAGTCGAAGGCGATAATTAGCGGCAGGCGCTAAACTTTGCGCCCGGCCGATAATTGCGCCCCAAACGGGGCGATACCGAATTTCTCCTCCATTACCTCACACTTCTCTGGATTGAATTACATTTGTCACTCTTCTGCCCATCTGACCAGTCCATTGATATCTTCCTGCAGTCTACAGCTTTCTTCCTCACTATCAACCACACATTTTTGTATCATCTGCAAACTTCTTAATCATGCCCTCTACATTGAAGTCTAAATCATTGATATGTGGATGAGCAAGAGAATGCACAATCACCAATGTACTTTTAGTTTTGTCGTGGGTTATCAGGCACTGTAATGCCATACTAATTATTTCAGTATTCTCTTTACTTTTTGCAAGTGATTGGCATTCACCCCATCTTTAGCAAAAATCTGAAAATTGCCAAACTCTACAATGCTTACTCAGTATACATTTTGTGCAATCAAGATGGGGAATTTCAACCTATTTCACATTCCCAAAATAGTGACTGCCTCAATTGATGCATTGTCAACAAAGATCATTCATCAGGTAACACAACAGCACTGACTGCAAGTAACTCAGGCTGAATTAAATGGAGATTCGCAGTTTTCTGGGTTGGCTTGGGACAGAAATTGTGAACCTTGCAGAGATTCATCAAACTTTTCAAATGCAGATCACGTGGTCTGCATATAATTTTCATTAAAATTTAATGATGCTTACACTGAAAAATATTTTGCCACCTGTGCTTTTTATTAAAAAATGTATGCCTCCTTATGCTTATTTATAGAAGAAACATCTTGTTTATAAAAAAATAGAGTACATTCCACTAAATAATATTGCTGAGTTTGAAAGGAAAAATTCGCCATAGTCATTATTTGTGTAGTGTCAGCCAGTGGCTCAGTTGGTAGCACCCTCACCTCTGAGTCAGAAGGTTGTGGGTTCAAGTCCAACTCCAGAGACTTGAGCACAAAAAGTTTAGGCTGACACTCCAGTGCAGTGCTGAGGTAGTGCTGCACTGTTGGAGGTGTCGTCCTTCGGATGAGACATTAAACCAAGACCCCGTCTGCTCTCTCAGGTGGATGTAAAAGATCCCATGGCACTATTTCGAAGAAGAGCAGGGGTGTTATCCCCAGTGTCCTGGCCAATATTTATCCCTCAATCAACACCACTAAAACAGATTAACTGGTCATTGTCACATTGCTGTTTGTGGGAGCTTGCTGTGTGCAAATTGGCTGCCGCGTTTCTTACATTACAACAGTGACTGCACTCCAAAAAGTACTTCATTGGCTGTAAACCGCTTTGGGACGTCCGGTGGTCGTGAAAGGCGCTATATAAATGCAAGTCTTTCTTTCTTTATCATTGCATTGTGGCAAATAATATTAACAACCTTACTGAACATTCCCAGCCCAGGTATACTGCAGCTCAGATTCAGTATATAGTTCTATTTACACTGCAAGGGGAGATTTACTGGGGCGAACTTTCAACTTTGGCGGGGGCATAAAATGGGCGGTAGCGGGTCACCCTGCTGAAGCTGAAAGTTCTGGTGACTCTGTTTACCGTTTGCAACAGAATCATAAACATGAGTATGAAGAACATGTTTCAATTTTGTTACTAATGTGATAGAATGAAGTTTTCTTCCTATGCCTTGACTTTTACATGAGGACATCCCTCACCCTGAACGTAACATCTATTTATCAGTTTAACATTTCCATTTGCTATACCATCTATCACCAACCTCCCTGAATGATGCACAATATTATCAGATTAATGTTGAATTATGGTCAAGACTTCTGCTCTCATATTACTCACCAAGAGCTAGAATAGGGATGCCACATTTTTTAAATATACCCCTTTGTATTAACAATCACATATCATCTTTTTCATATCATGCAAGCCATAATAATACCCAATTGGTATTCTGATCAAATATAGGAGCTGATATTCCCTCTGTTCATAGAAAGAAGCTTAAAACATGTTTTATAATTATTAATGGATATGCAAACAAAATTGACATAGCAAGAGGCATTCCGATGTGTTGAATGTGAGGAAAGTAAATTTACAAGCAATCACTTGGAGGGTGCGAGCCTAGGTGGGGTAGAGGAACACAGGGATCTCGGAGTACAAATACACAGATCACTATACATTGCGCCACAGGTTAGCAAGTCCATAAAAAAAGCAAACCAAGCACTCGGGTTTATTTCTAGAGGGATAGAATTGAAAAGTAGGAAAGTTAGGCTAAACCTGTATCGAACGTTGGTTAGACCACACTTAGAGTACTGCATACAGTTCTGGTCGCCATATAATATAAAGGATATAGAGGCACTGGAGAGGGTGCAGAGAAGATTTACAAGGATGATACCAGAAATGCGAGGGTATACATATCAGGAAAGGATGAACAGGCTGGGTCTCTTTTCTCTTGATATCTCGGGAAAGATTTAATCTATGCATTTTCTCTGTGTTTATATTCTGTGAATTCTGATTGATTCTCTCACAGTAACTTTACCTGACGAAGGGGCAACAGCTCCGAAAGCTTGTAATTTTAAATAAATCTGTTGGACTATAACCTGGTGTTGTGCGACTTCTCATTTTTGATAAAAGAAGGCTGAGGGGTGACCTAATAGAGGTCTTTAAAATTATGAAAGGTTTTGATAGAGTGGATACAGAGAGAATGTTTCCACTTGTGGGGAAGAGCAAAACTAAAGGCTATCAATATAAGATAGTCACCAAGAAATCAAATAGGGAATTCAGAAGAAACTTCTTTACCCAAAGAGTGGTGAGAATGTGGAACTCGCTACCACAGGGAGTGTTTGAAGCAAATAGTATAGATGCATTTAAGGGGAGGCTCGACAAGCATATGAGGGAGAAGGGAATAGAGGGTTAAACTGATAGATTTAGATGAGGAAAGACGGGAGATTGCTCGAGTGGAGCATAAATGCCGGCATCGACTGGTTGGGCCGAATGGCTTGTTTCTGTGCCGTGTCCTGTGTAATCCTTTGTAATGAAAAAGTAGCAGCCAATCTACAACGCCCCTAAAACGGTGTTATTTCTCACACTTCTGACACAGATAACAAGCCATTTGATCTCTATAAATTCTGAGGTGTAGAGTGCAAAAGAGTAGTGAAAAGTAGGTCAACAACAATGGAAAAGTAGTTTCAACTAGAAGGCCCTGCGTTGCTGGTGAACGTGATTTGGGGGAGACGGGACCATATTCTTAATTTGTGACAGACGCGAGGCAAACACAAAAGGAAACCACGTGAAATGTACACTACTAGAACTGCACAACTTAAAATTAATTCATTATTGTTCTGTCTTGCAGTCATTCATTTTTTCATTATGCAGAAAATGAAATATTCATTGTCCACAGCACCCAGAGGGAAAAAAAAAACAAAGCTGGGATGACAAGTAGCCCTTCCTTAATTGTAAATGTGTCCAAAAGAAAATAATAGGCTGCGATTTTCCAAGTGGAGGCGGCTTTGATGTTCGGCGGCTTTGATGTTCGGCGGGTTCTGGTCCCGATGTCGGTTTCAGCCGCCCTGGAATTAAGATTTTTGCTTAAGTGGGTTGATTAAGCCCATTGTGCGTGTTAGACGACCCAATCAGTGGGTTCAGGTCTGCTGCTGGGCTCTGCTGACGTCTCTCAGCCAGCTGCATTTAAGGGGCCCATGCAGCCTTGTTTTTGAGCAATCCTTTCCTGCTGCTTCTTGGTGCGGCACATCTGAAAATGGCTGCTTCAAGACCCAAGGCATCTCCCAGATTTAATGATGACTCCCTCCATGCTCTTGTGGAGGGAGTGAGAGGGCGCCAGGAGGTACTATTCCCCTCAAATGGACGGAGGAAGCATCCTCAGCAAACCAAGGCAGCCTGGCTGCAAATTGCTGAGGAGGTGAGTGCCAAGTCTTTGTGTGCACGCACCTGGGTTCAGTGCAGCAAAAGGTTCAATGACCTGCTACGCACAGCAAAAGTGAGTATAACATCACACTTACCTTCAATCTGCTCCCCATCTCCTCTCTTCACCAGCATTCGGCATTGTCAACCTACTCCTGCACATCCCACTTTACCCTTACAACCCTTGCACCCTTAACCATCCCTCTCTCTCTATGTACAGAATCACTTCACTATTCTACTATGCACCCCTCACACTTACTATCACTGTTATGCAATGACAACAACTAACAATGCACAGGGAGGGCCCTTGGTATTGGCACCTCACTCCATCATTGTCTCCCTCTAAGCATCTATGCTATGGATTCTCTACTCTCACTGCAACATTCTCACTCAAACTCCACTTGTGTCCCTCATTGCAGGAAAAGAAAGCCCACAATAAGAGGGAGAGGGCTAGGACAGGAGGAGGGCCACCTTCGATTGTCCACTTGACCACCGCTGAGGAGGCTGCTCTCGCCATCGTTGGAGGTGCTGAGGATCTGGAAGTGGGGGACGGTCAGACGGGCGCAGTAGAGCAAGCTGGTGATAGAATAGATTTGCAACCCTCTCATTTAGATTGCATGAGTGACTGATATGGCATTTGATGTTCATACAGATTGAGTTCTGATCAGCTGCACAATTCGATGTGCCTGCTAGGTTAATATCACATGTCTAACTCATGCCTTTACTCCCCCACAGAACAATCAAGAGCCCCCCTCCCCACTGACCAGGAAGAAGAGCCGGAAGACTCCTCAGAGGAAGCTGCAACCTCTGAGGGTGCAGTGTCAGCAGAATTGAACACATCCAGCACCAGCGCAGAGACGCACACCTCTGTGGGTCATTCGCGAGATAGATTAGTGTTGTCACCTGGTGTATCACAGCTCACAAGTGAGCATCAGCAGAGGGTGGGGACAGCGACAGCAGTGGAGAGTCCACGTCAGAAGCCGCAGGATGCTCCCAGCTCTGCTCAGCAGCATGTGGACCCTGTGCCTCTGGGGCCATCCAGAAAGAGAGCGGTGTTGGAACTCCAGGAACAAGTGCAGGAGTCTCTGACAGGTTTTGCATCCATGGTAACTGCGAGTGTGCAGAGAATGGAGGAGTCCATCTCAAACATAAGCAATGCCATGGTAGAGGCAATGGCACATGAACATGCCACCATGGAGAGGGTGGCAACCTCCTTGGAAGACATAACTTACCAGAATCAACAGAACATGGTGACTCTTCTAAATAGATGGTCTGCTATGGAGGATAGATGGGCATCTATTGAGGAGAGGAACCAGAGGTACATGGACGTCCCCATTTTGAGGACTGTCAGTACAGAGATGGGTCCTCATGGCCCCACTGATGTGCAGCAAGGTGCTCTCCAGCTACTTGCTGGCAGTGAAGTGCAGGCGACCCATGAGAGGGATGTTGGTGGTCGACAACAAGGAAGTGTGGACTCCTCTCCAAGTGCTCACACGACCATGCCACTGCAGAGCCCTCGGTCAGAGCCCCAGATTCCTCACCCAACTGAGACGGCCGTCTCAGCCCCTGCACAGCTGCAGGAAGAGCAGACTGTTGAGGATCCCTCCCAGGCTCCCAAACGCAGAGGACGCCTGCCAAAGGTGTCGAAGCAGGAACAGCATGAAAGTGAGCAAGGTGCCTCCACATCTGCTGAAGCCACAGGGGAAGCACCACATAGAAGCACGCGTAAGAGAAAGTTAACACACAAATAGTCACAAGGGTAGTCACTTGGGTGTTTTGATCTAATACATATTAAAGATTATGATCGGTATTTCAATTGTAATAAAGAAATGCGTTGGCAAAGATTCAAAGAGTTGGCCTATGTGTGTCCAGAAATGGAAGTGTCACAGTGAGGTGTCAGGGTGCCTTTCATCTGTAATGATGGTGATGAGAGTGATAGGAACCCACAGTTTATTGTACAGATTGTGTATGTTAAGAAGGTGGCAGCCACATGTGTTTGCTTCGTAAAATTAAGCGAATCTGGCATGGATTTGTGCATCCCTTGCATCACGGCCAGCAATGTGCTCGCGTGCTGGTGGAACTGGCACATCCGCCTCTGCAAGGTCCTCCTCCTCCTCCTCCTCCTCCTCCTCTGAGGAGGAGGAGGAGGCTGTGCGCTGAGCCATTTGTTCCTCAGGCAGCGATAAGCCACGCTGCTGTGTGATGTTGTGCAGTGCACAGCAGACCACGATGATTCTGGAGACCCTGGCTGGTGCATACTGTAGGGCTCCACCTGATCTGCCGAGGCATCTGAATCGCATTTTGAGCAAGCCGATGGTTTGCTCGATGATGGCTCTGGTGGAAATGTGGCTCACATTGTAGCGCTCCTCAGCTTCGTTTGATGGCCTCCTCAACGGCGTCATTAGCCACATCTTCAGGGGATAGTTCTTGTCTCCAAGTAGCCATCCGGAAAGTTGGGTTGGCGGATTGAAGAGCTGAGGCACAGTAGACTGCCGCAGGATGAACGAGTCATGGCAACTGCCAAGGAATTTGGCGCAAGCATGCATAATGTTCTTCCTGAGGTTACACACCAGCTGGACGTTAAGGGAGTGGAAGCCCTTGCGGTTGACAAATACAGCTGGGTTGTGATGGAGTGGCCTAATGGCCACATGTGTGCAGTCTACGACGCCCTGCACCTTTGGGAAGCCTGTCATATTTACAAAGCCAACCGCACGCGCAGTTACACTTGCTTCATCCGTGGAGAAGTGAATGTAATTGGGCGCCTTTGCAAAGAGGGCATCGGTAACCTGCGCAATGCAAGTGTGTGCGGCCAACTGGGAGATGCCGCTGATGTCTGCTGATGATCCCTGGAAGAACCCTGAAGCAAAAAAATTGAGGGCGGTGGTGACTTTGACAGCCACTGCTAAGGAGTGTCCACCCGCTCCTCTGGGCTCCAGGTGTTGGTGCAGCATTGTGCAGATGTCAGCGACTACCTCTCGCGAAAGTCTCAGCCTCCTTTGGCACTGCTGCTCCGTCATGTTGAGGAAGCTCATCCTCTGCCTGTAAACTCTGTGTTGGGGGTAACTCCTGCGGTGTGGAGCAGCCCTGCGCTGACGCCCTCTGCCCTGTGCAGCATCAAGAGGCTGAGGAGAAGGTTGGTGCTCCTGTTGTTGGTGCTGCTGTTGTGCCTGGTTCTGCTGCTGCTGCTGCTGCTCTTCCTCCGAGTCTGAGGACCAGGATGAGAGGGTATAAATGGTTCCCATTCCGCTGGTATATATCTCAGTTGAGGAATAGATGTTATAAGCGCTCAGTCAATGTGGGGAGAGGGTTTTCCAAGGATGTCACAGTGCATATGGATTTCAGCTTAAACACATACAAGCTCAATAGACCTGCAAAAAGTGTTCCAACACCTCAAAAAACAAAGTTCTGTCATCTGAAAGTCAGCCATGTTACAGGTCCGCTTTTTTGCTGCAGGTGCAGCTGTCAAGAATTTGCGTAGTTCCTGAACCCGGCACAATCAGCTGGCGTGTTTTGCGAACGGCGTGGAACATGCTGAAAATGTCCTAAAATGGGAAGAGCCTGCTAAAATCGGATTATGTAGGCAGTTAACAAGCTGTTAACTGCCTTAAGTGCCTCTCCCATCGCTTGGTGGTGGGTCTGAGCGGGACTCCCAGACCCGACACTTGGCAAAGTTGCGAGGAGGCAGGTTGACGGCGGGTTTGGAACCCGCTGTCAATCAAAACTAATTTAACCTCTGACCCGCCTCCAAACCCGCCCTCTGAGCGCCGGCAAACTTGCGGCCTAAGTGCCCAACTGCAGAGGATATGGAAGAACTGGGCAATGAGATTATCTACCAACCTCTAACTGCTGGTCCACTGCTGGTTCTTATTGAGGTGTATGTAATGGAGTGCATGGTAATACAGGGCTTCAGCTATCCCTTTATTGGAGCAGTACATGGCTAAGTAGAAGACACTAGAGCAGATTCACTGGCCATGGCACTACCTGCTGAAGCTCATGAGCCTCTGATGCTTTCAAAACTGCTGGACTTCCTTTGGTGTTCCTCCACCATGATATGCCCAGCAAGATTGCTACAATTATGTTCTCAGGTAGATAACCTTTATACTATTGCCTGATCTCTTACTGTGAACATCACTTCACATTTATAATCCAGATGTGAGCTTCCAGAAAATACTGACTGTGCAATGCCCCTCCAGCGCTGTTGGGTGCTGCACCAGTTTCTCTTTCATAGACCTGTGTATTTATCATAGACCTGTGTATTTATCATCGAGTGCATATTTTGTGGGGTTTCTCAAGGTAACTAGAGAAAACAATTTATATCATAGAAGTAGTTTATAGAGTATGTGCAGCATTTATATAAAATGCACCAAGCTCCCCAACATTTTACAGCTTTAGGGATCTCTACAAAAAATGTAATCCATGCAAAGTGTTAAGCAGTTATCATTCATGACCTTTAATAAGGTCTTAACAAGTTCAACATGCATTTTTTGAAAACTTTTCACAGTCATTTCCAAGACCTAATTTTGAAGATTATGAATAGTCAGCATGGCCAGTTGCTGCTTTCTCCCCACATTACACTATTCTTTAAGCTAAATGGGTAGGGATCCCAGAGTAAATGCTGGACCTCCAAAGACCTCCACTACCTTGGAGTGCAGGCTGGTATTGTGGTCTGGACTCTCGAAGTGAGTGTGATTAGTGGTGAGGCTTCCATGCTGTAAAGTGAATAGGGGAAGGCATGATGTGAAAGCTATGATGACATGTTGTGAAAACACAAATCTTTTGGTAAGAAATCACTACAGTTGTACATTCTTGTCAAAACCTGGAAGAGAAAACACACCATTTACCTGCTATGTCCCCAGAAGCTGCCACCTTAAGTTGCTGCAGGATTTTAAATGCTGCACCAACAATTTTCTTTCTCTTTCAACAAGTTACTTCAATGTTATATGAGAGTTATGCTCCTGGCCCACCAATTATTATTAAAGGAGCTAATACTACGAATTCTGGAGGTGTCAACAGCACAGTTCACCAGAAGGCAGGTGTTCAGCCCAACCAATGTTACTGCAGTGTGAACAGTCCAACAGATTGTCAGATCCCTTAGATTTAAATTAAGTGACCACTGTGTTTCTGTGCCATCTACGTTATGAAAGCTTACAGAATGTCTCCCATGGGCCAAATTTAGAAAAGATAGCAATGAACCATAGTTATCATCCAGGAAGGATGTTGTTTGACCCCTCCAACAGGATCCACAAATAACAACAACACCTTGTATTTATATAGAACCTTTAACATAGTAAAACGTCCCAAGGGGCTTCGCAGGGGCGTTCGCAGACAAAATTTGACACCGAGGCACATAAGGAGATATTAGGTCAGGTGACCAAAAGCTTGGTCAAAGAGGTAGGTTTTAAGGAGCATCTTAAAGGAAGAGAGTTAGGTAATAGTTTGGTATTCCTAGCCCTCTATTTTTCTTTTCATCTTGAAGTTTGTCATTCTTAGTCAAGATCTACCAAAAATATATATTTATTTTGGTGATGTAAGGAAGACATCTATAGATGTGGTAACATTGAGTTAGTCAGGTAACTGCTTATTTTCAGTATTTCAGACTATACCAGCATGGGGAACCTTGGTATCATATATGTTAAAAATGCCATTATTGAGATAAACTCAGCTGTCAAGAGGTTAAATTTGCAGGACAGCAAGGCTGGTAGGTTAAGTTACATTTCAGATGGAGTCTCTGCAATTATTCAGAATCAGTGTGTTGGAACACTAAAGAGATTGAAATTCCAGTGAACATTTACACTTATTACTGCTGTATCGACTCTATTCATTCGAACTCAGCAGGGGCCATTGACAAGTTAGGTTGATGGATTCCACTTGGGGTGGGTAATCATTTTGACTAAAAGCTATCAAAGGAGTCAGGCTTTTAAAAGATAGACAGCTACAAAATTTAGATAGTCAGGCAGCAAAGGGCTGTGAGAAAGATAGCATATGGAATAGAGAAGTTTGAAAATTAGTTTTAAGTCAAGCAAGGGAACAGTCTGAAGTGGGTTAGAGTAGTACATTCATTATTTTTATTTCATTATGCAAAAGACAAGTTTTATTGATGAAAATGAATTAATCCAATCATAACTGCTGTTGCGTATGTTTACCTGATGAGAAATAAAACAGATTAACAATTCATATCAACTTGCAGCTCACCA
This sequence comes from Squalus acanthias, assembly GCA_030390025.1. Lineage (NCBI taxonomy): Eukaryota > Metazoa > Chordata > Chondrichthyes > Squaliformes > Squalidae > Squalus > Squalus acanthias. The sequence goes on along the minus strand of CM059426.1, from coordinate 100,872,517 downwards.
ACTGTTCACTTTGTCCGTCTTCATAGAGATTGAAGAAATACACTTGTGAAAAACATGAGTATCCAGTCTAGATCACAAGGGGATGCTACTGTCCTGGGTTATGGTATCATAGAAGTAGTTATAGGACAGTGTGAGTCAACGCTCATTAAAGTAAGACAGTCAGACTGCTTAAGAGAGTGACTGATGCCACTGAACCCGAGAAGATATCGATGGCAGATGCAAATTTGTAACAGTAATAATCATAGAATCATAGAATGATACAGCACAGAAGGAGGCCATTCGGCCCATCGTGCCTATGCCAGCTCTTTGGTAGAGCTATCCAATTAATCGCACTGCCCTGCTCTTTTCCCATAAATCTGCAAAATTTTTCCCCTTCAAGAATTTATCCAATTCTCTTTTGAATATTATTATTGAATCTGCTTCCACCACCCTTTCAGGCAATCCTTTTCAGATCACAACAACTCGATGCGTAAAAAAGTATTTCCTCATGACGTCTCTGTTCTTTTTGCCAATTACCTTAAATCTGTGTCCTCTGGTTACTTACCCTTCTGCCACTGAAAACACTTTCTCCTTATTTACTTTATCAAAACCCTTCATGATTTTGAACACCTCTATCAAATCTCCTCCTAAACTTCTCTTTTCAAAGGAGAACAATCCCAGCTTCTCCAGTCTCTGCACACAACTGAAGTCCCTCATCGCTGGTCCCATTCTAATAAATCTGTTCTTTATCCTCTCTAAGGCCTTAACACCCTTCCTAAAGTGTGGTGCCCAGAATTGAACACAATACTCCAGTTGAGGCCCAACCTGTGTTTTATAAAGGTTTAGATAACTGTGTTGCTTTTGTTCACCATGCTTCTATTAATAAAGCCATATGCTTTTTTAACAGCCTTCACAACTTGTCCTGCCACCTTCAAAGATTTGTGTACACACACCCGAAGGTCTAACTGTTCTTGAATCCCCCTTTAAAATTGTACCATTTAGTTCATATTGCCACTCCTCATTCTCCCTACCAAAATGCATCATTTCACACTTCTGTGCGCTAAATTTCATCTGCCAACTTCACCAGTCTGTCTATGTCCTTCTGAAGTCTGTTACTATCCTCCTCATTGTTTACGATATTTCTGAGTTTCGTGTCATCTGCAAACTTTGAAATTATGCCAAGTCCAGGTCATTAATATATATCAAAGAAAGCAGTGATCCTAATCCCAACAATGGGGAACATTACTGTTTACTTCCCTCCAGTCCGAAAAACAATCGTTCAACACTAATCTCTGCTTTCTGTCCCTTAGTCAATTTTGTATCCATGCGGTGCTGTCTTTTTATTCCTATGGGCTTTAATTTTGCGATGTGGTACTTTTTCAAACGCCTTTTGAAAATCCATGTACACAACATCAACTGCACAGCTTAATTCTATAATGAATTATGAACCCAACATTTATCATAAGACACCTATTTTTGTTTCATTTTCATCACTATGCCCGTGAAATTGGGACCTTTAGCACAGACCATTAAGACCATTTCGGCAGAAAAAATGACGGCCGCCTCGCTTCCAGTGTGGAACGTGGCGGCCATCATTTTGGGCAGGTAGGCAACGCTGCCGTTGCTGGCGCTCGCCGCACATATTTAAATGATCCAGATTGTGATGTCAATCGGCGTGCAACGTCTGTATTGACGCCGATCTGTGATTTTCAACGTCGTCGCTCTTAATACCATCCTCTCCAAACCACACACGGAAAAACGTGCGTGCAGCAGTACAACAGAGACACTGCCGATGCTTCGTAAAGGGACACACAGAACTTTCAGGTAAGTTTAGAGTTTTGCTTTTGGGCTGGTTTCTTTACATTTTATTGGAGTAGTGGCTTGGTGCAATTAAAAAGTTGTTAAAGTGTGAAGGGGTGCAGGGAATGCTGCTGGATGTTTGCAAAGCTTTGGTCTTAAAGGGAGGCCTCTGAGAACACCACTTGCTCCCAATCCTGGAGTCTCTAGTTGCAGACCCCTTGGGCTGCAGCATCACATGGAGATGGAGCAGAAGCAGCAAAGGGGACAAGCTGCTTGCAGAGGACATAGGAAGCAGAAGAGGATGAAGCAGAAGAGGAAGAAGCAGAAGAGGAGGGAGCAGAAGAGGAAGAAGCAGAAGAGGAGGAAGCAGAAGAGGATGAAGCAGAAGAGGAAGAAGCAGAAGAGGAGGAAGCAGAAGAGGAGGGAGCAGAAGAGGAAGAAGCAGAAGAGGAGGAAGCAGAAGAGGATGAAGCAGAAGAGGAAGAAGCAGAAGAGGAGGGAGCAGAAGAGGAAGAAGCAGAAGAGGAGGAAGCAGAAGAGGAAGAAGCAGAAGAGGAGGAAGCAGAAGAGGATGAAGCAGAAGAGGAACAAGCAGAAGAGGAGGAAGCAGAAGAGGAAGAAGCAGAAGAGGAGGAAGCAGAAGAGGAGGGAGCAGAAGAGGAGGAAGCAGAAGAGGAAGAAGCAGAAGAGGAGGGAGCAGAAGAGGAAGAAGCAGAAGAGGAGGAAGCAGAAGAGGATGAAGCAGAAGAGGAAGAAGCAGAAGAGGAGGAAGCAGAAGAGGAAGAAGCAGAAGAGGAGGAAGCAGAAGAGGAAGAAGCAGAAGAGGAGGAAGCAGAAGAGGATGAAGCAGAAGAGGAAGAAGCAGAAGAGGAGGAAGCAGAAGAGGAGGAAGCAGAAGAGGAGGAAGCAGAAGAGGAGGAAGCAGAAGAGGAGGAAGCAGAAGGAAGGGTGCAACCCAGACAGCCCACTTCTGGCCGGGATATCCGGGATGGAATCATCTGCCTGCAGTACCAGTGCCCACAACCCCAATTCCCCTTTCAACATTTGTCCCACACCTTCCCTCCCTCTGTTACTGACCATCACAGCATCCTCTTGGCCACAATGCTGAATTAAAAGCCACCACAAAGCAAAATTCCCAATCCAACTTTATCCATATATGCATCCAATATTACATCAAAAAATCAACTAATCACCCTTGTGCATTCCCTTAGTGACTGTCTTGTGTGTGCCTTTGTCTATCCTAGTGCTGTTACGCAGTGCTACCCTAGTGGCTGCAGTATGGCTGGTGGAAGGCTGCTGACTTTCAGTGCAGGACACTTCAGATGGCCTTGCAGGATGACCTCGAGGACCTGGTGGCTGGGAGTGTGAAATCGAGTGGTGGTGTTTCTTCTTCTTCTTCTTCTTCTTCACTCTTCTCTCCCTCTTCTTTCCAACCATTGGCTGGGCAGGCTGGAATTCTTGGGTGTCAGAAATGAGGAGAGCAGAAGGGAAGTGGGGTAAAGCAAGAGGTGCATGCTTACACCTTGTGCAGCTTGTAAATCAGGAGCGATTGTGGAATGAGGGGAAAGTGGATGTGAGAAGGAGTATAACGTATGAGGATACCGGCATCTTGTATTCTTTCAGCCCCACCGCTGGCCAAGAGCTCAGCCATGCCCCTGCCAAGAATGGCCAGCACTGTCTCCTCCAAGGGGGTGAGATGAAGTTAGGAATGTGAGGTGTGCCTCGTGGTTGGTTGAGATGGTTGGTAGGTGAGTGATGAGGGAGGGTCGTGCAATGAGCTGTGTGTGAGGCTAGTGGTGCAGTTGGTAGGAGATGGCTTTTGAAGATGCATTCACTGACCTTGAGGTCAGAAAACATATTTGGGCACTGGAGCCAGGTCCTGGGGGTGACACTGCTGGCAGTGACGGCCTTGGCGCTCTGGTCCCACATCCCCTGTGGGTAGAGGATCTCTCTTCCAGTGTTGACCCCCTTCACGAAACTGGAGTGCTGTGTGCAAGACCCTGGGTGCCCTTTCCCTGGCCTGTTGAGCCATTTGTGTTAGTGCAGAAACATGTTTAGGAATTTTTATCTGCAGAAGGCAGCACAGCTTTACGAGCTGCAGACTGCCGAGTGCTGAAGGAATTTTAATTTATTTTTATGTGCAGAAGGCAGCTCAGCTTTAAGAGCTGCAGATTGCCTTGAAGAGGAGCAGGCTAGCTTTAAGTAACGCTTGCCTCATTCCAGCAATGTGAACTTCAAACCCCTACTGAGCGCACAGCCTGTCAACAGCGCGTTCAGCACTAGGCTGTGTGCTCCTATCACGGTAGTTAGCAGGCAGCACCAAATTGACATACAGTCTGCGCTTTTTGAATGGGTGCGGGCATCGGGGATCGCGATGCATGATTACCTGGTGCCTGTTCTGTGTCATGCAGGCAGCACACCAACTTCATGCCGGCTGCTCATTATAATGATTTCTGTGTGCAGACAATGCTATCCATGCTGTTTATTGGCTGCACGCATCAGCAGAGGAACCAATATCGTTACTTGCTAGCACTGCTTAAAGCTAGCCTGCACTGCTTAAAGCTAGCCTTCACCTCTTAAAGATAAGGTGCATTGTGGCTGCTGGAGGTGCTGAGATCATTGGGAATAGTACTGTGCAACAATCAACAATGGCTGACCATGGGAGAGAGCGGGCACCCAGGTTTTCGGACACTGCGCTGGAGTTATGGTGGAGGAGGTGGAAAGGAGGAGCGAGGTCCTGTATCTGCAGGGGGGCAGGATGCCCTCCAGAAACACAATGAGAAGGCAGTGGGAACAGATAGCTGTGGTAATCAATGCCAAGTGTTTAGCCCCAAGGACCTGGATTGTGCTGCAAGAAGTTTAATGACCTCAAGGTCAGCGAATGCGTCTTCAAATGCCATATCCTATCAATCGCACCACTAGCCTCAGCCACTGCTCAATTCACCAGACCCCCATCACTCACCTACCAACAATCTCTATCAATCAGGACTCATACCTAAAATTCATATGTTTCACCTCACCCTCACACACTTAGCACTGTTGCAAGCTTCACACCCACATCTCAGAACCCACTTCTGCTCATGCCACAATCTCTTCTGGTTTACAAGCATGAAATTCTTACATTCTCCTCTCTCCTCACCACAACCCAACACTTGTCCCTTTTTCATTTCAGATATTGAAGACCTCCAACCTGCCCAGGCAGTAGAGGAAGAACAGGAAGACAGTGATGATGAAGACACACCATCACTCGATTTCACACTTGCAGCCACCAGCTTAGATACTGACAAGTGTGTGTATCTTAGCAGATAGCAAAGATTTGGGATCTGCACGTGGTGAGATACCGGGCACAAGTGCGCAGCAGCCAGGACAGGGGGCAAGGATAGCGCAGGTGCCAGCTCGCCGGAGGACTTCGATGGGCAAGGCGACAGAAAAATGTTAATACAAAAGCAAAATACTGCAAGTGCTGGAAATCTGAAATAAAAACAGAAAATGCTGGAAATACTCAGCAGGTCAGGCAGCATCTGTGGAGAGAGAAACAAGTTAACGTTTCAGGTCGATGACCTTTCGTCAGAACTGGAAAATGTTAGAGATGTAACAGATTTTAAGCAAGTGTAGGGGCAGGGAAAGGGGGGAGGGGAGGAAAGAACAAAAGGGAAGATCTGTGATAGGATGGAAGGCAGGAGAGATTAAAAGACAAAAGGGATGATGGTGCAAGGCAAAAGGAGATGGTGATGGGACAAGTAAAGAAACAAAAGATGGGTCTAGATGAGGTGTAAATGGGAATGGCAGAATCATCAACAGCTGCCATGTGAAAAAATAGGGGCAGAGGTTATGGTCTCAAATTGTTGAACTCGATCTTGAGTCCAGAAGGCTGTAAAGTGCTTAATCAAAAGATCAGGTGCTGTTCCTCGAGCTTATGTTGAGCTTCATTGGAACAGTTTAAGAGGCCGAGGTCAGAGAGGTCAGAGTGGGAGTGAAGCAGAGAATTAAAGTGACAGGCGACCGGAAGCTCAGGGTCACGCTTACGGACTGAACGGAGGTGTTCCACAAAGCATTCATCCAATCTGTGTCTCATCTCCCCAATGTAAAGGAGAAAGCATCGTGAGCAGCGAATACAGTATACTAAATTGCAAGAAGTACAAGTAAATCACTGTTCACCTGGAAGGAGTGTTTGGGACCCTGGACAGTGGGAATGGAGGAGGTAAAAAGGCGGGTATTACATCTCCTGCGCTTGCACAGGGAGTTGCCGTGGTAAGGGGAGGGGGTGTTGAGGGTGATTGAGGAGTGGACCAGGGTGTGGAAAAGGGAGCGGTCCCTTCGGAATGCTGAAAGGGGAGGGGAAGATGTGTTTGGTGATGGGATCACGCTGGAGGTGGTGAAAATGGCGGAGGATGATCCGTTGAATGTGGAGGCTGGTGCGGTGAAAGGTGAGGACAAAGGGAACCCTATCGTGGTTCTGGGAGGGAGGGGAAGGGGTGAGAGCAGAAGTGCGGGAAATAGAATGGACACTACCTTTCTGTGGACCATGACCCCACCACTGATCATCAAATCATCGTTTCCAAGACTGTCACTGACCTCATCTCCTCTGGAGATCTTCCCTCCACCACCTGCAACCTTGTAGTCCCCAACCCCGCACAGCCCTTTTCTACCTCCATTTCAAGATCCACAAACAGGACTGCCCTGGTAGACCCATCATTTCATCCAGTTCTTACCCCATGGAACTGATTTCTTCCTATCTCGACTCTGTTTTTTCTCCGCTTGTCCAGTCTCTTCCTACTTATATCCACGGCTCTTCTGACACCCTCCGCCACTTTAACAGTTTCCAGTTTCCTGGCCCTAACCGTCTCCTTTTCACCATGGATGTCCAATCCTTTACACCTTCATCCTCCACCAGGACGGCCTGAGGGTGCTCCACTTCTTCCTTGAATGGAGGCCCAACCAATCCCCATCCACCACTGTCCTCCTCTGTCTGGCTAAACTTTTTCTCACATTCAACAACTTGTCATTTGACTCCACTCACTTCCTCCATATATATGGGAACCCATATGGGTCCTAGCTATGCCTGCCTTTTCATGGGATATGTGGAACATGCTTTGTTGCAGTCCTACTCAAGTCCTGCCTCCCCATGGCTGGCAAGATCGCACCCAAAGTATTTGTTTAATTTCTCAGCCATTTCCTTATTCCCCATTATAATTTCTCCTGTCTCAGCCTGTAAGGGACCCACATTTACTTTTGCTAATCTTTTCCTTTTTACATACCTATAGAAGCTTTTAACATCTGTTTTTATGTCTCTCGCTAGTTTACTCTCATATTCTATTTTCCCTTTCTTTATCAATTTCTTGGTCCTGCTTTGCTGAATTCTAAAATCCTCCCAATCCTCAGGCTTACTATTCTTTATGGCAATATTATAAACCTCTTCCTTTGATCTAATACTGTCTTTAACTTCTCTTGTTAGCCACGGTTGGACCACTTTTAGAAACATAGAAAAATAGGAGCAGGCGTAGGCCATTCGGCCCTTCGAGCCTGCTCCGCCATTCAATATGATCATGGCTGATCCTCTATCTCAGTACCATATTCCCGCTCTCTCCCCATACCCCTTGATGCCTTTTGTGTCCAGAAATCTATCTTTCTCCTTCTTAAATATATTCAGTGACTTGGCCTCCACAGCCTTCTGTGGTAGAGAATTCAACAAGTTCATCACCCCCTGAGTGAAGAAATTTCTCCTCATCTCAGTCCTAAATGTCCTACCCCGTATCCTGAGACTGTGACCCCTCGTTCTAGACCCCCCAGCCAGGGGAAACATCCTCCCTGCATCCAGTCTGTCTAGCCCTGTCAGAATTTTATACGTTTCAATGAGATCCCCTCTCATTCTTCTAAACTCTAGTGAATACTCTAAACTCTAATGAATACTCAAGTGAATACTCCAGTAAATTTTCCTGTGGGGTTGTTGTGCCTTAAAGGAATGTATATTTGTTGTAAATTATGTTTAAATTCTTTAAATGCTAGCCATTGTTTCTCTACCGTCATACATTTTAATGTAGTTTCCCAATCTACCTTAGCCAACTCGCCCCTCATACCTACATATTTTGTTAGTTTAGATATAAGACCCTAGTTTCAGATTTAACTAAATCATTTTCAAACTCAATATAAAATTTTATCATATTATGTTCATAACTCAACAGTCCCTCAATGTGCAGTTGGTCTGCAACCATAGGAAGACCATCATGCATGTGTGCGCCAAGTTCCTTGGGAGCCACCATGACTCTTACATCCTGCGTCAGTCCACCGCTCCTCAGCACTTCGCACCTCCAAACAGTCTTTCGGCTGGCTGCTTGGAGACAAGGACTATCCACTAAAGACACGGCAACTTTGAGGAGGCCAATAAACGAGGCTGAGGAACATTACAATCAAAGCCACATCTCCACCAGAAGTGTCATAGAGCAGACAATAGGGTTGCTCAAAATGCGCTTCAGATGCCTGGATAGATCTGGAGGAGCCCTTCAGTACACATCAGGCAGGGTTTCCAGAATCATAGTGGTCTACTGCACCCTGCACAACATAGCGCAGCAGCAAGGATTAGCACTGCATGAGGAACAAGGTACAGAGTGCACAGCCTCTTCAGAGGAGGAAGAGGAGGACACAGAGGAGGAGCATAAGGTTAAAGATGAGGAAGAGGAAGACCTGGAGGAGCCGGCAGTCCAAATGCCACCAGTACGTGATCACATTGCTGCCCGTGAGGCCAGGGATCACCTGATCATGGCCAGATTTAGTCAACTTTACGCAGCACAGACATGTGGATGGCACATGCGTAGGCAGATTAGAATCAGCCCACAGCAACACCATAAAGCATCCCTACAATGACCAGTCCTTTCTTTTCACTGTCACCACCATTGCTGGAGATTAAATTAGCCCTGACCATTCACTCCAATTGTGTACACACATTTGGCAAGGACCGCAAAGTTTCAGAAATAAATGATTTAATACACACAATTAATTTATCATAAACTTGACAATAACATTGAAGAAAACATCCAAGTGACTACCCTTGTGGCTTTATTTGTGTGGCATCTTTCTTTTCCAAGTGCTTCTACGTGGTGCTACCCCTGTGGCTTCAGCAGAGGTAGAGGTAGCCTCCTCAATTCCGTGTTGCGCCTGCTTACACCCCTTCCCCTTTGGTGGTCATCCTTTGGGTTTTGGAGCCCTGCTGCGACTGTGCAGTGACAGACTCAGCCATCGCTGTCCAGGGAGGCATCTGGGGCTCTGACCAAGGGATTGGCAAGGAGGTAGAAGTGTGAGCACTTGGAGAGGAGCCCCACTTCCATGTCCCCTCCCATCATCATCCCTCTCATGGGACACCCACACTTCTCTGCTAGCAAGTAGCTGGAGAGCACCTTGCTGCACATCAGTGGGGCCATGAGGACCCATGTCTATACTGACATTCCTCCTAGCAAGGACGTCTATGAGCCTTTAGTTTCTCTCCTCCATAGATGGCCATCTCCCCTCCATAGTTGCCCATCTATCCTCCATGTGCTCATGCGACTGGCGCATTATGTCCTCCATGTAGGTGGCTATCCTATCCATGGAGGAACCTACAGTCACGAGTGCATGCGCCACGGTGGTGGTCATGTTTGAGATGGACTCCTCCATTCTCTGCACACTCGCAGTCACCGCGGTTGCAAAACCTGTCAGAGCCTCCTGCACTTGGACCTGTAGCTCCAGGATTGCCCTCTTCCTTGATGGCCCCTGAGGCTCAGCATCTGCATGCAGCTGAGCAGAGCTAGGAGACTTCTGCACCCTCCGATGAGGAGTCTCCACTGCTGACCCTGTCTCCACCATCTGCTCTTGCTCACTTGTGATGTGTGAGACACCAGGTGACAACACTACTCTATTTCGCGACGGACCCACCGAGGTGTGTGTATCTGCGCTGGTGCTGGCTTGCCTTGTATGAGGTGATGCTGTGCCCTCAGAAGCTGGAGGCTCCTCTGAGGAGTCCTCTTGCTCTTTCTCTGGACAGTGGGAGGCGGGGAGGCGCTCTTGATGGACCTGTGGAGGTGTAAAGACATCAGTTAGATGTATGATATGTCGATTGAATACAGATACCATTATGCACTTGATGAGCATTCAATTTCTCTTGGCATCAGCTCCATATGAGTGACTGATGAATGCCATGTAGGTGTATGGAAAATGATTCTATCACCAGGTTGTTCTGATGAGCCCCTCTTGCCGTCCCCCACTTCCGTCTGGTCCACCACTCCACTTATTTCCAGGGCTGCCTCCTCTGCACTCGTGAGAATCGAGATGGATTGAGGGCCTCCTCCTGTTCTCTCTCTCTCCCTCTTATTGTGGGCTCTCTTTTCCTGCAAGGAGGGAAAGAAGAGAAGATTGAGTGAGTGATGGAATGAGTGTAAGGAATGGATGGGTTAGATCTTTAGAGGGAGGTTATGATGGAGTGGGGTGGCAATAACAAGTTGCCTCCTTTAGTATTGTTAGTTTGTATCAATGCATTAGGATGAAGGTGAGTGTGAGGGGTGCATAGTAAGATGGGGATGTGTTAATGTAAACAGATAGAAATGGATGGGTGAAGGTGCTCGGGATGTTGCATTGAGTAGGGATGTGCAGGAGTAGGGTTGGGAATGCAGAGTGATGGGGATGTGATAACAGGCACAGCAGCATGAAGATAAATGTGGCATAATACTCACTTTTCCTGATCTTAGAAGATCATTAAAGCGCTTGCAGCACTGCACCAAGGTCCACATCACCTGCTTGTCACCTCCTCTGCTATCTGCAGCCAGGCAGCCTTGGTCTCCTGGAGAGGTCTCTTCTGCCCACTGGCAGGGATGAGAACCTCCCTGCGTGCTCTGACTCCCTCCACAAGAACATGGAGGGCGTCATTGCTGAAGCGAGGAACAGCCCTCTGCCTCTGGGAAGTCATGTTCCACATCAGCAAACAATGTCAGCACTGCAGCCTGTCAAGATCAGAAGTGAATAAAATGGGGCCATGGCCCCTTTAAATATACCGGCACCAAACGCGTCAGCGCTGACGTTACCAGACCTGCACCTTTTAATTGGGCCGTGCAAATGCAGGGTGGGCTTAATTATGGCAATATTTTTTTTTTCAGCGGGATGAAGACAGCAACGAACTCACGGCCCGCCACCGACCTCTCCCGCCATGAAGCCTCCCAGGTAAGGGAAATCACAGCCTTCATCTTTACTGTCCTGATCCTGCTTTTTCAGACACTTCTGACTAGGCATAGGGCAACAGAGAGTTAGTGTGATAGGACTGGCTAATTTTTTTAATTCATTCATAAGATGTGCGTGTCGCTGGAAAGGTCAGCATTTATTGCCCATCCCTAATTGCTCTTGAGAAGGTGGTGGTGAGCCACCTTCTTGAACGGCTGCAGTCCGTGTGGTGAAGGTACTCCCACAGTGCTGTTAGGTAAGGAGTTCCAGGATTTTGACCCAGCAATCATGAAGGAACGGCGATATATTTCCAAGTCAGGATGGTGTGTAACTTGGAGGGGAACTTGCAGGTGATGGACTTCCCATGCTTCTGCTGCCCTTGTCCTTCTAGGTAAGTAGAGGTCGTGGGTTTAGGAGGTGATGTTGAAGAAGCCTTGGCGAGTTGCTGCAGTGCATCTTGTAGATGGTACACACTGCAGCCACGGTATGCTGGTGGTGGAGGGAGTGAATGTTTAAGGTGGTGAATGGGGTGCCAATCAAGCAGGCTGTTTTGTCCTGGATGGTGTTGAGCTTCTTGAATGTTGTTGGAAGATGCACTCATCCAGGCAAGTGGAGAATATTCCATTACACTCGTGAGTTGTGCGTTGTAGATGGTAGGAAGGTTTTGGGGAGTTAGGAGGTGAGACACTCGCCACAGAATACCCAGCCTCTGATCTGCTCTTGTAGACACAGTAATTTATGTGGCTGGTCCATTTAAGTTTCTGGTCAACACTGACCCCACGATTTTGATGGTGTGGGATTTGGCAATGGTAATGCCATTGAATGTCAAGGGGAGGTGCTTGGATTCTCTTGATGAAGATGGTCTTTGCCTGGCACTTGTGTGGTGTGAATGTTACTTGCCACTTATCAGCCCAAGCCTGAATGTTATCCAGGCCTTGCTGCATGCGGGCATGGACTGCTTCATTGGCCCAGAAATTGGACTCGGAGGCTTGCCGCGGGGGTAAGGATCGCGCGCGATATCATTCTCCGCGCCGGCCGTTCTTGTTTGCCCCTGCAGGAACTTCGGGTCCTGGGCCTCTCCCTAGAGCCGGCGCGCAGTGCGTGCGTGTCCCAGGGGCGCAGTTAGTGCGATGCGACCCCTGGGATCACGTGGGCCATGGAGAGCCAATGGCAGCAGACCATCTTTCATTCATAGATTTGACAGGAGACCTGTCAATTCTGTGAATTGAAATTGGCCCCAAAAGAACAGCTAAACCTCAAATAATTTTTTTTTAAAACCATCACCTTAATAAAATAACTATAGTTAAATAAATTAACCACTTTAAACAAAAATGTAAATTTTTGAAAAAATTAAAATACTTTTTAAAAGTTATAAAAATAAACTTACCTTTCTTTAAAGTCTCTAAAAAAGATAAACCTGTTGAAAATTTTTAAAATTATACTTAATTAACTACTTACCTTGTTCAAAAGGGGTCTTATGCCTCCTTTTTACTAGCGTAGTAGATTCAATACTTACCCTTGCGTTGAAACCTGAAAAAAAAACTAAGTGTGCTGCGTGCGCGCAGCCTCTACCGCGCATGCGGTTCACCTAGGAACTGCCCCCTTCGCCATACCGGAAGTGCCGGTTTCCCGCGCATGTGCAGTGCATGCAGGAAACCGGCACTTCGGGAGTGAATACGGGTGAGTACGCACTGAGTACTCACCCGAGAACGGCCGAATTTTTGGGCCTATATCTGAGGAGTTGTGATTGGAACTCTTGTATTTCTGCACTGGGCGGTTATCTGGCAGAGCATATCGCCGCCATTTTAGAACATGCCCAACTTTCATTCCATTGATTACCATTCAGCCATTGAAAAAAAATGTTTCTTAATATTGTAAGAAAAGCAGGAAGATAAATTGTACAACGGCAGATAGTTTATTGCATCCATCAACTGTTAGCAACAGATATGTGTCAGTAGATGGCTGGTATGAGGAATAGTATGTTTGGCTGCTGTTAGCTAAGTAGGTGTATGATGATATTCTTTTAACTAAAATCGATGAATAATATACTATTTCTAATTTTACTTGCTATTGTTACCTTCATCTGGAATTTTCACAAAGGCCCTTTGATCGCTCATTGTAATTTCGACAGAAGATCGGCAGAAACCATGGAGATTAATGCCGTTTCTCTGGTGTTTCTGCTGATCTCTCGCCAAGGTCATAGCGGGAGATTGGGGAACCCCCCAGAAATTCCATCCGATTATATTTTGCCAATACACAATTAATATGAGTTCTTCATCTTGAATGGGCATGGGATGTGCACACTCCTCATTTTAGCTCAAAGTGAAACCCCTTCTTCATGAAGTTGTGCAGCATAGAGGAGACTGCAATCAATCCACACACTTTGGCTGGCTTCTACGGTAAAGACCAGAATTGCTGTCTGAAGACACAATAGCATGTCCACTGACTGTTTTGTCTGTCGTGCTTAGTTTTGGATAGGCTTTGCTGGTATATATAGGTTATGCAATGGGGTAATGATCAATTTAATTCAAATTTCCCGATTAGTCTTACAGCTAATAAGGGGAGGGAGGGTCCCGGTGGAGAGAAATCTAGAATGCTAAAGAGAAAAGACAAGGAAGCAGTGCAGGAAAGGGATTGGGGTAAGGATAATCAGATTGTGTCAGGAAGGGACAGAGCATACAAACAAAGGAGTGCACTAACAAATAGGGTCCGGATAAGAGAAAATGGTAATAAGACAAATAGGGCCATAGTACAAAATAATGTTAAGATGTCTAAAAGTGTTAAAAAGACAAATCTAAAGGCATTGTATCTGAATGCACGAAGCATTCAGAATAAGGTAGATGAATTAACAGCGCAAATAGATGTAAACGGATACGATATAATTGCAATTACGGAGACATGGCTGCAGGGTGACCAAGGCTGGGAGCTGAATATCCAAGGATATTCGATATTTAGGAAGGACACACAAAAAGGAAAAGGAGCTGGGGTGGCGTTGTTAGTAAAGGATGAAATCAGAGCAATTAGAAAGGATATTACCTCAGAAAATCAAGATGTAGAATCAGTCTGCATGGAGCTAAGAAGCACCAAGGGGCAGAAAACATTGGTGGAAGTCGTCTATAGGCCTCCAAACAGTAGAGGTAATGTAGGGGACGGCAACAAATAGGAAATTAGAGATGCATGTAACAAGTGTACCAAAGTAATCATGGGTGACTTTAATCTACATATAGACTGGCCAAACCAAATTAGCAATAATACTGTGGAGGATGAATTCCTGGAGTGTGTACAAGATGGTTTTTTAGACCAATATGTTGAGAGCCAACTAGGGAACAGGCTATCCTAGATTGGGTATTGTGCAATGAGAAGGGGTTAATTAATAATCTTGTTGTGCGGGGTCCTTTAGGGAAGAGTGACCATAACATGACAGAATTCTTCATTAAGATGAAAAGTGAAGAAGTCCAATCTGAAACTAGGGTCCTAAATCTAAACAAAGGAAACTACGAAGGTATGAGGAGTGAGTTGGCTGTGATAGATTGGGGAGCTTCATTAAAAGGCATGGCGGTGGATAGGCAATGGCTAACATTTAAGGAACAAATGCATGAATTGCAACAGTTATACATTCCTTTCTGGCGCAAAAACACAAAAGGAAAAGCGGCACAACCATGGCTAACAAAAGAAATTAAGGATAATATTAGATCCAAAGAGGAGTCATATAAAGTTGCCAGAAAAAGTAGCAAGCCTGAGGATTGGGAACAGTTTAGATATCAGCAAAAAGGACTAAGAGATTGATTAGGAGGGGAAACATAGATTATGAGAGTAAACTTGCAAGGAACATAAAAGCGAATTGTAAAAGCTTCTACAAGTATGTAAAAAGAAAAAGATTAGTGAAGACAAATGTAATTCCCTTACAGTCAGAAACGGGAGAATTTATAATGGGGAACAAGGAAATGTCAGAGTAATTAAACAAATACTCTGGTTCTGTCTTCACGGAAGAGGACACAAATAACTTCCCAGAAATGTTAGGGAACCAAGGGTCCAGTGAGAAGGAGGAATTAAAGGAAATTAGCATTAGTAAAAAAATAGTGCTGGAGAAATTAATGGGATTGAAAGCCGATAAATCCCCAGGGCCTGATAATCTGCATCCCAGAGTACTAAAAGAGGTAGCCATGGAAATAATGGATGCATTGGTTGTCATCTTCCAAAATTCTATAGATTATGGAATAGTTCCTGCAGATTGGAGGGTGGCAAATGTAACCCCACTATTTAAAAAAGGAGGGAGAGAGAAAACAGGGAACTACAGACCGGTTAGCCTAACATCAGTAGTAAGGAAAATGCTAGAGTCTATTATAAAGGATGTGATAACAGGACAGTTAGAAGATATTAACGGGATTAGACAAAGTCAACATGGATTTATGAAAGGGAAATCATGTTTGACAAACCTACTGGAGTTTTTTGAGGATGTAACTGGTAAAATAGATAAGGAGAACCAGTAGATGTGGTGTATTTGGATTTTCAGAAGACCTTTGATAAAGTCCCACTTAAGAGGTTAGTGTGCAAAATTGAAGCATATGGGATTGGGGGTAATATGCTGGCATGGATTGAAAATTGGTTAACAGACAGGAAACAGAGAGTAGGAATAAATGGGTCTTTTTCGGGCTGGCAGGTGGTGACTAGTCGGGTACCGCAGGGATCAGTGCTTGGGCCCCAGCTATTCACAATATGTATCAATGATTTGGATGAGGGATCCAAATGTAATATTTCCAAGATTGCTGATGACACAAAACTAGGTGGGATTGTGATTGTGGAATTCTCTACCACAGAAGGCTGTGGAGGCTAAGTCACTGAATATATTTAAGAAGGAGATAGATAGATTTCTAGGCACAAAAGGCATCAAGGGGTATGGGGAGAGAGCGGGAATATGGTATTGAGATAGAGGATCAGCCATGATCATATTGAATGGCAGAGTAGGCTCGAAGGGCCGAATGGCCTACTCCTGCTCCTATTTTTCTATGTTCCTATGTTTCTAATGCTGCAGCCTATAGTTGAGGATGAAGAACTAGTGTTGATTTTAGCTACAGTGCATTAAGTAAACGGAAATTGCAAATTGATCCTTTTTAGTTAGATTGTCTCTTCTAACTCTCTCTCCCTCTGCACATAAACAGTTAATGAACATAATTGGTGTTACTGTGTCAGGTTTGCAAGCCCATTTCCAGCATCATTTATTTATGTCAGAAACTGCTAACCTCTATTCCAAACCAGTTATTTGTTCAACAGTCAAAGTGGTGCTGTGTCTGCGCCAGAATTCTTACCAACACCTGTAATTCACCTCCTTCTTTCCATCTAAAACAGACTCACTGTGAGCAACACCATTGTAGATACACCAGTTGCAACTCAAAAGCTGTTTATCACACTTTTTGCTGTTCTTTTTAAACATGGGATGCAATGTCATAATTTGCATCAGCTAAGAACATCACATTATAAAGAAGACAATGGGGTAGATTCTTGTCTTCACCACCTGGGCAGTAATGTGGCAGAGCAGACTGCCACCATTTTAGAACCCGCCCAACTTTCATTCCATTGATTACCATCCAGCCATTGAAGACGGAAATACGCCACTTGGCATGTGTCCCTGTTGTGCTACCTGTAGGAATATAGGCTTCTGAGGGTATTTAGAGGGATTAGGCACTGCAAGAGTTAACTGACCTAAGCATTTTTGCTGGCACTGCTGTTCTGCAAAATACACTGCTTGTGGATTGTCTGTTTGATTTTTGGCAGGTGCAGGATGACGTACGATCATAAGTATCCTTGTTATTGCAAAAACTAATTGTTACTGCTAGAAGCAGAAAGAACAGTGTGAAACTTGAAGCTGTCTGCAGCCTTCGATCTCTTATCTCTTTTCATTGACTGGGAATGCGCTGAGAGCTTTTGTAATTTGTTGAAATATAATCAAATATAATAGCTTTTTACTATTGTTCAGTATTAAGCTTTGATATATTGCTGTTTATTATTAAGTTTGCTTGTCTATAATTTTATTACTTTGGTTTTATTTTCTTCTGTTAGAATATGGGAAAGGAAATATTGAGACTAGCTTTTATTTAAAGGTAGAATTCATGTTTTCTTCAAGGTCCATAGGGTGCGTCATCAACTGTAGAAACAGAAAAAGACTGTGCTAAGGTGAAACATCAGATAAGGGAGGCCCATTTCCTGTGCCTGGACACAGAACTTGCCATGCCTATGATTGGATATTTCTTTTTAAAGTTATGGGGGTAGAAATTAGGTCGCGCCCCATTTGGGGCGCAAATATCGTCCGCGCGCAAATATTAGCGCCTGGCGCTAATTATCGGCACTGACAGGAAACTTCACTTTTACCGCCCCGGGAGTTGAGTGGAGCGCTAAATTAGGCGCTGCACACCTCTCTTAAGGCGCAAAGGCCTAGGAGTGAGGCGCTAACTCAGCGCACGAGCGCAGCGCAGCTGCTGCCAGTTAGCGAGGGAACACAGACACACTGGCGCCGGACACTTCTTAAAGCGGGGGGGGCCACTTGCTCCCCAGCCACACCCTGCTCATTGCAGCCTTGAATCTCAGCCTGGAGAGACCTGCAATCCATTTTGCTGCCAAGCATGGAGAGGGTGAGAGAACGCGCTCATCGCTTCACCGAGCGGGCCTTGGATGCTCTGGTTGACGCAGTGGAGCGCAGACGATGCATGCTGTTCCCGGAGAGTGGCAGGAGGCCTTTGCCACGCGAGTTCAGAAGAGTGTGGAGGGAGGTGGCTCAGAGCGTCTCCTCCAGGAGCATGGTGCCCAGGACCCATGTCCAGTGCCGCAAAAAGTTCAACGACCTCACTCGGGTCGTCAGGGTGAGTGGCTTTTTCTCATTACCTCTCCATCCCTCCATCTCAACCTCACTCTATGGCCAGAGGGTCTTAAAACCCCAATGCACAACACTCATGCAACACCTATGGCCCTTTCATCAAACACACACACACATTCCACACTTTGCATACAGTAAGGGCTATTCACCTATGGGAGGCACATCAGGCAAGACCATGGCTGCATATTGTAAGGGCTATTCACCTATGGGAGGCACATCAGGCAAGACCATGGCTGCATACAGTAAAGGCTATTCACCTATGGGAGGCACATCAGGCAAGACCATGGCTGTATATTGACTCAGATGCTGTCCTTTTTCTTGCAGGCTAAGCTGGCTCATAATCGGAGACAGCAGCAACGGACGGGTGGAGGGCGGCTTCAGCTGCAACCCCTCAGCGATCTGGAGGAGCGCGTCCACAGGATTGTGGCAAGCCGGGTGATCGGTCCCGTCGCCACTGGAGACGCCGACCCCGTTGTGGACAGCAATGGTAAGGTCATCACCTTTTTGTCCTCTGTCCTTCCACTTGTCCCTCACAATACCAGCCTTTGACACTTTCAATCCAACTTGCTAACTCGCTGCACTTATTCCTCCCTTACTGCCACCCTGTCCTCACGCTAAAGCCACTCTTGTACCTCCCTGCTTTCAGATGGTGATTCACCAGCTGAGGAGATGGTCCCTGAAGCTGCCACTGGGAGTGATGCTGCAGCTGAGGAGGAAGAGGAAGCCGGAGCATCAGTGCCACCCTCTCCCGAGGAAGCCCATGGCCACACT
The DNA here is from genome assembly GCA_030390025.1 of Squalus acanthias. NCBI lineage: Eukaryota > Metazoa > Chordata > Chondrichthyes > Squaliformes > Squalidae > Squalus > Squalus acanthias. Next base: position 100,853,919 of record CM059426.1, on the reverse strand, counting down.
GGGAACACGCCTTCCCCGGAGGGGAGCAGGGGGGAAGGGGCTGATGATGGTGAAGTTGCAGGACCCAGCGGGCTGCAGCAACGCCATGGGGGGGGGGAGGGAAGAACGGGGGAGCAGGGGGGAAGGGGCTGATGATGGTGAAGTTCCAGGACCCAGCGGGCTGCAGCAACGCCATGGGGGGGGGGAGGGAAGAACGGGAGCCTTCTCCCCAGAGGGAGAGTATGCCAGACACTCCTAATGCAATGGACGCAGAGGAGGAGCGGCTGATTGCAGAAATGAACAGCCAGGCGGTGGTCATGCACACTGAGCTCATGGGTGCAGTGGGAAGGGTGCCCGAATGCATTGAGGCACTGGCAAGGAGTGTGGAGCACTTCGCTGTAGCACAGGCGGATGCCACACTAAAGCTTACTGCTGCAATTCAGTCACTGGCTGCCAGGAACCCATCTGAGCCTGCTCTCATGCAGACTCAGATTGAGGCCACGCGAGCACTGACTGCTGCCATCCTCGATGGTTCGTGCACATGTCCCCGGGGCTGTCACCGCGCCGCAGCAGGCCAGCAATCTGTTCTCCGGCAAATTGCTCCGGATGCTGAAGTGCTGCCCCGTGGGAGTGCCAGTGTGTCGGGCGAGCAGGGAGTTGCTGTCCTCTCTCACGATGACAGCATTCCTGCTGCCAACACTGTCACTTCTCCACTGCACTTGCCACCGCCTGTAGGACAGACTGCTGCCGCCCATGCAGAGTTGGTGCAGTCTGCAGCCGGGCCCTCCAGGCCCAGAAGTGGTCGAGGCCGTCCTTCAGGGGCATCTGCAGTGTCAGGGTCTGACAAGCAGCAGCCTTCCACCAGCCTTGCTGCAGCCACTGAGGTCCCATTACGGAGGAGCAGTAGGTTTAGAAGGGGGGAAGTGCGCAAGGGAAGGAGATCACCCTCGAAGGGCAAAAAGTAGGAGGTGTGACAAAATGCTGGTCATTTTTTTATTAAAGGCCGAGGTTCATGGCCCAACTTTTGTTTAGTGTTTTGGACATTATCTCCAGGTTGTGAGAACCAGTTATGTTATTGACTGTTTTTTTGTGTTTATTTCTATGAGTTTGTCATGAGGAATTGACACACACAGAGTTTGTACAATAAATAAGTTTCTGTATTCAAAATATACATGGCTGGTGGTTGGAATTATTGGTGCCTTGGCCGGCTTAGGGGTTGCGTGCTGGGTTGATTCGTGTTTGTAGCACTGGCAGGGGCCCTAGAAGCGGCTTGCTATTAGTCGTTGACGGACGGCCCTTGCAGTTTGACCATTGTGGGCCGCCCTCCTGCCTTGGTGCTGCTGCTGATCATCGTCCTCGGCCTGTTCCTCCTCTTCCTCCTCCTCCTCTTGTGGTGCTGCAAGGCCTGGTGGCATTGGCTGCGTCCTGAGGATTGCCATGTTGTGCAACATGCAGCACACCACTACGAATTTGGAAACTTGCTCAGGCGAGTACTGCAGGGCTCCTCCGGAATGGTCCAGACAGCGGAATCGTTGTTTGAGCACGCCGATTGTGCGCTCAATAATGTTCCTCGTTGCTTGTTGGCTTTCCTGGTACCGCAGCTCAGCAGGGGTGTTTGGCGCACGGAGCGGTGTCATCAGCCAGGTGCTCAATGCGTACCCCTTGTCCCCCAGAAGCCAACCAACTGGCTGATGCGGTGCCTCGAAAATTTCTGCCACAGTACTCTGGCGCAGGATGAAAGCATCGTGGCAGCTGCCCGGATAGTGGGCATTGACAGCGAGAATCACCTGTCTGTGGTCACAGACCAACTGCACATTCAAGGAATGGAACCCCTTTCTGTTCCGGTACTCCTCTGCATTCTCTCGCGGAGCACGCAAAGCCACATGCGTGCAGTCAATGGCGCCCTGCACCATGGGGAAGCCCGCTACCCTCGCAAAGCCCATAGCACGGTCATGCTGCTTGTCTGGGGTCATAGGGAAGGAGATGAAGTCTCGTCTCCTTGTGAAGAGGGCATTGGTGACCTGCCGGATGCAGCGATGCACCGCAAACTGGGAGATATTGGCGAGGTCCCCAACAGCAGCTTGGAATGAGCCAGTGGCGTAGAAGTTCAAAGCCACTGTGAGCTTCACTGCCACCGACAGAGACGTCCTGGACCTCAGCTGAGGCTGCAGATCTGGCTGCAGCAGGTGGCAGAGCTCAGTGACCACCTCCTTGCTGAATCGCAGCCTTCGCAAACACAGCTCCTCGGACATGTGGATGTAGGAGAGCTGTTCACGATATACCCTGGGAGGGTAAGCTCTCCTGTACATGCGCCTGATGGGCCTCCTCCGTCTGGCCATCATTGCCACTCTCTGTCTGCGTCTCACTCTCCTCCGATTGAGCTGGAGCAGGACGACGCCCCCAATCATTGCAGCCCCCATCTTCTCTTTGCCAGAAAAGTAATGAGGTACAGCAACGAAAGTAGCAGCAAAGTTAGGATGAACTAGGCAAAACTACCTCACAAAGCGTTGAGTCAATGTAGAAGTCTCTCTCTCTCTCTCTCCGAATCTCTCTCTCTCTCTCAGAACGAGTGGTGCATAAATGTCGACCACAGAAAAAGACAGGAAGAGGCCCCCTTTAAATAGCGCCCCCCCCCAGCCCCACACCGATTGATAACGTTCCAGTCTTCCGGTCGTTGGAAGCGCCAGGCGGTAAGGCAGGGGGCGCCACTCAATTTCCGCTCCGGGGCGCCCCAAGGGCGTTGCACCACGGAATGACGTCACAATCTGCGCGCGCAGGTGGTCGCAGCGGTAAGTTTTAGCGCCGCCGCACAATCTCAAGTTAAGTTCTCGAGCGGCGCAAACAGCGCTGCGCCCGGGCGTTAGCGCCTTAACGCCCCATTAGCGCCCATTTAAGGCGCTAACGGGAGGCGCAACCAACTGAATTTTTACCCCATGGTTTTTGGGGTATACCCTAGGGGTTTTGGGCCATTAATCAATGTAGAAAGGCCATGGAGGAGGTGTACAAGGGTGTGTGTATATTCTTGCATACCCCAGGACACTTTCACAGTTTTTTCAAAGTTCTTTCAAAGCTTTCCCTCTCTTTGACAGCAGCAATCTTGCTTTAAACCTAGAATTAGCACCATCTGGAATTAGAATAAATCTCCATTTCTCTCCACTAGGATAGTCACATCCAAGATTGATGTTCACTGAGACACCGACTGTCACGCATGCCATTATGTTCAAGATGTCTTTTTGGCATCCGTCATTACAAGAATTTTGTGAAACCTGCCAAGGTGTGGAATTATATTTTCCAGCTCGGAAATGTCATTTTGAGATGAAACTGGAACAAGAGAAATTTTCCGTGAGATAGACCATCATACTTTCACCACCATACTCTGGCTTAATTATTTTCCAGTGGCAGCCATTAATAATTCTTGCAACAACACTATTATTTACTTCGAGAAAGTCAATTGCATTTTGCATTAAATGAAAAGGACCAACTGCAGGACAACTATAAGAGGGTAAAACAAGGTTAATGGGAAATGAACTGGATTAACAGTGGGTAACTAAATAGAACTTATTGATGATGTCTTTTTGAAATGAGATTCTGCACACCAAAGAATAAAACAGCAAAACTTCAAAGCCCAGACATTAAACCAACAGGGATCAAATATATTTCATTTGAATTTTTTTTTCTTTGTTTGATCCATTAAGCTCCATTAAGGAGAGCTTCCCATTAAACAAAAATACAAGGTTTTATTCAGTCAGTATTCTGCTATCTCATTTAAATTGCAGGACAAAAAATCAGGCAGGCTGCATAACAGGCAAGCAATCCTCCCTCTATTTGTTACACCCAGGCAATCTAATATTCACAAGCATGATGGCAGTCCCAGGCCTAGAAATTTGTTGCCGCCATGGCTAGGCATCAAATATGGTGAGTGACACATGTGTACTCATTCGGTGCCGAAGTGTGCCGTCCACTGTATTGGATGGGGCTGCTCCATAGGTGTCCAGGAAATATGTTAAATGCTGATTAAAATATTTAAATAAAGGTCCTACTTGTTGTAAGATAGCTTTGTGATATCGGTCTGCCCCAGCACTTGACTCCCCGCATGATAAACTCACACAGCAACTTGTGGTGCTTACAGGAAGCAAAGACCCTGCAGCAGCAGTATTTAAAGGGCTCATCCACTGTGTGCAGGTTAGTTGCTGGTTTTGTCCTTTTAGGCTGCTGGTTAATTTGTGGGTATTTTTTGGCCTGTTTTCTGAATTACAAAAATGAATTCTGAATTGTAGGAAGAAGTTTGTCCTGGTGTCCCACTGCTTTTACTTGGCTTCAAAACAGTTTTACTGCATCATGGGTGATCTGGTAGGGCTGCCTTTGGGTCTGGCGGATAATGGGAAGAAGCAAAGAAGACAAGAGAGAGCAGAAAAGATCTCCTGGGAGAAGAAGGAGGAGAAGGCGGACACTTCGCAGGTGGTCATACACACAGCGAGTCTTCATTGAGCATTTCTCCTACCTGAACTTCATTGAGGAGCAATGTCTCACTGGGTGAGAAGGGTTATCACCTTCAGACTTGGCTCATGACTTCTGTCAGGAATCTGGGCACAATTGCACAAATTTGTGGTCATCTGCTGCATACTTCATAACTTTGCCATCGTGAGGGATCAGCCCTTGCCAGTAAGAGTTTCAGAAGGAGGAGGCGAGCCAGGAGCAGCAGGAGGAGGAGCTGCATGAAGCAGAAGAAGAGAATTGACCAGAAGTGCCCTGAACTCCCAGAGCTCTCAGATAGCTGCTCATCAAAGGATGCTTCACAAGAACCATCGCTCCTATTCCTAATACACTAACAATTCCACAATCCTTAACACCACCATCCTTAATACCACCATCCGCATGCCTTACTTCAGTCCAGCCTTATGGGTCTTGCCCTCACTTCACTACGAATATAAACACCAACACAAAATCCAGAACAAAAAACAAATTTATGAAACAACTCAATTCCATCTGAATCTAATAGTTAACAGAAATAATTATGAATCACCCTGTGCAAGCCTTTAGATCCTGTTTTCTGTGCTTATTTACCTATTCTAGTGCTCCTATGAAGTGTTTCCCCAGTGGCTACAGCTTGGGAGGTGGAAGGCTGCTGATGTTCCATTGGCGACACTTCAGATGGTCATGGTGGGCGACTTGTCATGGCTTCATCACGGTGGGCGCTGCTGTCATATTCATGGAACTGATGGCTCGGTCCATGTTGGACCGAATGGTCTCAATGCTCTCTGTGAAGATTTGACACACATTGGAGCTAGACTGCTTTATGCATTGAGCCATTTTTCCCAAGCCCACAGGCAGGCTGCACAGTGCGCTGAGCAGTTCCCGATATATGCCTATCAGCCTTCTTTGGTAGCCTGGGCCCTCAAAGTCAGCAGCTGAGCCCTCTGCAGCTGAGCTGGCACCAGTGATGACGTATCCCCCTGCCTTAGCTCCTGCACACTTGTGCCCAATGATTCGCCACGTGAAGACCTGTCCTCTAACCTAACCTCTAAAGTGCGTATGGTGCCAGTCTCTGAGCTGGTCTTGCTAGGGTCAGATTGAGTGATGGTACATCTTCAGGAAGGCTGGCTTCCTCTTCTTGAAGTGGTAGAGCTATCTCCACATTTTCAGCACCTGAAATGAAAGCGAGGGACAAGAGTTAGCTTTTAGTGTGAAGGGAGACTAAAGCGAAATGAGTGACTGGTGAAAGCAGCTGCAGTTTGTCATGCAGAATGTGAAAGGTGATATAGAAGTAAGAAGGGAAAAAGAGGATAAGGTGTGAACAAACTCTGCACGATGTCTCCTCGAGCTTTGCTACTCATCATGGCCATGACTCTTCCCCGATTGGGATGGACAGCACATTTTCTTCCACGGGGGAGAGGGTGTGCAGGCGGGCTCAGCCTCCTCTGGTGACAGCCTCCTGTTTTGAGTTGTGTGGAATTTTCTGCGACAAGAGAGAAGGGAGTGTGTTTGAGAAGTTTGTGTGGTGTTCAAAGAATATGCCTTTCATGTGAGAATAGTTGGTATGCAATGTGTAAGATGTGAGGTGTGGGGAAGTGAGTTTTGCAATAGTGGTGAGTGTGTGTGTAGGAAGAGGAGGAGGTGGAGTGAAATGTGGTGAAAAGAAGCAGGGGAGGGAAGTATTGTGAGTTGTGAGACTGGATATGGTGCATGTGTCAGTAGAAAGTAAGAAAGTAAGAGAGCAGTATTGCTACCTTATGAACTCTGGTGAGATCATTGAACTGTTTCCTGCATTGCAACCATGTCCTGGGAGCTAAGCTCCTTCCATTAATCTCATCCCTAACCTCTTTCCACTGGCAGCAAACGTGTTGCCTGGAGGGTTTTATGCCTCTGTGGGGAATAGAACCTCCCTCCTCCTGTCTACTGCCTGTACCAAGGCCTCCAACGTAGCATCAGAGAATGTGTTCCAGCCAACTTCTTGAATCTGGACAGTTGCCCTGTTGTCTGTAGCCAGAGCCCACCTCCCTTTTAAGAGGTGCTGGCTGACTTAAAGTAGCATCAGAGACACCCAATCCCCCCCCCCCCCCACCCTCATAACAGGTGTGCACACCTGAAACATGTCACCTGAGATCCCAGAATGAATTTAAGGTGCTGTGTGGGCCCACATGAACAGGTGTGTGCAGCACATGCTCTGCCCCCTGCGAGCCCATTTTCGGACACACGATTGAATTTCTAGGCCCAATGGCAGTTGAAAAAAATGATTCTGTACCTTTCATGTTCCCATCCCAGCAGGTAATAATCTTGCTGGCCTTTAAGGCCCACTTTACGTGGAAATTAAGAGCTGCATCCTTTTGATAGGAATTTTAATATCTGAATTCTGTGTGACAGCAAACATCAGGGATGGGAAATTAGGCATAAGATTTCACACAGCACATGTTAGGAGCACAGAGCTGACAAGTTTGGGAATTCTTGATTTTTCAGCCACTCCTTGCTCAGTTCCCACTTCTAATGGTGGAGATTTTATCCTTCTGTGTTCTCAGAAAGCAGGTTATGAGATCTCTGCCTTTTCTGCAGCCCCTTCCAGCTGTACGCTATTATTACAGACAGATACCAGAATAAACATTGATAATCTTTAATATTTGATGAGCAAACTATCCTTGATATGCTGGTTAGTTTGGTTTGGAGAGAGCTGAACCAAGACAGCTCTTTTTCCCTCTCCTCTTTCACCATTCTTTTAGAACCTCTGCTAGATGTCTTTCTACTAATCATTGTGCAGCAAACTATTGCATTTTATGTAAACATTTTGTCCTGTTGCAGCAATTGTAGACTGTCCCAACAGCTTAAAAATGATGATATTTGTACAAAAATGGAGAAAATTCTAGATCATTTCATTTAAAAGTACAGCTAATTTTTTTAATAAAAATCTTTTAACCTTGTTTTTTATTCTGAATCCAGCCTCCTCTCTGAGCTATTACATATTATTAAACTAAAATAATTAATACAATGTGGCATTATTAAAAGTTTTCAGTATGCCTTAGATATTCTTTAGATGCAGTTATTCTGAGCATTTTATGTTCAGAGGTTAGGCCATACTGCTCAATTTTTAATTATACAATGGTGTAATCCAAGGGAATTCAATAGGACCACCTGTGATCTAAACTGGATAATGTGTCTTTTGTCCTCATGCACTTCTCTAATTTTTCACTAGTCAGAATGAAAATTCCTTTAATGAGACAAGACTACATTCAAATTGCTAAGCTGCTTTATTTTGCAGAAAGCATGAATATACAATTGCAAACAAACCTCATTGATTTCACTCAAATTTCACTGCTTTCCTCGAACATTGAGAAAAGAAATAGTAACCTCGTTCATGGGCTGAGTTGTTTTTCGGCAATGCTTTTTTTGTTGACAACTTCAGACTACAAATACTGACCTCCTGACAACGCCAGGCCTCCTCCTTGCAGTCTCCTGTTTAAAATTTAACTAACTTTTTTTTTATTCGTTCCTGGGATGTTGTCCATCCCTAATTGCCCTTGAGAAGGTGGTGGTGAGCTGCCTTCTTGAACCTCTGCAGTCTGTGTGGTGAAGGTACTCCCACAGTGCTGTTAGGGAGGGAGTTCCAGGATTTTGACCCAGCGACGATGAAGGAACGGCGATATTTTTCCAAGTCAGGATGGTGTGTAACTTGGAGGGGAACTTGCAGGTGATGGACTTCCCATGCTTCTGCTGCCCTTGTCCTTCTAGGTGGAAGAGGTTGCGGGTTTGGGAAGTGCTGCCAAAGATGCCTTGGCGAGTTGCTGCAGTGCATCTTGTAGATGGTACACACTGCAGCCACGGTGTGCTGGTGGTGGAGGGAGTGAATGTTTAAGGTGGTGGTAGGGGTGCCAATCAAGCGGGTTGCTTTGTCCTGGATTGTGTCGAGCTTCTTGAGTGTTGTTGGAGAGTATTCCATCACACTCCTTACTTGTGCCTTGTAGATGGTGGAAAGGCTTTGGGGAGTCAGGAGGTGAGACACTCGCCGCAGAATACCCAGCCGTTGACCTGCTCTTGTTGTCACAGTATTTATGTGGCTGGTTCAGTTATGTTTCTGGTCAATGGTGACCCCCAGGATGTTGATGATGGGGGATTCGGCGATGGTAATGCCGTTGAATGTCAAGGGGCGGTGGTTAGACTCTTGCTTGTTGGAGATAGTCAGTGCCTGGCACTTTTGTGGCGCAAATGTTACCTGCCACTTATCAGCCCACGCCTGAATGTCATCCAGGTCTTGCTGCATTCGGGCATGGACTGCTTCATTATCTGAAGAGTTGTGAATGGAACTAAACACTGTGCAATCATCAGCGAACATCCCCACTTCTGACCTTATGATGGAGGGAAAGTCATTGATGAAGCAGCTGAAGATGGTTGGGCCTAGGACACTGCCCTGAGGAACACCTGCAGTGATGTCATGGGGCTGAGATGATTGCCACCCAAGAACCACAACCTCCTTCCTTTGTGCTAGGTATAACTCCAGCCATTGGAGAGTTTTCCCCCTGATTCCCATTGACTTCAATTTTACTAGGGCTCCTTGATACCACACTCGGTCAAATGCTGCCTTGATGTCAAGGGCAGTCACTCTCACATCACCTCTGGAATTCAGCTCTTTTGTCCATGTTTGGACTAAGGCTGTAATGAGCTCTGGAGCCGAGTGGTCCTGGCGGAACCCAAACTGAGTATCGGTGAGCAGGTTATTGGTGAGTAAGTGCTGTTTGATAGCACTGTCGACGACGCGTCCCATCACTTTGCTGATGATTGAGAGTAGACTGATGGGGCGGTAATTTGCTGGATTGGAGTTGTCCTGCTTTTTGTGGACAGGACATACCTGGGCAGTTTTCCACATTGTTGGATAGATGCCAGTGTTGTAGCTGTACTGAAACAGCTTGGCGAAAGGAGCGGCTAGTTCTGGAGCACAAGTCTTCAGCACGACAGCCAGGATGTTGTCGGGGCCCTCAGCCTTTGCTGTATCCAATGCACTCAACTATTTCTTGATATCACGTGGAGTGAATCGAATTGACTGAAGACTGGCTTCTGTGATGGTGAGGACCTCAGGAGGATGCCGCTATGGATCATCCACTTGGCACTTCTGGCTGAAGATGGTTGCAAACGCTTCAGCCTTGTCTTTTGCACTCGCGTGCTGGGCTCCACCATCATTGAGGATGGGGATATTCATGGAGCCTCCTCCTCCTGTTAGTTGTTTAATTGTCCACCACCATTCACGACTGGATGTGGCAGGACTGCAGGGCTTTGATCTGATCTGTTGATTGTGGGATCGCTTAGCTCTGTCTATATCATGCTGCTTCCGCTGTTTAGCATGCATTTAGTTCTGTGTTGCAGCTTCCCTAGGTTGGCACCTCATTTTTAGGTACGCCTGGTACTGCTCCTGGCATGCTCTTCTGCACTCCTGATTGAACCAGGGTTGGTCCCCTGGCTTGATGGTAATGGTAACTGCTCAGGTATCGCTTTTCTACTTCTTTCTCTGTGTTCCCATCAAGTGGGAGAGCTTCTTCTCCATTCAGTGACTTGTCAATAGACCTGTCATTGCAACTGGTTAGCTTCATTCACCCTAAACATAGCTCCCCGCGTTAGAGGAGTTGGGACCAGGGGTGTGGACTGCCAATGCTGAGAATTCTCATTCCCCTGGCTTCAGTGACACCTGGTGAAAGTGTGGGGGCTAGTAAACCTATTGGGATGCGGCATACCGGCCTTCTGTGGGCCCCACCAAGGGAGAGGGCAAATCCAGGCCAAGGAAGCAGCTGAGGCCAAGGAAGCAGCTGAAGACAAGGTAGATTTTTAAATTAAAATATTATTAGCGCACTTTGTAAGGAAGCCAAAATGACCAGCAAATTGTTTATCTGCAAAAGGGGCTTCAGATTGTTTCCAACTTGCGTGGGCTACCAGGTGCCCAAACTAGTGGTGTGGACTGCTGCCAGGCTCATCCAATTAGGTGTCATCTTCCTGATCCTGTATACTGTGGTGGGGTCAGCACTGCAGACCATCGGATGGTGCAATCCTGCATAATTACTGGGACTGCGTTCCTGTGCACATTCAGGGTTAATCAGTGCAAAAGTTGCTCGTTGTCTAGGCTTTTTGTGTAGTTCAGGTTAACCTTTCTCCTGGACTTTTTTCCCTTTATTTATATTCTGTTCATTTTTTCGTATGCAATTTGGAGAGCATAATTGTCACTCTTAGGTTTCTTAACTTTGCATCTATCCCTTTTCTTAGCTTGACTGTTATTTATTTTTGTTAAATGAGTTAACCCATCAGCTAAAAAGGCAAACAAATGGATATTGTATGAACTCATTAAGCTTTCATCCACGAACATCATCAATGGTAATCTCAGGACACTTTTGTCTTCTCTTTTATAGATTTTTCTCAGTTAAAAATGTCAGAATATTTATGTTCATTCTAAGGAAAAGGAGGCGTCAAAGATATAAATGAGAAACATGGAAATTGAAGTGGAACTGTAAAGTTTGTTCTGTATTGTTTGGTTTAATCTGAGACCTGAGGCTTGCTTTCAAAGCACATTTGTTTTATTTTTATCATAATTACTCATTCAAGTCATTAATAATCATCACCTTTGGTGGCTGAAATACTATTTGGAGCATATGCTTGTCTTTTTAGTCCTGATATAACAAACTTCCTGTTATTATTTTGTCACAAATTTGAAACAATCCCTTTGGCAGCTGAGATGTTTATCAGTGACAGCTTTAATTCTCATGATACAATTATGTTATAGCTATTATTGTCCCAAGATCTGGTGAAAGATGACATTTTAGTATCTTTTATTAAAACAACAACTACAAAACATATGGTAAAACAATTCTTTCCACTCAAAGCAGTTACCATATTCACCAATGTCCGGAGGTCTGAGCTCACAATGGTTATCCACTTAATCCCTCCAGAAATAATCTAAAAACAGAAACATCTGGTAACTTCTATTTTATATAATTATATGTCCAGGTCTGTTGTATTTGATACTGAATTGCAAAGAGTGAGGATATCATAATCTTCTCCAATAGGTATAACACAATGAATTTGGTCTTTGGTCCAAATGCATAAAAAATGCAAACTGGGCAGAGTACATTTCATTATTTATATCTATGAGGCTTTTTAATTTTAATATTTTAAAATACTTTGATGAACTTCTATGCTTATCAAGACAATGGTTCTTAATGATGGAGAATGGAACAATGTTTTACTTTTGTACACATCAAACAGTTCCAGCGCACATACGGTATAGCTCATTTTATTTGGCCCAATACCGTGCTTTATTCTGAACTGCAGTAGAGAACTAACTTATCTAAATGATGAGTCTCCCTGAGATCAGAAGAGTATTGCTTAAATCTCCTAATAAGAAAGAGACAACTTGATCATTTTTATGACAAAGATGGGAGGTATTTTTACAGTTTTTATGAGTGGGATTGAAGAATGCTTTGTATAGAAAGGAAACTACCCTCATAATTCTTGTAATTCAAAATGTAATTGAAAAGTAAAATAGCAAAGTGCTCTGATAATGCCACCCTTTACAGGAGAGGATGAGAGAGCATAGATGATTGAGCCCACATCCTCCCCAGCAACCATACTCATTCACGTTTAGCAGCAGTCACTGGGTAACAATGGGGAGTAGGAGCCCTGAACTAATTTTACACCCTGGCTTAAGGCTACCAGAGAAAATTGTAGTGGCCTCACTGGCACTTTTAATGAACCAGCTAACTCAGCATAGATAGATTAAACCTTACTGATCTAGTCCTGGGTCACTTCACAAAGTCCATTTGCCCACTGATCCTTCAGCAAGCACATATGAAAGGTATAGAAAGTTATCGCAAACATGCATATCAGAATAATTCTAAATAGAATACACGTAAATCAGAAAATGCAAGGCTGTGTATAAATGCCCTGGTTTCTTGCTAGTTCATGAATGATGTATAACAGTACAAGACAACATGGTAGAACTGAGCCATTCTTAAAATTAAATTCTGAACCTGCGCACAGTTGCACACCAGTATTCTCATCTGTGGGCATTTGTATCCTCAGACCTGCTGGTTTGATCTACTTAACAGACACAATTGATCTCTGCCTTGGGGAGCTTGACGCTGTACGTGATTTACATGCTGCTCAGTTTTTATAAGCCAGCAATCTATTGTGTCAGCATCGCAGTCTGTAGTCCTGTCTTATTAAATAGTCTTATAATGTTGAAGGAAATGGTGCTTATCATTGCAGAAGCTATGTTTAGCAATTAATGCAGACATAGAATGCATGTTGTATGTACTAGTCTCTGATAACTCTGATCTTCTCTGGCTAATTAATAATATTATAATATATAGCTCAGTAATATTTAATGTTTTGTAATTTCTATACACACTGGGAATATGTTTTACAAATTGCTGTGATTTTATACGTTGATTCACAGGGGGGAATTTTTCGGGGGGTCAGCGGGCGCATTTTGTGTTGGGTCGGGTGGGAAAAATGTTTTTTTGACAGCAGGTAGGGAACCCACTGCCAAGCCGCCTCCACGCTAGTCTCTCAGATGTCGGTGCTGTCGTCGCTGAACAGACCTGACACCAAGCGGCGGGGGAGGCAATTTTGATCATTAGAGAGATTGTTAAGAGGCACTTAAATAGTATTTTAAGCTTACCTTTCAATTTTACGTATTCCCCACAGCTTCCCCGCTGCTCAGAAACATAGAAACATAGAAACATAGAATCTAGGAGCAGGAGTAGGCCATTCGGCCCGTTGAGCCTGCTCCGCCATTCAATACGATCATGGCTGATCATCCAAATCCAATACCCTGTCCCTGCTTTAATCCCCACAGTACACATATCCCACCCTACCCCCGTAACCCCACGTATTTAATTCCCCCTAACATATCCCATCCTATCCCCATAACCCCACATATTTAATCCCCCCTAACACTAAGGGTCAATTTATCATAGCCAAATCAACCTAACCCGCACATTTTTGGACTGTGGGAGGAAACCGGAGCACCCGGAGGAAACCCACGCAGACACGGGGAGAATGTGCAAACTCCACACAGACAGTCACCCGAGGTCAGATTCGAACCCGGGTCTCTGGCGCTGTGAGGCACCAGTGCTAACCACTATGCCACCGTGTTGCCCACGTGTCAGGGATCACATCAGCTCAGCATCTCGTGAGTGGATTAAGCATTGAAATATCTGATTACCTGACAGCTTATCCCAAAACCAATGGATCAGATCAAAGCTCTGCAGTCCTACCATATCCAGTCGTGAATGATGGTGGACAATTAAACAAAAATTGGGAGGAGAAGGCTCCATGAACATCCCCATCCTTAATAATGGCCTAGGACACAAGTGTAAAAGACAAGGCTGAAGCAGTCCATGCCCGCATGCAATAAGACCTGGACAACATTCAGGCTTGGGCTGAAAAGTGGCAAGTAACATTTGTGCCACACACGTGCCAGGCAATGACTATTTCCAACAAGAGAGAATCTAACCACAACCCCTTGACATTCAATGGCATTACCATCACCAAATCTCCTACCATCAACATCCTGGGGGGTCACCATTGACTAGAAACCCAACTGGACCAGCTACATAAATTACTGGGGCTACAAGTGCAGGTATTCTGTGGCGAGTCTCTCAACTCCTGACCCCCCAAAGCCTTTCCACCATCTACAAGGCACAAGTAAGGAGTGTGATGGAATACTCTTCACTTGCGTGGATGAGTGCAGCTCCAACAACACTCAAGAAGCTCGACACCATCCAAGACAAAGCAGCCCGCTTGATTGGCACCCCATCCACCACCTTAAACGTTCACTCCCTCCACCACTGGTGCACTGTGTCTACAGTGTGTACCATCTACAAGATGCATTGCAGCAACTCGCCAAGGCTTCTTCAACAGCACCTCCTAAACCCACGACCTCTACCACATAGAATGACAAGGGCAGCAGGCGCATGGGAACACCATCACCTCCAATTTCCTCTCCAAGTCACATGCCATCCTGGCTTGGAAATATATTGCTGTTCCTTCATCGTTGCTGGGTAAAAATCCTGGAACTCCCCGCTTAACTGCACTGTGGGAGTACCTTCATCACATGAATGGCAGCAGTTCAAGAAGGCGGCTCACCAGCACCTTCTCAAGGGCAATTAGGGATGGGCAATAAATGCTGGCCTTGCCAGTGATGCCCACATTCCATGAATGAATAAAAAAAACTGCACCATTATCCTGATGCACTGCTCAATGTGCCATACCCCCATCACTCAATTACCAACCATCTGTGCCAATCACGAGGCACACCTCCCATTCCGCGCCTCACCTCACCCCCTTGGAGGAGATGGTGCTGGCCATTCTTGGCAGTGGCATGGCTGACGCCTTGGCCAGCGGCGGGGGTGAAAGAATAAAAGATGCTGGTATCCTCATCCTTCCGCATTTCAGACACCCAAGAAATCTAGCCTGCCCAGCCAACGAGTCAACAAGAAGAGGGAGAGGAGAGTGAAGTAAAAGAAAAGAAGAAGTAGAAGAAACACCATCACTCGATTTCACACTCTCAGCCACCAGCTCCTTGAGGCAGTCCTGCAAGGCCATCTACATTGTCCCCTACTGAATGTCAGCAGCCTTACACCAGCCATTCTGCCACCACTGGGGTAGCACTTTGTAAAAGGACTAGGATAGGCAAAGCCACATGCAAGACATCCACTAAGGGAATGCACAAGTGATTAGAATATATTTTTTTTATTCATTCATGGGATGTGGGCATTGCTGACAAGGTCAGCATTTATTGCCCATCTCCAATTGCCCTTGAGAAGGTGGTGGTGAGCCGCCTTCTTGAACCGCTATAGTCCGTGTGGTGAAGGTACTCCCACAGTGACTTTTGTCGTAGTAGTTTAGTACAACTGAGTGGCTTGCTAGGCCATTTCAGAGGGATGTTAAGAGACAACCAAATTGCAGTAGGTCTGGAGTCATATATAGGCCAGGTAAGGTAAGGACAGCCGATTTTGTTCCCTAAAGTATATTAGTGAACCAGATGGGTTTTAGTTGATTTTTTGATGTTGGATTGGAAAGTTTGCTTTGTGGTGGCTTTTATTTCAGCATTGTGGCCAAGAGGACATTGTGATCGTCAGTAACAAAGGGATAGTAAGTTGTGGAACAAATGTTGAAAGGGGAATTGGAGTTGTGTTCACTGGTACCACAGGCGGATGATTCGATCCTGGATACTCTGGCCAGAAAGGGGCTGTCTGGGTTGCCTCCTTTCTTCTGCTTCTTCCTTTTCTGTTTCCTCATCCTCTTCTACTTCCTCCTCTTCTGCTTCTTCCTTTACCTTCTCCTCCTCCCTCTGCGAGCAGCTTGTCCCCTTTGCTGCCTCTGCACCATCTCCATGTCATGCTGCAACCCAAGAGGGACTGAAACTCGAGCCCCCAGGACTGGGAGCAAGTGGTGTTCTCAGAGGCCTTCCTTTAAGAGCCAGAGCCTTGCAAACATCCAGCAGCACTCCCTGCACACTTCAACAACTTTTTAAATGTATTGCACCAAGCCACTCATCCAATAATATATAAAGAAACCAGTACAAAAGCAAAATCTAAGCATACGTGAAAGTTGTGTGTGCCTCTTTAAGAAGTGCTGGCAGCAGCTCCGTTGTACTGCTGCACGCACATTCTGCTGTGTGTGATTTGGAGAGGGCGTTAATAAGAGCGATGACATCCAAAATCCCAGATCAATTCAGGCGTTGCATGCTGATTGACATTATGTTCTGGATCTTTTAAATATGTGAAGCGAGTGCAGGCAACGGCAGCGCTGCCGACCTGCCCAAAATGGCGGCTGCCACGTTCCGCAGAAGCGAGTTGGCCGCCATTTTTCTTCCAAACCAGCCTTAACCACCGGCGCAAACGGCTCCAATTTCCCAGCCTATAACTTAGTGAAAAAGTAGTAACTGTTTAAGTGTAGTTATGTCTTTTACAAATTAAGTTAATTTGTTAAACTCAATAAGTGATGTACACAAAAACAATTAAGTGTGATATCTTCCATAATTTCATATTCCTATGCAAATATTTTGGTAAATATTTGTGGAAAAAGTTAAACACTATGAATAAAATAGTAATACCCTGATAGCACTTTCTAGGATATATGTACTTGAAGAAAGAAAATCACAAATTATTTTCCATATTTTAGATTTTTAAAAGCTGACCAACTGGCTCACCTCACCCATAGCTAAAGCAGGTTTTGCCCCTAACCAGCACTACCAGCACCACCAATGTGGAAGGACCTTCAAGCACACCTGAAGCTCCAAATGGCTACATCCAGAGCAGCCTGGAGGACACTTGTTTGTTATGAACCATTGGAGCAAACAGATTGGCTGTGAAATTCTTATGGTCTGCCAACTGTACTTAGTCAAGCTTCATAATGTTATGCAGACAAATCATATCTGTGTGCATCTGGGTGATTCTAGATCTTGCACATGCATGTATATTTTTAATAACGTGAAGCAACAGATGCAAAACCTCCTCTGCAAGTCTCTGGCATATAGTAGGGCCTGGAACTTGTCTTCTGTAGCTGATAAGGCCTTCCTCTTGTCAGTGCCAACCCCCTAAATGGTTGAAGAACTGCAGGAAGATCCTTCTGTGGAATCAGGTGTACCGCCTGTCACCATAGTTGATAAAATCTCTGCACCATCCGAACACATCAGGGGAATGCCACTACAACAAGGACTAGCCTACCACCAGGGCAATTATAAAACACATCAAACAACAATTCCGCTCCCTGGACCATTCAGTGGTGCCCTAGAGTGCTCTACATCTAAACTATCTTGCATCATCATGGTGTGTTGCTGGCTACACAATCTGGCAATAAACAGACAAGTACATCTGGAGGCACAGCAGGAATATTTCACGAGGAAGAGTAGAGAGAGAGATTGAAAACTGCGGCAGTTGATGAGGAAGAATAACAAACCCCCTTGAGAGCTGCTGAAGACATTTGCCTGACCCTAACACATGACATGTCCTTGTGAAGTACAAACACCCTTTTTACCTACCACTGACCAATAATCCTCCCTTCCCTGACCAAACAAGTACACCATGTAACATTTAAGTGTAGGCTTCGCAAAATCCCCCAGAAACTCGAATAGAACCCTAAAGGGGTGAGTTTTGGATCTTAACACAAATTTGGAATGATGGGACCTAAATGAAGGAATTTGAGGTCAAAACCTCAGTTTTGGACATTTTTAAGGATCAGGGAAGAAAAACCCTGAGGAAAATGACTTTGGATAATATTATACCTTTAAAAGGGCCATTGGGAAAACCTGCAGTCACAGAAACAACACAGGCTGTGGGAAAGGGTGTGGTGAGGCAGTGGACAGCTTTCGGTTATTGGGACCAAGCCAAGCTGTCTGGGAGATGTTTGCACTGCAATCCAACCAAGGAGGAAGAGCCTCATCCTAAACCTCACAAACACATTCAAAAATGAATAAACCAAGACCCTTTTGAAATCCCCAGGTCCAGACAGAATGCTGGAAGTCTGAAAACAATTCCTAACAATAAAACTTCCAGTATACAGCTTCATAGCCCATTATCCCATCAAAAACCGATTAGCCAAGTATCTACAGGAACAGTTTAACAAGCCCGGCAAAAACCTAAGACAAAAGGAGCGAGATTTGGCGTGTAGATAAAGGCCCTGTCTAAATGGAAGACATCGGAAGCCATCAGGACAAGTTAACACAAAGTTAAAGTCATCAGACTTAACGAGCCCGCCAAAACCTAAGACAATAGAATAAACAGGCCTCAACTGAAACCTAAATCACTTCAACACGAAACCGATTTAGCAAAGCGGTTTTGGCGCGAAAAACACAATAGACCTGAACAGTATAATTGAGGGCCTAATCCCCCAAGAAGCGGCGAGTTGCACAGACGGGTGAGCCACATGACACGAGCAGAAGGAGAGACCAGCAGCTAGGCTACGAGGCAGGCAGACCCGAGGCGAGATTGGAGGCAGGGACAGACAAGGCCAGGCAAGAGCTAGAAATGAGACCACGAGCTGGGAGCGAGTCGGCATCGCTCAGTATACGGTACAGCTCTAGCAGATACTAGTAAAGGTCACTGGAAGCTGGGAGCAAGTCGGCATCGCTCAACACATGGTCCAGCTCCAGGAGGTACCGCCCCGACAGGCCTCCAACGCAACGAACCAACAACAAGAGCCGCCAAGGGCTCCACGAGATAAACCAACACTTGAAAGTACCGCAGAAACCAAGGCCCCGCGCAGCAACCAACCACCAGGCGACACCGAAAGACCAACACCAGGAAAACCTGAAGACACGCAAGTTTCCACACTACAAACTATTCCTGACTTATCCCTGGGTAAGATTTTCCCTTAAAAAACTCTAAACCCTACCTCTAAGGAAGAAAAATCGGGTACTCACCTGATAGAATCCAATACGCACCTTACCGCATCTGCGGACAGACCCAAACTGACCTGGAGTGCAACTGAAGTCTTCTACCACATCCAGGGTATGGCAGGCCCCAACAACCAAAAACCTCAGTGAAACCCGAAATCGCGAAATACCTCAACTGTCAAGAACTGTCAATTGGTGAGCATTATCCCTGATCCTCTGGAATTAAACCTAGCTAGGCAGTGGGATTGGGAGGGATAAGGGGTTTTGTATATTGTAATTCTCCCTCGCCTGTACCGTGTGTTCCCCAACCTGTGTTTAAGCATTAAGTGTGTTTTGAGTTTGTTACCTTTTTCTTTAATAAAAGTCAAAACTCTTTCATCAAAACCTGTTGTCTACTGCATCTTTGTTCACAACCCCCAAATAAGTCCAAGGTCTAGAACCAGGGGCATGGGAGCGATTCGAACTGCTCACTGAGTCAGAGGAGAAGCTGACCCTACCCCACCACCCCCTACATAATAAAAAGAAAAGCCAACAGTCCACCAATCACCCTCCTCCTACTCTCATGGCATCATTCATCTGGACAAGACATTTTGGCCTCGAAATTTGTCTTAGGCGCTGGCGCAAAACAGGTGGTATTGAATCGGCCGCCAGTTTTGCGCAGTGCCTGATATTCAGTTCCTTTGCAGTCAATAGAACTGAATATCAGGCGTTCTGTATAACGGGTGGGTGATCCGATACCGCACGATGCGCCACCGCCTGAGATGAATTTCCAGGCCATTGACTCCACTCCCCTACAATAACAATGTGTCCTTTCCATCCCTGCTTTGTGCCTCACCCTCTGCGCTGCCCTCCTGCTGAATAACAAAAACTTCTGGGATGGATGTCTGTGAGCCGGTGTGTGGGTAAATTTAGACGCAGTGATAGGATGTTGGCTGTGCTGCTGCTACTTAGGCAAGAGGCTGCTTGTGAGTGAATCTTGGGAGGTGCCAGCTCTAGAGGTCACAGTAATTTCTGTAAAGACTTAAACGTGAAATAAGATGGAAATGAGATGATAGTCGTCCAAAGCTGGCATACGCAAGCACATGGCATGGTGCAGCATTTTTTGGAACTTGAGTGACAGTGCTTGTGAGAGGATGTTAGAATGCAGTGTGTGTAAGAAGGATCCTTGCTACAGAAACTGTGGGCTGGAACTTGTCCTCTTGTTTTTTCCATCTCTGGCCACCTCCTGGCTGTGGTACTCCTGATTGTCTAGGCCCCAAACCTTGAAGGGGGTGAGGTCCCAAATGGAAGTTTCCTCACATCCCAGTGTAGTCAGCTCTCTGTAGGTGTGAGCTGTTTTCTCTTATAAGATATGAAGCTAGGATGAAGCAGATGAGAGAGTGCACAGTGCTGGATAACAGGCCCAGGTGAGAAGGGGGTTGAAGAGAGAAATGGATCATATGGATGAGATGGCTTGCTAGCTTGGCAGTGTGCATCAGTAAGTTATTAGTCAACTTCCTAATATTTCCTTTGGCATGGCATCCATTTTTCCCTGCACTTCTGTGAAGCACCTTGGAATGTTTTTTCACATTAGAGGTGCTATAAAAATGCAAGTTGTTGTTGTTAGAAGCTGTATATTTATTTATGTAGCAAAGTAATGTGATGATTTGTGATGATTTCCAAGGTAGGTAACTGTGGGTAGAAGGCATTTTAAATAAACACACACACACACACAAGCTCCAGGAATGTAATCAGCAGATGACCTTAATGCTTCAGGAAATTAAATTCTTTCAACACTCTCCTGGCTTATGGCGACCGATCTATCCAATTTCCATTTTTCCAGCCCAGCAGTATTTATATCAGGATCTTTGTAATAAACAAAGCTTGAGCCATCATGTAGTCTATTATTCTAAGGTCAACTGAGTCATCTTAAGGTTGAGCAAAGGTCTGTTAGTAGGACTTCCCCTTATAACATCAATAAACATCCTGTGAATTCATTTCCTATGGTGATGTTTAATGAAAACAAAGGGCAAAGGGTTGAAGAGCTGAGTAAATGGAACTCCCGCATAGACAATAGTTTAGCTAACTTTCTACTGACTGTAAGGCCTTTATTTACCTTTGTTTAATGGCTAACTTTAGAAGACAGAATTTAGGGTTCATAATGATAGCTTTCCAATATTTTAGGTTTTAGATAAGATAATCACTAACTTCATACAATCAAACAGTACAAAGTTTACACATTAAAACATAAACATACATTCAATATACAAAAACAAAGGAAAGGAAAGGACTCGCTAGTCCATCAAGCCTGTCTCATACTGTCAGTGCAACTTATGCACACTATCACCCTCATCCAATCCCACTCCCCACTAACCAACCTCACAATTTCCTGGGAGAGGCAGAAAAAAAGGGAAAAAACCCTAGGCCAGCTTAGGAGCAAACAAAACTAGGAAATATCTCACTGATCCCCGAAGGTGATCAAACAAATTCCAGGAGACCACAATGACTGGGAAATACATCCCTAATACCGCAACTACCATTTATACATAGGCCCGTAATTTCCGATAGGAGGCTTCCTGCGTGCGGATGCCTCCTATTGGAAAAAAAATCTACGCACTTACCTGAGGGCTCCCGAGGTCCGGACACTTCCAATGCTGGGCCTCTCCACAGTCGAAATGCGCAGGGCCCACGTATCCCAGGGGCGCATGCAGTTCACAAGCGTCCCTGGGATCACATGGGCCAGGCCAGCCAATAGGAGAAGGGAATCTCCCTTCATACTTTTGACAGATAGACCTGTCAGAAGTATGAATGGAGATCACCCCAAAAAGACACTAAAACATTAAAAAAATATATTTTTAAATAACATTTTTAAAATGAGTTAAAATTACATTAAATTAAATATTTTAAACAAAAATTTAATTTTTTGAAAAAAATAATTAAAGTTTTTTACGGGGCTAAAAATAAACTTACTTGTTTAAAAGTATTTTTAAATTATAATTGAGTGAAAAAATATTTTCTTTACTTTTTTAAACTCTTATGCTGGTAAACACAAGCCTTACGCCTGCTTTTACCAGGCGTAAGATTTCTAAGGGTTTTCAGCAGGCGGAGGTTCTGCAGTAAGCAGAACTCGCCACCCGCAGAGGCCCTTCTCTAGGGCAGGCGTCCGATCTGTCAAGAGGACTCTTGACAGATCAGAAATGCCGGTTTTCAGCGCATGCGCTTAGCATGCCTGAAACCGGCATTTCAGGTGTCCCTACGGGTGTGTACACAGCTCGTACACACCCGTAGGGAGCGGAATATACGGGCCATAGTGATGTTGGCTACTTTTAGAAACAACAACTGGAACAACAATTTGTATTTATATAGCGCCTTTGAACATCCCAAGATGCTTTACAGAACCGTAATCAGAAAAAAATTGAAACCAAACCAAAAATGTTGTCACAGAGGCTGGTTTTACCTCTTTGACCAAGCTTTTGGTCATCTGTCTTAATATGTGGCTCGGCGCCAAATTGTGTTTGATAACGCTCCTGTGAAGCACCTTGGGATATTTTACTACTTTAAAAGCACTTTATTAATACAAGTTGTTGTTGTTTAAGGAAAGTCTTAAAGAAAGAGTGAGAAGGAGAGGCAGAAAGCTTTAGGGGATAGTTCCGGACCTTAGGGCCTAGACAGCTGTGCACAGGGTCACCAATGGTGAGGCAAAGGGAGAGGGGGATGCACAAGAGGCCAGAGTTGGAGGAATGAAGAGATCTCAAAGGGTTGTAGGACTGAAGGGGGTTACAGAGATAGGGTGGGGTGAAACCAAAAATGGATTAAATATGAGGATGAGAATTTTAAGTTTGAGGCATTGGGGGCCCACTTGTTGGAAGCACTACGGGTAGCAAAGGCACAAAATGTACTCTGGGTGGGGGACTTCAATGTTCATCACCAAGAGTGGCTCTGTAATATTATGACTGACCAGACTGGTCTAGTCCTGAAGGATATAGCTGCCAGACTGGGCTTGTGGCAGGTGGTGAGAGAACTAAAAAGAGGGGATAAGTTACGTTGATCTTGTCCTAACCATTATAACTGTCACAGATACATCTGTCCATTACAACATTAGTAAGAGTGACAACCTTGTGGAGATCAAGTCCTGTTTTCGCACTGACTTTGCACTGAGGATTCCCTCCATCATGGTCTGTGGCACTATCACTCTGCTAAGTGGGATACATTAACAACAGATCTAGCAGCTCAAAACTGGGCATAGAGTCATAGAGTTATACAGCACAGAAAGAGGCCCTTCAGCCCATCGTGTCCGCGCCGGCCATCAAGCCCTGTCCATTCTAATCCCATTTTCCAGCACTTGGTCCATAGCCTTGTATGCTATGGCGTTGCAAGTGCTCATCTAAATGCTTCTTGAATGTTCTGAGGGTTCCTGCCTCTACCACCCTTTCATGCAGTAAGTTCCAGATTCCAACCACCCTCTGGGTGAAAAAGTTTTTCCTCAAATCCCCTCTAAACCTCCTGCCCCTTACCTTGAAACTATGCCCCCTGGTTATTGACCCCTCTACTAAGGGGGAAAGTTCCTTTCTATCTACTCTATCTATGTCCCTCATAATTTTGTACACCTGAATCAGGTCCCCCCTCAGCCTTCTCTGCTCTAAGGAAAACAGCCCCAGCCTGTCCAGTCTCTCTTCATAGCTGAAGTGCTCCAGCCCAGGTAACATCCTGGTGAATCTTCTCTGCACCCTCTCCAATGCAATCACATCCCTCCTATAGTGTGGTGACCAGAACTGCACACAGTATTCCAGCTGTGGCCTAACTAACATTTTGTACAGCTCCATCATAACCTCACTGCTCTTATATTCTATGCCTCAGCTAATGAAGGCAAGTATCCCATATGCCTTTTTAACCACCTTATCTACCTGTCCTGCTGCCTTCAGGGATCTATGTACATGCACACCAAGGTCCCTCTGATCCTCTGTCCTTCCTAGGATCCTACCATTCATTGTGTATTCCCTTGCCTTGTTTGTCCTCCCAAAATGCATCACCTCACACTTTACAGGATTAAATTCCATTTACCACTGTTCTGCCCATCTAACCATCCCGTCTATATCGTCCTGTAGCCTGAAGCTTCCCTCCTCGCTATTTACCACTCCACCAATTTTCGTGTCATCTACGAAACTTACTGATCATGCCTCCTACATTCATATCTAAATCATTAATGTACACTACAAACAGCAAAGGACCCAGCACCAATCCCTGCGGTACACCACTGGACACAGGCTTCCAGTCACAAAAACAACCTTCGAACATCACCCTCTGACTCCTGCCACTAAGCCAATTTTGGATCTAATGTGCCAAATTGCCCTGGATCCCATGGGCTCTTACCTTCTTGACCAGTCTCCCATGTGGGACTTTTTCAAAAGCCTTACTGAAGTCCATGTAGACTACATCAACTGCACTACCCTCATCCACACACCTAGTCACCCCCTCGAAAAATTCAATCATATTGGTCAGACGTGATGTCCCCCTGACAAAGCCATGCTGACTATCCCTGATTAATCCTTGCCTCTGCAAGTGGAGACTAATTCTGTCCCTCAGAATTTTTTCCAATAATTTTCCTACCACTGATTTAGGCTCACTGGCCTGTAATTCCCTGGTTTATCCCTACTACCCTTCTTGAACAATGGTACTATGCTGTTCTCCAGTCCTCTGGCACCTCCCCTGTGGCCAGAGAGGTTCTGAAAATTTGTGTCAGAGCCCCTGCAATCTCCTCCCTTGCCTCACACAGCAGCCTGGGATACATCCCGTCAGGGCCTGGGGATTTATCCACTTTTAAGCCCGCTAAAACCGCTAGTACCTCCTCCCTCTCAATACTAATTTGTTCAAGTATATCACAATCCCCCTGCCTGATTTCTATGCCTACATCACCCTTCTCCATAGTGAACACAGATGCAAAATATTCATTTAAAACCTCACCTATGAGGTGCTGTGGGCCATCAACAGCAACAGAATTGTATACCACCACAAGCTGTAAACTCATAGCCTGGAATATCCTTCACTCTTCCATCACCATCAAGCCAGATGATCAATGCTGGGTCAATGAGGAGTGTAGAAGAGCATGCAGGAGAAGTGTCAGGTGCACCTAAAAATGAGGTGCCAACTTGGTGAAGCTACGACATAGAACTGCTTGCTTGCTAAACAGCGGAAGCACCATGCTATAGACAGAGCTATGCAATCCCACAACCAATGGAATAGGGGTGCGGTAGCATAGTGGTTATGTTACTGGACTAGTAATCCAGAGACCTGGACTAATGATTTGGGAACGTGAATTCAAATCCCACCACGGCAGTTGGGGGAATTAAATTCAGTTAATTAAATAAATCAGTGACCATGAAACTAACAGATTGGCAGAGAAACCTAACTGGTTCACTAATGTCCTTTAGAAAAGGAAATCTGCCATCCTTACCTGGTCTGGCCTATATGTGACTCTAGACCCACAGCAATATGGTTGACTCTGAAATGGTAGCAATGTACTCAAACTGCTACAACAGAATCAACATTGTGGGAGTACCTTCACCAGCGGTTCAAGAAGACAGCTCACTACCACCTTCTAAAGGGCAATTAGGCATGGCCAATAAATGCTGGCCTTGCCAGTGATGCCCACATCCTGTGAATGAATAAAAAAAAGTCAAAGCTCTGCCACAGCCAACCATAAATGGTGGTGGACAATTAACACAAGGAGGAGGTTCTATTAACAACCCCATACTCAACAATGGTGGAGTCCAGTATGCAAAAGGTAAGGCTGAAGCATTTGCAACCATCATCTGACTATCGCTCTCTTTTTAGCAGGAACATTTATTGCACTTATGTAAATAACCATCACCATTTTGATTTTTGCACATTGAACAGCTGCATCACCATCTGAAGAAAGCCAGCTACCTAGTTCCATACTGAACGAGCAAGGATTAGATGGATTTATCACCAATAATAGGCAGCCTACCACCATCCCTGCTAAACTGGCTGGAAGCAAATAGAGTTGCCACTTCCATGGAATTACATATTTTGCTTTCCACTATAGGTTAAACTTCATATAAAGGTTTGGGGGGAACATTTGGAGCAATTCTTGGATTTGCAGTAAGAGGTGAGGAACGACATAAACCATGTCAAATAAAAATTAAATGAGATGCAGAATCACAGAGCCATATCGTTTTCTCTCTTCTTCTTCTTCTTCTTAGGCAGTCCCTTGGAACCGAAGATGATTTGCTTCCACATTAAAAATGAGTTCTCAGGTGACTGATGAGTCCAATGCGGGACCTGCAGGGCTGGATTTTGATACTGGGGTGGGTTGGGGTCGTGTCATCCACTTTTCGTGTTATCCACCCGACTGCAATTGGATGTGGGAGATTGATGCAATTTTCACCTAATTGGGCAATTGAGTTCCAGCATGTGGGAACCCATGACCCAATTAGTGTTTTCAGTCTGAAAGTCGCCTCTGATGATGTCATCATTGCTGCTGCATTGAAGGTCTGCAAAGACTGCCTGGCCTTTGCTGTGAGAGGACCTGGATGCAAAATGAGCAGCAGCAGCCCTAAGTCTGCTCCCAGATATTTTTGCACCACCACTCCCAGATATGTCATCCATCTATCCATCCATCCATCCATCCATCCATCCATCCATCCATCCATCCATCCATCCATCCATCCATCCATCCATCCATCCATCCATCCATCCATCCATCCATCCATCCATCCATCCATCCATCCATCCATCCATCCATCCATCCAGCCAACCAGCAGCAGCTATCCAAATGTGCTCCCGCCAGGTTTCACATTCGTGGTTCAGAACAGGCGTGTTTCACGTAGAAAAAGGGTTAAAATCACAAAGGCCTTTCAAAATGGCATTATAGAGTCAAATTAGTGCTTGTTAAGGGCCTTAACAGCCTATCCCGCCTCTTAGAAGCGGGACGGAGTCGGGACCAGCAGACACGATTCAATGAAAATTGCGTGGAGGCGGGCTTGTGCCCGCCCGCCAGTTTTTGCAATTTTAACCCCCCACACGCCTCCAAACCCACTCCACGGGTCAATGAAAATCCAGCCCACAGTCTCTGTCACAGGTGGGGCAGACGGTGGTTGAAGGGGCGGGTGGGTGGGGTGCTTGGGTTGACGTGCGCTCCTTGCGCTGTTTGCGCTTGGCTTCCGCTTGCTCCCGGCGAAGAGACTCAAGGTATTCGGCGCCTTCCTGGATGCTTCTCCTCCACTTTGTATGGTCTTCGGCCAGGGATTCCCAGGTGTCGGTGGGGATGTTGCACTTTTTCAAGGAGGCTTTGAGGGTGTCCTTGAAACGTTTCCTCTGTCCACCTGGGGCTCTCTTGCCGTGTTGGAGCTCCGAGTAGAGCGCTTGTTTTGGGAATCTCGTATTGGGCATGCGGACGATGTGACCCATCCATCGGAGTTGATCGAGCGTGGTCAAAGCTTCGATGCTGGGGATGTTGGCCTGAGCGAGAACACTGACGTTGGTGCGACTATCCTGCAAATGGATTTGCAGGATCTTGCGGAGGCAGCGTTGGTGGTACCTCTCCAGTGCTTTGAGGTGTCTGCTGTACATGGTCCATGTCTCTGAGGCATACAGGAGAGCAGGTATTACTACTGCTCTGTAGACCATGAGCTTGGTGCCGGGTTGGAGGTCCTGGTCTTCAAACACTCACTTCCTCAGGCGACCGAAGGTTGCACTGGCACACTGAAGGCGGTGTTGGACTTCGTCATCGACGTCTGCCCTTGTTGACAGTAGGCTCCCGAGATATGGAAAGTGGTCCACGTTGTCCAAGGCCTTGTCATGGATTTTGATAATCGGGGGCAGTACTGTGTGGCGGGGGCAGGCTGGTAGAGGACTTTTGTCTTACGGATGTTTAGTGTAAGGCCCATGCTCTCGTACGTTTCGGTGAAGGAGTTAACGATGGTTTGGAGTTCGACCTCCGAGTGTGCGCAGACGCAAGCGTCATCTGCATACTGCAATATTGTGGCAGGATCACAGAGCCACATCGTTTTATAGCATCGGACACAACCATTTGGCCCACCGCAACTGTGCTGACCCTCTGAAAGAGCAATCCATTTAGTTCCATTCCCAGGCCCTTTCTCCGTGCTCCTTTAAGAGTTTTTAAAAGGGGACTGAATAAAAATATTCATTTCCCTTTTTAAAGCTATTATGGATTCTGTAACCACCATTTTTTCTGGTAGGGCATTCTGGGGATTAAACGTGGGAGCGCCCATTTGGGGCATCAGACCCCCCACCCCACCCCACCCACAGGGTGAAATCCGAGGTGCTCCGGGATATTGGGCCTCAGACATAATTACACTGAAGACACCACTGTAGTAGGTGGCCACGTAGGTAAGTGCTCCAGGTTCAGATAAGTGGTTGTGTCGGATTGTGAGAGTTGGGGGGAGAATTGGAACCATGGGTCAATGATCGGGGGCCTTTAAGGGAATCATCGGGTGTTGGCGGGATACTGATTGGTGATCAGGGGGATAAACTTCGGGGTCGGGGAGACATCGAGCGCCATGGTGACAGTAATCGGGGGCTGTGGAGGGAATCAGGGGTCGGGAGGATCCTGATTGGTGGTTGGGGGTGAGGGACATCGTAGGTCGGGCCAGGGCCTGGAGATCGGGGATGGTAAGTCCATACCTTTTTGGTTATTTACGTGATGTTCAGGGTTGGTTTTCCCTGAGGCAACCAGCACTGGCGCAGGCTGCCTCAGCACAAACTAGTGATGCAGCAGGGACCTGAAGCAGGTGCTAGGCCCCTGATTTGCATATGCAAATGGCCTAATGCCTGCTTCAAGCACGGGTAAAGGACGCCGCTTGTTTGTCCTTACACAATATGGCGATGGCAGACTTCCTGTCGAAAGTGCACACACGCATCCTATCCGGCATTTTGGGGCCTTAGGATGCCGCATGGTGCCTGACAAACAGACATTCCACAGCCCAATTTAACCCCCTCTATTTTCATAACAACTCTTCGAATCCATCTCTTCATTCTTTTGTTGATAAACTTAAATTTAGGTCCTCTAGTTAGCAACTCATCGACCAGTAGAAATAGTTGTTTTCTGATTTATCTTGGCAAATCGCTTAATAATTTGAACATCTCCAGCAGGTCTCCTCTTAATCTTCGCTGTTCTAATAAAAAGAGTCCCAGTTTCTCTAGTATCTTCTCATAATTAAAGCCAATTATCCTTGGTATCATCTTAGTAAATCTCTACTGCACCCACTGAATGGTGATGACATTCTTCCTTTAGGGGTCCAGACCACTTCCCTGATGTTGACCCCACCGCTGAAGCCCACATTCTCCCATATAAAGGTTGGTACACTAAGTGAGTTGAGGCACACTGGCCTCCAGTGATACACCAGGTCCCAACTGAGCTAATAGAAGTGGAACTCCCTCCCCTGGCTCTGCCCATTTTGATATTTGCCTTACAAGAGGCAGGTGGAAGCTTTGCCCCTTACAAGGTAAGTCACAAATTCTCAGAAACAACGGTGACCTGCCTCAATCAGCTCTCTGCTGTTTTCCAGGGGCTTCCACCCAAATTATGGTGAGAGACTGGCAGAAACTAAAGGAACTTTGGCCCCAGTATTCTAACTGCGGCCTCACTAATAATTTGTACATGCATAGCATTAGCTCTTTACTTTTATGTTCCACGGCCCCAAAATTCTCATGTCTGCATTCCGCCGCCTGAGGTGCAGTGGTGCGGGACTTAAGTTTGTTCTGATGCACAGACACCGATCCTATCAGAAATCCTGGGATCAGCTGGTTAGCATAATGCATGATGGAACATCATCACGAGTCAACAACAACAGCAACAACTTGCATTGATACAGTGCCTTTAATGTAGTAAAATGTCCCAAGATGCTTCACAGGAGCATCATCAAACAAAACCGAGCCTCATAAAGAGATATTAGGACAGATGACCAAAAGCTTGGTCAAAGAGGAAGTTTTTAAGGTGTATCTTAAAAGAGGAGAGAGAGGTAGAGAGGTGGAGAGGTTTAGGGAGGGACTTCCAGAGCCTAGGGCCCAGGTAATAGGCATGAAATGCCTTAGGAAGCTCAGAAAACTCATGGCGAGGGGAGCCGGGCGTGGGGGTGGTGGGGGGCAGGGATGGAGTGGGCCGATTAAGACAGAGTATGTTTAAAAGCAGCCTACACTTCAAGGTAACTGTGGGTAACCAGGAAGTGGAGATGGCAGCAGTGAAGCAGAAGGAAAAGAAAAACAGCCAAATTTTGCGAGAGTGAGTCGGGACATCTCTTAAGGCAGAGCAGGAATGCATTTTTTGTGGTTGGGGCAAAATGTCTGCAAACTGTGCTGTAAGAGCTGTTTGAAAGGAGGTGGCATTGGCAGAACGTGGAACATGTCTAACCAGCAGGATATCCTTGCAATGTCGCATAAGGTTCAATGATCTGACAAGGGCACCAAACCTAAGTTCTGTGGCAGCTATTCATAAGGCTAATTAGCACCATAGAATCACAAAGACAAGGCTGCACTTTTTTCCATAAGTGTTCCAGCTGTACCCTGTGGGGTGTCATTCTCAGGTTGCCAACCCTGTAGGATTGTCCTGGCATCTGCAAGAATTAAAGATTAATCTTTGGAGACTGTTGTGAGCAATCGCAGGAAAAATCATAGGGTAATTACAAAAATTGAGCTGTTTTTCTCATCTTCTTTGAACACTTTTGTTTATTAGTTCTAAAATTATTGCAGATGGGGAAGAAATGACTGTTTGACTGGGCGCAGCGTTGGAGGCAGGAGATTATGCGATGACACCTCCAGGAATACGTCCACCAGAGCAGGCAACCCTGCAAGGAATGAACAGCTGCAGTTACTCTATCGCTGGATCCCTGCAAGTCACCTTACCGCGACCTATCTATGCATGCATGTCTTGTGAAAGTCACCTTTCATTTTACACACAGCCTTGAAAGTTTTCTTTGGAAAAGTTGAAAGATAATAAAAGGGATCAGGAAAGGTTTGTAGTCTGTTACAGACCATTAAACCTATTCCCTCTTTACACAGGAGAAAATTGCTCCTAATACAACACGTAAGACAACAGGTGGAGGACCAGCAGACATCACGAGGCTATGAGGAAGGAGCAACTCCTCAAAAACATTAGGAGGTGTGGGAGTTGGAGGCCCTGCAGCCTAAGTGGGTTCATGTGGATCACTTAAGTATTTGGGAATTTAAAGAAACTTTAAAGAATGATATTTATCATATCTCTAGATATAATTGTGTGGGACCCCTAATGAAGCAGAAAAAGAAACACATCATATACTGGGACCCCAGCTGTTTACATTATATATTAATGATTTGGACGAAGGGATTAAATGTAATATCTCCAAATTTGCGGATGACACTAAATTGGGAGGCAGTGTGAACAATGAGGAGGATGCTAGGAGGCTACAGAGTGACTTGGACAGGTTGGGTGAATGGGCAAATGTATGGCAGATGAAGTACAATGTGGATAAATGTGAGGTTATCCACTTTGGTGGTAAAAATAGAGAGGCGGACTATTACCTGAATGGTGGCAGATTAGGGAAAGGGGAGGTGCAACGAGACCTAGGCGTCATGGTACATCAGTCACTGAAGGTGGGAATGCAAGTGCAGCAGGCAGTCAAGAAAGCAAACGGAATGATGGCCTTCATAGTAAGGGGATTTGAGTACAGGAGTAGGGAGGTGATGCTGCAGTTGTACAGGGCCTTGGTGAGGCCACACCTGGAGTATTGTGCGCAGTTTTGGTCTCCTAACTTAAGGAAGGACATTCTTGCTATTGAGGGAGTGCAGCGAAGGTTCACTAGATTGATTCCTGGGATGGCCGGTCTGACATATCAAGAAAGATTGGGTCAACTGAACTTGTATCCTCTGGAGTTCAGAAGAATGAGGGGGGATCTTATAGAGACATTTAAAATCCTGACTGGTTTAGACAAATTAGATGCGGGCAGAATGTTCCCAATGTTAGGGAAAACTAGAACCAGGGGTCACAGTCTAAGGATTAAGGGGAAGCCATTTAAGACTGAGCTGAGGAGGAACTTCTTCACCCAGAGAGTGGTGAATCTATGGAATTCTCTTCCACAGAAGGTTGTTGAGGCCAGTTCGCTAAATATATTCAAAAGGGAGTTAGATATAACACTCACAACTAGGGGGATCAAGGGGTATGGCGAGAAAGCAGGAATGGGGTACTGAGGTAACATGTTCAGCCATGAACGCATTGAATGGCGGTGCAGGCTCGAAGGACCGAATGGTCTACTCCTGCACCTATTTTCTATGTTTCTATGTTTCTATGTTTCTATATACGTGAAGGTCATTATTATTTTTATTTCTACAGTGGGAATACATGAAGGCCCGGGTTTTGCGTTAAGAATAATGGTGAGGCTAACAGCGCTCACCATTATTATTGAGTAAATCGAACAGCAACTTCCAGTGTCCACACATGCGCAGTTAAACGTAGAAATCAGGAAGTCGCTATCCAATTTGCCCTGCTCCTCCACAAGCTCCGCTACATCAGTATCTCGCTGAGAGACTCAGCATTGAAATACATGAAGGGCATGAAGTTGCTGTACTTACCCACTTGTTACCCACTAAACACACCAGAAAAAGTTAGGGCTGGTGCATTCAGGTGTGAGTGAATTTTTAATGGTGTGATAAATCTTAATTAATGCCAAACAACCTCCCTGGCACTGAAAATTTACTTTTCCAAGTGTGGAGTCTCATTCCTTCAGATTTTAATTATTGCTGGAGATTTAACATTTTTAAAAAAATATTTATTTCTGTCTCTTCTATCTCTCCCTCTCTTAATCCCATCTTTCTTTGCCTCATTATAATATTTAAATTGCCAACCCGCCTTCTGGGAGTGGGTTGGGCAACCACCCCCATCTCGCCGCTGTTAAAACCGGAAGTGAACAGGTTGGAGGTGGGTTGGGGTCAGGATTCAGATTTCTACCACTTTAACCTCCCACCCGACCCAAACCCACCCATTTTTTGGTGTTAGAATTCACCCACTGCGTGTCTCAGTGAGGATTCTTCAATCTGATTGGTTGAAGAGACATGCTGTTGATTTCCCTGCTCACACATGCGACAGATCCCCTGTAGATGGCGCCGCACTGAAAAAGATCTCTAGTAACTGCCGCTGAAAAGTCCACGAAAAGTCTGTGGGCAGCTGTAAGCCTAATGAACAGTGAGCAACATTCCTTCACCGCTGACTGCAAAATCCGAGCCATCATGTTCAAATGGTACTATTTCAAAGAAGAGCAGGGAGATCTCCCTGGTGTCCTGATCAATATTTATCCCTCAGCCAACATCACTAAAACAGATTATCTAATCTTTGCTGTTTGTGGGACCTTGCTGTGTGCAAATTGGTTCCCGCATTTCCTACCTACATTTCAAAATTACTTTGTTAGCTGTAAAGTGCTGTGGGATGTCCTGAAGTTGTGAAGGACGCTATATAAATGTAAGTTCTTTCTTTCTTTAAAGCTCCACCCTGGCTTCAGATGTGAAATCAAGCCTCCGAAGACATAACTCTAATGCGGTGATTAAAAAAGGAGTGGTATAATCTGTAGACAATGCATTGAAGGAATCTCTGAGGGTCTGGGCCTTCTTTGCACCTGGTTGATTTGCTTGGCTTCATTATTTGCTTCTTGGTAATCATCTTCGTCTTCCTCTAATATATAACATTTCCACAATGGAATAGCATGTAGCAGCAAAATACTACAGAATGAAACTCCTGAATGCAGCCCTGAAAAAGCCCCACAAAAATACCAAGGCAACAGAACTTACAGCAAGAGCTTTTAAAAAACATTTTCTCTGGGGTTTCTGAGGCTCTTCCTCCGAAGTTGTAGCAGGTGAGCAGGAAAATCTCCTCGTAAATTCATCCTCTTTATCCTTTGTAGATCTCCTTTTAAGAACCTACTTCCACCTGCTCCATCAGGTTCTGGCATAATTGTCTTTTCTTTTCAGGCGCTCTTTCCAGGGACATACTGTACAGTGGAAATTGCAGATTTTTGGGTGAGTGACGTCATTTTGTCCTGAGTCCATCATTTGCATGGTTGCACAATTTAGAGTCAAATGATTTTTAAACTGGTCTCCACTTCAGGCAGAAAATTAAATGGAGTGCAAATATGCCTCCAATTTTCCCTTAAAAGGTTCAATGATCTCTACCTCAACCATACTCTATGGCAAGGTATTCCATATAATTTTAAATCTCATAGCCTTTTCTGCTCAAGTGGAAATAGTCCCAAGTATCTCAAGTCTCTTTTAATAACTATAGTATCCAATTGCTTGTATCATCCTGATGAATCTATGCTGCACATTTTTTGTAGCTTTAATGTCCTTTCTACAATGGGGCACCCAGAACTGCACAAAGTGCATTAACTGTGACCTAATCAATACTTGGTAAAATTAGTAATTTCTTCTTTACTCTTGCAGTCTATTCCCTTATTTATAAAACCCAAAATGGTGTTGACCTTTTTTATAGCTTTATTTTCCCGCATTCACACTTTCAATAAATGACATACTTGAGACCCTTGCTCTCTTTGTTCATCTATACCCATTCCTTAATTTTCCTCCCAAAATACATTACCTCACACTTGTCCACATTAAATTGCATCTGCCAGCTATTTGCTCATTCCGCTAACCTGCTTTTGTTGCTCGGCAAACCCTAGAGGGAAAAATTTGGTTACTTTGCGCCTCCCGTTAGCGCCACCAACGCCTCGCGTGAAATTCAGCGGAAGGTTAGCGGCGGCGCTAACCTGCCTCCGCTGTCGTCCCCAGCCTCCTGACCCGCCCCCCCACGGAGTGCCGGCTGCGCTCCATGAGCCCGGCACTTCTCTTGAGTGCCGGGCTCTTTTGCCGGCACTCCGATCCCCGGTAGCCCAGCTGGAGCCCGGGTTGTGCTGCGCAAGGCCCTTCCCCTTTAAGAAGGGGAGGATGGCCTGCAATACCTGGGATAACTGGGCCCTGCGCATTTCATAGAGCAGAGGCCCAGGAGTGGAAATGGCTAGACCTCTGGAGCCCTCAGGTAAGGGCATAGATTTTTTTCAGATCGGAGGCCTCGGCACACAGGAAGCATCCGATCGGAATATACGGGCCACAGTCATGCAAGTGACGTGAACACTTCTGCCTTATAAGCACAGGCATCCCATGATGATGAGGTGTAGGTGAATTTTCCCTTTAAAACAACTGTCCTTCAAGACTAGGCAGGCTATGTGAGCTGTCAGAATGATTTTGAGTAAAAATGGTGCTTGATTGTTGAGATTGCCCTTTGCAGAAATAAGCTTTCCTGGCAGTCTGGTGCTGAGAAAGATTATGACAGGTAAGGAAATGAGTGAAGGTTATATGAATGATACAGGATATGGATTGGCAACAGAGCCTTTGGCCGGAATTTTCTTTACCTGGGCGGGTCGGGTGCGAGCGGTTTTGAGTGGCGGGTCGCAACCCCGTTTCTCATTTCTTGCCGCTCCTCAGAATGACTTTCCCTTAATGAGGCCTATTAAAGCAGGCCTGCACATTACCTGCCCCTATTAAATGGTGCGGGTCTGATAACGTCATCAATAACTCATTTCCAGCCAGGATATTTAAAGCAGCCTTGGTCACATTGCATTTGAAGGTTCATCTAGGAGTGGGCAGGCTCTATATTTTATCATTTGGGTCTTGCTAAGCCTTGAACACATGACTGCACAGAGGCATAGGGCTACACCCAAGTTCTCCGATGACTCCCTCCATATGCTTGTGGAGGGAATCAGAGCACGCAGGGAGGTCCTCTTCCCTTCAAATGTGCGCAAGAGACCTCCCCAGGAGACCAAAAGACCCTGGCTTGAGATAGCAGAGGAGGTGAACAGCAGGGATGTTGTGAGGAGGACCTGGGTGCAGTGCTGGAAACGTTTCAATTATCTCATTAGATCAGGAAAGGTGAGTTCAAAGCCACGCTCACCTTCATCCTGCTGTGCCTCTCATCACATCCCCATCACTCTGTCTTCCCAACCCTACTCCTGCACATCCTTACTCACACCAACTTACCTTGCACCTCCACCCATCCCTCTCTCTCTATCTATATTATCACATCCCCATCTGACTAACCACCCCTCACACTCACCCTCATCCTAATGCAATCATACCAACTGACACTACACAAGGAGGCCACTTGGCATTGGCACTCCATCATAGTCTCCCTCTAAAGATCTAACCCATCCATTCCTTACACTCATTCCATCCCTCTCACTCAACCTTCTCTTCTTTCCCTCCTTGCAGGAATAGGGAGCCCAAAGTAAGAGGGAGAGGGAGAGAACCGGAGGTGGCCCTCCATCATTTGCAAACCTATCAACAGCAGAGGAGGCTGCTTTAGAAATATCTGGAGTCACCGAGCAGCTGGAGGTGAGAGATGGAGAGGGGGACATCTCAGCAACCTGGTGACAGAATTACATATCATACAGCTACATGGCATACATCAATCACTCATATGGGCACTGATGTCAGCAGCCACTCCCTCATAGTCACCCTCTATAATGGTCATCATGTGCATGATGGTATCATTACCCATTCTTGATATGACATTTTTAAATAATCTCTTTACTCACCCACAGGTCCATCAAGAGCTCCCCCCCCCCCCCCACCCCACCAACTGTCCAGGAGGAAGAGGAAGATGACTCCTCAGAGGAGCCTCCAGCCTCTGAGGGCGCACCGTCACCAGACATAAGCGCACCCAGAACCAGCACAGATACACACACCTCGGTGGATGCCATGCGAGATAGAGTAGTGTTGTCACCTGGTGTGTCGCAAGTCACAAGTGAACAAGAGGAGATGGTGGAGACAGGGACAGCAGTGGCGAATCCTTGCCGGGGGGCGCAGGATGCTCCCAGCTGTATGCAGACATTGAGCCTCCGGGGCCATCAACAAAGAGGACGATCCCGGAGGTGCAGGAACAAGGGCAGGAGGCTCTGACAGGTTTTGCAACCACAATGTGTACAAATGTTCAGAGAATGGAGGAGTCCATCTCCAACATGAGCACCACCATGTCACAGGTGATGGCGACTGTAAACTCTTCCATGGAAGGGATGGCCACATGAATGGAGCAGCTAATGTGCCACTCACATGAGCACATGCTATCTATGAAGAATGAATGGTCGAGGCTCGTAGTCCTCCTCTCTAGGAGGGCTGTCAACATAGACTTGGCCCCACTGCTGTGCAGCAAGGTGCTCTCCAGCTCCTTGCTAGCAAGGAAGTGCGGGTGGACCATGAGAGGGATGACAGTGAGAGGGGACGTGGAAGTGGGGGCTCATCTAAAAGTACTCACACTTCTCCCCTGTTGCCTCCCCGTCAGTCAGAGCCACAGATGCCTCCTGGGATCGCGATGGCCAAGTCTGCCCCTGCACAGTCGCAGAAAGAGCAGACTTTGATGGAGCCATCAGAGGCTCCAAAACCCAGAGGACGTCCTCCAAAAGTGTCTAAGCAGTCGCAACAGGGAAGTGAGCAGGCTGCCTCTACCTCTGCTGAAGCCATAAGGGTTGCACCTCGTAGAAGCACGTGTAAGAGAAAGATGACACACAGGTAGATGCACAAGGGTAAGCACGTGGGTGTAAATGTTTCTGTTAAGGTTCCATTACTGTTATGTCAACTATAAAACTATTTATTTTCACCACTTTCCGGTCATGGCTAATTTTGTCTGCAAATTTGAAAGTGGCCTGGTGAGATGGAGTGAATGGTGAGACATAACGTTACCTCCAGCAATGGTGGTCAGTGTGCAAGGAATGGCTTGGTCATTGTAGGGATGCTTTATGGTGTTGTTGTGGGGGGTGGGGGAACCTGGCACAGCATATAGCAGCCATATGGGTGTAATGCAGGAAGTTAAGTAAATCTGGCTATGCTAAGGCCATCACTGGCTTCCTGGGCAGCAATATGCTCGGGTGCTTGCTGGCATCTGAACCTTAGGTTCCTCCTCCTCCTCCTCATCTTCCAACTGATGCTCCTCCTCTGAAGAGGCTATGCGCTCAGAGCCTTGCTCCTCATGCAGCACAAATCCTCGCTGCTGCACTGTGTTGTGCAGGGCGCAGCAGACCACAACTATTCTGGAGACCCTGGCTTGTACATACTGAAGGGCTCCTCCAGATCTGTCAAGGAATCTTAAGTGCATTTTCAGCATGCCTGTTGTCTGTTCTATGACACATCTGGTGGACACGTGCCTTTCATTACATCTCTCCTCAGCCTCAGTACTTGGCCTCCTCAAGGGTGTCATGAGTCATGTCTTCAGTGGATAGCCCTTGTCTCCAAGCAGCCAGACGGAAAGTCTGTTTGGAGTTGCAAAGACCTGAGGGAGGGTGGACTGGCTCGGGACAAAGGAATCATGACAGCTGCCAGGGAATTTAGCGCACACATACATGATGATTTTTCTATGGTTGCAGATGAGCTGCACATTGAGGGAGTGGAAGTCCTTGCGGTTGACAAACACTTCAGGGTGATGATGGGGTGTCCTGATGGCCACATGTGTGCAGTCGATGATGCCCAGCACCAGTGGGAAGCCAGCCAGAGTCGTAAAGCCGAGCGCCCACTCAGTAACACTGGCTTCATCAGTGGCAAAAGTTGATATAATTGGCTGACTTGTCAAACAGGGCATCAGTGATCTGTGTGATGCATCTGTGGGCAGACGACTGCGAGATGCCACAAATGTCTGCTGCAGATCCCTGGAAGGAGCCTGAGGCAAAGAAGTTGAGGGCGCTGGTGACTTTGACAGCCACTGGTAAGGCATGTCCACCAGGTCCTCTGGGCTGCAGCTCTTGTTCCAGCAAGCTACAAATGTCTGCGACAACTTGGCACGATGGCCTGAGCCTCCTTTGGCACTGCTGCTCAGTCATGTTGAAGAAGCTCATCCTCTGTCTGTATACCCTGTGTTGGGGTTATTGCCTCCGGCGTGGTGAGTCCTGCGCTGATGCCCTCTGTCCTGTGAGTAATCAGGTCATTGAGGAGGTTGGAGGCGTTGTTGTTGCTGCTGCTAGTGTGCCTGGTTCTGCTGGTATTGGGGCTCATCGTGTTCCGATTCTGAGGACCAAGATGAGACAGTATAAATGGCACCCATGCTGATGTAATAAATGTGAGAAGTCGCACAACACCAGGTTATAGTCCAACAGCTTTATTTGAAATCACAAGCTTTCGGAGCGCTGCTCCTTTGTCAGGTGAAGTACTTCACCTGACGAAGGAGCAGCGCTCCGAAAGCTTGTGATTTCAAATAAAGCTGTTGGACTATAACCTGGTGTTGTGCGACTTCTCACTTTTGTCCACCCCAGTCCAACACCGGCATCTCCGCATCACGATGTAATAAATGGCACGTCAAGTAGAGAAGAGAGAAGCAATCTGTCAATGGTGCGATAGGTTGTAGTAATGTGGGGACAGTGGTTCCCAAATTGGCTGAAAACACTTACAAACTCTAGAAACCTAAATCTGTGCTGGAAATGCACTCAGCAACAACATTTCCCTTAGGAAAGTAAGCAGATGTCAGGTGGCAGTATTTATTGTGCTTTCCATGCTGTGTATTAATGAACTGCTTCAATGGCCACTGAACTTCCACCTCAGCTTGACAGATGCGGTTCCCGAGCTGCGTGATTCCCGTGGTCATGCAGTGAAATTGCAAAGGCCTGGTTAAAAAGACGCTAATGGGTGTTACAACAAGCTAATAATTATCTGCCGGCGTGACATCAGCCGTCTCAATTTCTCTGATCCCCTTACCCACTCCAACCTACCTTTCTCTGAACTTGCAGCACTCCATTCTCTCAGATCCAACCCCAACATTGTCATTAAACCTGCTGACAAGGGTTGCGCTGTTGTTGTTTGGCGAACCGACCTCTACCGTGCGGAGGCTGAACGCCAACTCTCTCGCACCTCCTTCTACCTCCCACTGGGCCATGACCCCACTACCGAATATCAAGCCATCATTTCCAAGACTGTCACTGACCTCATCTCCTCTGGAGATCTTCCCTCCATGGCCGCCAACCTCATAATTCCCCAACCCCAGACAGCCCGCTTCTACAATAAAAAATTCTGACAGGGATAGACAGACTGGATGCAGGGAGGATGTTTCCCCTGGCTCTAGAACAAGGGGTCACCATCTCAGGATACAGGGTAGGACATTTAGGGCTGAGATGAGGAGAAATTTCTTCACTCAGAGGGTGGTGAACCTATGGAATTCTCTACCACAGAAGGCTTTGGAGGCCAAGTCACTAAATATATTTAAGAAGGAGATAGATAGATTTCTAGACACAAAAGGCATCAAGGGGTATGGGGAGAGAGCGGGAATATGATATTGAGATAGAGGATCAGCCATGATCATATTAAATGGTGGAGCAGGCTCGAAGGGCTGAATGGCCTACTCCTGCTCCTATTTTTCTATGTTTCTACCTCCTTCCCAAGATTCACAAACAGGACTGCCCTGGTAGACCCATCGTTTCAGCCTGTTCTTGCCCCACGGAACTTATCTCTTCCTATCTCGACTCTATTTTTTTCTCTCCTTGTCCAGTCTCTTCCCACCTACATCCCCGACTCTTCCGACGCCCTCTGCCACTTTAACAGTTTCCATTTTTCTGGCCCCAACCGCCTCCTTTTCACGATGAACGTCCAATCCCTCTACACCTCCATCCCCCACCAGGATGGCCTGAGGGCGCTCCGCATCTTCCTTGAACAGAGGCCCAACCAGTCCCTATCCACCAGCACCCTCCTCTGCCTGGCTGAACTTGCTCTCACATTGAACAACTTCCCCTTTGACTCCACTCACTTCCTCCAAATTAAAGGTGTTGCTATGGGAACCCGCATGGGTCCTAGCTATGCCTGCCTTTTCGTGGGATATGTGAAACAATCTTTGTTCCATTCCTACTCAGGTCCCCTCCATCACCTCTTTTTCCGGTACATTGATGACTGTATCGGTGCCGTTTCCTGCTCTCGCCCTGAACTAGAAAATTTCATTCACTTTGCTTCCAATTTTCACCCTTCCCTCATCTTCACATGGTCCATCTCCAACTCTTCCCTTCCCTTCCTCGACTTCTCTGTCTCCATCTCTGGGGATAGGCTATTGACAAACATTTACTATAAGCCCACTGACTCCCACAGCTACCTGGACTACATTTCCTCCCACCCCGCTTCCTGTAAGGACTCTGTTCCATTCTCCAAGTTTCTCTGTCTCCATCGCATCTGCTCTGATGATGCCACCTTCCATACCAGTGCTTCCGACATGTTTTCCTTTTTCCTCAGCCAAGGATTCCCCTCTACCGTGGTTGACATGGCCCTTGACCTTGTCCGTTCTTTTTCCCACACTTCTGCTCTCACCCCTTCCCCTCCCTCCCGGAACCATGATAGGGTTCCCCTTGTCCTCACCTTTCACCCCACCAGCCTCCACATTCAATGGATCATCCTCTGCCTTTTCCGCCACCTCCAGCGTGATCCCACCACCAAACACATCATCCCCTCACCTCCTCTTTCAGCATTCCGAAGGGACCGCTCCTTCCGCGACACCCTGGTCCACTCCTCTATTACCCCCAACACCCCTTCCCCTTCGCCCGGCACCTTCCCGTGCAAGCGCAGGAGATGCAACACCTGCCCTTTTACCTCCTCCCTTCCCACTGTCCAGGCCCCAAACACTCCTTCCAGGTGAATCAGCAATTTACTTGTACTTCTTGCAATTTAGTATACTGTATTCGCTGCTCACAATGCGGTCTCCTCTACAATGGGGAGACCAAACGCAGATTTGGTGACCGCTTTGCGGAACACCTCCGTTCAGTCCGTAAGAGTAACCCTGAGCTTCCAGTCGCCTGTCACTTTAATTCTCCGCTCCACTCCCACTCTGACATCTCCGTCCTCGGCCTCTTACATTGTTCCAATGAAGCTCAACGTAAGCTCGAGGAACAGCACCTCATCTTTCGATTAGGTTCTTTACAGCCTTCTGGACTCAACATCGAGTTCAACAATTTCAGACCATAACCTCTCCCCTATCATTTTTTTCTCTCTCTCACATGGCAGCTGTTGATCATCCTGCCATTTACACTTCATCTAGAGTCATCTTTCGTTTCTTAACTTGTCCCATTACCATCTCCTTTTGCCTTGCACCATCATCCCTTTTGTCTCTTAATCTCTCCTGCCTTTCATCCTATCACAGACCTTTCCTTTTGTTCTTTCCTCCCCTCCCCCCTCTCCCTGACCCTACACTTGCTTAAAAACCTGTTACATCTCCAACTTTTTCCAGTTCTGACGAAGGGTCATTGACCTGAAACATTGGGCCAAAAATTCATCCCGTGACGCGAGAGTACGCACTGCGTACTCTCGCGTATTCTCTCTCCAATTGCCGGTTTTCTGCATGCCCTGCGCATGCGCTGAAAACCGGCACTTGGTCTTTTGAAAAGGGGGCGGTTCCTCGGTGCATCGCGTGCGCGCTACAGGCTGCGCGCACGCTGTGCACTTCATGCTTTGGACGCGCAGGTAAGTACGGAAGATTTTAGAAATGGAAAAAGGAGGAGTAAGACCCACTTTTAACAAGGTAAGTAGTGAATTAAGTATTTTTTTGAATTTTTTTTAACAGGTATATCTTTTTTAGAGACTTTAAAGACAGGTAAGTTTATTTTTATAACTTTTTAAAAGATTTTAAATTTTTTCAAAAATTTAATTTTTTATTTAAAATGGTTAATTTATTTAACTATACTTATTTTATTAATGTGATGGTTTTTTTTTTAATTTAATTGAGGTTTAGCTGTTATTTTGGGGGGGTGTAAGATTCATAGATTTCGCAGCACGTATGTGAAACTTATGAATGGAAGATGGTGTGCTGCCATTGGCTCTAACTGAGTCACGTGATCCCACAGCTCGCACGAATTCACTACGCCGGTGGGATACGCAAGCACTGCCCAGCTGATGTCTGGAACATCAAGTTCGTGCGAGCTGGATCTGAAAAAGCACAAGCGGAGTGAGAGATCGCGGGGAAGCCTTACCCCCGCGGGAACAGAGCGAGATCAATTTCTGGGCCATTAACTCTGTTTCTCTCTCCACAGATGCTGCCTGACCTGCTGAGTATTTCCAGCATTTTCTGTTTTTATTTCCGATTTCCAGCATCCGCAGTATTTTGCTTTTGTAATAATTATCTTAATTGGGTCGCCCGCCTCTGCCATTCGGGTCGCTGCTGCGCCGGCAAATGCGCCCGAGTTAAAGGCACGTGGGGGCAGGATGATGGCAGGTTCCCGACCCGCACTGATTTATTTCCACTTTCACACTCGACCCGCCTCCAATCCCGTATGCACAGCAGCGGGGAAATTCCGGCCTTGATGTACTTTGGCCACCCTTGAGAGGTCATTGAATCACTTCCTGTACTGTACAGCAGTTGTTAGGGTTGTGCAGGTTGCACTGACTGCCTCTGCCACATCCCTGCAAACAGCCCAAACCATCCTCTCGGGAGCTTTCTGCTTTCAGTGCTCATCAGACAACCACTTCTGGCCCTGGCTTCAGCCAGTAACACCTCCATGGATGCCTCCGAATATCTGGGAGCCTTT
The DNA here is from genome assembly GCA_030390025.1 of Squalus acanthias. Classification (NCBI taxonomy): domain Eukaryota; kingdom Metazoa; phylum Chordata; class Chondrichthyes; order Squaliformes; family Squalidae; genus Squalus; species Squalus acanthias. The sequence continues at coordinate 100,810,575 of CM059426.1, read as the reverse complement.
TCCGTTGCTGCTCTTTGAGACATTCTTGCATCTGCACTTCCTGCTGTTCAAAAAACTGATGCCCACCCCCCCCCACCACCACTTTAACCAGCTGCAACCTATCTGTCCCTCCCAAAAGCAGTAATTCTATCAGGAGCAGTATTACCTGCCAGCGTTGAGAATAAGGACACTGGGAGGAAATCTGGCAGCTGTCATGTGAGTGGGCTGTAATCCCGCTCCATCACTAACTCGCCAATTGGAGGAAAGTCCAACTCAGCATGTTAAATCCCGATGGAGCTGCATTGCTGGGTCACCATATGTCCCTCATTATAGTTGGAAAAAGTCGTCATTACACTATAGTAGCTGCAATAAAAGTCAGCATTGAAAGAGTTAGTATTAATCTGTAAGCAATATGCATCAGTGAGGTAAGCACCGTATTATAGCAAGTTGCTTAATGATGTTCATTAACTGAGTTGTTGAGTTTAGACTTACTGCAGGGATCAATAGGCATTAGAATGGGCCATAATGAGTATCTGAAGGACAAAGCAGCATTTCTGAAAAGTCAGACATGGGGTGCTTAAAGATTTGTGGTTCAAGAGAATGAAGTTGTTAATGTTCAAACCAATAAAAACAGAAGTTGCACAAGATAAACCCCATGGTTCCTGGGGACAATTCTTAAAAGCTTTTCTTTAACTTCATGTGAAAGACATTAACGATTGGTGTCATATATTACAAAGGGATGTTAATTTTCATGTCTAACCCCTTGAGAGGCACGTTTAACTTTCTGAGATAATGAAGGAAAGTTAACCATTAATCAGCCACTGTGCGAGGCACAGGAGATTTGTCATCATTGTGGGTGCATTAATTTGAGATGAAGGATCTGCACTAATACATGCTGGCTGAGTGAATTCTATCATGTCTAAGTGAATCGAACTGTGCCCATGTGAAGTCAGCATTAACATTTTCCTCACAACTTGGGAACTCTGTGATTTGTGAGTCTGTTGACCAGGACAGCAATTGAAAAAAGCACGTAATGCAATTAACCTGGAATAGCAAAAGCATTTTTAATACCTCCCCTGATGGCTCGATAAATTTATCCAATGAATAGTTGAGTCATACAGGCTAGTAAGGTTACAAATTTAATCTCTGGTCTTTCCTGAACGAACCAATCTGAACCACAGCACTAAGGGTGCTACAATTGGCTACCGATTCCCTGGGTTATGGAAGGAAAAATTTGGCGAGGAGGTTGAGGAGGGCCGTGAATTTACATGGAGGTTTTGCCAATCTCGTGCCGTAACTTCAGTGGCAAATCAGCGAAACTCCTGGAGAAATGGCGTAAATGGCTGAAAACAGTTTCTACCAATCTCCCACCGAAGTTATGTTGGGATAATTGCTGAGGAAATTCAGGGTCTACGAGAGCAATTTGATGTGAAAATATAAAATATAAAATATAAAAAGAGGAAATATAAACTAAAGGTTACAATCCTAAAGAGCATGCATAAACAGAGAGACCTAAGGGTATGTGTGCAAAATCGTTGAAGGTGGCAGGGAAGGTTGAGAAAGCAGTTAAAAAAGCTTACGGGATCCTGGGCTTCATGAAGAGAGGTATAGAGTACAACAGCGTGGAAATTATTATGAACCTATATAAGACACTGGTTCGGCCTCAACTGGAGTATTGTGTCCAATTCTGGGCACTACACTTTAGGAAGGATGTGAAGGCCTTAGAGAGGGTGCAGAAAAGATTTACGAGAATGATTCCAGGGATGAGGGACTTCAGTTACGTACATAGATGGAGAAGCCCATTGTGCCTGTGCCGGCTTTCAAAGAGCTATCCAATTAGTCCCACCCTCCTGCTCTTTCCCCGTAGGCTTGCAAATATTTCCTTTTCAAGTATTTATCTAATTCCCTTTCAAAAGTTACTACTGAATCTGCTTCCACCACCCTTTCAGGCAGTGCATTCTGGATCATAGCAACTCACTGCGTAAACATTTTTTTCCTCATATCGCCGCTGGTTCTTTTGGCAATTACCTTGGGGAATTTTAATCGGGTTTGGGTCGAGTGGGAAGTTAAAGCGGTAGAAATCTGAATCCCGATCATAACCCACCTCCAACCCGCCCACTTATAGTTTTAACAGAGACGGGACGGGTTGGCACTTTAAATATTATAATGAGGCTGCCTCATTATGAATCTTAATTTTAAAATTTAGGCAGCTGGATTTCTAGGGCCTCGGGAACCCGGCAGCTAAAGGAAGGCAAGGACTGCTGGATCCATGAGCTAAGTGCCTTTCCACTTACCTGCTGGATCCAACGTCCCTGCCACGCCAACCCCCATGATCGGACACCGCGCCCGACCCTTCTGACCACCCCCGAACTCCCCCCTGAAGCCTCCAATCTCCCCCACAAGGCCTTCCGAACCCTGGCCCCAGGCCCCCTTCTGGCCCCCAAAACCCGGCCTTCCGACCCTCCCCATACCCCAATCTCCGACCCCCCACTTCAGATTCTGATCTCCCCCCTCCCCCGATCCCGGCCTTCCAAAACCCGATTGATCTCCGAAACGCACCCCCCCCTCACCACCCCAATCCCAGCCATACGACCCACCTCCCAATCCTGGCCTCTGATCCCTCTCTCTCTCCTCTCTGCTCCCTGGCTGTGGCTTGGTGCAGCAGGCCTACCCACCCACCAGCCAGCCAGCCTTTCAATCTGGCCGGCTATGGGGGGAGAAAAAATGTTAATCAGTGTTGGAACATGGGACATGTTGGAACATGGAGAAGGAAGAGGCAGAGAGGTTGATGGGGAATTAAAAGTTAGCTTAGCATACAAAATATAAATCATATTATATGGTTGTTTGTGAAGTGAATAAAGGTATTATGACTGGATCTTGAAAGTTTGCCAGAAGAAGGCTTTTGGCTGTAAAAGTTTGAAAGACAAAAGATTTATTAAAAATCCAGCTGCTTCTTTGCAATTTTCACACAGAAACCAGGCAGATAATAAAAGTGCTCGTGCAGGCTTTGGACCTGTCTGCGAACAATGAAAAATTAATGGAGGGGAGTTGCTTGTTAAGTCAAGTGACAGAAGGAATCCAATCAAGGAAAAAGAGGCAGATTCACGTTTACTAGGAGGACAATAAACATAGAAAAGGAGACATTTTGTACTTAGGAGTTAGTACAATGTTAGAATGCATGCTTACATTTATTGTACTCTATCTGTAAATCTACTCCACTTGTAAATTGCTTGCTTTACTGAAGGAAGAAATAAAGGTTTTGAACCTCTCAACATCGATTATTTTTGGCACTACTCAGGTAAAAAGAAAACGTCCGTCTTTTTACCAATAATCAGACCCTGCCATTAAATTTGGCAGGGCCTGAGGGAAAACTGTTCCCCCGAGTTTCCCGACCGCAATCCAGCCCCCTGCTCCCTACCTGCCTCCAAGTTAAAATCTGTGTTGTCTGGTTACCATGCCAATTCTTTCCAAAGGGCAATCATAAGCTAAAGTGTCTACATCAACCAATCCCACATTAAATCATTCAATGCTCTAACAACTCTCTGCATAAGGAATTTCTTTTAACCTCTCTTCACTCTCCATGCCAATTTTAAATTGACCACCCATCGTCGCTGATTCCCTGGCCAGAAGAAATATTGTTTCTTTATTCACCCCGTCAAAACCCTTCATAATGTTATAAACCTATATTAAATTGCCTCTTAGCTTTAGCTACTCTAATGGAAATAGTATGGGTATCTCACATCTGTCCTCATAACTACAATTTCTCATTTCTGATATAAACCTGTCACATCCCTAGCACCATCCTGGTTTGTCTATGCTGTACATTCTCTATGGCTTTAATATCCTTTTGATCATGGTGCTCCCAAAACTATACACTATACTCCAACTATAACCAGCTGTACAGTTGCATTGTGACAAATTTATCAGAACTTCTTTGCTTTTGTACTCTATACCCCCATTTATAAAACTCCAAATTCTATCAGCCCTATTTATGGTTTTATCTAGCAGGCCCCACACTTTCAAGGAATTACATATTTACACCCCTAGTCTCACAATGTCTCCATACCCTTCAGCTTCTTTCCATTGAGCATATACTCACATTTCTTATTTCTCTTCTCAAAATGCTTCCTGTTGTTACACCCACTTCCTGAGGGAGAACAAGAGAGAGAGAAAGGCAAATAGAAGAAAAGAAATAGAACATAGACTTGAATAGAAAAGAACAGAAAGGCATAGAGAGAACCAAAAGAGAAATGAAAGAGAACCAACATCCCAAAGATGAAGGAGACAGAGTGCGTATGCTGCTACTTACCACAACAGACCCATTTATTTCAGAAAAAGTTGATGTATTATCTGTCTATTTATATTCTAAAAACAGTCTTCTCCCCATCTCAAATATTTTCTTTCCCTTCCCCACCAAATCATCAAATCCTTTCCTTAACAATTCACCGACGTCTGGACACCACACCAGGTAAGTGTGGCGTGTTGTGAGTCTGCTGTAATGTTTCTGCATTGATGACAGCTGCAGAAGAGGTGCAAAGGATCCAATGGTGCACTGGTGAGTTTCAGTGGTAAGAAAATGTTGGGGAAATCATTTTTAATGCATTTACACTTTTCTGTAGGTAACAAGTTTTGAATTGGCTAATTCCCACCCCATTGGGCGAACCTCTCTCCCAGTGACAGATCGCTTCTGTAACCTCACCTGCAACTGCCATCTGTTCTAGCCTATGGAGGGAGTCACTGGAGAGCCTGGGTGCAGGAGCTCACCTGTGAACAGTGATTGTCAGTATTTGCAGCACCTCAATGCCGTCAAACACTGAGAAATGAGCTGTCAAAGAAAAATTGTGCGTGGTCCCTTTAAGAAAACCGGCAGATGATGCGTCATCAAATGACATCATCTGACCGGCTTCCTCTTAATTGGCCGGCAAGCCCACAAGGCGGGCTTAACAAGGCCAATCAACGTAAAATCACATCCGTGGGCTGGATGCAGTTTGGGGCGTGACTGGAACCGGGAAACCAACTGACCCGCTCCCAAGCCGCATCCATTTGCAAAATCACGGCCAAACTCTCTCCGGCTCCTCACTGACCCCAGCAGCACATCAAGCGAGGCATCATTAAAGTGGGGTGTAGCCCATGAATCCATGATGAAACTTGCTTCCAACTCCCACCTCCATCTTTGGATTGTCCCTTTAACTGCTGGAGTTGAGATTGTATCATGTGGGTCCTCATCATGCCCGCTACCACACTATGCCAAACCCGGAAGTAAAATGATAATAAGGTTGCTGCGTTAAAATGCCACAGACAGATGCGCTGAAATTACTTCTGGGTTTCCCACGTGACATCGGAACCCCCACCCCTCCATTCCCAATGTGCCTCCAAGTTAATAACCGGGCCAAATTCTCACCAAATGTACAAGCTGCTCACAATAACTTTAAAAAAAATCTATATCGGATCTGACTATATTATGTTGTGGTAATAATTTCAAAAAAAGCACACTAGGAATGGATATTACAATTTACTACCCTGAAATATATAATCTATTTCCAACATTATGTTAGAAGTCGCACAACACCAGGTTATAGTCCAACAGTTTTATTTGAAATCACAAGCTTTCGGAGCGCTGCTCCTTCGTCAGGTGACGAAGGAGCAGCGCTCCGAAAGCTTGTGATTTCAAATAAAACTGTTGGACTATAACCTGGTGTTGTGCGACTTCTCACATTTGTCCACCCCAGTCCAACACCGGCATCGCCGCATCACAACATTATGTTCTTTACTTATTCTGTATCATTATCATGGTTCGCCCACTAAAAATTAAACGATTTTGCTCCCTCCAAGGGTGCCCACATTATAAAGCAGAGATACAAATTTGACGTAAAAAATCTACTTATTAAACCAATTTAGCAATAACACAAGCAGTTGCAGCCCATGTCGCCTTTTACAGACACACAGGGGCGATATTAACAAAGAGTGGGATCGGTGTGACCGGGGGACCATGGCAGATGGTGAAACACCCAGCCCTCCATAGCATGAGGCCCCAGAGATTTTATCTTATAATATTCCTATCCTTATAAAACAATACATCATGTCACAGGCCATGAGCAGCACCATTGAACATTTCCTCCTACCTGGATACTGGAACTAACCTTCCAGACAATCGTAAATCAAAAGAAAAAATATTGGAATTACACAGCTGGTCTGTCAGCATCTGAAAGGAGAAAACTCAGGCAATCTTCAAGTAGAGAGCCTTCATCTGAGTTTGGAAAAAGATCTCTGTATATTTGCAGCATTTACTGTTTGTATTTCAGATTTCCAGAATTTGCGGTTTATTTTTTATTTTTTTATTTCTTCTGAATAATCAGTTTGGATTTCTTGTCTGGACCATTGCTCATCCCTAAGGATTAATGAGCCAGAGCCAACGAGGTATCTATTAGAGTGAACAAAATCCATAATCTAAGGCAAAGAAAAAGAATCATACTAGAGGCAGTATTGTATTTCCAAGAAGAAAGCTATGCTTTATTAGAGGCTTAATTTTTCTACCAGTCAGCTGGAAATTAAAGTGAAATGATGCAAACTGATTAGGCCCAATAGAAATGTTTAACGGACTCTCAAACAATTGTTCAGAAATTGTTACGTATAATCTGGTTTAGTGCAGCAAAGAACTTTCATTAGTCTCTTCATGTTTTGAAAGCATTCGGAAAGTTCATGCGAAAATGAATCCTTCTGAGAATAAGTAAAGACAATAAGGCTGAAAGAACTACAGATACTGTCAATCAAGATGCTGCTTTCACAATCTTTTTTCTCATTATCAACTAATCTCAGTGTACAACTGTAATAGACCCAGGAAACAGCTGCATGACAAATTGCTTTAGCTCTCACTGATCTGCCATCACATCTACATGGCATCTGTGTGCTGCCAGTTTAATAATAATGAGTTTTTATGATCCGAGCGATTTTCTTCCTGACTCTACCTATATTTTTCCCATGAGGAAAACTGCACAAGTAGCATTTGAGTAAGTCACTGATAGAAATACAATAATACCCGGTGCTTACATTTGATTTTTGTCAGTATTCTTATCGGCAAGGTGGAGTATGTTTGCATACTCACGATAGTCAGAGGGATCTGGCCACCATCTTGCAACTTTACTTAACAGAATTTTGATTAAAAAATTATGACTCAACAGTGCTGAAACTATTAAGAATAATTGCTACGTTTAAAAAAATTAACAGCACTCATATAGAGAGTGATGGAAGGTGTCATCGACAGTGCTATCAAGCAGCACGTCCTCACCAATAACCTGCTCACTGATGCCCACTTTGGGTTCTGTCACGACCACTCGGCTCCGGACCTCATTCCAGCCTTGGTCCAAAGATGGACAAAGGAGCTGAATTCCAGAGGTGAGGTGAGAGTGACTGCCCTTGACATCACGGCAGCATTTGACCGAGTGTGGCATCAAGGAGCCATAGTAAAACTGAAGTCAATTGAAATCGGGGGGAAAGCTCTCCACTGGCTGGAGTCATACCTAGCACAAAGGAAGATGGTTGTGGTGGTTGGTGGTCAATCATCACAGCCCCAGGACATCGCTGCAGGAGTTCCTCAGGGCAGTGTCCAAGGCCCAACCATCTTCAGCTGCTTTATCAAAGACCTTCCCGCCAACATAAGGTCAAAAGTGGCGATGTTTGCTGATGACTGCACAGTGTTCAGCACCATTCACAACTCCTCAGATAATGAAGCAGTCCATGCCCGCATGCAACAAAACCTAGACGACGTTCAGGCTTGGGCTGATAAGTGGCAGGTAACATTCGCGCCACACAAGTGCTAGGCAATGACTATCTCCAACAAGCAAGAATCTAATCACCGCCCCTTTACATTCAACGGCATTACCATCGCCGAATCCCCCACCATCAACATCCTGGGGGTCACCAGTTTTGACCAGAAACTTAACTGGACCAGGCACATAAATACTCTGGCAATAAGAGCAGGTCATTCGGCTAGGTATTCTGCAGCGGGTGTCTCACCTCCTGACTCCCCACAGCCTTTCCACGATCTACAAGGCACAAGTAAGGAGTGTGATGGAATATTCTCCACTTGCCTGGATGAGTGCAGCTCCAACAACACTCAAGAAGCTCGACACCATCCAGGACAAAGCAGCCCGCTTGATTGGCACACCATCCACTACCTTAAACATTCACTCCCTCCACCACCGGCATACCGTGGCTGCAGTGTGTACCATCTACAAGATGCACTGCAGCAACTCGTCAAGGCTTCTTCGACAGCACCTCCCAAACCCGCGACCTCTTCCACCTAGACGGACAAGGGCAGCAGGCGCATGGGAACACCATTACCTCCAAGTTCCCGTCCAAGTCACACAGCTGACGTGGAAATATATTGCCATTCCTTCATTGTCGCTGGGTCAAAATCCTGGAACTCCCTCCCTAACAGCACTGTGTGAGTACCTTCACCACACGGACTGCAGCGGTTCAGGAAGGTGGCTCACAACCACCTTCTCAAAGGCAATTAGGGATGGGCAATAAATGCTGGCCTTGCCAGTGACGCCCACATCCCACGAACAAATTAAAAAAAAAATTTATGCTGCAGACAAGAGAAACAACTTAATACAATTGGCACAAAGGATCATGAGAGCCTGTGGTTGGAATTTTCAGCTTAAAGTTGAGGCATGTGCATGCAGCCACGTAGCAGGTCGCCATCCCGAATTTTTCAACAGCGCGTTCTGCACTGTGCGTTTAACTCAATTATATCAACTGAAGCAGTCATGAGGGTTTCCCGGCCAATTAAATGGAGCGGGTCTGATGACATCACCGATGACTCACTTTCAGCTCAGATATTTAAAGTAGCCTTGTACACATCCCAGTTGAAGGTTGTTGGAGAAGGCATACAGGTGGTTGGGAGAGGTGGCTATTGGTCTATATCAAAGAGATTTGTGTGGATGAAAGCAAAGATGGAGTCACCGCGACAGAAGGCTGCACCCAGGTTCTCAGATGCCCCCCTGGAAGTCCTGGTCCAGGGAGTCAGAGCACGCAGGGAGGTCCTGTTCTCTGGGGATGGGCACAAAAGAGCAGCCAGAGACATCAAGAGAGAATGGCAGGAGATCGCCCAAGAATTGAGCAGCAGGTGTGTTGTCAATCGCTTCTGGATTCAATGCCGGAAGAGATTTAATGATCTAATGAGATGAGGAAGGGTGAGTGCAATGCTACTTTCAACTACATCCTGATGTGCGTGTCACCCCAACCCCATCACTCTGCCTTCCCAAGCCTACTCCTGCACATCACTCCTCACACCAACCTACTTTGCAGGTGCACCCATCCCTCACTGTCTATGCACCTACTCACATCCAAATCTGATCATTGACAATTGACACTCACCCTCAGCCTAATGTAATCAAAGGAAGTAACACCACAGAAGGCGGCCATTTGGCAATATCACGCCACTCCCTCTTAGTCACCCTCTACAGATGTAGCCCATCATCCCTTGCACTCATTCCATCACTCTTACTCAAAGTTCTATTCTTTCCCTCCTTGCAGGAGAAGGGAGCACAGAACAGGAGAGAAAGAGAGAGAACCGGAGGTGGCCCTCCAATATATACAAATTTGATGCCTGCAGAGCAGGAGGCTCTGGAAATAAGTGGAGTGACAGAGCTGCTGGCAGTGGGAGATGGAGAGAGGGGGACCTGCCAGCAACCTGGTGACAGAATTAAATATCCCACATGGCATACAACAGTCACTCATGGTGACTGATGTCAGCAGCCAGTGAAATATCATCATGTGCATAATATTAACGTTACACATTCTTATCATAAGAGGTCTAATTCATGTATTTACTTTCGCACAGGTCCATTAAATGCCCCCCACCCCACATTGTCCAGCCGGAGGAGGAAGACAACTCCTCAGAGGAAGCTCCATTCTCTGAGGGTGCACCGTCACCAGACCCATACGCACCCAGCACCAGCACAGATACGCACATGTTGGTGGGTCCAGCGATCAGAGTAGTATTGTCACCTGGTGTCTCGCACATCACAAGGGAGCAACAGCAGATGGTGTTGACAAGGACAGCAGTGGAGAATCCTCGCTGGAGGGCGCAGGATGCTCCAAGCTCTACTCAGCTGGATACAGATGCTGAACCTCAGGGGCTGTCGACAAAGAGGTTGATCTTGGAGGAGCAGTAACAAATGCGCGAGGCTCTGGCAGTTTTTCCAGATGTGCGATGTGCGCGATTGTACAGAGCATGGAGGAGTCCATCTCCAACATGACCACCACCATATTGCAGGCAACGGCGATGATGTGCTGTTCCATGGAAAAGATGGCCACCTGCATAGAGCAGCTAATCTGGCAGTCGAATGAGAACATGCTTGCTGTGGACAACAGAGTGCAGACTCTCATTGACCACATCTCTGGGAGGGATTCCAACATAGACTTGGACGTTCATCGCCCTACCGATGTGCAGCAAGGTGCTCTCCAGCTCCTTGCTAGCAGGGAAGTGCGGGTGGCCCATGAGAGGGATGATGGTGAGAGGGCACAGGGATGTGGGGGCTCTGCTCAAAGCACTCCCACTTCTGCCCCATTGCCTCCCCCTCAGTCAGAGCTCCACATGCTGCCTCGGAATCCAATGGCTGAGTTTGCCCCTGCACAGTTGCAGGAGGAGCAGTCTTTGGCGGGGCCTCACAGGCTCCAAAACACAGAGGATGTCCGCCAAAAGTGTCGAAGCAGTCACAGCAGGGAAGTGAGCAGTCTGCCTCTACCTCTGCTGAAGCCACAGGGGTTGCATCTTGTAGAAGCACTCGGAAAAGATAAAGGCACAATCGTAGATGCACAAGGGTATGCACATGGGTGTTTGCCAAAATGTTAGTGTTAAGTTTCAGTTCTATTTATGACGCACATTAATTTATTTCTTTGCACCACTTTCCTGTCTTGTCCATTTTTGCCTGCTACCTGGGAAGTGGCTTTCTCATTTGGAGTGAATGGTGAGACATTACTTAACTTTGAGCAATGGGGGTTTGGTTGTCAGGAATGGCTTGGTCATTGTAGGACTGCTTGGTGGTGTTGCTGGGAGGCTGGAAGTTGGTACAGCATCTGGGAGCCAGATGGGTGCATTGGTGCAACATAACTAAATCGGGCCATTATGAGGTAATCATGGGCCTCCCGGGCAGCAATGTGCTGGTGTCATCTCCACCTCAGGTTTCTCCTCCTCCTTGTGTTCCACCTGTTCCTCCTCCTCCTCTGAAGAGGCTGTGCGCTCTGCGCCTTGCTCCTCCTGCAGCTCCAATGCTCACTGCTGCGCTATCTTGTGCAGCGCGCAGCATACAATGATGATTCTGGAGGCACTGACTGGTGCGTACTGAAGGGCTCCTCCAGATCTATCAAGGCATCTGAAGTGCATCTTCAGCATGCCGATTGCTTGCTCTATGACACATCTGGTGGACATGCGGCTTTCATTATAGCACTCCTCATCCTCATTGCTTGGCCTCCTCAAGGGTGTCATCGGACGTGTCTTCAGTGGATAGCCCTTGTCTCCAAGCAGCCAGCCGGTAAGTCTGTTTGGAGGTGTGAAGAGCTGAGGGAGGGTGGACTGGTGCAGGATGAAAGAGTCATGACAGCTCCCAGGGAATCCGGCGCACACATGCATGATGATCTTTTTATGGTTGCAGATGAGCTGCACATTGAGGGAGTAGAAGTCCTTCCAGTTCACAAACATTCCTGAGTGATCAGGGGGTGCCTTGATGTCCAAATGTGTGCAGTTGATGACTCCCTGCAGCTGTTGGGAAGCCAGCCAGAGCTGCAAAGCTGAGCGCCCGCTCAGTAACATTGGCTTCATCAGTGGCAAAGTGTACATAAGTGGTTGACTTGTGAAACATGGCATCGGTCACCTGGGTGATGCATCTGTGGGCAGCGACTGCAAGATCCTGCAAATGTCTGTTGCAGATCCCTGGAATGAACCTGAGGCGAAGAAGTTGAGGGCAGTGGGGACATTGACAGCCACTTGTAAGGCGTGTCCATCAGGTCCTCTGGGCAGCAGATCTTCTTGCAGCAAGCTGCAAATGTCTGTGATGACCAGACGTGATAGCCTGAGCCTCCTGAAGCACTGCTGCTCAGTCATGTACAAGAAGCTCATCCTCTGCCTGTATACCCTGTGTTGGGGGTATCGTCTCCAGCGCAGTGCATCCCTGCGCTGATCCCCTCTCTCCTGTGGAGCATCAGGTTGGTGAGGAGAAGGCTGCTGGTGTTGATGCTGCTGCTGCTGGTGTTTTTGCTGCTGCTGCTGTTGTAGCTGGTGTTGTTGGTGCTGGGGCTCATCTTGATCCGAATCTGAGGTCCAAGGTGAGAGAGCATAAGCCGCACCTATGCTGATCTGATAGATTCCAGGTAAATTGGAGATCAGAGATACAATCCTCCAGTGTAGTGAGAGTGACTTGCAATGTGGTGAGAGTGGCTCCCGAGGTTGCAGAAATGACCTGCAAACTCCTGACAGCAAAATGGACAAAATGGTGTCAGCAAGAGCCTTTCCATTAGGCAAGGAAGCAGGTGTAAGGTGTGAGTATTTATCCAGCTTTTTCCAGATTTCACTTAATGAACTCGCACATGGCCGCTGAGCTCTCGCCTTGCCTTCACAGGCGAGCTTCAGGAAGTCCGTGAATCCCATGCACAAGCAGTAAAAGCACATTAAAACGCCTTTTAAAGATCTCACAATGAGCTGTTAAGTACCTCAATGAGGTCGCCCGCCTCTACTGACTGGGTCCTTGGCCCGCTGGGAAACGTGCCCAAGTTAAATGTGGAAATCGTCGGGATGAAGGCGGGTTCTCGATTTCAGTGCTTTTAACTATTGACCCGCTCGCAAACCTGCACTCTCTGCAATGTGACAATTCTGGCCTCAGTGTCAGGAGAAGAAAAAACCTAAAAGAACAACAGATGGCTCTTGAAACTGCTGGCCCTTTGAACTTGCCTTCCATTTAGTCCTCTGTGCCGAACAACTCTGTACGTTCAGTTATATCGGCAACCTGCAGAATCAACAGCAACAACAACATTGTCCTAGGCCCAACCATCTTCAGCTGCTTCAACAATGACCTTCCCTCCATCATAAGGTCAGAAGTGGGGATGTTTGCTGATGATTGCACAGTGTTCAGTTCCATTCGCAACTCTCCAGATAATGAAGCAGTTCATCCCGTATGCAGCAAGACTTGGACAATATTCAGGCTTGGGCTGATAAGTGGCAGGTAACATTCGCGCCACAGAAGTGCCAGGCAATGACAATCTCCAATAAGCGAACGTCTAACCACTGCCCCTTGACATTCAACGGCATTACCATTGTTGTGTCTGGCCCCACCATCAATATCCTGGGGGGTCACCATTGACCAGAAACTTAACTGGACCAGCCACATAAATACTGTGGGTACAAGAGCAGGTAGAGGCTAGGTATTCTGCGGCGAGTGTCTCACCTCCTGACTCCCCACAGCCTTTCCACGATCTACAAGGCACAAGTAAGGAGTGTGATGGAATACTCTCCACTTGCCTGGATGAGTGCAGCTACAACAACACTCAAGAAGCTCGACACCATCCAGGACAAAGCAGCCTGCTTGATTGGCACCCCATCCACCACCTTAAACATTCACTCCCTCCACCACCGGCGTACCGTGGTTGCAGAGTGTACCATCTACAAGATGCACTGCAGCAACTCGCCAAGGCTTCTTCAGCAGCACCTCCCAAACCCACAACTTCTATCACCTAGAAGGACAAGGGCAGCAGGTGCATGGGAAGTCCATCGCCTGCAAGTTCCTCTCCAAGTTACACACCATCCTGACTTGGAAGTATATCGCCGTTTCTTCATCGTCGCTGGGTCAAAATCCTGGAACTCCCTCCCTAACAGCACTGTGGGAGTACCTTCACCACACGGACTGCAGCGGTTCAAGAAGGCGGCTCACCACCACCTTCTCAAGGGCAATTAGGGACGGGCAATAAATGCTGGCCTTGCCAGCAACGCCCACATCCCAGGAAACATATTTTTTTTTAAAACACAACAACAACAACAACTTGTATTTAGGTAGCGCCTTTAACGTAGTAAAACATCCCAAGGTGCTTCACAGGAGCGTTATAAAACAAAATTTGACACCGAGGAGATATTAGGGTCGATGACCAAAAGCTTGGTCAAAGAGGTTGCTTTTAAGGAGCATATTAAAGGAGGCAAAAGAGATAGTGAGGTGGAGAGGTTTAGGGAGGGAATTCCAGAGCTTCGGGCCTAGGCCTCAATGGATGAGCCATTAAAATCAGGGATGCTCAAGAGGGCAGAATTAGAGGAGCACAGATATCTCAGGGCGGGGGGGGTGGGTGGTGGTTATGGTGGCTGGAGGAGATTACAGAGATAGGGAGGGGCGAGGCCATGGAGGGATTTGAAAACAAGGATGAGAATTTTAAAATCGAGGCGTTGCTTAATCGGGAGCCAATGTAAGTTAGTGTGCACAAGGGTGATGGGTGAACGGTGTAGATTCTGCATGTAGGGAGCAAAACACATACAAAGTGTGTTTCTGGGAGCCAAAGGGGTGGGTGGAGGAAGCTGCTCCTCACATCATTTATAACACATCTCCCTGATTCACACAGCAGCTTCCTCCACCCACCCTGTTGGCTCCCAGAAGCGCACTTTGTTTGCAAAAGAGGCGGAACCCTCGCATTATGGCTCTCTAATCCCGTTTTCTATCCATAACACTCCATGAACTGATGGACAAAGGGCATTCCGCATGGAAAAATCGGCATTATTATTTTAAATAATAATATAAAGCTTCCTGTTTATTTTATGTCTTTATGCGACGATGTTATTACGTAGCTTCTTGGCATATTATAATTTATCTTATTTAACCAATTGGCACGATTTGGAAATGGTATTTCCAAAAATAACATTTCATTAGCTTCCACTAATTAAAGCATTTTTAATGCAGAGGAGTTCATTTAGCAACAATTACAGAATTGGAAACTGTTTGGATTTGCTTTCTTTTATATAGTTGTGGTTCTTTAGCAGTTTTACTTCACTGTCAAGCATACTTGGTACAACAACATAAGCTGCAAGTGAGTGACTGAAAAGGTAGAGTGGCACACCCTTAGAGTATAGTGTACAAGCTGATCTGGGAAAACATGACAGGTCTGAATGCTAACAATCCGTCTATTGCTGGTAGAAACAAAGAGCTGGTTTTAGGTGAAAATTGTCAAATCTCTCTGGATAAGGACAGTATTAATTTGTTTTTAAGTCTCCAAACAGAAAATTGGTTGCAGGAGGCTGGAAATGTTGGGGCTAAGTTTACGAGTGCCCACCGTCAGCTGAAGGACTCACCCACTGGCTTCACAGATCAGAATTTTCCGACCATTAAATTGAATGGCTGAAATTATCATGGCCATTTTCTCTCCCACTTTTGATTTGTGCTGTGTGGGTGAGGCTCCTCTCCTGCAACATAGACTCATAAAATAACCCTCATAATATGGTTTTCGTCACAAAGGGTTTATAGCAGAAACTTTTCTTCTTTGCTGACACACGTGGGAATCCATCGCCATGTTTAAGTGGCTCACGCTGTTCGAGTTTCTGTTTGCCCAATGTAGATGGAGTGTACAATCTCCATCTGCAAGGACACCCTCCAGCTTACCTATGCCCAGAGAGCTTAGGCACATTTGACAAGAGCTAAAGCTGAGGAACCTCTTAAGTGTGCACTGGGGTACTACAGTAGTTCAACTTGCTGAAAACATTGCACAGAAAACTACTAAGCTTCCCTTACTTGTCTGGCCGGGACCTCCATTCCTGTCAGGGCTTTGACTTACAGGGCTCTCTTGGGCCGAGTGGAAAGAATCTCAGCTTTCAGTGGGAGCTCTACCCCTCCAAGTTTCATTGGTAAGACAGTCTAGCTGTTCAATTATAACAATGTTTCAAAGTAAAGTAAAGCTTATAGGTGGCGTGTTTGTGTGAACACGATTTGCCTGTTATATGCGATGCCAGTATAACCTGGTAGCATTATATAACAAGAAAAACAATCAGCTTCTGCCTTGTGCCATCCTAAACTCCATATCTTCTATACATCAAAAAATCCATTTCTAATTCAGTGATTGGTTGTTTTTTCTTCATTTCTCCAAAGAGTTGCACATTACCTTTGTTGCTCCCTGAAACAAAGGTTCATTATTTGATTCTTCATTTGCCAGACAAATGTTACAATGTGGCTAGATTCATATCAAATTGAATCCGATGATCGATCAATCAATCTATCTATCATAAATGTTTAAAGTTCATTTGTTTGTCAACGGTACTGGCTGAAACCCGATAAGCTCCCTTTTACGTTTCTTTGCTGGACAAGGATCAGACTGGATTTCTGTGATGCATCTGCAGCTTATCCTCCATTTTCTTATTGCTTCCAATTCAAGTGTAGGTAACTAACTAAGGGTGTTTGTTTCACCACTTATAGCAAGATTCAGAGAGGAGGGAACACACAAAAATATTAACTCCTTCAACGAACAACCATTTAAACAATCCAAACATTTAATTGGGGCACTAAATTTCGGCTGCTGGGATTTTTGTGCATGGAGTGTTATTTTTGTTAAATATAAATATATATATAAAAAAAAAATGCAGCAGTTTTTCATGTGTTCTTTACTCATATAATATCACATGGTTGATTCTGGAAACAGCTGTTTCTGCCCAAAATAAACAGAGCACTTAAGACGAGTACGATATAACCGGCAACTTTGAAATTGTTGTTAATGCAAATGGCTAATGGTTATCACTGTTAGGCCAATATACGTGGCTGTCCATTTTAAGCGTGGACGTTTTACGTGGTGAAGAGTGTTCTACGCACTGACCTGAATCAGGTATTTGAATGCCAAAGTTGCCAGAGAAAGTTGACATGATTCCAAACTTCCATTGCAAGGCAGGTCATCTTTAAGCAGTCTTGATCCAAACGAGACCCCAATGACCTTTCTTTCAAGAAGGATAGACATTAGTTGATCATTAGAGAACTGAGAAGTGTGGGTTTGAAGCCTTGCTGGGTAGATAGCATGCACTAGAAACTATTTTGAGCAGCATGGTGATTGGCATAACTTGCCATAAAATGTGTGAAGCAACTGGGAATCTAAGACAGCTGTTGCATTCCATTCAACACAAAACTATACTCCAGAGAAGTAAACACAATATTGTTAAACTGATCTGTCTGAGGATGGCCTGCTAGTTTAAGCACCAGAACGCTGGACTCCTGAATTTGACGCCTGGTGTTCATTGACATTTGCTCTAAAGGGGAAGTGTGTGGAGTAGTTTCCTGCTTTTCCAATGGTAGAGAGGGAAAACAGGCAGCAATGGATGCTCTCCACACACCGCTCTATTACCTATTCAGTCAGGTAAACCAGGAATGGTAGAAGGTTGTTGTCGAGCTATCAGCGCATGGACCTTCTCAGTCTGACAATGAAAGATATTGATCTGGATTTTATCTCGGAGGCGCATTCCGTATGAGAGAACTGCAGGATGACTTAAAAATTTTTTTTACATAGAAACATAGAATCTAGGAGCAGGAGTAGGCCATTCGGCCCATCAAGCCTGCTCCACCATTCAATACGATCATGGCTGATCATCCAAGTCCAGTACCCTGTCCCTGCTTTAATCCCCACAGTACACATATCCCACCCTACCCCCGTAACCCCATGTATTTAATTCCCCCTAACATATCCCATCCTATCCCCATAACCCCACATATTTAATCCCCCCCTAACACTAAGGGTCAATTTATCATAGCCAAATCAACCTAACCCGCACATTTTTGGACTGTGGGAGGAAACCGGAGCACCCGGAGGAAACCCACGCAGACACGGGGAGAATGTGCAAACTCCACACAGACAGTCACCCGAGGCCAGATTCGAACCCGGGTCTCTGGCGCTGTGAGGCACCAGTGCTAACCACTATGCCACCGTGGGCTTCCCGCCCACAGCTTGCCTGGTAGACCAGCCTGTCGGACAGGAAAGCCTGTAACACAAGGCCACAGCTGAGCTGGGCTGAGAACAGGTAGGTCTACTGGGGGGTGGGAGAGATCGTGGGCGGGTGGGTCCGAACATGGGGTGTGGGGCGCAGATGGTGGTCGGGGGGGGCAGATGGTGGTCGGGGGGGGACAGATGGTGGTCGGGGGTGCAAATGGTGGTCGGGGGGACAGATGGAGGTCGGGGGGGGGACAGATGGTGGTCGGGGGGGGACAGATGGTGGTCGGGGGTGGGGCAGATGGTGGTCGGGGGTGGGGCAGATGGAGGTTGGGGGGGGACAGATGGTGGTCGGGGGTGCAAATGGAAGTCGGGGGGGGGCAGATGGAGGTCGGGGGGGGGCAGATGGGGGTCGGGGGTGGGGCAGATGGGGGTCGGGGGTCGGGGTGGGGCAGATGGTGGTCGGGGGGGACAGATGGTGGTCGGGGGGGCAGATGGAGGACGGGGGGGTCAGATGGAGGTCGGGGGGGGCAGATGGAGGTCGGGGGGGCAGATAGTGGTCGGGGGTGGGGCAGATGGGAGTCGGGGGGGGTCAGATGGTGGTCGGGGGGGGACAGATGGGGGTCGGGGGGGTGCAGATGGTGGTCGGGGGGGGCAGATGGAGGTCGGGGGGGGACAGATGGTGGTCGGGGGGGACACAGATGGTGGTCGGGGGGGCAGATGGTGGTCGGGGGGGGACAGATGGAGGTCAGGGGTGGGGCAGATGGTGGTCGGGGGGGCAAATGGTGGTCGGGGGGGCAAATGGTGGTCGGGGGGGGACAGCTGGTGGTCAGGGGGGGACAGATGGGGGTCTGGGGGGGACAGATGAGGGTCGGGGGGGCAGATGGTGGTCGGGGGGACAGATGGGGGTCGGGGGGGGCAGATGGTGGTCGGGGGGACAGATGGGGGTCGGGGGGGGGACAGATGGGGGTCGGGGGGGGCAGATGGTGGTCGGGGGGGCAAATGGTGGTCGGGGGGGGCAGATGGGGGTCGGGGGCGCAGATGGAGGTCGGCGGGGGACAGATGGAGGTCGGGGGGGACAGATGGAGGTCGGGGGGCAGATGGGGGTCGGGGGGGCAGATGGAGGTCGGGGGGGGACAGATGGGGGTCGGGGGGGCAGATGGAGGTCGGTGGGGGCAGATGGAGGTCGGGGGGGCAGATGGAGGTCGGGGGGGGACAGATGGGGGTCGGGGGGGGCAGATGGTGGTCGGGGGGGCAGATGGAGGTCGGGGGGGCAGATGGAGGTCGGGCGGGGACAGATGGTGGTCGGGGGGGTACAGATGGGGGTCGGGGGGGGCAGATGGTGGTCGGGGGGGCAAATGGTGGTCGGGGGGGGCAGATGGAGGTTGGGGGGACAGATGGGGGTCGGTGGGGGCAGATGGTGGTCGGGGGGACAGATGGGGGTCGGGGGGGGACAGATGGGGGTCGGGGGGGCAGATGGTGGTCGGGGTGGCAAATGGTGGTCGGGGGGGGCAGATGGGGGTCGGGGCGCAGATGGAGGTCGGCGGGGGGCAGATGGAGGTCGGGGGGGACAGATGGAGGTCGGGGGGCAGATGGGGGTCGGGGGGGCAGATGGAGGTCGGGGGGGGACAGATGGGGGTCGGGGGGGCAGATGGAGGTCGGGGGGGCAGATGGAGGTCGGGGGGGCAGATGGAGGTCGGGGGGGGACAGATGGGGGTCGGGGGGGGCAGATGGTGGTCGGGGGGGCAGATGGAGGTCGGGGGGGCAGATGGAGGTCGGGCGGGGACAGATGGTGGTCGGGGGTGTACAGATGGGGGTCGGGGGGGGGCAGATGGTGGTCTGGGGGGGCAAATGGTGGTCGGGGGGGGCAGATGGAGGTCGAGGGTGCAGATGGAGGTCGGCGGGGTGCAGATGGAGGTCATGGGGGGACAGATGGAGGTCGGGGGGGCAGATGGGGGTCGGGGGGGCAGATGAAGATCGGGGGGGGCAGATGGATGTCGGGGGGGACAGATGGGGGTCGGGGGGGGACAGATGGTGGTCGGGGGGGAAAATGGTTGTCGGGGGGCAGATGGAGGTCGGGGGCGCAGATGGAGGTCGGCGGGGGGCAGATGGAGGTCGGCGGGGGGCAGATGGAGGTCGGGGGGGGGGACAGATGGGGGTCGGGGGGGCAGATGGAGGTTGGGGGGGCCGATGGAGGTCGGGGGGGGGCAGATGCAGGTCGGGGGGAGGACAGATGGGGGTCTGGGGGGCAGATGGTGGTCGGGGGGGCAAATGGTGGTCGGGGGGGCAGATGGAGGTCGGGGGGGCAGATGGAGGTCGGCGGGGCAGATGGAGGTCGAGGGGGGCAGATGGAGGTCGGCGGGGCAGATGGAGGTCGAGGGGGGCAGATGGAGGTCGGGGGGGGACAGATGGGGGTCGGGGGGGCAGATGGAGGTCGGGGGGGGCAGATGGAGGTCGGGGGGGGGACAGATGGGGGTCGGGGGGGCAGATGGAGGTCGGGGGGGCAGATGGAGGTCGGGGGGGACAGATGGTGGTCGGGGGGGGACAGATGGTGGTCGGGGGGGCAGATGGAGGTTGGGGGGTGGACAGATGGTGGTCGGGGGGACAGATGGTGGTCGGGGGGGCAGATGGTGGTCAGGGGGGGTTAGATGGTGGTCGGGGGGGGGTAGATGGTGGTCGGGGGGGCAGATGGGGGTCGGGGGGGCAGATGGTGGTCAGGGGTTGTAGATGGTGGTCGGGGGGGGACAAATGGTGGTCGGGGGGACAGATGGGGGTCGGTGGGGGACAGATGGTGGTCGGGGGGGGACAGATGGTGGTCGGGTTGACAGATGGGGGTCGGGGGGGGACAGATGGAGGTCGGGGGGTCAGATGGTGGTCGGGGGGGTTAGATGGTGGTCAGGGGGGGCAGATGGTGGTCAGGGGGGGTTAGATGGTGGTCAGGGGGGGGTAGATGGTGGTCAGGGGGGGGCAGATGGTGGTCGGGGGGGGACAGATGGTGGTCAGTGGGGGGTAGATGGTGGTCAGGGGGGAGTAGATGGTGGTCAGGGGTGGGTAGATGGTGGTCGGGGTGGGGTAGATGGTGGTCAGGGGGGGTAGATGGTGGTCAGGGGGTGGTAGATGGTGATCAGGGGGGGGTTGATGGTGGTCAGGGGGGGCAGATGGTGGTCAGGGGGGGACAGATGGTGGTCAGGGGGGGTAGATGGTGGTCAGGGGGGGGTAGATGGTGTTCAGGGGGGTGTAGATGGTGGTCAGGGGGGGGGTAGATGGTGGTCAGGGGGGTAGATGGTGGTCAGGGGGGGTTAGATGGTGGTCAGGGGGGGGTAGATGGTGGTCAGGGGGGTAGATGGTGGTCAGGGGGGTAGATGGTGGTCAGGGGGGGTTAGATGGTGGTCAGGGGGGGTTAGATGGTGGTCAGGGTGGAGCAGATGGTGGTCAGGGGTGGGTAGATGGTGGTCAGGGGGGGGTAGATGGTGGTCGGTGGGGTAGATGGTGGTCAGGGGGGGTAGATGGTGGTCAGGGGGGTAGATGGTGGTCAGCGGGGTAGATGGTGGTCAGGGGGGGGCAGATGGTGGTCGGGGGGTGGTAGATGGTGGTCAGGGGGGGGTAGATGGTGGTCAGGGGAGGTAGATGGTGGTCGGGGGGGGTAGATGGTGGTCAGGGGGGTAGATGGTGGTCAGGGGGGGTAGATGGTGGTCAGGGGGGGTAGATGGTGGTCAGGGGGGTAGATGGTGGTCAGGGGGGAGTAGATGGTGGTCAGGGGGGGTAGATGGTGGTCAGGGGGGGTAGATGGTGGTCAGGGGGGGGTAGATGGTGGTCAGGGGGGGTAGATGGTGGTCAGGGGGGTGTAGATGGTGGTCAGGGGGGGTAGATGGTGGTCAGGGGGGTAGATGGTGGTCAGGGGGGGTAGATGGTGGTCAGGGGGGTGTAGATGGTGGTCAGGGGGGGTAGATGGTGGTCAGGGGGGGGTAGATGGTGGTCAGGGGGGGTAGATGGTGGTCGGGAGGGGAGCAGACAGATCGCAGGGTGGGGAGGGGTGGTGGTTTACTGAATAGCTTGTTGGGCCTGGAGGAAACACTCCTGCTCCTCCTGGCCCACAAGCAGTGCTGTGAAGGCATTTACTTTCTGGATTCAGCCCTTCTCACCTCCTTTCACCTGCTGGGTTTCCAAGGCTTGGGTAACTCGGCCAACATGAGTTTAAAATAGACTGTCTGTTAAAATGAAGGCACGCAGCCTCATTATAATATTTAACTGACCAACCCGCCTCCTGCAAGCCTCCGTTAAACTCAGAAGTGGGTGGATTCGAGGCCGGTTGAGTTCCTGTTTCTGTTTTTTTGAATTTTAACCTCTGACATGACCCACCCGTTTTTAGGAGTTTATGATTCAGCCCATTGTAAATGTGGAAGGTTTTTGGGGTGAAGGATGAAATAGGAAAAATGGGAAAAGAGAAAAGTGGAAAATGTAACATAATCATATCTTTTATTAATAATAGCACAAAGCAGAATTGAAAACCTATTTAGAGTCATACATCATCCTTTAACCTGTGGCATTACTATTCATTAGTATCAGTTTGCTAATATATCAAGAGAAGCAGAGTAGCTGTTTCAAGCCAGAAGATCGTGCTTTAAGTGACAGTTAAACAGTTCTATGATACATGAGGCTTACTAAGTAGTGATAGTTGAACAATAACCTCATCTCACTCAACTCAATCAATTATTAAAACCCGGGTAAGACCAGGAACCTGCCAAGCAATCAGTAACAGTCAAACTTCTGTTTTCAGCTTCCAGCATCATCATTATTCTCAGTTTCTTTGTCCACGAGTGTAATGAGAGATTTGTTACCTTGCAGCCTTAACAGGGAGAAGGGAGTACTGCTTGGTATTTTGGTGAGGAACCATCCTAGTGCTAAACATACAGGCCACGATTTTATTAATGGAATAGGTTTGAGTGCAGGACAGATGGTTTCCGGGTTCCGGTCCAGCCCCCAGCTGCATCCGCTCCACAGACGTGATTTTTCCTTGATTGACTTTGTTAAGCCCGCCCTGCGGGCTTGCCGGCCAATTAACAGGAAGCGGGTCTGATGACGTCATTTGATGACGCGTCATCTGCCGGTTTCCTTAAAGGAACCACACACAATTTTATTTTGACAGTTGATTTCTCAGTGTTTGACAGCATTGAGGTGCTGAAAACACTGACAACCATTGCAAAAAGGTGACCTCTTGCACCCAGGCTCTCCAATGACTCCCTCCGTAGGCTGGAATAGATGGCAGGTGAGGTGATAGAAGCAATCTGTCACTGGTGAGAGAGGTTCTCCCAATGAGGTGGCACTGGACATGGATTTAAAAACTTGTAAGCTAAAGAAATCTGTAAATGTATTAAAAATGCAGTACCCAACATTTTCTTTGCTCTGAAACTCACCATGTGCAACATTGGATCCTTCACACCACTTCTGCAGCTGTCATCATTCCACAAACATCACAGCAGACTCACAACACGCCACACTTACCTGGCGTGGTGTTCGGATGTCGGGAAACCCAACCCAGAAGCGGGAAATCCAAAAACAGCCTGAAATCTATTGGTAAGTAGCTGTTAATAGGCAGGTAATTGCCTTTAATCCGCTTTCCGCCATTAGATGTAGGGTCCATTTGCAAATCGGGGACAGTTGGGAAAGCTGTTTGGAGGCGGATTGACGGCAGGATCAGAACCCGTCATCAAGCAAAATGAATTTAACCTCGGACCCGCCCTCTGAGCGCTGGCAAAATTGCGGCCACAGAGTTTGATGAATATTCCACTAGGGTCGGTGATGTTGCTGTTCCAGATGAAGTTAATAATTAATATTTTAGGGTACTAGGCCTTGGAACATTAAAATGTATAAAACCAGAACATTGGCCCAGATTTGCATTAATAATAAGTGAGGCTAAAAGCGCTAACCGTTATTATGGAGTAAATCGGACAGCAACTTCTGGTGTCTGCACATACGTATTTAAACACAGAAATCCAGAAGTTGCTGTCTGAGATAACCTGCTCCTCCACAGGGTGTGCCAGAATTTAATTAGTGTCAGAGATTTAAAATAATATTTAAAATGTTTTTTTTTACTTTTTCTGTCTGTCCCTTTTATGTCTATCTGTTAATACCATCTGTATTTCCTAATCTTTATTTTGCGTTCTGTACATGATTTAAATCTAATTAATGGCCCAGGTTTTGCGGTCGCTGGTGAACTGACGCTAACTTCAATAAAAGCTTCCACCCTAACCACGTTAAAGAAGCCATCCCCTATGGACAAGCCCTGCGAATACATAGGATCTGCTCAGACGAGGAGGAACGCGATGGACACCTACGGACACTGAAAGACGCCCTCGTAAGAACGGGATATGACGCTCGACTCGTCGATCGACAGTTCCGACGGGCCACAGCGAAAAACCGCATAGACCTCCTCAGAAGGCGAACACGGGACACAACCAACAGAGTACCCTACGTCGTCCAGTACTTCCCCGGAGCGGAGAAACTACGCCATGTTCTTCGCAGCCTTCAACATGTCATCGATGACGACGAACACCTTGCTAAGGCCTTCCCCACGCCTCCACTACTCGCCTTCAAGCAGCTGCCTAACCTCAAAAGTACCATCGTTCGCAGCAAATTACCCAGCTGTCAGGAGAACAACGACCACGACACCACACAACCCTGCCATGGCAACCTCTGCAAGACATGCCAGATCATGAACACAGATACCGTCATCACACGTGAGGACACTACCCACCAGGTACATGGTACATACTCATGTGACTCGGCCAACGTTGTCTACCTGATACATTGCAGGAAAGGATGCCCCAGAGCATGGTACATCGGCGAGACCATGCAGACACTGAGACAACGTATGAACGGACACCGCGCAACAATCGCCAGGCAAGATTGTTGCCTCCCAGTCGGGGAACACTTCAGCAGTCAAGGGCATTCAGCCTCGGATCTGCGGGTTAGCGTTCTCCAAGGCGGCCTTCGAGACACACGACAACGCAAAATCATCGAGCAGAAACTGATAGCCAAGTTCCGCACTCATGAGGACGGCCTCAATAGGGATATCGGGTTCATGTCACGCTACAGAACGTGACTTGACATCGTTGTCTGTCTTTCCAGCTTTTAAAAAACAAACACAAAAAACAAACCCAAAAAAAACACTGCGGACAGCAGGTTTTGACACGTTGGACCCCCTGGGATACATCTCATTGTCTTGGCTGTGCTCTTGGTGTGTCTTTGATGTAAGGACACCTTCCCTGAAAGATTGCATCTCTGCAGTTTCTGTGTTTATATTCTGTGAACTTTTGTAGATTCACTCATTGTAACTTTACCTGACGAAGGGGCGATAGCTCCGAAAGCTTGTAATTTTAAATAAATCTGTTGGACCATAACCTGGTGTTGTGCGACTTCTCAATAAAAGCTGCCCACAAAGATCTAGCGATCTCTGTGGTGTGGATTTCACCTTTCCTGGTGTTAATTTCATTCTGGCGGTATCTATAGGGGATCGCTGGCATCCAGCAACAGTGATGTCATCAAGCAGGCATAGCAACCAATCACATTGAAAAATTCTCACAGACAGCAAACGAAGAAGTGAAAAGCACTGATTATCCTTCACATTTTAATCATTTTCTAGAGAGTAAAATAAAGATAGGTACATACACATGGGATTAAGGTTGAAGCTGAAATATCATAAACAAACTTCCAAAAAAAATGTTTTATTATTTTAAAAATCTATGCAAATTTTTATCACAATGGAGAAATTTGACATTCCACAAATAAAAAATTATTTTTTCAGTGCCAGTGAGGTTGTTCAGTAATAATTATGACTTAGTACACCATTAAAAAACAGTTACACCTTATTCAACAAAGCTTAACTTTTTTTTTACAGTGAGATTAGAGTGTAAAAAGTGGAAGTTCACGTCAATTCAAGTGATTTGTAAGATTGCCATCTGTGAGGACTTCAACAGTGCACCCTGTGGCGGGGCGGGAAATCACTGACAGCAACTTTTGGATTTCCATGTTTAACTGCGCATGTGTGGACGCCAAAAGTTGCTGTCACTTTTACAGAGTAATGTTGGCAAATGCTGACAGTTTCATTTTCATTACAATCGCAAATTCCAGGCCATTATTTTCTGCTTTATACTTCCTGGTTTAGATACTGCGTGTCTCAGTGAGGATTCTTCAATCTGATTCATTAAAGAGCTTCGCTGTTTCTTTAGCTGCTCACAGACGATGTTGTGAGTCTCCGCTCTAAAGCCAGCAAAAACTTTGTGGGCAGCTTTCAGTGAGGTGAACGGCTAGCGCCATTCCTTCGCCGCTGACTGCAAAATCCGGGCCAATATGTGGTCAATGGCATTTCTTAAATATTGTGCAGTCCAGTTTGAATCATTCGACTATTAGCAAATCAAAGTTGACCATTTCCTAAATTCACATATTGTTAACATTCCAATAATTTAATTTGACCAGGGAAATTGTAATAAAAGAACAAATGGTTCTCCAATGGCATAGCTCATGGATTTACATGGATCAGGCTCTTGCTGGTAATTGGTCAGGCAATCTGCAAAAATCAGGTGAGTGCCCACATCAGTATCAGAGGGCTAGATTTTCATTGACCCGTGGAGGCGGGTTTGGAGGCGTGTGGGGGGTTAAAATTGTGAAAAGTGGCGGGCAGGCACAAGTCTGCCTCCATCCCGCCTCCACGCAATTTTCATTAAATCGTGTCTGCTCGTCCCGCCTGCGTCCCGCCTGCGTCCCGCCTTTAAGAGACGGGATAGGCTGTTAAGGCCCTTAACAAGCACTAAATTGGCTCTATAATGCCATTTTGAAAGGCCTTTGTGATTTTAACCCTTGTTCTACGTGAAGCACGCCTGTTCTGAAACACGATTGTGAAACCTGGCGGGAGCATATGTGGATAGCTGAATATCAGTGGCTGCGCTGAGTATCAGTGAGTGGCTGGCTGGCATCTGGGAGTGGTGGAGCAAAAAAAATTCTCTCTCTCTCTCTCTCTCTCTCTCGATAGAGCTGCTGCTCATTTTGCATCCAGGTCCTCTCACAGCAAAGGCCAGGCAGTCTCTGACCTTCAATGCAGCATCAATGATGACATCATCAGAGGCGACTTTCAGACTGAAACCACTAATTGGTTCATGGGTTCCCACATGCTGGAACTCAATTGCCCAATTAGGTGAAAATTGTATCAATCTCCCACATCCAATTGCAGTCGGGTGGATAACACGAAATGCGGATGACACGACCCCAACCCGCCCCAGTATCAAAATCCAGCCCAGTGTATCTGGGATGTCTTTGGGTTGGGCAGCAAAATGCAACTGTTGCCAAACGAGCAGGACAGTTTAAAACATCTTTGAGGTTTCAAGTCAGTCCTTTTTATAAGAGGGCTGATTTCGCTTGGGCAGTTATTTATCTTCTGACTTGTTCCAGGCCATGACCCCAGCCTGGAACAGTCCTGTAGGCCCCACTTACACTGCTGCGCTCAACTAGATTCTAGTATCTTGCCGGCGTTCAGTCAGGACAGAGGAGGCGGGAACAGTAAAAATTATTGCGTTTGATGCTGTCCAGCTGGACCTACCTCCATAATATTGATTAGGCTTCATAGGAGCCTTCACAGCTGTCCCACCACCAGCAGAAGTAATTCCCTCGAGATGATCTTCAAGGTGAGAACCAAATGTTACCAGGTTCTGTCCCCACCTATTCTCCCCCAGCACTTTATGCCAGCACTCTGCCTCAGACAATGAGGAAGTTTGGGCATGAACTGGGATTTCTTTGGCCCTGAAAATCCACAGATGTTCTAGCGTACGACCTGTATAATTTCAGTGATAGAGTGCCGGGATGGCTCAAGTGTAAGCTAGGATTCAGTTATGCTGAATACCAACCTCGTACTGAAGAATCCAGGATAGAGTTATGGGGGTGGAGCCTCTGCTCATCCCTTACAAGGTCATCGCCATAGTGTATATCTTATCAAATATGATGTTATGTGCCATTCTGCAGATTTGAAGACCTTTGTGATTAATAGCTAAAATAGTTTTCTTATTAGTGTAGTGAGGCAAAACTCTGTAATAAATCATAAACATAAAGCAGCAATGTAGAGACTGTAGGTTTCTATGCAAGATAGATTGAATGGCCTTCCTTATCTTTGTGATCTTTTGTCAACTGCATACTTCCATTCTCCATCTTTGTTTAAAGAATCAAGATACCTTAGCCAGTATTAGTGGTATTATTTTTTTTATTGGTGGTATTTATAACTATTACTATCAATAAATTCTGTGCTTCTATCTTTACGCAAAGTAGTAATGTCTACCTACTTAACAGTAATGATTACAGGTCAAAGTAATTCATTGGATGTGAAGCATCTGCATTACCCTGAGGATACAATAAGGTGCTATATAGTCTGACGTGAGTTGTTGGCAAATTCTTAGAATCCATAATTCAAGATAAAATTGGTAAGCATTTATAATGCATGGGTTAATCAAGGGCAGCCAGCATGGATTTGTTAAAGGCAAGTTGTATTTGAAAAAAAAATTATGGGCTAACAATTCAAGGGTTTTACTGGCAAAAAATGGCGAAAAGAGGGCGGCCACCACTCTTTTGCCAGCTGGTGGCAGGTCCCACAGCATCCTCCATTTTCCCAGGCCCGGCAGTGCTGCCGTTAAGATGTATCACACTGCAGATTTAAATAAGGTAACGGTGCACGCCGACTTAACATCATCACGGCGAATTTGGTCCTTTGCATTGAGTTCAGCGCAGGGCCCTAAGCTCACCAGGTAATCCCAGCGTGCAAGCAGACTCACAGAGGCACTGGCAGCACCTCTTAAAGGGACACACACATCTTTCAGGTAAGTTTGCATTTAAGCTTTTGGACTGTTTTTTTTTTATTTTATTGAAGTAGTGGTTTGGTGCAATACATGTTAAAAGTTTTTTAAGTGTGTAGGGAGTGCTGCTGGATGCTTTCAAGGCCTCAGATGGTAAAGGAAGGCCTCTGAGAAGACTGAAAATGCTGGAAATACTCAGCAGGTCAGGCAACATCCATGGAGAGAGAATAGAGTTCATGTCTCAGGTCAAGAGGCTGCCTGACCTGCTGAGTATTTCCTGGATTTTATGCTGTCATTTCACATTTACAACAGCTACTCGCAGAGGGAAGAGGAAGAGGCAGAAGAGGAAGAAACAGAAGAGGAGGAAACAGAAGAAAGGATGCAACCCAGACAGCCACTTTCAGGCCGGGATATCCGGGATGGAATCATCCTCCTGTGGTACTAGTGACCACAACCCCAATTCCCCTTTCAACATTAGTTCCACACCTTACCTTCCCTCTGTTACTGACCATCACAACGTCCTCTTGGCCACAATTCTGAAATAAAATCCACCACAAAGCAAACTTTCCAATCCAACTTTATACATTTAGCCATCCAATATGACATCCAGAAATCAACTCATCACCCTTATGCATTCCTTTCGTGACTGTCTTGTGTGTGCCTTTGCCTATCGTACTGATGTCACGCAGTGCTACCCCAGTGGCTGCAGCATGGCTGGTGGAAGGCTGCTGCCTTTCAGTGGGGTCACTGCAAATGCCCTTGCTGGTTGACCTTGAGGAACTGGTGGCTGGGTGTGCCAAATCAAGTGACGTTATTTCTTCTGCTTCTTCACTCTCCCCTCCCTTTTCTTGGCAAAAATTGGCTGGGCAGGCTGCATTTCTTGGGTGTGTGAAATGAGGAAGGCACAAGGGTGGAGTTGTGGTGAGGGGCAGGCGGGAAGCCTAGCGGTAAATCCCAGAAGGAGGATAACGTATGAGGATAGCAGCAACTTGTATCCTTTCAGCTCCGCCGCTGGCCAGAGCTCAGCCATGCCCCTGCAAAGAATGGAGTACACCAAAGGGGTGAGGTGAGGCTAGGAATGGGAGATGTGCCTTGTCTGTGGTACAGATTGATGGCAGGTGAGTGAGTGGGGGCGGGGGGGAGTCGTGCATTGAGCAGTGTGTGAGTCTAGTGGTGCAGTTGGTTGGAGACGGCTTCTTTGGGCACTGGAGAAAGATGGTGCAGAGTGAAACTGCTGGCAGTGATGGCCTCGATGATCTGGTCCCACATCATTCGTTCTGGAGGGTCTCCTTTCCCCTGTGGGTAGAGGACCTCTCTTCCAGTGTTGACCCCCTTGCATTAAGCTGGAGTACTGCATGCGAGACCCTGAGTGCCCCTTCCCTGGCTTACTGAGCCATTTGTGTTAGTGCTGAGGTTTGGATTAGAATTCTGCTTTAAGTGATGAAGACTCCCATTTGGGAATTCTTTTTAATGTAAAGTTTTTTTTAAAGGCAGTCAGGACTGAAAACTGCATTTTTTCACTTCATTTTAATTTTTATTAGTTCTGAACGCATTGCCCCTTTAATTCATTGCTCTTTTAATTACCAACAATTCCGTGTGAACTCCACAGCCTCGCTCCCAGAGGCCGTTAGAAGCTGGATTGCCACTTCAGGACTAGAACTTCGACTTCATGCCTGCACTAACACCACCAGGAGGGTGTTCCACCGTAAGTTAGTGCTGCGCTAAAAATCTTTAGCCCCCCAGCGCAAATTTTTGTCTGGTAGCGATTCGTCTATTTTCAGTGGCCGTTAACCCGTGGCGACCACAAATTTCCCCCCCTATGAGTTTTTTTTGAAGAAGTGACCAATTGCATAGACAAAAGAATTTCAAGCAGCTGTAATGCATATGAATTTTAAGAAGGCATTTGAAAATATATCACACAAGATACGTACTAGAAAAATTCAGGAATATGGCATTAGCGAAAAACGTAGCAGCATGGAAACAGAGAGTTAGGCTAAATGGGCGTTGCTCAGAAGTGGTGTATTACAGGGGTCAGAGTCAAGGTCACTTTTGTTGCCGGTATATATAGATGATTTGGGTATAGGGAACACAATCTCACACTTTGTTGATGATGTCAAAGTCGAACTTTGGCAAACAGTGAAAAGGACTGTGAAAGATTTCATGAAGACATGTACAACTAGTGAAACAAGCAGGTAAGTGGCAAAAGTAATTTAATTGTGAAGTAACACATTTTGGGAGAGAAAAAAGAAATGGAACTATATACTTAATAAAAAGAAAGTGTGGCTCAAAGTCTTCAAATACATCATTCCAATAAAGTGCAAATGCAAGTAAAAACAAAATTATGGGTTTTATAAATCAGACATTTGGTACAAGAGTAAAGAAACAATCATAAATTTATGCAAAATGACGGTTAAAAAACAGTTTTGGGCACCCCATTATTTTTTCTATTTTTTCTAGATTTTTGTGGAGCCAGGAAAAGCATGAATGTTCCTCTTGGCCACATAGGTATTGTCCGGTTCCCTGCCAGCCCATTGCCCCGCCCCCCGCAATTGACTCCCCTCACTACTCGAGAGGAGAAAAACAAAAGAAAGTTAGAAATATATATATATATATATATATATATTGATTACATTTTTCTGCAAAATTGATAGCTTTTAAATTAGAATGGAAAAGCCAACAACCAGCAAATACTGTGCAGAGAATTTTCAGTATATAGTGTGTTCTCGCTTTTTACCTACCCCTGTCTATGATTTCTGACAGAAGAAGTCACTATCCTCCTACCTTGTTTTTGCTAATATGCTGAAATGGGGTTATTTATGTGCTGAAGGCACCATATTTATTTTGCATGGGAGTCTAACAGTGTCTCCTTTCCCCTCCCAAAAAAATGATACTTCATTGGTTCCCAGCATTTTGCAGGGTGAGATAATTACATTTTCTCATTAAGAAATCTGAACAACTGTCTTCTAACTTCACAATAACCCCAATTTAATCTGCACCACTCCAAGTTAATCGGCACTGTTATATAATCAAAATGAAAGACGTTACACCGTTTAAATTAAGTTAATAATGAAAATATTTCTGAACAAGATTTTCTCACAACAAAACACACTGCAATTGCCCAATGACACATTAATTCAGTCCACCAGCCTCTGAACTATTTCTTCCACATCACTCACTCTGCTGATTGCATTTGCTTTGATGAGTTGCCAGTACAGCTAGGTTTCAAAGATACAGCTTAAGGCTTCAAACCATGGTGTCTAAAACTAAAGGAAACTTGGAATCTTATAACATTTAGATTCAAAAGCTGGCTTCATTTTAAATACGGGGGTGGGGGAGGAATTGACCCCCATTTCACCCATGATTTTGGCATAAAATGGGTAAAAAATTACCAATTTTGTGGGGCTATATTATATGCACCAAAGACACCTGAAACATGTTCGAGGTCATATTGGCCTTAGATGATATTCATGTGTTTCTAGTGGTTGCCTTAAACAGGCTGCTTGCATATGCCAACGAGGAGCCTAATTCCTGTTTAAGGACTCCTCTGTGAAATTGATCAGGGCTAAGTGGAGCATGCGCCAGGTATGTGCCACTCAGGTTTTCCAGCATTTGGTGTGGCTTAACCAACAGTCGCCAACAAACAGACAAGATTTTGTTTTCATTAACCTTTATGCTGAGCAGGGAGAAGCATGAGTGTCCATCCTGGTTCCACTGCACTCCTGAAGGCTGCTCCTGGCTCGCGATCGCCCCCTCTTGTTCTCCTCCTTCCCCAAAGGACTTACCTGAAGACCACTGCCGGTGAGGCAGCCAGCCCAAATTGGTCACCAGGTGACCAGCAAGCTGCCGCTGGATGCCTGATTGAAAATTGATAGACAGGATGTACTAGAAAGGCTGGGTATGCTTAGAGTAGACAAGTCGCCTGGTCCAGATGGCTTGCATCCCAGGTTGCTAAGGGAATTGGGGGAGGAGATAGCGGAAGGGCTTGCCATAATTTTCCGATCTTCCCTAGATGCGGGGGAGGTGCCTGAGGATTGGAAAGTGGCAAATGTAACACCATTGTTCAAGTAAGGGTGTAAGGACAATCCTAGTAACTAGTAATAATCAAGGAAAAAATTAACGGGTACTTGGAGAGGTTTAAGTTAATTAGGAAGCGCCAACACGGATTTGTAAAAGGCAGATCGTGTTTGACTAATCTAATTGAATTTTTTGATGAAGTAACAGAGAGGATTGATGAAGGGAATGCAATGGATGTTGTCTATATGGATGTTCAGAAGAAGTTTGACAAAGTAGCACATGGAAGGCTGGTTAACAAAATTGAGGCTCATGGAATAGATGGGTCAGTGGCAGCTTGGATAAGGAATTGGCTTAAGGACAGAAAACTACGAGTTGTGGTAAATGGTTGTTTTTCAGACTGGAGGATGGTAGACAGTGGTGTTCCCCAAGGGTCAGTGCTGGGGCCACTGCTTTTTTTGATAGATTTAAATAACCTGGATATTGGAATACAGAGTAGAATTTCTAAATTTGCCGATGACACCAAACTTGGGGGTGTGGCAAACAGTGAGGATGATACCAATCGACTGCAATGGGACATAGAAAGGCTAGCAGAATGGGCAGACAAGTGGCAGATGGAATTTAATACAGAGAAGTGTGAGGTGATGCATTTTGGCAGAAGGAACAGGGAGAGGCAATATACACTTAATGGCACATTTTTAAAGAGTGTGCAGGGACTTAAAGAGTGGAAGTTAATGTGCATAGGTCCCTGAAGGTGGCAGGACATATTGAGAGAGTGGTTAGCAAAGCATATGGGATCTTGGGCTTCATAAATAGAGGTCATGATGCGGAGATGCCGGTGTTGGACTGGGGTGGACAAAATTGAGAGGTCGCACAACACCAGGTTATAGTCCAACAGTTTTATTTTAAATCACAAGCTTTCGGAGTTAAAACTCCTTCGTCGGGTGAAGTGAGGAGATACAGAATCGTCAAAGCATATATAGATAGAGAACAAAGCATGTGTAACTTACAATTGCAGACAACTGAATTCAATCATCCTGACTGTTTATCTGCCGAGGTGTGATAAAGTTAATCAGGTCAGCCAGGAAGGTACCACATCAAAGACATAGCAAGATACAACTGAGACAATGAGGTGGAATCGCATGGGGTCACACGTGAGGACACTACCCACCAGGTACATGGTACATACTCATGTGACTCGGCCAACGTTGTCTACCTCATACGTTGCAGGAAAGAATGCACTGCGGCATGGTACATCGGCGAGACCATGCAGACACTGAGACAACGTATGAACGAGCACCGCGCAACAATCGCCAGGCAGGATTGTTACCTCCCAGTCGGGGAACACTTCAGCAGTCAAGGACATTCAGCCTCGGATCTGCGGGTAAGCGTTCTCCAAGGCGACCTTAGGAAAACACGACAACGCAAAATCATCGAGCAGAAACTGATAGCCAAGTTCCGCACTCATGAAGACGGTCTCAATCGGGATCTTGGGTTTATGTCACGATACATGACGTGATCCGGACTCGAGTCGTCGTTGGCTTGTTCACAGATGTGATTCCCAGTAAAAAAGTAAAAATTTTAAAGTTAATCGTTTTACATACAGACGGCAGCTTTTGACACGTTCGACCCCATGCGATTCCACCTCATTGTCTCAGTTGTATCTTGCTATGTCTTTGATGTGGTACCTTCCTGGCTGACCTGATTAACTTTATCACACCTCGGCAGATAAACAGTCAGGATGATTGAATTCAGTTGTCTGCAATTGTAAGTTACACATGCTTTGTTCTCTATCTATATATGCTTTGACGATTCTGTATCTCCTCACTTCACCCGACGAAGGAGTTTTAACTCCGAAAGCTTGTGATTTAAAATAAAACTGTTGGACTATAACCTGGTGTTGTGCGACCTCTCAATTTCATAAATAGAGGCATTGAGTACAAAAGTAGAGAAATTATGCTGAACCTTTAGAAAGCGCTGGTTAGGCCACAACTGGAGTATTGCGTCCAGTTCTGATCACCACACTTTAGGAAGGATGTGAAGGCCCTTGAGAGGGTGCAGAGGAGATTTACCAGAATTGTTCTGGAGATGGGGGATCTTAGCTACAAGGACAGGTTGGAGAAGCTGGATTTGTTTTCATTAGAGCAAAGGAGGTTGAGGGGTGATTTGATAGAGGTGTACAAGATTATGATGGGTTTAGATAGGCTAGATTGGGAAAGGCTGTTCCCACTAGTTGATGGTACAAGGACTCGGGGTCACAGGTTTAAGGTTTTGGGCAAGAGATACAGGGGGGGATGTGAGGGAAAACTTTTGTACGCAGTGAGCTGGAAATCGCTGCCGACGGAAGTGGTGGAAGCGGAGACATTAAGGCCACGATTTTATGCTTTGAGGCGGCTTGGGAGCGGGTCACTTGCCTTCCAGGTTCCAGTCCCGCCCCCAACTACATCTGGCCCACAGACGTAATTTTACATCAATTAGCCTTGTTAAGCCCACCCTGCCAGCTTGCCGGCCAATTAAGAGGAAGCTGGTGTCAGATGACGTCATTTACGTCAACACTGAAAAATCAATTGTCAAAAAAAAATTGCGCATGGTCCCTTTAAGAAAACTGGCAGATGAAACATCATCAAATGACGTCATCTGACACCGGCTTCCTCTTAATTGGCTGGCAAGCCCGCAGGGCAGGCTTAACAAGGCCAATTGATGTAAAATTACATCTGTGGGCCGGATGTAGTTGGGGACGGGATTGGTCTCCTTACCTAAGAAAGGATATACTTGCCATAGAGGGAGTGCAGCAAAGCTTCAACAGAAGGATTCCTGGGATGGCAGGACTGTTGTATGAGGAGAGATTGGGTCGACTAGGCCTGTATTCACTAGAGTTTAGAAGAATGAGAGAGGATCTCATTAAAACATATAAAATTCTGACAGGGCTAGACAGACTGGATGCAGGGAGGATGTTTCCCCTGGCTGGGGGGGTCTAGAACGAGGGGTCACAGTCTCAAGATACGGGGTAGGACATTTAGGACTGAGATGAGGAGAAATTTCTTCACTCAGAGGGTGGTGAACCTGTGGAATTCTCTACCACAGAAGGCTGTGGCGGCCAAGTCACTGAATATATTTAAGAAGGAGATAGATAGATTTCTAGACACAAAAGGCATCAAGGGGTATGGGGAGAGAGCGGGAATATGGTATTGAGATAGCGGATCAGCCATGATCATATTGAATGGCAGAGCAGGCTCGAAGGGCCGAATGGCCTACTCCTGCTCCTATTTTTCTATGTTTCTAATCCTGTTCCCGCCACTAGATGTCGGGTCCATGCGCAAATTGGGGACCCGACACTTGGGAAGATTGATTGGAGGCGGGTTGACAGCGGGTTTCCGACCCGCTGTCAATCTTTGCGATTTTGCCAGATGTCCCACCTCCAAACCCGCCCCGAGCGCCGGCAAAATTCCGGCCTCAATATTTTCAATGGGAGACTGGATAGGCACTTGAAAGAAAGAAATTTACAGGGCTACGGGGATAGAGCGGGGGAATGGGACTGACTGGATTGCTCTACAGAGAGCCGGCACAGACTCGATATGCCGAATAGCCTCCTTCTTTGCTGTATGACTCTATGACTATGACAATGATTGGTATCTGCAGCTGGCCAACAATATGTTAATGAGGCCCAAGGCTTAATTTTGGGTCAGCCTCGGGCCTCTGACTTCTTGCAAGTGGTCCAAGTACGTCGCCTATTTCGGGTCTAAAAACAGACTTAAACTAATTTTACGGCCAAGGTAGATGCACAAAAAAAACATTCATTTGCAGCTTTTTAGTGAAAATGTATCTTAATTAAAGGAGAAGGAAAGTCTAAGGGGAGCACTTTATTTTTAAAGTGCTCTTCAATTTTATAGAAGAAAATAATATTTCAATGCTAAGTAATCACCATATAGGATGAGGCTTTCCTACGTGTAGTGCTGTGGTCAGATATCACTGGAGCAAGAGAAGGAGAGCTTACTCAAGAGTCTCAATGCCTGAAAGAAAATTCCTCAGTTTCATAAATTTCTCAGCAAAATAGACATTCATAAAAGGTGGTGAAATGTGAGAAGAAAGTGCTAACAGATTACTCAACACTTCTCTGATAGCTTCTAACTCATCAGAAGTGAATTAACAAACCGTAGTAAAAATGGTGGGAAAGAAGTTGTTATGTGTAGCATGGAGAAATCGTGCAAAATTACACAACATTGAAGAATTATACAAAGTAAGGATAGCATGTATATCTTTAAATTTGGGGTTGAAATATATCTGTGTGCCCTGGTTCAATTATGCTTCACCTTCCAATCCCACTTCACCTGAAGACTACACTTGGTGTTGACTCCCCATGGGTAACATTGCAGGAGATCGACTCGCATTATATCAAAAATATTACATCTTCATGCATTACCTGTCAGAGATCTTACTTCCTGGCAGCTACTTTTTGTTCAGAATTTTGTGTCAACTTTTTCCATTGCAAGTTCCATTCAATTGTTAACTTTCAACATCATTTAGTTTGATGAACTAATCAAATCTCTCAAATTGCTTTATTAAAATATTTTCAGACACCATTTTTGCTCTGAGTAACTGAAATTTCTAGGGGGACAAACTGCCTGATTCTCCTTTTCGCTGATTTCAATGGAATTAAAAATGGAGGTTTCTGTAACGGGCATGATATGCAGAGCCAGTTTTGCACTTGAATGGTACGTTTATAACCTGCTCCCTAATGTCCAAAATAAGGTTTTAAGTAAAATATTAAAAAAAACATATTTCACAATAACAATTAAATGCATCAATTGGCTTGTTTCTATGGTTGTTAGTAAGTTTTCAATGGAAGGCCTCAGATTCTCCAAATAGCTTGGGTTTGGATTGAACAGAAAAATGTGATCAGTTTTGGTTAGAGTGGTGACCCTGTTAGCTGAAGGTGGGTCCTGAAGTCTGAGCATAATTTCCCAGGTGAAATTAGGAGCACCCAAACTTGTCCTTCAGTCTCTAACAAAATCTATTTGGGCCCATAAATTAACGGCCCTCCCAGTAATAACTCTGGCGGAAGTGTGATGGAACGGCTGCAGATTCCCTTTTGAGTAAATAAATGTGCCTAGAAATTCCAGAGTGCTGGAAATCTGCCGGTGGTACAGCGGGATGCATGTTAACGGCCACTGAAATTAATCGCGCTGGCAGCACCGATAAATCTTCATTTAGAAAGACACGGATTAATCAAGGATAGTCAGCACGGATTTGTTAAGGGAAGGTTGTGTCTGACAAACTTGATTGAATTTTTTGAGGAGGTAACAAGGAGGGTAGATGAGGGTAGTGCATTTGATGTAGTGTATATGGACTTTAGCAAGGCTTTTGATAAGGTTCCACATGGCAGACTGGTCACGAAGTTAAAAGCCCATGGGATCCAGGGCAAAGTGTCAAGTTGGATTCAAAACTGGCTCGGAGACAGGAAGCAGAGGGTAATGGTTGATGGGTGTTTTTGTGACTGGAAGGCTGTTTCCAGTGGGGTTCCGCAGGGTTCAGTACCAGGTCCCTTGCTTTTTGTGGTATATATCAACGATCTTGACTTGAATATAGGGGGTATGATTAAGAAGTTTGCAGATGATACTAAAATCGGCTGTGTGGTTGATACTGAAGAAGGAAGCTGTAGACTGCAGGAAGATATCAATAAATTGGTCAGGTGGGCAGAACCATGGCAAATGGAATTCAATCCGGAGAAGTGTGAGATAATGCATTTGGGGAGGGCTAACAAGGAAAGGGAATACACTTTAAATGGTAGGACACTGAGTAACGTAGAGGAACAAAGGGACCTTGGAGTGCATGTCCACAGATCCCTGAAGGTAGCAGGCCAAGTAGATAAGGTGGTTAAGAAGGCATACGGAATGCTTGCCTTTATTAGCCGTGGCATAGAATACAAGAGCAGGGGAGTTATGCTTCAACTGTATAAATCACTAGTTAGGCCTCAGCTAGAGTACTGCATGCAGTTCTGGTCACCACATTACAGGAAAGATGTGATTGCACTAGAGAGGGTACAGAGGAGATTTACAAGGATGTTGCCAGGAGTAGAGAATCTTAGCTATGAGGAAAGACTGGATAGGCTGGGTCTGTTTTCCTTGGAACAGAGGAGGCTGAGGGGAGACCTTATTGAGGTGTATAAAATTATGAGGGGCATAGATAAAGTGGACAGAAATAACCTATTTCCCTCAGCAGAGGGGTCAAAAACCAGGGGGCACAGATTTAAAGTAATTGGTGGAAGGTTTAGAGGGGATTTGAGGGGAAATTTCTTCACCCAGACGGTTGTGGGGGTCTGGAACTCGCTGCCTGAAAGGGTGGTCGAGGCAGGAACCCTAACCACATTTAAAAAGTACTTGGATGTGCACTTGGGATACTCTAACCTGCAGGGCTACGGACCAAGAGCTGGGAAGTGGGATTAGGCTGGATAGCTCTTTGTTGGCCGGCGCGGACATGATGGGCCGAAATGGCCTCCTTCTGTGCTGTAACTTTCTATGATTCTATGAAATTGGTGCTGCTTGCTAATTAACATTAGCGCAGTGCTAAACTTACTGTGCAAGGCCGGTTTTTGGGTGGTCGTCTCAGCAGGAGGCTCAATGTAGTGTGGCCATAGTATCATTGAAGCAAGCGCAGCCTTCTGCTAATGCAAAGCTGTCATTTTAGAAAGCAGTGTAGGTACTTAAAGGGGAATTGCCTTCTTAAATGAAAGAAAAAACAGTTTTTAGCCCTTAGAGCTCAAGTGCCTTCTGAAAAAAGTTAACATTAAAAATAATTCCCAAATGGCAGTCTTCATCTCTTGAAGCTGAATTGCCTTCCACTCCTAAAAAAAGAAAAGGTGCTTCAGCACTGAAGAAAATGGCTCAGCAAGCCAGTGAAAGGGCACCCAGGGTCTCGCACATAGCACTCCAACTTTGTGCAGGGGTCAACACTGCAAGAGAGATCCTCTACCCACAGCCCTCCAGAAAGAACGATGTGGGACCAGATCTCCCAGACCGTCACTGCCAGCAGTGTCGCCCTAACGACCCAGCTTCACTGCCCAAAGAAGCTTCATGACAGAAGGAGAGGAGAGTGAAGAAGAAGAAGAAGCACTATCACTCGATTTCACACTCCCAGCCACCAGCTGCTCAAAGTTGACCTGCAAGGCCATTTGCAGTGTCCCCCACTGAAAGTCAGCAGTCTTCCACCAGACATGCTGCAGCCACTGGGGTACCATTGTGTGACATCAGTAGGACAGGCAAAGGCACACACAAGACCGTCACTAAGGGAATGCATAAGTGTGATGAGTTGATTTCTTGATGACATATTGGATGGATAGATATATAAAGTTGGATTGTGAAGTTTGCTTTGTGGTGGGTTTTATTTCAGCATTGTGGCCAAGAGGACGCTGTGATGGTCAGTAACAGAGGGAAGGTAAGGTGTGGGACTAATGTTGAAAGGGGAATTGGGTTTTGGCCACTGTTACTGCAGGCGGATGATTCCATCCCGGATATCCCGGCCAGAAAAGGGCTGTCTGGGTTGTGTCCTGCGCTTCTCCATCCTGCTCTTCTCCGTCCTGCTCTTCTGCGTCCTGCTCTTCTCCGTCCTGCTCTTCTCCGTCCTGCTCTTCTCCGTCCTGCTCTTCTGCGTCCTGCTCTTCTCCGTCCTGCTCTTCTGTGTCCTGCTCTGCTCCGTCCTGCTCTTCTCCGTCCTGCTCTTCTCCATCCTGCTCTTCTCCGTCCTGCTCTTCTCCGTCCTGCTCTTCTGCGTCCTGCTCTTCTCCGTCCTGCTCTTCTCCGTCCTGCTCTTCTCCGTCCTGCTCTTCTCCGTCCTGCTCTTCCCCGTCCTGCTCTTCTCCGTCCTGCTCTTCCCTCTGCAAGCGGATGCTGGAAATCTGAAATAAAAGCAGAAAATGCTGGAAATACTCAGCAGGTCAGGCAGCATCTCGACCTGAGATGTGAACTCTGTTTCTCTCTCCACGGATGTTGCCTGACCGGCTGAGTATTTCCAGCATTTTCTGTCTTCTCAGTGGCCTCCCTTTACCATCCTAGGCCTTGCAGGCGTCCAGCAGCACTCCCTGAAGTCCCTGCACACTTTAAAAACTTTTACCATGTATTGCACCAAGCTGCTACTTCAATAAAATATAAAAAATCCAGTCGATAAGCTTAAATACAAACTTACCTGAAAAATGTGTGTCCCTTTAAGAAGTGCTGACAGGGTCTCTGTCAGTTTGCTACACGCTCGCTTTTCAGAGCAAGCTTAGGACTCAGCGCTAAATGAAGTGCAAAGGTCCAAGTTCGCAGAGTGTGGCATCAAGTCGGCGTTGCACGACGACTGATGTCACGCTCTCCAGATTTGCACATCCAGGGTCAGCACTGCTAATGGCAGCGCCATGGTCCCTAACCAAAATGGCAGCCACTGAGTCCTGCACCAGAGGCGGACAGAAGATCGGCGGCCGCCATTTTTTTTCAGGAATCTGCCGGTAACAGATGGCATTAAGTAACCGAATTTCTAGGCCATTTTTTCTATTTTTAAGTTGTAGTACTTACGAACTCTAAATCCTGTACACTAGAGCAGAAATTTCAGTATATAACCTATAATAGTTAAAAGATATCAGAGGAATCTTCCTCTCTTGCCATCAGAAAATTAGATTGGGATTTACCGTTTATGTCTAGGGTTTTCTATATGATTACTAAATTAGCGTTCTTTGAACTGTCCCGCATACCTCAGTTGTATTCATTTCGCATAATTTAGATCATCTAGCTGATACATCTGAATATAATTTGTTTCCCTAAAATGCATCACACAATGAAATGTATCAATGTGCTTTCTGTACTAAACATATACAGAATTGTCTGTTAAAATGAAACAAAACAAAATTATAATTAGTTTTACACTGTGTAGTGAAGTACATAATGAACATAACTTCACCTGACGAAGGAGCAGCGCTCCAAAAGCTTGTGATTTCAAACAAAGCTGTTGGACTATAACCTGGTGTTGTGCAACTTCTCACATGATAAGGTATGAAATTCAAGCCATTCGCACCTTAGCTACTCATGAAGCTTTAATGTTGTCATTGGTGACAAACTACGCTAATCTGACATGACCAACTCATGCTTGCCCATAAAGATAAGAATGAATCCAGCAGGGTCCAGAGAGGTGATAAAGCGTCCCACAAGAATAATTTTAATATGTTAATCGGAAAGTTGGAGCTGTTTTTAGGGGCTGACATCTGCACTAGGCTTGCTGAATTACTCTCTGATGTAATTAATCATCAGTTTGTTATTTAAGTAAGTGTTAATTTGTTCTGTCATGCTCGCTGTCGATTGTCTGATGTGGAGTTCTAATGCAACAATACAACCTTAAACTACCACCTGCTGTGCTTAATAAGGCATTCATAAAGTAACAGCATCCTCACTCGACCTACAGATAATATTTACGCAGTTTTAAAATTTTATAGATTTTATTCATATCCTTTAAAGTTTCATGTACTTTAAACAAAGCAATTCATTTAAGATAATTGCCAAAAGAACCAGAGGCAAGATGAGGAATAAAATGTTTACGCAGCGATTTATTATGATCTGGAATGCACTGCCTGAAAGAGTGGTGGAAGCAGACTTAATAGTAACTTTCAAAAGTAAATTGGATAAATATTTGAAAAGGGAAAATTTACAGGACTATGGGGAAAGAGCAGGGGAGTGAGACTAATTGGATAGCTCTTTCAAAGAGCCAACACAGGCACGATGGGCTAAATGGCCTCCTTCTGTCCTGTATGAATCAATTCTGTGATTTTCCTTTCCACAATATGTAACTAGATAAATGCTGTATTCTTGAAAGGCTTTCTGGTATATTTATTTTCAAAAACATAATTATTATTGCCATATTAAAGACACAATCTAATTTAAAATGAACTAGCATTCAATTATGATGCAGCTCTGATGGATTTTGCTAGTTTGAAAGATTCTGAACATTTACT
Organism: Squalus acanthias; assembly: GCA_030390025.1. NCBI lineage: Eukaryota > Metazoa > Chordata > Chondrichthyes > Squaliformes > Squalidae > Squalus > Squalus acanthias. The sequence continues at coordinate 100,767,852 of CM059426.1, read as the reverse complement.
CATACTCCAGATGGATGATTCTAAAATACTGTTAACTTAAGATGATGTGACAAAAAGATTTACAAAATAAATTGTTTACCAGCATCAAATTTAATTTAAAAATACAAGATGAAATACGATTTATAAGGAAGCAATTTCTAGGCTCACTTTCCCCCCCGCAAAGACACAGCTTAAGTAACTGAACAGAGAGAGCTGTTTCAGCTTTCAATAACGTGCATGGTGTTGCACCTCAGCTCTTGCCTATTGGTAATTAGAAATGTAACTCAGGAATTAGTGACCGAGAGCTAACTGCTAATGAGCAACATCATTCTGCACCACTCTAAAATCAGCAGCTCAAAAACTGAATACTTTCAAATGCCGGTAGCTTAGAAACATAGAAGATAGGAGCAGGAGTAGGCCATTCGGCCCCTCGAGCCTGCTGCGCCATTCGATGAGATCATGGCTGATCATCCAAACTCAGTACCCTGTACCTGCCTTCTCCCCATATCCCTTGATACCTTTAGCTTTAAGAAATATATCTAACTCATTCTTGAATATATTTAATGACTTGGCCTCAACTACCTTCTGTGGTAGAGAATTCCACAGGTTCACCACTCTCTGGGTGAAGAAATTCTTCCTCATTTCTGTCCTAAATGGCTTACCCCTTATCCTTAGATTATGACCCCTGGTTCTGGACTCTCCGACCATCGGGGACATTCTTCCTGCATCTAGTTTGTCCAGACCTGTCAGAATTTTATATGTGTCAATGAGATCCCCTCTCATTCTTCTATACTCCAGCAAGTATAAGCCCAATCGACCCAATCTCTCCTCATATGTCATTCCTGCCATCCCAGGTATCAGCCTTGTGAATCTTCGCTGAACTCCTTCCATGGCAAGAACATCCGTCCTCAGATAAGGTGACCAAAACTGCACACAGTACTCAAGGTGTGGTCTCACCAAGGCCCTGTACAACTGCAGCAGGACATCCCTGTTCCTATACTCAAACTCTTTCGCTATGAAGGCCAACATACCATTTGCCTTCTTCACCGCCTGCTGCACCTGCATGCTTACCTTCAGCGACTGGTACACAAGGACACCCAGGTCTCGTTGCACTTTCCCTTCTCCCAATCTATTGCCATTCAGATAATAGTCTGCCTTTCTGTTTTTGACACCAAAGTGGATAACCTCGCATTTATCCACGTTATATTGCATCTGCCACGCTTCTGCCCACTCACCCAACCTGTCCAAATCATCCTGGAGTTTCTCAGTATCCTCCTCGCAGCACACACGCCCACCCAGCTTTGTGTCATCTGCAAACTTGGAGATATTACATTTAGTTCCCTTATCTAGATCATTAATATATATTGTGAATAGCTGGGGTCCAAGGACCGAACCCTGCGGTACCGCCTCTAGTCACTGCCTGCCACTCGGAAAAAGACCCATTAATTCCTACTCTCTACTTTCTGTCCGCCAACCAGTTCTCTATCCAAGTCAATACCTTGCCCCCAATCCCATGTGCCTTAACTTTACATGCTAATCTCTTATGCGGGACCTTATCGAAAGCCTTTTGAAAGTCCAAATACACCACATCCACTGGTTCTCCCTTATCTATTTTCCCAGTTACATCCTCAAAAAATTCCAATAGTTTAGTCAAGCACGATTTACCTTTTGTAAACCATGTTGACTTTGTCCGATCCTGTCACTGTTTTTCAAGTGCTCAGCTATTACATCCTTTATAATGGACTCTAGCATTTTCCCCACTACCGATGTCAGGCTTACCGGTCTGTAATTCCTCGCTTTCTCTCTAAAAACCCTCTACCAGAAGAAATGCTTTTCAACGCTAAAAAATAATTATTGTGATTACCAGTATTATAACACACCAGACTGAAAATATATTTTCAGGAGTTTAGCTTGTATTATATGCATATTCTTAAATTAATTGTTTCACATGTCTATCATCAACATTAAAAATCAGTTGAAAAGTATTTGAATAACGTACATTAAACTCTGACAATAATGCTCACTGATATACTACACCAATGGATGAAACATTCTTCCTCTTTAATTCCGAAACAACAGGTATCACAATGATTGCCTTATTAAAGATGTTTCCACTTGTGGGAGAGACCAGAACTAGGGGCCATAAATATAAGATAGTCACTAATAAATTCAGGAGCAACCTCTTTACCCAGAGAGTGGTTAGAATGTGGAACTCGCTACCACAAGGAATAGTTGAGGCAACGAGCATAGGTGCCTTTAAGGAGAAGCTAGATAAACAGATGAGGGCGAAAGGAATAGAAGGACATGTTGATGGGGTTAGATGAAGAAGTGTGTGAGGAGGCTCGTGTGGAGCATAAACACCGGCATGGACCTGTTGGGCCGAATGGCCTGTTTCTGTGCTGTACTATGTAATAAGTAATACTATGTAAAGAGGCTAGTCTAGTGTGATATTCATATTGTCATAGTCATATTGGGCATAACTAACTGATTTATTTCTCATTTTCTGAAATGAAAGGCAAATTAATTTTGACTTTAGACGATAATGAAAAATGGGCTATATCTGCTCAGCCATCCGTTACACCTGAAGTCAATAGAAATTAAAATTGGGACAGTTGTTCAAAGGATAGGCCAACCCGATATTGCCCATTTTACACTGTCGTCTATATTAAAACATTTTCCTATTGGGGGAAAAATTTGGTTGGTTTGCGCCTCCCGTTAGCACCTTAAGAGGGTGCTAATGGGGCGCAAAGCAACTAGCGCCCGTGCACGGCGATGTTTGCGGCGCTCACAAAATTAACTAGACATTTTGCGGCGGCACTAAACACTACCGCCACGATCTCCTGCGCCGGCAGATCGTGTCGTCAGTCGAGAGTGCAACGCCCCGGTAGCGCCCCGGACTGGATATTGAGTGGCGCCCTCTGTCTTACCGCCTGCTGCTAGCAACGACAGGTTGAGGGGAGCGTTTTGCAGTCAGGAAGGAACTGGGGAGCGCTATTTAAAGGCGACCACTTCCTGCCTTTTTTTGTCGGCAAAATTTTTGCACCACGCATTCTGAGTGAGAGAGAGAGACTGCAGGAGATATTCAAAGCTGTGTTGAGGAGTTTTGGGTACTGAGCAGCACTTTGCAGGTTCTTTCTGATTTGATCTTCCTTGCATCGATTTAGAAGAGAATATGGGGGCTGCACTCTGAGCTCTTTCCCTGGGCCTCTCCATTGTTCTTTCCAACAGATTTGATGTACAGGTCTCTCCAGGCTGAGATTCAAGGCTGCAATGAGCAGGGTGTGGATGGAGAGCAAGATCGACCCTCCCCTTTAAGAACTGGCTGGCGCCAGTGTGTCTGTGTTCCATTGCTGACTGACATCACATGAGCTTCGCCAGTGCTCTGAGGTAGCGCCTCGCTCCTCAGCCTTTGCACCTTAAGACAGGTGTGTAGCGGCTGATTTAGCGCTCCAATCACCTTCAGGGGCGATAAAAGCCAAGTTTGCAGTCGGAGGCGATAATTAGCGCTAGGCACTAATCTTTGCGCCCGGACGATAATTGCGCCCCAAATGGGGCGATACTGAATTTCTCCCCCATTTTCTTTTATTTCAGATACTAATAAATTAGTTATTAAGAACACTTAAACCATGAGCTGACTAAAACAGACTTCCAGATCCATGCCACTTGTCTCATACTGAGGGGTATTAGAAAGATGATTAACGGAGGATCTCAGTGAAGTTTACAAAATGTTAACTGGTAGAGATCAGGAAAACCTAGAAAATTACTTCAAATTACACGCAGAAAAGTAGGCCCAGAGGACATAATTTAAATGAGTGAAAATAGATTGAATTAAGTTCTTAGAAAGAATTTCTTTACTTAAAGGGTGATACATGTTTTCAACAATCTGCCAAGTTGTGTTAAAGACAAGGGAGATGAAATTATACAGCCCTGGGCAGGCCTATGAAGCCTATGTCCAGAGGCTCCAGCCAAATATGGGGCCTCTGGTAAAACTCTCAATAATACAGAAAAACTGCATAGCCAACATTGGATCAGTTTCATTGTAGTATTTTGTAGAATCATAGAATGGTTACAACACAGAAGGAGGCCATTCAGCCCATCGAGCCGTGCCAGCTCTCTGCAAAAACTTTTCAGCTAGTCTCACTCCCCTGCCCTTTCCCCGTAGCCCTGCAATTTATTTTCCTTCAGGTACTTATCCAATTCCCTTTTGAAAGCCATGATTGAGTCTGCCTCCACCACCCTTTCAGGCAGTGAATTCCAGATCTTAACCACTTGCTGCGTAAAAATGTTTTTCCTCATGGCACCTTTGGTTCTTCTGCCAATCAACTTAAATCTGTGTCCTCTGGTTCTCGACCCTTCCGCTAATGTGGACAGTTTCTCTCTATCTATTCTGTTGCGACCCCTCATAATTTTGAATACCTCTATCAAATCTCCTCTCAACCTTCTCTGCTCTAAGGAGAACAATCCCAGCTTCTCCAGTTTATCCACGTAACTGAAGTCCCTCATCCCTGGAACCATTCTTGTAAATCTCTTCTGCACCCTCTCTTAGGCCTTCACATCCTTCCAAAAGTGCGGTGCCTAGAATTGGACACAATACTCCAGTTGAGGTCGGAGTGTTTTATAAAGGTTGATCATAACCTTTTACCAGGATGCTGCCTGGTTTGGGGGGGAGGTCTTATGAGGAAAGATTGAGGGAGTTGGGGCTTTTCTCTTTAGAGCGGAGGAGGATGAGAGGCGACTTAATAGAGGTTTATAAGATGATGAGGGTGATAGATAGAGTGGATGTTCAGAGACTATTTCCTCGGGTAGAGGCAGCTGTTACAAGGGGGCATAGCTATAAGGTGCATGGGGGGAGATATAGAAGGGATGTCCGAGGTAGATTCTTTACTCAGAGAGTGGTTGGGGTGTGGAATGGACTGCCTGCTGTGATAGTGGAGTCGGACACTTTAGGAACTTTCAAGCGGTTATTGGATAAGCACATGGAGCACACCAGAGTGACAGGGAGTGTGATAGCTTGATCTTGGTCTCGGACAATGCTCGGCACAACATCGAGGGCCGAAGGGCCTGTACTGTGCTGTACTGTTCTATGTTCTATGTTCTATAACCTCTTGCTTTTGTACTCTATGGGGAAAAAATTTGGTTAGCGACCATTTTGGGTTGCTAACTTCACCTGAGCGTTAAATTTAGTGCCCAGCGAAAAATAGCGCCGGCAATCACTAACTTCAGTTTTAACGCCCCAAGAGGGAGGTGGCGCGTTAATTAAAGCACTCCACTTCCTTCTTAGAATATCGGGGCGGTGCATTCTGCAGCTCTATGCACTGGGCCACGTAGCGCTGCCGCATGGAAGGGCTCTTCCCCTCATTAAAGGGGAGGGCCCAAGCCCACAACTATGCAGGGCTCTACCTGGACCACTGGGGAGCGGGGTGCTGTGCCAAGAGGAGTGCCGGGCTGCCAGATTGCGGCACGGACCCCGCATTCAAAGACGCAATAGGCCGCGACAAGTAAGTTGGCTGATTTTATTTTTCCCCGCCCACCACCTCCCCTTTACTTTGCTCCTGCCGTTCCATTCCCTCTCCCTGAATCGGTCGTTGTCATCGCCTGGCGCAGATTCAGGGGCCGTGGGCCAATTTTGGAGGTGGGGCAAAACGGGACGCTGCGCATGGTGATGACGTCGTCATCGCCTGTGCAGTGGAGCGGGTGCTACCGGTTACCGCCGTCGCTAAACTCCTGCTGAATTTAGCGGGAGTCGTTAGCGGTGCCGTGCCTGGGTGAAAATTTGTTTGCACACGAGAGGTACAGAAGCATCGAATTTCTAGCCCCATGTCTCTATTTTTGAAGCCCAGGATCCCGTATGCTTTTTTAACTGCTTTCTCAACCTGCCCTGCCACCTTCAATCATTTGTGCACATATACCCCAGGTCTCTCTGATCATGCACCCCCTTTAAAATTGTACCCTTTAGTTTATATTGCCTCTCCTTGTTCTTCCTACCAAAATGTATCATTTCGCACTTTTCTGCGTTAAATTTCAGCTGCCATGTGTCCGCCCCTTCCACCAGCCTATCTATGTCCTCTTGAAGTCTATCACTATCCTCCTCACTGTTCACTATATTCCAAGTTTTGTGTCAACTGCAAATTTTGAAATTGTGCCCTGTACACCCAAGTCCAAGTCATTAATAAACATCAAGAAAAGCAGTGGTCCTAGTACCGACCCCCACTCTATACCTTCCTCCAGTCCGAAAAACAACCGTTCACCACTACTCACTGTTTCCTGTCACTTAGCCAATTTCATATCCATGCTGCCACTGTCCCTTTTATTCCATGGGCTTCAACTTTGCTGGCAAGGCTATTATGTGGCACTTTATCTAACGCCTTTTGGAAGTCCATGTACACCACATCAACCGCATTGCCCTCATCAACCCTCTGTTACATCATCAAAAAACCCAATCAAGTTAGTTAAACACAATTTGCCTTTAACAATTCCATGCTGGCTTTCCTTAATTAATTCACACTTGTCCAAGTGACTGTTAATTTTGTCCAGGATTATCATTTCTAAAAGCTTCCCACTACCGAGGTTAAATTGACTGGCCTGTAGTTGTTGGGTTTATCCTTACACCCTCTTTTGAACAAGGGTGTAACATTTGCAATTCTCCAGTCCTCTGGCACCACCCCCATATGGCCAGTACCTCGGCAATTTCCACCTTTACCTCCTTCAGCATCCTAGGATGCATCTCATCCGGTCCTGGTGACTTATCTACTTTAAATACAGCCAGCCTTTCTAGTACCTCTTCTTTATCAATTTTTAACCCATCCAGTATCTCAACTACCTCCTCTTTCACTATGACTTTGGCAGCATTTTCTTCCTCGGTAAAGACAGATGCAAAGTACTCATTTAGTACCTCAGCCATGCCCTCTGCCTCCATGCGTAGATCTCCTTTTTGGTCCCTAATCGGCCCCACCGCTCCTCTTACTTCCCGTTTACTATTTATATGCCTATAGCAGACTTTTGGATTCCTTTTTATGTTAGCTGCAAATCTATTGTCATACTCTCTCTTTGCCCCTCTTATTTCCTTTTTCACTTCCCTTCTGAACTTCCTATATTCAGCCTGGTTCTCACTTGAATTCTCAACCTGACATCTGTCATAAGCCCCCTTCTTCTGCTTCATTTTATTCTCTATCTCTTTCATCATCCAGGGAGCGCTGGCTCTGGTTGCCCTACCTTTCCCCCTCATGTAAATGTGCCTCGAATGTACCCGAACCATCTCCTCTTTAAAGACAGCCCATTGTTCGATTACAGTTTTGTAATATGAATTGCTCTATTATTAATTCAGTATTAAACCATTCTACAGGCCTATTTCTTCATGCATTTTACTACACATTTGTACTTTTGTGGATCAGAGGGGTGTTGTCTGGGGTGTGCAGCAGGGCCCCGAATGTTCTTGATGCCCAGGGCCCCAAGAATTCTTAATCAAACTCTGGTGCTGAGCCTACAAAATCCCTGGGAGGACAGGGAGAGAATTTGGGGAGGGACCTGGTTACACGGACACTCTGCCTCTATTTATTACTGTCAGAAATGACAGCAACAGTGGGAGTAGGTACTCGTGCCTAGAAATTGGTGGGTATATTATGAGGGAATGTAAATGAGCCAATAAAACATCATATGACATAGTTCCCTCAGTAATCTCTGGTGTTCAGTACTGCCAATAGTGTGGGGGAGGATTTAAAATTTCAAAGACCGATTTCCCAAAGTTAATCAATCACAGATTGATCAGTTGCTTTCGTGACAATGGCCTCAAGTGACAACAGCAGCAATAAAAATTCTTTTGAAGATCTTAAGCCAGTAATGTGGGAGAAATTATCTTGCAGCCATTGCTGAAATAAATTTCATGAGGGCCCGCCCACAATATACAAATATCCTTGACTTCAGGATTTCTGACAGGATCAGAGTTGCATCCGTGGGAAATGCAAGATTGCCCCATGACAAATTCATTCCAAAAATGGCTTCCCTAGAATTTTGGCCACAGGAACGTTCGGGTATAAACGTAGGCTGGATACTGGGCTGAAATAATCAGAATACGAGAAGAATGGGCTTAAGTGGGCCAAAAAGCCTTTTCTCATCCTTGACTGTTCTTATCGCAGCCTTATCACTAAAACATAGTTAGGACCAATCATTTAAACAAATTTGTGTTTAAAATGTTAAAAGTATTCGATAGAGTAGATACAGAGAGATTATTTCCTCTGCTGGGGGAATCAAGAACGATGCGACATAATTTTAAAATTAGAGCTAGGCCATTTAGGAGGGAAGTAGAACGCACTTCTTCACACAAAGAGTAGTAGAAATCTAGACATTTCTCCCCCAAAATCTCTCTCCCACATTACAGGAAAGCTGCGATTGCACTAGAGAAGGCACAGAGGAGATTTACAAGGATGTTGCCAGGACTGGAGAATTTTAATGATGTGGAAATATTGTTTAGACTGCGGTTGTTTTCTTTGGAACAGAGGAAACTAAGGGGAGACTTAATTGATGTGTATAAAATTATGAGGGACCTAGATAGAGTGGATAGGAAGGACCTATTTCCCTTAGCAGAGAGGTCAATAACCAGGGGGGATAGATTTAAAGTAATTGGTAGAAGGATTAGAGGGGAGTGGAGGAGAAATTTTTCACCCAGAGGGTGGTGGGGGTCTGGAACTCACTGCCTGAAAGGGTGGTAGAGGCAGAAACCCTCATCACATTTAAGAAGTACTTGGATATGCACTTGAAGTGCCGTAACCTACAAGGATACGGACCAAGAACTGGAAAGTGGGATTAGGCTAGATAGCTCTTTTTCGGCCGACACAGAAACGATGGATCGAATGGCCTCCTTTTGTGCCATCATTTTCTATGTTCTATGTTTCTAAAAGGCTGTGGATGCTGGGACAGTTGGAGTTTTCAAGTCTGAGATCGATAGATTTTTGTTAGCTAAGGGGATCAAGGAATATGGAGCTAAGGCGGCTAAATGGAGTCAAGGTACAAATCAGCCATGATATAATTGAACATCAGAGCAGGCTTGAGGGATTGCAGGGCCCGCTCTGCTCCGATGTTCCTATAACTGAAAGGAGCAAAATCTAAACTAAGCTAAAAAAAATCCAAGAGCCATTATTGGACCACTTAAGGTGCAGAAAGGTCAATCTCTTGGAAAAATGTAGCACCTATCCAGGAGAACAAGATAACTCATAGCTTCTGACATTGCTAATTTGAGTATCTTGGTACACTAGCAAGAGGCAGGTGGTAAATGAGCCACAGTGGCAAAGACGGTAGAATTTTTGCCTGGTGAGAAGGGATAGTAAAAGTTTCAAAAAATGAGAGAGTTCTGGCAATGTGCAGACCTGATTCTTCCTAATTTAATTGGTGGATTGGTGATGCCTCCACTCTGTGGCACATTCCTCTGATCTTTGGTTGTCTAGGGCAGAAGATGTTAGGTACCTTCTCAGAGTAAGGTATACTGCAATGGTCTAGATAGACTGTAATCGTTAGAAATGTAAGAAATACAATGGCCCAGAAATTGATCTCGCTCTGTTCCCGCGGGGGTAAGCCTTCCCCGCGATCTCTCACCTCGCTTGTGCTTTTTCAGATCCAGCTCGCACGAACTTGATGTTCCAGACATCAGCCGGGCAGTGCTTGCGTATCCCACCGGCGTAGTGAATTCGTGCGAGCTGTGGGATCACGTGACTCAGTTAGAGCCAATGGCAGCACACCATCTTCCATTCATAAGTTTCACATACGTGCTGTGAAATCTATGAATCTTACACCCCCCCAAAATAACAGCTAAACCTCAATTAAATTAAAAAAAAACCATCACATTAATAAAATAAGTATAGTTAAATAAATTAACCATTTTAAATAAAAAATTAAATTTTTGAAAAAATTTAAAATCTTTTAAAAAGTTATAAAAATAAACTTACCTGTCTTTAAAGTCTCTAAAAAAGATATACCTGTAAAAAAAAAATCAAAAAAATACTTAATTCACTACTTACCTTGTTAAAAGTGGGTCTTACTCCTCCTTTTTTCATTTCTAAAATCTTCAGTACTTACCTGCGCGTCCAAAGCATGAAGTGCACAGCGTGCGCGCAGCCTGTAGCGCGCACGCGATGCACCGAGGAACCACCCCCTTTTCAAAAGAGCAATTGCCGGTTTTCAGCGCATGCGCAGGGCATGCAGAAAACCGGCAATTGCAGAGGGAATACGCGAGAGTACGCAGTGCGTACTCTCGCGCACCGGGATGAATTTTTGGGCCCTTGTGGCAAAATTCTATAGTCTGTAAAGGGTTAAAAGTTAAGATGCTAGGTAGAGTTGTCTTAGAGAATAAAATGTTAATTAGTCCATTTACCAATTAAGAAATGTCACAGATGTGAAATTCTCACTCTATGCAACTATCATCTCAGGTGCAACAATGATATGCAAGCATTTTAAAAAACAAAGATTGTTCTTAAATGTCTGAGAACTTTTGTCAAGTTCACACCGTGCCCACCTCTGAAACTGCTAGGTGCTGGGCTTTGGAAAAGGCAACATGGAAGGGCACAGCAACATCTACACTGTAAGCGACAAGCAGAAGGGATTGTCATCATTGCCCCACAGCATTTCAACAGTGAGTTTTGGGGCTCAGCTGAATGGCAATGACCTGCTGGCGCTGTTGACTAGCCTGGCAGAACAGTTCTTCCACATCAGCTCTGTACTTGAGTTGTTCTTTATTCTGCTCATCCCCTGAAGGATGCTGCTCACTTGTATTCTGATGCCTCTTCCATGATTGCATACAGCACACCATTACTATTTTGGACATCTCCTCTTAGGCACCCAGCAGGGCACCTCACCCCCAAATGATCGAGGCAATGGAATCAATGCTTCAAGACTCCAAAGCACTGCTCAGTGGCACCCTGGCTTTTGCATGGGCTTCATTGGAATTCTCAGCTATATTGATTGTCATAGCAACTGGCGCCATCACCCAATGTTGAAGAGGATAACCAGAATCCCTCAGCAGCCATCCATCTAGCCTGCCATCTCTGCGGAACAGATCTTGAATCTTGGGTTGTCACTAAATGTAATAATCATAGCTGCTCCCAGGATACCTAAATGAGAAGTCGCACAACACCAGGTTATAGTCCAACAGATTTATTTAAAATTACAAGCTTTCGGAGCTGTTGCCCCTTCGTCAGGTAGAGTTACAATGAGGGAATCTACAATATTTCACAGTATATAAACACCGAAAGCAATTTGTCTGCAGAGATACAATCTTTCAGGGAGGCCTTACATCAAAGACACACCAGAGCACAGCCAAGACAATGAGATGGGTTACAGGGGGTCCAAAGGATACCTGACATTAACACAGAAGGATGTTCAGGCTGGCATCACACACTATTGGCACATTAACTGGTTTTGTATGGCTTCCCTTGCTGGAGTCCAAATGAATAGTTATATGCAACTGATGATGCCCTACACCCTTGGGAAATTTTTGATATCAAAGAAACCTTGCTGACTAGATTTCTGCTGCCGATGTTCGGTGCTAAAATGCACAGAATTGGAATGCTTGTCTTAGTAGATGTTAAGATGTGTAAGGGATTCTCCTGACCCTGCGTGTCTCGTAGCCTGTGAGATTCACGCGGCTCTGTGCAGCCTGTATGTCAGTGCGGGTCTAGGCCTGGTTGCCTGTTCTGGTCTCCAGCCAGTCTGGGAACACTAGACACACCTGTGAGTGGTTCGAATCACTCTCCCTTACGGTTCTAGACACTGGACTTAGATGCGAGAGCAGTAATGGAGATAAAACTCATGTAGACTTGGTTTGAATGGTACGAAATGGAAAATCTTTATTGCATGATACTTAAAATTATGAAATACATGTCATACGCACAGATTAATGACAGTACAATCTTACAAACGGTTATAATCAATCTTAGGGAAACGAGGAACGAACGGCACAACGTGAATAGGGCACACATTACAAATATCCTTAATCTTTACACCCTCCCCTATCAATATCTATCCTAAACTAGCTTCGTAGGATCTCGAGACTCATGCTCACCACTCGTAATAACTCGGAGAAATCCCGAATAGCTGATCGGATGTTTTTCACCGCAGCACCCACGTGTCGGTCAGGAGATCTCCTGGTCCCACTTGTTTACTGGCTTCTGCTGCTCGGGCTAGTAGGCTGGACCGTCTGCTGTAGTGAAGACCTCTGTTGGTTGACTTCACAGTTTAGTCGAGGAGCACCGTTGTCAATATCACTGATACGATGTGTTTGCACAGTCCAGTTATCATTGATGCAATATGTTTTGTTAGAAGTTTAAAGAGGAAAACTTCCTGTCGAGAAGACTTGGCTGATCGACCTACAGGCGCGGTCGGGATTTACTGACCGTGGCGATGGATATGGTCTTCTTCTCTTCTCCTCTCATCTCATCTCATCTCATCTCATCTCGGGCCTTTGGTTCCGCTGCCAGTTACCAACATAGGTCTTCGTTACGCGACACGAGGTAGATCCGAACGGATCAGAAAGTTCAACAGTCTTTTCAGAAGAGGCAACAGGCACGCAGAAGCCTAACTACGAGCACACAGGAGCAGCCACGAGGTTACGAATCGACCGGATAAAACACAGGAGCAGCCACGAGGTTACGAATCGACCGGATAAAACACAGGAGCAGCCACGATGATAAAAGCAGCAAGCGAGCAAGAGCGGCAAGAGCAAGAGAGCGAATGGACGGTTTGGGGCCTGCAATTATAGTGCAAAAATCTTCCGTTTCCCGCCCAACTATAATGTCCATTCTTTTGTTTAGGGTTTGGCGCCCAAATGTCTTGTATGGGTGATCTCCGTCCTTAATGGGTTTCGGGGCTACTCATGAATGTTTGAGTACCTGTTAATATTTCTCCCATTGTTAAATCGGTCGGTGTTCTCCCTGGAGGGGTTTGGGGCTTCCAAGTGTCCTGTATAACTACCTGCTAACGGCTCTCTCATCGTAGAGCCGTTGGGAGTTTACATATTAATGTCCTTTGGATGGGCCCTTAAGTACTTGGTACAATGGCTTTCCTTTGCACCTGGGAGACCGATTCCAGTATCTATGTTTATACTGCAAACCCATAATGTCTCGGGTATTATCTTCACTGTGCTGAATCGTTATCGATCTTGCAAAAAATGTTTAATGGAACGCCATCTTGTCTGCCTGTTGAAAAGTCTAGAATGTTCTGTCACGAGGTGCGGCGGCCATTTTACAGGCTGCTTGTGTCCAATTTAAACCTGACAGCATTCTGCTGAAATAAAAGCTGTTTGAACGAAACTTTGTGTTTTCTCCTTATTAATCAAATCGCGATAATTGCGAATTCTACAGTCCCTCCTGTTGATGCGAATAACTCCGCTTATCGTATCAAAAATCTCAGTGGTGAGCAATCTTATCTCGATTTCACTCCGAATCCAGTAAATTAATCCCATAAATTTTAACTTAACTAGGGTCTCTGTGTCGTCCTCATTTCCCAAGAAAATCACATTTTATATCACCGTAGGCATCATTTGCCCTTAAACTTACACCACTTGTTTTCCTTTCCGGCGTAACCAGGCCGATACCTCACGCATCACCTGTATATTTGTCTTTTATTCAGGGAAAGGAAAAACAAAACCCAAAACCAAACAATCAACACCATCACCAAAATAAACAAATCCCAACTCTTAAACATGTCGAGTTTCCAACGTATTTACAATGAGTACAAACTTCCGCGGCGCACGCGGCGAGCGGGAGTGACGCCATTTTCCGATTACACGGTGCTCTCGTCGTGCACGCGCACGTAACGTTCTCGCCACTCTCCCGTGTTCTCATGCTTGGTGAGGCGCTTGTCTCTTTTACAATGTATGAACAATAGGTACACTACAATAAACACTTGACAGACGACTAAAATGTGGGAGGCTATTCTGATCCATGAAGGCACTTCAATATTCGTGAACAGATTCCACCACGGTGGAACCACTATGTCCAAGATGTCTGTTCCTATCTCGACAGTTTTCTGCTCTAATGTATAAAAATGCTTCTGTGATACCGCGACGGCTTTCAGAAGTTTGGTTAAATGCTCAGGGAGAGGGGGAATGAGGTATCCAAAATGCGCGACAAATCGCTGCAAGTCGGTGAAATTCTCTTTTACTGTGAGATGAACAGTGGATGGTTCAGGGATTGGGATAATTCGCTGTTGTGCTACTTGAACTTCAGCCCTGGGTTTAAAACAGAAACTGCTGTCACTCACCGGACACCGGCTACGGTTTCCATGCTGGTAGTGTTGCGCTGCAGTGGTAACACAATATGTTCCACCCCCGATGTATGCTACCTGCGGAGGCACATGATCTTGTGCCATTGCCTCCATGGTGCAATTCATGGACTTGGCGCCAGCCGTTCTGAACCCGCATTGTGGTGTTAAAAAGGCATTCAAGTGCTGGGGGCACAGTATTATGTGTGCTCCCCTGCCACGACAACCAGAGAGATCTGTACCTGTCATCGTTTGCTCCCAGCGGATGACGTAAGGTGGAACCGCTGCATAACGAATGTGGGCTCCCCCCTGAATGACACCAATGTTCTCTACCCGATATACCGGGGCGGGCTTTGCTGTGTTGCCCAAAACCGGCATGCGTAATACTATTCCCATAATAGTATGGTTTGAACGTCCGCAGTCCACGGGGACTGGGTAAGCTTCTGAAGCTAGCCTGAGCTGGCACGGACTTAATGCGTTCTGAAAAGGGTGGAGCGCCCGCAGGTGTTTGTTACTTATCCAGGACGGAACCAAACCTTGTTTTAAATCCTCCAAATTACTGCGGCCCTCGCCCAGTAACCACGCCCCGTAAAGCACGCACACCTCGTTCTGCGCAGCTTGATCGGATGCATTCCGATCTTCCCTGATCAGGGCATTTACCGTACGCGCATGTTTCTCCAGCTCTGCTATAATCTCCTTTAAATGGAGAGTCATGGCTTGGTCCTCATGCAGACCTGACCCTACCACTTTATTCTCATCTGTTAGAATGTCTTTTAACTGTGTTTTTAAACCATTAATCTGGGTCTGCAGCTCCACACTGTCTAGAGCGTTGACCACAGATGTCCCTGTATTAAAAGCAGTGAACGCATCGTTCACCAAACCCCTTCTTTGCCTCCCTACTTGATCCAAAACTTCCTGCGGTGCGGTATACAAACTTGCCTTATTAATTTCTGCAAAATCAAACTCGTAAAATTGTCTGAACATCTTGGTCAACAGGACCTGATACAACTGTTCCGTCTTTTTGGGGCACCACTCTGGTAACCGTACCTCAGTGAGATTTAAAATCACTGAGGCCACCGCGTAATGTACCCCCTGAAATAGTATCTGGTCTGTGGGGACCAGTACCAAACCGTTCCCGGGTCCCTTACTAGTTTTAGGGCACCCTTCTTCCTCAGTTAGAACCACCGGAATCGTGGGCGGGGCTTTGCGTGGGCGCGTAATGAGCTCAGTGGCATTTACTGGGATCGGGGAGAATGGGGCTCCGCACCCCCTGGTGCTCGCATCCCACCTCATCCCCTGTCCGTTATCCTGCCACTGATTAATAAAAAATATGGAGATGCCTTTGGGGCAAACGTACTTTGACCCCCACATACAAACATAAATCCCCTCATCCGGTTCCCACCATTTGTCCCAACAGACTTTCACTTGTCCGTTTGTCCCCGTAATTGTCCGATGGGTATTATTACCCAGTCGTTCCCACTCGACCGAAGAGTTCCTCATAGTTTTGCTCAGCTTTCGCAGCCACCACCATCGGCTCAATGGGACATCCCCACTACAGGTCAAACAAATCCGTTTGCCGACGGTGACGCTGATCCTGGGTGCGATGATCCGTACTTTGGGGCACATTAAAGAAGTCTCTTTGTAGGCGAACCCCGATGTGCTGGAATACTCCGTTGAGTTCGTTCCCAGCCATCCTGGCCACCTTCCCTTGTGGAAATAGGTGCTGGTCCCCTCTGCCTTCCGTCTTCCGGTCCCATCCACCGCGATGGGGGCCGTGTCCCCGGAACATCCAAACACCACGACATCCTTGGTGTGGCCTCGATAGGCCAATCCACATCCGATTGCCACGAGCAATACTAGAAGTCGTTCCATCCTTCCTTGGTTCCTGTGATCAGATAGAATGAGGTAGCCAGCCTCGCAAAAAGTCTCTGGCTTTTGTGAAGGGTGAGCGGGTCCCCTGACCTCGCCTCACGTAAACTTCAACGTTTGCTGAATAGACTTCCTCTAAAACCTAGCCTTAAAACTCCCACCATTTTATCGTTATCTGTTAAAACACTACAAACTTAACCTTGAACTAATAAACTTAAAACTTAACCTTGAACTATAAACTTAAAACCTTAAACTAATAACTTTACAGTGCCGCCCGTTCTCAGGGCGGCCCCTTTAAATTCTGAGAAGGCTGCTGCGAGCTCTTCCCGACGGTGGGAGGGCACTGACCCTTCCCTCTGATCTGCCGCAGCCTGTTGCTGCGCTGACCCTTTCCTCTGATCTGCCGCAGCCTGTTACTGCTGCGATGTGGCCTGTCTCTACCCGGGTTATCTTAACCTGAATTTTACGCCTTGGGGCAGTCTGGGGACATGACCACATCCTCCTGGGCTGGGGTTCTCTACTTGATCTACGGGGAGTTGCTATGGGCGGGGGTTCCGTGACGGACGGACCGGGTTCCGAGACCTCCAACGGGACGACCTGGGGTTCCATCACAGTCGCCGGCTCCGCCTCCGCTGACTCCGCCTCCCTAACCCCGGGGCTGGCAGTTCGTGGCTCCGCCCTGCTCGGCCCAGCAGGCGGCCCTTCACTCGTGATCTCTGCCTCCCCTGAGGACTGGACGTTCAAAGCGGGCGGCCACACCTCTGGGAACCACATTGGTACTCTCTGTGCTCCTATAGCGGCTGGCCCTGCCTCCTCTAGCTCCTCCCTCCTGTCCTCGGGACCTGCAGCTTGTGTGTCCACCCCGTGTGGATCTCTACCTATCGGCCCCAATCCTCCCAGACCGTTCCTCAGGAACCACCCGTCATCATCACTATGCTCATCTGCACTATCCTCATCTGACCAGGGAACCCTGGGTTCTTCGTCATCTAACCCCCAACTCCAGAAAAACGCTGCATGATCGTCCGGGATGTCCCTTCCCCTGATGCAAGCTGCTACGCCTGCCTGTGTGCCTTGTGGTCCTACCTGGGGCTGTGTTTTCCCATTGGCGGGATTTACCCCTGTAGTTTTCCCCTGCGCACCCGGCTGGTACAGTTTACATTGGTTTATGTGGAACCACTTAGTGCGCCGAGGTACTTTTACGGCGTAAACCATGGGACTCGCCTTGTCTACAATGTTGTAGGGTCCCATATACAGTGGTTCCAGACTCCCTACTCTGGCGTAGTTTCTGACCATGACCTGGTCTCCTACTTCCCATTCCCGCGTTTTGCGGGGTTCCAGCAACAAGCGATTGCCCTGATGCTGCCTTCCCATGTTCCCAGCCGCCTGCTCATAAACTTGCTTCAGGCGCTCCAAGAGAGTTTGGGCGAACTTGTCCCTGCTTATCTCTTGAAGCTGACCCTCAGTGAGCACCGGGGCTAGCACATGGGTGGGGGTTCGCATGAGCCTGCCGGTCATTACCTCGTGCGGGGAGTACCCCGTACTTTTTGACTGACTGGCCCGGACCCCCATGAGGACTAAAGGCAGAACTTCCGCCCATTTTTGGGGCGAGTTCCTAGTCTCTTTCCTCAGTTTCTCCTTCAGGGTCCGGTTCATACGTTCGACAATCCCGGATGACTGGGGATTGTGTGCTACGTGCCACTTCCCTTCAATGCCCAAAAGCATGAGGGTGTTCTGCATCACCTGGCCGGTGAAATGACTCCCTTGGTCTGACTCCACAAAACGGGGGAGTCCCCACCGCGAGAACACTTCCCGGACCAAGATTTTTGCTGTACCCAGTGCCGTAGCTGTTCGACAAGGGAAGGCTTCCACCCACTTGGAAAACACATCCACCAGGACGAGGCAGTACTTATAACCTCCCTGGGTGGTGGGCAGGGGTCCTATATAGTCGATCTGTATCGACTGCCATGGTCCCTCTACCCTTCTTACGTGTCCCATGGGCACCTTCCTTTTCTGGGGGTCTGGGTTGTTTGCAGCGCACACAAGACAGTTTGCACAGAACTCGCGGACTTGTTCCCTGAGCCCTGGCCACCATCCCGCTTGCTCTACCCGTTGCCAGGTAACCTCGGGCCTGGGGTGCCCTGCCCCTGGTCCCTCGTGAGCCAACTGGAGGAATTCCCTCCTGTGCTGCTGCGGCACAACCCACTGCTCCCCGCGGAACAGCATGCCTTCCTTAACTGAGAGGGTTGCCGTACTGTACGGACCTTCTACCTGCCTCCCCTCAGCAATCGTTTTTAGGACTGCTTTTAGGGCGGGATCCTGGGCTTGGACGGTCTTAAGGTCTAGGGGCAATGCTACCCTGGTGTTCCCGGTATTCCCGTCCCCGCCTCGGACCGCTGCTATGGGTCCGGTCCTATAGGGGTTCCAGAAAGTGCCGTCGCGGGCACCCTCCCTGGCTAGCGCATCTGCGTGCCGGTTGCCCTCCCCACGGGGCTCTGCGGAGGAGTGAGCTTTCACCTTATGGATGAAAATCTCCCCTTCCTCCCCTACTGCTGCTGCTAAGATCTTTTCCAGCAAGGGCTTCACCGTTAAAGGTCGCCCGTCCGCGGAGGTGTATCCGCGGCGGGACCAAATGGCCAGGTATTCCGTACACGAATTGCAGGTGAACATACTGTCCGAGCAAATCGTGTATGGGGTTGGGAAAATGTCTGGGTGGGTCACCACGTACACCACGGCAGACAGCTCAGCCTGCTGCGCGCTCATGGTGCTAGGGAGCTTGATCGCCAGGGCAAGGTCTGCCGCAGGGTCATAAACTCCACACCCTGTGAGTCGCTCGCCAGCAGACACTGTGCTAGACCCATCAACATAAATCTCGCGCCCAGTGGGATGTATCCCGGCCCGTAAACCTATGTTGACGTCCCACACCCCTTCCACCGAACACCGGTGGGCTGTACCGGGGTATACCAAATTGGCCGCAAGCCTGGGCTCGCAAAGACCTTTTACTCTAAGATCCAACTGGGAGAGAAGAAGGGTCCAACGCGCAATGCGTGCGCTGCTTACGGTCCCGTCTTTAATCCTCCCATCCAGAAGCATCTTAGTTGGTGTGTGATGTGTGAGGAGAGTGATGGGAGAGAGCCCTGTGAAGATCGCTGATCTTTTCACAGCCCAATGCGTGGCTAAAAGGTGCCTTTCGCAATTGGAAAAACTTCTCTCCACATCCGTTAATACCCTGGATGAATAGACAACCGGCCTCAGCTTGCCGTGACGCTCTTGGAGCAGCACGGCGCTTAAGCTGTCCCCGCTGGCAGCTACCTCCAGGAAAAACTCCTTCCCCCCATCTATGGCCCCTAAGGCTGGCGCGGTCTGCAGATCCCTTTTTAACTTCTCGAAGGCTGCTTGGCAGCCCTCGTCCCAAAGCCACTCCACCCCCTTATGGAGGAGTCGGAGGAGCGGCGCCGCTGTGGCCGCATAATCTTCGATAAAATCCCTGCAGTAACCGGTCAGTCCCAAGAAGGACCTCACACCCCTTACGTTGTTGGGAATCGGTAATTCTTGCACCGACTCCCTCCTTGCTTTGTCTATGGCTCTTTCCCCAGCGCGTAGGGTCAGTCCCAGGAATTTTACTTCCTGCTGACCGATACGTGCTTTCTTTGGGTTTACTTTAAAACCCTTTCTCGCTAACAGCTCCAATAACTCGTCCAGTAGTGGTCCGTGCTCCTCCCTTGAGTCCGTAAATAGGAGCAAATCATCCACATACTGTACTATCTGATTGGGCTGACTAAACTCCTTTAAACTTCCTGCCATACACTGATGAAAAATACTGGGGCTATTGTGGAAACCCTGTGGCAAACAGTTCCACGTGTACTGTTGCCCTTTAAACGTAAAGGCAAACTTGTACTGGTCCTCTCGCCGCAGCGGGATGGACCAAAAACCGTTCGAGATATCCAGCACCGTGAACGTGGTCGCGGACGCTGGGATGCTCCCTATTAGGTCAGCAACTGCTGCTACTGTGGGCGCGCAGGCGGGAATGTTACTGTTGAGGACTCTGTAGTCCACCGTGGCTCTCCACGAATTATCCGGCTTCCTAACCGGCCATAATGGGGAGTTCACGTGTGTGGCTATCGGCCTCAACACGCCCTGCTGCACCAAGGAAGACATTGCTGCCTCCATATCGGGTTCTGCTTCTTTGGGGAAGTTATACTGCTTTTGGGGTCGGGTCATGGGGTCCCCATCTACGCTGACCTCAAACCCGACCACCCTCCCACAATCGTGCTTGTGGGTTGCAAACGCGTGCATATTATCTGACACGTACGTTTGCATGTCCGTTGGGACATCTGCGACCATAAGCCTGAGGTCGTAGCCTCCGGATGGCTGTACGGTACACAGGACCCCCGTTTCTTCCTCTCCTTGAATTACCATTACCTCGCCTTTTTCACCTTTAGCCCCCCAGAGACAGTGATTTCTGAGGTCCACGAGGATCCCGTGTCCCGCTAGGAGATCGGACCCGAGAATACCTCTTCCACCCCCCTTTTGCCATGCCATCAGTATACACTTCCACTTAAGGCGAAGTGTTCCTAAACGAATGGATAGCGGGAGGGAAAACGTGCCAGCCTGTTCTTTCCCTGTGAACCCTGCTAGCGTGAATGGGACCTTGGTAGATAGCGGCGAGTCAAAAGGGTCATCTGTATGGATTATGGTGCAAGACGCTCCCGTGTCCAACAAATAACTGCCCTTCTGTTTCTCTACCTCCATCTCCACCACAGGTCGCCTCCACGCATCATAGCTGAGCGGACACAGGTAGACGGGCTGTGCTGGTTCTAGTCATGGGGCACTATTAGACGGTCCTGCGGCACCTACGGGGCCGGTTGCGACCGCCACCTGTCCACGCGCATTCAAAACCATCTTGCGCATGGCTCCTAACACTGCTTCGAGGTCGTCGGGGGAGGTGGATGCCTTTGCTTCCTTAGGCGGGACAGGCGCCTGGGCTCGGACCGCGGGATTTTTATCCTTGGAATCCTTCCAAGGGTTCCTGCAGTGCTTGCGCCAGTGCCCTGTCTTCCCACACCCGTAACAGGCATTACTTGCCTGTGGGGCGCGATTACCCTCCTGATGCCACTCTCTTTGAGCTGGGGCTGCGGGTCGTACCTCATGTACTCTTCCCTTAAAGGGACGTGTCGTCATACCCCTTATGTTACGGTAACCTAACGTGAGTCGATTCAAGACCGACTCTTCCGTAAGGTTGAGGTCATTGGGATCGAACCAGGCTTTTGCCTGCTCTCTAACGGCTGGTAAACTGTTGGCTATTATGCACCTAAGCCAATGAATTAAAGCGGCGCCTTCCACATCTTCGCGCTCGGGCGCACCTAGACAGCTGCGCTCATATACTGGCCACAGCCTGTCGGCAAAAACCTTCGGGGGTTCTCCCTCCATCTGCACTGTCTGTCCCACTCTAGCAAACGGACCTCCGTCGTTCGCTCCCACTACTTCTAGGACCTCATTTTTCAATTCCTCATAACTTTTATTTCCCCTCTTGCTCTCGCCTGAGAGACACTGAAGGACCGAGCTGTCTAACGAGAACAGCAGCATTTTTGCTGTCTCCCCATCATCGCAGCCGTTGATGGCTGCGGCTTGCTCAACTTCCCTGAAATGGACGGAAGGGTCGTCTATCTCGGTCAGCTTCCTTACGTGGTTTATCATGGCTCTCAGCTGATGTGAACTGTGAGGCAACACCAGCTGTCCGAGGAGATCCCCCGGTTCTTCCCCACCGTTTCTGCTTGGGCCCCTTTTAATCCCCGTTACTGGATACAACGATCCCTTTTCTACTTCCTTTTCAACGGGCTCTTTTGTTTCTTCCGTTGCTTCCTCCCTAACCCAGGTTTCTGAATAGCTGGGTGGCGCGGAGGGCGCAGTGGCTACTACTTCTTCTGCTTTACTTGGTGGGGAATTTCTAAATCTCTCATTTACTAGCGGCTGGCGCGCCGACGGATTGATAAGGCACACCATGCCGTTCGCATTATTCACGGCCTTTTTGAGGCTCTCTATCTCTTTTTGGCAGGCGCTATGGTCGGCTCCCTGAAACTTATCCTCAAGGGCCAACTTATACGCCGACCTAACCCCCATTAAGCTCTCTTCCTGAGTTCTTATCTGGGCAGCTTGGCGGTTACATCTTTCCTTCATCCTACTCTCGTTCAATTTTGCTTCAGTGATCTGGCACTCGAGATACTCTACCCTTGTTTTAAGGTAACTGGAGACTTCCTGGCTTTCCTGGCGTAACTCATTTAAATTCTTAATGAGCACCTCCCCTCCAGAAACCTTCTCCTCCATTTCCTCCTCTAAATGCCTGATTCGAGCTGTTAGCGCTGTATTGGTCTGGTTTGAAATCTGAACCTGCCTTTTGTAGCACATAAGCCAGACTGCTTTCTCAACTGCCTTTTTATGCTCCTTACTATCAGTCCACCTTTCAGCTGCCTCTAGTGGGCTCTTATCCGCTAACAACTCACTTATCCACTTTTTAGTTAGATTAACCTTTCCAAACACATAATCCGCTATCTTTTCCTGCATAACATTTCGTACAGTCATTCCAAAATCTAACACACTACCCTCTCGCTGCCAGTGTCCTGCCGCGGTCGCCATTTTCTGTAAGGGATTCTCCTGACCCTGCGTGTCTCGTAGCCTGTGAGATTCACGCGGCTCTGTGCAGCCTGTATGTCAGTGCGGGTCTAGGCCTGGTTGCCTGTTCTGGTCTCCAGCCAGTCTGGGAACACTAGACACACCTGTGAGTGGTTCGAATCACTCTCCCTTACGGTTCTAGACACTGGACTTAGATGCGAGAGCAGTAATGGAGATAAAACTCATGTAGACTTGGTTTGAATGGTACGAAATGGAAAATCTTTATTGCATGATACTTAAAATTATGAAATACATGTCATACGCACAGATTAATGACAGTACAATCTTACAAACGGTTATAATCAATCTTAGGGAAACGAGGAACGAACGGCACAACGTGAATAGGGCACACATTACAAATATCCTTAATCTTTACACCCTCCCCTATCAATATCTATCCTAAACTAGCTTCGTAGGATCTCGAGACTCATGCTCACCACTCGTAATAACTCGGAGAAATCCCGAATAGCTGATCGGATGTTTTTCACCGCAGCACCCACGTGTCGGTCAGGAGATCTCCTGGTCCCACTTGTTTACTGGCTTCTGCTGCTCGGGCTAGTAGGCTGGACCGTCTGCTGTAGTGAAGACCTCTGTTGGTTGACTTCACAGTTTAGTCGAGGAGCACCGTTGTCAATATCACTGATACGATGTGTTTGCACAGTCCAGTTATCATTGATGCAATATGTTTTGTTAGAAGTTTAAAGAGGAAAACTTCCTGTCGAGAAGACTTGGCTGATCGACCTACAGGCGCGGTCGGGATTTACTGACCGTGGCGATGGATATGGTCTTCTTCTCTTCTCCTCTCATCTCATCTCATCTCATCTCATCTCGGGCCTTTGGTTCCGCTGCCAGTTACCAACATAGGTCTTCGTTACGCGACACGAGGTAGATCCGAACGGATCAGAAAGTTCAACAGTCTTTTCAGAAGAGGCAACAGGCACGCAGAAGCCTAACTACGAGCACACAGGAGCAGCCACGAGGTTACGAATCGACCGGATAAAACACAGGAGCAGCCACGAGGTTACGAATCGACCGGATAAAACACAGGAGCAGCCACGATGATAAAAGCAGCAAGCGAGCAAGAGCGGCAAGAGCAAGAGAGCGAATGGACGGTTTGGGGCCTGCAATTATAGTGCAAAAATCTTCCGTTTCCCGCCCAACTATAATGTCCATTCTTTTGTTTAGGGTTTGGCGCCCAAATGTCTTGTATGGGTGATCTCCGTCCTTAATGGGTTTCGGGGCTACTCATGAATGTTTGAGTACCTGTTAATATTTCTCCCATTGTTAAATCGGTCGGTGTTCTCCCTGGAGGGGTTTGGGGCTTCCAAGTGTCCTGTATAACTACCTGCTAACGGCTCTCTCATCGTAGAGCCGTTGGGAGTTTACATATTAATGTCCTTTGGATGGGCCCTTAAGTACTTGGTACAATGGCTTTCCTTTGCACCTGGGAGACCGATTCCAGTATCTATGTTTATACTGCAAACCCATAATGTCTCGGGTATTATCTTCACTGTGCTGAATCGTTATCGATCTTGCAAAAAATGTTTAATGGAACGCCATCTTGTCTGCCTGTTGAAAAGTCTAGAATGTTCTGTCACGAGGTGCGGCGGCCATTTTACAGGCTGCTTGTGTCCAATTTAAACCTGACAGCATTCTGCTGAAATAAAAGCTGTTTGAACGAAACTTTGTGTTTTCTCCTTATTAATCAAATCGCGATAATTGCGAATTCTACAGATGCTAGGTAGAGTTGTGGCATTTTGGTTACATTGGGGAAGCAAAGAATGGCTAACTCTGAAAAATCCCCAGTGGCAGTTTGAAAGAATCTTGAAACATAAAACTTTGGCACTGACTATAGACTGTAGTCATGAGATGGCACTGTTCAGTAACTGGATAACCACAGGCCTTGCATGCAGTGCTTCGCAGTCGTACCTGAGGTTATGAATGTCTATGGTTGTCTAATGCTCTGAAATTTCAGCCCTCAGCCTTCTGCATATGTGATAAATACAAACACTGGGCTATGCTGCTGATTAAATAAACTGTGTAGCATTTGCTGCACTCCCAATATTCTAACTCCAGTTCTCAGTAAAGGCAAGAATAACTGGAGTACTTCAGCAAAAACTGGTGGTGGACAGCAACAGTAGAACCAGCAATGTAATAAACTAATTGGCCTTATGAAACTTGATACAGCAAAACTAAAATCCTGTTAAAGATTTTAGTGCTAATTCCATCACCCCACACTCCCAATGGGGCCCTGTGCTTGAAGGGATATGTGAGCCACCACGGCCGCAAAAGCGCCCCCTGACCCTGTCGGGCATATCGTCCGGTAATAGGTCAGGGGGCGCAGCCCTAGTTTGCGGCCAGGGCGCGAGCGGGGTGCTGCGCATGGTGATGACGTCATATCCTCAAATTCTTCCTATCAGTGCAGCTCCCTGCCAAGAGTGTGAAATCATGGAAGTAAGCCTTTTAACTTCATGTTGGAGCCAAGCAGAATCTCAACTTCCATCTGTAATGGCATTTATAATGTTCTCCACCAAGTTTATCATCTGTGGTCGTGGGCCAAATACCCAGCAGAGGAATCACCTCCTGGATTTGGATTGGACAATCTGGTATGTGAATGGGCTGTCTGAAAGTTTCTAAATTGTAAACCAGTCTGAAAAGATTTGTTTATTTTTAACTGAATGTTCACTTTTTCCACGTACTTTTAAGTTCCATGGCATGGACACATTAATTATAAATTTATCAGATCTTCTATGGGTCTCCATCAGCAAAGCAAACCTGACAACTCATGCCGTGTCTAGCTAATAACCTGCATTACTTTTGTTTCTGAATTTGGCAAAAGATGATAGTTCACAATAGAATTAAGGCATAGACAGTGGTGTTTCAGTTAATGCAAGGGGTACAATTACCAATAGGTACAACAGGAACTGATTGCAATCCTGATTCAAGCTGTTCAATTATTTTAACAGGTTTTTGGCGTAGCTGCATTGAAAGACATAGTTTGGAACTGTTCATCATAGGGCTAATTTGTATGGTGTCAAATGCATCAAATGTTTCAATCATGATTACAACTAATCTGCAGGTGTATGTGACAAGATGGAATTAAAATGGAAACACATGAAAGAAAATAGATCAATCTTGATGATCCCTTATTATTCTAAAGCACAGCATTCTAGGATTTGAGTGAAAAAACCAAAGTGTCCATGACATATAAAAGATTACAGGGGAGAAATTCGGTGCCGCCCCCTTTGGGGCGCTAACTCTAGTGCCCCAAAAAAGTTGGCGCCCCTGCGCCATAAATTCAGCAGTAGCGCCCCAAGCAGGAGGTGCTACCCCTCCTTCTTGATGCGCTACCAGTGAATTTTGCAGCGCTACGTGCAACAGCGCCACACATGTCGGCACATAGCGCCGTGTCATTGCAGGTCTCTCTCCCCTGATTAAAGGGGAAGGGCCTAGCGCTGTGCGCACTGGGGCCCCGCTGGACCACCGGGGAGCAGGGTGCCGGGAAAACAGCCCGGCACTCAAGAGGAGTGCCGGGCTGAGCGATCGTGGCTGGCACCCCGATTGAAAAAAGGGGAAGGGGGCAGGTGCTGGCAGTCGGCCCAAAAATGAAAATGGCCGCCCGACACCTGCCCTTTAAGCAGCGCCACTGCGGCTGCAAAAACGCCCCCCCCCCGACTCTGTCGGACATATTGTCCGGTGATAGGTCAGGGGGCGCAGCCCAAGTTTGCGGCCAGGGCACGAGCGGGGCGCTGCGCATGGCGATGACGTCGGCGGCGCAGCACCGTGGGGCACTACGGGCTACTGCTGCTGCTAACCTCCTGTTGAACTTCACGGGAGGCGTTAGCGGTGCTGCGCCCGGGCGCTAGGGGCTTTGCGCCCCATTAGTGCTCCCGGGGGGGCTAATGGGAGGCGCAAAGCAACCCAATTTTTCATTCACAAGGATCCACAGAGGACCTGGCTGAATTGAAACTCAAGTTTACAAAAGTGCAAACTCACTTTAAAAAATTTAGGATTTTCTTTGGTGTTCCTTAACTTCATAATTCCTTTTAGATTGGAAACACAAAAGTTATAAAATATGGATGAGAAGTCAATGTGCTCAGGCATTTATAGCCCTGCTGCCTTTCCTTATCTGTTTGGTTGTATGAAAAAATTATGAAAGTTCCTTAGCTCACCTTTAGTGATGGAGAAGTCGTGTGTGTCTGAGATGTAATGTTCTTGTTAAAGCTGCAGCAATCGTTCGCTGCTTTTTGGTGACATTTGAGCAGGAGAGCAGAGACAGTGGATGAAACCTGTTAACAAAAATGGGATGTTAAAAGGAAATTTTCTCTGAAGTGTGAAGGGTATCAACGGGAACACAGATGCTCAAAAAAAAGATAACCTCTGACCTGAGGCAAGTAGTTGGCGAGTATCTCCAGCAGCCTTAGGATATCATTCACTTGATCAGTCAGTGTATATTTTAAAGTAAATTAAACCAAACAATTCTACAAAATCAATAAGGAAAATGAATATAGATATTTTAGACTGCAATGAAAATTCTTGTACAGATTTCCCATGGAAAACATAAATAGATTTATTTTCTTAAATTTGAATAAAGGTTTGATATTTTTGGGGGAATGTATTTTTACAGGAGTTTGGGCCATAGCAAAGACCAATTGATTACATAAATTTATTACTTAAGTGCAATGTTTGGCTAGACATGTACAAAAGATAAGTATGTACATGTGAAAAACAAAACACATTGAATTACTTCTTCAGGTGAAATGTGAGTGCAGAGAGAGGAGAATAGTATAAATTAAAAATTACAGAACTTTCCCTGCTGTTCTCATACAGCGTAAAGGTGACTGCGTCTTACAGACAACTGCAGGGAGTTTGAATGCCTTGCAAAGAAAAATGGTTCTCTAGGAGACTTCAAATGCATTTCAAGAGACCAATAGGTTCAGCTAAGTGATTTTAAAGTGATGAAAGTATAGCCTGCTTAAGTCATACAGTCAAGAATTTTGCTCACAAAATCATTTGACAGTTGGGAGAATGACAATCTACTTCAGGACAGCAGTATGTAGAAACATAGAAAAATAGGAGCAGGAGTAGGCCATTCGGCCCTTTGAGCCTGCTCTGCCATTCAATATGATCATGGCTGATTTTCTATCTTTTTTTTAAATTTGTTTATGGAATCTGGGTGTCGCTGGCAAGGTCAGCATTTATTGCCCATCCCTAGTTGCCCTTGAGAAGGTGGTGGTGAGCCACCTTCTTGAACCGCTGCAGTCCGTGTGGTGATGGTACTCCCCACAGTGCTGTTAGGTAGGGAGTTCCAGGATTTTGATCCAGCGACGATGAAGGATTGGCGATATACTTCTAAGTCAGGATGGTGTGTGACTTGGAGGGGAACTTGGAGGTGGTGGTATTCAGTGACTTGGCCTACACAGCTGTCTGTGGTAGAGAATTCCACAGGTTCACCACCCTCTGAGTGAAGAAATTTCTCCTGATCACAGTTCTAAATGACCTACCCCATATCCTGAGACTGTGACCCCTCATTCTAGACCCCCCAGCCAGGGGAAACATCCTCCTGCATCCAGTCTGTCTAGCCCGGTCAGAATTTTATACCTTTCCACGAGATCCAATCTCATTCTTCTAAACTCTAGTGAATACAGGCCTAGTCGACCCAATCTATTCTCATACGACAGTCCTGCCATCCCAGGAATCAGTCTGGTGAACCTTCGCTGCACTCCCTCTATGGCAAGTATATCCTTTCTTAGGTATGGAGACCAAAACTGCATAGAGTACTCCAGGTGTGGTCTCACCAAGGCCCTGTATAACTGTAGTAAGGCATCCTTGCTCCTGTACTCAAATCCTCTTGCAATGAAGGCCAACATGCCATTTGCCTTCCTAACTGCTTGCTGCATCTGCATGTTTGCTTTCAGTGACTGGTGTACAAGGACACCCAGGTCCCTTTGTACATCAACATTTCCCAATCTATCACCATTTAAATAATACTCTGCCTTTCTGTTTTTCCTACCGAAGTGGATAACTTCAGATTTATCCATGTTATACTGCATCTGCCATGTATTTGCCCACTCACTCAACTTGTCTAAATCACCTTGAAACCTCTTTGCATCCTCCTCACAACTCACAATCCCACCTAGTTTTGTGTCATCAGTAAACTTGGAAATATTACATTTGGTTCCCTCATCCAAATCATTGATATATATTGTGAATAGCTGGGGCTCAAACACTGATCCCTGCGGTACCCCACTAGTCACCGCCTGCCACCCCGAAAAAGACCCATTTATTCCTACTCTCTGTTTCCTGTCTGTTAACCAATTTTCAATCCATGCCAGTATATTACCCCCAATCCCATGTGCTTTAATTTTGCACACTAACCTCTTATGTGGGACTTTATCAAAGGCCTTCTGAAAATCCAAATACACCACATCCACCGGTTCTCCTTGTCTATTCTACCAGTTACATCCTCAAAAAACCCAGTATGTTTGTCAAACACAATTTCCCTTTGATAAATCCACGTTAACTTTGTCTAATCCCGTTGATATTTTCTAAGTGTCCTGTTATCACATCCTTTATAATAGACTCTAGCATTTTCCCTACTACTGATGTTAGGTTAACCGGTCTTTAGTTCCCTGTTTTCTCTCTCCCTCCTTTTTTAAATAGTGGGGTTATATTTGCCACCCTCCAATCTGTAGGAACTGTTCCATAATCTATAGAATTTTGGAAGATGACAACCAATGCATCCATTATTTCCATGGCTACATGTGTAGAACTGTGTAAGTTATGTCAACTTTTATCAGAGCTGTTAACAATTTCCATTATAACATTCACTATTTATTTTCCATAGGTGAAACCATGTAGACCTAGATATTCGATTGTGCCCAAAAATGGTACAGGGAGCGTGCTGCACATGCCTGTTCAATTGGGCCCAGGGACTATGTAAAATTGGTGCTCTAAGCTCATTATCATGGGTCAAGCGTGCAGCCAACGCTACTGCTTATTAGCTGCTTGCGGGAGGGGAGGGGGGTGGCAGGAAATTGGGGCTATTTAAAGTCAGACAGCACCTCTTAAAGGGAAGGTGCACTGTGGCTGCAGACAGGAGGAAATGCTTGTGAAGAGAGAAATGGCTGAAAGGCCTGTAGATCAGGAGACCAGGTTCTCCGATGTCACTTTGGAGACCCTGATCGAGGTGGTGGACAGAAGGAGGGAGATCTTGTTCCCCTGGGCGGGCAGAAAGCCCTTCAGGTAACACCTCCTTCACCAATGGGAAGAAGTGGCTGAGGAGGTCAGTGCGAGGAGCTTAGCTCCCAGGACATTGCTTCAATTCTGAAAGAAGTTTAATGACTTCAGCAGAGTTCTCAAGGTAAGAATCCTACTTCTGACCTTAATTATTCTTTTCACCGATGCACCACCTCCAGCCTCACTACTCACAACACTCCCCTTCCCTGATTCCCTTCACTCTCCTCTAATCACTGCATTCAGTCTTCACTCCAACTGGTTCTCCTCCGACTCACACACTGCACCATTTACCCTCTGCACTGTTGCAACCCTCACTTCTCCACACCTCACATCTTTCACAACAGCTACACTATTCGAACCTGACAGGCACATTCGCAAAACAGATCACAAGGCTGTCACTAATGCACTCCTTTCTTGCAGGAGAATTTTGCACACAACATGACAGAGCTGACAGCGACTGGAGAGGCCAGGGGCCACCTGCACACCCTCTCCTCACTTAAGCTGGTTAAGTGGAGTGTTCAAAATTATGAAAGGGTTTGAAAGTAATTATTGAAAGATTATTTTCACTGGTTGATGAATTGGTGAAAGAGATCACAATTTTAAGATTAGTACTAAATGTTTAAAGGGGGCAGGTTAGATAAATCTTTTTATGCAAAGGATTATTAAAATATAGAAACAATTATCTCAAGTGGATATTGCAGTTAAATCAATCATGTCCACTTACAAGGGAATTAAAGACTTGAAATATAGTAGTATAGGGTACCAGGAAAGTGCAGGGAAATAGGAGTAGACTAGCTAGCTCCAACATGAACCTGGCACCGACACAAGTACGTTCAGCTGAATGACCTTCTGCACTGAAATTTCTATGATTCAATAAGTAGCATAATTCATGATTAGCCATGTGGAAAATTACAATTTTAATTTACACAAATCATAATAATAAAAGCTATTCTCATCTTATTAATTGAATATAAATTTCCTGTAGTCCAACTCCCCTGCTCTGTCCCCAGAGCCCTGTAAATTTTTCCATTTCAAGTATATATCCAATTGTCTTTCAAAAGTTGCTATTGAATCTGGTTTCAACACCTTTTCAGGCAGTGCATTACAGATCATAATGACTCGCTGCATAAACATATTTCTCCTCATCTCCCCCTGGATCTTTTGCCAATTATCTTTTATCTATGTCCTTTGGCTACTGGCCCAACAACCAGTGGAAACAGTGGACTAAAAATTCGATTGCCCCCCGAAAACGGACGCGAAGATCGCGATGCAGGATCCACCCGTGCCCATTCAAAGTGATGCAGGCAGCACGCAAACTTTGTGCTGCCTGCTAATTAGAATGATTGTGGCATGCAGCCCAGTGCTGAATGCGCTGCTAAGTGGCTGCACGCTCAGCAGGAGGCCCAAGTTCACGTGAGGCTAGCACAAATTAAAGCTATCCTGCACTTCTGAAAGGAGGGAGGTGCAGTTTGATGAGATTAGGTGCTGGAAGTCATTCCAGTAGTGAGTTTGACGTGGGAAAGACACAGGAATGACGCAACATGTCAGAGAGCAGGCTCCAAGGTTCTCCGACGCAGCACTGGTGGCCTTAGTGCAGGAGGTGGACAGGAGGAGTGAGGTCCTGTATCCGCAGGGGCCCAGGAGGCCCTCCAGACAGACACTGTGAAGGCAGTGGAGCAGATAGCCGTGGAGGTCAATGCCAACAGTGTTGCCCCGAGGACCTGGATACAGTGGTGAAAGAAGTTCAATTACCTCACACAAAAGAGGTCAATGTCAGTGAATGCATCTTCAAATGCCATATCCCACCAACTGCACCACTAGCGTCACACAATGTTCAATGCACCACACCTCCACCAATCACCTACCAACAATCTCTATCAATCATGACTCATACCTCACATTCATATGCTCAACATCACCCTCACACACTTAGCACTGCTGCAAGTCTCACACCCACATCTCACAGCTTGCACACACTGCCAGCTATTCAACCATGACAGCCACATCAACCAAACACATTGCACCACACTCACTGGCACACTTCCCTCTCTCTGGCAGGACAAGGTGGCACACAACCCCAGGCAGCAGCAGCTAACCAGAGGTGGATAGGGGTGCCGGTATGTCCTAACCCTGATGGAGGAGACAGTGCTGGCCATTATTGGAGCGGCCGTGACTGAGGCCGTGGCAGCGGTGGGGCTGAAACCATTGACGATTACAATATGCTCATACCTAATCCTCCTTCACACATGGAGTAAGCAGGTACCTCTTGTTTTCCTACATAACAACAGTGACTCCATTTCAAAAGTACTTAATTGGCTGGAAAGTGCTTTGAGACGTCCGGTGGTCGTGAAATGCGCTATATAAAAGTCAGTCGGTACAACCCTACCATTGTGGCTTGCTCTGTTCAGACTGCCAAGAACTCCTGGCCAGGCAGTGGTAGAGGAGCGGGAACTGCAAGAGGAAGAAGGCAGTGATGCTGAAGGCACCACTCAATTGTCAGAAACTGGCCCTGTGCGTCATTTAGAAAGTAGCATAGGCAGGATGTGCATGTGGTGAGTTAGCGCGCACAAGTGGCCTGCAGTCAGGGCAGGGGGAAAGGGTTCCACAGGTGCCAGCTCACCGGAGGCTGAGGTCACACACGTATTCTGCTGCTCAGGACTCAGATGACAACATTGATGGACGGCCTACAGAAGAACGTTGATGGGTATGCACAATGAAATGCTTGGTGCATTGGCAGGCCTGCCAGGAAGCCTGAATGCAATGTCAAGGAGCATGGAGGAGTCCGGCACCAACCTTGCATAGGGCTTTGTGCAGAGCTTGGAGCCCATCCTTTCCAGCGTGGAAGGGCTGGGCAAATCAATTAGCGCACTTGTGGACCCAACCATGATGCAGTGTCTGATGGCCGATGTCTCAGCTTCCATTGCAGCACAAGCAGAAGCCACCCAACGTCTGAGTGCTGCACTGGAAGCTCAGATTGAAGTCAGACAAGCTCAGTTGCCATGCAAGCACAACTTGCTGCCACAGACTGCTGATATCATTGCTGCGGTTACCAGTGTGGAAAGGGGCTTGCAGGGTGTCACATCAGTCCAGCAATCTGTCCTCCAACAGATTACAAGGATTGCAGAGGCGCCGCCCTGGGGGAATGGCAGTGGCTCCCTGGAGCATGAACCTACTGTCCTCTCTCAGGATGACAGCATTAATTCTCCCACCCCTGCCATCTCGCCAGTGCCCTTGCTGTTGCCTGTCAGCCAGCCAGCCCAGACTGCTGCCACCTATGCCGAGGCGTTGCAGTCCGAAGCCGGGCCTTCTAGGCCCAGAGCTACTCGAGGTCATCCTCCAAGGCCATCTGCAGTCTCCCCCACTGAAGGCCAGCAGCCTTCCACCAGCCATGCTGCAGCCACTGGGGTAGCACTGCAGTGGAGCACTAGGACTGGCAAAGGCACATGGAAGACAGGCACTAAGGTAATGCACAAGGGTGATTAGTTGAATTTGGTATGAAATATTGAAATGGTTTGATTTGTAAATTTGGTTTGGAATGCTTGTTTTGTGGTGGTTTTTATTGTTGCATTTTGGCCAAGAGGACTCTGTGATGGTCATTAAGAGAGCGAAGGTAAGGTGTGGGACTGTTGGCGAATGGGGAATGCGTTCACTAGTACTGCATCCGAATGAGTCAATCACAGAAAGCCCGGGCAGAAATGGGCTGTGCTGGTTGCTTCTTCCCTTCCTTCTCCTCTTCCTCTTCCTTTTCCTTTTCCTCAGCTGTCGCTCAGTTGGTAGCACTCTCACCTTTGAGTCAGAAGGTTGTGGGTTAAAACCCCACTCCAGAAACTTGAGCACAGAAATCTAGGCTGACACTCCAGTGCAGTACTGAGGGAGTGCTGCACTGTCGGAGGTGCCATCTTTCAGATGAGACCTTAAACCGAAGCCCTGTCTGCGCTCTCGGGTGGACGTAAATGATCCCATGGCACTATTTTGAAGGGCAGGGGAGTTAACCTTGGTGTCCTGGCCAATATTTATCTCTCAATCAAAATAACTAAACAGATTATTTGCTCATTATCACATTTGCTGTTTGTGGGACATTGCTGTGTGCAAATTCGCTGCTGTGTTTCCTACATTACAACAGTGACTACACTTCAAAAGTACTTCATTGGCTGTAAAGCGCTTTGGACATCCTGAAGTCATGAATGACGCTATATAAATGCAAGTCTTTCTTTTTACTTCCTACTCCCCCCTCCTCCTTCTTCTAGCAGCTTTTCCTGCTCTGTGTCGCCTTTGCTCATTCTGTCACACTACAGGCCAAGGGGGATACAAACTATTGCACCCATGTCTGGGATCAACTGGTCTGAGCAAAAGCCTTGCAAGGCAGTATCAAGTCCTTGAGAATGTGCCACACCACTCCCTGTAGACTTTAGGCAACTTCAAGTAACTGTAGACAGCATCAAACACTTCTACAAACTCAGCAATAGCCAGTAGAAATCTATCAGCTACTAACCTGTAAGTAGCTGATGATCCCTTTAAATACCACAGGTGGGGGGTCCTTCATGCTGCTGAACACATGTTCAGCTGTGGGAGGTTAAGAGAGGGTGTTAGTTCCAGCGTTGAGGTCGAAAATGGCAGCGCTGGTGTCAAATCAGCATTGCACGCTGTTTGATGTCAAAATCTGCGTACTCTCCGTATTTCCGGCGCACACTCCCTGCGCCGACTCAAATGACCTCACCAAAATGGCATCCATTGCAGCCTACACCAAAAGTGTGGACATGCTCCTCAGACGCCATTTTGGATACAAAACGCCGCCTGCAGCATTGAAAAATTGAGCGCTCCGGAGCTGAATTTCTAGGCCAGCTTCTATCAAAACCCCTCATAATTTTGAACACCTCTATTAAATCTTCCCTTAACCCTCTCTGCTCTATGGAGGACAATTCCAGCTTCTCTAGTCTCTCCACATAACTGAAGTCCCTCATCCCTGTTATCATTCTGGTAAATCTCCTTTGCACCCTCTCCAAGGTCTTGATATCCGTCCTGAAGTCTGGTGCCTAGAATTGCACACAATATTCTAGCTGAGGCCTAACCAGTGTTTTATAAAGGTTTAACATAACTTCCTTGCTTTTGTACTCTATGGGGGAAAAATTTGGTACCTTAGCGCCTCACGTTAGCACCAGCAGAAGGTGCTAATGGGGCACTAGAGCATTATCATCGGGGCGAGGCGAATCGAACGCTGCATGCCAAATCCCAACCCGCCCCCCCTCCCCTCTGCACCGCCGCCACTAAGAGTTATCGCCGGGAGCCTCAACGCCAGGTGGATTGTGACGTCAGTGAGTGTGCAACGCTCACTGAGCGCCCGATGTGCGAATTTGATTATTGGCAACTACCTTAGTGCCTGGAGGAAACAGTGACAGGGAGAGCTGGTGTGAAGCAACAGGAAGCTGGCTCCCTGGACGTTATTTAAAGGGATCACCAGTAATGAGTCGCAGCTGTAGGTTAGTGGAGCTTAAGTGTTTTCTTGTAAGTTTGACTTAGTGCAGCAGTCTCATTCTGTTATTTCAATGTTATTTTGTATCAGGAGTGTTGTGGCAACTAAAAAGTGCTACATTTATTCTTAAAAAAAAATCAAACTGCTACATTTGGTTACATTAATGTGCACTGAACAGGCAGTCGACCTTGCCCTCCAGGATCTATGGTGAAGGGAGCGAAGGCAGCGAGAAAGACTGGAACATGTAGCCAAAGGGAGGAGGAGGGCCATCAGGGCTCTCAACAGGAGGCCTTACCCTCCGAGGGTATTCCGAGAGCACTTCTCCTACCTCCAATTAAGCGAGGAGCAGTGTATTAGAAGGCTTCACTTCATCAAGGAGGTGGTCACAGAACTCTGCCACCTCCTGCAATCAGACCTCCAGCCTCAGATCAGACTCAGTGGCAGTCAAGGTCATCATCGCCTTCAATTTCTTTGCCAGCAGATCCTTGCAGTCTGCAACAGGAGACATAGCTAACATCTCGCAGTTCGCCGTCCATCGCTGTATCCGGGAGGTCACAGAGGCTCTCTACAGTAGGAGAAGGGACTACATTTCCTTCCCCATCACCAGAGAGAAGCAGGATGAGCGTGCATGTGGCTTTGCCAGGATAGCGGGATTCCTCATGATGCAGGGCACCATTGACTGCACCCACGTAGCTTTGCGGGCAGCACATAACAATCCTGAGATCTTCCGGAACCACAAAGGCTACCACTCACTTAATGTGCAGGTGGTGTGCGACCACAGACAGCTAATCCTCAATGTCAATGCCCATTATCCTGGCAGCAGCCACGATGCCTTCACCCTGCACCCAGCACTCTTCCAGCCACCACATCAAGCTTGCAGCTGGCTGGTCAGAGACAAGGTCTATCTGCTCTCCACCTGGCTCATGACTCCTCTCTGCAAACCCAACACTTCTGCCCAGCACTCATAATGAGAGCAATGCTGCCACCAGGAACAGACCATCAGGGTGCTCAAGCAACAGTTCCGCTGCCTTGACCGCTCAGGAGGAGACCTCCAGTACTTGACTAAGTGGGTGACCCATTTCGTGGTGGTCTACTGCATGCTCCACAACTTGGCCATCCTTAGTGTCCAGCCCTTGCCACCAGGGATTGTGGGACCACCGCAGGAGGAGGAGGACGAGGATGAGGAGCAACGAAGAGTCAGCCATTCAATTGGACTTCCGGAATGTCGGTTCATGACTGCCTCATCAGACCGCGGTTCCAATGAATTAAACCCCAGATCCCCGTTGCTCACCACATCCCCATCATTCCATCCCTGTCGCTGGCCATATCACAGCGCAAAGCTGAAATGAGACACACCACAAAAAAATCCAAACTGAATTAATAAATTTGTCAGAAATCAGTTAACACATATTTACAACAACAATATTAACTATTCACCCTTGTGCAATCCCTTAATGCCCCTCGTTACAGTGCCTTTGCCTACGCTAGTGCTCCTATGAAGTGTTGGCCCATTGGCTGCAGCACGGCGGCTGGAAGGCTGCTGAGTGTCCGTGCTGGAGACTTCAGATGACCTTGCAGGACACCCTCGACCAGCTCTGGGCCTGGAAGGCCCAGCTGTAGACTGCACCACCTCAGCATGGGTGGCAACAGTCTGGGCTGGCTGGATGACGTGCAGCGACAAGGGCAATGGCGGAGTGTCAGTGGTGGGAGCAGGAATGCTGTCATCGTGAGAGAGGACAGCAGGTTCCTGCTCCACTGACTCACTGCCACTCCCCCGGGGCAGCACCTCAGCATCCCTAGCAATCTGTTGGAGCACAGATTGCTGGCCTGCTGCGACACCGTGAAAGCCCTGGTCGATGGTGGTAGACCCAACCATGATGGCAGCAATCAGAGCTTGCGTGGCATCAAGCTGAGACTGCATGAGAGCAGTCTGAGATTGGATGCCACCAAGCATAGACTGCATTACAGCACTAAGATGTTGCGTCGCTTCCAACTGTGCTGCAATGGAAGCTGCGAGATCGTCCATCACACGCGGCATCAGGTCTGGGTCGTCACAGTCTGAGATTCTAACATCCTTTGCAGACTGAAAATGATGGGCTCTATGGTGTGTGCAGATCCTTGTGCAATGTTGGAGGTGGACTCCGCCATGCACCTTATCATTGTCGAGAGGCTCTCGGGCACCCTTCCCATTGCACCTATCATCTCCATGTGCATGCCCATCACCCTTCTTCTAAATGCCTCCCCATCGAGGTACTCATTTGAGTCCTGTGCAGCAGAACTCATGCACGAACTCCCCCTCTGGGGAGCTGGCCACTGAGCTACCCTTTCCCCCTGTCCTTGCTGCAGCCCACTCTTCCCCGGTGACTCACCCTGTGTAGATCCCGTTACTATAATAGCCTCTAAAGTACGCGTAGTGCCAGTATCTGAGCTGGTGCCTCTGGGTGAGAGATGCAGTGTGCGGTGTGTTTTTCCTCCTCCTCCTCTTCTCCTGCCCCATTCTCTATGGTGCCCTCAGGGGCAGAATGCTCAGGTGCTTGCTCATTATCTGAAAGCATAAAAGCACAGAGTCGAGTTAACATGAGGGGACGGGGGCAGGAAAAGAGACATGCATGCATACAGCATGATTAGCTGGAAAGTGCGAAACGATTGTGAGGTGAGGGGCAAGTAGGATGTGAGAAGAAGGAGTAGGGATGAACATACCATTTTTATCCCCAAGGGGGACAACGTCACTGGTGGCCACCGTGCCTACCACCTGGCACCCAATGATCTGCAGTACTCTATTCTCCAGCACAGACAGTGGTTGGGTGTTGGCTTGTCCTCAACCTGTGCACTCCTGAAACCTCCTGTTGTGACCACGTTGGCCTGCAAAAGAAAGGAAAGTGTGTAAGTGTGGAGCAATGTGTTTGGGTTATGTGCCTGCCATAGTTGAATAGCTGTCATTGAGTGAGATGTGGGTGTGAGTG
The DNA here is from genome assembly GCA_030390025.1 of Squalus acanthias. Classification (NCBI taxonomy): domain Eukaryota; kingdom Metazoa; phylum Chordata; class Chondrichthyes; order Squaliformes; family Squalidae; genus Squalus; species Squalus acanthias. The sequence goes on along the minus strand of CM059426.1, from coordinate 100,729,422 downwards.
TTGGTCGGTGGAGATTGTTGGTAGGCAAGTGCTGGGGTTGTGGTGCAGTGTGTGAAAATTGTGGTAAAGATGGTGGTATGTATCATTTGTTGAAACATTCACTCAATGTGACCATCCGAGTGAGGACATTAAATTTCTTCCTGCACTGTGTGTGGGACCTGGAGACCAAAGTGCTGCCCGAGATGTGCTGTGCTACCTCCCTCTACATGGTGCAGAAGACTTGCTGCGAGGGCTACCTGCCACTTGCCGGGTAGAGCAACGCCCTCCGTCTCTCCACAGCAAACACCAACGCCTTCAAATGCTTGATCGCAGAATCTGCGGGTTCTCTCCCTGGGGCGTGGATCTGCCGTGAGTACAGCTGCTTCAGTCTTCCGGCTCCTTCTCCTTGACCTGCTGCTGCTTGAGGCAGCTGCACAACCAACAATGCTGAGAATGAGGTTCTGCAGCATTAAGAACCTCCCCTTTAAGAACTGAAAAAATCCTGTGGCAATCATGACTTGCGATTAGACTGCACCTGATATTGGTCCACCCTTTGATTGTAGCGCCAATGAGCTTGGGCTTAAAGACTTGAATTAGCGCTCCAATCATTTCTTTGAACAGTGTACATGAATTTTGCGTGCAGTCTAAAGCATTAGCACCTGGCGCTAATTCTCCAACTTTTCTAATTTTACCGCCCATTCTTGGGCTTTAATGAATTTCGGCCCCTATGCCTCTATTTATAAATCATGATGCAGAGATGCCGGTGTTGGACTGGGGTGGACAAAATTGAGAGGTCGCTCAACACCAGGTTATAGTCCAACAGTTTTATTTGAAATCACAAGCTTTCGGAGCTATCGAGAGGAAGGGGCGATCGATAGCTCCGAAAGCTTGTGATTTCAAATAAAACTGTTGGACTATAACCTGGTGTTGTGCGACCTCTCTATTTATAAAGCCAAGGATCCCAAATGCTTTTTAAAAACTTATAATTTTTGCCTGTATTGATTTTTACTGACTAGTACACATGCTATTCAGTTCTACTGAAAATCAGTATGTCTGAAAGTATATTGAGTCACAAACACTTTTATTCCTTTAATGCATCTTTATCATTGAATGTAGGAAATCTTTGAACATTTTTAAAGTCAATCTTTGTCTTCTGCTCTGTTCTGTGAGATTTCAATCCTGTTCCCAAGATTATCTACATTTCCTGTTCTGCAGATATCAAGATATTGATTCAAAATGTTCTCTCTTTTTTTTTCTTATTGAGTTAGATGAAAGGGAAGAAGCAACAAAAAGAGGCTAAGCTGGTTTAATGATTTTGCTAAAGGCTCTTTGTTCCAGTTTTGCTATTTTCCAGATGATAAACTAAACTGGTTTATGAACCTCAAACAGAAAAGACTATTTAACAAAGGTGATTGAGCAGTTAATCAGTAATAACAATTCTGATCATTAGAACTGAATTCGATGCCATGTCTGGTTTGTGTAAGCACTGTGTTAAGAGTGTTGTGTGGAAGAGATTATTATATCTCTGATATTTTCCTTTGTGTGTTGAGTTTCAACAAATCCATAAACACGTTTGCAGATTCATTGAAACTAACACACAGAGGAAAATATCAACATATATCTAAAGAAGAGACATATTTAGGGTACTGCAGACTATGGTAATTACAGGGTTAGAGTTGCAGTGATGTTAATTTTAAACTTAATACAAAAGCAAAATACTGCAGATGCTGGAAATCTGAAATAAAAACAGAAAATGCTGAAAATACTCAGCTAGCCAGGCAGCATCTGTGGAGAGAGAAACGGATTAACGTTTCAGGTCGATGACCTTTCGTCAGAACTGGAAAAATTTAGAGATGTAATAGGTTCAGGCCCTGGAATCCTGGCCAACAATCCTCCCTCAACCAGCATCACCAAAAAAAGCAGATTAATGGGTTATTTACATATTCCCATTTACACCTTTTCTAGACTCATCTTTTGTTTCTTTAGTTGTCCCATTACCACCCCCTTTTACCTTGCACCATCATTACTTATGTCATTCAATCTCTCCGGCCTTTGACCCTATCACAGACCTTTTCTTTTGTTCTTTCCTCCCCTCTCCCTTTCCCTGCCTCTGTACTTGTTTAAAACCTATTCCATCTGTAACATTTTCTAGTTCTGATGAAAGGTCATCTACCTGAAACGTTAACTCTGTTTCTCTCTCCACAGATACTGCCTGACCTGCTGAGCATTTCCATTTCAGGTCGATGACCTGTCATCAGAAGGGCTTTAATCTGTTTCTTCTTTGTTAATTCATAAATTAGCACAGATACACAAAAAAGCTCACACTTATCTGTAGTGGAGTACAAAGCATAATTTAACTGGAATCTTTTGGCTGGTCCAGATATAGGGAATGTTATGATTGTTTTTATAACGTGTCTTTTTCTTCTGCACCATCATAAAGTACAATATTGTCTACATAAATTTGAAAAAAAAGGTGAGCTTATCTGAACTATTGCTGCCCGTGATTTTTTATGGGTTCATAAAAAGATAGTGATACAAATTCTACATCCATTTCATTAAGGGCTGAAATATATTACAAAATATGTATAGATTTCACTTTTGACAGGCTTGAAATATTTCTCAGACTTGGGCAGTGTTACAGAACGAGGTGCTTTAAGCTCACAATGCTACATTTTGAATATATTTTCAGTTCAGTGAAGCTCCGGTACAAACACATAACACAGTTGTAGTACATTGTTCAGTGCTCTATTTGCAGGCAGGCTTTAACTGATTTGGGTTAGTTTGGGTTCCGCCAAAACCACTTGACTCCAGACCTCATTACAGCCTTGGACCAAACATGGACAAAGGAGCTGAATTCCAGAGATGAGGTGAGAGTGATTGCCCTTGACATCAAGGCAGCATTTGACCGAGTGTGACATCAAGGAGCCCTAGTAAAATTGAAGTCAATGGGAATAAGGGGGAAATCTCTCCATTGGCTGGAGTCGCACCTAGCACAAAGGAAGATGGTTGTAGTTGGTGGAGGCCAATCACCTCAGCTCCTGGACATCGCTTGAGGAGTTCCTCAGGGCAGTGTCCCAACCATCTTCAGCTGCTTCACCAATGACCTTTCCTCCATCATAAGGTCAGAAGTGGGGATGTTCGCAGTGTTCAGTTCCATTCGCAACTCCTCAGATAATGAAGCAGTCCGTGCCCACATGCAGCAAGACCTGAACGACATTTAGGCTTGGACTGATCAGTGGCAGGTAACATTCACGCCACAGAAGTGCCAGGCAATGACTATCCCCAACAAGCGATTGTCTAACCACTGCTCCTTGACATTAAACGGCATTATCATCACCAAATTCCCCCACCATCAACATCCTGAGGGGTCACCATTGACCAGAAAATTAACTGCACCAGCCACATATATACTGTGGCTACAAGAGCAGGTCAGAGGTTGGGTATTCTGCGGTGAGTGTCTCACCTCCTTCCTGACTCCCCAAAGCCTTTCCACCGTCTACAAGGCACAAGTCAGGACTGGGATGGAATACTCTCCACTTGCCTGGATGAGTGTAGCTCCAACAATACTCAAGAAGCTCGATACCATCCAGGACAAATCAGCCCGCTTGATTGGCACCCCATCCAGCACCTTAAGCATTCACTCCCTCCACCATTGGCACACCGTGGCTGCAGTGTGTACCATCTACAAGATGCACTGCAGCAACTCACCAAGGCAGCACCTCCCAAACCCACAATCTCTACCACCTAGAAGGACAAGGGCAGCAGGCGCATGGGAACACTATCATCTCCAAGTTCTCCTTCAAGTCATACACGATTCTGACTTGGAATGATATTACCATTCCTTCATCATCACTGGGTCAAAATCCTGGAACTCCCTCCCTAACAGCACTGTGGGTGTACCTTCACCACATAGACTGCAATGGTTCAAGAAGGTGGCTCACCACCACCTTCTCAAGGGCAATTAGGGATAAGCAATAAATGCTGGCCTTGCCACCGATGCCCACATCCCATGAACGAATAAAAATAATATTTTAAACCATTTAGTGACTGTCTAAATGAATGCACAGAGGAACATATTAAAAATTTGTACCTATATTTTAACAATTGGAAAATATATTCTATTCATTTAAATGTAATACCTCTTTTAAGGTTACTTACCCCTAAAGTAAAGCAATAAAATGTAAAAATAAAAATTTGATTCTCACACAGAGTTACTCATTAGGGTAAGGTGACATCCTGCTCTGATTAAATATGGACTCATGAACATATAAACCCAATGGCAACTAATGGCATTACATTCGTGGCAATTATGCCATATTGGTCATTAATGTCAGGCATGTGGTATAGTGCACATTCTCTCAGGAACAGTAGCATAGTGGAAATGTTACTGGACTAGTAATCCAGTAGGCCTGGACTAATGGTCCAGAGATAAGAGTTCAAATCCCACCATGGCAGCTAACTTCAGTTAAATAAATCTGGAATAAAAAGCTAGTATCAGTAATGGTAACCATGAAACTACTGGATTGTCGTAAAAATCCATCTGGTTTACTAATGTCCTTTAGGGAAGGAAATCTGCCGGCCTGACCTGGTCTGGCCTATATGTGACCCACAGCAATGGCCTAGCAAGCCATTCAGTTGTCAAGAAGGAAGCTCACCACTACCTTCCCAAGGGCAATTAGGGCTGGGCAATAAATACTGGCCTTGCCAGCAATGCCCACATCCTGTGAATGAATGAAAAAAAAGTAACTAAATTGTTTCCTAATAGAAACAGAATTGCTTAATGGAAGCTTTGAGGTGCAAGCACTTTTGTATTCAATTAATGCACCAGGGCAATTAAGCTCGTACAAGGGAAGAAATAGTGCATCGCTGGTGGACAAATTAAAATGGTGTAGCTGGAGAGTGAGATAGCTCTGGTATTCATTTAAAGGTGATTTGGTTCAGACTGTATTTCACTTTCTAGGTTTTTGTGCACTATGGGGGACTGTATTCAGTGCTCCACTCGCACTGCATTTGGCAGAGGAGGACTGGCAAGAGCAGTAAAGCGCTGCTTGTGATGTCAAATCCTGCTCTTTCGCTACAGAGTGGGTCTCTTGTACCAAGCACAGCTACTTGATAATAGCAATCGAGATGTGCCTAAAAAGGCTGAGGTTTAAAAGAAAGGCCCTGGAAGAGCTATTCAATTTCGTTCGCTACGACCTCTGCACAATATGTAACATCAGTACAGCAGGATCAGTAACTGTCAAAGCCAGTTTTATCCTCAGTTTTTATGTGTTGGCCTCCTTCCAAGCTAGCACTGGGGACATTTGCATTGTCAGCCAACTTACTGTCCACGGATGTAGGAAACGGGTCACAGATGCATCATTTAGCTGGGGCACGACTTCATCACTTTTGTCACTGACTAACTGCAGCACCGTGAGGAGACAGCACAATTCTCCTGAACTGCTGGCTTACCCAGAATCGAGAGAGCCATTGACTGCTCTGCTGCTCGGCCTAGTTCAGGTCCCAACAGTTAGCAACAATCATAGAAATAAGCAGATTGAAGGAAATCGTCACCACACAGTTGTTGATTTTCCTCCCAATCTGTTCACTAAGTTGAAAATCATAGGCTGCACATCTCTAACTTCCCACAATGCGCTCCCTGTTGAAAGCAGAGAATTGAACTTTATGGGGGTGAATTTCGGTGTTTGCCCATTTTTCTGGCATTTCTGCGATTCTTCCGCCAAGGGTATGGATGACAAGCGGGGAAAGCCCCATGGAAAATCACCCCATATAACTAGAGAAACTGGGGCTCTTTGATTAGACCACCATTGAGAGGTGATTAAGAGGATATCTGATAGAAGTGTTCAAAGTTATGAGTGGTTTGATTAGGTAAATAGGGAGGGAGAAATTCCCTACCTTATCGCCACTCGTTTGTGCTGCTATCCTCGCAAAAAATGGTGGCCGCCACTCTACCGCCCTTCTCTGGCACGGGACTTAGCGGCCGCCATTTTGGTGAGGGCCTTAGCACTGCTAGCGCTAGCCCTGGAGGTGCAAATGGAGAGAGCGTGACATCAGTCGGCGTGCAATGCCGACTTAACATCACGTTCTGTGAATTTTGACCTTAACGCTGAGTTTAACGCTGGGTCTTAAACTCGCTCTGAAAAGCAAGCATTCAGCAGACTGACAGAAACACACACATCTTTCAGGTAAGTTTGCATTTAAACTTTTGGACTGGATTTTCTTTGTTTTATTAATGTGGTGGCTTGGTGCAATACATGTTAAAAGTTTTCTTAAGTGTGCAGGGAGTGCAGGGGGTTCTGCTGGATGCTTGCAGGGCCTCAGATGGTAAAGGAAGGCCTCTGAGAAGACAGAAAATGCTGGAAATACTCACCAGGTCAGGCAGCATCCATGGAGAGAGAAACAGTGGGCTGGATTTTGAATGACCTGTGGAGTCGGGTTTGGAGTCGGGTTTGGAGGCGTGTGGGGGGTTAAAGTTGCAGATTCGGGAGTCCCGACCCCATCCCGACTCCAACCCGCCTCCATGTCAGTTTCTCTGGCGGCGGGTACCCGACCTGGTCTGAGACCCGACTCCCTGAGGCGGGAAGGGATTAGTGACAATTAACTGCCTGTTAACAGGTAGTTAACAGGCAGTTTTTTTGCATAATCCCTATTTTAAAAACAAAAGTGTAGGCTTCCCGACAGGTGGCAAACCCTATAAGTTATCGGGTCGGGCCGTGGGTCTGCAGGGTTTGGAAGGGTCGATATGTCCGGTGGGCAGGTGAGTGATGGGTGCATGTGTGCAGAGGTAAGTGTGTATGGTAAGTGCTAAGTATTGGAAAAAGTTTTACTTACCTTAACTTCCTCCTGCAGGTGTCAGCCCTTCAGTTCTCGGGAGTTAGAAATCTCACCGGCACAGAAAACAGGAAAGCCGTGGACCTGTCAAAAACAGCAGCCTTCTGTTTTCTGTGCTGGAATGATTTCTAACTCAGCCTGAGAGGAAGGACTGAAGTTACAAATCATATTGTGAGTGTTTGACAGCTTCACAGAGCTGTCAAACGCTGATATTTCATCTGTCACCTGTTGCCGGGTGGCCCTTAATTGGCCTGCTGAGCCCACTGGGCGGGCTCAACAAGGTCAATCAAGGGAAAATACAGTGGGTTGGCCACATCTCGATGGAGGCGGGTTCACAAGCCAGAATGTGTGATTCCCGACCCCAACACGACTCCAACTTCAAAATCCAGCCCTGAGTTCACATCTCAGGTTGAGATGTTGCCTGAACTGCTGAGTAATTCAAACATTTTATGCTTTTATTTCAGATTTACAGCATTTGTTCACAGAGTGAATAGAAAGATGCAGAAGAGGAAGACGCAGAAGAGGTAGACACAGAAGAGGAGGAAGCAGAAGAGGAGGCAGTGGAAGGAAGGATGCAACCAAGACAGCCCCTTTCTGGCTGGGATATCCGGGATGGAATCATCCGCCTGTGGTACCCGTGACCACAACCCCAATTCCACTTTCAACATTTGTCCCACACCTTACCTTCCCTCTGTTATTGACCATCACAGAGTCCTCTTGGCCGCAATGCTGAAATAAAAGTCACCACAAAGCAAACTTGCCAATCCAACTTTATACATCTATTCATCCAAGATTGCATCAAGAAATCAACGACATAGGATTACACAGGATTACATAGGATATACAGCACAGAAACAGGCCATTCAGCCCAACCAGTCCATGCCAGTGTTTATGCTCCACTCGAGCCTCCTCCCGGCTTTCCTCATTACCCTTATGCATTCCCTTAGTGATTGTCTTTTCTTTGCCTTTGCCTATCCTACTGATGTCATGCAGTGCTACCCCAGTGGCTGCAGCATGGCTGGTGGAAGGCTGCTGATTTTCAGTGGGGGACACTGCAAATGGCCTTGCTGGTCAACTTTGAGGAACTGGTGGCTGGGAGTGTGAAATCAAGTGACGGTGTTTCTTCTTTTCTTCTTCTTGGATGTAGTATATGTAGTATATTTGGATTTCCAAAAGATATTCGATAAGGTGTCACATAAAAGGTTGTTACGCAAGATAAGGGCTCATGGGGTTGGGGGAAATATATTACCATGGACAGAGGATTGGTTAATGGACAGAAAACAGAGTGTAGGGATAAACAGGTAATTTTCCGGTTGGTAGGCTGTAACTAGTAGGGTGCTGCAAGGATCAGTGCTGGAGCCTCAGCTATTCACAATCTATATTAATGACTTAGATGAAGGGACCGAGTGTAATGTATCCAAGTTTGCTGACGATACAAAGCTAGGTGGGAAAGTAAGTTGTGAGGAGGTTGTAAATCTTTGAGGCCCCAGCCCTGATCCCTGTGGCACCCCACTAGTTACAGTTTGCCAACCTGAAAATGACCCATTTATCGCGTCTCTCTGTTTTTTGTTAGTTAGCCAATCCTCTATCCATGCTAATATATTACCCCCAACCCCATGAGCTCTTATCTTGTGCAGTAACCTTTTATATGGCACCTTATCGAATGCCTTCTGGAAATCCAAATAAACTGCATCTACTGGTTCCCCTTTATTCACCCTACTCGTTACATCTTCAAAAAACTCTAGTGAATTTGTCAAACACGATTTCCCTTTCATAAAACCATGTTGACTCTGCTTGATTGTATTATGATTTTCTAAATGTCCTGCTATTATTTCCTTAATAATGGATTCCAGCATTTTCCCAATGACAGATGTTAGGCTAACTGGCCTATAGTTTCCTGCTTTCTATCTCCCTCCTTTCTCGAATAGGAGAGTTACATTTGTAGTTTCCAATCTGCTGGGACCTCTCCAGAATCCAGGGAATTTTGGTAGCGCAAGCAACATGCTATAGACAGGGCTAAGCAATCCCACAATCAATGGATCAGACCAAAGCTCTGCAGTCCTGCCACATCTAGTCGTGAATGATGGTGGGCCATTAAACAACTAAAGGGAGGAGGAGGCTCCATGAATATCCCCATCCTCAATGATGGTGGAGCCCAGCACATGAGTGCAAAAGACAAGGCTGAAACATAGAGACATAGAAACATAGAAGATAGTAGCAGGAGTAGGCCATTCGGCCCCTCTAGCCTGCTCCGCCATTCAATGCGATCATGGCTGATCATCCAAATTCAGAACCCTGTCCCTGCTTTCTCCCCATATCCCTTGATCCCTTTAGCCTTAAGAAATATATCCAACTCCTTCTTGAATATATTTAATGAATTGGCCTCTACTGCCTTCTGTGGTAGAGAATTCCACAGGTTCACCACTCTCTGGGTGAAGAAATTCCTCCTCATTTCTGTCCTAAATGGCTTACCCCTTATCCTTAGACTGTGACCCCTGGTTCTGGACTCCCCGACCATCGGGAACATCCTTCCTGCATCTAGTCTGTCCAGTCCTTTCAGAATTTTATAAGTTTCAATGAGATCCCCTCTCATTCTTCTAAACTCCAGCGAGTATAAGCCCAATCGACCCAATCTCTCCTCATACGTCATTCCTGCCATCCCAGGTATCAGCCTGGTGAATCTTTGCTGAACTCCTTCCATGGCAAGAACCTCCTTCCTCAGATAAGGCGACCAAAACTGCACACAGTACTCAAGGTGTGGTCTCACCAAGGCCCTGTACAACTGCAGCAAGACATCCTTGTTCCTGTACTCAAACCCTCTCGCTATGAAGGCCAACATACCATTTGCCTTCTTAACCGCCTGCTGCACCTGCATGCTTACCTTCAGCGACTGGTGCACAAGGACACCCAGGTCTCGTTGCACTTCCCCTTCTCCCAATCTATTGCCATTCAGATAATAATCTTTTTTTTATTTGTTCATGGGATCTGGGCATCGCTGGCAAGGCCAGCATTTATTGTCAATCCCTAATTGCGATTGAGAAGGTGGTGGTGAGCCACCGTCTTGAACCGCTGCAGTCCGTGCAGTGAAGGTGCTCCCACAGGGATGTTAGGGATGGAGTTCCAGGACTTTGACACAGCGATGATGAAGGAACGGCGATATACTTCCAAGTCAGGATGGAGTGTGACTTGGAGGGGAACTTGGAGGTGGTGGTGTTCCCATGCGCCTTCTGCCCTTGTCCTTCTTGGTGGTAGAGGTCGCGGGTTTGGGAGGGGCTGCCGAAGAAGCCTTGACTAGTTGCTGCAGTGCATCTTGTAGATGGTACACACTGCAGCCACGGTATGCCAGTGGTGGAGGGAGTGAATGTTTAAGGTGGTGGATGTGGTGCCAATCAAGCAGGCTGCTTTGTCCTGGATGCTATTGAGCTTCTTGACTGTTGTTGGAGCTGCACTCATCCAGGCAAGTGGTGAGTATTCCATCACACTCCTTACTTGTGCCTTGTAGATGGTAGAAAGGTTTTGGGGAGTCAGGAGGTGAGACACTCACCGCAGAATAGCTAGCCTCTGACCTGCTCTTGTTGCCACAGTATTTATGTGGCTGGTCCAGTTAAGTTTCTGGTCAATGGTGACCCCCAACATGTTGATGGGGGGGGGGATTAAGCGATGGTAATGCCGTTGAATGTCAATGAGCGGTGGTTAGACTCTCGCTTGTTGGAGATAGTCATTGCCTGGTACTTGTTTGGTGCGAATGTTACTTGCCACTTATCAGCCCAATCCTGAATGTCGTCCAGGTCTTGTTGCATGCGGGCATGGACTGCTTCATTATCTGTGGAGTTGTGAATGGCACTGAACACTGTGCAGTCATCAGCGAACATCCCCATTTTTGAACTTATGATGGAGGGAAGGTCATTGATGAAGCAGCTGAAGATGGTTTAGCCTAGGACACTGCCCTGAGGAACTCCTGCAGCGTTGCCCTGGGGCTGTGACGATTGACCACCAACCACCACAACCATCTTCCTTTGTGCTAGGTAAGGCTCCAGCCAGTGCAGAGTTTTCCCCCTGATACCCATTGACTTCAGTTTTACTCGGTCTTCTTGATGCCACACTTGGTCAAATGCTACCTTGATGTCAAGGGCAGTCACTCTCACCTCATCTCTGGAATTCAGCTCCTTTGTCCATGTTTGGACCAAGGCTGTAATGAGGCCTGGAGCCGAGTGGTCTTGGCGTAACCCAAACTGTGCATCAGTGAATAGGTTATTAGTGAGTAAGTGCCGCTTGATAGCACTGTCGACGACACCTTCCATCACTTTGCTGATGATTGAGAGTAGACTGAGGGGGCGGTAATTGGCCGGATTGGATTTGTCCTGCTTTTGGTGGACAGGACATACCTGGGCAGTTTTCCACATTGTCGGATAGATGCCAGTGTTGTAGCTGTACTGGAACAACTTGGCTAGAGGCGTGGCTAGTTCTGGAGCACAAGTCTTAAGCACGCAAGCTGGGATGTTGTCAGGGCCCACAGCCTTTGCTGAATCCAGTGTGCTCAGCTGTTGCTTGATATCATGTGGAGTGCATCGAATTGGCTGAAGACTGACTTCTGTGATGGTGGGGACCTCAGGAGGAAGCCGATATGGATCATCCACTCAGCACTTCTGGCTGAAGAAGATTACAAACGCTTCCTTATCTGAGGAAGGAGGTTCTTGCCATGGAAGAGTTCAGCAAAGATTCACCAGGCTGATACCTGGGATGGCAGGAATGAAGTCCCCCACCCAGATTACATTCTGTGCCCTTGCTACTCTCAGTGCTTCTTCCAAGTGGTGTTCAACATCGCGGAGTACTGATTCATCAGCTGAGGGAGGGTGATAGGTGGTAATCAGCAGGAGGTTTCCTTGTCCATGCTTGACCTGAAGCCATGAGACTTCATGTGGTCCGGAGTCAATGTTGAGGACTCCCAGGGCCACTCCTTCCCAACTGTATACCGCTGTGCCACCACCCCTGGTGGGTCTGTCCTGCCGGTGGGACAGGACATAACTAGTGATGGTGATGGAGGAGCTTGGGATATTGGCTGAAAGGTATGATTCTGTGAGTATGACTATGTCAGGCTGTTGCTTGACTAGTCTGTGGGACAGCTCTCCCAATTTTGGCACAATTCCCCAGATGTTGGTGAGGAGGACTTTGCAGGATTGACTGGGCTGGGTGTGCCGTTGCCGTGTCTCTAGCGGGTGGTCCGTCCGGTTTCATTCTTATTATTTTGTTTCAGTAGCGATTTGTTACAATTGAGTGGCTTGCTAGGGCATTTTAGAGGGCAGTTAAGATTCAACCACATTACTCTGGGTCTGGAGTCACATATAGGCCAGACCAGGTAAGATTTCCTTCCAGCAAACCAGTGAACCAGATGGGTTTTTACGACAATCCGATAGTTTCATGGTTACCATTACTGATACTAGCTTTATTCCAGGTTTATTTAATTAACTGAATTTAAATTCCCCAGCTGCCGTGGTGGGACTTGAACTCACGTCTCTGGATCATTAGTCCAGGCATCTGGATTACTAGCCCAGTGACATTACCACTATGGTACCGTTCCCTTCAATTTCATTCCCAAAGGTGCAGAAATTCCGATCCCTACGGGTGTGTACGCGCTGTGTACTCACCCGTAGGGACATCGGAAATGCCGGTTTTAGGCATGCACTGCACATGCACTGGAAACCGGCATTTCCGATCTGTCAAGAAAACTCTTGACAGATCCTCCGGCTGCCCGGGAGAAGGGCCTCTGCGGGTGGAGAGTTCTGTTTTTTGGAGTTCGTCCGCCCGCAGAAAACACTTAGGGGTAAAAATTCAGTTGGTTGCGCCTCCCGTTAGCGCCTTAAATGGGCGCTAATGGGGCGTTAAGGCGCTAACGCCCGGGCGCAGCGCTGTTTGCGCCGCTCGAGAACTTAACTTGAGATTGTGCGGCGGCGCTAAAACTTACCGCTGCGACCACCTGCGCGCGCAGATTGTGACGTCATTCCGTGGTGCAACGCCCTTGGGGCGCCCCGGAGCGGAAATTGAGTGGCGCCCCCTGCCTTACCGCCTGGCGCTTCCAACGACCGGAAGACTGGAACGTTATCAATCGGTGTGGGGCTGGGGGGGGCGCTATTTAAAGGGGGCCTCTTCCTGTCTTTTTCTGTGGTCGACATTTATGCACCACTCGTTCTGAGAGAGAGAGAGAGATTCGGAGAGAGAGAGAGAGAGACTTCTACATTGACTCAACGCTTTGTGAGGTAGTTTTGCCTAGTTCATCCTAACTTTGCTGCTACTTTCGTTGCTGTACCTCATTACTTTTCTGGCAAAGAGAAGATGGGGGCTGCAATGATTGGGGGCGTCGTCCTGCTCCAGCTCAATCGGAGGAGAGTGAGACGCAGACAGAGAGTGGCAATGATGGCCAGACGGAGGAGGGCCATCAGGCGCATGTACAGGAGAGCTTACCCTCCCAGGGTATATCGTGAACAGCTCTCCTACATCCACATGTCCGAGGAGCTGTGTTTGCGAAGGCTGCGATTCAGCAAGGAGGTGGTCACTGAGCTCTGCCACCTGCTGCAGCCAGATCTGCAGCCTCAGCTGAGGTCCAGGACGTCTCTGTCGGTGGCAGTGAAGGTCACAGTGGCTTTGAACTTCTACGCCACTGGCTCATTCCAAGCTGCTGTTGGGGACCTCGCCAATATCTCCCAGTTTGCGGTGCATCGCTGCATCCGGCAGGTCACCAATGCCCTCTTCACAAGGAGACGAGACTTCATCTCCTTCCCTATGACCCCAGACAAGCAGCATGACCGTGCTATGGGCTTTGCGAGGGTAGCGGGCTTCCCCATGGTGCAGGGCGCCATTGACTGCACGCATGTGGCTTTGCGTGCTCCGCGAGAGAATGCAGAGGAGTTCCGGAACAGAAAGGGGTTCCATTCCTTGAATGTGCAGTTGGTCTGTGACCACAGACAGGTGATTCTCGCTGTCAATGCCCACTATCCGGGCAGCTGCCACGATGCTTTCATCCTGCGCCAGAGTACTGTGGCAGAAATTTTCGAGGCACCGCATCAGCCAGTTGGTTGGCTTCTGGGGGACAAGGGGTACGCATTGAGCACCTGGCTGATGACACCGCTCCGTGCGCCAAACACCCCTGCTGAGCTGCGGTACCAGGAAAGCCAACAAGCAACGAGGAACATTATTGAGCGCACAATCGGCGTGCTCAAACAACGATTCCGCTGTCTGGACCATTCCGGAGGAGCCCTGCAGTACTCGCCTGAGCAAGTTTCCAAATTCGTAGTGGTGTGCTGCATGTTGCACAACATGGCAATCCTCAGGATGCAGCCAATGCCACCAGGCCTTGCAGCACCACAAGAGGAGGAGGAGGAAGAGGAGGAACAGGCCGAGGACGATGATCAGCAGCAGCACCAAGGCAGGAGGGCGGCCCACAATGGTCAAACTGCAAGGGCCGTCCGTCAACGACTAATAGTAAGCCGCTTCTAGGGCCCCTGCCAGTGCTACAAACACGAATCAACCCAGCACGCAACCCCTAAGCCGGCCAAGGCACCAATAATTCCAACCACCAGCCATGTATATTTTGAATACAGAAACTTATTTATTGTACAAACTCTGTGTGTGTCAATTCCTCATGACAAACTCATAGAAATAAACACAAAAAAACAGTCAATAACATAACTGGTTCTCACAACCTGGAGATAATGTTCAAAACACTAAACAAAAGTTGGGCCATGAACCTCGGCCTTTAATAAAAAAATGACCAGCATTTTGGCACACCTCCTACTTTTTGCCCTTCGAGGGTGATCTCCTTCCCTTGCGCACTTCCCCCCTTCTAACCCTACTGCTCCTCCGTAATGGGACCTCAGTGGCTGCAGCAAGGCTGGTGGAAGGCTGCTGCTTGTCAGACCCTGACACTGCAGATGCCCCTGAAGGACGGCCTCGACCACTTCTGGGCCTGGAGGGCCCGGCTGCAGACTGCACCAACTCTGCATGGGCGGCAGCAGTCTGTCCTACAGGCGGTGGCAAGTGCAGTGGAGAAGTGACAGTGTTGGCAGCAGGAATGCTGTCATCATGAGAGAGGACAGCAACTCCCTGCTCGCCCGACACACTGGCACTCCCACGGGGCAGCACTTCAGCATCCGGAGCAATTTGCCGGAGAACAGATTGCTGGCCTGCTGCGGCGCGGTGACAGCCCCGGGGACATGTGCACGAACCATCGAGGATGGCAGCAGTCAGTGCTCGCGTGGCCTCAATCTGAGTCTGCATGAGAGCAGTCTCAGATGGGTTCCTGGCAGCCAGTGACTGAATTGCAGCACTAAGCTTTAGTGTGGCATCCGCCTGTGCTACAGCGAAGTGCTCCACACTCCTTGCCAGTGCCTCAATGCATTCGGGCACCCTTCCCACTGCACCCATGAGCTCAGTGTGCATGCCCACCGCCTGGCTGTTCATTTCTGCAATCAGCCGCTCCTCCTCTGCGTCCATTGCATTAGGAGTGTCTGGCATACTCTCCCTCTGGGGAGAAGGCTCCCGTTCTTCCCTCCCCCCCCCATGGCGTGGCTGCAGCCCGCTGGGTCCTGGAACTTCACCATCATCAGCCCCTTCCCCCCTGCTCCCCCGTTCTTCCCTCCCCCCCCAATGGCGTTGCTGCAGCCCGCTGGGTCCTGGAACTTCACCATCATCAGCCCCTTCCCCCCTGCTCCCCTCCGGGGAAGGCGTGTTCCCAGTGTGGCCATGGGCTTCCTCGGGAGAGGGTGGCACTGATGCTCCGGCTTCCTCTTCCTCCTCAGCTGCAGCATCACTCCCAGTGGCAGCTTCAGGGACCATCTCCTCAGCTGGTGAATCACCATCTGAAAGCAGGGAGGTACAAGAGTGGCTTTAGCGTGAGGACAGGGTGGCAGTAAGGGAGGAATAAGTGCAGCGAGTTAGCAAGTTGGATTGAAAGTGTCAAAGGCTGGTATTGTGAGGGACAAGTGGAAGGACAGAGGACAAAAAGGTGATGACCTTACCATTGCTGTCCACAACGGGGTCGGCGTCTCCAGTGGCGACGGGACCGATCACCCGGCTTGCCACAATCCTGTGGACGCGCTCCTCCAGATCGCTGAGGGGTTGCAGCTGAAGCCGCCCTCCACCCGTCCGTTGCTGCTGTCTCCGATTATGAGCCAGCTTAGCCTGCAAGAAAAAGGACAGCATCTGAGTCAATATACAGCCATGGTCTTGCCTGATGTGCCTCCCATAGGTGAATAGCCCTTACAATATGCAGCCATGGTCTTGCCTGATGTGCCTCCCATAGGTGAATAGCCCTTACTGTATGCAAAGTGTGGAATGTGTGTGTGTGTTTGATGAAAGGGCCATAGGTGTTGCATGAGTGTTGTGCATTGGGGTTTTAAGACCCTCTGGCCATAGAGTGAGGTTGAGATGGAGGGATGGAGAGGTATTGAGAAAAAGCCACTCACCCTGACGACCCGAGTGAGGTCGTTGAACTTTTTGCGGCACTGGACATGGGTCCTGGGCACCATGCTCCTGGAGGAGACGCTCTGAGCCACCTCCCTCCACACTCTTCTGAACTCGCGTGGCAAAGGCCTCCTGCCACTCTCCGGGAACAGCATGCATCGTCTGCGCTCCACTGCGTCAACCAGAGCATCCAAGGCCCGCTCGGTGAAGCGATGAGTGCGTTCTCTCACCCTCTCCATGCTTGGCAGCAAAATGGATTACAGGTCTCTCCAGGCTGAGATTCAAGGCTGCAATGAGCAGGGTGTGGCTGGGGAGCAAGTGGCCCCCCCCGCTTTAAGAAGTGTCCGGCGCCAGTGTGTCTGTGTTCCCTCGCTAACTGGCAGCAGCTGCGCTGCGCTCGTGCGCTGAGGTAGCGCCTCACTCCTAGGCCTTTGCGCCTTAAGAGAGGTGTGCAGCGCCTAATTTAGCGCTCCACTCATCTCCCGGGGCGGTAAAAGTGAAGTTTCCTGTCAGTGCCGATAATTAGCGCCAGGCGCTAATATTTGCGCGCGGACGATATTTGCGCCCCAAATGGGGCGCGACCTAATTTCTACCCCTTACAATTCTTGCGCCTGGTAAACGCAGGCGTAAGGCCTGCTTTTACCAGAATAAGAGTTGAAAAAAAGTTAAAAAAAAATTCCACTGATTTATTATTTAAAAATACTTTGAAGAAAGGTAAGTTTATTCTTAGCCCTGTTAAAAACTTTAATTATTTTTTTCAAAAAATATAATTTTTGTTTAAAATACTTAATTTATTGTAATTTAAACTCATTTTAAAAATGTGATGTATTTTTAAAAATGTATTTAAATTTTACTCTGTTTTGGGGGTGATCGCTATTCATATATTTGACAGGGCTTCCTGTCAAATGTATGAAAAGAGATTCCTTCTCTGATTGGCTCCCCATGGCCCACGTGATCCCAGTGACGCTGCAAACCAGCTGTGCCTCTGGGATACGTGGGCCCTGCGCACCGGCAGTTTGGAGAGGCCCAGCAGCGGAACTCTGCGCCTCCCGGCAGCCCTCCGGTCTTAGCGCAGATTTTTCCAGATCGCAGCCCTCCGCCCGCGGGAGGCCTGCGATCGGAATTTCTGCGCCATTGAAGAATGATTCATTCTTCAGTGGACACAAACAGCAATGGATTGCTATAATGATTTACCTATACTTCAGCAATGTCACTTTCAATGAGGTTACTGGTGTTTGCCATGCAATCGTTTTCTGTTGCTGATAAAAGTTGTGGAGCTCCTCATCTAATTTTCACCGGAAGACCCGTTTTGATGAGACCAGCAAGAGTGTGTCAGTCTATATGACATTGTTCCTGCTGTGATAATGGCCCAAAAATTAGTGCCGCTACGCGAGAGTACGCACTGTGTACTCTCACGTATTCTGTCTCCAATTGCCGGTTTTCTGCATGCACTGCGCATGCGCTGAAAACCGGCACTTGGTGATTTCAAAAGGGGGCGGTTCCTAGGTGAACTGCGTGTGCGCTACAGGCTGCGCGCACGCAGTGCACTTAGTGCTTTGAACGTGCAGGTAAGCATGGAAGATTTTACACATAAAGAAAGGAGGCGTAAGACCCTCTTTTAACAAGGTAAGTAGTTAATTAAGTATTATTTTGAATTTTTTTCAACAGGTATATCTTTTTTAGAGACTTTAAAGAAAGGTAAGTTTATTTTTATAAGTTTTTAAAAGATTTTAATTTTTTTATTAATTTAATTTTTTGTTTAAAGTGGTTAACTTATTTAACTATACTTATTTTATTAATGTGATGGGTTTTTTTTTTAATTTAATTGAGGTTTAGCTGTTCTTTTGGGGGGTATAGTATTCATAGCTTTCACAGCCGTGCTGTGAAAACTATGAATGAAAGATGGTGTGCTGCCATTGTCTCTAACTGAGTCACATGATCCCACAGCTCGCACGAATTAACTGCGCCTGTGGGATATGGAAGCCCTGCACAGCTGCTGTCCAGAACATCAAGTTCGTGCGAGCTGGGAATGAAAAAGCCAGCGCGCAGTGAGAGATCGCGGGGAAGCCTTACCCTCGCACGAAGGCTCCCTCACTAATTTTTGGGCCATTGTATCCTCTGTATCTGTCCACTGCAACAGGCAGGACTGGGAACGAAAGACTTTTTAGAGCTTTGCATGGCATTAATAATTTCATTAGCTTTCCATAGAGTCAACAATTCAGCATGGCTCTCGTACGTGCTGTGTTGAATTAGTCACTCTATGGGAAGTAAATAAATAATTATGGACACTACGGGAAGCTACAAAAAACCACTTGCTACAACATTAAACAGAAAATTCTGCAAAACCAGCTTAATTTCCGTTTTTTATTGGGATGAGCAAATTCTCAAAAATAATGGCGATATGAATACATCATAAATTAATGTTGCAAAATGCTGAGGCCCGTTATACACAGTGCCTGCTATTCAATTCCATTGACTGCAATGGAACTCAGTATCAGGTGCTGCACATAATGGGCGGCCGATCTGATACTGCCCGTTTTGCGTCACCGCTCAAGACTAATTTCTAGCCCTAAATATTTACCTTTGAAGTCATAGGAATCAAAAATATTTTAGAGCTTATGTCTTGGATCAGTTGGGTGTACAGCACAGTCATGTCTAACCTGAATGATGTCTTGCATTTTTGTTACTGGAATCCGAAAGGTTTGCTGTTAAAGCAGCAAGGAGCTGTAATTTCTATAATCATTATTTTTCAGTAAAGTAGATTCACAGCTAATAGATCTTGTGTAGCATTGCTTACGAGTAGTCTGGGAGCTGAAGTGCAGTTTTGGATGTTTATTAAATGCAATAACAATTTGCCCATCACTGTGTAGAATTCGCAATATATCGCGATTTGATTAATAAGGAGAAAACACAAAGTTTCGTTCAAACAGCTTTTATTTCAGCAGAATGCTGGCAGGTTTAAATTGGACACAAGCAGCCTGTAAAATGGCCGCCGCACCTCGTGACAGAACATTCTAGACTTTTCAACAGGCAGACAAGATGGCGTTCCATTAAACATTTTTGCAAGATCGATAACGATTCAGCACAGTGAAGATAATACACGAGACATTATGGGTTTGCAGTATAAACATAGATACTGAAATCGGTCTCCCAGGTACAAAGGAAAGCCATTGTACCGAGTACTCAAGGGCCCATCCAAAGGACATTAATATGTAAACTCCCAACGACTCTACGATGAGAGAGCCGTTTAGCAGGTAGTTATACAGGACACTTGGAAGCCCCAAACCCCTCCAGGGAGAACACCGACCGATTTAACAATGGGAGAAATATTAACAGGTACTCAAACATTCATGAGTAGCCCCGAAACCCATTAAGGACGGAGATCACCCATACAAGACATTTGGGCGCCAAACCCTAAACAAAAGAATGGACATTATAGTTGGGCGGGAAACGGAAGATTTTTGCACTATAATTGCAGGCCCCAAACCGTCCATTCTCTCTCTTGCCTCTTGCTCTTGCTCCTGCATTCGCTCGCTTGCTCCTGTGTTTTATCCGGTCGATTCGTAACCTCGTGGCTGCTCCTGTGTGCTCGTAGTTGGGCTTCTGCGTGCCTGTTGCCTCTTCTGAAAAGACTGTTGAACTTTCTGATCCGTTCGGATCTACCTCGTGTCGCGTAACGAAGACCTATGTTGGTAACTGGCAGCGGAACCAAAGGCCCGAGATGAGATGAGATGAGATGAGAGGAGAAGAGAAGAAGACCATATCCATCGCCACGGTCAGTAAATCCCGACCGCGCCTGTAGGTCGATCAGCCGAGTTTTCTCGCCAGGAAGTTTTCCTCTTTAAACTTCTAAGGAGGTTGGAACGTGGAAAACACATCGTATCAATGATATTGACAACGGTGCTCCAAGACTAAACTGTGAAGCCCACCAACAGAGGTCTTCACCACAGCAGACGGTCCAGCCTACTAGCCGGAGCAGCAGAAGCAAGTAAACAAGTGGGACCAGGAGATCTCCTGACCGACACGTGGGTGCTGCGGTGAAAAACATCCGATCAGCTATTCGGAATTTCTCCGAGTTATCACGAGTGGTGAGCATGAGTCTCGAGATCCTACGAAGCTAGTTTAGGATAGATATTGATAGGGGAGGGTTTAAAGATTAAGGATATTTGTAATGTGTGCCCCTATTTACGTTGTGCCATTCGTTCCTCGTTTCCCTAAGTTTGACTATATAACCGTTTGTAAGATTGTACTGTCATTAATCTGTGCGTATGACATGTATTTCATAATTTTAAGTATCATGCAATAAAGATTTTCCATTTCGTACCATTCAAACCAAGTCTACATGAGTTTTATCTCCATTACTGCTCTCGCATCTAAGTCCAGTGTCTAGAACCGTAAGGGAGAGTGATTCGAACCACTCACAGGTGTGTCTAGTGTTCCCAGACTGGCTGGAGACCAGAACAGGCAACCAGGCCTAGACCCGCACTGACATACAGGCTGCACAGAGCCGCGTGAATCTCACAGGCTACGAGACACGCAGGGTCAGGGAATCCCTTACAGAAAATGGCGACCGCGGCAGGACACTGGCAGCGAGAGGGTAGTGTGTTAGATTTTGGAATGACTGTACGAAATGTTATGCAGGAAAAGATAGCGGATTATGTGTTTGGAAAGGTTAATCTAACTAAAAAGTGGATAAGTGAATTGTTAGCGGATAAGAGCCCATTAGAGGCAGCTGAAAGGTGGACAGATAGTAAGGAACATAAAAAGACAGTTGAGAAAGCAGTCTGGCTTATGTGCTACAAAAGGCAGGTTCAGATTTCAAACCAGACCATTACAGCGCTAACAGCTCGTATCAGCCATTTAGAGGGAGAAATGGAGGAGAAGGTTTCTGGAGGGGAGGTGCTCATTAAGAATTTAAATGAGTTACACCAGGAAAGCCAGGAAGTCTCCAGTTACCTTAAAACAAGGATAGAGTATCTCGAGTGCCAGGTCACTGAAGCAAAATTGAACGAGAGTAGGTTAAAGGAAAGATGTAACCGCCAAGCTGCCCAGATAAGAACTCAAGAAGAGAGCTTAATGGGGGTTAGGTCGGCGTATAAGTTGGCCCTTGAGGATAAGTTTCAGGGAGCCGACCATAGCGCCTGCCAAAGGGAGATAGAGAGCCTCAAAAAGGCCGTGAACAATGCGAACGGCATGGTGTGCCTTATCAATCCGTCGGCGCACCAGCCGCTAGTAAATGAGAGATTTAGAAATTCCCCACCAAGTAAAGCAGAAGAAGTAGTAGCCACTGCGCCCTCCGCGCCACCCAGCTATTCAGAAACCTGGGTTAGGGAGGAAGCAACGGAAGAAACAAAAGAGCCCATTGAAAAGGAAGTAGAAAAGGGATCGTTGTATCCAGTAACGGGTATTAAAAGGGGCCCAAGCAGAAACGGTGGGGAAGAACCGGGGGATCTCCTCGGACAGCTGGTGTTGCCTCACAGTTCACATCAGCTGAGAGCTATGATAAACCACGTACGGAAGCTGACCGAGATAGACGACCCTTCCGTACATTTCAGGGAAGTTGAGCAAGCCGCAGCCATTAACGGCTGCGATGATGGGGAGACAGCAAAAATGCTGCTGTTCTCGTTAGACAGCTCGGTCCTTCAGTGTCTCTCAGGCGAGAGCAAGAGGGGTAACAAAAGTTATGAGGAATTGAAAAAGAGGTCCTAGAAGTAGTGGGGGCGAACGACGGAGGTCCGTTTGCTAGAGTGGGACAGACAGTGCAGATGGAGGGAGAACCCCCGAAGGTTTTTGCCGACAGGCTGTGGCCAGTATATGAGCGCAGCTGTCTAGGTGCGCCCGAGCGCGAAGATGTGGAAGGCGCCGCTTTAATTCATTGGCTTAGGTGCATAATAGCCAACAGTTTACCAGCCGTTAGAGAGCAGGCAAAAGCCTGGTTCGATCCCAATGACCTCAACCTTACGGAAGAGTCGGTCTTGAATCGACTCACGTTAGGTTATCGTAACATAAGGGGTATGACGACACGTCCCTTTAAGGGAAGAGTACATGAGGTACGACCCGCAGCCCCGGCTCAAAGAGAGTGGCATCAGGAGGGTAATCGCGCCCCACAGGCAAGTAATGCCTGTTACGGGTGTGGGAAGACAGGGCACTGGCGCAAGCACTGCAGGAACCCTTGGAAGGATTCCAAGGATAAAAATCCCGCGGTCCGAGCCCAGGCGCCTGTCCCGCCTAAGGAAGCAAAGGCACCCACCCCTCCCGACGACCTCGAAGCAGTGTTAGGAGCCATGCGCAAGATGGTTTTGAATGCGCGTGGACAGGTGGCGGTCGCAACCGGCCCCGTAGGTGCCGCAGGACCGTCTAATAGTGCCCCATGACTAGAACCAGCACAGCCCGTCTACCTGTGTCCGCTCAGCTATGATGCGTGGAGGCGACCTGTGGTGGAGATGGAGGTAGAGAAACAGAAGGGCAGTTATTTGTTGGACACGGGAGCTTCTTGCACCATAATCCATACGGATAACCCTTTTGACTCGCCGCTATCTACCAAGGTCCCATTCACGCTGGCAGGGTTCACAGGGAAAGAACAGGCTGGCACGTTTTCCCTCCCGCTATCCATTCGTTTAGGAACACTTCGCCTTAAGTGGAAGTGTATACTGATGGCATGGCAAAAGGGGGGTGGAAGAGGTATTCTCGGGTCCGATCTCCTAGCGGGACACGGGATCCTCGTGGACCTCAGAAATCACTGTCTCTGGGGGGCTAAAGGTGAAAAAGGCGAGGTAATGGTGATTCCGGGGGAGGAAGAAACAGGGGTCCTGTGTACCGTACAGCCATCCGGAGGCTACGACCTCAGGCTTATGGTCGCAGATGTCCCAACGGACATGCAAACGTACGTGTCAGATAATATGCACGCGTTTGCAACCCACAAGCACGATTGTGGGAGGGTGGTCGGGTTTGAGGTCAGCGTAGATGGGGACCCCATGACCCGACCCCAAAAGCAGTATAACTTCCCCAAAGAAGCAGAACCCGATATGGAGACAGCAATGTCTTCCTTGGTGCAGCAGGGCGTGTTGAGGCCGATAGCCACACACGTGAACTCCCCATTATGGCCGGTTAGGAAGCCGGATAATTCGTGGAGAGCCACGGTGGACTACAGAGTCCTTAACAGTAACATTCCCGCCTGCGCGCCCACAGTAGCAGCAGTTGCTGACCTAATAGGGAGCATCCCAGCGTCCGCGACCACGTTCACGGTGCTGGATATCTCGAACGGTTTTTGGTCCATCCCGCTGCGGCGAGAGGACCAGTACAAGTTTGCTTTTACGTTTAAAGGGCAACAGTACACGTGGAACTGTTTGCCACAGGGTTTCCACAATAGCCCCAGTATTTTTCACCAGTGTATGGCAGGAAGTTTAAAGGAGTTTAGTCAGCCCAATCAGATAGTACAGTATGTGGATGATTTGCTCCTATTTACGGACTCAAGGGAGGAGCACGGACCACTACTGGACGAGTTATTGGAGCTGTTAGCGAGAAAGGGTTTTAAAGTAAACCCAAAGAAAGCACGTATCGGTCAGCAGGAAGTAAAATTCCTGGGACTGACCCTACGCGCTGGGGAAAGAGCCATAGACAAAGCAAGGAGGGAGTCGGTGCAAGAATTACCGATTCCCAACAACGTAAGGGGTGTGAGGTCCTTCTTGGGACTGACCGGTTACTGCAGGGATTTTATCGAAGATTATGCGGCCACAGCGGCGCCGCTCCTCCGACTCCTCCATAAGGGGGTGGAGTGGCTTTGGGACGAGGGCTGCCAAGCAGCCTTCGAGAAGTTAAAAGGGGATCTGCAGACCGCGCCAGCCTTAGGGGCCATAGATGGGGGGAAGGAGTTTTTCCTGGAGGTAGCTGCCAGCGGAGACAGCTTAAGCGCCGTGCTGCTCCAAGAGCGTCACGGCAAGCTGAGGCCGGTTGTCTATTCATCCAGGGTATTAACGGATGTGGAGAGAAGTTTCTCCAATTGCGAAAGGCACCTTTTAGCCACGCATTGGGCTGTGAAAAGATCAGCGATCTTCACAGGGCTCTCTCCCATCACTCTCCTCACACATCACACACCAACTAAGATGCTTCTGGATGGGAGGATTAAAGACGGGACCGTAAGCAGCGCACGCATTGCGCGTTGGACCCTTCTTCTCTCCCAGTTGGATCTTAGAGTAAAAGGTCTTTGCGAGCCCAGGCTTGCGGCCAATTTGGTATACCCCGGTACAGCCCACCGGTGTTCGGTGGAAGGGGTGTGGGACGTCAACATAGGTTTACGGGCCGGGATACATCCCACTGGGCGCGAGATTTATGTTGATGGGTCTAGCACAGTGTCTGCCGGCGAGCGACTCACAGGGTGTGGAGTTTATGACCCTGCGGCAGACCTTGCCCGGGCGATCAAGCTCCCTAGCACCATGAGCGCGCAGCAAGCTGAGCTGTCTGCCGTGGTGTACGTGGTGACCCACCCAGACATTTTCCCAACCCCATACACGATTTGCTCGGACAGTATGTTCACCTGCAATTCGTGTACGGAATACCTGGCCATTTGGTCCCGCCGCGGATACACCTCCGCGGACGGGCGACCTTTAACGGTGAAGCCCTTGCTGGAAAAGATCTTAGCAGCCGCAGTAGGGGAGGAAGGGGAGATTTTCATCCATAAGGTGAAAGCTCACTCCTCCACAGAGCCCCGTGGGGAGGGCAACCGGCAGGCGGATGCGCTAGCCAGGGAGGGTGCCCGCGACGGCACTTTCTGGAACCCCTATAGGACCGGACCCATAGCAGCGGTCCGAGGCGAGGACGGGAATACCGGGAACACCAGGGTAGCATTGCCCCTAGACCTTAAGACCGTCCAAGCCCAGGATCCCGCCCTAAAAGCAGTCCTAAAAACGATTGCTGAGGGGAGGCAGGTAGAAGGTCCGTACAGTACGGCAACCCTCTCAGTTAAGGAAGGCATGCTGTTCCGCGGGGAGCAGTGGGTTGTGCCGCAGCAGCACAGGAGGGAATTCCTCCAGTTGGCTCACGAGGGACCAGGGGCAGGGCACCCCGGGCCCGAGGTTACCTGGCAACGGGTAGAGCAAGCGGGATGGTGGCCGGGGCTCAGGGAACAAGTCCGCGAGTTCTGTGCAAACTGTCTTGTGTGCGCTGCAAACAACCCAGACCCCCAGAAAAGGAAGGTGCCCATGGGACACGTAAGAAGGGTAGAGGGACCATGGCAGTCGATACAGATCGACTATATAGGACCCCTGCCCACCACCCAGGGAGGTTATAAGTACTGCCTCGTCCTGGTGGATGTGTTTTCCAAGTGGGTGGAAGCCTTCCCTTGTCGAACAGCTAAGGCACTGGGTACAGCAAAAATCTTGGTCCGGGAAGTGTTCTCGCGGTGGGGACTCCCCCGTTTCGTGGAGTCAGACCAAGGGAGTCATTTCACCGGCCAGGTGATGCAGAACACCCTCATGCTTTTGGGCATTGAAGGGAAGTGGCACGTAGCACACAATCCCCAGTCATCCGGGATTGTCGAACGTATGAACCGGACCCTGAAGGAGAAATTGAGGAAAGAGACTAGGAACTCGCCCCAAAAATGGGCGGAAGTTCTGCCTTTAGTCCTCATGGGGGTCCGGGCCAGTCAGTCAAAAAGTACGGGGTACTCCCCGCACGAGGTAATGACCGGCAGGCTCATGCGAACCCCCACCCATGTGCTAGCCCCGGTGCTCACTGAGGGTCAGCTTCAAGAGATCAGCAGGGACAAGTTCGCCCAAACTCTCTTGGAGCGCCTGAAGCAAGTTTATGAGCAGGCGGCTGGGAACATGGGAAGGCAGCATCAGGGCAATCGCTTGTTGCTGGAACCCCGCAAAACGCGGGAGTGGGAAGTAGGAGACCAGGTCATGGTCAGAAACTACGCCAGAGTAGGGAGTCTGGAACCACTGTATATGGGACCCTACAACATTGTAGACAAGGCGAGTCCCATGGTTTACGCCGTAAAAGTGCCTCGGCGCACTAAGTGGTTCCACATAAACCAATGCAAACTGTACCAGCCGGGTGCGCAGGGGAAAACTACAGGGGTAAATCCCGCCAATGGGAAAGCACAGCCCCAGGTAGGACCACAAGGCACACAGGCAGGCATAGCAGCTTGCATCAGGGGAAGGGACATCCCGGACGATCATGCAGCGTTTTTCTGGAGTTGGGGGTTAGATGACGAAGAACCCAGGGTACCCTGGTCAGATGAGGATAGTGCAGATGAGCATAGTGATGATGACGGGTGGTTCCTGAGGAACGGTCTGGGGGGAATGGGGCCGATAGGTAGAGATCCACACGGGGTGGACACACAAGCTGCAGGTCCCGAGGACAGGAGGGAGGAGCTAGAGGAGGCAGGGCCAGCCGCTATAGGAGCACAGAGAGTACCAATGTGGCTCCCAGAGATGTGGCCGCCCGCTTTGAACGTCCAGTCCTCAGGGGAGGCAGAGATCACGAGTGAAGGGCCGCCTGCTGGGCCGAGCAGGGCGGAGCCACGAACTGCCAGCCCCGAGGTTAGGGAGGCGGAGTCAGCGGAGGCGGAGCCGGCGACTGTGATGGAACCCCAGGTCGTCCCGTTGGGGGTCTCGGAACCCGGTCCGTCCGTCACGGAACCCCCGCCCATAGCAACTCCCCGTAGGTCAAGTAGAGAACCCCAGCCCAGGAGGATGTGGTCATGTCCCCAGACTGCCCCAAGGCGTAAAATTCAGGTTAAGATAACCCGGGTAGAGACAGGCCACATCGCAGCAGTAACAGGCTGCGGCAGATCAGAGGAAAGGGTCAGCGCAGCAACAGGCTGCGGCAGATCAGAGGGAAGGGTCAGTGCCCTCCCACCGTCGGGAAGAGCTCGCAGCAGCCTTCTCAGAATTTAAAGGGGCCGCCCTGAGAACGGGCGGCACTGTAAAGTAATTAGTTTTAAGTTTTAAGTTTATAGTTCAAGGTTAAGTTTTAAGTTTATAGTTCAAGGTTAAGTTTTAAGTTTTAACAAGGTTAAGTTTGTAGTGTTTTAACAGAAAACGATAAAATGATGGGAGTTTTAAGGCTAGGTTTAGAGGAAGTCTATTCAGCAAACGTTGAAGTTTACGTGAGGCGAGGTCAGGGGACCCGCTCACCCTTCACAACAGCCAGAGACTTTTTTTGCGAGGCTGGCTACCTCATTCTATCTGATCACAGGAACCAAGGAAGGATGGAACGAATTCTAGTATTGCTCGTGGCAATCGGATGTGGATTGGCCTATCGAGGCCACACCAAGGATGTCGTGGTGTTTGGATGTTCCGGGGACACGGCCCCCATCGCGGTGGATGGGACCGGAAGACGGAAGGCAGAGGGGACCAGCACCTATTTCCACAAGGGAAGGTGGCCAGGATGGCTGGGAACGAACTCAACGGAGTATTCCAGCACATCGGGGTTCGCCTACAAAGAGACTTCTTTAATGTGCCCCAAAGTACGGATCATCGCACCCAGGATCAGCGTCACCGTCGGCAAACGGATTTGTTTGACCTGTAGTGGGGATGTCCCATTGAGCCGATGGTGGTGGCTGCGAAAGCTGAGCAAAACTATGAGAAACTCTTCGGTCGAGTGGGAACGACTGGGTAATAATACCCATCGGACAATTACGGGGACAGACGGACAAGTGAAAGTCTGTTGGGACAAATGGTGGGAACCGGATGAGGGGATTTATGTATGTATGTGGGGGTCAAAGTACGTTTGCCCCAAAGGCATCTCCATATTTTTTATTAATCAGTGGCAGGATAACGGACAGGGGATGAGGTGGGATGCGAGCACCAGGGGGTGCGGAGCCCCATTCTCCCCGATCCCAGTAAATGCCACTGAACTCATTACGCGCCCACGCAAAGCCCCGCCCACAATTCCGGTGGTTCTAGCTGAGGAAGAAGGGTGCCCTAAAACTAGTAAGGGACCCGGGAACGGTTTGGTACTGGTCCCCACAGACCAGATACTATTTCAGGGGGTACATTACGCGGTGGCCTCGGTGATTTTAAATCTCACTGAGGTACGGTTACCAGAGTGGTGCCCCAAAAAGACGGAACAGTTGTATCAGGTCCTGTTGACCAAGATGTTCAGACAATTTTACGAGTTTGATTTTGCAGAAATTGATAAGACAAGTTTGTACACCGCACCGCAGGAAGTTTTGGATCAAGTAGGGAGGCAAAGAAGGGGTTTGGTGAACGATGCGTTCACTGCTTTTAACACAGGGACATCTGTGGTCAACGCTCTAGACAGTGTGGAGCTGCAGACCCAGATTAATGGTTTAAAAACACAGTTAAAAGACATTCTAACAGATGAGAATAAAGTGGTAGGGTCAGGTCTACACGAGGACCAAGCCATGACTCTCCATTTAAAGGAAATTATAGCAGAGCTGGAGAAACATGCGCGTACGGTAAATGCCCTGATCAGGGAAGATCGGAATGCATCCGATCAAGCTGCGCAGAACGAGGTGTGCGTGCTTTACGGGGCGTGGTTACTGGGCGAGGGCCGCAGTAATCTGGAGGATTTAAAACAAGGTTTGGTTCCGTCCTGGATAAGTAACAAACACCTGCGGGCGCTCCACCCTTTTCAGAACGCATTAAGTCCGTGCCAGCTCAGGCTAGCTTCAGAAGCTTACCCAGTCCCCGTGGACTGTGGACGTTCAAACCATACTATTATGGGAATAGTATTACGCATGCCGGTTTTGGGCAACACAGCAAAGCCCGCCCCGGTGTATCGGGTAGAGAACATTGGTGTCATTCAGGGGGGAGCCCACATTCGTTATGCAGCGGTTCCACCTTACGTCATCCGCTGGGAGCAAACGATGACAGGTACAGATCTCTCTGGTTGTCGTGGCAGGGGAGCACACATAATACTGTGCCCCCAGCACTTGAATGCCTTTTTAACACCACAGTGCGGGTTCAGAACGGCTGGCGCCAAGTCCATGAATTGCACCATGGAGGCAATGGCACAAGATCATGTGCCTCCGCAGGTAGCATACATCGGGGGGTGGAACATATTGTGTTACCACTGCAGCGCAACACTACCAGCATGGAAACCGTAGCCGGTGTCCGGTGAGTGACAGCAGTTTCTGTTTTAAACCCAGGGCTGAAGTTCAAGTAGCACAACAGCGAATTATCCCAATCCCTGAACCATCCACTGTTCATCTCACAGTAAAAGAGAATTTCACCGACTTGCAGCGATTTGTCGCGCATTTTGGATACCTCATTCCCCCTCTCCCTGAGCATTTAACCAAACTTCTGAAAGCCGTCGCGGTATCACAGAAGCATTTTTATACATTAGAGCAGAAAACTGTCGAAATAGGAACAGACATTTTGGACATAGTGGTTCCACCGTGGTGGAATCTGTTCACCAATATTGAAGTGCCTTCATGGATCAGAATAGCCTCCCACATTTTAGTCGTCTGTCAAGTGTTTATTGTAGTGTACCTATTGTTCATACATTGTAAAAGAGACAAGCGCCTCACCAAGCATGAAAACACGGGAGAGTGGCGAGAACGTTACGTGCGCGTGCACGATGAGAGCACCGTGTAATAGGAAAATGGCGTCACTCCCGCTCGCCGCGTGCGCCGCGGAAGTTTGTACTCGATCATGATTTTCAAAGATTGTAAATACGTTTGGGAACTCGACATGTTTAAGAGTTGGGATTTGTTTATTTTGGTGATGGTGTTGATTGTTTGGTTTTGGGTTTTGTTTTTCCTTTCCCTGAATAAAAGACAAATATACAGGTGATGCGTGAGGTATCGGCCTGGTTACGCCGGGAAGGAAAACAAGTGGTGTAAGTTTAAGGGCAAATGATGCCTACGGTGATATAAAATGTGATTTTCTTGGGAAATGAGGACGACACAGAGACCCTAGTTAAGTTAAAATTTATGGGATTAATTTACTGGATTCGGAGTGAAATCGAGATAAGATTGCTCACCACTGTGATTTTTGATACGATAAGCGGAGTTATTCGCATCAACAGGAGGGACTGTAGAATTCGCAATATATCGCGATTTGATTAATAAGGAGAAAACACAAAGTTTCGTTCAAACAGCTTTTATTTCAGCAGAATGCTGGCAGGTTTAAATTGGACACAAGCAGCCTGTAAAATGGCCGCCGCACCTCGTGACAGAACATTCTAGACTTTTCAACAGGCAGACAAGATGGCGTTCCATTAAACATTTTTGCAAGATCGATAACGATTCAGCACAGTGAAGATAATACACGAGACATTATGGGTTTGCAGTATAAACATAGATACTGAAATCGGTCTCCCAGGTACAAAGGAAAGCCATTGTACCGAGTACTCAAGGGCCCATCCAAAGGACATTAATATGTAAACTCCCAACGACTCTACGATGAGAGAGCCGTTTAGCAGGTAGTTATACAGGACACTTGGAAGCCCCAAACCCCTCCAGGGAGAACACCGACCGATTTAACAATGGGAGAAATATTAACAGGTACTCAAACATTCATGAGTAGCCCCGAAACCCATTAAGGACGGAGATCACCCATACAAGACATTTGGGCGCCAAACCCTAAACAAAAGAATGGACATTATAGTTGGGCGGGAAACGGAAGATTTTTGCACTATAATTGCAGGCCCCAAACCGTCCATTCTCTCTCTTGCCTCTTGCTCTTGCTCCTGCATTCGCTCGCTTGCTCCTGTGTTTTATCCGGTCGATTCGTAACCTCGTGGCTGCTCCTGTGTGCTCGTAGTTGGGCTTCTGCGTGCCTGTTGCCTCTTCTGAAAAGACTGTTGAACTTTCTGATCCGTTCGGATCTACCTCGTGTGTAAGGGATTCTCTCCTGACCCTGCGTGTCTCGTGGCCTGTGAGATTCACGCGGCTCTGTGCAGCCTGTATGTCAGTGCGGGTCTAGGCCTGGTCTCCAGCCAGTCTGGGAACACTAGACACCCCTGTGAGTGGTTCGAATCACTCTCCCTTACGGTTCTAGACACTGGACTTAGATGCGAGAGCAGTAATGGAGATAAAACTCATGTAGACTTGGTTTGAACGGTACGAAATGGAAAATCTTTATTGCATGATACTTAAAATTATGAAATACATGTCATATGCACAGATTAATGACAGTACAATCTTACAAACAGTTATAATCACTCTTAGGGAAACGAGGAACGACCAGCACAACGTAAATAGGGCACACATTACAAATATCCTTAATCTTTAAACCCTCCCCTATCAATGTCTATCCTAAACTAGCTTCGTAGGATCCCGAGACTCATGCTCACCACTCGTAATAACTCGGAGAAATCCCGAATAGCTGATCGGATGTTTTCCACCGCAGCACCCACGTGTTGGTCAGGAGATCTCCTGGTCCCACTTGTTTACTGCTTCTGCTGCTCGGTCAGTCGGCTGGACCGTCCGCTGTAGTGAAGACCTCTGTTGGTTGGATACAAGGTATGGTGGAGCACCGTTGTCAATATCGCTGATACGATGTGTTTGCACAGTCCAGTTATCGTCGATGCAATATGTCTTGTTAAAGAAGAAAACTTCCTGTCGAGAAGACTTGGCTGATCGACCTACAGGCGCGGTCGGGATCTACTGACCGTGGCGATGGATAAGGTCTTCTTCTCTTCTCCTCTCATCTCATCTCATCTCATCTCATCCCGGGCCTTCGGTTCCGCTGCCAGCTACCAACATAGGTCTTTGCAACAGTCTTTTACACAGGAGCAGCCACGATGATAACAGCAACAAGCGGCAAGAGTCAAGAACACGAGGCAAGAGCAAGAGCAAGAGGCCAGAGAGAGAATGGACGGTTTGGGGCCTGCAATTATAGTGCACAGTTCTTCCGTTTCCCGCCCAACTACAATGTCCATTCTTTTGTTTAAGGTTTGGCGCCCAAAATGTCCTGTATGGGTGATCTCTGTCCTTAATGGGTTTCGGGGCTACTCCTGAATGTTTGAGTACCTGTTAATATTTCTCCCATTGTTAAATCGGTCGGTGTTCCCCCTGGAGGGGTTTGGGGCTTCCAAGTGTCCTGTATAACTACCTGCTAACGGCTCTCTCATCGTAGAGCCGTTGGGAGTTTACATATTAATGTCCTTTGGATGGGCCCTTAATGGCTTTCCTTTGTACCTGGGAGACCGATTCCAGTATCGATGTTTATACTGTAAACCCATAATGTCCTGTGTATTGTCTTCACTGTGCTGAATCGTTATCGATCTTGCAAGAATGTTTATTGGAACGCCATCTTGTCTGCCTGCTGAAAAGTCTAGAATGTTCTGTCACGCGGTGCGGCGGCCATTTTACAGGCTGCTTGTGTCCAATTTAAACCTGACAGCATTCCGCTGAAATAAAAAGCTGTTTTGAACGAAACTTTGTGTTTTCTCCTCATTAAAATGAAATCGCGATAATTGCGAATTCTACAGTCCCTCCTGTTGATGCGAATAACTCCGCTTATCGTATCAAAAAAAAAAAATCTCAGTGGTGAGCAATCTTATCTCGATTTCACTCCGAATCCAGTAAATTAATCCCATAAATTTTAACTTAACTAGGGTCTCTGTGTCGTCCTTATTTCCCAAGAAAATCACATTTTATATCACCATAGGCATCATTTGCCCTTAAACTTACACCACTTGTTTTCCTTCCCGGCGTAACCAGGCCGATACCTCACGCATCACCTGTATATTTGTCTTTTATTCAAGGGAAGGAAAAACAAAACCCAAAAACCAAACAATCAACACCATCACCAAAATAAACAAATCCCGACTCTTAAACATGTCGAGTTTCCAACGTATTTACAATGAGTACAAACTTCCGCGGCGCACGTGGCGAGCGGGAGTGACGCCATTTTCCCATTACACTGCGCTCTCATCGTGCACGCGCACGTAACGTTCGCGCCACTCTCCCGTGTTCTCATGCTTGGTGAGGCGCTTGTCTCTTTTACAATGTATGAACAATAGGTACACTACAATAAACACCTGACAGACGACTAAAATGTGGGAGGCTATTCTGACCCATGAAGGCACTTCAATATTCGTGAACAGATTCCACCACGGTGGAACCACTATGTCCAAAATGTCTGTACCTATCTCGACGGTTTTCTGTTCTAATGTATATCAATTTCTGCAAAATCAAACTCGTAAAATTGCCTGAACATCTTGGTCAACAGGACCTGGTACAACTGTTCCGTCTTTTTGGGGCACCACTCTGGTAACCGTACCTCAGTGAGATTTAAAATCACCGAGGCCACCGCGTAATGTACCCCCTGAAATAGTATCTGGTCTGTGGGGACCAGTACCAAACCGTTCCCGGGTCCCTTACTAGTTTTAGGGCACCCTTCTTCCTCAGTTAGGACTACTGGAATCGTGGGCGGGGCTTTGCGTGGGCGCGTAATGAGCTCAGTGGCATTTACTGGGATCGGAGAGTATGGGGCTCCGCACCCCCTGGTGCTCGCATCCCACCTCATCCCCTGTCCGTTATCCTGCCACTGGTTAATAAAGAATATGGAGATGCCTTTGGGGCAAACGTACTTTGACCCCCACATACAAACATAAATCCCCTCATCCGGTTCCCACCATTTGTCCCAACAGACTTTCACTTGTCCATCTGTCCCCGTAATTGTCCGATGGGTAATTATTACCCAGTCGCTCCCACTCAACCGAAGAGTTCCTCATAGTTTTGCTCAGCTTTCGCAGCCACCACCATCGGCTCAATGGGACATTCCCACTGCAGGTCAAACAAATCCGTTTGCCGACGGTGACGCTGATCCTGGGTGCGATGATCCGTACTTTGGGGCACATTAAAGAAGTCTCTTTATAGGCGAACCCCGATGTGCTGGAATACTCCGTTGAGTTCGTTCCCAGCCATCCTGGCCACCTTCCCTTGTGGAAATAGGTGCTGGTCCCTTCTGCCTTCCGTCTCCCGGTCCCATCCACCGCGATGGGGGCCGTGTCCCCGGAACATCCAAACACCACGACATCCTTGGTGAGGCCCCGATAGGCCAATCCACATCCGATTGCCGCGAGCAATACTATAAGTCGTTCCATCCTTCCTTGGTTCCTGTGATCAGATAGAATGAGGTAGCCAGCCTCGCAAAAAGTCTCTGGCTTTTGTGAAGGGTGAGCGGGTCCCCTGACCTCGCCTCACGTAAACTTCAACGTTTGCTAAATAGACTTCCTCTAAACCTAGCCTTAAAACTCCCATCATTTTATCGTTATCTGTTAAAAACACTACAAACTTAACCTTATTAAAACTACTTAAAACTTTAAACTAAAACTTAAAACCTTAAACTATAAACTTTACAATGCCGCCCGTTCTCAGGGTGGCCCCTTTAAATCCTGAGAAGGCTGCTGCGAGCTCTTCCCGACGGTGGGAGGGCACTGACCCTTCCCTCTGATCTGCCGCAGCCTGTTGCTGCGCTGACCCTTTCCTCTGATCTGCCGCAGCCTGTTACTGCTTCGATGTGGCCTGTCTCTACCCGGGTTATCTTAACCTGAAACTTACGCCCTGGGGCAGCCTGTGGACCTGACCACATCTTCCTGGGCTGGGGTACTCTGCTTGACCTACGGGGAATTGCTATGGGCGGGGGCTCCGTGACGGACGGACCGGGTCCCGAGACCTTCAACGGGATGACCTGGGGTTCCATCACAGGCGCCAGCCCCGCCTCCGCTGACTCCGCCTCCCTAACCTCGGGGCTGGCAGTTCGTGGCTCCGCCCTGCTCGGCCCAGCAGGCGGCCCTTCACTCGCGAACTCTGCCTCCCCTGAGGACTGGACGTTCAAAGCGGGCGGCCACACCTCTGGGAACCACATAGCGGCTGGCCCGGCCTCCTCTAGCTCCTTCCTCCTGCTGTCGGGACCTGCAGCTTGTGTGTCCACCCCGTATGGATCTCTACCTAGCGGCCCCAATCCTCCCAGACCGTTCCTCAGAAACCACCCGTCATCATCACTATGCTCATCTGCACTATCCTCATCTGACCAGGGTACCCTGGGGTCCTCGTCATCTAACCCCCAACTCCAGAAAAACGCTGCATGATCGTCCGGGATGTCCCTTCCCCTGATGCAAGCTGCTACGCCTGCCTGTGTGCCTTGTGGTCCTACCTGGGGCTGTGTTTTCCCATTGGCGGGATTTACCCCTGTAGTTTTCCCTTGCGCACCCGGCTGGTACAGTTTACATTGGTTTATGTGGAACCACTTAGTGCGCCGAGGTACTTTTACGGCGTAAACCATGGGACTTGCCTTGTCTACAATGTTGTAGGGTCCCATATACAGTGGTTCCAGACTCCCTACTCTGGCGTAGTTTCTGACCATGACCTGGTCTCCTACTTCCCACTCCCGCGTTTTGCGGGGTTCCAGCAACAAGCGATTGCCCTGGTGCTGCCTTCCCATGTTCCCAGCCGCCTGCTCATAAACTTGCTTCAGGCGCTCCAAGAGAGTTTGGGCGAACTTGTCCCTGCTGATCTCTTGAAGCTGACCCTCAGTGAGCACCGGGGCTAGCACATGGGTGGGGGTTCGCATGAGCCTGCCGGTCATTACCTCGTGCGGGGAGTACCCCGTACTTTTTGACTGACTGGCCCGGACCCCCATGAGGACTAAAGGCAGAACTTCCGCCCATTTTTGGGGCGAGTTCCTAGTCTCTTTCCTCAATTTCTCCTTCAGGGTCCGGTTCATACGTTCAACAATCCCGGATGACTGGGGATTGTGTGCTACGTGCCACTTCCCTTCAATGCCCAAAAGCATGAGGGTGTTCTGCATCACCTGGCCGGTGAAATGACTCCCTTGGTCTGACTCCACGAAACGGGGGAGTCCCCACCGCGAGAACACTTCCCGGACCAAGATTTTTGCTGTACCCAGTGCCGTAGCTGTTCGACAAGGGAAGGCTTCCACCCACTTGGAAAACACATCCACCAGGACGAGGCAGTACTTATAACCTCCCTGGGTGGTGGGCAGGGGTCCTATATAGTCGATCTGTATCGACTGCCATGGTCCCTCTACCCTTCTTACGTGTCCCATGGGCACCTTCCTTTTCTGGGGGTCTGGGTTGTTTGCAGCGCACACAAGACAGTTTGCACAGAACTCGCGGACTTGTTCCCTGAGCCCTGGCCACCATCCCGCTTGCTCTACCCGTTGCCAGGTAACCTCGGGCCCGGGGTGCCCTGCCCCTGGTCCCTCGTGAGCCAACTGGAGGAATTCCCTCCTGTGCTGCTGCGGCACAACCCACTGCTCCTCGCGGAACAGCATGCCTTCCTTAACTGAGAGGGTTGCCGTACTGTACGGACCTTCTACCTGCCTCCCCTCAGCAATCGTTTTTAGGACTGCTTTTAGGGCGGGATCCTGGGCTTGGACGGTCTTAAGGTCTAGGGGCAATGCTACCCTGGTGTTCCCGGTATTCCCGTCCCCACCTCGGACCGCTGCTATGGGTCCGGTTCTATAGGGGTTCCAGAAAGTACCGTCGCGGGCACCCTCCCTGGCTAGCGCATCCGCCTGCCGGTTGCCCTCCCCACGGGGCTCTGTGGAGGAGTGAGCTTTCACCTTATGGATGAAAATCTCCCCTTCCTCCCCTACTGCTGCTGCTAAGATCTTCTCCAGCAAGGGCTTTACCGTTAAAGGTCGCCCGTCCGCGGAGGTGTATCCACGGCGGGACCAAATGGCCAGGTATTCCGTACACGAATTGCAGGTGAACATACTGTCCGAGCAAATCGTGTATGGGGTTGGGAAAATGTCTGGGTGGGTTACCACGTACACCACGGCAGACAGCTCAGCCTGCTGCGCGCTCATGGTGCTAGGGAGCTTGATCGCCAGGGCAAGGTCTGCCGCAGGGTCATAAACTCCACACCCTGTGAGTCGCTCGCCAGCAGATACTGTGCTAGACCCATCAACATAAATCTCGCGCCCAGTGGGATGTATCCCGGCCCGTAAACCTATGTTGACGTCCCACACCCCCTCCACCGAACACCGGTGGGCTGTACCGGGGTATACCAAATTGGCCGCAAGCCTGGGCTCGCAAAGACCTTTTACTCTGATGTCCAACTGGGAGAGAAGAAGGGTCCAACGCGCAATGCGTGCGCTGCTTACGGTCCCGTCTTTAATCCTCCCATCCAGAAGCATCTTAGTTGGTGTGTGATGTGTGAGGAGAGTGATGGGAGAGAGCCCTGTGAAGATCGCTGATCTTTTCACAGCCCAATGCGTGGCTAAAAGGTGCCTTTCGCAATTGGAAAAACTTCTCTCCACATCCGTTAATACCCTGGATGAATAGACAACCGGCCTCAGCTTGCCGTGACGCTCTTGGAGCAGCACGGCGCTTAAGCTGTCTCCGCTGGCAGCTACCTCCAGGAAAAACTCCTTCCCCCCATCTATGGCCCCTAAGGCTGGCGCGGTCTGCAGATCCCTTTTTAACTTCTCGAAGGCTGCTTGGCAGCCCTCGTCCCAAAGCCACTCTACTCCCTTATGGAGGAGTCGGAGGAGCGGCGCCGCTGTGGCCGCATAATCCTCGATAAAATCCCTGCAGTAACCGGTCAGTCCCAAGAAGGACCTCACACCCCTTACGTTGTTGGGAATCGGTAATTCTTGCACCGACTCCCTCCTTGCTTTGTCTATGGCTCTTTCCCCAGCGCGTAGGGTCAGTCCCAGGAATTTTACTTCCTGCTGACCGATACGTGCTTTCTTTGGGTTTACTTTAAAACCCTTTCTCGCTAACAGCTCCAATAACTCGTCCAGTAGTGGTCCGTGCTCCTCCCTTGAGTCCGTAAATAGGAGCAAATCATCCACATACTGTACTATCTGATTGGGCTGACTAAACTCCTTTAAACTTCCTGCCATACACTGGTGAAAAATACTGGGGCTATTGTGGAAACCCTGTGGCAAGCAGTTCCACGTGTACTGTTGCCCTTTAAACGTAAAGGCAAACTTGTACTGGTCCTCTCGCCGCAGCGGGATGGACCAAAAACCGTTCGAGATATCCAGCACCGTGAACGTGGTCGCGGACGCTGGGATGCTCCCTATTAGGTCAGCAACTGCTGCTACTGTGGGCGCGCAGGCGGGGATGTTACTGTTAAGGACTCTGTAGTCCACCGTGGCTCTCCACGAATTATCCGGCTTCCTAACCGGCCATAATGGGGAGTTCACGTGTGTGGCTATCGGCCTCAACACGCCCTGCTGCACCAAGGAAGACATTGCTGCCTCCATATCGGGTTCTGCTTCTTTGGGGAAGTTATACTGCTTTTGGGGTCGGGTCATGGGGTCCCCATCTACGCTGACCTCAAACCCGACCACCCTCCCACAATCGTGCTTGTGGGTTGCAAACGCGTGCATACTATCTGTCACGTACGTTTGCATGTCCGTTGGGACATCTGCGACCATAAGCCTGAGGTCGTAGCCTCCGGATGGCTGTACGGTACACAGGACCCCTGTTTCTTCCTCCCCTTGAATTACCATTACCTCGCCCTTTTCACCTTTAGCCCCCCAGAGACAGTGATTTCTGAGGTCCACGAGGATCCCGTGTCCCGCTAGCAGATCGGACCCGAGAATACCTCTTCCACCCCCCTTTTGCCATGCCATCAGTATACACTTCCACTTAAGGCGAAGTGTCCCTAAACGAATGGATAGCGGGAGGGAAAACGTGCCAGCCTGTTCTTTCCCTGTGAACCCTGCTAGCGTGAATGGGACCTTGGTAGATAGCGGCGAGTCAAAAGGGTCATCTGTATGGATTATGGTGCAAGAAGCTCCCGTGTCCAACAAATAACTGCCCTTTTGTTTCTCTACCTCCATCTCCACCACAGGTCGCCTCCACGCATCATAGCTGAGCGGACACAGGTAGACGGGCTGTGCTGGTTCTAGTCATGGGGCACTATTAGACGGTCCTGCGGCACCTACGGGGCCGGTTGCGACCGCCACCTGTCCACGCGCATTCAAAACCATCTTGCGCATGACTCCTAACACTGCTTCGAGGTCTTCGGGAGAGGTGGGTGCCTTTGCTTCCTTAGCCGGGACAGGCGCCTGGGTTCGGACCGCGGGATTTTTATCCTTGGAATCCTTCCAAGGGTTCCTGCAGTGCTTGCGCCAGTGCCCTGTCTTCCCACACCCGTAACAGGCATTACTTGCCTGTGGGGCGCGATTACCCTCCTGATGCCACTCTCTTTGAGCCGGGGCTGCGGGTCGTACCTCATGTACTCTTCCCTTAAAGGGACGTGTCGTCATACCCCTTATGTTACGGTAACCTAACGTGAGTCGATTCAAGACCGACTCTTCCGTAAGGTTGAGGTCATTGGGATCGAACCAGGCTTTTGCCTGCTCTCTAACGGCTGGTAA
This sequence comes from Squalus acanthias, assembly GCA_030390025.1. Taxonomy (NCBI): domain Eukaryota; kingdom Metazoa; phylum Chordata; class Chondrichthyes; order Squaliformes; family Squalidae; genus Squalus; species Squalus acanthias. Next base: position 100,689,871 of record CM059426.1, on the reverse strand, counting down.
ACTGTTGGCTATTATGCACCTAAGCCAATGAATTAAAGCGGCGCCTTCCACATCTTCGCGCTCGGGCGCACCTAGACAGCTGCGCTCATATACTGGCCACAGCCTGTCGGCAAAAACCTTCGGGGGTTCTCCCTCCATCTGCACTGTCTGTCCCACTCTAGCAAACGGACCTCCGTCGTTCGCTCCCACTACTTCTAGGACCTCATTTTTCAATTCCTCATAACTTTTATTACCCCTCTTGCTATCGCCTGAGAGACACTGAAGGACCGAGCTATCTAATGAGAACAGCAGCATTTTTGCTGTCTCCCCATCATCGCAGCCGTTGATGGCTGCGGCTTGCTCAACTTCCCTGAAATGTACGGAAGGGTCGTCTATCTCGGTCAGCTTCCTTACGTGGTTTATCATGGCCCTCAGCTGATGTGAACTGTGAGGCAACACCAGCTGTCCGAGGAGATCCCCCGGTTCTTCCCCACCGTTTCTGCTTGGGCCCCTTTTAATCCCCGTTACTGGATACAACGATCCCTTTTCTACCTCCTTTTCAACGGGCTCTTTTGCTTCTTCCGTTGCTTCCTCCCTAACCCAGGTTTCTGAATAGCTGGGTGGCGCGGAGGGCGCACTGGCTACTACTTCTTCTGCTTTACTTGGTGGGGAATTTCTAAATCTCTCATTTACTAGCGGCTGGCGTGCCGACGGATTAATAAGGCACACCATGCCGTTCGCATTATTCACGGCCTTTTTGAGGCTCTCTATCTCTTTTTCGCAGGCGCTATGGTCGGCTCCCTGAAACTTATCCTCAAGGGCCAACTTATACGCCGACCTAACCCCCATTAAGCTCTCTTCTTGAGTTCTTATCTGGGCAGCTTGACGGTTACATCTTTCCTTCATCCTACTCTCGTTTAATTTTGCTTCAGTGATCTGGCACTCGAGATACTCTACCCTTGTTTTAAGATAACTTGAGACTTCCTGGCTTTCCTGGCGTAACTCATTTAAACTCTTAATGAGCGCCTCCCCTCCAGAAACCTTCTCCTCCATTTCCTCCTCTAGATGCTTGATTCGAGCGGTTAGCGCTGTATTGGTCTGGTTTGAAATCTGAACCTGCCTTTTGTAGCACATAAGCGAGACTGCTTTCTCAACTGCTTTTTTATGCTCCTTACTATCCGTCCACCTTTCAGCTGCCTCTAGTGGGCTCTTATCCGCTAACAATTCGCTTATCCACTTTTTCGTTAGATTAACCTTTCCAAATACGTAATCCGCTATCTTTTCCTGCATCACATTTCGTACAGTCATTCCAAAATCTAACACACTACCCTCTCGCTGCCAGTGTCCTGCCGCGGTCGCCATTTTCTGTAAGGGATTCTCTCCTGACCCTGCGTGTCTCGTGGCCTGTGAGATTCACGCGGCTCTGTGCAGCCTGTATGTCAGTGCGGGTCTAGGCCTGGTCTCCAGCCAGTCTGGGAACACTAGACACCCCTGTGAGTGGTTCGAATCACTCTCCCTTACGGTTCTAGACACTGGACTTAGATGCGAGAGCAGTAATGGAGATAAAACTCATGTAGACTTGGTTTGAACGGTACGAAATGGAAAATCTTTATTGCATGATACTTAAAATTATGAAATACATGTCATATGCACAGATTAATGACAGTACAATCTTACAAACAGTTATAATCACTCTTAGGGAAACGAGGAACGACCAGCACAACGTAAATAGGGCACACATTACAAATATCCTTAATCTTTAAACCCTCCCCTATCAATGTCTATCCTAAACTAGCTTCGTAGGATCCCGAGACTCATGCTCACCACTCGTAATAACTCGGAGAAATCCCGAATAGCTGATCGGATGTTTTCCACCGCAGCACCCACGTGTTGGTCAGGAGATCTCCTGGTCCCACTTGTTTACTGCTTCTGCTGCTCGGTCAGTCGGCTGGACCGTCCGCTGTAGTGAAGACCTCTGTTGGTTGGATACAAGGTATGGTGGAGCACCGTTGTCAATATCGCTGATACGATGTGTTTGCACAGTCCAGTTATCGTCGATGCAATATGTCTTGTTAAAGAAGAAAACTTCCTGTCGAGAAGACTTGGCTGATCGACCTACAGGCGCGGTCGGGATCTACTGACCGTGGCGATGGATAAGGTCTTCTTCTCTTCTCCTCTCATCTCATCTCATCTCATCTCATCCCGGGCCTTCGGTTCCGCTGCCAGCTACCAACATAGGTCTTTGCAACAGTCTTTTACACAGGAGCAGCCACGATGATAACAGCAACAAGCGGCAAGAGTCAAGAACACGAGGCAAGAGCAAGAGCAAGAGGCCAGAGGCCAGAGACCAGAGAGAGAATGGACGGTTTGGGGCCTGCAATTATAGTGCACAGTTCTTCCGTTTCCCGCCCAACTACAATGTCCATTCTTTTGTTTAAGGTTTGGCGCCCAAAATGTCCTGTATGGGTGATCTCTGTCCTTAATGGGTTTCGGGGCTACTCCTGAATGTTTGAGTACCTGTTAATATTTCTCCCATTGTTAAATCGGTCGGTGTTCCCCCTGGAGGGGTTTGGGGCTTCCAAGTGTCCTGTATAACTACCTGCTAACGGCTCTCTCATCGTAGAGCCGTTGGGAGTTTACATATTAATGTCCTTTGGATGGGCCCTTAATGGCTTTCCTTTGTACCTGGGAGACCGATTCCAGTATCGATGTTTATACTGTAAACCCATAATGTCCTGTGTATTGTCTTCACTGTGCTGAATCGTTATCGATCTTGCAAGAATGTTTATTGGAACGCCATCTTGTCTGCCTGCTGAAAAGTCTAGAATGTTCTGTCACGCGGTGCGGCGGCCATTTTACAGGCTGCTTGTGTCCAATTTAAATCTGACAGCATTCCGCTGAAATAAAAAGCTGTTTTGAACGAAACTTTGTGTTTTCTCCTCATTAAAATGAAATCGCGATAATTGCGAATTCTACAGTGTCGCGTAACGAAGACCTATGTTGGTAACTGGCAGCGGAACCAAAGGCCCGAGATGAGATGAGATGAGATGAGAGGAGAAGAGAAGAAGACCATATCCATCGCCACGGTCAGTAAATCCCGACCGCGCCTGTAGGTCGATCAGCCGAGTTTTCTCGCCAGGAAGTTTTCCTCTTTAAACTTCTAAGGAGGTTGGAACGTGGAAAACACATCGTATCAATGATATTGACAACGGTGCTCCAAGACTAAACTGTGAAGCCCACCAACAGAGGTCTTCACCACAGCAGACGGTCCAGCCTACTAGCCGGAGCAGCAGAAGCAAGTAAACAAGTGGGACCAGGAGATCTCCTGACCGACACGTGGGTGCTGCGGTGAAAAACATCCGATCAGCTATTCGGAATTTCTCCGAGTTATCACGAGTGGTGAGCATGAGTCTCGAGATCCTACGAAGCTAGTTTAGGATAGATATTGATAGGGGAGGGTTTAAAGATTAAGGATATTTGTAATGTGTGCCCTATTTACGTTGTGCCGTTCGTTCCTCGTTTCCCTAAGTTTGACTATATAACCGTTTGTAAGATTGTACTGTCATTAATCTGTGCGTATGACATGTATTTCATAATTTTAAGTATCATGCAATAAAGATTTTCCATTTCGTACCATTCAAACCAAGTCTACATGAGTTTTATCTCCATTACTGCTCTCGCATCTAAGTCCAGTGTCTAGAACCGTAAGGGAGAGTGATTCGAACCACTCACAGGTGTGTCTAGTGTTCCCAGACTGGCTGGAGACCAGAACAGGCAACCAGGCCTAGACCCGCACTGACATACAGGCTGCACAGAGCCGCGTGAATCTCACAGGCTACGAGACACGCAGGGTCAGGGAATCCCTTACAACTGCAATACAGCATATTTCTTGAGACAATGTATCATGCGACTGGAGCAAGGTGAAAATATTATATAACATAATGGTATTGGGTATATTAGACTAGTGGTTATGGTACTGAACAAGCAACCTAGAGGTCATGAGTTTAAATCCCACTGTGGAAAGTGGTGAAATTGAGTGCAATAAATCTAATAATTTGTGGGTTGACACCAGAAAAATGTTCATTGTTCCTGCTTTATTGTCATAAAACCCAACTGGTTCATTGATGTTGTTCGAGAAGGGACCTGCCACTTAGTTGGTCTACATGCAACGCCAGATCCACACTATGCAGTTGATTCTTAATGCCCTCAGAACAACCAGGGATGGGCAATAAATACTGCTTTGCCAGTGTTACCTGCATCCCAAAAGATACAGGGCCTCTGACATATATATTTATAAAACTAGCTGAAAAGCAAATAGTTTAGTTGGATCTTTGCTCCCTAAACCTCTTAATCGCAGTGATTTACATTATAAAATACATTGACCCTGAAAATCCACATCTGTACCTGTGTACTCACGCCATAAATTCAGCAGGAGTCCACAGGAACAGCTGAAAATTGGCCAGGACACAGGCTTGCACAGAAGTAGTCTATATGATCTGTTGGAAGCGGAGCTTCCACATAGTTCAGGGCCTTTAGAGACTGATTTACCCGTGAAATATTTGCCAGTGCATTGATTCCATACTTACCACATCATCACCCAATGTGCTGACATTTTTTACCCTAGAATGTAGCCTGTCCAGTAACTGAGTGTGTGCAACTACTTTTATGAATATTCTGGGGATCAGGGGAAACTTATGCAGGTCTTCCCAAAGGACGTTAACAATTTGGATAGATACTACCTTAGAGCAGTTGCTTGGGGTGCGTGGAAGAAGCCAGCCAGAGATGCAAACCCGGGAGCCTGCTCATTCTGACTGGCATTATCAGAAGCAAAGTTGACATAATTGTCAGCCCTGGCAAACAATCCATCAGTGACCTGTCTTTTACATTTGCAACTGGGAGATCCTGGATACGTCTCTGATCGCGCCCTGGAAGAATCCGGAGGCAAAACAGTAGATGGCGGTGGTCACTTTCACATCCACTGGTAATGCGTGGCCACCTGGCCCAGCAGGGAGCAGGTCTTCATCTAGGAGGCTGCAGATGTCTGCCACCATCTGATGTGACAATCTCAGCCTCTGGAAGCACTGCTTTTCTGAGAGGTCAAGGAGGCTGAGCCTCTGCCTATAAACCCTGTTACATGGGTATGGTCTCCTGTGAGCTCGACCCCTCTGCTGCTCCCCTTTCTGCTGACCACCTGCAGGTCACTCCAGACTCTTGCTGCTGCTGATGGTCATCTTGCTTCTCGTCCGAGGTCCAATCTAAGGCAGCCATGACACCACCCATCCTGATCTGAGTCTCAATATTTCCATCCTGTACAAATTAGCCTCCCATCACAAGTACTCTCAAGAAACTCTTCCCCATTGGTAGGTAGGAAAGCAGCTGTGAACGCTGACTATTTACTGCTGTGTTTGCCTGACTTTTAATGAGCCTCATTAATTGCCTTTCTCTTCTCACCTTGGTGAGTTTCAGGAAGCCCGGGAAACCTGTGGATGCACCGTTAAATTTAAATGTAGGTTAAAATATCACTGGAATTGATCGATTAACATATTTAAATCGCTAACCCGCATCTCTGGAGGGGTTACGCACATGCAGCCGGCTTCGGACACAAACCCATTTTTGGCCACTTTAACCCCCGCCTGCACCTAAACCCCACGCGCTACTTCATGTTAAAAATCTCCCCAATGTTTCAGGTCGATGATCTTTCATCAAACATTCCGGTGAAAAGTCATCAACCTAAAGCATTAACACTGCTTCTCTCTCCACAGATGCTGCCTGACCTGCTGAGTGCTTTCCAGCATTTTCTGTTTTTATCTCAGATTTCCAGCATTAACATTATTTTGCTTATGCACTATAAATTGATTGAAATGACTTGACTCTGTCCTGATTAAATAGTGATTGCACGAAAATAATACTTCTGCAGTCAGTTATCAGGAACACTGCAGGAAATAATGACACTGATGGCTCTGCAAATAACATAAATTAGCATATTAAATCCCTTTTGTTCGCTAAGAACAAACTACAGACACGCGGGGGATTAAATTGGATAACACATGATAGCGGGCGTGGGGATGTAGTTATTTGGTGCCCATTCATAGTGCTGAAAGCAACGTGTTAAATCCATGCTGCCTGCTGATTTTAATGAATGCTGCCTGCAGCCATTGATAACCTGCTCTACTCAGTGGCTGCACGCTTGAGGAGGGGCCCCAATATGGGGAGTACACAATGCTATTTAAAGGCAGCTAGCACCTCTTAAAGGGGAGGTGCATTGTGGCTGCAGTTGGAACTGAAGACAGTCATTACTTATATCTTGAAGAATGGCAGAAGGTGGCAGAGAGCGTGCACCAAGATTCTCTGATGCTGCTCTGGAGGCCTTGGTGCAGGAATTGGAAAGGAAGAAGGACATTCCATATCCGCCGAGGGGCAAGAAGCCTTCATGGCATTTGATGAGGATGCAGTGGGAGGAGGTCGCAGAGGAGGTGAATGCCAGGAGTATGGTTCCGCGTACCTGGATGCATTGGCGCAAGAAGTTCAATGATCTGGCAAGAGTTGTCAAGGCAAGATCAATCTTCAACTGACATCTCATCACAGCTCTACCACTAGCCTCATCAACTGCAGAATTCATACCAACCCCATCTCCGCCTACCTACAATCTCTATCAATCAGTACTGAACACTTCAATTCATATGCTTAACCTCACCCTCACACACACAGCACTATTACAAACTTCACACCCACAACTCACAGCTCACACACACACTGGCAGCTACATCACTCAGAAATGTCGCAGGACACCCTCTAGCACATTTTCCTCTTCCTTGCGGGAGAAGGTGGCAACCATCCAATTATGGGAAGGCACAGTTAAATGAGACAATAATGATGGAGGGACATCCAGTGCCACATTTGTCATCATTATTGCCTCAGAAGCACTGGATGCTTTTTATGTCTGCATAAAAGAGACTTGCTTTTTTGTTTCATTTCTTTTTTTTTCTTGGGCATCAGAACTTATTGGAAGTGTTTCTGTGGGCATAAAAAAATGGAATATTATTTGCAAAATCGCCAGCAAGCCAATTGCATTTGAAGCATTTATAAGAGATCAGCAGAGCAGGGAGATGGTGAGCGAGCAGCAGACATCTTAGGATACAAATATTCACTCCAGCTCAGGGAGGAAGAAATCATCAGATTGCATGCTATCAAGTCCTGTGATGGTTGTCAGAACAATTTAAAATTAATGATGGGTGCTATTTTCAAAGCACCCAATTTCATTATTTCATGGTTGATGTGGTACAAGTAGATCAGTGAGCAAATTGCCAAAGGACTTTATGGTTGCTCATTGCTGCTTCCATCATATCCCTTTACATCACAGGTGTCGCTATAGGAATCTCGCTATTTGTGTTACTTTGTGGACACCCACCCATCATTGTCCTATCAATTGTATACATCAGCCACAGAACACTTACTTGGACTTGACCAAAAGGTAAAGCATGCAAAGGCTCAGATTCATTGTACTCATTGCTACAAGATGACCTTTAGCCAAACTTTAGGCTAGGCACAAAACTGCCAATGGCAATCAAGGTCAATTCAGCTTGTCTTTTCTTTTGCCTTCAACTCCTTCCAAGCAGCTAGCAGGGACAGCAGTAACATCAGTTAATCTAGAATCCACAGATGCACAAAGCGAGTGATTGACAGGTTGTTTGCAATAGCAAACAATTTCATTGCATTCTGCATGAACAAAAGAAAATAAGAAGAGAGAGCCCTAGCATTCTTTTAAATGGCAGGACTTCCCAAAGTCTGGGGTGTAATTGTTGGTATGTCTGTAGCCTTACATGGTCCTTCAGACAATAGTGGGCTATTCAATCAGCGTTACCACTCAATCAGTGTCCTGCTCGTGTGTGATGATCTGCACAGAATAATGCAGACAAATGTCTGCTTCCCTGGTAGATGGTATGATACCGTTACTTTAAGATTATGCATCCTGGCCCATTATTTCCTCTGAACCAAAAAAGTGCAAGGTTGGATCCTAGGAGACTAGGGATACCCAATGGAGCCTTGCTTCATACACGCTTTGATAGCCGTAGGCATCATTGAACGCAGGTATAATGAAGTGCATTTATTTGCCAGAAACATCATCAAACACTCCATAAGCATGGTAAAGCAGCAACTCCGGTGCCTTGACAGATCAGATGGTGTCTTACAGCCCATTCAAAGTTGCAGAATTCATCATGATGTGCTGCAACTCCATAACTTTGTTCTTAAGAACATAAGAACATAAGAAATAGGAGCAGGAGTAGGCCAATCGGCCCCTCGAGCCTGCTCCACCATACAATAAGATCATGGCTGATCTGATCCTAACCTCAAATCTAAAGAACACAAGAAGTAGGAGCAGGACCCGGCCACTCAGCCCCTGGGCCCGCTCCGCCACCCACAGGGCCCTGACCGATCCGAACTCAGCCTCATGTCCAATTTCCTGCCCGTTCACCGTAACCCCTAATGCCCTTTACCTCTAGGAAACTATCTATTTATGTTTTAAATTTAATTAATGATGTACCTTCCACAGCTTCCTGGGGCAGCAAATTCCACAGACCTACTACCCTCTGGGTGAAGAAGTTTCTCCTCATCTCAGTTTTGAAAGAGCAGCCCCTTATTCTAAGATTATGCCCCCTAGTTCTAGTTTCACCCATCCTTGGGAACATCCTTACCGCATCAACCCGATCAAGCCCCTTCACAATCTTATATGTTTCAACAAGATCGCCTCTTATTCTTCTGAACTCCAATGAGTAGAGTCCCAATCTACTCAACCTCTCCTCATATGTCCACCCCTTCATCCCCGGGATTAACCGAGTGAACCTTCTTTGTACTGCCTCGAGAGCAAGTATGTATGTTCTTAAGTATGGACACCAAAACTGTATGCAGTATTCCAGGTGCGGTCTCACCAATACCTTATATAACTGCAGCAATACCTCCCTGTTTTTATAATCTATCCCCCTAGCAATAAAAGCCAACATTCCATTGGCCTTCTTGATCACCTGCTGCACCTGCATACTAACTTTTTGATTTTCTTGCACTAGGACCCCCAGATCCCTTTGTACTGCAGTACTTTCCAGTTTCTCGCCATTAAGACAATAACTTGCTCTCTGATTTTTCCTGCCAAAGTGCATAACCTCACACTTTCCAATATTGTATTGCATCTGCTAAATCTCCGCCCACTCACCCAGCCTGTCTATATCCCCTTGTAGGTTTTTTTATGTCCTCCTCACTTTCTACTTTCCCTCCCATCTTTGTATCATCTGCAAACTTTGATATGTTACACTCGGTCCCCTCCTCCAAATCGTTAATATAGATTGTAAAGAGTTGGGGACCCAGCACCAACCCCTGCGGAACACCACTGGCTACTGGTTGCCAGTCCGAGAATGAACCATTTATCCCAACTCTCTGCTTCCTGTTAGATAACCAATCCTCCACCCATGCCAGAATATTACCCCCAATCCAGTGATTTTTTTAATCTTGAGCAATAATCTTTTATGTGGCACCTTGTCGAATGCCTTCTGGAAGTCTAAATACACTACGTCCACTGGTTCCCCTTTATCCACCCTGTACGTTATGTCCTCAAAGAACTCAAGCAAATTTGTCAGACATGACTTCCCCTTCATAAAGCCATGCTGACTTTGTCCTATTAAATTATGTTTATCTAAATGTTCCGTTACTGTCTCCTTAATAATAGACTCCAAAATGTTACCCACCACAGATGTTAGGCTAACTCGTCTATAATTTCCAGCCTTCTGCCTACAACCCTTTTTAAATAAGGGTGTTACATTAGCAGTTTTCCAATCTGCCGGGACCTTTGCTGAGTCCAGGGAATTTTGGAAAATTATTACCAAAGCATCCACAATCCCTACTGCCACTTCCCTCAAGATCCTAGGATGTAAGCCAGCAGGTCCAGGGGATTTATCCGCCTTGAGTCCTATTATTTTACTGAGTACCAATTCCTTAGTGATTTTAATCGTATTTAACTCCTCCCCCCCTAGAGCCCCCTGTTTGTCCAGTGTTGGGATATTCTTCGTGTCCTCTACCGTAAAGACTGAAACAAAATATTTGTTCAGCATTTTTGCCATCTCCATGTTTCCCACCATTAATTTCCCGGTCTCATCCTCTAAGGGACCTACGTTTGCCTTAGCCACCCTTTTTCTTTTTATATAACTATAGAAACTCTTGCTATCTGTTTTTATATTTTTTGCTAATTTATTTTCATAATCTATCTTCCCTTTCTTAATCAATCCTTTAGTTACTTTTTGCTGTCTTTTGAAGACTTCCCAGTCTTCTATCCTCCCCCTAAGTTTGGCTACCTTATATGTCCTTGTTTTCAGTCGGATACTATCCTTAATTTCTTTATTTAGCCACGGATGGCTGTCATTTCTTTTACACCCTTTTTTCCTCAGTGGAATATATTTCTTTTGAAAGTTGTAAAATAACTCCTTAAATGAACACCACTGCTCATGTACCGTCTTACCCTTTAATCTATTTTCCCAGTCCACTTTAATCAATTCCGCTCTCATACCATCATAGTCTCCTTTATTCAAGCTCAGTACGCTTGTTTGAGAACCAACCTTCTCACCCTCTAATTGGATATGGAATTCAACCATGTTATGGTCACTCATTCCAAGGGGATCCTTAACTAGGACATTATTAATTAATCCTGACTCATTACACAGGACCAGGTCCAAGGTTGCTTGCCCCCTTGTAGGATCAGTTACATACTGCTCAAGAAATCCATCCCTAATACACTCAATAAACTCTTCCTCAAGGCTGCCCTGCCCAATTCGATTTGTCCAGTTAATATGATAGTTAAAATCCCCCATAATTATAGCTGTTACTTTATTACATAACCCAACTATTTCCTGATTAATACTTCTTCCAGCAGAGTTGCAACTATTAGGAGGCCTATATACTACTCCCACTAGTGTTTTTTTCCCCCTTATTATTCCTTATCTCCACCCAAACTGTTTCATTATCCTGATCCTTTGACCCAATATCATTTCTCTGTATTACAGTGATTCCTTCCTTTATTAACATAGCCACCCCACCTCCCCTTCCTTCCTGCCTGTCCTTCCTGATTGTTAAATACCCTGGCATATTTAGTTCCCAGTCGTTGTCACCGTGCAGCCATGTTTCTGTAATGGCCACAAGATCATACCCATACGTAGTTATTTGTGCCGTTAACTCATCCATTTTGTTACGAATGCTACGTGCATTCAGATAAAGAACTTTCAAATATGTTTTGTGACACTTAGTTCCTGCTTTTTCCTTTTTTAACACTTTGGGGGAAAAATTCAGTTGGTTGCGCCTCCCGTTAGCGCCTTAAGAGGGCGCTAATGGGGCGCAAAGCAGCTAGCGCCCAGGCGCGGCGAAGTTTGCGCCGCTCGCGAAATTAACTAGACATTTTGCGGCGGCGCTAAACACTACCGCCTTGATCTCCTGCGCCGGCAGATCATGACGTCACTTGAGTGCGCAACGCCCCGGTATCGCCCCGGAGCGGTTATTGAGTGGCGCCACCTGCCTTACCGCCTGACGCTGGCAACGACAGGTTGAGGGGAGCGTTCTGCAGTCATAAAGGGAAATGGGGAGCGCTATTTAAAGGTGACCGCTTCCTGCCTTTTATTGTTGGTGCCATTTTTGAACTACGCATTCTGAGAGAGAGAGAGGGAGAGACTTCTGGAGAGATTCAACGTTGTGTGAAGGAGTTTTGGGTACTGAGCAGCACTTTGCAGGTTCATTTCGATTTGCCATTCCTTGTATCGATTTAGCAGAGAGTGTGGGGGCTGCACTCTGAGATCTTGGCCTGGTACTCTCCATTGTTCTTTCCAGCACATTTGATGTGCAGGTCTCTCCAGGTCGAGATTCAAGGCTGCAATGAGCATGATGTGGATGGAAAGCAAGATTAACCATCCCCTTTAAGAACTGGCCCATGCCATTGTGTGTGTGTTCCATTGCTGACTGACATTACATGAGCTTCGCCAGCGCTCTGAGGTAGCGCCTCGCTCCTCGGCCTTTGCGCCTTAAGACAGGTGTGAAGCGCCTGATATAGCGCTGCAATCACCTCCAGGGGCGATAAAAGTCAAGTTTGCAGTCGGTGGCGATAATTAGCGCCAGGCGCTAATCTTCGCGCCCGGCCAATAATTGCGCCCCAAATGGGGCGATACTGAATTTCTCCCCCTTTACCTTTTACTCTATACCTTCTGTCCCTTCCTGACACGCTTTCCTCTGTCTCCCTGCTCAGGTGCACAACCCCCTGCCACTTCAGTTTAAACCCTCCCCAATAGCACTAGCAAACACTCCCCCTAGGACAGCGGTCCCGGCCCTGCCCAGGTGCAGACCGTCCGGTTTGTACTGGTCCCACCTCCCCCAGAACCGGTTCCAATGTCCCAGGAATTTGAATCCCTCCCCCTTGCACCATTCCTCTAGCCACGTATTCATTTGAAATATCCTCCTATTTCTACTCTGACTAGCACGTGGCACTGGTAGCAATCCTGAGATTGCTACCTTTGAGGTCCTATTTTTTAATTTACCTCCTAACTCCCTATATTCTGCTTTTAGGACCTCATCCCCTTTTTTACCTATATCGTTGGTGCCTATGTGCACCACGACAACTGGCTGTTCGCCCTCCCCCTCCAAAATGTTCTTCAGTGAGGAATCCTTATGCAGCTGGAGCAGGAGTCCAATGAACATCACCAGTGAGATATTATTAACCAAAGGATTCAGCTGCTCAAGCAACTTTGGCAATTGTGAGAGCCATTCAAAAGTCTCTCATAGACACCACCTTCTCTCACTCAGCCCATTCACCCTTTCCATGAAAGTTTCCTCCTTCCATCTTTACCATGCCCTGGAATAAATCACCATCCTCCATATTTTCACAGTAAATCTAAAAATCAGCGTGCTTTACCATCCCTCCCATCCTTCCAATCTTACTTAATTTCTGTTTGTCTTTTAGTCTTCAGTTATGGTGAATATTCCACACCAAAAGCAACATAACCTGTCTTTTCTTATTACAGATGCCAACTAACCTGCTGTAACTTTCCAGCATTTTCTTTTTTCTTTTCTGTAGAATTCAGAAATGACAGATAGGCAGGTAAAGGAAGAAAAAAAGCCTATTTGACTCAACAAGCTTACTACTCTTTGGTTGATCTTAACCTCACCTTCCTATCTTCTCACTTTATACCTTAATGCTTTGTATTTCAAAGTTTTGTAATCCATTTAAACTACTTGCTTCAGTAGGCTTCTCTAGTAACTTATTCCATATCTGAAATATTTGCTCTATTAGCTCCTAATTTTTACACTTTAAAATTATATGGCCTAGTTTTGGATCGTTCAGCCGTGTAAATAAGTTGTCTACATCATAATTTTTTTTTAAAACTAGATCATCTTGAATTTTTCTAAATCACAAGATGGATATGGTTGAGGAAAGCCATCCTAGCTCATCCATTCAAAAAGAAACTAGAGACCCAAAGGATGAGAAATTCATTATCACCCAGGAATGGGTGCTAACTTTGGAAAGGTTTGAGATTTAGCGGCAGATACTAATGAATATCGCTGCACGCAAAATTCAGTGTCATTGCTCAAAGAAAGGATGGGAGCGCTAAATCAAACGCTAACGACCTAGCTCAGTGGCGTTACACTCAAAGCGCTAACCAATATCAGGTGCAGTCTAATTGCAAGTCATCATTGCCACAGGCTCTTTCCAATTCTTAAAGGGGAGGATCATTCATGCTGCAGAACCTTATTCTCAGTATTGCTGCCTGTGAAGAATGCCTAAGAAGCACCAAGGGGCAGAAAACATTGGTGGGGGTTGTCTATAGGCCTCCAAACAGTAGTGGTAATGTAGGGGATGGCATCAAACAGGAAATTAGAGATGCATGTAACAAGGGTACTACAGTAATCATGGGTGACATTAATCTACATATAGACTGGTCAAACCAAATTAGCAATAATACACTGGAGGATGAATTCCTGGAGTGTGTATGAGATGTTTTTTTAGACCAGTACGTTGAGGAGCCAACAAGGGAACAGGCTATCCTAGATTGGGTATTGTGCAATGAGAAGGGGTTAATTAATAATCTTGTTGTCTGGGGTCCTTTAGGGAAGAGTGACCATAACATGTAGAAAGTGAAGAAGTCCAATCCGAAACTAGGGTCCTAAATCTAAACAAAGGAAACTACGAAGGTATGAGGAGTGAGTTGGCTATGATAGATTGGGGAGCTCCATTAAAAGGCATGACAGTGCATAGGCAATGGCTACCATTTAAGGAACGAATGCATGCATTGCAACAGTTATACATTCCTTTCTGGTGCAAAAACACAAAAGGAAAAGCGGCCCAACCATGGCTAACAAAAGAAATTAAGGATAGTATTAGATCCAAAGAGGAGTCATATAACTTTGCCAGAAAAAGTAGCAAGCTTGAGGAATGGAAACAGTTTAGATTTCAGCAAAAAAGGACCAAGAGATTGATTAAGAGGGGAAAAATAGAGTATGAGAGTAAACTTGCAAGGAACATAAAAGTGGATTGTAAAAGCTTCTACAAGTATGTAAAAAGAAAAAGATTAGTGAAGACAAATGTAGGTCCCTTACAGTCAGAAACGGGAGAATTTATAATGGGGAACAAGGAAATGGTAGAACAATTAAACAAATACTTTGGTTCTGTCTTCACGGAAGAGGGCATAAATAACTTCCCAGAAATGCTGGGGAACCAAGGGTCTAGACAGAAGGAGGAATTAAAGGAAATTAGTATTAGTAAAAAAATAGTGCTGGAGAAATTAATGGGACTGAAAGCCGATAAATCCCCAGGGCCTGATAATCTGCATCCCAGAGTATTAAAAGAGGTAGCCATGGAAATAATGGATGCATTGGTTGTCATCTTGTAAAATTCTATAGATTATGGAACAGTTCCTGCAGATTGGAGGGTGGCAAATGTAACCCCACTATTTAAAAAAGGAGGGAGAGAGAAAACAGGGAACTACAGACCGGTTAGCCTAACGTCAGAAGTAGGGAAAATGCTAGAGTCTATTATAAAGGACACTCAGAAAATATCAACGGGATTAGACAAAGTCAACATGGATTTATGAAAGGGAAATTGTGTTTGACAAACCTACTGGAGTTTTTTGAGGATGTAACTGGTGGAATAGATAAGGGAAAACCAGTGGATATGGTGTATTTGGATTTTCAGAAGGTCTTTGATAAAGTCCCACATAAGAGGTTAGTGTGCAAAATTAAAGCACATGGGATTGGAGGTAATATACTGGCATGGATTGAAAATTGGTTAACAGACAGGAAACAGAGAGTAGGAATAAATGGGTCCTTTTCGGGGTGGCAGGTGGTGACTAGTGGGGTACCGCAGGGATCAGTGCTTGGGCCCCAGCTATTCACAATATATATCAATGATTTGGATGAGGGAACCAAATGTAATATTTCCAAGTTGCTGACGACACAAAACTAGGTGGGATTGTGAGTTGTGAGGAGGATGCAAAGAGGTTCAAGACGATTTAGACAAGTTGAGTGATTGGGCAAATACATGGCAGAAGCAGTATAACATGGATAAATGTGAAGTTATCCACTTCGTTAGGAAAAACAGAAAGGCAGAGTATTATTTAAATGGTGATAGATTGGGAAATGTTGATGTACAGATGGACCTGGGTGACCTTGTCCACCAGTCACTGAAAGCAAACATGCAGGTGCAGTAGGCAGTTAGGAAGCAAATGGTATGTTGGCCTTCATTGCAAGAGGATTTGAGTACAGGAGCAAGGATGTCTTACTACAGTTATACAGGGCCTTGGTGAGACCACACCTGGAGTACTATGTGCAGTTTTGGTCTCCTTACCTAAGAAAGGATATACTTGCCATAGAGGGAGTGCAGCGAAGGTTCACCAGACTGATTCCTGGGATGGCAGGACTGTCGTATCAGAAGAGATTGGGTCAACTAGGCCTGTATTCACTAGAGTTTAGAAGAATGAGGGGGGATCTCATTGAAACATATAAAATTCTGACAGGGCTAGAC
Organism: Squalus acanthias; assembly: GCA_030390025.1. Lineage (NCBI taxonomy): Eukaryota > Metazoa > Chordata > Chondrichthyes > Squaliformes > Squalidae > Squalus > Squalus acanthias. The sequence continues at coordinate 100,673,856 of CM059426.1, read as the reverse complement.
AGACTGGATGCAGGGAGGATGTTTCCCCTGGCTGGGGGGTCTAGAATGAGGGGTCACAGTCTCAGGATATGGGGTAGGACATTTAGGACTGAGATGAGGAGAAATTTCTTCACTCAGTGGGTGGTGAACTTGTGGCGTTCTCTACCACAGAAAGCTGTGGAGGCCAAGTCACTGAATATATTTAAGAAGGAGATAGATAGATTTCTAGACACAAAAGGCATCAAGGGGTATGGGGAGAGCGCAGGAATATGGTATTGAGCTAGAGGATCAGCCATGATCATATTGAATGGCGGAGCAGGCTCGAAGGGCCGAATGTCCTACTCCTGCTCCTATTTTTCTATGTTTTATGTTTCTATGTCTAACTTTAGTCAGCAAGCAGGAGCAGGCCAAGTCCAAGGAGCCAGACGAATCAACCAGCTGTACTCATGGCAGATCCACACCCCAGGGAGAGAGCCCGCAGATTTTCGGACAGTGTTGGATGAGTTGTTGTCTGCTGTGGAGAGACGGAGGGCAGTGCTCTACCCGACAAGTGGCAGGAGGTCCTCGCCACAAGTCTTCCATGCCATGTGGAGGGAGGTTGCCCAACTTGTCTCAGGCAGCACTGTATCCCCAGAATCCACACACAGTACAGGAAGAAATTTAACGACCTCACTCGGGTGGTCAGGGTGAGTCAATGCCTCAACAAATGCTACATATCACCGTCTGAACCATAGTCTGCACACACTGGCCAAAGCACCACACCCCCAGCACTCACCCACCAACAATCTCTACCTACCAACACTCACACACATACCAACACTGACAGCCATTCAACTATGGCAGGCACATCACCCAAACGCATTGCTCCACACTCACTCACACACTTTCCTTTCTCTTGCATGCCAAGGTGGCTCACAACAGGAGGGAGCAGGAGCGCACAGACGGGGGACAAGCCTGCCACTGTCTGTGCTGGAAAATAGAGTGCTGCAGATTATTGGGCACCAGGTGGTGGGCACCGTGGCCACTGGTGAAGCTGACTCCCTTGGGGACAGCATCGGTATGTTCATCCCTACCCCTCCTTCTCGCATCCCACTTCCCCCTCACCCCACAAGCCTTTCACACTTTCTAGCTACTCATGCTGTATGCATGCATTTCTCCCTTCCTGCCCCCCTTCCCTCACCTTAACCCGTCTCTTGTGCCTTTATTCTTTCAGATAATGAGCAAGCACCTGAGCAGCCTGTCCCTGAGGGCACCATTGAGAGTGATGCGGGAGAAGAGGAGGAAGAAGAACACACCGCGTCACTGCATGTCTCACCTGCAGGCACCAGCTCAGATTCTGGCACTACGTGTTCTTTAGAGGCTAGCATAGTAGTGGGATCTGCACAGAGTGATGTACCAGGAATGAGCGGGCTGCAGCAAGGCCAGGGGCAAAGGATAGCTCGGGGGCCAGCTCCCCGGTGAGCTAGTTCGCGCGCGTGTTCTGCTGCACAGGACTCAGATGAGGACCTCGATGGGGAGGCCTTTAGAAGGAGGGTGACGGGCATGCACACGGAGCTGATAGGTGCAATGGCAAGGGTGCCCGAGGGCCTATTAGCAATGGAAAGGAGCACAAGGATCTGCGCACATTATGGAGCCCATCATTTGCAGTCTGGAAAGGATGGTAGACTCCCAGAAAGACCGTGGCGACCCAGACCTGATGCCACATGTGATGCCAACGTCTTATTGCTGTAATGCAGTCTATGCTTAGTGACATCCAATCTCAGATTGCTCTCATGCAGTCTCAGCTTGATGCCACACAAGCTCTGACTGCTGCCATCGTGGTTGGTCTACCACTGTCGACCAGGGCTTTTACGGTGTCGCAGCAGGCCAGCAATTTGTGCTCCAGCAGATTGCTAGGGATGCTGAGGTGCTGCTGCGGGGGTGTGGCAGTGGATCAGTGGAGCAGGAAGCTGCTGTCCTCTCCCACAATGATAGCATTCCTTCTCCCACCGCTGCCCCTCCATCATTGCCCTTGTCGCTGCCTGTCATCCAGCCAGCCCAGACTGCTGCCACCCATGCTGAGGTGGTGCAGTCTACAGCCGGGTCTTCCAGACCCAGAGCTGGTCAAGGGCGTCCTGCAAGGCCATCTGAAATCTCCCGCACAGACACTTCGCAGCTTTCCACCAGCCCTGCTGCAGCCACTGAGTCAACACCTCATAGAAGTACTAGAGTAGGCAAAGGCACAGTAACGCGAGGCAGTAAGGGTGAATAGCTAATATTGTTGTTGTAAATATGTGTTCACTGATTATTGATAAATGTATTAATTGGCTTTGGATGATTTTGCGTTGTCTCTCATTTCAGCTTTGCGCTGTGATATCGCCTGCAACAGAGATGAATGATGATGATGTGGGGAGCAACTGGGATCTGGGGTTGAATTTATTGGAACCGCAGTCTGATGAGGCGGTCACGGACCGCCCTTCCGGAAAGCCAATTCAGCGGCTGCTTCCTCCTCCTCCTCCTCCTCTCTCCGTATTCCTCCTCCTGAGGTGATCCTGTAATCCCTGCTGGCAAGGGCTGGGCCCTCATGATGGCCAAGTTGTGGAGCATGCAGCACACCACAATGAAATGGGACACCCGCTCCGGCGAGTAATGCAGGGCTCCTCCCGAGTGGTCAAGGCAGTGAAACCATTGCTTGAGCATCCTGATGGTCTGCTCAATGATGTTCCTGGTGTCGGCATGGCTCTCATTATATGAGTGCTGGGCAGGAGTGTTGGGTTGCGGAGGGGAGTCATGAGCCAGGTGGAGAGCGGGTAGCCCTTGGGCTGGATTTTCATTGACCCGTGGAGGTGGGTTTGGAGGCTTTTGGGTGTTAAAATTGCGAAAACTGGCAGGCGGGCACAAGCCCGCCTCCATCCCGCCTCCACGCAATTTTCATTAAATCGTGTCTGCTGGCCCCGACTCCGTCCCGCCTCTAAGAGGCAGGATAGGCTGTTAAGGCCCTTAACAAGCACTAAATTGCCTCTATAATGCCATTTTGAAAGGCCTTTGTGATTTTAACCCTTTTTCTATGTGAAGCACGCCTGTTCTGAACCACGAATGTGAAACCTGGCGGGAGCACATTTGGATAGCTGTAGCTGGCTGGCTGGCTGTTGGGATGCATATATGGATGGCTATGTGGATGGATGCATATATGGATGGATGGGGAGGAGACATATCTAGGAGTGGTGGTGTAAAAATATCTGGGAGCAGACTTAGGGCTGCTGCTGCTCATTTTGCATCCAGGTCCTCTCACAGCAAAGGCCAGGCAGTCTCTGAAGACATTCAATGCAGTAGCAATGATGACATCATCAGAGGCGACTTTCAGACTGAAAACACTAATTGGTTCATGGGTTCCCACATGCTGGAAATCAATTGCCCAATTAGGTGAAAATTGCATCAATCTCCCACATCCAATTGCAGTCGGGTGGATAACACGAAAATTGGATGACATGACCCCAACCCGCCCCAGTATCAAAATCCAGCCCCTTGTCTCCGACCAGCCAGCCGCGAGCTTGGTGTGGTGGCTGGAAGAGTGCTGGCACACCAGTCTGGGGCAGGATGAAGGCATCGTGGCTGCTGCCAGGATAGTGGGTATTCACATTGAGGATTCGCTGTCTGTGGTCGCACACCAACTGGACATTAAGTGAGTGGTAGCCTTTGCGGTTATGGAAGATCTCAGGATTGTTATGCGGTGCCCACAAAGCCACATGGGTGCAGTCAATGACACCCTGCACCATGGGGAATCCCGCTATCCTGGCAAATCCACATGCACGTTCGTCCTGTTTCTCTCTGGTGATGGGGAAGGAAATATAGCTTCTTCTCCTACTGTAGAGAGCCTCTGTGACCTCCCGGATGCAGCGATGGACAGCGAACTGCGAGATGTTACCTATATCTCCTATTGCAGATCGGAAGGATCCACTGGCAAAGAAACTGCGGGCAACGGTGACCTTGACTGCCACTGAGAGAGCCGATGTCACCCTGATCTGAGGCTCGAGCTCTGGTTGCAGGAGGTGGCAGAGTTCTGTGACCACCTCTTTGCTGAAGCGGAGCCTCTAAGACACTGCTCCTGGCTTAAATGGAGGTAGGAGAATTGCTGTCGGAATACCCTCGGAGGGTAATGCCTCTTGTTGAGAGCCCTGCTGGCCCTCCTCCTCCCTCTGGCCATATGTTCCAATCTTTCTTACTGCCTGCTCTCCCTCCACCGTAGGTCCTGGAGGGCGAGGGCGACTGCCAGTACAGCCCCCATTAATGTAAGGAAGTGCAGCACTTTGATATGTTGTGAGAATAAATGTAACTAATTTTTAGTAGCCACAACACTCGAGACTAAACAACCTTTAAATGACTGATTTAAACAGTTGCACAATGTCAAACTGACAAGGAAGCAGTGAAACAGCACTAACCTGAGAGCTGCGGCTATTACTCATGATCCCTTTAAGTAGCCCCTGGAGCCGGCTACCGACTGCTTCACGCCTCCTCTCCCTGTCGCTGTCGGGGTGAGGCGCTAAGGCAGGGGCGATACTCAATTTGGCAGATCGGGCGTCCAGTGAGCACGCTCACTGACGTCATGATTTTCCTGGAGCTGAAGTCCCCGGCGCTAACTCGTAGCGGCGGCGCTACAGGGGGGGGGGTGCGGCAAATTTGGCATGCGGCGCTGGATTCGCCTCGCCGCAGCACTATTGCCCCAGTGCCCCGTTAGTGCCCCTGCCAGGCGCTAACTGGAGGTGCTTTGGTACCGAATTTCTCCCCAAAATGTTTCTTAAATTATCCAAGAGGTCTTTGCCTTTACTGTGCTACACAGAAATTCTGATTTTTTTTTTTTAAATCCTCATATGGGAAACATAACCTCCATGTCCAAGTTCTCAATGTGTGCTCCCGTCACATCAAGATTCACTTCTGGAGTTCTAAATCATATCTTTCACCTGCACTGTGTACTATCTTATGTAGCTCAATGAGTTCCTTTCTTAGTCATTTCTTGTCAAGCTGAAAATTCAAGTTACACCCATCTTTTCTCATAATTTAATCCTCTGACACTGACTAATTTCCTGGCTCTTCTCTGCATCTGCTCTGTGATCAAAACTGGACACAGCACTCAAGGTGCAGTATGACTTGAACACTTTGCATTCCTAGCTACCATCCTCTGTTTTGTACTTGATGGATTTGCCTATAGTTCAGTATTCTAGTTGCTTTGTTGATTGATTCTCCACAGAGAAAGGATTAGCACTCAGTATACTAATAGCCCTGGACCTCTTTCAACTTCACCCTTAGCTTTTTCAACACCATTCATGGTGTATATATGTTGCTCAGTTTTTCTTATTATTTGCAATATTTTGCATTTCTCTATGTTCAATTTAATCTGTCATTGGTCCACCCACATAATATATCAAACTCATTTTGTAGGTGGTTAGCTGCCTCTTCAGATTCAAGTAATTTGCTAGGCTACGCACGTGTTGTGAATCAGAGGGGCAGAGGGCCCCGCTCTCGGGTTGCATTCATTATGGAGCACACCATAGCAATTCTGAGTTTCCGCTTTTTGTGCAAGCATTCCAATTCTGAAGTGATGCCTGTTAAATACAGTATAACTGAGATTGAGTGCTCGACATAGTGAGGATCTTTGTCCTGCGTCTTTCCACTTTGTAGCTCTGATAACCTATGTCACTTCACTATTCCTCGCATCATTAATAGATTGTCGGTACACTTTTCATTACCCTCTAAATTCTTTAATGCACCACTATATTACCTTCATATAAGGTCATACTTATCTTTTTAGAATGGTAATATCTACTGTAATAACATGCATGTTAAATATAACAATCACATATGATTAATAAGATTTTGAGCATTATTAAACTCTATTCAAAATATTTTTGTACATATCCTCCAAAGAAAATGAATTTCCCAAATGTCATGAATATGCAGCAAGTGCTTTTGTGAAAACATGCAACTAAATGTAAAATAAAAACAGAAAATGCTGGAAATATCCTGCAGGTCAGGCAGCATCTGTAGAGAGAGAAACTGAGTTAAATTTCAGGTTGATGACCCTTCGTCAGAACTGGAAAAAGTTGGTGATGTAACAGGTTTTTAAGCAAGTGTAGGGGCAGGGAGAGGGGGGAGTGGAGGAAAGAACACAAGGGAAGGTCTGTGATTGGCTGGAAGACAGGAGAGATTAAGAGACAAAAGGGATGATGGTGCAAGGCAAAAGGAGATGGTAATGGGACAAATTAAGAAACAAAAGATGACTCTAGATGAAGTGTAAATGGTGATGGCAGAATGATCAACAGCTGCCATGTGAGAAAAAGAAAAAAAATGATAGGGGCAGAGGTTATGGTCTGAAATTGTTGAACTCGATGTTGAGTCCAGAAGGCTTTATAATGCTAGTTGCAGACAAAGCAATTCTAAATGTAGTCAATAGCTGGCTCATTTTATTTAGAAGGATAACAAGAGATAGGAATATAAGAGAAAGATATAAGACCACAGGATGAACATTTTCTCTGTATCCTTATCCTGAGGGATAGCGGGGGAGAAATTCAATGCGCTCGAAACAGGCATCAAGTTGAGGGAGCGATTGATCCATGTATTGGTCTATGCTGGCCTGAGGCCTGAGGCCTGAGCCAAAGTTGGCATCGGGCCTCATTTGAATGGAATCGGTGAGCAGTTTGTGCCAAATGGGCTTCCTGATGCAACTCACTGGACAGGACCCTCAACTACAATTATTGACATTTGTTTAGTCTGATTTTTGTATTTCACTTGGACGATTATTTTTCCAAGGATTGGCAACGGCTGCCCAGAATAACTTTTCCGTAAATGGTTGTTTTTTTGTAGGGCAATTTTCTGAATTTTTTTCTCATATATTTTTGATGACATAATAGTTACTTCATCCCCAGTGTCCAATTCAAATTCACATTCAATGCCTTTTATCTAGACATGACTGAAATTTCACGTTGCCCCTTTCCTGATAATTGAAAAGGTCTCTTCTTTATCTGTCTCACCTTGTGGCAAGATTTCTTCTCAGGTTCCTCGTTGGATTGACATAATAGACGTTGGATTTTTGACTTTTCTCCTGTTGATTCTTCACAGTATTATGATATGACTAAGGGACTTCTTTTCTCGCTGCCACCATTCTAGAAACTTTTACTGGCTTTGGGCAACACTTAGCTAATTGGTCTGATTGCGTGCAGTTATGACATTTAATATTCTTACAAAAACATTGGGCTGGGTGATGATTATTTTTACCTGCAATATTGTTTAGCAACTCTGTCACTCTTGGACCCTGTGGCCTGCCGCTCGCTAGTATACCTGGCAAATGCCTCCTTCCCAAGTGCTAGTTCAAGAGCTCTATCAGATGTGAGTCTATCTTCTAGCAACAGTTTCCTCCATACCGATGTTACCTTCAAACAGAGCATTTCATTACATCGTCGAGAAACCCTTCAAAGTCACATGTTTCAGACAGTTTCCTCAGTTTTGCCATAAACTGAGAAACATTTTCATCATCCCTTTGCCTCCTCTGGTTGAATAGGAATCGTTTCTCAATTACAAGTGGCTTTAGGCTCAAATGTTCTTTGATCAATTGGACTAACTCCTCATATGTATGGTCTTTAGACTGAGCAGGAGCAAGCAGATTCTTAATCAATGTATATGTTACAGGTCTGCAAATAGTAAGTTTTTTAGCATCTATTGCAAGTTCATTTGCTTCAAAGTAAAAGTTAAGGCCTAGAAATTGGATATGGCCAAGAAATGGGCAGTGTTAAGGTCCAACGATGTTAAGCTGTGCCACGTCAAAATGGTCTAGGTAGCACGCAAAATTCGTGCTCAGTCCTCATTAAAATGATTATAGTTTTGATCTCAGCACTAAAACTGCTGCTCATTGGCTTAACGCTCAACAAGTAGGCCAATATCAGGTCCAGTCTAATTCCCAGTCATGTTTTTTTCACGGGTTCCTGCCTGCGATTGATCAGCCCAGCACTCTGCTTGAGTGCAGGGCTGATCACGTGGGATCACGACTGCCTTGGTGGTCCAGGTTGGTACTTTTTAAATTGCAGAGCCTGCAGCGATGGCCCTTCCCTTTAAGGGAGGGAAGGAGCCTTTGAACGCAGCAGCGCTGCACGGCCCAGTGTGCAGCGCTGCTGAAGTCTCCGCCCCCACTCCGACGTTAGCTCCCTAAGAAGGAAGTAGAGCACTTGATTTACTGCTCCACCTCCCTCTTGGGGCGCTAAAACTCAATTTTGCGATCGCCATTGCTAAAGTTAGCGCCCAGGCGATGTTAGCGCCCCAAAATGGTCGATACCGAATTTTTCCCCCATATCTCTAATTGAGAACTAGTTTGCAGAGAAAAACTTGTTTTCTAGTTGATGTTATGCATTAGTTGATCTGCTGTGCCATTCAGACAAAAATATTACAATGGTGTCTTTCTCTTGCAGTAACTGTGTGCCTGCTTGTCACTTATTCTTTCTGTCTGCCTTTCTCCATCTCTATGTTTGTTTTCTACTCTTTTCCTTTTTTCTGTATGGCTGTCATACACTTTCTGTCACTGTCCTCTCCGTGGGTTAGAACATTTTTGCACCAGTTTTACCTGCGTAAAACAGACACAATGAGGGCCAACTTTAGGGGGCAATGTCCTGCGCCCAATCAGCGCCGAGGCACCAGAAACAGGCCATAACCAATTTTTACCCCTGTATCTCTATGGTTCTCTCTGAAGTTGAAGCTGGAACAGAGAGGGGGCCCTAGATCTGGGACGGCAGTGAGGTATTAGGCTCGGGTTGGGAGGATTTAGGCCTGAGTGTAGCAGCAGCGGGGAGCAAGTGGCATTAGGTTTTAGTGCAGAAGTGCTGGTGTCTCAGTAAGGAGACAGTGAGGCTCCAACTGGAGTGGGCAGTGCACTCAGAGTGGTTGAGCAGAGTGGCAACAGAAGGCTGGTGAGAGGAGTAGAGAATATGGAGTCAGGAGAGCACAGGATCTGGTTGTGGAGCCCCAGAAGAGAGGCTGGAGCAGGAACTTGGAATGCCAGAGCAGGGCACCATAAAACTGTCTGCAAGAGAATGGAAAAGAAGTTGATGATGGGCCCAAGAGTAAAACTGAGACTGGCAGAATGGCAGAGTAAAATGCCCAGCATGGTGGATTAGTAAAGAGGGAACTACATTTTCTTATTGGTCTGTTGTATCACATGCAAAGGAAGGATTGAGGCTACTTAGGGTAGGCTTCAGTGAGAGGGATGGAGTAAAGCCAGAGACTGAGTACTCGAACCAGACTTTGATGAGAAGGACAGAGAGTGGAGTCAGAGTTTTAATACTTAGGTGTTCTCTACTTCCTGTACTTTGCACCTGAGGACGCATCACTCCCTGAGCAATAATCACAAGAAGCTGACCTCGCTCTTTGTTCCTCCAACACTCCCAGTTCGTACTGGCACTTTTCACCCTAGAGTGTATCACAATATATACACTCTCCACCACACCCAAAACTATCTTCTCTCCTGGGAGAAACAAAAACACAGATAAAAACCCAGGCCAATTTTGGGGGGAAAAAAATCTGGGAAATTCCTCTCCGACCCCCTAAGCAATCGAAACTAGTCCATGAGATCACTCTGGCCCTTATAATTCTATGCAATACCTACTTTTTGTATGAGGCGAGCTCTGCCCAGCCTGTAACAGGTCCAGCTGTCGTTTGAAGAAATTCAGCGAATCGCTGTCCACCACATGAGCCGGCAGCCTGTTCCAGAGATCCACTATTCTCTGGGTAAAGAACCACCTCCTGACATCTAAGCTAGATCTGGCCTTGTACAACTTAAATTTGACCCCTGGTCCTCCCTAATCTATTTAATTGGAAAAAACTGTCAACTCAAACACAATCTATTCCCTTCATCAGCTTATAAATCTCGATCAGATCACCCCTAAATCGACACTTCTCTAAAGTATAGAGTCCCAGCTCTTTCAGCCTATCTTGATAACCAAAATCCTTTAAACTGGGAATTAATCTAGTAGCCCTTATCTGCACCCTTTCCAAAGTCTCAATATCACCCACCATGTGAGGGGACTAAAACTGAACACAGTATTCTACCTGAGGCCTGACCAAGGTTTTGTATGCTTCGTCTTGTATTCAATTGTCCTATAACTGCACCCCAACACCCTATTCACTCTAGCTATTGCTTCACGGCATTGCTCATGAACCTTTAGAGATCTATGCACTAGAATATGCCGAGATCTCTTTCTTTCTCCACCTGCTTTAATGTTTTTCCCTGAAGGGTACATGTATGTTCAGCATTCACCCTGCCCACATGCATAACACTGCACTTTTCCAAATTTAGCATCATTTGCCAGTCACGAGCCCAATCCCCTTACACATCAAAATCCACCTAAAGCAGTTGAGAATCAGCTACAGTCCTAACAGATATTAGTATCATCTGCAAATATGCAGATAGTGCTCACAACATCTACATCTAGATCATTAATAAAAGTAGTAAAGAGCAATGGTTCCAACATTGACATCTGCAGGACACTTCTGATGACCAGTCTCCAAACAGACCCAGATCCATCTATAACTATTTTCTGTCTATGGTCTTCCAGACAGTTCTCAATACAGCTCAATATATTACCACTAATACCAAAGGCTTCGATCTTGTAGAGAAGCCTCATGTGTGGTACCTTGTCAAAAGCTTTTTGGAAGTCTAAGTAAACAATGTCAACTGAGTCAACCATTGCTCAATTGATAGCACTCTCGTCTCTGAGTCAGAAGGTTGTGGGTTCAGGTCCCACTCCAGAGACTTGAGCACAAAAATCTAGGCTGACACTTCGGTGCAGTACTGAGGGAGTGCTGCACTGTCAGAGGTGCCATCTTTCGGATGAGGCATTAAACCAAAGCCCTGTCTTAACTCTCAGGTGGACATAAAAGATCCCATGGCATTATTTCAAAGAAGAGCAAGGGAGTTATCCCTGGTGTCCTGGCCAATATTTATCCCTCAAACAACATCATAAAAACAGATTATCTGGACATTATCACATTGCTGTTTGTGGGAGCTTGCTATGCACAAATCGGTTGCCTCGTTACCTATATTTCAAAAGTGACTACACTTCAAAAGTACTTAATTGGCTAGCAGAGCACTTTGGAATGACCTGAGGTCGTGAAAGGCATTATATAAATGCAAGTCTCTTTCTTTTCCTCATCCACCATCTTGGTGACTTCTAAAAAATACAATCAAATTTGTAAAACATGACCTTTTTTTGAAGCCATGTTGGGTGTCTCTATCTAAGCAATCATATATTGCATCTCTAATGATTCCCTCAAGCATCTTTCCTATTGATGTCAAACTAATGGGCCTATAGTTATCCGGGTCCGTCTTGTCTACTTTTTTAAAGATGGGGATTACATTAGCCTCCTGCCAGTCTACAGAATCATCCCATAGTGCAGTGAGCTTTTAAAAATACAGGCATGAGGTTCGCACAGCACGTGTCCCATCTCCAAGGGCCCTCCGGTGGATATTATCCAGCCCAGCTGCTCTATTTTCGGTTTCTTAATCCTATCTAAAATAATATATTCATCTATGTTAATATTACCAGTTTTATTATTAGCATCATCATAACTTCTAACATCATGAAGACCAATGCTAAGTCATAGTCATAGGGGGAGAAATTCAGTTGGTTGCACCTCCCATTAGCGCCTTAAGAGGGCGCTAATGGGACGCAAAGCAGCTAGCGCCTGGGCGCAGCGATGTTTGCGCCGCTCGCGAACTTAACTAGACATTTTGCGGCGGCGCTAAAATTTACCGCCGCGATCTCCTGCGCACGCAGATCTTGATGTCATACGAGGGTGCAACGCCCTTGTGGCGCCCCGGAGCGGAAATTGAGTGGCGCCCCCATCCTTTCCGCCTGGCGCATCCAACGACCGGAAGACTGGAACGCTATCGGTCGCTGTGGGGCTGGGGGGGGTACTATTTAAAGGGGGCCTCTTCCTGTCTTTCTCTGTGGTTGACATTTTTGCACCACTCGTTCTGAGAGAGAGAGAGAGATTCGGAGAGAGAGAAAGAGAGACTTCTGCATTGAGTCAACGCTGTGTCAGGTACTTTTGGCTACTGATCATAACTTGGCAGGTACTTTGGTTTTTGGCCTTCATAACTTTGCTTGCTAAGAGACTATGGGGGCTGCACTGATTGGGGGCGTCGTCCTGCGCCAGCTGAATCGGAGGACACAGAGACGCAGAGAGAGAGTGGCAATCATGGCCAGACGGAGGAGGGCCAACAGGCGTCTGTATAGGAGAGCTTACCCTCCCAGGGTATATCGTGAACAGCTCTCCTGCATTCATATGTCTGAGGAGCAGTGTTTGCGAAGGCTGCGCTTCAGCAAGGAAGTGGTCACTGAGCTCTGCCACCTGCTGCAGCCAGATCTGCAGCCTCAACTGAGGTCCAGGACGTCTCTGTCGGTGGCAGTGAAGATTACAGTGGCTCTGAACTTTTATGCTACTGGCTCATTTCAATCTGCTGCTGGAGACATCGCCAATATCTCCCAGTTCGCGGTGCATTGCTGCATCCGCCACGTCACAAATGCCCTCTTTAAAAGGAGATGAGAGTACATCTCTTTCCCCATGACCCCAGAACAGCAGCATGAACGCGCTCTGGGCTTTGCCAGGATAGCGGGCTTCCCCATGGTGCAGGGCGCCATTGACTGCACGCATGTGGCTTTGCGTGCTTCGCATGTGAATGCCGAGGATTTCCGGAACAGAAAGGGGTTCCATTCCTTGAATGTTCAGTTGGTCTGTGACCACAGACAGCTGATACTTGCTGTCAATGCCCACTATCCTGGCAGCTGCCACGATGCTTTCATCCTGCGCCAGACTACTGTGGCAGAACTTTTCGAGGCACCGCATCAGCCAGTTGGTTGGCTTCTCGGGGACAAGGGGTATCCACTGAGCACCTGGCTGATGACACCGCTCCGTACGCCCAACACCCCTGCTGAGCTGCGGTACAACGAGAGCCATCAAGCTACCAGGAACATCGTTGAGCACACAATCGGCGTGCTGAAGCAACAGTTCCGCTCTCTGGACCATTCTGGAGGAGCCCTGCAGTACTCGCCTGAGCGAGTTTCCCACTTCGTAGTTGTGTGCTGCATGCTGCATAACATGGCAATCTTCAGGACCCAGCCAATGCCACCAGGCCTTGGAGCACCACCAGAGGAGGAGGAGGAAGAGGAGGAAGAGGAGGAGGAGGATGATCATCAGCAGCACCAAGGCGGGAGGGCGGCACACAATGTTGAAACAGCAAGGGCCATCCGTCAACGGCTGATAGCAAGCCGCTTCTAGGCCCCTGCTGAGGAAATGGCTTCTGCCATTGAGAACAACATGAATGAAACCAACCCGCAACCCCTAAGCCGGCCAAGGCAGTAATGATTCCAAAGACCAAACATGTACATTTTGAATACAAAAACTTATTTATTTTACAAACTCTGTGTGTGTCATTTCTTCATGACAAACTAATAGAAAGAAATACAATAAAACAGTCATTAACATAACTGGTTCTCACTACCTGGAGATAATGTCCAAAACACTAAACAAAAGTTTAAACACGAACCTCGGCCTTTAATAAAAAATTGACAAACATTTTGTCACACCTCCTACTTTTTGCCCTTCGAGGGTGATCTCCTTCCCTTGCGCAATTCCCCCCTTCCCACCGTACTGCTCCTCCGTAATGGGACCTCAGGGGCTGCAGCAAGGCTGGTGGAAGGCTGCTGATTCTCATAACCTGAGACTGCAGATGCCCTTGAAGGATGGCCTCGACCAGCTCTGGGCCTGGAGGGCCCGGCTGCAGACTGCACCAACTCTGCATGGGTGGCAGCAGTCTGTCCTACAGGCGGTGGCAAGTGCAGTGGAGAAGTGACAGTGGTGGCAGCAGGAATGCTGTCATCTTGAGAGAGGACAGCAACTCCCTGCTCGACCGACACACTGGCACTCCCACGGGGCAGCACTTCAGCATCCGGAGCAATCTGCTGGAGCACAGATTGCTGGCCTGCTGCGGCGCGGTGAGAGCCCCAGGGAAATGTGTCCGAACCATCGAGGATGGCAGCAGTCAGTGCTCGCATGGCCTCAATCTGAGTCTGCATGACAGCAGTCTGAGACTGAATTGCAGCACTAAGCTTTAGCGTGGCATCCGCCTGTGCTACAGCGAAGTGCTCCACACTCCTTGCCAGTGATTCAATGCATTCGGGCACCCTTCCCACTGCACCCATGAGCTCAGTGTGCATGTCCACCGCCTGGGTGTTCATTTCAGCGATGAGCCGCTCCTCCTCTGCGTCCAGTGCAGCAGGACTCGCTGGCCTACTCTCCCTCCGGGGAGAAGGCCCCCGAGCTTCCCTACCCCCATCGCGTTGCTGCAGCCCGCTGGGTCCTGGAGCTTCACCCTCATCAGACCCTTCCCCCCTGCTCCCCTCCAGGGAAGGCGTGTTCCCAGTGTGGGCACGGGCTTCCTCGGGAGAGGGTGGCACTGATGCTCCGCCTTCATCTTCCTCCTCGCCTGCAGCTTCACTTCCACTGGCAGCTTGAAGGCCCGTCTCCTCAGCTGGTGAATCACCATCTGAAAGCAGGGAGGTACAAGAGTGGCTTTAGCATGAGGACAGGGTGGCAGTAAGGGAGGAATGAGTGCAGCGATTTAGTAAGTTGGATTGAAAGTGTCAAAGGCTGGTGTTGTGAGGGACAAGTGGAAGGACAGAGGACAAAAAGGTGATGACCTTACCATTGCTGTCCAGAACGGGGTCGGCGTCTCCAGTGGCGACGGGACCGATCACCCGGCTTGCCACAATCCTGTGGACGCGCGCCTCAAGATCGCTGAGGGGTTGCAGCTGAGGTCGCCCTCCACCCGTCCGTTGCTGCTGTCTCCTATTATGAGATAGCTTGGCCTGCAAGAAAAAGGACGGCGTCTGAGTAAATATACAGCCATGGTCTTGCCTGATGTGCCTCCCATAGGTGAATAGCCCTTACTGTATGCAGCCATGGTATTGCCTGATGTGCCTCCCATAGTTTGAATAGCCCTTACTGTATGCAGCCATGGTCTTGCCTGATGTGCCTCCCATAGGTGAATAGCCCTTACTGTATGCAGCCATGGTCTTGCTTGATGTGCCTCCCATAGGTGAATAGCCCTTACTGTATGCATAGTGTGGAATGTGCATGTGTGTTTCATGAGAGGGCCATAGGTGTTGGATGAGTGTTGTGCATTGGGGTTTTAAGACCCTCTGGCCATAGAGTGAGGTTGAGATGGAGGGATGGAGAGGTATTGAAAAAAAGCCACTCACCCTGACGACCCGAGTGAGGTTGTTGAACTTTTTCCGACATTGTACATGGGTCCTGGGCACCATGCTCCTGCAGGAGACGCTCTGAGCCACCTCCCTCCACACTCTTCTGTACTCACGCGGCAAAGGCCTCCTGCCACTCTCTGGGTACAGTATTGATCTTCTGCGCTCCACCGCGCCAACCAGAGCATCCAAGGCCGGCTCGCTGAAGCGCTGAGCTCGTTCTCTCACCCTCTCCATAGTCCTTGGCTGGAAGATTTAGGCACAGGTCTCTCCAGGCCAAGATTCAAGGCTCCAATGAGCAGGGTGTGGCTGGAGTGCAAGATCGACCCTCCCCTTTAAGAACTGTCCGGCGCCAGTGTGTCTGTGTTCCATCGCTAACTGACAGCACCTGCGCTGCGGCCGCGCTCTGAGTTAGCGCCTCGCTCCTCGGCCTTTGCGCCTTAAGACAGGTGTGTAGCGCCTGATTTAGCGCTCCAATCACCTCCAGGGGCGTTAAAAGTCAAGTTTGCCGTCGGTGGCGATAATTAGCGCCAGGCGCTAATCTTTGTGCCCGGCCGATAATTGCGCCCCAAATGGGGCGATACTGAATTTCTCCCCCCTAGAGTCATAACGGCAAACGGAGGTCATTTGGCCCATCGAGTCAGTGCCAGCTCTCTGTAGAGCAATCCAGTCAGTCCCATTCCCCCGCTCTATCCCTGTAGCCCTGCAAGTTTATTTCCCTCAAGTGCCTATCCAGTCTCCCCTTGAAAACATTGAGTGTCTCCACTTCCACCACTGCCGTCGACAGCGAGTTCCAGGTCATCACCACACACTGCGTAAAAAAGTTTTTCCTCACATCCCCCTGTATCTCTTGCCCAAAACCTTAAATTTGTGTCCCCTAGTCCTTGTATAATCAACTAGTGGGAACAGCCTTTCCCCGTCTAGCCTATCCAAACCCGTCATAATCTTGTACACCTCTATCAAATCACCCCTCAACCTCCTTTGCTCTGATGAAAACAAATCCAGCTACTCCAACCTGTCCTTGTAGCTAAGATCCCCCATCCCCGGAACCATTCTGGTAAATCTCTGCACCCTCTCAAGGGCCTTCACATCCTTCCTAAAGTGTGGTGATCAGAACTGGACGCAATACTCCAGTTGTGGCCTAACCAGCGCTTCATAAAGGTTCAGCATAACTTCTCTACTTTTGTACTCAATACCTCTATTTATGAAGCCCAAGATCCCATATGCTTTGCAAACCACTCTCTCAATATGTCCTTCCACCTTCAGGGTCCTATGCACATTAACTCCCAGGTCCCTCTGTCACAGTACACGCTTTAAAACTGTGCCATTAAGTATATATTGCCTCTCCCTGTTCCTTCTGCCAAAAATGCATCACCTCACACTTTTCTGTATTAAATTCCATCTGCCACTTGTCTGCCCATTCTGCTAGCCTTTCTATGTCCTGTTGCAGTTGATTGATATCATCCTCACTGTTTGCCATATCCCCAAGTTTGGTGTTATCGGCAAATTAGAAATTCTACTCTGTATTCCAATATCCAGATCATTTATATATATCAAAAAAAGCAGTGGCCCCAGCACTGACCCTTGGGGAACACCACTGTCTATCATCCTCCAGTCTGAAAAACAGCCATTTACCACAAATCGCTGTTTTCTGTCTTTAAGTCAATTCCTTATCCAAGCTGCCACTGACCCACTTATTCCATGAGCCTCAATTTTGTTAACCAGCCTTCTATGTGCTACTTTGTCAAACACCTTCCTAAAATCCATGTAGACAACATCCATTGCATTCACTTCATCAATCCTCCCTGTTACTTCATCAAAAAATTCAATTAGATTAGTCAAGCACGATCTGTCTTTTACAAATCTGTGTTGGCTCTCCTTAATTAGCTTAAACCTCTCCAAGTGCCCGTTAATTTTTTTCCTTGATTATTGTTTCTAAAACCTTACCTACCACTGATGTTAAACTGACTGGCTTGTAGTTACTAGGATTGTCCTTACACCCTTTATTGAACAATGGTGTCACATTTGCCACTTTCCAATCCTCAGGCACCTCCCCGCGCATCTAGGGAAGATTGGAAAATTATGGCAAGCCCTTCCGCTATCTCCTCTCCCAATTCCCTTAGCAACCTGGGATGCAAGCCATCTGGACCAGGTGACTTATCCACTCTAAGCATACCCAGCCTTTCCAGTACATCCTGTCTATCAATTTTTACCCCTTCCATTGCTTCTACCTTTTCCACTGCTACCGATATTTTGTCAGCATCTACCTCCTTTGTAAACACCGATACAAAGTACTCATTGAGTATTCTAGCCTTGACCTGCGCCTCAAAGCATATATCACCTTCTTTGTCCCTAATCGGCTCCACCCTGCCTCTTACTACCCGCTTACTGTTTACATGCCGGTAGAAGATTTTTGGGTTCCCTTTTATGTTAACCACCATTCTACTCTCATATTCTCTCTTTGCCAATCTTATTTTCGTTTTCACTTTTCCTCTCAACTTATTGTATTTGGTCGGGTTCTCCCTTGAAGAATTCACCTGACATGCATCATACACCCTCTTTTTTTGTTTCATCGTCTTCTCTATCTCCCTTGTTATCCAAGGAGCCCTTGCTTTGGTTCCCTTACCCTTCCCTCTTGTTGGAATGTACCTCGCCTGTACTTGGAACATCTCCTCCTTAAAGATCACCCATTGTTCCATTACAGTTTTTCCTGTCAGTCTTTGGTTCCATTTTACCATGGCTAAATCCTTTTGCATCCCATTGAAGCTAGCCCTATTTCAGTTTAGAAGTTCCACTCTAGATTGTTCCTTGCTCCTCTCCATTGCTAATCTAAATCTTATGATACGATGATCACTTGTACCCAAGTGTTCTCCCACAGACACTCCCAGTCACTCTTTTATGCACCTTATTCCTCTTTTCTACGCCTATATGCTGGTGCCCATCCCCCTGCCAAGCTAGTTTAAACCCTCCCCAACAGCACTCGCAAACCTCCCCACTAGAATATTGGTCCCGGCTCTTTTGAAGTGTAATCCATCTGGCTTGTACAGGTCCCACCTTCACCAGAAATGGTCCCAATGCCTCAGGAATCTGAAGCCCTCCCTCCTGCACCATCTCTCCAGCGACGCATTCATCTGTTCTATCCTCCTATTTCTATACTCACTAGCACATGGCACCGGGAGTAATCCAGAAATTACTACCTTTGAAGTCCTGCTTTTTAATCTCTTTCCTAGCTTCCTATAGTCTGCCTGCAGGACCTCATCTCTCTTTCTACCGATGTCGTTGGTACCGATATGGACAATGAACTCTGGCTGTTCACCCTCCCCCCTCAGGAAAGAGAGGGAAAATGGTAGAGGGGGAGGAGTAGCCTTAGTGATTACGGATGAAATCACTTCAATGATAAGAGAGGATATAATGAGAGGTAAGCAGGCAGTGGAGTTATTTTATGGGTAGAATTAAGAAATAGGAAAGGATTGAAGACTGTAGTGGGAGTTGTGTATAGGTCCCCTGGTAGCAGCTGTGAAGTGCTAGATTGTGTAACTGCAGAGATTAAACAAGCATGTAGCAAAGGCAGAGTGGTTTAAATGAGGGATTTTGGGGGGAAAATTTGTGTATGCCAAGAGAATTGCCGGTGTCACTAACTTACTGTGTCCATCCTCCTGGTGGTGTTAATGGAGGACTCTGACCCAAAGTTCCCCTCCACAGTCAGCATTGCAGCTTCTTACAGCCTGTGGGAGCAAGGCTGTGGAGTTCTCTAGGCATTGTGGGCAATTAAATAGGCTATGAATTCAGAAGTAATAAAAATTACAATGCAGTGAAAAAATGTAGCTTTCAGCCCTTACTGCTTTCCAATAAAAAATGTACCATTAAAAAGAAGTCCCAAATGGAATTGTTCAGCACTTAAAGCAGAATTCCCTTCTGAAGCTCAAAAAATGGGAAAAGTGCTTCAGCACTATCACAAATGGCTTCAGCTTTAAGTGCTGAAGAATCCCATTTGGGACTACTTTTTAATGGTAAATTTTTTATTGAAAGGCAGTAAGGGCTGAAAGCTGTATTTTTTCACTGCATTGTAATTTTTATTAGTTCTATTTTTATTAGTCCTTGGAAGGAGCACCCAGGGTCTCACACGCAGCAATCCAGCTTTGTGCAGGGGGTCAACACTGCAAGAGAGGTCCTCTACCCACAGGGGCCATGAGGAACTCCAGTAAGATCAATGTGGGAGTACATTACCAAGGCCGTCACTGCCAGCAGTGTTGCCTCCATCACCTGGCTCCAGTGCCCAAAGAAGCTTCATGACCTCAGATCAGTTGTCAAGATCAGTGAGTGCATCTTCAAAAGCCATCTCCTACCAACTGTATCACTAGCCTCACACACTTCACAATGCACGACTCCCCCATGCCCAATCACTCACCTACCAACAATCTGTATCAATCATGAGGCACATCTCCCATTCCTAGCCTCACCTCACCCCCTTGGAGGAGGCGGTGCTGGCCACACTTGGCAGAAGCATGGCTGAGCCTTTGGACAGTGGCGGGGCTGAAAGGATACAGGATGTTGGTGTCTTCATATGTTATCCTCCTTCTCGTATGCACCTCTTGCTTTCCCACCGTCTCCTCACCACAACTCCACCCTTGTGCCTTCCTCATTTCACACACCCAAGAAATGCAGCCTGCCCAGCCAGTGGTTGACCAAGAAGAGGGAGAGGAGAGTGAAGAAGAAGAAGAAGAAGAAGATTGATTTGACACTCCCAGCCAACAGTTTCTCAAGTTCGAACAGCAAGGCCATTTGCAGTGTCCCCCACTGAAAGTCTGCGGCCTTTCACCAGCCATGCTGCAGCCACTGGGGTAGCACTGCGTGACATCAGTAGGATAGGCAAAAGAGCACATAAGGCAGTCACTAAGAGAATGCATAAGGGTGATGAGAGTTGATTTCTTGATGTCATATTGGATGGATAGATGTATAAAGTTGGATTGTGAAGTTTGCTTTGTGGTGGCTTTTATTTCAGCATTGTGGCCAAGAGGACGCTGTGATGGTCAGTAACAGAGGGAAGGTAAGGTGTGGGACAAATGTTGAAAGGGGAATTGGGGTTATGGTCACTGGGACTGCAGGTGAATGATTACATCCGGATATCCCGGCCAGAAAAGTGCTGTCTGGGTTGCATCCTTTCGTCTGCTTCCTCCTCTTCTGTTTCTTCCTCTTCTGTGTCTTCCTCCTCCCTCTGTGAGCGGAAGCTGTAAATCTGTAATGACAGCATAAAATGCTGGAAATACTCAGCAGGTCAGGCAGCATCTCGACCTGAGACATGGACCGGAATCTTTACCTTGGAGTCGGGGTGGGTGCGTGCAGCCTGTTTAGCGGTTCGCCATCCCGAAGATTTCAAAAGCGCGTTCTGCACTCCGCGTTAAATTCAGTTGCACCAATTGAAAGATTCATACGGGTTTCCTGGCCTAATTAAATGGTGCGGGTCTGATGACATCACCGATGACTCGTTTTCAGCGCGGATATTTAAAGCAGCCTTGCACACATCTCATTTGAAGGTTGCTGTAGGAGAGATCAGGTGCTTTGAAGAGCTACAAATTGCTGCATAAGATTGAGATTTTGGTGGGTTATGGAGACACACAGACAGAATGCTGCACCAAGATTCCCAGAGGCCTCCCTGGAAGTGCTTGTCCAGGGAGTAAGAGCACGCAGGGAGGTCCTTTTCCCTGCAGATGGCAGAAAAAGACCAGCCAGAAACTCTAAGAGGGCATGGCGAGAGATCGCAGAGGAGGTCAGCAGCAGGGATGTGGTGAGGAGGATGTCGATCCAGTGCTGCAAGAGATTCAATAATCTCATGAGGTCAGGAAAGGTGAGTGCAATGCCACATTTACCTACATTCTGATGTGCCTGTCACCACAACCCCATCACTCTGCCTTCCCAAACCTACTCCTGCACATCACTCCTCACACCAACCTACCTTGCAGGTGGACCCATCCCTCTCTGTCTATGCACCTACTCACATCCCATGTGACTAACCACCACTGACACTCGCCCTCATCCTAATGCAATTATATCAAGTAACACCACAGAAGGAGGCCATTTGGCATTGGCACCCCACTCCCTCATAGTCACCCTCTACAGATGTAGCCCAAACATTCCTTACACTCATTTCATCACTCTCACTCAAAGTTCTCTTCTTTCCCTCCTTACAGGAGATGTGAGCCCAAAACAACAGGAAGAGGCAGAGAACTGGAGGTGGCCCTCCAATATTCACAAATTTGACTCCAGCAGAGGAGGAGGCCCTAGAGATCTCTGGAGTTGCGGAGCTGCTGACGGTGGAGATGGGAGAGGGGGCCCTCCCAGAAACCCGGTGACAGAATGAAATCTCATACAGTCACCTGACATACAACACTCACTCACATGGTGACTGATGTCAGCAGCTAGTGAAATGTCACCATGTGCGTCATTGTAACATTACTCATTCTTATCATGAGACTTCTGATTCATCTCTTTACTCTCCCACAGGTCCATTAAGTGCCCGCCCCCACTGTTCAGCTGGAGGAGGAAGATGACGCTTCAGAGGAAGCTTCAGTTTCTGAGGGAGCACCGTTAGCAGACCCATGCGCACCCGGCACCAGTGCAGAAACGCACACCTCGGTGGGTCTTGTGAGAGATAGAGTAGTGTTTTCACCTGATGTCTCACACATCACAAGTGAGCAAGAGCAGATGGTGGAGACAGGGACAGCAGTGGAGAGTCCTCGCCAGAGGGCGTAAGACACTCCCAGCTCTGCTGAGCGGCATGCAGATGGTGAACCTTGGGGGCCATTGAGAAAGAGGTTGATCTTGGAGGAGCAGCAACAATTGCAGGAGGCTCTGGCAGCTTTTGCAGCCGCGATATGTGCAACTGTACAGAGGAGGGAGGAGTCCATCTCCAACATGAGCACCACCATATCACAGGCAATGGCGATGATGTGCTGTTCCATGGAAAGGATGGCCACCTGCATGGAGCAGCAAATGTGCCAGTCCAATGAGAACATGCTTGCTGTGGACAACAGATTGCAGACACTCATTGACCTCATCTCGAGGAGGGATACTAAAGTAGACTAACGTAGCCTTCATCGTCCCACTGATGTGCAGCAAGGTGTTCTCCAGCTCCTTGTTAGCAGGGAAGTGCAGGTGGCCCATGAGAGGGATGATGGTGAGAGGGGACATGGAAGTCGGCGCTCTTCTCAAAGTGCTCCCACTTCTCCCCCATTGCCTCCCCCTCAGTCAGAGCTCCACATGCTGCCTCGGATCCTGGTGGCCGAGTCTGCCCCTGCACAGTTGCAGAAGGAGCAGTCTTTGGCGGGGCCACACAGGCTCCAAAACCCAGAAGATTTCCACCAAAAGTGTCCAAGCAGTCGCAGTAGGAAAGTGAGCCTGCCTCTACCTCTGCTGAAACCACAGGGGTTGCACCTCGTAGAAGCACTCGGAAAAAAAAAGACAATCCTGGATGCACAAGGGTAAGCACATGGGTGTGTGAAAACATGTTAATATTGGGCCAAAAATTCGGCCCTTCCCGGGTGAGTACGCGCTCTGTACTCACCCATATTGCTTCCCGAAGTGCCGGTTTCCTGCATGCACTGCGCATGCGCGGAAACCGGAACTTCCGGTATGGTGAAGGGGGCGGTTCCTAGGTGAACCGCATGCGCGCTAGAAGTTGCGCGCACGCAGCAAACTTAGATTTTTTTTCAGGTTTCTACACGAGGGTAAGTATTGAAGAAACTACGCTAATGAAAAGGAGGCGCAAGAATCGTTTTGAACAAGG
This sequence comes from Squalus acanthias, assembly GCA_030390025.1. NCBI lineage: Eukaryota > Metazoa > Chordata > Chondrichthyes > Squaliformes > Squalidae > Squalus > Squalus acanthias. Next base: position 100,650,816 of record CM059426.1, on the reverse strand, counting down.
TAAGTGGTTAATTAAGTATAATTTAAAAAAATTTTCAACAGGTTTATCTTTTTTAGATACTTTAAAGAAAGATAAGTTTATTTTTATCACTTTTAAAAAGTATTTTAATTTTTTCAAAATTTTTTATTTTTGTTTAAAGTGGTTAATTTATTTAACTATAGTTATTTTATAAATGTGATGGTTTTTTTTAAATTTATTTTAAGTTTAGCTGTTCTTTTGGGGCCGATTTCAATTCACAGATTTGACAGGTCTCCTGTCAAATCTATGAATGAAAGTAGGTCTGCTGCCATTGGCTCTCCATGGCCCACGTGATCCCAGGGGACGCATCGCACTAACTGCGCCCCTGGAACACGCAAGCACTGCGCGCTGGCAGTTGGGAGAAGCCCAGGACCCGAAGTTCCTGTGGGCCCAAAACACAGCGGCAGGCGCGGTAGGTAAGAGCGCACGCGATCCTTACCCCCGCGGCAAGCCGGAGAGGCGAATTTCTGGGCCATTAAGTTTTAGCTATATTTATGACACAAATAAATTTAGGTCTAAAAATTTGGTTGCTTTGCACCTCCCGTTAGCGCCCTCTTAGCGCAAAGCAACTAGCGCCTGGGCGCGGTGCCACCATCACCTCCCGTGAAATTCAGCAGGAGGTTAGTGGCGGCGGTAACCATTGGCTCCCTGCGGTGCTGCGCCGCCGGTGATAACGTCATCGCCATGCGCAGCGCCCCGCTCACGCCACAGCCGCGATCTTCGGTAGCGCCCCCTGACTTATCACCGGACTCTATGTCCGACGGGGTGAGGGGGGCTTAACTGCGGCCGGGGTGGTGCTAATTAAATGCGAGGTGCCGTGCGGCCATTTTTGTTGCTGGCCGCCTGCCAGCACCTGCCCCCGTTGATGTCCCCGGCCTCCTAACCAGCCCCCCCGCAGAGTGCCAGCTGCGCTCCGTGAGCCCGGCACTTCTCTTGAGTGCCGGGCTCTTTTGCCGGCACTCCAATCCCTGGTGGCTCAGCTGGGCCCCGGGTTGCGCTGCGCAAGGCCTCTCCCTTTTAAGAAGGGGAGGAAGGCCTGCAGTACCGTGACACGTAGCGCCGCAATATTCCCTCGCAGCACCCCAAGAGGGAAGCAGGGCGCTTCCAATTCAGTCCCGCTTCCCTCTTGGGGCGCTACCGATGAATTTCGGCCGTGGAGGCGCTAATTTTTTCGGGGCACTAAAAGTTAGCGCCCCAAAGGGGACGCGACTCAATTTTTCCCCCTTATTTCTTTGCACAACTTTCCGGTCTTGTCCATTTTTGCCGGCTACCTGGGAAGTGGCCTCGTCACTAGAGTGAATGGTGAGACATTACTTCACCTCGGGTAATGGGTGTTTGGGTGACAGGAATGGCTTGGTCATTGTAGGATTGCTTTGTGGTGCTGTTGGGCAGGGTGGGGGGCCAAAGTTAATACAACATCTGGGAGCCATATGGGTGCACTGGAGCAAGTTAAGTAAATCTGGCCATTATGAGACCATCCGGGCCACCTATGTGCGCCGCTGCTGGTGCCATCTCCACCTCAGATTCTTCCTCCTCCTCCTCTGAAGAGGCTGTGCGCTCTGTGTCTTGCTCCTCCTGCAGTTCCGATCCTCACTGCTGCGCTCTGTTGTGCAGCGCTCAGCATACAGCGAAGATTCTGGAGACCCTGGCTGGTGCGTACTGTAGGGCTCCTCCAGATCTGTGAAAGCATCTGAAGTGCATCTTCGGCATGCCTATTGCTTGCTCTATAACACATCTGGTGGACATGTGGCTTTCACTGTAACACTCCTCAGCCTCATTGCTTGGCCTCCTCAAGGGTGTCATCAGCCACATCTACAGTGGATAGCCCTTGTCTCCAAGCAGCCAGCGGTAAGTCTGTTTGGAGGTGCGAAGAGCTGAGGGAGGGTGGACTGGTGCAGAATGAAAGAGTCATAACAGCTGCTAGGGAATCTGGCGCACAAATGCATGATGATCTTTTTATGGTTGCAGACGAGCTGCACATTGAGGGAGTGGAAGTCTTTGTGATTCACAAACATGCCTGGGTGATGTGGGGGTGCCTTGATGGCCACATGTGTGCAGTCGATGACGCCCTGCACCTGTGGGAAGCCAGCCAGAGCTGCAAAGCTGAGCGCCCGCTCAGTAAAACTGGCTTCATCAGTGGCAAAGTGTACATAATTGGCTGACTTGTGAAACATGGCACCAGCTACCTGGCTGATGCATCTCTGTGTGGTTGACTGCGAGATCCTGCAAATGTCTGCTGCAGATCTCCGGAAGGAGCCTGAGGCGAAGAAGTTGAGGGTGGTGGTGACTGTGACAGTCACTGGTAAGGAGGGTCCACCAGATCCTCTAGGCAGCAGGTTTTGTTCCAGCAAACTACAAATGTCTGCGATGATCTGACGCGATAGCCTGAGCCTCCTGAGCTCTGCTGTTCAGTCATGTCCAAGAAGCTCATCCTCTGCCTGTATACCCTGTGTTGGGAGTATCGCCTCTGGTGTGGTGCACCCCTGTGCTGATCCCCTCTCTCCTGTGGAGCATCAGGTCATTGAGGAGAAGGCTGCTGTTGTGGCTGCTGCTGTTGTGGTTGCTGCTGCTGCTGGTGTTGTCGCTGCTGCTGCTTGTGTGGCTGCTGTTGGTGGTGCTGGGACTCACCTTGGTCCGATTCTGAGGTCCAAGGTGAGACAGCATAAGCGGCACCCATGCTGATCTAATAGATGGCAGGTAAAGTGGCGATCAGAGGCCCAATCCCTCAGTGTTCTTATAGTGACTAGCAATGCGATGAGAGTGGCTTCCGAGTTTGCAGAAATGACCTGCAAACTCTTGACAGCTAAATCTCTGCACAAAATGGAGTCAGCAAGAGCCTTTCCATTAGGCAAGGAAGCAGGTGTAATGTGGAGTATTTATGTTTTTTTTCAGCTGTCACTTAATGGACTCGCACAATGGCCACTGAGCTTCCACCTCCCCTTCACAGGTGAGGTTCCCGATGTGCGTGAATCCCGTGCGCAACAAGTTAAAGCCAAAACCTGAGGTCAAAAAGGCAGTTGCAGGTCTGTTAATGAGCAGTTAATTACCTCAATAAGTTTGCCTGCCTCTCCCGAGTGGGTCCGTGGCACGTCTCGAAACGTGCCCGAGTAAAATGTGGAAATCGGCAGGATGATGGTGGGTTCCCGACACGCTGTCAATTTCCGTGCTTTTAACTGCTGACCCGCCCCCAAACCTGTACACTCAGCAAAGGGAAAATTCCGGCCCCGAACTCTTTCTCTCTCCACCAATGTTGCCTGACCCGTTGAGTATTTGCCGTATTTTCTGTTTTCTCAGAGGCCTTCCTTTACCATCCGAGGCCTTGCAAGCCTCCAGCAACACTCCCTACACACTTGATGCTATTGGGTGGTGTAAAGCCCCTGAATTTTTTGCCCTTTAACTTTCATATAGATTGGGATAAGCAGATTAGCACAAGACAGAAAGGTAGTGAATTTCTTGAGTGTGTCCAGGATAGTTTTCTGCAACAATATGTCTCAGAACCAACAAGGGGGCATGTCATATTAGATTTAATAATGAGTAATGAGTCAGATTTAGTTAACAGCCTAACAGTGCGTGAACATTTATCTAATAGCGATCATAATATGATCGAGTTCAACGTAGTGTTTGAAATGGAGAAACACGAAACAGCTACTAAGATTCTAGATTTAGGTAAGGCCAACTTCAAAGGGATGAGACAGAGACTGTCCACAGTAAACTGGGCAAATCTATTATGGGTAAAACAACAGAAGATCAGTGGGAGATATTCAAAGAAGAATTTAACGTGATACAAAACCAGATCATACCCCTGAGGGGCAAGAGCTCTACTTTCCAAAAAAAAAGCCATGGGCGACTAAAGAGGTAAGAGACAGCATAAAACTAAAAGAAAAAGCATACAAAAATGCAAAAAATAGCCCAGATCCTGGCAAATGGGAAAGATACAAAGAACAGCAAATGGCTACAAAACAGAGAGTAAGAGCTACAAAAAGGAAGTATGAAAAAGAAACGTGCAAGGGATATCAAAATCATCACAAAATATTTTTACAATTATATTTGAAAAAAGAGGGTAGTCAGGAGCAATATTGGCCCCTTGAAAACTGATATCAGTGATATTGTCAATGATAATAAGGAAATGGCAGACAAGTTGAATAATTACTTTGCGTCAGTATTTACAGTAGAGGAAGAGGATAGCATGCCAGAAATCCCAAGGAAACTAATATTGAGTCAGGGACAGGGACTCAACAAAATTAACATAAGTAAAATAACATTAATGAAGAAAATTATGGCACTAAAGAGTGACAAATCCCCAGGACCAGATGGTTTCCATCCCAGGGGTTTAAAGGAAGTAGGTGAGCACAGATACCCTAACTATATTCTTCCAAAGTTCTCTTAATTCAGGAACCATTCCTTTAGATTGTAAAATTGCGTAGTAAGCCTTTCTCTTACTATTGTTTGGACCTCGAGAATTATGAATAAGTGTAACAATGACAGATAAGTATATAATCAATAAAATTGGTCTTTATTCACACTACAGTTCAGAATTCAAGTGTACATCACAATCAATATGCTCCCAATTTACTGTACATAAAAGTACTCCCCAGCAACTTATATGCTAACGCCTGGCGATTTATATCCCAAGTCAACCGTACATAAAAGTACCCTTTAACAATATCTAAGCTCTATGTCCGACTTTCATACATACTCCTTTATCTCCAGGTGATCGGACCAGAAAAGTCATAAGTTGCAAACATAGACTGGCCAGCTTTCTTTGTTCCTCTGTTCTTCCTCTTCTGTCTTCTTTCTGAACTTCCCGCCTCTGGGTCATTTCTTTCATAGGGCCTTTCTGCCGGCCTCCTTTGTATATCACCATCTGCCCTCCTCTGATAGGTCAGTTTCACTCCAAACCTTCCCTGATTGGAGTTACTTCTGCATGACACGTTCATGTTCCTGTGATGTGTGGGGGGGGGGGCGGGACTTCCTCTTCACTCGGCATCTCTCCTTCCTATCCATGTGGCATCACAAACAAAGGACCATATGCTGACCATCAGGCAAAGGACCCCCTGCTGACTTCTGCCATTTTGTCTCTTCACAAACAAAGGAACACATGCTGACTTCCTACATTTTGAGTATTCCATAACCATTTCACAATTCGTTCTGAACTTTGATCTCCACACGGTAGCAGCGGTTTTATTACAGTTTTTAGAATCTTACAGCGCATGTCAATCTGCTATTTAAGATGGTGAGAGAGAGAAACCAGGGAATTATAGACCAGTTAGCCTAACATTTGTTGTCGGGAAATTACAAGAGTCTATAATTAAGGATAGGGTGACTGAACACCTTGAAAATTTTCAGCTGATCAGAGAGAGCCAGCATGGATTTGTGAAAGGTAGGTCAGGCCTGACAAACCTGATTGAATTTTTTTGAAGAGGTGACCAAAGTAGTGGACAGGGGAATGTCTACGGATGTTATTTATATGGACTTCCAGAAGGCATTTGATAAAGTCCCACATAAAGGACTGTTAACTAAGGTTGAAGCCCAGGGAATTGAAGGCAAATTATGGACCTGGTTAGGAAATTGGCTGAGCGGCAGGAGACAGAGAGTACGGATAATGGGCAGGTACTCTAATTGGCAGGATGGGACTCGTGGTGTCCCACAGGGATCTGTGTTGGGCCTCAACTATTCACCGTATTTATTAACGACTTAGATGACTTAGGAAGTCACATATCCAAATTTGCTGATGACACAAAGATAGGCAGCATTGTAGGCAGGGTAGATGAAAGCATAAAATTACAAAGGGATATTGATAAATTAAGTGAATGGGCAAAACTGTGGAAAATGGATTTCAATTTAGGCAAATGTGAGGTCATCCACTTTGGACCTAAAATGGTAGAACAGGGTACTTTCTAATTGGTGAAAAGCTAAAAACAGTGGAGGTCCAAAGAGACATGTGGGTCTAGGTAAATAGATTATTAAAATGTCATGAACAGGTACACAAAATAATCAAAATAGATAATGGAATGTGTAAGGGGTACTGTGTCATGCTGTATCGCAGACGGTGCTGGTGCGGGGTTAGGCCTTCGTTGCCTAATACTATTGCTTGCTCTGGTCTCCGGCCAGCCTTGTTGCAATAAGCACCTGTGAGTGGTTCGACCCACTCGCCCTTACGGTTCTAACACTGGACTTAGGTGCGAGAGCAGTAATGCAGAGAAAAACTCAAATAGACCCAGTTGAATAGTACGAAATAGAAATCTTTATTGCATAGCGTCCAAAATCATGAAGTACATGTCATAGGCACAAATTAACGATAGTACAAGTATACATATATTCATAAAGCTTGGTCTATGGTAATGAAGAACGCACGGCACATCGTAAAAAGGGGAACACATTATACTTTATCCTTAATAAAACCACCCTCCCCTATTAATAACTACACTACATCTAGATTTGTAGGATCGGGAAACATGCTCACCACTCGTGATACTTCGGAGAATTTTAAAATGAGGCACTCGGCTCGTTTCGCTGCAGCGCCTGACTGTCACGTGTTTGAAGGGGTCTCTGTACCCCACTTGTTTATGTTCGCTGCTCCGGCAAGCAGGCTGGGCTCCCCGTTGTCATGAAGAACTCGACAGTGCTCGGGCCCGGCTGTAGAACTCAAAAGAAAAGTCTTCCTGTACCGACACCAGTTACCGGTAGAATTCAAAGAAGAGTCTTCTTGTATCGACACCGGTTGTCGATAGAATTCGAAGAAGAGTCTTTCACTGGTTCGTGCAGCAACCTATAGAGTTCAAGATTGGTCGATATATTTTCGGGCGCGGTCGGGGTTTACTGACCGCGGCGGCACGTGGACTCTTCTTCTTCTCTTCTCATCTTGTCTTGTCTTTTCGGGCCTTCGGGTCCAGAACACCGTTTACCGACACTCGGGATGGTGCACCCGGTTACGCGCCCTCGTCGAGGCGGCTCGTCCCGATTGAGCTCCACCCAACATTAGTCGACAGAGTCCAGAGAAACACAGAAGACTGCTCGTCCAGCAGAGCGATACCCGAGGATAAGGATAGGAGAGATAAGAGCACTGGACATTTGTTCACTATATTTATAGTGCTGTGTTTTCTTATCTCCCGCCCAAATCTTAATGTTTGTCCTTTGTGAAATATTGGCGCTCAAAACTCCCAGCATGGGGTGATTCTTGTCTTTAACGGGTTTCGGTAGCACCTGAGACTGGCCAACTACCCGTTAATGTTTTCCCCATTGTCGAACCGGCTAGGAGCCTCCCTGGCTGGGTTTTGGGGGCCCCCTGAATACTTGTTTAATCACCCGAGAATGGCTCTCATTGTAGAGCCGTGGGGGTATTTGCGTATTGATGTGTCTGGATGGGCCTTCGATTGCCAGTACAATGGTCCTTACTTGTGCATGGAAAACGATTCCAGCACTCATATCTTTTGCTATTGTCACAAATGCAAACAGGTTGCATCCTGTCTTTATCAGTGCTTATCGAAAATGTTTATTCGAACACCATCTTGTCTGCCCACTGTACTTCTGGAAACTTCTGCCACGATGCGCAGCGGCCATTTTACAGGCTTCTGTGTCTTGTTTAATCATGACAGCATTTCGTTTAAATAAACTGATCAAACGAATCTGCTCCTATCTCGTTATTTCGAATCGCGATAATTGCGAAACTTTACAAATGCTGGCCTTTATATCTAGAGGACTAGGATACAAGGGGGTAGAACTTATGCTACTGCCATACAAATCCCTGGTCAGACCACACCTGGAGTACTGTGAGCAGTTCTGGGCACCACACCTTAGGAAGGATATATTGGCCTTAGAGGGAGAGCAGCGTAGGTTTACCAGAATGATACCCGGATTCCAGGGGTTAAATTTCGATGCGCGATTACACAAATTAGGGTTATATTCCCTAAAATTCAGAAGGTTAAGGGGTGATTTGATTGAAGTTTATAAGATATTAAGGGGAACAGATAGGCTAGATAGAGAGAAACTATGTCCGCTGTTTGGGGAGTTTAGGACTAGGGACATAATCTAAAAATTCGAGCCAGACCTTTCAGGAGTAAAGTTAGGAAACACTTCTACACACAAAGGGTGGTAGAAGTTTGGAACTCTCTTCTGAAAATGACAAATGATATTAGATCAATTGTTAATTTTAAATCTGAGATTGAAAGATTTTTGTTAAGCAAAGGTATTAAGGGATATGGACCAAAGGCGGGTATATGGAGTTAGGATCAGCCATGATCTCATTAAATGGTGGAACAGGCTCGAGGAGCTAAATGGTCTACTCCTGTTCCTATGTTCCTATTTCTTGGGTGTGTGAAATGAGGAAGGCATAAGGGTTGAGTTGTGGTGAGGGGAGGGCTTGCGAGAAGGAGGATAACATCTGAAGACACCAACATCCTGTATCCTTTCAGCCCCGCCACTGGCCAAGGGCTCAGCCATGCCTCTGCCAAGAGTGGCCAGCACCATTTCCTCCAAGGGGGTGAGGTGAAGCTAGGAATGGATGGTGTGCCTCATCATTGGTACAGATTGTTGGTAGGTAAGTGATTGGTAGGGCAGGGGGAGGGGCAGTCAGTTGTACATTGAGCAATGTGTGAGGCTAGTGGTGCAGTTGGTAGGAGACGGCTTTTGAAGATGCATTCACTGACCTTGACCAGTGGTCTGAGGTCATGACGCTTCTTTGGGCACTGGAGCCAGGTGATGGGGGCGACACTACTGACAGTGAAGGCCTTGGTGATCTGGTCCCACATTGTTCTTTCTGGAGGCCCTCCAGTCCCCTGTGGGTAGAGGACCACTCTTCCAGTGTTGACCCCCTGCATAAAGCTGGAGTGCTGGGTGTGAAATCCTGGGTGCCCCTTCCCTGGCTTGCTGAGCCATTTGTGTTAGTGCTGAAGCCATTTTCCCATTTTTTTAGGTGCCGAAGGCAGTTCACCTTTAAAAGCTGAATGCTCCCATTTGGGAATTCTTTTTAATGTTAATTTTTTTTCAGAAGAGCTATAAGTCTGAAAACTGCATATTTTTATTTTCATCATTTCAGAAGGCATTGCCCCTTTAAGAAAACGACAATGCATTGCCCTTTTAAGTTCCCACAATGCTTTGCGAAATCACAGCCTCACTTTCAGAGGCTGCTGAAACTGCAACACCACTTGGGCATGCCACATTGGAGCCTGATGCCGGGACTAATGCTACCAGGCGGGCGTTATACGGTGAGTTTAGCACTGGGCTAATAATCATTAGTCCCCAGCACCAATTTTTCAGACCTGCTAGCACCACCATTTTCGGTGGCCGTCATCCTCCAGCCGTGGTGGCACTGGCAGCTTTTGTGGTGCCCACAAATTTCTAGGCCAATGTTTTTTTCTAACTTTTGAGCATTGCCAATTTATAATGTCTACATCAGTAATATATTTGTTTAAATTTTACTCCAGGACCATCTTAAAGCAAGGGTTAATTCATGGCAGAGATTGGGACATATTGGTTTACACACAGTTTGACACCTCTAATTGCAACATTTATCATGCCAGAGTCAGAGCTGCTGGGTTGGTGCTGACGTTGAGAGAATGCATGGTTCCTCCTTGGCGTTTCACTACATAGCGTCACGGAACACTGCCACATTGGTCAGTGCATTCACAAACCTTTCCAAATAGCTCTCTGGACAATGTCAATACTGAGAAAATTGTAAAATGCCAATGTATCTTTTGCTGCATTGAAATCCTTCAAGCGTTTTTCTCATAGGATCCAGGAGAGCTAAATATTATTTGTAATTGTAATTTTCAAGAGTAGCCACAATTATTCTGCTAGCAAAATTCAAGTGAATACCAGTTTGTGGGAATTTTCATGTTTAACTTTTTCAGTAAGTAATGACACAGACTTGCCCTTGGGATCTAATGATACATTACACAATATCTTAAAAAAAAACTGCATTGCTCACAACAGTGGATATTGTGGAGGTTTTGGAATAAAATGCATATGTCAATATTATTAGTTTAGGTTAATGATTTGTTCTTGTTTCCTTGCACCAGCTGCACAATTTGCATATGACCTTTCTTTTTTATTAACAGTTTATTGAAATTTTGCATTTCAGCAAACACTTTTGCAAAGGGCAATTTACACAGCATATTGGCATTTATGGACATAGTTGTAAAATATGGATAGTTAACCCTTCAGTTACCTTAAATTATTTTTGGTGACTTCTCAGAATCTTTAAAAATGTTAGGAGACTTAAATTCTTCACTAGCTTTACTCCATTTCAGCCAAAAGATGAACACAAATAACAGGTACGCAAACTCTGTGTAGGCCCAGTCTAGATTTTTTTTGTAAGACACAGGGCTAAAAATTGGATATAGCCACAAAATGGGCAGTGTTAAGGCCAAATGAGGTTAAGCTGCACCGCCTGAAAGTGGTCTAGGTAGAATGCAAAATTTGTGCTCACTCTTCATTAGCATAATTAAAATAATAATTTCAATGCTAAAACTGATGCTCATTGGGTAAACGCTCAACAGATGGACCAATATCGGGGCCAGTTTACTACATAGTCATGTTTGCCACAGGCTTTTTCCATTAGTTAAAGGGGAGGTGCATTGATGCTGCAGCACCTCATTGTCAGGGTTGTTGGTTTTGCAGCTGCCCCAACAACCAGAAGAAGAAGGTGAAGGACAAGCAAGACTTCTGTACAAACCACGATGGCAGAACATCGCCCAAGGGAGAGAGCCAGGAGGTTCTCAGATGAAGCTCTGGAGGCACTGGTATTCGCGATGGAGAGGAGGCGGGCTATCCTCTACCCACAAACTGGCAGGAAGCCCTCACCCTATACAACCTGAACCAAGTGGCAGGAGATTGCGAACCATGTGACAGCCAGCACTGTGGTCCCCAGGACCTACATCCAGTGGAGGAAGAAGTTTAATGACCTCACATGGGTGATCAAGGTGAGTTAAGGCTTCAGCAAATGGCACATACCAACATCTGCACCATGAGCCTCACATACTGCTCAATGCACCACACCCCCAGCACTCACCTACCAGCAATCTCTACCTACTAGCATTCACACCTCACAATAAGAGCTTCACTTGACCATCACAACCATACCCCTGCTGCAACACTCACACCCACATCTCACACCTTGCACACACTGACAGCTATTCAACTATGGCAGCCACATCACCCAAACACATTGCACCACACTCACTCACACACTTCTCTTTCTCTTGCAGGCCAAGCTGGTACATAATCACCGGGAGCAGCAGCAGACAGGAAGGGGGCCAGGCGGACATGCAGGATTTCAGCCAGCTGGAGGAGCGAATACTCCAGATAATTGCGCACCACGTCGTCTACACTGTGGAAACTGGCGAGGTTGACCCCCCTTGGGCACAACAACGATTGGTTCATTCCTAATCCTTCTTCTCACCTCCCACATACACCTCAGACCACAATCTTTTCTCACTTTCAAGGTACTCATGCTGTATGCATGCATTGCAGGCTTCCCCCACCTCCCCCTCACCATAACCCAACTCTTGTGCCTTTCTGCTTTCAGATAATCAACAAGCACCGAGCAGCCTATCCCCGAGGTCATTGCAGAGAGCGAGGTGAGCAAAGAAGAAGACACTGCATCACTGCACCACTCACTCACGGGCCAACTCCCCAGAGGGCAAGTTCGCCCGCGAGTTCTGCTGCACAGGACTCAGATGAGGACCTCAATGGAGCGGCCTTCAGAAGAAGGGTGATGGGCATGCACACCGAATTGATAGGTGTAATGGCAAGCCTGCCAGAGAGCCTCTCAGCAATGTCAAGGTGCATGGATGAGTCCATCTCCAGCATTGCATGGAGCTCTGCGTAGAGCTTGGAGCCCAGGATTTCCAGCCTAGAAATGATGGTACACTCCCAAAGAGATCGTGTCGACCCGGATGTGATAGCGCGCATGATAGGTGATGGCGCAGCTTCCATTGCAGCACAGGTGGAAGCTCAGATTGCTCTCATGCAGTCTCAGTATGATGCCACCCAAGCTCTGAATGCTGCCATCATGGCTGGGTTTACCATCGTCGACTCGGGCAGATTGCTAGGAATGCTGAGGCGCCGCCCCGGAGGAGTAGCAGTGGGTCAGGACCGTGCTGTCCCTTCTCAGGATGACAGCATTCGTACTCCAACCACTGCCACTCCGCCAGTACCCTTGCTGTCATCTGTCAGCCAGCCAGCCCAGACTGCTACCGCCCATGCTGAGGGGGTGCAGTCTACAGCCAGGCCTTCTAGGTCCAGAGCTGCTCGAGGTCATCCTGCAAGGCCATCTGAAGTCTTCCCCCATTGAAACTCAGCAGCCTTCCTCGATCCATGCTGCAGCCACTGGGGGAACACTTTGTCAGAGCACTAGGTTCGAAAAAGCCACACGAAAGACAGACACTAAGGGATTGCACAAGGGTGATTGGTTAATAGTATTCATGCAAATATGTGTGATTTGATTATTGATAAATTTATTTATTTTGTTTGGTATCTTTTGTGGTGTCTCTCATTTCAACTTTGTACCCAGAAGGATGCTGTGATAGTCCGTGACACAGGGATGGAATGATGGGGACGTGGTGAGCTACGGGGAGCTGGAGTTTCAATCCATCGAATCGGAGTCTGATGAGCCATTCACGGACAGCTGTGGTGGCTGGAAGATTGCTGACACACCGGACTGACACAGGATGAATGCATCGTGGCTGCTGCCAGGATAGCGGGCATTGACATTGAGGATTCGTTGTGCCTGGTCGCACACCAACTGCACATTAAGTGAGTGGTAGCCTTTGCGGTTATGGAAGATCTCAGGATTGTTATGCGGCGCCCGCAAGGCCACGTGTGTGCAGTCGATGGCGTCCTGCACCATGGGGAAATCCGCTATCCTGGCAAAGCCACATGCATGCTTGTCTTGCTTCTCTCTGCTGAGAGAGAAGCCAATGTAGTCCCTTCTTCTGGTGTAGAGTGCCTCAGTGATCTCCCGGATGCAGCGATGGACGGTGAACTGTGAGATGTTAGCTAAGAATGGGGTTCTGAGTCACCACGCCAACCGCCCGCCCTGATAATGAAAATTCCGGCCTAAGGATCCGCTGGCAAAGAAATTGAGGGCCACGGTGACCTTGACTGCCACTGGGAGAGTTGTGCTTACCCTGCTCTGAGGCTGCAGGTCTGGTTGCAGGAGGTGGCAAGTTCTGTGACCACCTCCTTGGTGAAGTGTAGCCTCCTAAGACACTGCTCCTCGCTTCAGTGGAAGTAGGATAAATAATGTTGGAAGACTCTAGGTGGGTACGGACTCCGGTTGGTAGCCCTCATGGCCCTCCTCCTCCTCCCTCTGCGTACATCTTCCTGTCTTTCTCGCTACTTCCACTCCCTCTACCGTAGATCCTGGAGCACAAGGTCGACTGCCAGTACAGCCCCCATGACTGTGAGAGGGTGTTGTGAGCCGAAGCCTTTAAAAGGTTTGGAAGGTAGCAAATGTAACCCTGCTATTCAAGAAAGGATGGAGAGAGAAAACAGGGAACTATAGACCAGTTATCTTGACATCAGTCCTGGGAAAATGCTGAAATCCATTATTAAGGAAGTGGTAACAGGCACTTAGAAAATCATAATATGATTAGACAAAGTCAACATGGTTTTATGAAAAAGAAATCGTGTTTGACAAATTTATTAGAGGTTTTTGAGGATGTAAGTAGCAGGATAGTTAAAAGGGAACCAGTGGATGTAGTATATTTGGATTTCCAAAAGGCATTTGGTAAAGTGCCACATAAAAGTTTGTTACGCAAGATAAGGGCACATGGAGTTGGGGGTAATGTTTTAGCATGGATAGAGGATTAGTTAATGGACAGAAAACAGAAAGTAGGGATAAACAGGTCTGTTTAAGATTGGCAGGCTGTAACTAGTGGGGTGCAGCAAGGATCAGTGTTTGGGCCTCAGTTATTTCCAATCTATATTAATGATTTAGATGAAGGGACCAAGTGCAATGTATCCAAGTTTGCTGATGATACAAAGCTCGGTAGGAAAGTAAGCTGTGAGGAGGATGCAAAGAGCCTGTAAAGTGATATAAGCAGGTTAAGTGAGCGAGGAATAAGGTGGCAGTTGGAGTATAATGTGGGGAAATGTGAGGTTATTCACTTTGGTAGGAAGAATAGGAAAACAGAATATTTTTTAAATGGTGAGAAACTATTAAATGTTGGTACAAATCAAAATACTGCAGATGCTGGAAATCTGAAATAAAAACAGAAAATGCTGCAAATATTTCCAGCATTTTCTGTTTTTTATTACATGCTGGTGTTCAGAGAGATTTAGGTGTCTGAGTACAAGAAACACAGAGGCCGGAATTTTCAGTAGCTGGGCGGGTTGGGTGCGGGCGGTCAGCGTGGCGGCTGGGAACCTGATTTTTCTTTTCATCCCGCTCCTCAGAACGACTTTCCCTCAGTGGCACCTATTAAGGCGCGTTACCCGGCCCTATTAAATGGTGCAGATCTGATGACGTCATCGATGACTCCCTTCCAGCCGGGATATTTAAAGCACCCTTGGCCACATTGCATTTGAAGGTTCATCTAGGAGTGTGCAGGCAGTACATATCACCATTTGGTTATTGCTGAGCCTTGCACAGATGGCTTCACAGAGACAGAGGGCTGAACCCAGTTTCACAGATGTCTCCCTACATATTCTTGTGGAAGGAGTCAGAGCACGCAGGGAGGTCCTCTTCCCTTCCCATGGGTGCAAGAGGCCTCCCCAGGAGACCAAAAGAGCCTGGCTGCAAATTGCAGAGGAGGTCAACAGCAGGGATGTGGTGAGGAGGACCTGGGTGCAGTGCCAAAAGTGCTTCAATTATCTCATGAGATCAGGAAAGGTGAGTGCAAAGCCACACTCAACTTCACCCTGCTGTGCCTCTCATCACATCCCCATCACTCTAACTTCCTAAGCCTGCTCCTGCACATCATTACGCACACCAACATACCTTGCATGTCCACCCATCCCTCTCTCTCTATCTACATGCTCACATCCCCATCTGACTAACCACCCCTCACACTCACCCTCATCCTAACGCAATCATACCAAATGACACCATACAAGGAGGCCATTTTGCATTGGCACCTTCACATTGGCACCACACTCCCCATAGTCACACTCTAAAGATATGACCCACACATTCCTTACACTCATGCCATCACTCTCACTCAAACTTCTCTTCTTTCCCTCTTTGCAGGAGAAGAGAGCCCACAATAACAGAGAGAGGGAGAGACCCGGAGGTGGCCGTCCATCCTTCGCCACTTTGGGGAAGCTCATCCTCTGCCAGTATACCCTGTGTTGGGGGTACCGCCTCCAGTGTGGTGCAGCCCTGCGCTGATGCCCTCTGTCCTGTGGAGCATCAGGTCGTTGAGGAGAAGGTTGGTGGTGCTGTTGTGTTGCTGTTGCTGCTGCTGCTGGTGTGCCTGGTGCTGCTGGTGTTGGGGCTCATCGTGGTCCGATTCTGAGGACCAAAGTGAGACAGTATAAATGGCACCCATGCTGATGTAATAGATGGCAGGTCAAATAGAGATCAGTGAAGCAATTTGTCAATGTTATGATAGTTAGTAGCAATGAGGTGAGAGTGGCTTCTGAAGTTGCAGAAAAGACTTGCAAACTCTGGACACCGAAATCTGTGCTCAAAATGCACTCAGCAAAAGCCTTTCCCTTAGGCAAGTAAGCAGGTATCATGTGGGAGTATTTATTGTGCTTTTCATGCACTGCACTATTGACTTCGATCAGTGGCCACTGAACTTCCACCTTAGCTTGACAGACGTGGTTCCCGAGCTGCGTGATTCCCGTGGTCATGCAGTTAAATTCAAAAGCTCTGGTTTAAAACACTGTTAAGTGTCTGACAACAAGGTATTAATTAGCTAAATTAGGTCACCCACCTCTGCCGTTCGGGTCCGTGCCTCACTGGCAAACACGCCCGAGTTAAAGGGGCGAGGAGGCGGGATGATGGTGGGGTCCCGACGCGCTCCATTTATTGCGAATCTTACTCACAACCCGGCTCCAATCCTGCATGCACGGTGACATGAATCTGTCATTCATGACTTATGAAATAATACTGAGTGGCCTGCGGGTGGCGCTGTCCAGGGAGAGTATACATACTCGGGCACGGGCCCAGCTTGCGCAGGACATTCTTAACAGGAACTAATTTAGGACACAACTAGTCCTCCATATTGTAAAACAGTTGATTAAAGCTTTGTTTAATGCTTAGACCAAGTGCCTAGTAGTTTTCTTACGTTACACGGCAGCATGAAAATTCCAGCCAGAGAGTTAGCATGCAGGCACAGCAAGCAATTAAGAAGGCAAATGGCATGTTGACCTTTATTGCTAGAGGATTGGAGTTCAAGAGTAAGGAAGTCTTGCTACAGTTGTACAGGGCTTTGGTGAGACCACACCTGGAGTGCTGTGCATAAATTTGGTCTCGTTATCTAAGGAAGGATATACTTGCCTTAGAGGCGGTGCAACGAAGGTTCACCAGATTGATTCCTGGGATGAGAGGATTGTCCTATGAGGAGAGAATGAGTAGATTGGGCCTATACTTTCTGGAGTTTAAAAGAATGAGAGGTGATCTCTTTGAAACATATAAGATTCTGAGGGAGATTGACAGGATAAATGCTGAGAGATTGTTTCCCCTGGCTGGAGAGTCTAGAACTAGGGGGCATAGTCTCAGGATAAGGGTCGGCTTAAGACTAAGATGAGGAGGAATTTCTTCACTTGGAGGGTTGTGAATCTTTGGACTTCTCTACCCCAAAGGGCTGTGGATGCTGAGTCATTGAGTATATTCAAGGCTGAGATAGATAGAATTTTGGACTCTAGAGGAATCAAAGGAGATGGGGATTGGGCGGGAAAGTGGAAAAGAGGTCGAAGATCAGCCATGATCTTATTGAATGGCGGAGCAGGCTCGAGGGAGCATATGGCTTACTCCTGCTCCTAATTATTAGGTTCTTAAAATAATGAAGGCTTTCTGCACTTGCAACAACATTCCCTGTTACCTTAGAAGCTTCAAAGAAGTTAAGAAAGCTGTTGGAGTTGCAGAAAGTGGCACAGAGCCACTCAGACTGCATGAACAGGTCAGGTGCAACTGATTGCTGATTATCCCTTTAAATATCATTGCTGGCGCCTCCTTCCTACTGTCATATGCCTGCTCTCCCTGTCATTGTTTAGATATGCTGGTAAGTTGAACGGCGAGAAAATGCTGCACATCGGGCATCAAGTGAGCGTTGCACACTCACTGACGTCACAATCTCATGACTTTAAATCCCTTAAGCATTTACCGACACCCGCTGCAGGACCCTCCACCAGCTGGCAGAAGAGCACTATATCTTTGACATTTCATGGCGGTAATGGGTGGCACAAGCCACCCGAATTTTAATCCCATAAACTTGGAGATACTGGTATTTCATAGGGACACAAATAGAATTGATCTGAAAGACCCCATTGAAGAGAAGGCTGAGAAAGATAATTGAACGGGTACTAAATACCTTAACTATTAAACAATTAAATGTCATTCAACAATTTTTGGATGTATTTCACAATTATAATTAACCATCGCATTTAGCTGAATCTGTTTTGTAAATCTATCCCATGTATTTGAATTAAGCTTTTAGCCAATCATTATTTCACATTTATGTAAGGATTTCAAAAGTGATCAGAAAAGAAACTGAGAGTCTCATGTAAATAGAATCATAGAATGGTTACAGCACAGAAGGAGGCCATTCAGCCCGTCGAGCCCATGCAAGAACACTTCAGCTAGTCCCACTCCCCTGCCCTTTACCCGTAGCCCTGCAATTTTTTTTCCTTTAGATACTTATCCAATTCCCTTTTGAAAGCCACGATTGAATCTGCCTCCAGCACCCTTTTAGGCAATGAATTCCAGATCATAACCAGTCGCTGCGTAAAAAAGTTTTTCCTCATGCCGCCTTTTGGTTCTTCTGCCAATCACCTTAAATCGGTGTCCTCTGGTTTTCGACCCTTCCACCAATGGGAACAGTTTCTCTATCTACTCTGTCTAGACCCCTCATGATTTTGAACACCTCTATTAAATCTCCTCTCAATCTTCTCTGCTCTAAAGAGAACAACCCCAGCTTCTCCAGTCTATCCACGTAACTGAAATCCCTTATCCCTGAAACCACTCTTGTAAATCTTTTCTGCACCCTCTCTAAGGCCTTGCATCCTTCCTAAAGTGCGGTGCCCAGAACTGGACACAATACTCTAGTTGAGGCTGAACCAGTCTATTATAAAGGTTCATCATAACTTCCTTGCTTTTGTACTCTATGCCTCTATTTATGAAGTCCAGGATCCCATATGCTTTTTTAACCACTTTCTCAACCTGCCCTGTGTAGAATTCGCAATATAATCGCGATTTTATAAATAAGGAGGAAACACATAGTTTCGTTCAAACAGCTTTATTTCAGCAGAATGCTGTCAGGTTTTCAAAGTGGACACAAGCAGCCTGTAAAATGGCCGCCATGCCTCGTGGCAGAACATTCTAGACTTTTCGATAAGCAGACAAGATGGCGTTCCAATAAACCTTTGTGCGAGATCGGACAAGACTCAGCACATTTGAGATAAATCACAAGACATAATGGGTTTGCATTTTACACATAAATACTGGAATCGGTCTCCCAGGTGCGAATAAGGGCTATTGTACCGAGCGATCAAGAACACATCCAAAGACATTAACATGCAAAATCCCCACGACTCTACGATGAGAGAGCCGTTTGCGGGTAGTTACAGAAACATTTGGAAGCCCCAAAAGCCCTCCAGGGAGAATACTGACCGGTTACACAATGGGAAAAGTATTAACAGGTACTCAGGCAGTTACGAGTATCACCGAAACCCATTAAAACGGAGATCACCCTATACAAGAAGTTTGGGCGCCAAAACCCTGACAAAAGAAAAGACATTAAGATTGGGCGGGAAAAGAGGAATTTCAGCACTATAACTGTAAGCTCCAACCGTCCATCTTTCTCTTATCCTCTTGCCTCTCCGCCTGCGACGCTGTCTCTTGACTCCTTGCTGCTCGACTTGCTAGAAGACTATCGAACTTTCTGATCCGCCAGGATCAGCCTCGTGGCTTGCCGCGAAGATCTGTGTGGAACCGGGCTGTGAAGCCTTGGAACGGGCACACTATCCCGAGAAGTCGGTAAATGGTGTTGGAACCGAAGGCCCGAGATGAGATGAGATGAGATGAGATGAGATGAGAAGAGAAGAAGACGACCATACGTATCGCCACGGTCAGTAAGCCCCGACCGCGCCTGTAGGTCGAATAGACACTTTCCTTGCCCAGGAAGACTATCTTTTGAGTTTTACAGAACTGGCATCGGAAGACCATTCTTCGAGTTTTATCGCATCGGGGCGAGGGCACAGGAAGACTATTTTTCGAGTCGTGTCGGAACTCCGAGGACAACACAGATCTTCATGACAGCAGACGATCCAGCCTGCTAGCCGGAGCAGAAACGAGTAAACAAGTGGGGTACAGAGACCCCTGATCAACACGTGGGTGATCAGGTGCTGCGGTAAAAACATCCGAGCAGAGTTTTCGGAATTCTCCGAGTTATCACGAGTGGTGAGCATGAGTCTCGATCCTACAAATCTAGTTTAGAGCAGGTATTGATAGGGGAGGGTTTAAGTTTTAAGGATAACTGTAATGTGTGCCCCCATTTACGATGTGTCGTTCGTTCCTCGTTTCCCTAAAATTAGTTACATAACTGCGTGTAAGATTGTACTGTCATTAATCTGTGCTTATGACATGTATTTCGTAATCTTGAATAATATGCAATAAAGATTTTCCATTTCGTACCATTCAACCGGGTCTACCTGAGTTTTCTCTCCATTATTGCTCTCACATCTAAGTCCAGTGTCAGAACCGTAAGGGCGAGTGGGTCGAACCACTCACAGGTGTCTAGTGCTCCCAGACTGGCTGGAGACCAGAACAGGCAACAAGGCCTAACCTCGCACTAGCACCCAGGCTGAGCACAGAGCCACAGGCGGTGTCACACATGCAAAACCCTTACACCTGCCACCTTCAACGATTTGTGCACATATACCCCCAGGTCTCTCTGTTCATGCACCCCCTTTGGAATTGTACCCATTAGTTTATATTGCCTCTCCTCATTCTTCCTACCAAAATGTATCGCTTCACACTTTTCTGCGTTAAATTTCATCTGCCACCTCTTCGCCCATTCCACCAGCCTGTCTATGTCCTCTTGAAGTCTATCACTATTCTCCTCACTGTTCACTATACTTCAAAGTTTTGTGCCATCTGCAAATTTTGAAATTGTGTCCTGTACACCCAAGTCCAAGTCATCAATATATATCAAGAAAAGCAGTGGTCCTAGAACCGACCCCTGGGGAACACCACTGTGTACATTTCTCCAGTCTGATAAACAACCGTTCACCACTACTCTGTTTCCTGTCACTTAGCCAATTTCGTATACATGTTGCCACTGTCCCTTTTATTCCATGGGCTTCAACTTTGCTGGCAAGCCTATTATATGGCACTTTATCAAAAGCATTTTGGAAATCCATGTACACCACATCAATCGCATTGCCGTCATCAACCCTCTCTGTTACCTCTTCAAAAAATTCAATCAAGTTAGTTAAGCACGATTTGCCTTTAACAA
The DNA here is from genome assembly GCA_030390025.1 of Squalus acanthias. Lineage (NCBI taxonomy): Eukaryota > Metazoa > Chordata > Chondrichthyes > Squaliformes > Squalidae > Squalus > Squalus acanthias. Next base: position 100,630,174 of record CM059426.1, on the reverse strand, counting down.
ATCCATGCTGGCTTTCCTTAATTAATCCACACTTGTCCAAGTAACTGTTAATTTTGTCCCAATTATTGTTTGTAAAAGCTTCCCCACTACCGAGGTTAAACTAAAAGGTCTGTAGTTGCTGGGTTTATCCTTACACCATTTTTTGAACATTTGCAATTCTTCAGTCCTCTGGCAGCACCCCCATATCTAAGGAGGATTGGAAGATTATGGCCAGTACCTCTGCAATTTCTATCTTTATTTCTCTCAGCATCCAAGGATGCATCCCATCCGCTCCTGCTGACTTATCTACTTTAAGTACAGCCAGCCTTTCTAGTACCTCCTCTTTATCAATTTTCAGCTCATCAGTATCTCAACTACCTCATCTTTTACTACGAATTTGGCAGCATCTTCTTCCTTGTTAAATACAGATGCAAAGTATTCATTTAGTACCTCAGCCATGCCCTCTGCCTCCATGTGTAGGTTTCCATTTTGGTCCCGAATCGGCCTCACCCCTCTTCTTACTACCCGCTTACTATTTATATGCCTATAGAAGACTTTTGGATTACCTTTTATGTTAGCTGCCATTCTATTCTCAGAACCTCTCTTTGCCCATCTTATTTTCTTTTTCACTTCTCCTTTGACCTTTCTATATATAGCCTGATTCTCAGATCTATTTGCAGCCTGACATCTGTCATATGCATTCTTTTTCTGCTTCATCATATTCTCTATCTGTTTCGTCATCCAGGGAGCCCTGATTTTAGTTGCCCTACCTTTCTCCCTCGTGGGAATGTATCTCAACTGCACCCGAACTATTTCCTCTTTAAAGACAGCCCATTGTTCCATTACAGTTTTGCCTGCCAATCTTTGATTCCAGTTTACCCGGGCCAGATCCATTCCCATCCCACTGAAATTGGCCTTCCCCCAGAGAAACATTTTACTCTAGATTGCTACCTGTCCTTTTCCATAGCTAAACCTTATGATACTATGATCACTGTTCCCTAAATGTTCACCTACTGACACTTGCTCCACTTGACCTACCTCATTCCGCAGAACCAGACTGCCTCCTCCCTCGTCGGGCCAGAAACATACTGATCAAGAAAGTTCTCCTGAACACACTTCAGAAATTCTTCCCCTTCTCTGCCTCTTACACTGTTATGATTCCAGTCTATATTAGAATAGTTGAAGTCCCCCATTATTACTACTCTATAGTTCTTGCACCTCTCTGTAATTTCTCTGCAAATTTGCTCCTTCATATCTTTCCCACTATTTGGTGGTTTATAGAATACACCTGGTAGTGGAATGGCCCCTCTATTATTTCTTAACTCTAGCCATATAGATTCTGTCCTTGACCCCTCCAGGACATCCTCCCTCTTCAGCACTGTAACACTGTTAATGAGGAGTGAACATGAATTTTGTGTGCCACCTAGACCATTTTGAGGTGGCGCAGCTGAACATAGTTAGGCCTTAGCACTGCCCGTTTCATGGCCATATCCAATTTCTGGGCCTTTATAATTAAAAATAAATCAGCCTGCGCCGCTCTTGTGAAAATAGTCCTAGTATCTCAATTCTTCCCTTATATCTATAAACTCCCAATCCTGACATCATTGTTCTAAATCTATGCTATACACTCTCTATGGCTTTGCTGTCCTTTCTATAATGGAGTTCTGGGTTCAGGTCACTAACCTAGGCCAATGAACTTCTGGCTTAGGCTGCTCCCTTGATAAGGCCTAGTGCCTGAAAATAGGGGTAGAAATCCAGCCATTGCTGCAATGTCTGCTGGCCTCTGTCCAAAATGAGTAGGCAGAAGGTTTCCATGCCTGTGTATGGTGTACTGTAATGGAAAGGTAGTTTTTTTTTGTAGGCTCCATCTTCTAATTGCCTGCCACAATCTGTGAGAGGTTGGGTACAAGGTCTAAGGCCCAACTCTTCTGGGCACCCATTAAAATGGTGTTAGGTGAGGAAAAGGAAATGGGAGAACCAGTGCACCCTTTTCATCCTTATTAACATGGCTGCAGCTTCTTAAAGTGCCTCACTCTGGGGATCCCCAGGAAATCCACAGGAAATTAAAATGGAGTAGAGAATCATTGTAATGGATCCTTACCTCTTTTTCCTCTGCTTCACACCCAGCACTGAGCAATAAAGAAGAAAATCAGCCTTTATTTTCCTATCTGATAGACCTACGCAATTTTGATTAATATTGTTCTTTTTAAATCTTAGGTCTTACTGAATCTAAGATAAAAATAAAACATTTGCAGTGATTTATGCGATTGGCAATTTAATAGCATCACACACCGCAGATTGACCAACATACACCCTAGTTTTTATAAATAAGGTATGGCAGCAGTGGCAAGACATTTTACACAACAGCCTAATCTCTTTAAAATCCAAAAGCCAGCATTGCAAAACTGTCATAGAAGAATCTGAACCTAATTAAAAATTGAGTGGAATGGAAACCGAATCCTCTCCTCTCAGCCTGTCCAATAATTTGGCATCTCTCTTACCTGAATTGCTCAGAAAGCTACAAAGACTTCATTACTATAATGAAGAACTTCATTTCACGGCATGAAAGACTGTGAGAAGCCTATGTTCTTTAAAGAATGCAAAGTTTTCTAACTTTATTTAGGTTACCATAAATAAAACATTTAAATTCCTCAGAACAGCTTTGTCGATGAACGTCATAAACATGACAGGAGGTTTTATTTAAGTGCAATTACAGTTTCACTACAATTGGTGTATGTAGCAAATCTTCCGACTACCTTTATAGTATCACTACACTTAGCAACCAGAGGAAAACTTCCTCAGGTGTGTAGAAGACATATAGAACTGCTGTCACTCCCACTATTCATGAGAGTTCAGTGGCCGAGGAATTTGATTGCGTTCCAACGAGTGCACGGGGCGGGAGTGCACTACACCCGCCTGTTCAGATAGGTCAGGGACCATGTGAAATTGGTGCTAGCAGCTCATTACAATCGTTCAGGCGTGGAGCCAGCACTACCTGCCCTGCTTATTTGCTGCGTGCATGTCTGGAGGGGTGGGAAATCGGGCGACTCTGATGCCACTTAAAGACAGCCAGCATCTCTTGAAGGGGAGGTCCACTGTAGCTACAGACGGCATAAAACGCTTGTGATAAGAGCTGCAAGACCTGCAAATCGGGCCCCAGTTTCTCTGATGCCGCTTTTGTCCAGGCGGTGGATAGGAGGAAGGAGATCCTGTTCCCTCTGAGGGGCAGAAAGCCCTCCAGGCAACACCTCTGCCACCAATGGGTAGAAGTGGCTGAGGAGGTCAATGTCAGGAGCTTAGCTCCCAGGACATGGCTGCAATTCCGAAAGACGTTTAATGACTTCAGCTGAGTTGTCAAGCTAAGAATCTCTTATTCCAACTATTCTCTCCTCACACTTGTATCACTCACAACACTCCCCTCCCCCTCTTTCTGATACTCTCCTACAATCACTGCATCAGACTTCACTCCACCTCCTTCTCCTCCTACTCACACACTCTACACCATTTACTCTCAGCACTATTGCAACCCTCACTTTGCCACATCTCACATCTTTCACACACAGCTGCACTATTCAACCTTGACAGTCACATTCTCAAAATGCTGCCACTAACGCTCTTGTCTGTCTTGCAAGAGAATGTCCTATTCAACATGAGGCAATAGACGGTGACCAGAGGAGCTAGAGGCCACCTGCATAACCTCTCCCCACTTGAGAGAATTTTCTGGACATTATGGGCTGGGGAAAGTCAGGACTGTGGCAAATGGCAACACTGGAGGAGACGTCACACAAGGTCTCTTTTCCTTTCTCACTTCTATCTCACTATACACACTCTGCATGACAAACTGCAGCTACTTTCACTAGCCACTCATCTCTCTCCACTCTCCCTTCACACTAAAAGCTAACCCTTGTCCCTCTCTTTTATTTCAAGTGCTGAAAATGTTGAGGCCCCAGTGCCAGTGCAGGAAGTGAAGGCCAGACTTCCTGAAGATGTAACGTCACTCAAACTGACCCTAGCAAGCACCAGCTCAGTGATTGACACTACACATATTTTAGTGGGTAGGTTAGAGGAGGGGTCTTCACATCGTAAAGCTAGGACAACGGGATGGGACACCATGGGTGCCAGCTCGCCGGATGTAAAGATTACATACTAGCTCTGCTGCAGCGGACTCAGGTGCTACCAAAGAAGGCTGATGGGCATACACCAGGAAATACTAAATCACTGGGTAGTCTTCCAGTGAGCTTGCGCATAATGGCTGAGAGCATGAAGGAAACCAGCAGCAACTTGTGTCAGGGCTTCTTACAGAGCATGGAGACCATTCTGTCCAACATGGAGAGAGTGGTCAGCTCCATGAACATGACAGTTGGACGCACCATGACAGAGCCTTTGTTTGACAAGTCTGAAAGCTTCCATGGGACATTATACTGCTGCCATGGAAGCTCAGTCTGCTGCCATCTTGGCTCTGGGGGCCAGTGTTGACAGGGGCTTCAAGAGCGTCACATCATTCCTGCATTCTGTTCTCATGCAGAGAGGTAGAAGTGCTGAGGCGCAGCCCCAGGAGTGTGGGATTGCCTCAGCGGACAACAGAATGCCTGCACCCCATGACCTACTGCAGTCAGTGCCATATTGCCAGATGAGCCGTATTGACCTAGCCGCAGCCAGAATGCTGCAGTCTGGTATCGGGCCATCAAAACCCAGATCAGCTCTTCAGTGGAAACTCAGCAGCCTTCCAGCTGCCCAGCTGTAGGAGCACTAGGGTAGGTAAAAGAGCACACAAGACAGGTACTAAGGCTGATTCTTAATTATTGCAGTTTACTGTTATTCAAATCTGAAGAGAGCTTTTGAAGTAAAATTTCTGTTTCCTGGGTTTGGTGTTGGTATTCATATTTGTAGTTAGTTGTGTGCAACACATGAGGCTGGATTGAAGGAAGTTAGGTCCCTCCATATAGCGAAGTTATGCAGCATGTAGCAGATGACCACAAATCTAAAAACATAGTTAGGCTGTACTGCAGAACTCTTCCCGAATAATCTCGGTAGCAGAAGTATTGCTTGAGCATGCTGATGGTCTGAGCAATAATATTTCTTGTGGCGGCATGGCTCTCATTGTAGGCAGGCTCTGCGGCTGTGCCCAGGTTTCTGACAGGACTCATGAGCCATGTCCGGAGGGGTTTTCCCTTGTTGCCAACTAACCAGCCTGTGACCTGCAGGCCTGGCTGGATAAAGGCGGCACTGAGAATGCTGGGGGCAGGGGACAGAAAATAGTAAAGAGGTGGAAGTTTGACTAAAATTGGCATTCGAAGGCTGGCGTGGGGAAGGAAACTACCTGGGGAGGTGCAAGAATGGCAGGTGGTATTGGAACATGTCTATGGTTCAAGAATACCTAGAGGGGGAAAATACGTGGAGGAGAGAAGCAGCAGCAGGATGAAAAGAGGCAATGGTAACACTCGAGGAAGCAGGCAATCTGAGTGTGAAGGATGGCAGTCACTTGGAGAAATGCAACAAACATCAGCAGCTGGTCCTGCACATCCCGTAATGGAGATAGGGATCAGGATTATTTGGGATCAGGGACCGGTGACCCGCCAAGAAAATAATGTTTTTTGTGGAGGGAGGTGCCTGTTGTAGTGAGTGCCAGCTCCTTGACCCCCAGGGCTCCTTTGCAGTATAGGAAGAAGTTTAATAACCTCACCAGAGCACTCCAGGTAAGCTATCTGATCTTCCTTCCAGTTTCTTTACATTTGTGGCAATTTTTCATTCATTACCTTCAAAGTGCCATAGGAGTCAATAGTCAAAATGAGGTCTGTAGCGGGGTGTGGAGGCACTGCTGAAGTCAGCTCCCGACCCCTGAGCCTTTGGACTCAGATCTTTGCCATCCTGTTCTAAACGGAAGGACACTGGATAAGCATCACACTCATGAGGAGGCATTGAGGACCATCTTGGAGAACCTGAGGCAGATGTCAGGAGTGACAGCAGAGTTAAGTATCCAACAAGAATTTGACACATTGCAAGACTATTGAAGTGAGTGGCAGCACAAGGAACATCTGCATCCATTCCCCTTGATGCACAGTACACCAGATCATTTAGTGCATCCATTGTGGATGCCTTGACAACTAGCCTTCTGGCCTTGGGGTATTGTTTGGAGTTTGGCAAAGATGGCAATCAGCTGTCGAGAGATTTGGCGCCATCACTCAGGGTTGATCCGCGGGCATTCAGATCCAGGAGCCAGAACAAGTGGCAAGGCTGGACTCATGATGTCATTCTCTCTCCTGTTAACAGCTTATGTAATCTTTCTACCCAGTTCTCTCAGACACCTTCTCATGTAGTTGTCAGAATACAGATCTAGACTGTCCACACACCCTCAGTAGTGCCACTGCCTGCTGAAGAGTCCTTTGCGCTAGAATCAGAAGCACTGAGAGGAGGGTTACTCAGTCCTAAAACACTCACAATGCCAATGCAGCTGAGCACCACTGGTGTCCCTGGCTGTCAGGTAGCACCTTGGTGAATGGTTTAAGAACAGCTCTGAGTAATCTCAAACTTCATTACCTGCTTCTTCCAAAAATAATTTGTCTTTTACTGTACCTGCAATATATGGAAAAAAAGTTATATGTCAAATTGAAGCATTAAATGGAAACTTGTCAAAGAACTAAGAGGCAGATTAATTTGTTCATTAACTTTGTGCTACGGTGCTTCTATTGTCTGAGCGAGGGACCGCAAGGACGTCCACATCACCCGCGCCATGACAGGAGCTGGCGACTGCTGGACAGACCACCGCCTGTCATCTCCATCAATGTAGCCCCAAAACAGCGGCGGCAACAGAAAAATCAACGCTGGAGCACTCAAAGACCCTGCTAAGAAAGCCCTATTCAGCCTGTGCCTCACAACCAACCTGGCGACTCCCAGTGATTCAGAGACACAGAGTGTCCACAGCACCTGGTCTGCACTCAAGGCCTCCGTAATCAGCACCTGTGAAGAGACGCTCGGTCACTCGACCAGGAAACACCAAGACTGGTTCGACGAGAATGACCAGGAGATCCAGGAGCTAATAAGTCACAAGCGCAAGGCATTCCTGATCTGGAAACAGCAACAGAACTCGAGAGCAAGAAAGCAGCTCTACAGAATCCTGAAGGCCGAGGTCCAACAAAAACCTCGCGACTTAAAGAACAGATGGTGGGTGGAGAAAGCGCGGGAGATCCAGCAGCTAGCCGACAACCACGACGTGTGTGGATTCTTTAGCGTAGTCAAGACCAACTATGGCCCAAGCACCCAAGGTCCTACCCCACTGCGGGCCAAGAACGGAGAGGTACTCATCAAGGACAGAGAGGCAGCCAGTGCCTGCTGGAAGGAGCACTTCGAAGATCTCCTTAACTGAGACTTTGTCTTCGACGCGAGTGTCCTCAACTCCATCCTGCAGTATGCTACCAGCCACCACCTCAGCACAACCCCAGCCCGGTATGAGGTTGAAAAGGCCATCCGACAACTGAAGAACAGGAGTAGATGGAATCCCCGCTGAGGCGCTAAAACATGGCGGAGAAGCACTATTGGCACGAATACATGAACTCATTTCTCTTATTTGGAAGGAGGAGAGTATGCCAGGGGATCTCAGAGACACCGTAATCGTGACCATCTTCAAGAAAGGTGACAAGTCCAACTGCGATAATTACAGAGGAGTCTCCCTGCTGTCTGCTGCAGGGAAAGTCATCGCAAGAATCTTCCTCAATCGCCTTCTCCCAGTGGCGGAACTGCTCCTCTAAGAGTCGCAATGCGGATTCCGCCCACTAAGGGGCACAATGGACATGATCTTCACCGCATGTCAACTACAAGAGAAATGCAGGAAAACAGCACCAACTGCTGTACATGGCTGTCTTTGACCTCACAAAGGCCTTCGACACTGTCAACCATGAGGGATTATGGAGTGACCTCCTCAAATTCGGCTGCCCTCAAAAGTTTGTCACCATCCTCCGCCTGCTTCACGATGACATGCAAGCCATGATCCTGACCAATGGATCCACCACAGACCCAATTCACGTACGGACCGGGGTCAAGCAAGGCTGTGTCATCGCACCAACGCTCTTCTTGATCTTCCTGGCTGCAATGCTCCATCTCACCCTCAGTAAGCTCCCCGCTGGAGTGGAGCTAATCTACAGAACAAACAGGAAACTGTTCAACCTCCGTCGCCTCCAGTCCAGATCCAAGGTCGTCCCATCCTCTGTCATCGAATTACAGTATGCAGACGACGCTTGCGTCTGCGCACACTCGGAGGTCGAACTCCAAACCATCGCCAACACCTTCACCGAAGCGTACGAGAGCATGGACCTTACACTAAAGATCCGTAAGATTAAGCTCCTCTACCAACCTGCCCCTACCACACAGGACTGCCCCCCGATTATCAAAATCCACGACGACGCCTTGGACAACGTGGTCCACTTTCCATACCTCGGGAGCCTACTGTCAACAAGGGCAGACGTCGATGACGAAGTCCAACACCGCCTTCAGTGTGCCAGTGCAGCCTTCGGTCGCCTGAGGAAGAGTGTGTTTGAAGACCAGGACCTGAAGCCCAGCACCAAGCTCATGGTCTACAGAGCAGTAGTGTTACCCTGCCTTCCTGTATGCTTCCGAGACATGGACCATGTACAGAAGGCACCTCAAAGCACTGGAGAGGTACCACCAATGCTGCCTCTGCAAGATCCTGCAAATCCATTTGCAGGATAGGCGCACCAATGTCAGCGTTCTCGCTCAGGCCAACATCCCCAGCATCGAAGCTTTGACCACGCTCGATCAGCTCCAATGGACGGGCCACATCGTCCGCATGCCCGATACAAGACTCCCAAAACAAGCGCTCTACTCAGAGCTCCGACACAGCAAGAGAGCCCCAGGTGGGCAGAGGAAACGCTTCAAGGACACCCTCAAAGCCTCCTTGAAAAAGTGCAACATCCCCACCAACACCTGGGAATCCCTGGCCCAAGACCGCACAAAGTGGAGGAGAAGCATCCGGGAAGGCGCCGAACACCTCGAGTCTCTTCGCCGGGAGCAAGCCGAAGCCAAGCGCAAGGAGCCCACATTAACCCAAGCATCCCATCCACCCGCCCCTTCAACCACCGTCTGCCTCACCTGTGACAGAGACTGTAGGTCCCGCATTGGACTCATCAGTCACCTGAGAACTCATTTTTAATGTGGAAGCAAGTCATCCTCGGTTCCGAGGGACTGCCTAAGAAGAAGGTGCTTCTATTGTAGATTTACTATTTGAATTATTATCTATGCTCTGTTTGTTATTTGTGCTCAATATTTATTCATTATGTTGTTATCAGCACCTGGATTTTCCGCTCGATTGCATTGGTTTGTTTGGCGCAATTCGGCCGAAATCGGCGCAAACGATCGCAGAATTTTTAGCGCAATCTGTATTCAGCGCAAATTGAGTTTCCGCAATCTTTTGCGCTAGGTTTGATAACATTGCGCTAGAAGCAGACCCCACCCACAAAACTGGCCACGCCCCCCAGAGTGAATTAATCACCATTGGCGGTTTCCGCTAATTGTGCTGGTTTGCAGGCCTTCAGGGGGGCTTTTAAAATGAAGTTGGTTCATTTGGGTGCAAGGACATTAAAAGGTTCATTTTAAAAGTTAATTTTTGTTTTACTTTACTGGGAAAATGATTGCTGTGTCCCAATATAAGTAGAAAATAGTTTTATATACTTTTTAAAAGTGAAATTCAGTGATTAAAATTTGGATTACTCCGAGGTGGTGGATTGACACTGATTAAAAATGTTTATTTTTTGTGATAAACCCATTTTCAGCTGTATTAATCAAACTTCACCAAGTTAACACTCCTCAATATATGAAGGAATATTTTTGTAAAGCACAATTAAAAAAAATTATGTTTTAAAACACTGCTCGATTGCGCTGGTTCATGGCAGATTTTGCACTCGGCAATATGCAAATGAGTTTGAGCGGAAACTTGGAGGGAGAAACACTTTTCAAAACGGGCACAATTTTGGGCGCAATTGGCGCTGGAATCGCCAATTGCGCCAAAAGCGGAAACTCTACCCCCCAGGTATTTATAATTGATACGAAATGGAAGGAATGAAATGGGCTGGATTCCATATGTATGGGTGACATGCTCTGCCAGATTACCATCCAGACAGTGACACGGAGCATTAAATACTGGCAATGATCTTCTGTACAGCTCTTTCACTTTGCACAAGTTCCTTTTATCATTTATCCATTAGAGGTTTTGAATAACATAGACCTCCCAAAATGTTAAACTTATATTTGTTTAATGCTTACTTGGCATAACAAGATAAGAAATAGGATGATTTGAAGTAAATATACGAAGAGAAACACTAACATTTTCTCTTAAATGCAATGAAAATCATCATTCCATCTTCGAAGATCTAGTTTTGGACAGTGGGATTCTTCTCCCTGTTATTTTTGCTGTTCCTTTTAATTGTTTTTGCATATCTTATTTGCATTGGGGGTGATTTTCCCTGGATACTTGAGGCGATAAAGAGCCTCTGAGGTGGCCAAGATGGGGTGTTGAGCTGCAACACCTGGTTAGCCCGCCTTTAGCGCAAGACGCTATCTTGGTAAAGAAGTTGAAGTGCACACTAGGACCAGTGCCCCGAGGGTCATTAAGGCTCTGATGACCAATTAAAGTGGCTCCTAACACTCATTAAAGAGCTTGCATGCCATTTTGCTGGCTGGCGCTTTCTTAACAGCGACAAACTGAACAGGAGTAAAGAAGTCATGGTTGAGGATTTTAGAGCTACTTAAAGCCATGATCAGCTTTCACTGTTCACTTGCTGATTGAGATCAACTGAGTACACTGTATTTGAAGAGGATTTTTGAGACACGTCGGGAGACTTTCAAGACTTTGTCAAGACTTCACCAACACTCTGTCAACAATTATTTTGCAAATTTTCTGAGGACTTCACCTAAAGAGAATGAGTGCTGTGCTACTCCACCTTCTTGGAGACCTTATAGGAATCACCAGGAGAAAGGGACTGCTTGGTCATGGAGATCTTGCTAGGGTTCCCCCTTGGTCTGGAGGAGGAATGGGAAGAGGAAATGAGGCCAGGCAGAGCAGCACCAGCTGCTGGAGGAGAGAGGGAGAGGGAGAGGAGGGACAGGAGGGTGAGGAGGGCTCCAGATTTGTGGTGACTAGCGGCATGCTTCAGAATCTGGTGATCATCAGCATGCAATTGTGCCAAAGGGTCAAGCTCAGGAGCCACAAGAGGAGGAGGAGGAGGAGGAAGAGGAGAAGGAGGAGGTTGAGGAGGAGGATGAAGAGGAGGAGGAGGAAAAGAAGGAGGAGGAAGATGAGGGAGACCAGGGGAGCACCAGAGAGCTCCAGGTAGATGGCCTGCACCTGGGAGGGACGCTCGCCACCATCTATTTGAAGACCGCTTTTGAGAGACATCCTCCACCATCAGACTTCAGAGCATTGTGCCACATGCCTTACCTTCCACAACTGAGGATTCATCAAGAAGTCCACCATCTGCACTCAATCCTTTCAACCGCTTCCCCATGAACAACACTATAAAAAAGACCATCAATTCTAGCACTACACAATTAATATATTCACTCTTTATCTAGAGTAAATACAAACAATGAAAACATGACATAACCAACAGCACTTACAAATATTAAACTATTCTCCCTGGTGCTTACCTTTAGTGGCTATCCTATAAGTGCTCTTGCCTACTCTGGTGCTTCTATGAAGTGCTAACCCGAGTGGCAGCAGCACGCGAGATGGTTGGCTGCTGAGATTCTGAAGAGGGCAGTTCAGATGTCCTCCTGGGTCGCCATCGAGAGGCTGTGGGTTGTGATGACCCTGCCTCAGATTGCACCATCTCAACATGGGCTTCAGCAATCTGGGCTGCCTGGCTGACAGGTAACTGCAAGGACAATGGTGAAGTGCTGGAGGAGGAAGCAGGAATGCTGCCATCCAGAGAGAGGCCAGTAGGTTCCTTCTCCATGACTCCCACGCCATTACCTCGGGGCATCTGTTCAGCAAGCCCACTGATCTGATGGAGGACAGATCTATGGGCAGCTGAGACACTCTGTAAGCCCCTTTTAACCGAGGACCCAGAACCACCATGGCAGCTGCCTGATCTTCCATTGCAGCATTTTGCCCTTCCATGGAAGATGCTAATAATGCAATGGAAGCTATTTGGGCATCCACTGCAGCACTTTACAAGCTGTTTGGTGTTCCATGGAAGCTGTTTGGTCACTGGATGGAATTGGACAGCTTCTCCACACTAGAGAGGATGGGTTCCGAGCTCTGCGCCAAGCTGGAGGTGGGCTCTTCCATCCCCCTAGCCACGACCAGTAAGCTTTCAGGCAGGCTGTCCATTGCATCAAGCATTTGGTTTAATATAAGAATAAAATAAATAGGAGCAGGAGGAGGCCATTCAATAAGATCATGGTTGATCTTTTACCTCAACTCCACCTTCCTGCACTATCCCCATATCCCTTGGTTCCCTTAGTATCCAAAAATCTATCGATCTCTGTCTTGAATATACTCAACGACTGGACATCCACAACCCTCTGGGGTAGAGAATACCAAAGATTTGCAACCCCTTGAGGGAAGAAATTTTTCAGACCGATCAGCCTTCTTCTGAAGCTTGGCCCTGTGAGGTCCTCATCTGATTCCTCTACAGCAGAACTAGTATGTGACCTTGTCCCCAGGCAATGTGGAACCTATGGCATCCCTTCCGCCCGGTGTGGCTACTGCGCATTAATGCCCGGTGTGTCCCACTGTGATGAGCCACCTTCTAACCTAGCCTCTAAGTTACACATGGTGCCGCGCTCTAAGTTGGTGCCTGCGACTGTGTTAGCAATTGACGCAGTGCCATCTTCCTCGCTCTCCTCCTCCTCTTCCTCCGGAGGATGAGGTGGCTCTTCCTCCTCTTCCAGTTCCTCCCGGGGGTGCAGGTGGATCTTGCTCCTGGGAGCCTGCAATGATAAAGCTAGAAGGGTTAGGATGCAGTGCATTTTGCCACTGTAGAAGGATACATGTGATGAGACCACATGGAGCTTGTGAGTGAGGATAGGTTTGGGAGATTAGGAATCAGGAATACTTGTGGGTATGTAAGGAAGCTGGAGTGGCCACATACTTCTAGGCGAGATGTTCCCTGCTCTGCCTGTAGCCACAGCATCTGCCGCTCCTGGCCTTATCACCACCATCATCGCCTCTTTAAAGGGAGTGATCTCATGTAATTGTGCTTCCCCTGCCCCCGGTCAGGTCCTGCGGCTGCCTGTTATATCCTATCTTGTCCTGAAAGAGAAAGAGTGGTGATTGTGAATGAGTGTGTGTGTGTGTGTGTGTCTGTGTGTGTCTGTGTGTGCGATGCCTCACATGGTTGAAGAGCTGTGAGATGTGTTTTAGGTGTGAGTAGTGCCTGTGAAGAATGAAATAGTGTGGGGTGTGTGAATGTTAGTGTCGAGTTAGATGGTGGATGAAGTGTGTTGAGGTTGTGATGCTAGTTGTGATGCAGTTGTTGAGAAGTGTGTTTGTGAGATGGGATCTCACCTTGACCATTCATGTCAAATCTTTACATTTCTTGTGGCACTGGAGCCATGTCCTAGGGGCTGGGCTCCTGGCTGTGACCTCTTTGGCGATCTCCTGCCAATCCACCGCATTAGTTTCCTCTGTGGCCTCTTTCCCCCCTGCAGGTATAGGACATCCCTCCTCCTCTCTACCTCTTCCACCAGGACCACCAATGCTGCATCCGAGAACCTGTGAGCCCTCTCCCTCGTTCCCTGAGCCATCCTGATACATGCCGTTGTGTGTCAGCCACCGCACTCCACACCTTCAGTGGAAGTGTGCATGGAGGCTACATATACCACTTCAGGAAAATTGCTCCTAATCAGCGCTTGAGTGTTAAACATGCAGGTCTCCAGTTCAGCACCTCCAGGTACGCTTAATTCTTGGCAATCACTAATTAGCCCCAAAATTGCGGGCTAAAGCAAGACTTTTAAACAGGCATGTCTTATTAGCACAGCACCCACTTAGTGCCTGTTTTCACCCTTTCCCCAAAATAACCCCCTCTTTCTTTCTATCTTTCTTTAGGAAAGGTGCTAATGTTTTATCAGTTTTTTTTAACATAATCAACATTAAAATTTTGCATTTGGTGGGGTTTTGTTTTAATTGCAGACTAAACCCTGAAACCCTAATAACAAACTGTGTTTCTGAAACTCTTACATTTGCTTGTGTTGCTTATTATTTTATAACCAGGAGGCGTTGCATAAACCAGAGATTTCTGATCTTGATTTGAAACTGCAACCCATCTCTCATTACTGCTTTACTCTCATTATATTACCATCCTTAGGAGACTAGCATTTAGAAGGAGGTGCATGCTATAATGAATGACCCTCAACATTGCACAAAATGTAACATGAAAAAGTAACAAACTAATGTAACAAAAATTGCTATAACGTGATCGTAAGGTTGTCTGCAGTTTATATAGATCAAAACAGCTTTTAAATGTTATAATTGTGGAGAACAATTATCTTGATTAGGTGAAATTTTTAACAGGTTTGTTTTGATAAATTTAGATATTGGGCATCTGTGAGATGTGCCTGCAATCAAAATTAAAAAATAAAAAAGTTTGACCAGGAAACAATATTTTGTTCATGACAGCAAAACTTGAGAAAGTAGCTAACTGTCTGAGGTGGCAAATTTTAATCACCTATAAGAATGCTGATGTGTCACTGTTCTATACTGCTTCAAGATCTGTGTTTTAATCATTTTGATGAATCACAGAAAAGTATGACATGAGTTTTTATTAACAGTTCATTATTTTTTCAACTAATAAAGCAAAGCTGCCACAAGGGTAACTTAGATCAGCAGCTGAGGAAGGCTGCTGCTGGGATCATAAGACTAAATTGCTTGTTTTTAATTATGCTGTTAGTGTACAAGAATCCAAGCAAATAAAATCTACATCGGGAAAGGATTAGAGACGTTCATATGCACTTATAACTGTTTAGTCACTAAGCCATCAGAGATTCAGCACCAGAGATCAGTGCCTTTACCCAGTGAACCATTGGGGAATCAGGACAGACCAGGGATTGGTGCATTTATGCACTGAGCCCGTAGAAGAGACTCAGTAAAAAAAAGGACAACTTACTTTGCTTGGCGAGGTTATTGATCCAGTGAAGTTTTGCACCTGTGGGTTGACCATTGAGTAATGATATATCGTAACATTTTCATGTAGCATTAAGGTACCGAGTATACTGAGTACAACAGGGGGAAGGGGGAAGGCCCTCTGATTATGATCAGAATATATCTCTTCAAGTCTCAGCCATTCCTATATAATCCTGTTACTTCTGTGTTCTGCATTTTGGCTACAGACCCAAGCCCATTACTTCTATCTCCCTTTTATTCCTCTTGGCCCCTCTTTGGCCTTGCTCTCTGGTCACTTCCCCTTCCTGCCACCCAGTCATGCCGCCTTTCATTTCTCCGCTCTTGGTTACTTTGGCCCCCCAATCCCAACTCCAATCCATCAATACTCATTCATCTTCATAATCTCCTAGTGCTGTTTAAGGCTTCAGTCCCCTTGGATAAGTCCACAGCTACTTTCTTTGCCTCTCTCAGCATTCTCGAAGAGTCCATTGCAGCACCCGTTGCTGCCTCCTTACAAGCAGCTACCCCAACTGCCTTCTCCTCCTCTCTCACCGACCTTCCCGCCCAGTACATAACCATGCCAACGTCCTTCTCATCCCGTTCAGCCCACCCGCCACTAACCCCTTGGACACTGCCAACAGATCAATCACTGCCCCTTTTCACATTTTCCTGCAGAATGTCCATTCACTTGCAAACAAGGCCCTTTCCATCCACTACCTTATTGTGGATGATTGCATTTCTATCCTGCCTTTGATTGAAACCTCACTCGGGGGTGGCAATACCTTCCCCCTTACCAAAATCTATCTGCTTGGCTATACTTCCCTGCTCTGCCCAAACTGTTATGGTGGCGGTATGGCCCTTATCACTAAATTACACCTTGGGCTCTCCCCCAATGCCTCTGGTACCTTCTCCTCCTTTGAGCACTTCACTTTGTTTCACCCCTCACCTGTTCTTTAAAATACTTGATTCTACCAACCCCCCAAGCCCACCCCGAGATCCTCACCAAGATATCCTCCCTCCTTTCCTCTGTCAGCCTCTGCACTGAGCGACTCTTCATCCTCTGTGATTTCAATCTCCAACTCAGCTCTCTTTGCCAGCTTTCCTCTGAATTACGTGACCTGATGTCCTCCCTAAACCGATTCCTGCATATAAACTCTCCGACACATAGTTCTGGCCACCTTCTCATCCTTGTTATATCCCGTGGTCTCTCCACTCCCATGATCTCAATCACTGATAAGGCTATCTTCGACCACTTCCTTGTGTCCCACACCACCCATACCCCATACCCCTTTCCAACCCCACTTCCTTCTGCATCCATCCTTGGAAAAACCAAGGGCTAGAAATTCGGTATCGCCCCAGTTGGGGTGCTAAATTTTAAAAAGTTGGATAATTAGCACCAGGCGCTAATCGTTCTGCGCTCCTGTTAAATTGATTGTTAGCGCTCCAAGAAAGAACTGGAGCACTAAATCAAGCGCTAATCACCTAACTTAGGGCGCTACACACACAGAGCAGGCACACACAGAGCGGGGCGCTACCCGCAGAGCGATAAACAATTTCAGGTGCACTCCAATCGGGACTCATCATTCACATTGGCTCCTTCCAATTCTTAAAGGGGAGATTCAATCATTCTGCACAATCTCATTCTCAACATTGCTGGCTCTGTAGGCGACCTCCAAGCAAGTCAACAGCTACACCTCTTATCCTCATGGCTGATCCCAGTCCCAGGGAGAGAGCTCGCCATTTCAGCGACCAGGCATTAGAGGCAGTGATCACGGCAGTCGAAAGAAGGAGGGCAGTGCTGTTCCCCGCCACTGGCAGGAGGCCATTGCTCCAGGTCTTCAGGGCAATGTGGAGGGAAGTGGCCCAGGGTGTCTCGGCCAGCAGTGTGGTCCTCAGAATCCTCACACAGTGCCGGAAAAAATTCAACAACCTCACTCGGGTGGTCAGGGTGAGTACATGCTTCAACAAGTCTGACATACCAGCATCTGAACCTCAGTCTGGACACACTGCACAAACCACCACACCCCCACCACTCACCCACCAAGCATCTCCACCTACTAAAACTCACAGCCACATCTCATGCCTTACCTACAATCACAGCTATTCAACTATGGCAGGCATAGCTGTGCATTCACTCACACACTTTCCTTTCTCTTGCAGGCCAAGCTGGGCCACAATAGGAGGGAGCAGGAATGAACAGGCTGGGGGGTGGGAGGGATGGGGGGGGTGGTGGGTGGTGAAGCGGACATCCAACAGCATACAGACCTGGAGGAGCGAGTGCTGGGAGACATTGGGCACCAGGCGGTGGGCGCCGTGGTCGTCGGTGACGTCGACCCCGTTGGGGGCAACAGCGGTATGTTCATCCCCTCTCCTGCTCTCATCCCACTTCCCCCTCACTCCACAAGCCTTTCCCACTTTCCAGCTCATTATACTGTCTGCATTCCTTGCTCCCTTCTTGCCCCCCAGCCCTCACCTCAATGCGAGTCTTGAGCCTTTATGCTCTCGTGCAGTCTCAGCTTGATGCCACGCAAGCTCTGACTGCTGCCATCATCGTTGGGTCCACCACAGTCCACCGGGGCTTTCACGGTATCGCAGCAGGCCAGCAATCTGTGCTCCAGCAGATTGGTAGGGATGCTGAGGTGCTGCTCTGGGGGAGTGCCAGTGTGTCAGTCGAACAGCAACCTGCTGTCCTCTCTCAGGATGACAGCATTTCTGCTCCCACCACTGCCACTCTGCCATTGCTCTTGTCGCTGCCTGTCATCCAGCCAGGCCAGACTGCCACCGCCCAGCCTGAGGTGGTGCAGTTTACAGCCGGGCCTTCCAGGCTCAGAGCTGGTCGAGGGCATCCTGCAAGGCCATCTGTAGTCTCTGGCAATGACACTCTACAGCCCTGCTGCAGTCACTGGGGACAGACTACGTAGGAGCAGTAGATTAGGAAAAGGCACTGTAAAGAGGGGAAGTAAGGGTATGCAGAAGGGTGATTAGCTAATATTGTTGTTGTATATATGTGTTTAATGAATGTTGATAAATTTATTATTGAATTTTACAAAATTTGTGCTGTCTCTCATTTCAGCTCTGCGCTGCGATATGGCATGCAAAATGCATGGAATGATGGGGATGTGGTGAGCAACCGGGATTTTTTTTTTTATTTGCTTATGGGATGTGGGCATCACTGGCAAGGCCAGCATTTATTGCCCATCCCTAATTGCCCTTGAGAAGGTGGTGGTGAGCCGCCTTCTTGAACCGCTGCAGTCCGTGTGGTGAAGGTACTCCCACAGTGCTGATAGGTAGGGAGTTCCAGGATTTTGACCCAGTGACGATGAAGGATCAGTGATATACTTCTAAGAGGTGGCTGCAGAGATAGTGGATGCATTGGTTGTAATCTACCAAAATTCCCTGGATTCTGGAGAGGTCCCAGCGACCTGGAAAACCGCAAATATAATGCTCCTATTTAAGAAAGGAAGGAAAAAGAAACCAGTCAACTATTGACCAGTTAGCCTAACATCTGTCATTGGGAAAATGCTGGAGTCCATCATTAAGGAAGTGATAGCAGGACATTTAGAAAATCATAATATAGTCAAGCAGAGTCAGCATGGTTTTATGAAAGGGAAATCATGTTTCACAAATTTGCTGGAGTTCTTTGAGGATGTAACGAGCAGGGTGGATAAAGGGAAACCAGTAGATGTCGTATATTTGGATTTCCAGAAGGCATTTGATAAGGTGCCACATAAAAGGTTACTGCACAAGATAAGAGCTCACGGGGTAGGGGGTAATATATTAGCATGGATAGAGGATTGGCTAACTAACAGAAAACAGAGAGTCAGGATAAATGGGTCATTTTCAGGGTGGCAAACTGTAACTTGTGGGGTGCCACAGGGATCAGTGCTGGGGCCTCAACTATTTACAATCTATATCAATGACTTGGATGAAGGGTCCAAGTGTAATGTATCCAAATTTGCTGATGATACAAAGATAGGTGGGAAAGCAAATTGTGTGGAGGATGCAAAGAATCTCCAAAGGGATATAGATAGGCTAATTGAGTGGGCAGGAATCTGGCAGATGGAGTTTAATGTAGGAAAATGCGAGGTTATCCAGTTTGGTTGGAAAAATAAAAAAGCAAATTATTATTTAAATGGGGAGAGATTACAAAATGCTGACGTACAGAGGAATCTGGGGGTCCTTGTACTTGAATCACAAAAAGTTAGCATGCAGGTACATAGAAACATAGAAACATAGACATAGACATACAGCAAGTAATTAGGAAGGCAAATGGAGTGTTGGCATTTATTGCAAAGGGAATGGAGTATAAAAGTAGGGAAGTCCTGTTGCAACCTGGAGTACTGCATACAACTTTGATCTCCTTATTTAAGGAAGGATATATTTGCATTGGAGGTAGTTCAGAGAAGGTTCACGAGGTTGATTCTGGAGATGAAAGGGTTGTCATATGAAGAAAGGTTGAGCAGGTTGGGCCTATACTCATTGGAGTTTAGAAGAATGAGAGGGGATCTTATTGAAACATATAAGATTCTGAAGGGGCTTGAAAGGGTAGATGCAAAGAGGATGTTTCCCCTCCTGGGGGAATCTAGAACTAGGGGGCATAATTTCAGAATAAGGGGGCACCCATTTAAAATGGAAATGAGGAGGAATTTCTTCTCTCAGAGGGTCATGAATCTTTGGAATTCTCTTCCCCAGAGAGCTGTGGAAGCTGCGTCATAGAATATATTTAAGGTGGAGTTGGACAGATTTTTGAATGATAAGGGAGTCAAGGGTTATGGGGAACGGGCAGGGAAGTGGAGTTGAGGCCAAGATCAGATCAGCCATGATCTTATTGAATGGCAGAGCAGGCTCAGGGGCCAAATGACCTACTCCTGCTCCTACATCTTATGTTCTTATGTTCTAAGTCAGGATGAGATGTGACTTGGAGGGGAACTTGGAGGTGGTGGTGTTCCCATGCGCCTGCTGCCCTTGTCCTTCTAGATGGAAGAGGTCACGGGTTTGGGAGGTGCTGCCGAAGAAGCCTTGGCGAGTTGCTGCAGTGCATCTTGTAGATGGTACACACTGCAGCCATGGTACACCGGTGGTGGAGGGAGTGAATGTTTAAGGTGGTGGATGGGGTGCCAATCACGCGGGCTGCTTTGTCCTGGATGGTGTTGAGCTTCTTGAGTGTTGTTGGAGCTGCACTCATCCAGACAAGTGGAGAGTATTCCATCACACTCCTTACTTGTGCCTTGTAGATAGTGGAAAGGCTTTGGGGAGTCAGGAGGTGAGACACTCACGACAGAATACCTAGCCTCTGACCTGCTCTTGTTGCCACAGTATTTATGTGGCTGGTCCAGTTAAGTTTCTGGTCAATGGTGACCCCCAGGATGTTGATGGTGGGGGATACGTCGATGGTAATGCCGTTGAATGTCAAGGGGTGGTGGTTAGACTCTCGCTTGTTGGAGATAGTCATTGCCTGGCACTTCAGTGGCGTGAATGTTACCTGCCACTTATCAGCCCAAGCTTGAACGTCGTCCAGGTCTTGTTACATGCGGGCATGGACTGCTTCATTATCTGAGGAGTTGTGAATGGCGCTGAACACTGTGCAGTTATCAGCGAACATCCCCATTTCTGACCTTATGTTGGAGGGAAGGACATTTATGAAGCAGCTGAAGATGGTTGGGCCTAGGACACTGCCCTGAGGAACTCCTGCAGCGATGTCCTGGGGATGTGATGATTGACCTTCAACCACCACAACCATCTTCCTTTGTGCTAGGTATGACTCCAGCCAGTGGAGCGTTTTGTCCCTGATTCCCATTGACTTCAGTTTTACTAGGGCTCCTTGATGCCAGACTCGGTCAAATGCTGTCTTGATGTCAAGGGCAGTCACTCTCACCTCACCTCTGGAATTCAGCACCTTTGTCCATGTTTGGATCAAGGATGTAATGAGGTTGGGACCCGAGTGGTCTTGGCGGAACCGAAACTGGGCATCAGTGAGCAGGTTATTGGTGAGTTAGTGCCGCTTGATAGCACTGTCGATGACACCTTCCATCACTTTGCTGATGATTGAGAGTAGACTGATGGGGCGTTAATTGGCCGGGTTGGATTTGTCCTGCTTTTTGTGGACAGGACATACCTGGGCAGTTTTCCACATTGTCGGACAGATGCCAGTGTTGTAGCTTTACTGGAACAGCTTGGCTCGAGGCGCGGCTAGTTCTGGAGCACAAGTCTTCAGCATGAGGCAGGATGTTGTTGGGGCCCATAGCCTTTGCTGTATCCAGAGCGCTCAGCCGTTTCTTGATATCACGTGGAGTGAATCGAATTGGCTGAAGACTGGCTTCTGTGATGGTGGGGACCTCGGGAGTAGGCCGATATGAATCATCCACTCGGCACTGTGGCTGAAGATGGTTGCAAACGCTTCAGCCTTGTCTTTTGCACTCACGTGCTGGGCTCCACCATCATTGGGGATAGGGATATTCATGGAGCCTCCTCCTCCCGTTAGTTGTTTAATGGTCCACCACCATTCACGGCTGGATGTGGCAGGACTGCAGAGCTTTGATCTGATTTGTTGATTGTGGGATCGCTTAGCCCTGTCTATAGCATGCTGCTTCTGCTTTTTAGCATGCATGTAGTCCTGTGTTGTAGCTTCCCCAATTTGGCACCTCATTTTTCGGTACACCTGGTGCTGCTCCTGGCATGCTCTTCTCCACTCCTTATTGAACCAGGGTTGGTCCCCTGGCTTGGTGGTAATGGTAGAGTGAGGGATATGCCGGGCCATGTGGTTAAGTACAATTCTGCTGCTGCAGATGGCCCACAGCGCCTCATGGATGCCCAGTTGTGAGCTGCTGGATGTGTTCTGAACCTATCCCATTTAGCACGGTGGTAGTGCCACACAACACGATGGAGGGTGTCCTCAGTGTGAAGACGGGACTTCGTCTCCACAATGACTGTGCTGTGGTCACTGCTACCAATGCTGTCATGGACTGATGCATCTGCGACAGGTAGATTGGTGAGGATGAGTTCAAGTAGTTTTTCCCTCGTGTTGGTTCTCTCACCACCTGTAGCAGGCCCAGACTGGCAGTGATGTCCTTCAGGACTCGGCCAGCTCGGTCAGTAGTGGTGCTTCCGAGCCACTCTTGGTGATGGACATTGAAGTCCCCCACCCAGAGTACATTCTATGCCCTTGCTACTCTCAGTGCTTCTTCCAAGTGGTGTTCAACACGGAGGAATACTGATTCATCAGCTGAGGAAGGTGGTAATCAGCAGGAGGTTTCCTTGCACATGCTTGACCTGAAGCCATGAGACTTCATGGGGTCCAGAATCAATGTTGAGTACTCCCAGGGCCACTCCTTCCTGACTGTATACCACTGTGCCACCACCCCTGGTGGGTCTGTCCTGCTGGTGGGACAGGACATACCTAGGGATGGTGATGGAGGAGTTTGGGACATTGGCTGAAAGGTATGATTCTGTGTGTATGACTATGTCAAGCTGTTGCTTAACTAATCTGTGGGACAGCTCTCCCAATTTTGGTGAGGATGTGAAGGAATAAGCCATATAACCTATTCAGAAAAATACACCATTCTATGAAAGAATTCTGGCCTTATTAAAACATGACAAACTGGGTCTGGAAATCTAGAAACCTAACTATGAAAAAGCTGTGAAAGCATTCTGGCTATAGAGATAAGATAGTTGTTGACACTGAATCAATAACCTTATTGAAACAGAAAGTTAAAGGCTCCCGACAGTCTGAACCTTTCAGAATCAAACAATAGTTCACCCTGTACAAGGTGTTCTAATTTACACTTCGTAAAGAAGCACAAACATCTGCCTTCGTAAAAATGACATCAAGTAAAACACACCTGCCGTTACACTGCTTTTTATGTTAAACTTAGAACACCTAGAGAAGAGATATAATTCTGTAATGCTACCAGCTGAGGTGACTGCAAGAATTGCAGGGGTCAGCAGAAAAATGACTAGAGATAATTAGCTTATATCAGCAGAAAACCTTAAAGGAAATACCACTGGAAAAGGGTATCAATATTGAGCTCTCAAATGGGATAACAGACTCGCTTTAAAGGGGCAAAGCGATTCTCAGCTTCAGAGGTGGCTCTGTAAGTCTCCAACTCTTTGTACCTCGAGGATCAAAGGTATTTGATTTTGGTGGATATCCTGTAGAAAAGTAAGAACTGTAAAACTGTAGCGAAGTTAAGATTTGACAGTAGGTTCTCTGATAATAGAATTGTAAGCTTTCTCTTTTTGGAACTGTTAATGTTGCGATTGACTCTCCAACTGTAAATTACATGTCAGTTCTTTAATAAATCTATATATTTTTAGAATTGTCTCACATAAAACTTCTGTATCAAACTCACAAACTCAATCTCTGTACACTCTTTGGTGAGGAGTTGCAGAATTCTGCGGGAGTTTTCTAGACCCTCATAATATCCAGAACGTTACCATTTAGCTAAACTTATTAAAAGTGCTATCTGGAGGACGGTAACATTTTCAGGTTGTTCCTTTCCTTTGGGGAGAGACAGTCCAGACCTTTAGACCAAATTAAGCGTCTTTAGGATTCGGCTACCTCAAACTTTAGTTGAAAGTGAACGTCTGAGGAATATGCATGATCTGGGGTAGCCTTAAAGGGGCTAAGACTAGTAATTATCCCTTCAAGGAGGACTTTGCAGAATCGACTGGGCTGGGTGTGCCGTTGCCGTGTCCATAGCCGGTGCCAAGTGGTCCATCCGGTTTTATTCTTATTATGTTTCATAGCGGTTATTTACTTGCTAGGCCATTTCAGAGTTAAGAGTTAAGCACATTGCTGTGGGTCTGGAGTCACGTATAGGCCAGACCCACAACAAGATGGGTTTTTACAACAATCCCATAGTTTCTAGTAATTATTCCAGATTTATTTAATTAACTGAATTTAAATTCCCCAGCTGCCGTGGTGGGATTTGAACTCACGTGTCTGGATCATTAGTCTGGATTACTAGCCCAGTGACATTACTACAATGCTAACGTACCCGTGTGGGGTAGAATTTATTGGAACCGCAGTCTGCTGAGGTGGTCACGGACTGCCCTTCCAGAAGGTCGATTGAGTGTCTGCCTCCTCCCTCGCTCCTGTTTGTTCTATGTTAAAGGCGCTATATAAATGCAAATTGTTGTTGTAATAATATGCCTGTGGATTAAGTAAACGTGTACAATTTTGCAGTTATCATCATCACTTGTCTGTTTAGACATGTGATGATTTTAAACCATCAAAGCCCCATCATATCACAATTATCTACAAGTAATTCCTCCAGTTGAGTGCCAGATCTTATGAAGTTGGAGCACCAAAATAAATAAAAATGAGTAAAATGTTTAGGCAAAAACATCTGATTCCATTGAGATGTATTTGCCTGACCTTTTTCACATTAACATAAGGGAATATACACCTTACGATTCTTTATTACTAATCTTTGATATTCATTTTTGAAAGATTTTATATTAATTTATGAAGAGGGCAATTTAATTAACTAGGACACAAAGGCAAGTTTACTGCTGCAGATGATTAATTGTCCTCTCCAATACTATTAATTGAATTTCTCTGAAGTATTTGCACAGGATTTTTTTGTGCTATTGTGGGTGACTTTAATGAGAACATTGGGTGGATTTGTTTTAAAAGTCATGGAAAATCTACAAGAACTGCTCTTCCACTCACATCTTGAAAGATGTCCTCATTTTTAATATGTTTTTCATTATGGAAAATTAGTGTGTGGACATCTGATTATCTGAATATAGCTATGATTGTCTGGTGAGACCCTTAGAGAGAAGCCACTGCTCTATGGGGTTTGATAGAATATGTAAGCCAGGATTTTCCTTACCTCAGCAGGTCTGTGGTGGGCAATGTCGGTAGCGGGTCGCGGCCCCACTGCTGGCTCCATCCCGCTGCCGAAAAGGAACTTGTGTTGCTGGGGCTTGTTAAGACTGCCCAGCACATTTCCCTGCCAATTAGAGGAAGCGGGTCTGGCGATGTCATTCATGTCGCGTCATCAGCAAGTTTCCTTAAATGGATCATGGCCAACTTTCTTTTAACATATGTGCAGTCAGTGTTCTACAGCATTGAAGTGCTGCAAACACTGACAATCACTGCACAGCAGTACAGGGCTGCACCCAGGCTCTCCCATGACTCCCACCATATGCTTATGAAGGGATTCACAGCACGCAGGGAGGTCCTCTTCCGTTCCCATGGGTGGAGAAGACCTCCCCAGGAGACCAACACAGCCTGGTTGCACATTGCACAGGAGGTCACAAGCAGGGATGTCGTCAGGAGGACCTGGGTGCAGTGGCGCAAACCTTTCAATGATCTCAGTAGATCACAAAACATTAGTACTGTAGATTTCGCAATTATCACGATTTTAATAATAAGGAGAGAAGCAAGTTTAATTGAACATTTTATTGAACGAAAGGCTGCTACTTTTTAAAAAGTATAGCAGCCTTGTAAAATGGCCGCCGAGCATCATGACAGGCTTTCCAGAACATTGTGAGCACTCAGCCACTGCAGTAAAAAACCCGCGAAAACCAGTCGCAGTGGCTCAGACAAGAAGGCGCTGGAAATACATTTATAATGAGATCATGCACAGTACAGATTGGGAAGGCAGTATGCAACCCATTTACATTTTGGACAGAACAATAAACTAAGTGCTTGACTCGTTTTAAATGCACGGTGAGGAGTCGTTGCACCGGGCGGTCGGGGCCCATCCAGACGCATCGTTATACAAATTCCACCCAGCCCAACAAAGAGAAAGACATTAACGGGTGGTTGGGCCAGTTTCGAGTGATCCCGAAACCAGTTGAGGAGACAATTATACAAATTCCACCCAGCCCAACAAAGAGAAAGACATTAACGGGTAGTTGGGTCAGTTTTCGAGTGATCCCGAAACCAGTTGAAGAGACAATTACCCCATACCGAGAATTTTGGGCGCCAAAATTAAACAAAGACAGCATCTTGATTTGGGCGGGAGATAAGGCCCGTTCCAACAGTATAACTATAGAAGAAGAATGTCCATCAGGGTTGTTGCTCGTTTTGGGCAGAGGCTCAC
This sequence comes from Squalus acanthias, assembly GCA_030390025.1. NCBI lineage: Eukaryota > Metazoa > Chordata > Chondrichthyes > Squaliformes > Squalidae > Squalus > Squalus acanthias. The sequence goes on along the minus strand of CM059426.1, from coordinate 100,604,029 downwards.
ATTCGGCCAGGAGCGGAACCTCAGGATGAGTCACCTCGACACGGCAGGCAGCAGGGTACGCCATCCCGATCATCGGTAATCGTTGTCCGGATCCATCAGGGCAACGCAGCGGTGTGTTCCCGAACGACCAGCCACTGTCAGTCAAGAAGGCAGCAACTTCGGCCAAACGAGGCCCGAGCAACGAGAAGAATTCCACGTAAGAGCCGGCATGGTCAGTCAAACCCCGACCGCGCCCGAAGATAAATGACGAAGTAGGTTCAAATCCACTCTTTGAATCCTACAGACTACTTCATGACATCAGGAAAGACAGGCCTTTTCTTCTGGTTATTTGAGCGAATAGCCTGGGCCATCCGCGACGAACGTTCATCAGGGCTGACCCGGGTGGGTCCATCGCGGCAGCGAGAGTAAACAAGTCGTGCCCAGAAGCTCCCACAGCCACGTGGCAGCCAGGGGCTGCAACAAAAAGCTGCGAGCCTCATTTTTAATTCCGAAATAACCCGAGTGATGAGCATGTTTCCCGATCCTACAAATCCAGACTTAGTTTAGGTATTATAGGGGAGGGTGGTTTTTAAGGGTAATTTGTAATGTGTTATCCCCTTTACGATGTGCCGTGTGTTCCCCGTTTGTATAGAACAAGATTTATAGACGTGTGTATACTTGTAATTTCTTTGATCTGCGCATATGACATGTATTTCATTATTTTGGACACCGTACAATAAAGGCATTCATTTCGTATTATTCAACCAGGTCTATTTGAGTCCTTCTATGCATTACTGCTCCTTTGCATCTAAGTCCAGGTGTCAGAACCGTAAGGGCGAGTGGGTCGAACCACTCACGGGTGATTATTGCAAGAGGTCTGGCCGGAGACCAGAGCAAGCAATAGCAAAGAATCACAGGCAACGAAAACCTTTACAGATTTTGGACTCAGCAGCCCCAAGAGAAGGGCCACTTCTGTCCCATGAGACTCACTGCAGTCCTAAGCAGCCATTGACATCTCACAGCCCTGGCTCTCAGGTGGCACTTAGATAAAGTGTTAGAATAGGCCTTAAGAAAAGTACAAGGCCACGAAATTCGGTAGGTTAGCGCCTCTCGTTAGCGCCTGGCGGGGGCGCTGATGGGGCGCTAAGGGGTTAGCGCCCGGCCGCGGTGAATCCAACGCCGCGCGCGACCTTCAGTGATGAATTAGTGCTGGCGCTAACGGTTAGTGCCTAGGCCTCTAGCGCCTCTCACATGGTAATGTCAATGCGTGTGCAACAGCCCTGATGAAAAATTGCCTTTCGCCCCCTGCTTTAGCGCCTCGCGCCGATAATGCCAGTAAGACTCGGAAGTACGCTGCAGAAGCGGTAATTAAAGGGAATGCTTCCTTGTCACTTGAACATCGTGAAACGGCGCTTTCAGTGATTGCACTGGTCATTACTTGCACCAGTCTGCTGCCTGAGTGAAATTGTTTACACTTTTTCCTCAAATATCTCCAAATGTTGCACTTTCTGAAAGGGATGGGGGCTGAAATAGCAGTCGCGCAGGTCGCATTAAAAACACCACTGATGATTATGAGGTTGTACAGCGTGATTGGCCCTTCCCTTTAAGAGATGGAAGCAGCCTGTGTGATTAAAGAGTGCCGTTTGGACTGCGCATGACCTTCTTTATTGCTCTGCTGGTAGCGACCCGCTCTCAGGTGTTAGCACCCTAAGTTAGGAGTGTAGCGCTTGATTTTGTGCTTCACTTCCCTCTTGGAGCGCTAACAATGAATTTTGCTGGAGTCGACAATGATTAGCGCCATGCTTTAACTTTTAGGGCTAGAAATTGGGCTCCTTTGCGCCTCCTGTTAGAGCCTCCGGGGGGCGCTAAAGAGGCGCAAATGTGTTCGCGACTGGGCGCGGTGATATCAATGCCTCCCGCTAAATTCGGCGGGAGTTTTGCGGTGGCGGTGAGACGTTGCGCCCCGATCTCCTGCGCCCAGAGATCGTGATGTCATTGCCGTGCGCAGCGCCCTGGATACGGCCCGTATGAAAAATTCCCTCTTGCCCCCTGCTTGTGCACCTGCCATTAACAACGACAGGTAGAGGAGGCGGCTTTCAGTCGGATGTCCCCTAGAGGAGCGCTATTTAAAGGTGTCCACTTCTGGTGTAGTTTTCATCGGCCAACAATGTTGCATTGTTAATTTCCCATCGGCAAAGAGGCATTTTGACCGATTCGCGTGTTTTTCATTTCAACAAGTGTTGTGGCACATAAAGATTCTTCAGTTTCATTGAGGGAGATTTGAAAGTTCAATATTTGTATCCTTTCATGGGGGCTGTACTGGTACTGGACCTCGCCCTCCAGCGTCAACGTCAGAGGCAACTAAGGCACAGAAAAAGAGTGCAAAATGTGGCCAGAGGTAGGAGGGCCAACAGGGCTCTCAACAGGAGGTCTTACCCACCCAGGGTATTCCGGCAGCAGTTCTCCGACATGAATTTCACTGAGGACCAGTGAGTTAGAAGGCTTCGCTTCAGCAAGGACGTGGTCACAGAGCTCTGCCACCACCTGCAGCCAGACCTTGAGCCTGAGATCAGGACCACTACGGCTCTCTCAGTGGCAGTCCAGGTCACCGTCGCCCTCAATTTCTATGCCAACGGATCATTCCAGTGTGCGACAGGCGACATCTCCAACATCTCCCAGTTTGCTGTCCATTGCTCCATCCGCCAGGTCACAGATGCTCTGTACAGAAGGAGAAGGGACTACATTTCCTCTCCTCATGACCAGAGAGAAGCAGCGCGAGCGTGCATGTGGCTTTGCCAGGATAGAGGGCTTCCCTATGGTGCAGGGCGCCATTGACTGCACCCACGTCACTTTGCGGGCACCTCATAACAATCCTGAGGGATTCCGTAACCGCAAAGGCTACCACCCACTAATGGGCAGTTAGTGTACGACCACACGCGGTGAATCCTGTCCATCAATGCCCGATACCCGGGCAGCAGCCATGATGCCTTCATCCTGCACCAGACCGGTGTGCCAGATCTATTCCAGCCACCACATGAAGCTTGCGGCTGGCTGCTGAGAGACAAGGGCTATCCGCTTTCCACCTAGCTCATGACTCCCCTCCGCAACCCCAACACTCGTGCCCAGCACTTATATAATGAGAGCCATGCTGCCACCAGGAACATCATTGAGCAGACCATCGGTGTGCTCAAGCAACGGTTCCACTGCCTCGACCACTCGGGAGGAGCCCGCCAGTACTCGGCTGAGCGGGTGTCACTTTTTGTCGTTGTCTGCTGCATGCTGCACAACTTGGCCATTATGAGGGCGCAGCCATTGCCACCAGGCATAGCTGCACCACCTCAGGAGGAGGAGGAAGAGGTGGAGGAGGCGGAGGAGGAAAAAGACGAGCAGGAGGAACAGGAGGATGAACAGCAGCGACGGAGGAGGCAGCCACTCAATCGGCGTTCTGCAAGGTCAGTCCGTGACCGCCTCATCAGACTTAGTTTCCAGTGACTTTGAGTCCTCTTTCCGAGCACGTTGCCATTATTCCATCACTTTGTGATTCCATACCACACCCCAGAACTGAAATGAGACACAGCACCAAATCTGCAACATTCCAGTAATAAATTTATCAAAAGCCATTAGCCACATATATACAACAATATTGACTAATGACCCTTGTGCAAACCTTTGTCTCCCCTCTTTAGAGTCCCCTTTCCTAATCTAGTGCTCCTACGTAGTGTCTCCCCAGTGGCTGCAGCAGGGGCTGGTGGAAGGCTGCTGAGTGTCAGTGCCAGAGACTACAGATGGCCTTGCAGGATGCCCTCAAACAGATCTGGGCCTGGAAGGCCTGGCTGTAGACTGCATCACCTCGGGCTGGGTGACGGCAGTCTGGGCTGGCTAGATGAAAGACAGCGACAAGTGCAATGGCGGATTGGCAGTGATGGGATCAGGAATGCTGTCCTCCTAAGAGAGGACAGCAGGTTCCTGCTCCACTGACCAACTCCCACTCCCCTTGGGCAGCACCTCAGCATTCCTACCAATCTGCTGGAGCACAGATTGCTGGCCTGCTGCAACACCGTGAGATCCCCGGTGGACTGTGGTGGACCCAGTGACAATGGCAGCAGGCAGAGCTTGCGTGGCATCAAGCTGAGACTGCATGAGAGCAGTCTGAGACTCAATGGCAGAAACCATTGACTGAATTACAGCACTAAGACGTTACGTCGCTTCTGCCTGTGCTGCAATGGAAGCTGCCACATCGCCCATGACATGCATCATGAGGTCTGGATCCACACGATCTCTCTGGGAGTCTACTATCCTCTGCAGAGTGGAAATGATGGGCTCCATGGTGTGTGCAGTGCTCTGTGAAATGTTGGAGAGAGCTACGCTTTCCCCCTGGCCTTGCTGCAGCCCGTTCGTCCCCGGTGCATCAACCAGTGTAGACCCTTCTACTAAACTTGCCTCTAAAGATCGCGTAGTCCCAGTATCTGAGGTGGTGCCTGCAGGTGAGAGATGCAGTGACGCGACGCTTTGCTCCTCCTCCTCTTCTTCCTCACTCTCATCGGGGGGATAGGCTGATCATCTGGTTGCTGATTGTCTGAAAGCATAAAGGCACAATACTTGCGTTAAGGTGAGGGCAGGGGGGCAGGAATGGAGCAAGGAATGCAGACATTCTCAGGAGATGGAAAGTGAGAAAGGTTTGTGGTGTGAGGGGGAAGTGGGATGCGAGAAAGAGAGGGGCTGAAGATACTGTTTTTGCCCCCAATAGGGTTGACGTCGCCAACGGCCGCCTGTTGCCCAATGAGTCACAGCACTCGCTCCTCAAGGTTTGAGAGCTGCTGCTGCTGCAGCTGCGCATCACCCCCGCCTGTTCTCTGCTGCTCCCTCCTGTGTGGGCCATCTTGGCAAGGCGTGAGATGTGGATGTGAGTTTGAGTAGCTGAAGATGTTTGTTGGGTGAGTGGTGGTGGTGTGGTTGTTTGCGCAGTGTGCACAGACTGAGTTTCAGATGCTGGTATGTAGGAGCTTTTGAAGCATGTACTCACCTTGACCACCTGACTGAGGTCATTGAATTTCTTGTGGCACTGTGTCAGGCTGCGTTCCACCACACTACTGGCCGAGACCTCCTGGGCCACTTCCCTCCACATTGCCCTGATGGCCTCCTTCCAGTGGCCGGGAACAGCATTGCCCTCCTTCGCTCCACCCCAGCCACCAATGCCTCCAATGACATGTCGGTGAACTGACGAGCTCCCTCCCTGGGAGTGGGAACAGCCATAGGCATCAGGGGATTCACTAGGTCACAGGTCGCCTCAAAGCTTACCAACAAGCCAAGGGACCAACCCTGGTTCAATAAGGAGTGTAGAAGAGCATGCCAGGAGTAGCACCAGGCATACCTAAAAATGAGGTGCCAACCTGGGGAAGCTGCAATACAGGACTACATGCATGCTAAAAAGCGGAAGCAGCATGCTATTGACAGGGCTAAGCGATCCCACAATCAACGGATAAGATCAAAGCTCTGCAGTCCTGCCACATCCAGTTAAACAACTAACAGGAGGAGGAGGCTTCATGAATATCCCCATCCTCAATGATGGTGGAGCCCAGCATGTGAGTGCAAAACACAAGACTGAAGCATTTTCAACCATCTTCTAGCTAGAAGTGCCAAGTGGATGATCCATTTGGCCTCCTCCTGAAGTCCCCGACCATCACAGAAGCCAGTCTTCAGCCAGTTCGATTCACTCCAGGTGATATCAAGAAACGGCTGAGCGCACTGGATACAGCAAAGGCTATGGGCCCCGACAACATACCGGCTGTCGTGCTGAAGACTTGTGTTCCAGAACTAGCCGTGCCTCTAGCCAAGCTGTTCCAGTACAGCTACAACACTGGCATCTATCTGACAATGTGAAAAACTGCCCAGGTATGTCCTGTCCACAAAAAACAGGACAAATCCAATCTGGCCAATTACCACCCCATCAATCTATTCTCAATTATCAGCAAAGTGATGGAAGGTGTCATCGACAGTGCTATCAAGCAGCACTTACTCACCAATAACCTGCTCACTGATGCCCAATTTGAGTTCCGCCAAGACCACTCTGCTCCCGACCTCATGACAGCCTTGGTCCAAACTTGGACAAAGGAGCTGAATTCCAGAGGTGAGGTGAGAGTGTCTGCCCTTGACATCAAGGCAGCATTTGACCGAGTGTGGCATCAAGAAGCCCGAGTAAAACTGAAGTCAATGGGAATCGGGGGGAAAGCTCTCTACTGGCTGGAGTCATATCTCGCACAAAGGAAGATGGTTGTAGTAACTACAGCTCAATCATCACAGCCCCAGGACATAGCTGCAGGAGTTCCTCGGCAGTGACCTAGGCCCAACCATCTTCAGCTGCTTCATCAATGACCTTCCCTCCAACAAAAGGTCAGAAATGGGGCTGTTCACTGATGACTGCACTGTGTTCACAACACCTCAGATAATGAAATAGTTCATGCCCGCATGCAACAAGACCTGGACGACGTTCAGCCTTGGGTTGATAAGTGGCAGGTAACATTCACGCCACAGAAGTGCCAGGCAATGACTATCTCCAACAAGTGAGGGTCTAACCACCTCCCCTTGACATTCAATGCATTACCATCACCGAATCCTCCACCATCAACATCCTGGGAGTCACCATTGACCAGAAACTTAACTGGACCAGCCACATAAATACTGTGGCAACAAGATGAGGTCAGAGGCTATGTATTCTGTGGTGAGTGTCTCACCTCCTGACTCCCCAAAGTTTTACCACCATCTACAAGGCACAAGTAAGGAGTGTGATGGAATACTCTCCACTTGTCTGGATGAGTGCAGCTCCAACAACACTCAAGAAGCTAGACAGCATTCAGGACAAAGCAGTCCGCTTGATTGGCACCCCATCCACCACCTTAAACACTCACTCCCTCCACCACCGGCGAACCGTGGCTGCAGTGTGTACCATCTACAAGATGCACTGCAGCAACTCGCCAAGGCTTCTTCGGCAGCACCTCCCAAACCCGCGACCTGTACCACCTAGAAAGACAAGGGCAGCAGGCGCATGGGAGCGCCACCACCTCCAAGTCCCCTCCATCCTGACTTGGAAGTATATCGCCGTTCCTTCATCGTCGCTGGGTCAAAATCCTGGAACTCCATCCGTAACAGCACTGTGGGAGTACCTTCACCACGTGGACTGCAGCGATTCAAGAAGGCGGCTCACCACCACCTTCTCAAGGGCAACTAGGGATGGGCAATAAATGCTTGCCTTGCCAGCGACGCCCACATCCCATGAACGAATAAAAAAAAGCCAACAATACTGAAAATGAGCATCTGCACAATCTGCTCCCCTTTAAGAGCTGAAAGGAACCAGTGTGAAGGATCAATGCTGAATGCATTGCACCTGAAATTCATTAGCGCTCTGCTGGTAGCGCCCCTGTAGCGCCCCACTGGGTCATTAGCGCTTGATTTAGTGCACCACTTCATTCCTGGGGCGCTAACACCCAATTTAGTAGAAGTTCAGAATCCTTAGCGCCTGGTGCTAACTTTTCTAAATTTCAAAAGTTCGTGCCCCATACGGCGCTATACCCAATTTCACCCCCTTAAAGTTTTAGTGCCCCAAACAGGGCTATACCGAATATCTCCCCCCAAGTGTCAGCAGGTGAGTCCACGATCATAATCCTCCTAAATATTGAAAATGCTGGAAACACTCAGCAGATCAGAGAGCATTTGTGGAGAAAGGAAATATGTTAACATTTCAGGTATAACCTTTCATCATAACTTGTTAGACTGAACTACTAAGTGTTTCTAACATTTTTTTTTGTTTCCGATTTCCAGCAATTGCACCTTGGGCAATGACAGTAACATTGATTTTTTTTCATTTGTAGTTCTACTGAATTGGATTGTGTTATGAAGTGGATTACTTACATAGGATATACGGCACAGAAGCAGGCCATTCGCCTCAACCAGTCCATGCCGGCATTTATGCTCCACTCGAGCCTCCTCCTGTCTTTCCTCATCTAACTCTATCAGCATAATCCTCTATTCCCTTCTCCCTCATATGCTTATCTAGCCTCCCCTTAAATGCATCTATACTTTTTGCCTCAACTACTCCCTGTGGTAGCGAGTTCCACATTCTCACCACCCTCTGGGTAAAGATGTTTCTTCTGAATTCCCTATTTGATTTGTTGGTGACTATCTTATATTGATGGCCTCTAGTTATGCTCTTTCCACAAGTGGAAACACTCGATCTGTATCTACTCCATCAAAATCTTTCATAATTTTAAACACCTCTATTAGGTCACCCCTCAGCCTTCTTTTTTCAAGTGAAAAGAGACCCAGCCTGTTCATCCTTTCCTGATATGTATACCCTCGCATTTCTGGTATCATCCTTGTAAATCGTCTCTACACCCTCTCCAGTGCCTCTATATCCTTTCTATAATATGGTGACCAGAATTGTACACAGTACTCCAAGTGTGATCTAACCAAAGTTCGATACAGGTTTAGCATAACTTCACTACTTTTCAATTCTATCCCGCTCAAACTAAACCCTAGTGCTTGGTTTGCTTTTTTTATAGCCTTGTTAACCTGTGTTGCTACTTTTAGCAATTTGTCTATTTGTACTCCGAGATCCCTTTGCTCCTCTACCCCACCCAGACTCACACCCTCCAAGTAATAAGTGACCTCCTTATTCTTCCTACCAAAATGTAATACTTTACATTTATCTATGTTAAAATTAATTTGCCAATTATATGGTCATTCTGCAAGTTTATTAATGTCCTCCTGTAATTTGTTGCATTCATCCTCAGTATTGACTATCTCCCCCAATTTGGTGTCATCTGCAAATTTAGAAATTGTGTTTTTGATTCCAAAGTCTAAATCGTTATCAATTGTGAACAGCAGTGGTCCCAGCACTGATCCTTGTGGAACACCACTACCCACCTTCTGGCACTGTGAATAGCTACCCTTTACCCCTACTCTCTGCTTTCTGTCTTGAAGCCAGCTAGCTATCCAATCTGCCACTTGTCCCCTGACTCCACATTCTCTGACCTTATTCATCAGTCTATTATGTGGTACCTTATCGAAGACCTTTTGAAAATCTAGATAAATTACATCTACTACATTACCCTTGTCTACTCTCCCTGTTACATCTTCAAAAAATTCAATGAGGTTGGTCAAGCCAGACTTTACCTTTTGAAATCCATGCTGACTATTCATCATTATATTTTTGGCTTCTAGATGTTCTTCTATTTTCTCCTTTAGTAGGGATTCCATTATTTTTCTTACCACCGATGTTAAGCTGACTGGTCTATAGTTCCCTGGACATGTTCTATCTCCCTTAAATATAGGTATTGTGTTAGCTATCCGCCAGTCCTCTAACACTACACCTTTTTTAATGAATTATTAAAATATTATTAGAATATTAACCTTTTAGTTCTGAGACAGAGAAAAGGAAAAAGTACTCTAACTTTCTAATTCTGTTGGATGTCTTGAGTCCCAATTGCAATGCCCATTGGACACAAGTATACAAGTATACAGAATAGAACTGATCTCAAATGTAAAATAATTGTCTCGATTTTCATTATCTTGCTTAGATAGGCTTGGAATTGACAATTTGGGAAACAGAAATCTCCCAGATGCAGTTATGATACTTTTCTAAGATTCAGATTTAAGTGTCATCAGGGAAATGTTACAAGAACTCAGTATTGCATCTGACAACCATTATATCTTATACTATCACTTAGGACACATAGGAAATTTTCCATTGCCTAGCAGTGTCATTCATTGATAATGTGTCAACAACTTGATCTATCCATTTACGTGTACGTTTACATATGATCTGGATGCAACAATAACCCCCGGATTCTTGTCCCCAGTACCAACCATCTCCTTAAACCCCTCTCCCAGCCCCCTCCACCCTCACCTCCAACAACAAGTGCGAGAAGCTCATGGACTTCTTTGTCCCTAAGATTGAGACTATCCATTCAGTTGCCTCTGCCACATTCCTTCTATTCCCCCAGCCCACCAAGCCAAACTACCCCAAGGTTCCCTCTGCCCTAGCCCTGAACTTGTATCTTTCTCTAGTTTCTCTTGTATCTCCCCTCATGCACTCACCGAGCTCATTTTGTCCATGTGACCCATCTCCTGCTCTCTCGACCCTATTCGCACTAAACTGTTGACCACCCAACTTCCCTTCCTGGCCCCCTGCTAGCTGATACTGTTAACGGTTTTCGCTCCTCTGGTACTGTCCCCCTTCCTTTCATATTTACCGTCATCACCTCTCCTAAAAAAATGCACCCTTGACACCTCTGTCCTTGCAAACTACCAACCCATCTCCAACCTCCCTTTCCTCTCCTTGAACATGTTGTCGCCTCCCAAATCCGTGCCCATTTTTCCCCACAACTCCATATTTGAACCCCTCCAAATAGGTTTCCACCCCTGCCACAGCACTGAAATGGCCCTAATCCAATTCACAAGTGACATTCTATGCGACTGCGACCTTGGTACACTATCCTTCCTCATCCTTCTCGACCTGTCTGTAGCCCTAGACATGATTCACCACACTATCCTCCTCAAATGCCTCTCCTCCGTTGTCTAGCTGAGTGGGACTGCCTTGCCTGCTTCCATTCTTATCTCTTCAGTCGTAGCCAGAGAATCTCCTGCAATTACTTCTGTTCCCGCTCCCGCAGCATTACCTCTGGTGTCCCCCAAGGATCTATCCTTGACCCTGTCCTATTTCTTATCTACATGCTGCCCCTCACCAACATCATCCAAAAACACAATGTCAGGTTCCACATGTATTCTAACAACACCCAGCTCTACCTCATAACTACCTCTCTCGACCCCTCCACTGCCTTTGATTTGTCACGCTGCTTGTCCGACATTGAGCAGTGGATGAGTAGAAATTTCCTCGAATTAAACATTGAGAAGACCGAAACCAACGTCTTTGGCCCCCGCCACAAACATTGTTCCCTAGACACCGATTCCATCACCCTCTCTGGCTACTGTCTCAAGCTGTACCAGACAGTTCGCAACCTCTGTGTCCTATTTGACCCTGAGCTGAGCTTCCAACCCCATATCCGCTTCATCCGCAAAACCGCCTATTTCCACTTCCGTAATATTGCCCATCTTCGCCCTTGCCTTAACCAGGATTTTGTTATCTCGAGACTCAACTATTCAATTGCTTTCCTGGCTGGCCTCCTATCTTCCACCTAGCATAAACTTGAGCTCATACAAAACTCTGCTGCCGTATCATAACTCGCACCAAGTCCCATTCACCCATCACTACTGTGCTTGCTGATCTATATTGGTTCCTGATCCACCAACGCCTTGAATTTAACATTCTCATCCTTGTGTTCAAATCCCTCCATGGCCTCACCCCTCACTATCTCTTTTACTTCTTCCAGTCCAAAAACTCTCTGAGCACTCTGCGTTCCTCCAACTTTGGCCTCTTGTGCATACTTGACTTCCTTTGCCCCACCATTGGTGACCGTGCCTTCAGCTGTCTACACTCCAAGATCTGGAATTCCCTCCCTAAACCTCTCTGCCTCGCCACTTCCCTCACCTTTAAGTTGCTCCTTCAAACCTTCTCGTTTGATCAAGCTTTTGGTCACTTTACTGCATTGTATCAATTTGAAATAGACTGGGAGCTGCTAAATTCCACAAACTGACTCATCTGGCTTTAATGCACATTGTCAATACCTGCAACCTGTGGCATTTTCAATCTGTGCAAATTCACTTTGCTATAAAACACAAAACATAAACATAACGTATTGTCAAATCCTTTCCTTGAAGAAAAAATTTGATTAAAAATTGCAAGACGTGACTACCAGGTTGTCTGTATTTCTAGACACTGCCACCCATGCATGCAACAGCACATTACTTTAATTAATTGCTCTTATCCAGGGAGCAATTCATTGCCACGTTAGATACCCAGTGCTGAGAAGCAACAAAAACCTCTACTGATCCAGTCATCCATGTCTTGCTAGTTGATATTATAATAATGAAGTGTGTGCTATTTATAAAGCTATGCCTTGATTGTCAACATATATGAAAGGTTTCACCACACAGAACTGGTGGTATATATATAACAGTGAACTTTGAGAGATTTTGCAATGCTAGTTATGTTTGCTAAGGCAAATATATTAGAGTAAAGCATATCAGATTCAGCAGCTTTAGACAAGGAGTTTGTGTCATTGTTACACTTCAGTCTGTAGAAATAAGCTATAATACTTAAATTCTTTATCACTAGTTTTCTGGGTGGACTGCAATATCCAGTTTGCTTGGTTTTCAATTTTATGTGTTCTAATTTATAACTTGTTGATTTTTCTGATGTCATTAATGAGTTTTCAATACTCTGACAGATTTCTGTTTACTCTTAAATATCCAATAACTCTCCAAATGATGCAGGCTATACTTCAGCTCAGTCCTCTGGATTGAAAAAAGAAACCGGAATTTTTTCCAAAGAATGAATCCACTTTCAACATTCTATCATTCGAGTAAAATGTTCCATTTCACTAAAGCATAGCCTCCTGTTTCAAATTGAGATGACATTTTCTATATTTACTGCCACCAGTGCAATCAGTTTGCATAAGGTTAATTAACTGATTTACCTGCATGAATATACAAAATGTCAATAAAGACAGCTACCATTAGATTAGCTGCCTTATATTTGCATCAACAGCATAATGAAAATTAGAGATTGAAAATGGGGCATTATTAGGTTGAGTACAAACTTAATGGAGTTAACACTGCAGAACTTTCGAAAGTGCCGTTTACATCCAAGAATTTGGAAAATCCCCTCAAGAGTCCACAGTGGTTACTTTAACCTCATACTTACAAGATCCATTTCTCAGGACCATATAATGGCCTGGATTTTATAATAATAATAACAGTGAGGCTGTCAGCACTCACCGTTATAATGGGGTAAACTGGAAAGTAACTTCTGGCATCCTCACATGTGGAACTAGAAACATAGAAACATAGAAGATAGGAGCAGGAGTAGGCCATTCGGCCCCTCGAGCCTGTTCCGCCATTTAATGAGGTCATAGCTGATCATCCAAATTCAGTACCCTGTCCTTGCTTTCTCCCCATATCCCTTGATCCCTTTAGGCTTAAGAAATATATCTAACTTCTTCTTGAATATATTTAATGAATTTGCCTCAACTGCCTTCTGTGGTAGAGAATTCCACAGGTTCACCACTCTCTGGGTGAAGAAATTCCTCCTCATCTCAGTCCTAAATGGCTTACCCCTTATCCTTAGACTGTGACCCCTGGTTCTAGACTCCCCCGCCATCGGAACATCCTTCCTGCATCTAGTCTGTCTAGTCCTGTTAGAATTTTATAAGTTTCAATGAGATCCCCTCTCATTCTTCTAAACTCTAGCAAATATAAGCCTAATCGACCCAATCTCTCCTCATACGTCATTCCTGCCATCCCAGGTATCAGTCTGGTGAATCTTCGCTGCACTCTCTCCATGGCAAGAACATCCTTCCTCAGATAAGGTGACCAAAATTGCACACAATACTCAAGGTGTGGTCTCACCAAGGCCCTGTACAACTGCAGCAAGACATCCTTGCTCCTGTACTTAAATCCTCTCGCTATGAAGGCCAACATACCATTTGCCTTCTTAACCGCCTGCTGCACCTGCATGCTTACCTTCAGTGACTGGTGCACAAGGACACCCAGGTCTCGTTGCACTTCCCCTTTTCCCAATCTATTGCCGTTCAGATAATAATCTGTATTCCTGTTTTTGCCACCGAAGTGGATAACCTCGCATTTATCCACATTATACTGCATTTGCCATGCATCTGCCCAATTACCCAACTTGTCCAAATCATACTGGAGTTTCTCTGCATCCTCCTCACAGCACGCACGCACACCCATCTTTGTGTCATCTGCAAACTTGGAGATATTACATCTAGTTCCCTCGTCTAGATCATTTATATATATTGTGAATAGCTGGGGTCCCAGCACCGATCCCTGTGGTACCCCACTAGTCACTGCCTGCCACTCGGAAAAAGACCCGTTTATTCCAACTCTTTGCTTCCTGTCTGCCAACCAGTTCTCTATCCAAGACAGTACCTTACCCCCAATCCCATGTGCTTTAACTTTGCACGCTAATCTCTTATGCGGGACCTTATCGAAAGCCTTCTGAAAGTCCAAATACACCACATCCACTGGTTCTCCCTTATCTATTCTACCATTTATATCCTCAAAAAATTCCAGTAGATTAGTCAAGCATGATTTACCTTTTGTAAATCCATGTTGACTCTGTCCGATCCTGTCACTGTTTTCCAAGTGCTCTGCTATTACTTCTTTTATAATGGACTCTAGCATTTTCCCCACTACCGATGTCAGACTTACCAGTCTATAATTCCCCGGTTTCTCTCTACCACCTTTTTTAAATAGTGGAGTTACATTAGCTATCCTCCAATCCATGGGAACTGTTCCAGAGTCTATCGAATTTTGGAAGATGACTAGCAATGCATCTACTATTTCCAGGGTCACTTCCTTAAGTACCCTAGGATGTAGATTATCAGGCCCTGGGGATTTATCGGCCTTTAATCCCATCAATTTCCCTAACACCATTTCCCTACAAATACTCATTAGACCCTATGTTCCCCGACATCTCTGGGAGGTTATTTGTGTCCTCCTTTGTGAAGACAGAACCAAAGTATGTATTTAATTGGTCTGCAATTTCTTTGTTCCCCATTTTAAATTCCCCTGATTCTGACTGCAAAGGACCTACGCTTGACTTCACCAATCCTTTTCTCTTCACATATCTATAGAAGCTTTTACAGTCAGTTTTATGTTCCCGCAAGCTTACCCTCATAATCTATTTCCCCCCTCTTAACTAATCCCTTTGTCCTCCTTTGCTGAATCCTAAACTGCTCCCAATCCTCAGGTTTGCTGCTTTTTCTGGCCAAATTATATGTCCTCTCCTTGGATCTTATGCTATCCCTAATTTCCCTTGTTAGCCATGGTTGAGTCACCTTTTTTGTTTTATTTTTATGCCAAACAGGGATGAACAAATTCTGTAGTTCATCCATGCGATGTTTAAATGTTTGCCATTGCCTATCCACCGTCAACCCTTTAAGTAACACTCCCCAATCCATCCTAGCCAACTCGCGCCTCATACCATCGTAGTTTCCTTTATTTAAATTCAGGACCTTAGTCTCTGAGTCACCTACTTCACTCTCCAATTTAATGAAGAATTCTATCATATTATGATCGCTCCTCCCCAAGGGGCCTCGCACAACAAGATTGCTAATTAATCCTTTCTCATTGCATAATACCCAGTCTAAGATGGTCTGATCTCCAGTTGGTTCCTCGACATATTGGTCCAGGAAACCATCCCGTATACACTCTAGGAATTCCTCCTCCACAGTATTGTTACTAATTTGGTTAGCCCAATCTATATGTAGATTAAAGTCACCCATGATAACTGCTGTGCCCTTATTGCACGCATCTCTACTTTCCCGTTTAATGCCATCCCCAACCTCAGCATTACCGTTTGGGGGTCTGTATACAACTCCCACTAACGTTTTCTGCCCCTTGGTATTTCTCAGCTCTGCCCATACAGATTGCACATCATCAGAGCTAATATCCTTCCTTAAACATGGAAATCCAGGAGTTGCTGTCAGAGATACCCTGCTCCTCTACAGGGTGCGCTGTTACAATCCTCACCGATAGACTCAGCATTGAAATGACGGCAATGGCGTGAATTTGTGGTAATTGCCCCCTAGCTCCGTACTAGAAATGGCTGAAAAAGTTAGGGCTGGTGCATTCAGGAGTAAGTGAGTTTTTAACAGTGTGATAAATGATAATTACAGCTGAACAACCACTATGCCCCCTCAAAAAATTTTACAAATGTGGAGACTCATTCCCTCTGAAGAAAATTAGTGTTGTAGATTTTTTAAACAATTAAAATTAAAATAATTTCTTTTTTACTTTTTCTGTCTGTCTCTTTTATCTCTCTCTCTTAATCCCATCTGTATTACTCAATTATTATTTTGCTTACTGTACATCATTTAAATCTAATTTATATTTGCTTTATATCTCCTGATTTGGACTCGGCATGTCTCAGTAAGGATTCTTCAATCTGAGTGGTTGAAGAGCCTCGCTGTTGTTTGACCTGCTCACAGACGCCACAGATCCCCTGTAGAGGGCACCGTACTGGATCAGACACTGGATTACAGGAAATGTCCACTGAGAAGCCCTCAGAAACTCTGTGGGCAACTGTCAGCGAGGTGAACCATTTATTTTGAGATTTTGCCAAAATTGTTTGTGCAGTACAGGTGCCGTTTTGCTTCCAGGGGTAGGGCATTAGTGCGGGTGTAGGGAGTAGGCAGATCGTGATGTCACTCAGTGTGTAACGCTGATTTGATGCCAGCGCTGCCATTTTATCTCAAAATAAATGGATCATATTGTTTCCCAGTTTAGTATTTTCTTAAATTTCCCACTATAAGAACATTGGCCCGGATTTTGCTGTCAGCAATGAAGGAACAATGCTCAACACTTCAGCTACCTTCCTCTCTTCTGCTCGCACAGCTGAACATGTGTTCAGCAGCAGGAAGGACCCCCCACCGATGCTATTTAAAGGGATCATCAACTACTTACAAGTTGGTTGCTGGTTTATTACTACAGGCTGTAGCTGAGTTTGTACAGTTATTTAAAGTTGCTGAAGTCTACAGGGAGGGTGTGGCAGGTGCTGAAGGGCTTTGTCTTGACTTGAGGGAATCTGCACAATCCACTTGCTCCCAGGCACGGGTACATTAGTAAACATTCCACTTGGCCAACAACATGACAGGGAGAATGAGCAGAGGCGACAGAGAGCAGGGAAAGCTGTGGGAAGAGGGAGGAGGAGGGGGAGAAGGGCTGTCAGCAGGAGGCCATATCCACCCAGGGTGTTCACGGAGCAATACTCCCACCTGAACCTCAGCGAGGAACAGTGTGTCAGACGTCTGCGCCTCACAAAGGATATCCTCACTAAAATTAGCCACCTGCTGCAGCAACAACTGCAACCTCAGAGCAGGGCAAGGACCGCTTTGCCAGTGGCTGTGAAGGTCACGGTGGCCATGAAATTTTATACGTCTGGCTCCTTCTAGGCTGGAGCAGGAGATATTTGCAACATCTCCCAGTTTGCCGTCCACTGTTTCATAAGGGAGGTAACTGATGCTCTGTATTCCAAAAGAGCTGAATACCTGTCTTTGTCTCTGGCCAGAGAGCAGCAGGTGGAACAAGGACACGGCTTCACGAGGATTGCAGGCTTCCCCTTGGTGTAGGGTGCCATTGACTGCCCGCACATCACTTTGCGGGCGCCACCTGTAAATTCAGAGATGTATTGCAACCGAAAGGGATTCCACTCCCTCAATGTCCAGCTGGTGTGCGACCATACTTAGCAAATCAGGCAGGTGAATGCCCAGTATCTTGGCAGCAATCATGATGCCTTCATTCTGTGGCACCCCTCTGTCCCATCTGCATTTGAGCCACCACGATAAACCAGAGGGTACTACCTCAGTGGCTGCAGCATGGCTGGTGGAAGGCTGCTAACTTTCAGTGGAGGAGACTGCAGATGGACTTGGAGGATGACCTGGAGCAGCTCTGAGCCTAGAAGGCCCGGCTTCAGACTGCATCATTTCGCCATGGGCGGCCGTAGTCTGGGCTGGCTGGCTGAGAGGCAACAGCAAGGGCACTGGCAGTGTGGCAGGGGTGGGAGGACAAATGCTGTCATCCTGAGAGAGGACAGCAGGGTTGTGCTCCACAGAGCCACTGCCAGTCCTCTGGGATGGCGCCTCAGCATTCCTAGTAATCTTTGAGGACAGATGCTGGACGGTTCTGCCAAAATGCAAGCCCCTTTGCACACTGGTAACCACAGCCATGATGGCAGCAAGCTGAGCTTGCATGACAGAAGTCGGAGCTTTCACTGCAGCACTCAGACATTGGGTGGCTTCTACTTGTGCTGCAATAGAAGCTGAGACATCGGCCATCAGATGCTGCATCATGGCTGGGTCCACAAGTGTGCTAATGGAGCTGGTCATCACTTCCATGCTGGAATGGATGGGCTCCAAGCTTATGGAGCGGTGCGGGGAGGGGGGAAAGCAAGAGTTGCATGCTTACACCATCTGCAGCTTTTAAATCAAAAGGCATTGTGGGATGAGGGGGAGGTGGGATGTGAGAAGGAGGATTACGTATGACGATAGAAAGAAAGAAAGACTTGCATTTATATCACACCTTTCCCAACCACCAGATGTCCCAAAACGCTTTACAGTCAATAAAGTACTTTTTGAAGTGTAATCACTGTTGTAATGTAGGAAGCGTGGCAGCCAATTTGGGCACAGCAAACTCCCACAAACAGCAATGTGATAATGACCAGATAATCTGTTTCAGTGGTGTTGATTGAGGGATAAATATTGGCCAGTACACTGCTCTTCTTCGAAATAGTGCCATGAGATCTTTTATGGCCACCTGGGAGAGTAGACGTCGGTTTAACATCTCGTCCGAAAGATGGCACCTCCGACAGTGCAGCACACCCTCAGTACTGCACTGGAGTGTCAGCCTAGAATTTTGTGCTCAAGTCTCTGGAGTGAAACTTGAACCCACAAACTTCTGACTCAGAGGCGAGGTTGCTACCAACTGAGCCACTGGCTGACACATAATACCCACATCTTGTATTCTTTCAGCCCAGCCACTGGGCACAGGCTCAGCGATGACCACTCCAATGATGGCGACCACCATCTTCTCTATCGGGGTAAGGTGATGCAGGCGCATCTGTCCCCTGCTGGTTAGCTCCTGCTGCCTCCAGTTATGCGCCAACTTGTCCTGCAAGAGAGAGGGAAGTGTTTCAGTGAGTGTGGTGTAATGTGTTTTGGTGATGTGGCTGTCATGGTGAATAGCTGGCAGTGTGTGCAAGTTGTGAGATGTGGGTATGAGGCTTGCAGCAGTGGTAAGTGTTTAAGGGTGAGGTGAAGCTATGAATGTGAAGTATGAATCCTGTTTGATTGTTGGTAGGTGAGGGATGGAGGTGTGGTGCATTGAACAATGTGTGAGGCTAGTAGTGCACTTGGTGGGATATGGCATTTGATGATGAATTCACTGACCTTGACCACTTGTGTGAGGTCATAGAACTTTTTAAAAGTACTGCATCCAGGTCCTCGAGGCTTGATTTCTGGCATTGACCACCACAGCTATCTCCTCCCACTACCTTTGAACAGTTTGTCTGGAGGACCTCCTGGCCCCCTGTGGATAGAGGACCTGTCCTCCTGTCCACCTCTTCCACCAAGGCTTCTGGTGCAGCATCTGAGAAACTTCGAACACGCTCTCTCCCCTGTTGTGCCATTAGTCACTGTTCTTGCAGGTCAGACTTTCTTCCCCATCACTTCCAGCACCTGCTCCAATCAGAATGCACCTTCACTTTAAGAGGTGCAGGCTGTCTTTAATTAGAGCAGGCTAGCTTTAAGTGCCTGCATTGGAAGCAACGGGCGCAGGTTAATCGTGCACCGTGATATTTGCACCAGTTTTTGGGGACTATCAAATTTAGCATCCCCTCTCTTACCTTCTCTACAAGATTCTAAAGCCTGTTTCGAGAGTTATCTCAAGTCATTTAGGTTCACAGCAAATCAATTTTGTGTTACATAAAATAGCTAAAAACATAGATTTCAGTTTTTTTTAACACAGCACAACACTAAGGAAAAATAAAACTTGGGAACACTATTTTTGATGTGGAATTATGCATCAATAAAACAGGAATATAGTGATCATTATTCCAAATTTCCTATTTCATTTGTCATTGATCCGAACCCTCGATGAGTCCAGAACACCAAGAATATGGGCACATTGAGGGTATGCTAAAGCAAAATTATACGGATTTAATTAAAATGGAGAAACACAGCTCAAACAATTTAATTTGAATACACTAAAAATCTCTTGTAAACAATGGTCCGGAACTTGCTGGAGCAGGGCATCCTGTGGTGTGTATTGTTAGTTAGACATATTCCTGCACCCTACAGTTCAGAAATGTTTGCACTGTAACTTGCTGGAAGTGTGAGCTGATAACGGAGCGGCGAGGGCAACGGGGCATCTGGGACCTCAGTGAATGGCGGGACCAACAACCTATCTCCTTAACCAAAGAGATTTAAGGATTGAGAAATAAACAAAGAAACCAACAACAACAATAGCAGCTTGTATTTATATAGCACCTTTAATGTAGTAAAACATCCCAAGGCGCTTCACAGGAGTGTTACAAGACACAAAAAAAATTGACACGGAGCCACATAAGGAGAAATTACGGCAGGTAACCAAAAGCTTGGTCAAAGAGGTGGGTTTTAAGGAGCGTCTTACAGGAAGACAGAGAGGTAGAGAGGTGGAGAGGTATAGACAGGGAATTTCATAGCTTAGGGCCTAGGCAACAGGAGGCACGGCCACCAATGGTTGAGTGATTGTAATCAGGGATGCTCAAGAGGGCAGAATTAGAGGTGCGCAGATATCTTGGGGGGTTGTGGGGCTGGAGAGATTACAGAGATGGGGTGGGGGGCGGGGGTGCGGGTTGCGTGTGGTGAGGCCATGGAGGGATTTGAAAACAAGGATGAGAATTTTGAAATCGAGGTGTTGCTTGACCGGGAGCCAATGTAGGTCAACGAGCACAGGGGTGATGGGTGAACGGGACTCAGGACACGGGCAGCCGAGTTTTGGATGATCTCAAGTTTACATAGGGTAGAATGTGGGAGGCCAGTCAGAAGTGGGTTGGAATAGTCAAGTCTAGAGGTAACAAAGGCATGGATGAGGGTTTCAGCAGCGGATGAGCAGAGGCAAGTCGGAGAAGGGCAATGTTACGGAGGTGGAAATAAGCGGTCTTAGTTATGCCGCGGATATGTGGTCGGAAGCTCATTTCGGGGTCAAATACGACACCAAGGTTGCGAACTGTGTGGTTCAGTCTCAGGCAGAGGGAGAAGGATGGAGTCAGTGGCTAGGGAACTGAGTTTGTGACAGAGACCGAAAACAATGGCTTTGGTATTCCCAATATTTAATTGGAGAAAATTTCTGATCATCCAGAACTGGATGTCGGACAAGCAGTCTGACTTTTTAGAGACCGTGGAGGGATCGAGAGAAGTGGTGATGAGGTAGAGCTGGGTGTCATCAGCATACATGTGGAAACTGATGCTGTGTTTTCGGATGATGTCGCCAAGGGGCAGCATGTAGATGAGAAACAGGAGGGGGCCAAGGATAGCCGGTGTTTATCTTTGCATTCCAGAATGATTCTGGAATAGATGGCCATTTTGGCAGACGAGAGCAGGAACTGATAATGCTTTATTGTGGTCCAGCCAGATCTGGCGGTGAATGGCTAAACCAGTTGTCCGCCATATCTGTTCAAGTCACGTACCTTGGACTAAAGGGAGTGAAGATGAGGGCCATACCAGGGTGAGATAGAGTAATTGTTTTAATAGGGACTAGGGCATCAAAGGTGGTGGTGAGGGTGTGGTTGAGCAAATCGGTAGCTGTAGAATTGTCATGGTGAATGCAGGGCCAAAGGCTAGACAGTTGGGAATTCATAAGTGCAGTTGTGAGAGAGTTGGGAGAGAGTTTTTTCCAGGGGCGGACACAGAAGGAAGTAGGGTTGGCGGGGTAGGTGGAAGGGAGATGTGGGTGGAGAGCGATAAGAGGAAGTGGTCAGAGATGGCCTTATCTGCGATTGACACGATGGGAGTAGCGAGGCCACGAGAGATGGCAAAGTCGAGGGGGTGGTCGTGAATATGGGTTGGGGAGTTTACATGGAGGGAGAGATTAAGGGAGGATAGAAGGGTAGTGAACTCAATGGAGAGAGAGCATGATGAATTGAGATGGAGGTTGAAATCACTGAGGATGAGAAGTCGTTCGGTGCAGAAGCTGAGGGAGGAAAGCAGTGAAGTTATCTTGGTAATAAAATTTTTATGGTACTTGGGTGGGTGGTAGAGAACAAGGGGTAGAAATTAGGTCGCGCCCCATTTGGGGCGCAAATATCGTCCGGACGCAAATATTAGCGCCTGGCGCTAATTATTGGCACTGACAGGAAACTTCACTTTTACCGCCCCGGGAGGTGAGTGGAGTGCTAAAGCAGGCGCTGCACACCTGTCTTAAGGCGCAAAGGCCAAGGAGTGAGGCGCTAACTCAGCGCGCGAGCGCAGCGCAGCTGCTGCCAGTTAGCGAGGGAACACAGACACACTGGCGCCGGACACTTCTTAAAGCGGGGGGGGGGGCCACTTGCTCCCCAGCCACACCCTGCTCATTGCAGCCTTGAATCTCAGCCTGGAGAGACCTGTGAATCCATTTTGCTGCCAAGCATGGAGAGGGTGAGAGAACGCGCTCATCGCTTCACTGAGCGGGCCTTGGATGCTCTGGTTGACGCAGTGGAGCGCAGACGATGTATGCTGTTCCCTGAGAGTGGCAGGAGGCCTTTGCCACGCGAGTTCAGAAGAGTGTGGAGGGAGGTGGCTCAGAGCGTCTCCTCCAGGAGCATGGTGCCCAGGACCCATACTCAATGCCGCAAAAAGTTCAACGACCTCACTCGGGTCGTCAGGGTGAGTGGCTTTTTCTCAATACCTCTCCATCCCTCCATCTCAACCTCACTCTATGGCCAGAGGGTCTTAAAACCCCAATGCACAACACTCATCCAACACCTATGGCCCTTTCATCAAACACACGCACACATTCCACACTTTGCATACAGTAAGGGCTATTCACCTATGGGAGGCACGTCAGGCAAGACCATGGCTGTATATTGTAAGGGCTATTCACCTATGGGAGGCACATCAGGCAAGATCATGGCTGTATATTTACTCAGATGCTGTCCTTTTTCTTGCAGGCTAAGCTGGCTCATAATAGGAGACAGCAGCAACGGACAGGTGGAGGGCGGCTTCAGCTGCAACCCCTCAGCGATCTGGAGGAGCGCGTCCACAGGATTGTGGCAAGCCGGGTGATCGGTCCCGTCGCCACTGGAGACGTCGACCCCGTTCTGGACAGCAATGGTAAGGTCATCACCTTTTTGTCCTCTGTCCTTCCACTTGTCCCTCACAACACCAGCCTTTGACACTTTCAATCCAACTTGCTAACTCGCTGCACTTGTTCCTCCCTTACTGCCACCCTGTCCTCACGCTAAAGCCACTCTTGTACCTCCCTGCTTTCAGATGGTGATTCACCAGCTGAGGAGACGGGCCCTGAAGCTGCCACTGGGAGTGATGCTGCAGCTGAGGAGGAAGAGGAAGCCAGAGCATCAGTGCCAGCCTCTCCCGAGGAAGCCCATGCCCACACTGGGAACACGCCTTCCCCGGAGGGGAGCAGGGGGGAAGGGGCTGATGATGGTGAAGCTCCAGGACCCAGCGGGCTGCAGCAACGCCATGGGGGGGGGGGTAGGGAAGAACGGGGGCCTTCTCCCGAGAGGGAGAGTATGCCAGACACTCCTACTGCAATGGACGCAGAGGAGGAGCGGCTGATTGCAGAAATGAACACACAGGCGGTGTGCATGCACACTGAGCTCATGGGTGCAGTGGGAAGGGTGCCCGAATGCATTAAGTCACTGGCAAGGAGTGTGGAGCACTTCGCTGTAGCACAGGCGGATGCCACACTAACGCTTAGTGCTGCAATTCAGTCACTGGCTGCCGTGATCCCACCTCTGACTGCTCTCATACAGACTCAGATGGAGGCCACGCGAGCACAGACTGCTGCCAACCTCGATGGTTCGTGCACATGTCCCCGGGGCTGTCACCGCGCCGCAGCAGGCCAGCAATCTGTTCTCCGGCAGATTGCTCCGGATGCTGAAGTGCTGCCCCGTGGGATTGCCAGTGTGTCGGGCGAGCAGGGAGTTGCTGGCCTCTCTCACGATGACAGCATTCCTGCTGCCAACACTGTCACTTCTCCACTGCACTTGCCACCGCCTGTAGGACAGACTGCTGCCGCCCATGCAGAGTTGGTGCAGTCTGCAGCCGGGCCCTCCAGGCCCAGAAGTGGTCGAGGCCGTCCTTCAGGGGCATCTGCAGTGTCAGGGTCTGACGAGCAGCAGCCTTCCACCAGCCTTGCTGCAGCCACTGAGGTCCCATTACGGAGGAGCAGTAGGGTTAGAAGGGGGGAAGTGCGCAAGGGAAGGAGATCACCCTCGAAGGGCAAAAAGTAGGAGGTGTGACAAAATGCTGATCATTTTTTTATTAAAGGCCGAGGTTCATGGTCCAACTTTTGTTTAGTGTTTTGGACATTATCTCCAGGTTGTGGGAACCAGTTATGTTATTGACTGTTTTTTTGTGTTTATTTCTATGAGTTTGTCATGAGGAATTGACATACACAGAGTTTGTAAAATAAATAAGTTTCTGTATTCAAAATATACATGGCTGGTGGTTGGAATTATTGGTGCCTTGGCCGGCTTAGGGGTTGCGTGCTGGGTTGATTAGTGTTTGTAGCACTGGCAGGGGCCCTAGAAGCGGCTTGCTATTAGTCGTTGACGGACGGCCCTTGCAGTTTGACCATTGTGGGCCGCCCTCCTGCCTTGGTGCTGCTGATGATCATCGTCCTCGTCCTCTTCCTCCTCTTCCTCCTCCTCCTCTGGTGGTGCTACAAGGCCTGGTGGCATTGGCTGGGTCCTGAGGATTGCCATGTTGTGCAACATGCAGCACACGACTACGAAGTTCGAAACTTGCTCAGGCGAGTACTGCAGGGCTCCTCCGGAATGGTCCAGACAGCGGAACCGTTGTTTCAGCACGCCGATTGTGCGCTCAATAATGTTCCTGGTTGCTTGATGGCTTTCATTGTACTGCAGCTCAGCAGGGGTGTTTGGCGTACGGAGCGGTGTCATCAGCCAGGTGCTCATTGCGTACCCCTTGTCCCCCAGAAGCCAACCAACTGGCTGATGCGGTGCCTCAAAAACTTCTGCCACTGTAGTCTGGCGCAGGATGAAAGCATCGTGGCAGCTGCCCGGATAGTGGGCATTGACAGTGAGTATCACCTGTCTGTGGTCACAGACCAACTGCACATTCAAGGAATGGAACCCCTTTCTGTTCCTGAATTCCTCTGCATTCTCTCGCGGAGCACGCAAAGCCACATGCGTGCAGTCAATGGCGCCCTGCACCATGGGGAAGCCCGCTACCCTCGCAAAGGCCAGAGCACGGTCACGCTGCTTGTCTGGGGTCATAGGGAAAGAGATGAAGTCTCGTCTCCTTCTGAAGAGGGCATTGGTGACCTGCCGGATGCAGCGATGCACCATAAACTGGGAGATATTGGCGAGGTCCCCAACAGCAGCTTGGAATGAGCCAGTGGCGTAGAAGTTCAAAGCCACTGTGACCTTCACTGCCACCGACAGAGACGTCCTGGACCTCAGCTGAGGCTGCAGATCTGGCTGCAGCAGGTGGCAGAGCTCAGTGACCACCTCCTTGCTGAATCGCAGCCTTCGCAAACACAGCTCCTCGGACATATGGATGTAGGAGAGCTGTTCACGATATACCCTGGGAGGGTAAGCTCTCCTGTACATGCGCCTGATGGCCCTCCTCTGTCTAGCCATCCTTGCCACTCTCTGTCTGCGTCTCGGTATCCTCCGATTCACCTGGAGCAGGACGACGCCCCCAATCAGTGCAGCCCCCATATTCTCTTTGCCAGAAAAGTAATGAGGTACAGCAACTAAAGTAGCAACAAAGTTAGGATGAATAGGCAAAACTACCTCACAAAGCGTTGAGTCAATGTAGAAGTCTCTCTCTCTCTCTCTCCGAATCTCTCTCTCTCTCTCAGAACGAGTGGTGCATAAATGTCGACCACAGAAAAAGACAGGAAGAGGCCCCCTTTAAATAGCGCCCCCCCCAGCCCCACACCGATTGATAGCGTTCCAGTCTTCGGGTCGTTGGAAGCGCCAGGCGGTAAGGCAGGGGGCGCCACTCAATTTCCGCTCCGGGGCGCCCCAAGGGCGTTGCACCATGGAATGACGTCATAATCTGCGCGCGCAGGTGGTCGCAGCGGTAAGTTTTAGCGCCGCCGCACAATCTCAAGTTAAGTTCTCGAGCGGCGCAAACATCGCTGCGCCTGAGCGTTAGCGGCTTAACGCCCCATTAGCGCCCTCTTAAGGCGCTAACGGGAGGCACAACCAAGTGAATTTTTACCCCCAAGAATTTTAAATGAGAGGTGAAAGGGGCGGAAGAAGCTGAGATGCTCAAAGGAGGAGGAAGTGCTGGAGGAGTAGAGGGACAGACCAAGGTGTGATTTGGTGATGAGAGCCACACCGCCACCATGGCGGTCTGAGCGGGGCAAGTGTTGGAAGGTATAGCCAGGCGGGAAGGCTACATTTAAGGGTAAGGTGTCATCACCCCTCAACCAAGTTTCCTTCAGGGCTATGATGTTGATGCAATCATCCACGATAAGCTCATGGATGACAAGGGCTTGTTTGCAAGTGAATGGACATTCTGGAGGGAGATGCAGAGAGGGGCGGTGATGGCTGCCCCACTGCCAGCGTCCACAGGGTCAGCGCTGGGAGGGGTGAGTTGGATGGGGAGGAGATTGGCAAGTTTAGACCCCAGTGGGCACGCTGGGCGGGAAGATCAGTGAGAGAGTAGGAGGGGACTGTTAGGGTTGCTGCTCGTGAGTGACGAGAGCCTCAATGGGCCCTTCGGAGGATGCCAAGAGAAGCACAGAGGGAAGCTGTAGGCTTATCTAAGAGGGAGTCAAGCCTGGGACGGTGACAGGAGGGTAGGAAGGTCGAAGAGTAATGAAGGATTGGGGTGGGGATTTGGGAGGGCAGAGTATCCGAGAGAGGACAGATGAAAGGAGGCATGACGATAGGAGATAGCGGTCAGGGAGGGATAGAGAGAAAAGGAAAAGGGGGAGAAAAAAGTGGAAAAAGAAATGAATGGCTCGGGTCCAGAGCCAAAGTGCGCACACAAATGGACACAGGGAAAAACTCAGGTTACACAGGCCTGGTTAAATGTAGTAATTAATGGGATACATATTTGCTGGTAGCAAGGAATAGGTTGGAGATAATAGTAGGGAGACCAGGGTCAAAGTCAGAGGTCCTATGGAAGGACAAAGCCAATTTAAGCAGGATAGAGCCAGCATGGAGCATCGACAAACATCTGTCCAAAGCAGGCAAGTGAAGTCCAGAAGCTCTCTCCACGGATGCTGCCTGGCCTGCTGAGTTTTTCCAGCGTTTTCTGTTGTTATTTCGGAAGTCCAGAAGCTATTTGAAGGGTAGAAAGTTTGAGGATGTAGGTTGTTGACGTCGGAATGAGAGTCGGTAGTGGTGCAGAAAGATGATGCCGAAACTGATGCAAGTTGGAGGTCACTGTAGATCAAAGCAGCGGAGACAAAGTAAAACCAGAAGCCAGCGCCCAGCAAAGCTGAAAACCAGTAAAACAAGTCTCCGGACAGCAAGTGAAACAGCAACTGCTAGCTAGAGGTCAACAGAGCTGAAAAACCAGTAGAACCAGTTCAGCAGAGACACAGCCGCAGTTTAAAAGTTAAAAAAATCTTTTAGCTTCAGAGATAGAGACAAAGCAGGTAAGTCTTACAATGTAATCCAGTGTAGCCCAGTGCAGAAACAAGGTGGTGTAATCCAGTGTAGTTTAAAGCAGAAACGTAGTCTAGATGTCCAGAGAAGTCCAGGAGATCAGAAACCAATTTGAGAAAATAATTCTCATGGCGAGATCATGCAGACACTGAGACAACGTATGAACGGACACCGCGCAACAATCGCCAGGCAGGAGGGTTGCCTCCCAGTCGGGGAACACTTCAGCAGCCAGGGGCATTCAGCCTCGGATCTGCAGGTAAGCGTTCTCCAAGGCGGCCTTCGAGATACACGACAGCGCAAAATCATAGAGCAGAAACTGATAGCCAAGTTCCGCACTCATGAGGATGGCCTCAATCGCGATATCGGGTTCATGTCACGATACAGAACGTGACTTGACATCATGGCCGGTCTTCCCAGGTGTTTTTTTTTTAAAAAGGCTAACACAAGAACACAAATTGACAGGATATGCAGCCAGCAGGTGGTTTGACACGTTGGACCCCCTGGGACACATCTCATTGTCTTGGCTGTGCTCTTTGTTGTAGGGAATAATGTGAATAGATTTTGTCTGGGTTTAAATTGTGAATTCTGGGAGATTCTCTCATTGCTAACTTACCTGACGAAGGAGCGAACTGCTTCGAAAGCTTGTAAAATTAAATAAATCTGTTGGACTATAACCTGGTGTTGTGCGACTTCTCATTTTTGTCCACCCCAGTCCAACGCCGGCATCGCCACATCAGAAAATAATTCAGCAGCATATGAGTTGAAGCGACTGAAAAGCAGAGCAGAGTCACAGCCGTTGAGTCAAACAGTGTAGTCAGTAGAGCAGCGTAGTCTTGATGGTAGAGGAATCCAGTGATGGAAGTCAAGTTTCAGCAGAGTTCCAACAATTGAAAGAGCTCAGTGAGAACAAAGACACACCGGGTCAGGGGATGGGCAGTGGACTCTGCAGAGGCAGCTTTAAACTTGTAGTTTGAACTTATAGTTTGGGCTGAAATCCCCTCATATCAGAGCCAGGGTATCTTAAGCAATGGAAGAAAGGAGATTGGGGGAAGAAAGGGCAAAGGATGGCAAAGGATGACCAAGGATACAGTTGAAGAGAAGAGCAGCTCAGTAAGGAGCTGCCAGCCCAGGAGCCATCTTGAAGAAAGGGAGAAACCATGGAGAAGGAGGGCGAATTAGAGTGGGCGAATTAGAGTCAAATCAGGTACAGAAAGAGAAATAAAGAGAGGGAAAGAAAAATTGGATTAAGACAGAGAGAAATAAAAGACACAGCAAGGAAAAGTTACATATTTAAAACGTTTCTAAACAACACTTTACCACCTGAAGGAATTGGCCTCGACAGTTTGTTCAATTTCTGGATTGATTGTCACTGTATTAACAATTATCACGTCGTTAAAAAGGTTTTTACGCTGTTAATTACCAGACTTAACTTTCTGCGGCGAGTTTAGAGTCATAGGGGGAAAAATTCAGTATTGCCCCGTTTGGGGCGCAATTATCGGCCGGGTGCAAAGATTAGCGCCTGGCGCTAATTATCGCCTCCGACTGCAAACTTGGCTTTTATCGCCCCTGGAGGTGATTGGAGCGCTAAATCAGGTGCTACACACCTGTCTTAAGGCGCAAAGGCCGAGGAGCGAGGCGCTAACTCAGAGCGCTGGCGAAGCTCATATGATGTCAGTCAGCAATGGAACACAAACACAATGGTGCCAGCCAGTTCTTAAAGGGGAGGGTTGATCTTGCTTTCCATCCACATCCTGCTCATTGCAGCCTTGAATCTCGGCCTGGAGAGACCTGTACATCAAATCTGCTGGAAAGAACAATGGAGAGGCCCAGGGAAAGAGCTCAGAGTGCAATCCCCTTAGTTTCTTCTAAATCGATACAAGGAAGGGCAACTCAAAATGAACCTGCAAAGTGCTGCTCAGTACCCAAAACTCCTTCACACAGCGTTGAATCTCTCCAAAAGTCTCTCTCTCTCTCTCTAAGAATGCGTGGCTCAAAAATGTCATCAACAAAAAAAGGCAGGAAGCGGTCACCTTTAAATAGCGCTCCCCCACTCCTTTCCTGACTGCAAAACGCTCCCCTCAACCTGTCGTTGCTAGCGGCAGGCGGTAAGGCAGGGGGCGCCACTCAATATCCGCTCCGGGGCGCTACCGGGGCGTTGCCCACTCGATTGACGTCACGATCTGTCGGCGCAGGAGATCGTGGCGATAGTGTTTAGCACCGCCGCAAAATGTCTAGTTAATTTTGTGAGCGGCGCAAACATCGCCGCGCCCGGGCACTAGTTGCTTTGCAACTAGCGTTTTGTACAGCTCCATCATAACCTCCCTGCTCTTATATTCTATGCCTCGGCTAATGAAGGCAAGTATCCCATATGCCTTTTTAACCACCTACCACCTTATCTACCTGTCCTGCTGCCTTCAGAGATCTATGTACATGCACACCAAGGTCCCTCTGATCCTCTGTCCTTCCTAGGGTCCTACCATTCACTGTGTATTCCCTTGCCTTGTTATCAAAATGCATCACCTCACACTTTTCAGGGTTAAAATCCATTTGCCACTGTTCTTCCCATCTAACCAACCCGTCTAATTCGTCCTGTAGCCTAAGGCTTCCCTCCTCGCTATTTACCACCCCACCAATTTTTGTGTCATCTGCGAACTTACTGATCATACCTCCTACATTCATATCTAAATCATTAATGTACACTACAAACAGCAAAGGACCTAGCACTGATCCATGCGGTACACCACTGGACACAGGCTTCCAGTCACAAAAACAACCTTCGATCATCACCCTCTGCCTCCTGCCACTAAGCCAATTTTGGATCCAATGTGCCAAGTTGCCCTGGATCCCATGGGCTCTTACCTTCTTGACCAGTCTCCCATGCGGGACTTTGTCAAAAGCCTTACTGAAGTCCATGTAGACCACATCAACTGCACTACCCTCATCCACACACCTAGTCACCCCCTCGAAAAATTCAATCAAATTGGTCAGACATGATTTCCCCCTGACAAAGCCATGCTGACTATCCTTGATTAATCCTTGCCTCTCCAAGTGGAAACTAATTCTGTCCCTCAGAATTTTTTCCAATAATTTCCCTACCACTGATGTTAGGCTCACTGGCATGTAATTCCCTGGTTTATCCCTACTACCCTACTTGAATAATGGTACAACGTTAGCTGTCCTCCAGTCCTCTGGCACCTCCCCTGTGGCCAGAGAGGTTCTGAAAATTTGTGTCTGAGCCCCTGCAATCTCCTCCCTTGCCTCACACAGCAGCCTGGGATACATCTCGTCTGGGCCTGGGGATTTATCCACTTTTAAGCCCGCTAAAACCGCTAGTAACTTCTCCCTCTCAATACTAATTTGTTCAAGTGTATCACAATCCCCTTGCCTGATTTCTATGCCTACATCGTCCTTCTCCATAGTGAACACAGATGCAAAATATTCATTTAAACCCCACCTACATCTTCTGGCTCTACACACAGATTGCCACTTTGGTCCCTAATGGGCCCTACTCTTTCCCTGGTTATCCTCTTGCCCTTAATATATTTATAAAACACCTTGGGATTTTCTTTTATTTTGCCCGCCAGTGTTATTTCATGTCCCCTCTTCGCTCTCCTAATTTCTTTTTTAAGTTCCCCCCTGCACTTTCTATACTCCTCTGGGGCTTCCACTGTTTTTAGTCCTTTGTATCTGCCAAAAGCCTCCCTTTTTTTCCTAATCCATTCTCGTATATCCCTTGACATCCAGGGTTCCCTGGGTTTGTTGGTCCCACCCTTGACCTTTACGGGAACTGGTTGCCGTTGTACTCTCTCTATTTCCTTTCTGAAAGACTCCCACTGCTCTGATGTGGATTTTCCTACAAGTAGCTGATCCCAGTCCACTTTGGCCAGATCCTGCCTTATCATATTAAAATCGGCCTTCCCCCATTTTAGAACCTTTATTTCCGGTCCATCTTTGTCCTTTTCCATGACTACCTTAAATCTCAATGAATTATGGTCACTGTCACCAAAATGCTCTCCTATTAACACTTCTACCACTTGCCCAGCTACATTCCCTAGAATTAGGTCCAGTACCGCCCCCTCTCTTGCAGGACTTTCTACATGCTGGCTCAAAAAGCTCTCCTAGATGCACTTTAAGAATTCTGCACCCTCTAAGCCTTTCACACTCTGACTATCCCAGTTAATATTGGGGAAGTTGCAATCCCCTACTATTATTACCCTATTATTTCTACACTTCTCTGAGATTTGCCTACATATCTGTTCCTCTATCTCCCCCTGACCATTTGGGGGCCTATAGTACACTCCCAGCAAAGTGCTTGCCCCCTTTTTGTTTTTAAGTTCTACCCATATGGCCTCATTAGAGGATCCTGCTAAGATATCATCCCTCGTTACAGCAGTAATTGACTCCTTGATTAATATTGCGACACCCCCTCCTCTTTTACATCCCCCCTCTGTCTCGCCTGAAGATTCTATACCCTGGAAAATTGAGCTGCTAGTCCTGCCCCTCCCTCAACCATGTCTCTGTGATAGCAACAATATCTTACTCCCATGTGTTCATCAACACCTTCAATTCATCTGCCTTACTCGCAAGACTCCTTGCATTAAAATAAATGCCATCCAGCCTTGCCATACTCCCTTGTGCCATTATATATTTGCTCTGCCTTCCAGGCTGACTTGTTTTTTCCTCTATATTTGGCTGTGTATCACCCCCTACTATAGCTGCACTCCCTATCCCATCCCCCTGCCAAGTTAGTTTAAACCCCCCCCCCGCCAACAGTACGAGCAAACCTCCCCGCAAGGATATTGGTCCCGTTCGGTTCAGGTGCAACCCGTCCAATTTGTACAGCTCCCACCTTCCCCAGAAGCAGACCCAGTGATCCAGGAAATTAAAGCCCTCCCTCCTGCACCAACTCTTTAGCCACGCATTCATCTGCTCTATCCTCCTATTCCTATGCTCACTAGCACGTGGCACCGGGAGTAATCCAGAAATTACAACCTTTGAGGTCTTGCTTTTTAATCTGCTACCTAGCTCCCTAAATTCTTGTTGCAGGACCTCATCCCTCTTTCTACCCATGTCGTTGGTACCGATGTGAACCACAACCTCTGACTGTTCAACCTCCCCCTTCAGAATGCCCTGTAGCCGTTCAGTGACATCCTTGACCCTGGCACCAGGGAGGCAACATACCATCCTGGAGTCACGTCTGCGGCCACAGAAATGTCTATCTGTTCCCCTTATGATAGAATCTCCTATCACTATTGTTCTCCCACTCTTTTTCCTCCCCTCCTGTGCAGCTGAGCCACTCGTAGTGCCACGGACTAGGCTCTTGCTGCATTCCCCTGAGAAACCATCTCCCCCATCAGTAACCAAAATGGAAAATCTTTCGGAGAGGGAGATGGACCCAGGGGACTTCTGCACTACTTTCCTAGTTCTTTTACTCTGTCTGGTGGTCACCCATTCCCTGCCTGCCTGTGCACTCTTTACCTGTGGTGTGACCATCTCAGCTTTGCGGATGCTCCACAGTGACTCCAGCCGCAGCTCCAGCTCCGAAACGCGGATTTCGAGTAGCTGCAGCTGGAGACACTTCCTGCACATATGTTCACCCTGGACACTTAAAGTGTCCCTGACTTCCAACATAGCACAGGAGGTGCACTCCACGCTGCCGAGCTGCCCTGCCATGTCCTACCCTTAATTTACTCCCTTTAATTTAACGAATATTAAATACACTAGGGACCTTACTTCCCTTTAAACACTACTTACTTTAAACTAGAGACCTTACTTTTACTTTAATGACTGGAATGTAGAAATACTCACCGCTGGTTCTCTGTCCCCTCTTGTGCAGCCTTTTAGCTCCTGCTCTCCTGGAAGCTGACAAAGATGGAAAAAGAAAGGAACACCTCCCTCCCCGCACTTCCTCACTCACTCACCAAACTTGCAGCTTAACACTCTGTTCCGATCTGCACTACGTGACAAACTGCACTCTAGCCTCCCTTATTTATACTGCTGAGATTTAAATAAGTGAGCTCTCTGGCAGTTACAGAACCAGATTGGACCACTTAATTAATTAATTACTCTCAGCTGCTCTCCAGCACAGAGCTTGCTTAGCCCTGCCCAAGCCTGGAAGAAACTTAAAACTTGAAACAGTAAATTTAAATGCTAATTGCAAGCACACAAGACTAGAATTTATAAAAATAAGAGATTAACCTTTAAGATTTACTCCCTCACTCACCAAACTCGCAGTTTAACACTCTGTTCCGTGACAAACTGCACTCTAGCAATTAATGTGCAAATCCAGCAAGTTCTTAAAAATAATGGGGCGGCTAAGTGCGAGATGCTGTTTGTATGAAGCAAACGGCAGAGTGGTGTAAATCAACCAGCAAGCTCTGGAGATTCGCAATTTACAGTGTCTCTCTTAATCCCTTGAATTTACTGGCCGATTTGTACATTAACAACGGCGTGTGCTGTTCATGCCCCATTATTTTTCCAGCAAGTTCTGGCCCACTATACAGGCAATTTTAACTCCTTCATTTTATGAGGCGAAAGCAGAGTTAAAATTGAGATGGTTAACTTACGGGCTTGTTCCATTGTGCCACCATTTAACTCAGGCCTTCTGATGGGCAGCCCAGGTGTCCACCTGAATCAGGCCGGAGCCTCACTAGTCTATGCAAATTAGGTCCTACAATATACATAGGATCCTGATGCAATTTAGAGGGTCTACTGGGTTGATTGTGCATCATGGATGCTCTGCTCAGTCAAACTTAGCAGTCAAGAGGAAGAGGGCCCACAGAGGTATGTCTAAAATTATGTTTGTGTGGGCAGGAGGTGTAGGAGGTTCTCCAGGCTCCACAAGAATAATAAGAGCTGCTCCTGCCTCAGGCTTCCCCTGTCTCCTTGCAATCAGCCACCTCCACCCCTGGACCTACCTTATAGGGAACCTTGTTGGCCACCTGAAAGATAAAATCTACCCCTATATATCCAGCTTGATAGAACTTTCATTATGAGGTGCAATTCAGATAATGAACTAAAAAAAGTTTTAAAATAAATTGTCTTTGTGAAAATATGTGAATTAAACATTTTAATCAAGTATTCCTTCATCAGGGTAAGAATATGGAGTCCGTGGAACATGTACAGAAGAGATTCACTTAAAGAAAGAAAGACTTGCATTTACATAGTGCCTTTCACAACCTTATGACACCAAAAGGCACTTTTACAGCCAATGAAGTACAGTCACTGTTGTAATGTAGGAAACGCACATAGCAAGCTCCCACAAACAGCAATGTGAGAATGACCAGATAATCTGTTTTAGCGATGTTGGTTGAGGGATAAATATTGGCCAGGACACCAGGGAAAACTCCCCTTCTCTTCAAAATAGTGCCATGGGATCTTTTACATCCACCTGAGAGAGCAGACGGGACCTTGCTTTAACGTCTCATCTACAAGATGTCACCTCCAACAGTGCAGTACTCCTTCAGTACTGCACTGGAGTGACAGCCTAGATATGTGTGCTCATGTCTCTAGAGTGGGCCTTGAACCCACAACCTTCTGAGTCAGAGGCGAGAGTGGTACCAACTGAGCCATGGCTGACAACTATCCCAGAGATCAGAGGCTTATTTAGGAGGAAAGACTAGAGAAACTAGGATTCTTTTCATTAGCGCAAAGAAGGTTAAGAGGAGATATGATAGACATTGTTCAAAATTATGATGGGTTTTGATGAGACAAATAAAGAATAATTTTTTCCACTGGTCAGTGAGTAAGTACCTAGAGGGTGTGAATCTAAAATCATCACCAAAGGAATGGTGAGATTAGAAGTTATTTTAATGGAGAGGTTGTCATGTGAAGGAATAAGCTATAAAACCTATTCAGAAGAAAAAGCACCATTCTATGAAAGAATTCTGGTCTTATTAAAACATGACATACTAGGTCTGGAAATCTGGAAGCCTCAACAATCTAAAATTGTTAACAGCATTCAGGCTATTGAGATAAGATAAGTTGTTGACACTGAATCAATAACCTTATTGAAACAGAAGGGTAAAGGCTCCCGATGGTCTGAATCTTTGGGAGCAGACAATGGTACACCCTCTACAAGGTGTTCTAATTTATACTTCGTAGAGAGGCACAAACAGAAGGCCTTCGTAAAAATGACATCAAGTAAAAGAAACACCTGCCGTCACACCGTTTTTATGTTAAACTTAGAACACCTACACAGGAGACATAATTCTGTAATGCTACCAGCTGAAGTGACTGTAAGAATTGCAGAAGTCAGCAGAAAAATGACTAGAGATAATTTGCTTACATCAGCAGAAAACTTCAAAGGAAATACCACTGAAAAAGGGTATAAATATGGAACTTTCAAATGGGATAATAGATTCGCTGTAAAGGGGCAAAGCGATTCTCAGGCTTCAGAGGCGGCTCTGTAAGTCTGCAACTCTTTGTACCTCGGGGATCAAGGTACTATACTGTATTTGATTTTGGTGGATATCCTGGAATAAGACTCAGAACTGCAAAATTGTAGCGAAGTTAAGATCTGATAATAAGAATTGTAAGCTTACTCTTTTTGGAACTGTTAATGTTGCGACTGAAACACCTACTCTAATTACATGTCGGTTCTTTAATAAATCTATATATTTTTAGAATTTTCTCACATAATACTTCTGTATCAAACTCGCAAACTCAATCTCTGTACACTCTTTGGTGAGGAGTTGCAGAATTCTGGGGGAGTTTTCCAGACCCTCATAATATCCGGAACGTTACAGTCGAGCTAAACTTATTAAAAGTGCTAACTGGAGGATGGTAACATCTTCAGGTTGTTCCTTTCCTTTAGGGAGAGATGGTCCAGACCTTTAGACCCAATTAAGCGTTTTTAGGATTCAGGCTACCTCAAACTTTAGTTGAAAGTGAATGTCTGGGGAATACGCCTGATCTGGGGTAGCCCTAAAGGGGCTAGGACTAGTAATTATCCCTTCAGTCAGGACATGAAATGTCCTACCAGAAGTGATGGTGAAAGCAGAATCCATAATAACTTTTAAAAGGGATGTTGATAAATATTTGGGAAAAAAATGGGTGTGGGGGAAGGGCAGAAGAACGAGACTACATAGATAGCTTGTTCAGAAAGTCAACACAGGCACATTGAACAAAATGGCCTCCTGTACTGTAAAACTTTATGAAGCACTCCAACACAATGAGAGGGAGATGGTTTATGTGGAAGATGTGTTAGGTGCAAAGCATTCTTGAAAGTTGTGGCTGATTTATATTACCTTGCTTGAGCTGGCAAGTTCATTAAACTTCTTGTGTCACTGAGTTGTTATGTGGAGGGTTGTACAATTGGCACTGACTGTCCTGGCCATTTCCTTCCACTGAGTCTTCTTTGCTCAGTCCCAAATAAGGCCTCTCTTTGTGGCATATATATCTCTCACTCCTGCTCCCTGGCCTGTAAATAAAGAGATAAGATAGCTTAGCACTAGTCTTCAGAAAGGCTGCTTTTCACTGAAATATATTTTCCTTTGTAAAATCACCTTTAACATTACTCCTTATGTGCTATTACCTCCTTCAGTTCTTCACAGACACATTTTAGACAGACTGGTGAACTGGGTAGACACATGGCAGATGAAATTTAATACAGAGAAGTATGAAATGATTAATTTTGGTGGGAAGGATGAGGAGAGGCAATATGAACTAAATGGTACAATTTTAAATGATAGTTGGAACAAAGAGATCTGGGACTGTATGTACACAAATCTTTGAAGGTGACAGGGTAATTTGAGAAGGTTCTTAAAAAGGCATACAGGATCCTTGGCTCTATAAATAGAGGAAAAGAGTACAAAAGTAAGGAGGTTATGCTAAACCTTTATAAAACACTGGTTAGGCCCCAGCTGGAGTTTTTCAACCAATTCTAGGCATCACACTTTAGAAAGAATGTCAAGGCCTTGGCAAGGGTGCAGAGGAGATTTACTAGTATGGTACCAGGGATGTGGTACTTCAGTTATGTGGAGAGACAAGAGAAGCTGGGTTTGTTCTCCTTAGAGCAGAGAAGGTTAAGGGAAGATTTAATAGAGATGTTCCAAATCATGAAGGGCCCTAATAGAGTAAATAAGGATAAACTGTTTCCAGTGGCAGAATGGTCAGTAATCAGAGGACACAGATGTAAGGTAATTGGCAAAAGAACCAGAAGCGACATGGGAAGAAAAAAATGTTTACCCAATGAGTTGTAATGATCTGGAATGCACTGCCTGAAAAGGTGGTGAAAGCAGATTCAATAATAACTTTCAAAAGGAAATTTAATAAATATTTGAAGGGAAAAAATTGTAGGACTATGGGGAAAGAGCATGTGAGTGGGACCAATTTGGATAACTCCTTCAAAGAGCCAGCACGGGCATGATGGGCCGAATGGCTTCCTTCTGTGCTGTATCATTTTATGATTCTGTGATTCTATGTCAACAGAATCAAGCTGCTGAACTTACAATGGAGGTTTCTGTTGTAATATTTAAATGTTGGACAAATAAAATAAAGTATAGCTTGAGTGTTTTTGTGAAGCATTTCACAACATTTATCGCAGATCAACAATATCTTGACATTTTACAAATTGTTCTTGTTCCTGGCGCAAAAAAATACATATATAAAAACTGCTTCTCCAATTCAACATTTCAACACTTTGGGCTAGAAATTGGGCCTGCCCCCGAAACAGACGGCAAGACAGCAGAGCGATTGCTCCACGTGCCAAACAGTGTTGGCTTGAGGCCCATGCCAAATTTGGCACCATTGTTCTGATGCAGCTCACCAGTTTGGAGTCATTCCTGCTCCTCCTGGCTCTACACACAGGTTAGTAAAAACAAAACCTTCCTCTTCTTTGGCAGCCTCCAGAACCGCTG
Organism: Squalus acanthias; assembly: GCA_030390025.1. Classification (NCBI taxonomy): domain Eukaryota; kingdom Metazoa; phylum Chordata; class Chondrichthyes; order Squaliformes; family Squalidae; genus Squalus; species Squalus acanthias. The sequence continues at coordinate 100,565,707 of CM059426.1, read as the reverse complement.
GTCCTTTAAGGACCGCTGCTTATGCTGTCGTAAACCCAGAAAAACTGAGTGCAGCAAGCATGGTGCCTGAAATTCTTAGCCAAATTGGCATCAAGATCCTGAAACAGGTGTTAGGCCCTAGATTAGTATACAGCTGCTGCTACCTTATTCTGCACCAGTAGAAACAAAGGTTGGAATTTTAACTGTCCAACGTGCTGGCAGCAGGGAGCCCTGTAGTGCATGGGTGAAACCGGAAATTTCAGCAGCGCGCTTGTTATTGGCTTTTTAACAAAGCCACTGCATTAGCATCTGACTTCCGGGTTTCCCAACCTATTAGCGCGTGCGGGCGTGATGACAGTATGCCTGAGTCTATTTTAGCTGAACTATTTAAAGGGATCCTGCAAAGATGAAAGTTGAAGGATTGTTCAGCTGGGGGAATAGAGGAAGCTATTGCATTAATGGAGTCCCAATGTGGCAAGGCTGCACCTCGCTTAAATGATGCCTCCCTAAAGTTGAGGCTGCGTTCTGTAAGGGCCCGCAGGGAGAAACTCTTCCCAAGCCGACTCCAGCACATCACTCCCCACATGTACTTACCTTGCAGGTGCACCCATTCTTATCTGTCCAGGCACCTAAAGCGCATCTTCAACATTCTGATTGCTTGCTCGATGACAGCTCTTGTGGTCATGTGGCATGGATTGTAACTCTCCTGGGCCTCATTGTTTGGGCTCCTAACGGGTGTCATCAGTCACATCTTCAAGAGGTAGCCCTTGTCGCCAAGGAGCTAGCTGCTAACTCTGCTTCGCGTTCCAAAGAGCTCTGGGAGGGTGGATTGGTGCAGGATGAAAGCATCATGGCAGCTGCCTGGAATCTTGCACACACCTGCATGATAATCTTCTTGTGGTTGCATACGAGCTGAACATTGATGGAGCGGAAGCCCTTGCGGTTGATGAAAATTCCAGGGTGATCTGGGGACGCCTTGATTGCCTGGACCTGTGGGAAGCCAGCCAGAGCTGCAAAGCTGAGCGCCTGCTCATTCTGACTGGCCTCATCGGTTGCAAAGTGTGCATAATTGTCAGCCCTGGCAAACATGGTCTTGGTCACTTGAGTGATACATTTGTGGGCAGCAGATTGCAAGATTCAGCAGATATCTCCTGTAGATCCCTGGAAGGATCCAGAGGTGAAGAAATTGAGGGCGGTGGTGACTTTGACAGCCATGGGCAAAGCATGCCAATCAGGTCCACTTGGCAGGAGGTCTTCTTCCAGGAGGCTGCAAATGTCTAAGACCTGCTGGTGCCTCTGCTGCTGGTGCTGTTGTTGCTGCTGCATCTGAGGTCCAAGGTAGAGCTGCATAAATGGCACTCATGCTGAACTGATGCTTGATAGATTAAAAGTGTAGATCAGACTCACAAAAATCCAAGGTAACTGAAATGAACCCCAAAGTAGTGGAAATCACCTGCAAAGCAGTGAAAGCAGACTCACGGAAGAAGTCCTGTGAGAAAAAGTCTTTCACTTAGGCAAGGAAGCAGGTGTGAGTTCTGAATCGTTTTAGGATTGTTTGCCTGCCATTTGATCAGCCCCTCAATTTGCACTGTCATCTCACGTTACTTTCACTGGCGAGTTCCAGGATGCACAGGAAACCTGTGCACTCAGAGTTAAAGCTCAAATCTGCAGTTGAAACAACTCCTAATTGCCTCTTAACATCTTTTAATTGCCAACCCGCCTCTCCCATGGGGGTTTCTCGCACGCAGCAGAAAGCGCTGCAGTTAAAAGCGGAAGTCGGCAGGTCCGAGCTGGTTTCCCGACCCGCTGTCAGTTTCATCCCTTTTAACCACCCGCTCGCTCCCAAACACACTCACTTTTATTGGTAAAAATTTCCCCCAAACTCTTTTAAAAAGCTGAAAGAAAACACTTATTTCCCTATTAACGATTAGTGGATTTGTGCTCAATAACTGTTTTAATGTCGGAAACACGGCAGCCAATTTGTGCACAGCAAGCTCCCACAAACACAAGTTCTCACAAGTCACAAGTGAGAAAGATCAGATGGTGGAGACAGGGACAGCAGTGGAGACTCCTCGTTGGAGGCCTCAGGAGTCTCCTAGCTCTGCTGAGCTACATGCAGACGCTGAGCCTCGGGGGCCATCCAGGAAGAGGGCAATCCTAGAGCTTCAGGAACAAGTTCAGGAGGCTCTGACAGGGTTTGCAACCACAGTGACTGCGAGTGTGCAGAGAATGGAGGACTACATCTCAAACATGAGCAATGCCATTGTGCACGCAATGGTGAATGTAGGTGCTGCCATGGAAAGGTTGGCAACCTCCATGGAGGACATAAATCGCCAGACTCAGGAGAACATGGTAACACTTCTAAATAAATGGTCATCTATGGAGGATAGATGGACATCTATTGAGGAGAGAAACCAGAGGTTCATCGACATCCTTTTTATAAGGAATGTCAGCATAGACACAGGTCCTCATAGCCCCATTGATGTGCAGCAAGGTGCTCTCCAGCTACTTGCTAGCAGTGAAGTGCAGGTAGCACATGAAAGGGATGATGGTGGGAGGGGACATGGAAGTGGGGGCTCCTCATCAAGCACTCAATCTTTTCCCCCCTTGCCAACCCCTCGGTCAGAGCCCCAGATGCCTCCCCGAACAGTGATGGCCGAGTCTGCCCCTGCTCAGCTGCAGGAGGAGCAGACTTTGGCGGGGCCCTCAAAGGCTCCAAAACCCAGAGGATGACCACCAAAGGCGTCTAAGCAGGTGCAGCAGAGAACTGAGCAGCCTGCCTCTACATCTGGTGAAGCCACAGGGGTAGCACCACATAGAAGCATGTGTAAAAGAAAGTTCCCACAGAAATAGTCACAAGGGTAGTCACTTGGGTGATTTGCTATAAATCAATGTTAAGTTTCAGTTCTTTTATTTTGTTGTAATAAAGTAATGGTTTCCGAATGTTTGAATTTGTTGCCATATGTGTGGTCACATATTGAAGTGTCACAGACAAGGGTAAGGGCGCCTTTATTGTCTAGCAATGTTGGTGACAGTGCAAGGATTGAACAGTTCATTGTAGAGATGCTCCATGGTGTTGCAGTGTGGTCGTGCCAACCTTCATGTGCATGTGGCAGCCACATGTCTGTGCTGCATAAAGTTACGTGAATCTGGCATTGATTAGGCCATCCCTGGCATCACGGGCAACAATGTGCTCACGTCCTGGTTGCACTGGGTCAGCCGCCTCCTGCAGGTCTTCCTCTTGCTGAACCTCATTCCGCTCATCCTCCTCCTCAGAAGAGGCTGTGCGCTCTGTGCCTTCTTCCTCATGCAGCGCTAATCCTCGCTGCAGTGCGATGTTTTGCAGGGCACAGCACACAACGATGATTCTCGAGAGCCTGGCTGGTGCGTACCAAATCTGCCCAGGCATCTGAAGCTCATTTTGAGCAACCCTATTGTTTGTTCGATGAGACTTCTGGTGGAAACGTGGCTTTGATTGTAATGCTCCTCAGACTCGTTTGATGGCCTCCTCAATGGTGTCATTAGCCACATCTTCAGGGGATAGCCATTGTCCCCAACAAGCCAGCCAGAAAGTTTGTTTGGCGGTGTGAAGAGCTGAGGGACAGTGGACTGGCGCAGGATGTAAGAGTCATGGCAGCTGCCAGGGAACTTGCCGCACACATGCATGATGCTATTTCTATGGTTGCACACCAGCTGCATGTTAAGGGAGTGGAAGCCCTTGTGGTTTACAAATGCTGCTGTATTCTGATGGGGTGCCCTGATGGCCACATGTGTGCAGTCGATGACGCCCTGCACCTGTGGGAAGCCAGCCAGGTTGACAAAGCCGAGCGCCCGCTCGGTAACACTGGCTTCATCAGTGGAAAAGTGGATGCAATTGGCGGACTTGTGAAAGAGGGCATCGGTGACCTGTGTGATGCATCTGTGTGCGGCCAACTGGGAGATGCCGCTGATGTCTGCAGATGATCCCTGGAAGGAGCCTGACGCAAAGAAGTTGAGGGCGGTGGTGACTTTGACAATCTCTGGTAAGGAGTGTCCACACGCTCCTCTGAGCTGCAGGTCTTGATCGAGCATTGCGCAAATGTTTGCGACTACCTGTTGCGAAAGTCTCAGCTGCCTTTGGCACTGCTGCTTAGTCATGTTGAGGAAGCTCATCCTCTGCCTGTAAACCCTGTGTTGGGGGTATCTCCAGCCTCTGCTCTGTGCAGCATCAGGTGGTTGAGGAGAAGGTTGGCGCTCTTGTTGTTGCTGCTGGTGTGCCTGGTTCTGCTGCTGCTGCAGATGATCATCTTCCAATTCTGAGGTCCAGGGTGAGAGAGTATAAATCATTCCCATTCTGCTGTTATATATGGCAGTTGAGGATGAGATGGTAGAAGCATTCAGTCAATGGGGAGAGTGATTATTCCAAGGAGATGAGACTGCATATAAAGTTTACACCATACACTTACAGCCTCAATACAGATCAAATGTCTCTTCCCAATCCTGAAATCAGCAATTTCTGACATTGCCGACTGAACACTTGTGAAAGGATAGATTTTATATTGCATATCCAGCTGGGAACTATTCAGCTCGATTGAACTACCGACATTCTACATGACGTGATCTCCGAACGATGTGAACCCTGTTAAAAATGTGGGAAAATAGAAAAAGACTGGCAAAATAGTCTTTAACAAGCAGTTAATAAGCAGATAACTATCGTAAATGCCTCCCCCGCCGCTTGGTGTTGGGTCTGTTCTGAAATCGCAGACCCGACACTTTGGAAACTTACATGGAGGCGGGTTCGCAATGGGGACCCGCCCATGAACCCGCCATCTGAGCGCCAGCAAAATTGCGGCCTTTGTGTCTGTCTTCACGGAAGAAGACACAAAATACTTCCCAGAAATAGTGGAGAACCAAGGGTCTAGCGAGAATGAGAAACTGAATGAAATTAGTGTTCATAAAAAAATGTACTGAAGAAATTAATGGGACTGAAAGCCAATAAATCCCCTGGACCTGATGGCCTACATCCATGGGTCCTTGTAATTTTAAATAAATCTGTTGGACTATAACCTGGTGTTGTGCGACTTCTCATTTTTGTCCACCCCAGTCGAACACCTGCATCTCCGCATCATGTCCATGGGTTTTGAAAGAGGTTGCTATAGAGATAGTGGATGCATTGGTTGTCATTTTCCAAAATTTCATAGATTCTAGAACTGTTCCCGCAGATTGGAAGGTAGCAAATGTAACCCCACTATTTAAGAAAGGAGGGAGAGAGAAAATGGGGAACTACAGACCAGTTTGCCTGACATCAGTAGTAGGGAAAATGCTAGAATCTATTATTAAGGTCATGGTAACAGGGCACTTAGAAAATAATAATAAGATTGGGCAGAGATAACACGGATTTATGAAAGGGAAATCGTGTTAGACAAATCTGTTAGACTTTTTTGAGGTTGTAAATAGCAGAATAGATAAGGGGGGACCAGTGGATGTGGTGTATTTGGATTTTCAGAAGGTATTCGATAAGCTGCCGCACTAGAGGTTATTAAACAAAATTAGTGCTCATGGGATTGGGGGTAATATACTAGCATGGATTGAAGATTAGTTAATGGACAGAAAACAGAGAGTAGGAATAAACGGGCAATTTTCAGGTTGGGAGGCTGTAAGTAGTGGGGTACCGCAAGGATCAGTGGTTGGGCCTCAGCTATTCACAATCTACATCAATGATTTGGATGATGGGACCAAATGAAATATATATAAGTTTGCTAATGATACAAAGCTGGGTGAGAATGTAAGTTGTGAGGAGGATGCAAGGAGGCTTCAAGGGGATATAGGCAGGCTAAGTGAGTGGGCAAGAACATGGTAAATGGAATATAATGTGGAGAAATGTGAAGTTATCCACTTTGGTAGGAAAAATAGAAAAGCAGAGTATTTTTTAAACGGTGAGAGATTGGGAAATGTTGGTGTTCAGAGGGACCTGCATGTCCTTGTGCACGAATCACTGAAAGTTAACATGCAGGTGCAGCAAGCAATTAGGAAAGCAAATGATATGTTGATCTTTATTACAAGAGGAATTGAGTATAAGAGTAAAGACGTCTTACTGTAATTATATAGGGCCCTGGTGAGACCACGCCGAGAGTATGAGAGTAAACTAGCGAGAGACATAAAAACAGATTGTAAAAGCTTCTATAGGTATGTAAAAAGGAAAGGATTAGCGAAAGTAAATATGGGTCCCTTACAGGCTGAGACAAGAGAAATTATAATGGGAAATAAAGAAATGGCAGAGAATTTAAAGAAATACTTTGGCTGCGATTTTCTCGATCGATGCGGCTTGGGAGCGGGTCAGCTGGTTTCTGGATTCCAGTCCCACCCCCAATTACATCTGGCCCACAGACATTATTTTACATCAATTGGCCTTGTTAATCCCACCCCACAGGCTTGCTGGCCAATTAAGAGGAAGCCAGTCAGATGACGTCATTTGATGACGTGTCATCTGCCAGTTTTCTTAAAGGGACCATGCACACATTTTTTTTGACAGCTGTTTGACAGCATTGAGGTGCTGCAAACACTGACAATCACTGTACAAAGGTGAGCTCTTGCACCCAGGCTCTCCAGTAACTCCCTTCTTAGGCTAGAACAGCTGCAGGTGAGGTTACAGAAGCAATCTGTCACTGATGAGAGAGGTTCTCCCAATGAGGTGGGACTACACATACAATTCAAAACTTGTTACCGACAGATAAGTCTAAATGTATTAAAAATGAATTTCCCAACATTTTCTTACCTCTGAAACTCACCAGTGCACCATTGGATCCTTCACACCACTTCTGCAGCTGTCATCAATACAGAAACATTACAGCAGACACACAACACACCACACTTACCTGGCGTGGTGTCCGGACGTCGGGATGCCTGAAGTAGAAGTGTCAAAATTGACAAAGAGCCTGTTAACTGCCTGTTGACAACCTGTTAACAGGCAGTTAAGTGGTTATAATCCTCTTCCCCTCGCTAGATTTTGGGTCCATGTGCAAATCGGGGACCCGACACTTGGGAAGATTGATTGGAGGCGGGTTGACAGCGGGTTTCTGACCCGCTGTCAATCTTTGCGATTTTGCCAGCAGTCCCTGCCTCCAAACCCGCCACCTGAGCGCCGACAAAATTCTGGCCTTTGTGTCTGTCTTTACAGAAGAAGACTCAAAAAACTTCCCAGAAATACTGGAGAACCAAGGGTCTAGTGAGAATGAGGAACTGAAAGAAATTAGTATTAGTAAAAAAAGTACTCGAGAAATTAATGGGAATGAAAGCCGATAAATCCCCTAGACTTGATGGCCTACATTCTAGGGTTTTGAAAAAGGTGGCTATAGAGATAGTGGATGCATTGGTTTCATAGATTCTAAAACTGTTCCCGTAGATTGGAAGGTAACAAATGTAACCCTACTATTTAAGAAAGGAGGGTTAGAGAAAACGGGGAACTACAAACCAGTTTGCCTGACATCAGTAGTAGGGAAAATGCTAGAATCTATTATTAAGGTCGTGGTAACAGGGCACTTAGAAAATAATAATAGGATTGGGCAGAGATAACATGGATTTATGAAAGGGAAATTTTGTTAGACAAATCTGTAAAAGTTTTTTGAGGTTGTAACTAGCAGAATAGATAAGGGGGAACCAGTGGATGTGGTGTATTTTGATTTTCAGAAGGTATTCGATAAGCTGCCGCACTAGAGGTTATTAAACAAAATTAGTGCTCATTGGATTGGGGGTAATATATTAGCATGGATTGAAGATTAGTTAATGGACAGAAAACAGAGAGTAGGAATAAACGGGCCATTTTCAGGTTGGGAGGCTGTAAGTAGTGGGGTACCGCAAGGACCAGTACTTGGGCCTCAGCTATTCACAATCTACATCAATGATTTGGTTGAGGGGACCAAATGTAATGTATCCAAGTTTGCTGATGATACAAAGCTGGGTGAGAATGTAAGTTGTGAGGAGGATGCAAGGAGGCTTCAAGGGGATATAGGCAGGCTAAGTGAGTGGGCAAGAACATGGTAAATGGAATATAATGTGGAGAAATGTGAAGTTATCCACTTTGGTAGGAAAAATAGAAAAGCAGAGTATTATTTAAATGGTGAGAGATTGGGAAATGTTGGCGTTCAGAGGGACCTGTGTGTCCTTGTACATGAATCACTGAAAGTTAACATGCAGGTACAGCAAGCAATTAGGAAAGCAAATGGTATGTTGGCCTTTATTACAAGAGGATTTAAATATAAGAGTAAAGATGTCTTACTGCAATTATATAGGGCCCTGGTAAGACCACACCTGGAGTATTGTGTACTGTTTTGGTCTCCTTACCTAAGGAAGGATATACTTGCCATGGAGGGAGTGCAACAAAGGTTCACCAGACTGGTTCCTGGGATGGGGGTATTGTCCTATGAGGAGAGATTGAGTAGACTAGGCCTATATTCTCTAGAGTTTAGTAGATTGAGAGGTGATCTCATTGAAACATACAAAATTGTTACAGGGCTTGACAGGGTAGATGCAGGGAGGATGTTTCCCTGGCTGGGGAGTCTAGAACCAGGGGTCACAGTCTCAGAATAAGGGGTCGGCCATTTAGGACTGAGATGAGGAGAAATTTCTTCACTCAGAGGGTGGTGAATCTTTAAAATTCTCTACCCCAGAGGGCTGTGGAGGCTCAGTCGTTGAGTATATTCAAGACAGAGATCGATAGATTTTTGAATATTAAGGGAATCAAGAGATATGGGGATAGTGCAGGAAAGTGGAGATGAGGTAGCAGATCAGCCATGATGTTATTGAATGATGGAGCAGGCTCGAGGGGCCGAATGGCCTACTCCTGCTCCTATTTCTTATGTTCTTATGTTCATTTGGGGCAGTGGAAGGGTTATGGAGGAGAAATTTCCCCTCTGTCCCACAGTCAAAAATCCTGTCAATAATCAAAACACCCACAAATAATGGTCACATAACTAAAGTACCTGCACATGACCATTACCTTAGGAAATAGTCAATGCCTTCAGGAGCAGAGAGGAGAAAATTAGCTGGGAAAGTGAAAGAATAAAAAAATATACAAATTAATTATTCTTGTTGAACGACTTTTCTAATTGTCTCTTTCTTAGATAAATATTCAAATGAGCTTACTCTCCAAAGTTGTGGGGGTGGCAGGTGGCAGTAAGAGAAGAAAAACACTTTTTAACATTGTAATGTTGCAAACCATTAACCATTTCTCTTCATAATTACCACAGACATTCCACCACATACATCATTGTCAGTGTAGGGTGCTGAGCTGTTTTGAGATTTATTTGACCCATATTCTATCATTTTGACATGTAATTTTTCCCCATTGTTAAATTGCAAGAGCTATATGCAATTCAGCTCTTGTTTTCAATGATTATGCTACCCCATCACACAAATGACTTGTGTGAAAACATAACCTAGTGTCATTAATTACTGTTAAACATTTTCAAAAGAGACATTTTAGGAATTGCCATCTGGTCCTTAAAATTTATGGATATAAATTTCAGCAATAACCATTCTGTCATTGTGGAAAAAGGCAAATCATTTGAAGAAGCCATTGGAGATTTGGATTAAATGTTATATTTATGACAATTGAAACAGCAACACATTAGCAACAAGAGCACTCTCAAACTAAATAACCAGTTTTTCAGCTGTTTAACACCCTTCAGATGTCAATGCTATTTCACCTTTAGATTAGACTGAAAACTTTTTAGTTGGGATTAGAGCTTTTACCCAAGCCCTATTTTCCCCCAAAATAAATTATGGTGTAATTGTAAAAAGAATGGACTGAAGGGATTATTACTAGTCCTAGCCCCTTTAGGGCTACACCAGATCAGGCGTATTCCCTAGACATTCACTTTCAACTAAAGTTTGAGGTAGCTGAATCCTAAAGACGCTTAATTGGGTCTAAAGGTCCGGACTATCTCTCCCTAAAGGAAAGGAACAACCTGTAGATGTTACCATCCTCCAGATAGCACTTTTAATAAGTTTAGCTAGACTGTAACCTTCCGGATATGATGTGGGTCTGAAAACTCCCTCAGAATTCTGCAACTCCTCACCAAAGAGCGTACAGAGATTGAGTTCACGAGTGTGATACAGAAGTATTATGTGAGACAATTCTAAAATATATAGATTTATTAAAGAACCGACATGTAATTACAGTTGGTAATTCAATGGCAACATTAACAGATCCAAAAAGATACAAAATGTGCGGGTTAGGTTGGTTTGGCTATGATAAATTGACCCTTAGTGTTAGGGGGGGATTAAATATGTGGGGTTATGGGGATAGGATGGGATATGTTAGGGGGAATTAAATACGTGGGGATACAGGGGTAGGGTGGGATATGTGTACTGTGGGGATTAAAGCAGGGACAGGGTACTGGATTTGAATGATCAGCCATGATCGTATTGAATGGTGGAGCAGGCTCGATGGGCCGAATGGCCTACTCCTGCTCCTAGATTCTATGTTTCTACAATCTTATTATCAGAGATCCTTATTCTCAAATCTTAACTTCGCTACAGTTTTACAGTTCTCAGTCTTATTCAGGATATCCACCAAAATCAAATACAGTACAGTACCTTGATCCCTGAGGTACAAAGAGCTGTAGCCTTACAGAGCTGCCTCTGAAGCCTGAGAATCGCTTTGCCCCTTTACAGTGAGACTATCATCCCATTTGAAAGTTTAATATTTATATCCTTTTTCAGTGGTATTTCCTTTGAAGTTTTCTGCTGATGTAAGCTAATTATCTCTAGTCATTTTTCTGCTGACTCCTGCTATTCTTACAGTCACCTCAGCTGGTAGCAATGCAGAATTATGTCTCTACCCCAGGTGTCCCAAGCCCACCATAAAAAACGGTGTAACAGCAGGTGCATTTCATTTGATGTCATTTTTACCAAGACCTTCTGTTTCAGTCTTTTTATGAAGTGTCAATTAAAACACCTCAACCAGGGTGATCTATGCAATTCTTAGTCACCTCAGCTGGTTGTAACACAGAATTGTGTCTCTCCTCCCCTCTAGGTATTCCAAGTTCAACACAAAAACGGTTTGACGGCAGGTGTTTCTTTTACTTGATGTCATTTTTACGAAGGCATATGTTTCTTAATTTTATATGTCTGTTTAGGAAGTGCAACTTAGAACACCTTAACAGGGTGTATCATTGTCTGCTCCCAAAGTTTCAGACCGTCGGGAGCCTTTAAGCTTCTGTTTCAATTAGGTTATTAATTCAGTGTCAACAACTTATCTTATCTCAATAGCCTGAATGCTGTTAACAATACAGCTTCTCATAGCCAGGTTTCTAGATTTCCAGACCTAGTTTGTCATGTTTTAATAAGGCCAGAATTCTTTCATAGAATGGTGTATTTTTCTGAATATGGCTTATTCCTTCACAGGACCAATATATACAAAAGCGCATTTGCTCCCATCTTTGTGCTGGGATATCTGTCTAATAAATAGGCTGATGTAAAATATACAGGTGTTCATCAAGAGCATTACTTTACAATCTTGACAACAAGGGAAGAAAGAGAAACCACATACATATACATTTCACTGATTTGAAACTAGTTTTTTTGTTGCAGAAGTTTTAAAAGATAAAGATAAACCTTTTGGTACTGCTTATAGAAGACACCAAATTAATATGACCTCCACAACTGAGCTGCTACAACTGATTCCTGTCCTTCAGCTCAGCAGCGATGATGGGGCCGAATGAATTCACTCCTCTATTGTCAGTTCTGAACTAGCCTGGCCGCTTCAGTCATCTGTATCCCTTTTTGTGACAAGTCACTTTTGACATTGTCTATCCAATGCTTCCTTGGTCTTCCTCAGCTTCTTGTTCCATGTACCTCTGTGTGCAGGGCCATAAAATATATTCTAGCTGTTTCCATTCTTGAAACGTGCTGAACACATCACGGTCATCCTTCTTGGATCTTCTGTATAAACGTTGTTTCTTGCTCGCCCCCCCCCCCCACTATCTCTGTAATCTCCTCCAGCCCCACAGCCCTCCGAGATACTTGCGCTACTCTAATTCTGGCCTCTTGAGCATCCCAGATTTTAATACTCAACCATTGGTGGCCGTGCCTTCAGCTGCCTAGGCCCTAAGCTCTGGAATTCCCTCGCTAGCCCTCTCCGCCTCGCTACCTCTCTTTCCTCCTTTAAGACGCTCCTTAAAACCTACCACTTTGCCCAAGCTTTTGGTCATCTGTCCTAATTTCTCATGTGGCTCAGTGTCAATTTTTTATCTTATAACACTCCTGTGAAGCGCCTTGGAACATTTTACTATGTTAAAGGTGCTATATAAATGCAAGTTGTTGTTGTTGTTGTTGTCTGAGCCATGTTCTTATTGTATCATTCTTCATTCTTTGCATCCTGGATACTCCCAGTATTCCTTTCAACCAATTAATTTCTGCTGTTAGTATCTTTTGCTCTTCAATTTTTCTCAAGTTACAGCACTCAAATCCATATAATAATATGAGAATAGTCATCACTTCAGAAACTCTTATCTTTGTTTTTATTGAAATATCTTTAGTTTTCCATATCTTGCTTAATTTTCCAAAAGCACCATAAGCAAGTCCAATCCTTTTGTTGTCTTCTTCACAACTCCCATTCTCTGACACTTAACCCACCAAGTTATACAAACTTATCCACCTGTTCAACTGCATCCCCTCCAACTGTAATGTGTACATATTTCTGATGCTTCTCAAATTACATGACCTTTGCCTTCTTTGTGTTAATCTGTAATCCACATTTTCTACTCTCCATGTACACCTCATGAGCTTATCTCTGCAAATCTATTTTAAATGTTGCTATAAGTTCAATGTCATCAACAAATCTGAGATTGTTTAAAATTTTGCCACAACCTTATCTCACCCTACCTGTTGATCTAAACCATTAGATAGTTTCCTATCAATTCTAACAGTACTCAGGGACATGTTATAGATGTCTTTGATTAATATGACAAGTTTCTCAGGAATACCATACATCCTCAAGACATGCGATATTCCTTCTTGCCATACACTGTCAAAGGCCTGCTTAAAATCTATGAAGTTGTTATAACAATGGATGTGGTGTTCTATAAATGTCTCGTAAATCTATCTTAGCACATACAGTTGATCTATCATACTTTGTCCTGGTCTAAAACCAGCTTGTTTTTCATGCACTACCACTTCTACATATATTTTCCATGATGCGGAGATGCCGGTGTTGGACTTAGGACGAAGGAGCAGCCTTTCCGAAAGCTTGTGATTTCAAATAAAGCTGTTGGACTATAACCTGGTGTTGTGTGACTTCTCACATATATTTTCATTCTCCGATGCAGTGTCTTAGTAAATTTCTGGGTATAATCAGTAAGCTGATTCCTCTGTAATTGTTGTATTCACTCTTGTTTCCCTTTTGAAGCTTGGCATTATTATCAACTTTCTCCAGTCTATTTGTATTGTTAAGCAGCCCTTGCATCACTTTCACAGCATGTTCCTCAGCCGCCTGCAACAACACTGCAGTTATATTATCGATACCAGGAGCCTTATTCTTTTTCAACTGTCAATAGAAATCTTTACTTCATTTTCCAAGAAATCCAGCATCAAATCCCTTACATTTGGAATTTCTCAGAACTGATTCATCCACCATGCTCTGCACATTGTATAGATCCTCAAAATAATTTTTCTGCTGCTTGCTCATCACCTGTTTGTCCTTAATTATCTGATCATTCTGGTCTTTCACTGTAGCCATTTTAAGTATGTAAGATTCACAGTTCTCTTATCTTCCGATACAGCCCCTATCCTTTGTTTCTTTTGGTGTAATCTTCAGTTTCTTAGCACTGGTCGTTTATCCAGTTGTTCTTTACTCTCTTGGTTTTTAGCTTCATTTCTCTGGTTAACCTATTGTATTCAGCCCTCATATTAGGATCGTCTTTTATGCTTCTTTCTTTTGCACTCAATTCCAGGAATTCCTCCGTTATGCATTTATGTTTCTTAATGTTGTTTTTGAGACTCAACCCTTGTTCTGCAGTTCATAAAACCCATTGTTGATATTGTTCCATGTCTCTTCTACAACCATTTCTTCAGTTATTGCAGGTATGATGTTTCTCTCTACAGTATCTATGTACTTGTTTCTGATGTCATGTTCTTTAAATTAGTCCAGATCCCACATTTTTGTTTCAAATGCTTTTCCAGCAGCTCTTATTCTCAGCCTTACCGATACCAAAATGGTCAGAGTTGACTTCGGCTGCGAAGGATCTGCATGACAGAACACTTGTATTTACAATTTTGAAATCAATTGTGTTTCTTATCTGACAACCAACTCCACTTTTTTGAGGCTTTCTTTGATAGAAAAGTGTGTTTGTCACCCTCAGACTGTTACTTAGGTAAAGGAAAGTAACCTTCTTTCCTTTGTTTTCCTCTCCAAATCCAAATACTTGTATAGCTCCATCCCATACATTCTATTTAGATCCTACTTTCACAATTGAAGTCTCCTATTATCAGCAAGCTGTTTTGTCTTGGAGGTGCTTCTGTTAACATTTGGAGGTCTTTATAGAAGTTATCTATCTATTCATCAGATGCTGCTGTCATTAATGCATTTTTCTGCACAATTGCAACTGCTCTGACTTTAGTCCTGAATCTAGCCTTTAACATATATGGGGATATGGGATTAAAAGACATGAGTGCTTGACTTACAGCTGGTTTTAACACTAATGCTATTCCCTCCTGATACAGACACTAAAAGCCTGTGTCCATCATATTGAAACTCACCTTTACCATTCCATCTCGTCTCACATAAACCTACTATTTCCCATTGGTATCTCTTTAGTTCATTAATTAATATTACCAGGGCTCTAGTTTGATGTAGCATTGAACATTCCATGTTTCTATAGATATCTTACGTTTTGTACCAATTTAAACTTTTCACTCCCACCTCGGTTCTTGCATGGTGAGCACAGTCCTTGTTTGTCCGGATGATGACCAATTAGCATGAACTATCTCACATCCTACATAATTCGTTTGTTTTCAGCTATCTAGGATTTACCAAGTGTTTGACCATTACTCCTTGGCTACTCTCACTAGGTTCAGCATGCCAACCAAGACAAGGTCCAGGGGTATGGCACTTGAAGCCACTAGTGAGATTTTGATGAATCCTCAGGACCAACTGTTAGTAAAACTCCCCTTCTGGCTCCGGTTGTTTACCATGCAGAGGTGCTACCTTTAGGGATTACCCCATACACATCTATAACTCATGTACTGAATACGCATTCCAAATTGAATGGAATGCGCTGTGTAAGAAGGATGTTGGGCATCAGCTAGTAGGACAGAGTATCTAGATTGCTGAAGTAATATGTATGATGATATAATAATTTTCTGACTTTGTGTTCCTAGTGAGGAATCTTTCCCACTGAAAGCACACATTGGAAATTTAGGTGCTTGCTGCACATGATTCTTTAATCATTCATTAAAATGGCCGGAAAATTTCGAGCAGCACATACCCGAATTTTCATTATCTGCTTCCTGAGAGTGTGAATTGGAAAAATTACTCATAGCATGTTACAATAACACATGTTTGCCATATGGTTGAAGATCAGTACACTTGGAAGATGATGTGCGGAGTCTCAGCTGGGAAGACTACGTGGAAGGTCAAATCTGGGGTGATGGACAGAAAAAAATGGAATTATGAAATTACCTAGACTCCTGGCAGTTGTGGAACTTGTTCCTTCACACCTTCTTGTCACTTTTTGCCATTATCTGTCATTGTTGACAGCAATGACACGCAAAAAGTTACTATAATGCGAGTCAACCTTAGCTCAGTGGTAGTACTCTCACCTCTGAGTCAGAAGATTTTGGGTTCAAGCCCCCTCCAGAGACTTGAGCAGATATCCAGGCTGATACTTCAGTGCAGTACTGAAGTAGTGCTTTGCTGTCGGAGGTGTTGTCTTTCAGATGAGACATTACACCAAGGTCCTGTCTGCCCTCTCAGGTGGACATAAAAGAGCAGGGGAGTACTCCCGGTGTCCTGGCCAACATTTGTCCCTCAACCAACATCATTAAATCAATTGATCTAGTTATTTATTTTTTGTTTGTGGAAACTTGCTGTGTGCAAAATGGCTGTCTTCACTTCAAAAGTACTTCATTGGCTGTAAAGTGCTTTGGGATGTCATGAGGTTGTGAAAGGCGCTATATAAATGCAAGTTCTTTCTTATTTCTTCTGTAATGACTAGGATTGCACATGGGTTAAAGAATGTAGGAAGTTCGTTATTTTGAAAAGTTGAGTGTTGCTACTATAGAGAGCAGGATAATGTAAATGCTCATGGTGCGAGCAGAAAGGAAATACTAGAAATTGACTAAAAGTACACCACTGTGAAACGACAAGCAGCACCACAGGGAACTAATCAATAAAGCTCAGTTTATAATCTCCACAGAAAGGTAAATAGCTTCCACTTATTTTAGCTCAAAATCGGTCTAATATCCAATTTTAGTTTAAAAGTGGCTCTATGCTTTCAAGTTTTTGCTCTCCTGCTGGTAAAACCTAACTGATTACAGTGCAGAATAATTTCACCAGCAGGAGGGTGAAAGTGTTAGCTGAAAAGGCATTGTCCCCATTAGCCTGAATGACATAAGACCCACTTACTCCCCATCCAATTGAATGACAAGATGAGAAAATTATTGTACTAGACGAGAGGGATGGACCAAGTAGCCTTTCTGCTCCCTAACTTTTCCTATGTCCTTGTGTATATCATACTTCCTCTGGCACTTACAGATACTGTGCCTCCTCAGTAACATTTAAATGTTATGGAAAAGTAAAGTATTTGGAAAAAAAACAAATAAATGAAAACTGTACCTGCTGCATCTTTTGGCTCCTCTTTGCAACTACATCTAATATACTATGCTGCCATGGAAAATAATATTGTCAATGTTGTCACAATGATGAACTTTGGAAATGTTTACTATGGCAAAAGGCATGTAATTTAAAGACTGGTCTAACAACGTTTAATTAACAGCCTCCTGGACAGCCTTTTGGCAACAAAAAATGCCCATTTGAAGTGTTCTTTCTTCACAGACTAGCCTGCTCATTGTCTCCTTTCTCTTTCTTTTTGGCTCTTATCAAAGGGAAAGGATAACATTGGGAACTTCTTTTTTTTTTACCACCAACAGCCTCCTTAAATCCCTTGCCTCCAACCTCACCTCAAGTTTCAAATGTGAGAAGTTACTGGATTTCCTCATCAAAAAGTTCAAGATGATTTGTCCAACTGCCTTCAGTGAGTCCACCTCTTTCATCTTGTCCCTTGGTTCCCGTGTGACCCCATCCACTGAACCCGCATCACTCTGCAGTTTTTCCCTCAATTACCCCTTTGCGCTCTCCAAGCTCAACTCATCTATAAAGCCACCTACTGCTTTCTCAGTTCACTTCCCATTCAACTCCCAACCACCCAACTCCCCTTCCTGAATCCAATGCTAGATGACATTGTCAGTGGTTTCTTTTTTGCAGGCAAAGACCCTCTCCCTTTCTAAACCACCATTACCTCCAACTCTTCAAAAACCTCAACCCCTCCATTTTACATAAGAACATAAGAAATAGGAGCAGGAGTAGGCCAATTGGCCCCTCGAGCCTGCTCCGCCATTCAATAAGTTCATGGCTGATCTGATCCTAACCGCCAATCTACTACCTATCACAGAACCATCTCCTGCATCTAACAGAATTGCACACACAAAATAGGAGCAGAATCAGGCTACACAGTCCCTGGGCCCGCTCCACTACCCACAGGGCCATGACCGATCCGAACCTAGACTCATGTCCAAATTCCTGCCCGCTCCCCGTAACCCTTAATGCCCTTTACTTCTAGGAAACTGTCTATTTCTGTTTTAAATTTAATTAATGTTGTAGCTTCTACAGCTTTTTGTGGCAGCATATTCCATGGACCTACCACCCTCTGAGTGAAGTAGTTCCTCCTCATCTCAGTTTTGAAAGAGCAGCCCCTTATTCTAAGACTATGTCCCCTAGTTCTCGTCTCACCCGTCATCGGGAACATCCTCCCCGCATCCACCCGATCCAACCCCTTCACAATCTTATATGTTTCAATAAGATCGCCTCTCATTCTTCTGAACTCCAATGAGTAGAGTCCCAATCTACCCAACCTCTCCTCATATGACCACCCCCTCATCCCCGGGATTAACCGAGTGAACCTTTTTTGCACTGCCTCGAGAGCAAGGATGTCTTTCCTTAAGTAAGGACACCAAAACTGTATGCAGTATTCCAGGTGCGGTCTCACCAATACCTTGTACAACTGAAGCAATACCTCCCTATTTTTATATTCTATCCCCCTAGCAATGAAAGCCAACATTCCATTTGCCTTCTTAATCACTTGCTGCACCTGCATACTAACCTTTTGAGTTTTGTGCACCAGGACCCCCAGATCCCTTTGCACTTCAGTACTCTCCAGTTTCTTGCCATTAAGATAATAAATTGCTCTAGGATTTTTCCTGCCAAAGTGCATCACCTCACACTTTCCAGTGTTGTATTCCATCTGCCAAATCTCTGCCCACTTACTTAGCCTGTCTATGTCCCCTTGCAGGTTTTTTATGTCCTCCTCACTCACTACTTTCCCTCCCATCTTAGTATCATCTGCAAATTTTGATATGTTACACTTGGTCCCTTCCTCCAAATCGTTAATATAGATTGTAAAGAGTTGGGGACCCAGCACTGACCCCTGTGGAACACCACTAGTTACTGATTGCCAGTCTGAGAATGAACCATTTATCCCAACTCTTTGCTTTCTGTTAGATAGCCAATCCTCTATCCATGCCAGAATATTACCCCCAATCCCATGATTTTTTACCTTAAGCAATAATCTTTTGTGTGGCACCTTGTCAAATGCCTTTTGGAAGTCTAAATACACTACGTCCACTGGTTCCCCTTTATCCACTCTATATGTTACTTCCTCAAAGAACTCCAGCAAATTTGTCAAACATGACTTCCCCTTCGTAAAACCATGCTGACTTTGTCCTATTAAATTATGATTATCCAAATGTCCTGTTACTGTTTCCTTAATAATGGACTCCAAAATTTTACCTACCACAGATGTTAGGCTAACCGGTCTATAGTTACCAGCCTTCTGTCTACTGCCCTTTTTAAATAAGGGTGTTACATTAGCAGTTTTCCAGTCTGCCGGGACCTTAGCGGAATCCAGGGAGTTTTGAAAAATTATTACCAATGCATCTACAATCCCTACCGCCACTTCCTTCAAAACTCTAGGATGTAAGCCATCAGGTCCAGGTGATTTATCCGCCTTGAGTCCCATTATTTTACCGAGTACCACTTCCTTAGTGATTTTACCGAGTACCACTTCCTTTTGCCAATAATTGCCCCATCGCCAAACCTCCCTTTCTTCGCTAAGATCCTCAAACATGTCATCACATCCCAGGACCATTTCCATCATTTCTTTGACTGCATGTTTGAATCTCTCCAATTGGCTAACGCCCTTTTCACAACAGTGTAATGACCTTGAGCAGAGTCACAAATTATATCCTCTGCGAGTGTAATGCTAGTGTATTATCCCTTCTCACATAAGAACATAAGAACATAAGAAATAGGAGCAGGAGTAGGCCAATCGGCCCCTCGAGCCTGCTCCGCCATTCAATAAGATCATGGCTGATCTGATCCTAACCGCCAATCTACTATCTATCACAGAACCATCTCCTGCATCTAACAGAATTGCACACACGAAATAGGAGCAGAATCAGGCTACACAGTCCCTGGGCCCGCTCCACTACCCACAGGGCCATGACCGATCCGAACCTAGACTCATGTCCAAATTCCTGCCCGCTCCCCGTAACCCTTAATGCCCTTTACTTCTAGGAAACTGTCTATTTCTGTTTTAAATTTAATTAATGTTGTAGCTTCTACAGCTTTTTGTGGCAGCATATTCCATGGACCTACCACCCTCTGAGTGAAGTAGTTCCTCCTCATCTCAGTTTTGAAAGAGCAGCCCCTTATTCTAAGACTATGTCCCCTAGTTCTCGTCTCACCCGTCATCGGGAACATCCTCCCCGCATCCACCCGATCCAACCCCTTCACAATCTTATATGTTTCAATAAGATCGCCTCTCATTCTTCTGAACTCCAATGAGTAGAGTCCCAATCTACCCAACCTCTCCTCATATGACCACCCCCTCATCCCCGGGATTAACCGAGTGAACCTTTTTTGCACTGCCTCGAGAGCAAGGATGTCTTTCCTTAAGTAAGGACACCAAAACTGTATGCAGTATTCCAGGTGCGGTCTCACCAATACCTTGTACAACTGAAGCAATACCTCCCTATTTTTATATTCTATCCCCCTAGCAATGAAAGCCAACATTCCATTTGCCTTCTTAATCACTTGCTGCACCTGCATACTAACCTTTTGAGTTTCGTGCACCAGGACCCCCAGATCCCTTTGCACTTCAGTACTCTCCAGTTTCTTGCCATTAAGATAATAAATTGCTCTAGGATTTTTCCTGCCAAAGTGCATCACCTCACACTTTCCAGTGTTGTATTCCATCTGCCAAATCTCTGCCCACTTACTTAGCCTGTCTATGTCCCCTTGCAGGTTTTTTATGTCCTCCTCACTCACTACTTTCCCTCCCATCTTTGTATCATCTGCAAATTTTGATATGTTACACTTGGTCCCTTCCTCCAAATCGTTAATATAGATTGTGAAGAGTTGGGGACCCAGCACTGACCCCTGTGGAACACCACTAGTTACTGATTGCCAGTCTGAGAATGAACCATTTATCCCAACTCTTTGCTTTCTGTTAGATAGCCAATCCTCTATCCATGCCAGAATATTACCCCCAATCCCGTGATTTTTTACCTTAAGCAATAATCTTTTGTGTGGCACCTTGTCAAATGCCTTTTGGAAGTCTAAATACACTACGTCCACTGGTTCCCCTTTATCCACTCTATATGTTACTTCGTCAAAGAACTCCAGCAAATTTGTCAAACATGACTTCCCCTTCGTAAAACCATGCTGACTTTGTCCTATTAAATTATGATTATCCAAATGTCCTGTTACTGTTTCCTTAATAATGGACTCCAAAATTTTACCTACCACAGATGTTAGGCTAACCGGTCTATAGTTACCAGCCTTCTGTCTACTGCCCTTTTTAAATAAGGGTGTTACATTAGCAGTTTTCCAGTCTGCCGGGACCTTAGCGGAATCCAGGGAGTTTTGAAAAATTATTACCAATGCATCTACAATCCCTACCGCCACTTCCTTCAAGACTCTAGGATGTAAGCCATCAGGTCCAGGTGATTTATCCGCCTTGAGTCCCATTATTTTACCGAGTACCACTTCCTTAGTGATTTTGATCGTGTTTAGCTCCTCTCCCCCTATAGCCCCCTGTTTGTCCAGTGTTGGGATATTCTTAGTGTCCTCTACTGTAAAGACTGATACAAAATATTCATTCAGTGTTTTTGCCATCTCCATATTTCCCACCATTAATTTCCCGGTCTCATCCTCTAAGGGACCAACATTTACTTTAGCCACCCTTTTTCTTTTTATATAACTATAAAAACTCTTACTATCTGTTTTTATATTTTTTGCTAATTTACTTTCATAATCTATCTTCCCTTTCTTAATCAATCTTTTTGTTATTTTTTGCTGCCTTTTAAAGTTTTCCCAATCCTCTGTCCTCCCACTAGATTTCGCTACCTTATATGCCCTTGTTTTTAGTCGAATACTATCCTTAATTTCTTTACTTAGCCACGGATGACTGTCCTTTCTTTTACACCCTTTTCTTTTCAGTGGAATATATTTTTACCCTCCTCAACCTCTACACAGTATTCAATGTACACTTCATCCAGATTTCCCCGCCTACCTTACCCATTGGTGTTCACGTTTCTACAAGAATCCAGGTGGTACTGCCTGAAAGGTTTGGATTTTAAATTAAAAATGATGCATTCCAGTTTTTATTTCACATATGATAGATAGATTATTCATTTAAAGAATTAGGAAAATCAATGACATTTTGGTTTATTCTTATTCAAAAAATCAACCAAAACATTGCTTCCAAGAAGGCCACCTCAACAATAACTCACCCCCTTCACAGAGCCACTCCTTCCCTCAAACCATCTCCCCTCAATTCACAGAGGGACCTTTCCCTCTAATGTCTTCCCCTGCTTCCCCTATCATTTTTGTCCTCTTCTCCATATGGTCCCTCAGTTCACACCAGCATTCTTCTCCTCCTTTCAGTTTATACAGGTGCTCTTATGCTTTTCCTCCATTAATTCATGTTGGCACTGTTCTTCCCCCCTCAGTTCATGCTGGCATTCTTGCTCCTCCCTGGCTGTTCATTCAGTTCAGTTTGGCAGCATTAATCCCTCCAACCCTTCCCTAAGTTTTGTGCCGGCAGCTTTCATCTTCCTCCTCCCACCCTCAGTTCCTAGTGACACTTATTTCCCCTCTACTCACAACACCCCCTCCCACTCCCAACTCTCGATGCTCTGGTCATAAATTGCTGCTGTGGGTGGGAATTCTCGCAGTACTTTTCTGAGATTGGGGTTTCCAACCTTGTAAAACTATGGCAAGAATTTACGCTTAACTCAATGGCCCAGAAATTGGGCTACTTACCACCATCCATTAATGCCGGAATCCTGAAAAAAATGGCGGCCACCGCTCTAACGCCTGCTTCTGGCATGGGATCGGTGGCCGACAGTTTGGTGAGGGCCATTGCACTGCTGATAGCTGCGCTGGCCCTGAACATGCAAATCGGGAGTGCGTGACATCAGTCGGTGTCCAACGCCAACTTAACACCACGCTCTGCGAACTTGGGCCTTTGTGTTGAGTTTAGCGCTTGGTCCTAAGCTCGCCCTGAAAAGCAGGCATACAGCTGACCAACAGAGATGCTGTCAGCGCTTCTTAAAGGGACACACATATCTTTCAGGTAGATTTGCAGTTACGCTTTTGAATTTAAAAAAATATTTTATTGAAGTAGTGGCTTGGTGCAATAGAAGTTATAAGTTTTTATAGTGTGCAGGGAGTTCAGGGTGTGATGCTGGATGCTTGCAAGGCCTCGGATGGTAAGGTAGGCCTCTGAGAAGACATTTAGCAGTGTGCAAGGTTCGTGGTGCAGTTGGTAGGAGACGACTTTTGAAGATGCATTCACTGACCTTGACCACTGGTCTGAGGTCATGAAACTTTTTGAGCACTGGAGCCGGGTTATTAGGGTGACACTGCTGGCAGTGACGGTCCCGGTGATCTGGTCCCACATTGTTCTTTCTGGAGGGCCTCCTGGCCTCCTATGGGTAGAGGACATCTCTACCAGTGTTGACCCCCTGCACAAAGCTGGAGTGCTGCGTGCGAGACCCTGGGTGCCCTTCCCTGGCTTGCTGAGACATTTGTGTTAGTGCTGAAAAGAGTGG
Organism: Squalus acanthias; assembly: GCA_030390025.1. Classification (NCBI taxonomy): domain Eukaryota; kingdom Metazoa; phylum Chordata; class Chondrichthyes; order Squaliformes; family Squalidae; genus Squalus; species Squalus acanthias. The sequence continues at coordinate 100,542,358 of CM059426.1, read as the reverse complement.
AAGAGCAATAGTGATCGGGGATTCGATAGTTAGGGGAGCAGACAGGCGTTTCTGCAGCTGCAGACGTGACTCCAGGATGGTATCTTGCCTCCCAGGTGCCAGGGTCAAGGATGTCACTGAGCGGCTGCAGGACAGTCTGAGGCGGGGGGGGGGGGGTGAACAGCCAGAGGTCATTGTCCATATCGGTACCAACGACATAGGCAGAAAGAGGGATGAGGTCCTGCAGGCAGAGTTTAGGGAGCTAGGAAAGAGATTAAAAAGCAGGTCCTTAAAGGTAGTAATCTCTGGATTACTCCCGGTGCCACGGGCTAGTGAGTACAGGAATAGGAGGATAGAGCAGATGTATGCGTGGCTGGAGAGATGGTGCAGGAGGAAGGGCTTCAGATTCCTGGGGCATTGGGATCGGTTCTGGGGGAGGTGGGACCTGTACAGGCTGGACGGGTTGCACCTCAACAGGGCCAGAACCAATATCCTCGCAGGGAGGTTAACTAGAGTTGTTGGGGAGGGTTTAAACTAATTTGGCAGGGGAATGGGCACCAGGATGTAACATTAGAAAGGGGAAATAATGTGTTCAAAAGATTGGGTGAGGCAGAGAGCACTAAAGTAAGAAATTGTAAGGTATTAGGTGGGGTCCAACTAAGAGAGAAGACAGGATGGTCTAAGATGGGTTTACAGTGTATGTACGTGAACGCACAAAGCGTAGTCAACAAGGTATGTGAGCTGCAGGCACAAATAGCCACATGGGAATATGATGTTGTGGCTGTAACTGAGACCTGGCTCAAAAAAGAGCAGGATTGGGCATTAAATATTCCTGGTTATAAGGTGTTCAGGAAAGATAGGAAGGAAAAATAGGAGGTTGTTTGTCAGTATAGGTTAAGGAGATGATACAGTGCTGGAGAGGGAGGATGAACTGGAGGGGTCAAGGACAGAATCTATATGGCTAGAGTTAAGAAATAATAGAGGTGCCATTACACTACTAGGTCTATAGACCACCAAATAGTGGGAAAGATATGAAGGAGCAAATTTGCAGAGAAATTACAGAGAGGTGCAAGAACTTTCGAGTAGTAATAATGGGGGACTTCAATTATCCTAATATAGACTGGGATCGTAATAGTGTAAAGGGCAGAGAAGGGGAAGAATTTCTGAAGTGCGATCAAGAGAACTTTCTGGAGTATGTTACCGGCCCGACGAGGGAGGAGGCATTGCTGGATCTGGTTCTGGGGAATGAGGTAGGTCAAGTGGAGCAAGTGTCAGTAGGTGAACATTTAGGGAACAGTGATCATAGTATCATAAAGTTTAGATTAGCTATGGTAAAGGACAGGGAGCAATCTAGAGTAAAAATGTTTAACTGGGGAAGGCCAGTTTAAGTGGGATGAGAACGGATCAGGCCCAGGTAAACTGGAATCAAAGATTGGCAGGCAAAACTGTAGTGGAACAATGGGCTGCCTTTAAAGAGGAAATAGTTCGGGTACAGTCGAGGTACATTCCCATGAGGAAGAAAGGTAGGGCAACTAAAGTCAGAGCTCCCTGGATGATGAAACAGATAGAGAGTAAGATGAAGCAGAAAAGAGAGCGTAAGACAGATGTCAGGTTGCAAATACATCTGATAATCAGGCTATATATAGAAAGGTCAGAGGAGAAGTGAAAAAGAAAATAAGAGGGGCAAAGAGAGGATATGAGAATAGAATGGCAGCCAACATAAAAGGTAATCCAAAAGTCTTCTATGGGCTTATAAATAGTAGAAGAGGAGAAAGAGGAGGGCTAGAGCCAATTAGGGACTAAAAAGGAGACAAATGCATGGAGGCAGAGGGTATGACTGAGTTACTAAACGAGTACCAAGGAAGAGGATGCTGCCATAGACATAGTGAAGGAGGAGGTAGTAGAGAAACTTGATAAGATAAAAATTGATAAAGAGGTATTAGAAAGGCTGGCTGTACTTAAAGTTGATAAATCACCAGGAACAGATGGGATGCATCCTAGAATGCTGAGGGAAGTAAAGGTGGAAATTGTGGAGGTACTGGCCATAATCTTCCAATCCTCCTTAGATACAGGGGTGATGCCAGAGGACTGGGGAATTGCAAATGTTACACCCTTGTTCATAAAAGGGTGTAAAGATAAACCCAGCAACTACAGGCCAGTCAGTTTAAATTCAGTAGTGGGGAAGCTTTTAGAAACAGTAATCAGGGACAAAATCAACAGTCACTTGGATGGGGGTGGATTAATTAAGGAAAGCCAGCACGGATTTGTTAAAGGCAAATCGTGTTTAACCAATTGATCGAGTTTTTTGATGAGGTAACAGAGAGGGTTGATGATGGTAATGTGGTTGACGTAGTGTACACGGATTTCCAAAAGGCGTTTACAAAGTGCCACATAATAGGTTTGCCAGCAAAATTGAAGCCCATGGAATAAAAGGGACCGTGGCAGCTTGGATACAAAATTGCTTGCTTTCCCACCTATCTTTGTATCATCAGAAAATTTGGCTATATTACCCTCGGTCCCTTCATCCAAGTCATTAATATAGATTGTAAATAGTTGAGGCCCCAGCACTGATCCCTGTGGCACCCCACTAGTTACAGTTTGCCAATCTGAAAATGACCCATTTATCCCGACTCTCTGTTTCTGTTAGTTAGCCAATCCTCTATCCTTGCTAATATATTACCCCCAACCCCATGAGCTCTTATCTTGTGCAGTAACCTTTTATGTGGCACCTTGTTGAATGCCTTCTGGAAACAGTACATTTTTCTCTAGTGATAGTGATTGTTTTAAGTTCCTCCCTCCCTATAGCCCCTTGATTATCTACTATTATTGGGATGCTTTTAGTGTCTTCTACCAAATATTTGTTGGATAAGCATCTGAAGGAAAAAAATATTACAAGGCTACGGGGGAAGGGCAGGGGAGTGGGACTAGCTGAGAGTCGGCATGGGCTCAACGGGCTGAATGGCCTTCTTCCGTGCTGTAACCATTCTATAATTCTATGACTCTATGATTCTATGAACAGGAGGCAATAGTAGAAGCAGCACTAAGGGGCCACGTGGAAGTGGTGCTCCTTTTCTGTATGGCGGGAAGTCAACAAGTGTATGTGAGTGTGCACACTGAGGCCAGAATTTTGCCGGCGCTTAGAGGCCAGGTTCTGAGGCGGGTCCGCTGTCAAAATCAAAAAGATTGACTGCAGGTCGGGATCCCGCTGTCAACCCGCCTCCATGTCAGTTTCCCAAGTGTCGGGTATGTCTGCGCTTTACAGACCCAACACCATGAGGCAGGTGAGCCAATTCAGATAGTTAAGAGCCTGTTATAAGGTACTTAAACATCATTTTACCATGTACTTACCTTTTTACCAGCTTTTTCATGAGATTCCTGGCTAGCGCTCAGGGATCACGTCAGGTAATTAGTCCCCTGAATAGTTGACAGCTGCAAAAGTGGTATAAAAGCTACCACATCACAGCTGTTCCCTTTCCAATCTGAGAAGCTTGAGCCTTCAGGATTTTGAATACACTTTTCAGCTTTATGCAGTTTGGAAGTCTTTGGAGTAAATGCTCTATCCACTGTCACCTCCTTGGAGCAACCTCTCTCACCATTGACAGATCTCTTCTGTCATCTGAACTTCAGCTGCCATCTATTCCAGCAGCATCGGTACCCTTGAAAAAATCTCACCTTGGTTCTCAGAATCCCACCACCATCAGCCCCAACACCAACATCACCAGGCACACCAGCATCACCAGGCACACCAGCAGCAATAACAACAGCACCAACCTTCTCCGCAATCACCTGATGCTGCACAGGACACAGGGCATCAGCACCCGAGCACATTGCTGCCCGGGAGGCCAGGGATGGCTTCACCATGGCCAGATTTACGTCACTTGATGCTGTGCACTCTGGCTGCCACATGATGCGCCAGGTTGGCACCACCCCACACCAGCACCATAAGGCATCCCTGCAATGCCCAAGCCATTCCTTTCACACTCCTCACCACTGCGGGGGATAACATTATGTCTCACCATTCACTGAAACTCACTAAGCCACTTCCAAAGGTGCACACAAATCTGTCCAAGAACTGAAAGTATGGAAAATAAAGATTTCAATGTTTGGCAGCACATTAACAGAATCTTTACATGAACATTGGTGAAAACAATCAAGTGCCTACCCTTGTGTGTTGTTAGTTGGTATGATTGGACAAGGATGAGGGTGAGTGTGTGGGGTGGCTAGTGAGATGGGATGTGATGATGTAGATAGACAGAGAGGGATGGGTGGAGGTGCAAGGTAAGTTGGTGCGAGTAAAGATGTGCAGGAGTAGAGTAAGGAAGGCAGGGTGATGGGGATGTGATGAGAGGCACAGCAGGATGAGGTTGAGTGTGGCTTTGCAGTAACATTTCGTGATCTACTGAGATCATTGAAAGGTTTGCAGCCACTGCAGCCTGGTCCTCTGACAACATCCCTGCTTGTGCCCTCCTGTGCAATGTGCAACCAGGCTGCGTTGATCTCCTGGGGAGGTCTCTTCCGCCCATTGGAAGGGAAGAGGACCACCCTGCGTGCTGTGCCTCCCTCCATAAGCATATGAAGGGAGTCATGGGAGAGCCTGGGTGCAGCCGTGCACCTTTGTGCAGTGCTTGTCAGTGTTTGCAGCACCTCAATGCTGTAGAACACTGACAGCACAACTGACAAAATGAATCTGGACATGGCCCCCTTAAGGAAACCGGCTGATGACGCATCATCAAGTGACGTCATCAGACCCGCTTCCTTTTAAATGGCCGGGAACCTCGCAGGGCAGGCTAAACAAGCCCAATCTACGGAAAATTCTTCACACAGAGTGGAGCCGGGAGCGGGGTCGCAACCCGCCACCTACCTCGGCTGCACTGAGCCCGTCTCGGTAGGCGAAATCGCGGCCTGAGTGTGCCTGGCTACATATATGGCCGAAGTGGTGCATTTGGTTCCAGTGGGGAGGAAAAGCAATACCAGAATCATGTTACAGAAGATGCTTTCTTTAGGCCATACTGAGTAACATTGATGGAAGTCAAGCCTATGATCCTATCCCAGTGACAAGATATATTCTGATCCAACTGAATCTGTTTCCATCCTCTTACTCTTAAGCCAGTTAAATAGCTTGGCTTGGCTTTTAATCAACTCAATGACATACTTAATCAAGTATGATAGGGTATGGAGGATAATGTAGCTGGTTTAGGACTACACAAAACAAACTGAGGAAAAGTAAAGGTCAGAATGTGATCATTCTATCAAAAGAATTTGTTTAAATGAAGAATTATTTAATATATTTGAAACTATTTTTGTTTGCATTTATTGATAGTGTAACTATTTAATTTCTAATACAGATTGTTAACATTAGACAAAAACAAATTGTTAATTTATATCATCCGTAACAACTTTTATTTGTAACCTTTGTTTTCTGACTATTTCTGATCTGCTTCCAAAACATTTGACAGGACCACTGTTATCAATTTGTAGAGGAATCTTGCAAGCCATGAGCATAATTCAGGAGTATTCAATATGACAGCTGGTTTGATGTCTTCTGGAATTTCTGTAATGATATTATCTGTGAATATCTCTAAAGATGCAAACTGTTGAAAAATAGATTTTTTATAATTGTAATGACTGCACGGCAGCTGGTATGCTTGATACTCCTGAACTGGCATACCGGGTTCCTGCCTTGATATATGGCCTTTAAATTGTAACAGCAGAATCCTTTCAGAAATGAAAATGAAGGAACAAAGCCAGCTGGCAGTGTTTAGGTAGTGTAGAATGTTCTACCGTCTTGGTTTTAATCAGTGTGTGCCTACCAGCTGATAGGTTTTTGCAAACTTACTTATGCTACTTATCTGTTTCCCCTTTCATTTTTAATGGCTTCTTTCTACTTGTATTTGCTAATGGGAATGAGATAAGCTTTATGTCTGAGTTACAGGAGACAAATGGCCAGTTTTGTGTCATTGCGCTCAACTAAAATCTTGCAATGTGACAAATTACCTCCAAACCCTACCAGTTAGAAGGAAAATATGTCTATGACAGAATATGACAGATGGTAGGCAAATTGTTAGCATTTGCATAGTGTTCGCACAGCTACATTCAGAGAGCACTAGGGTTTGGAAGAAAATTATATTGCAGTTAAGGATTAAAAATTTTATCAGACTGTTGCTGATGCTGGGTTTTAGTCTACACGTGTTCTATATTGCAGATTAGTCTCGAAGGGAGCAATAACTAATCTATTATTAATCCACTAATAAGTTACATTTAGAGCTTAATTAAACAAAGCATTACTAAGTAGGGATTAGCTTATGGTTTTGTTTCTACATTTCTTTAAGAAAATGTAAAATGGCAAATAGATGTAGTCAGTGCATTAAAGAAATACAGTACACCCAAGCCACAAAATTACAGTGCAAATGGTTGAGGTAATTATGCTTGTGTTCTATTATTTGACAATAGGACTTTCTTGTTGGGGCCTCATAGCCTATAGATCTATGTAGTAGGACAATCTCAGTAAAATTACCATATTCTGTGGTAATTGGTGTGGAAAATAAAATTCCAGAAAGGTTACAGGAAATGTAAACTAACATTAATAAGCCAGACATTTGTCATGTTTTTCTGTAGGACTGTTCTATAAGGAATATTCAGGGACACATAAGGACTGATCTTAACTCCATCCTGCCTTTTTGGAATGGCGTGTGTGAGGAGTGGGGGGCTAAGATGGTGGAGGACGGGGTTTGTTCAGCGCTCCCAATGCGTTCCTGCACCCGTACCATTTTTAATTACTTGTCATCAGGCACTGGAAGGCCGCCCGCCACAGAAGAGCAGAAGCCTAATTTAAATGGCAGTGTTGCATTCTGCTGACATCATTGGGGTGTGCATGCCATTTTTAGCACCGGCCTGACTACGGCCCACTCAGTCTCTGCTGGCAGCAGCAAGGATCCAGGCCCAGGTAAGACCTTTTAAAAAATGTTAAGAAGCAGAAATGCTCCTCCTAGGCCCCACAAGGATACCTTGGGCCTCCCCCGAGCTAGACTTCCCTCCCCTCCCCCACTAGTGGAATTGCCGACCCACACCAATCCCTACTTACCTTGCTGGGGATTGTTTCCGTCGGTCCCCTATGGCTGCCTGCCACCACGCTCCCCCACCAAGTTTGACTCCCACCTGCCAGCAGTGACGTCATTCCTGCCAGCTCCGGGCAGGAGTCAGGCTCGACACATGCAACTCAGGCCCTGGAGTTAAAATCTCCCGGGTCTCACATTTCGGGAGGCCAGAGGGTTTGTCGGCTGCTTCAGCCCCTACACCCCTGATTCCCGGCCCGATTTAAAATCTTATAAATACTTTCCTAATCTTTAAAATTGCCAAGCTGAGCTCATAGACTGTAAAATTATTGATGAGGTTCATAAATTAGTTGTTTTTGGATGAACACATGCCTGCACCACTGATGCTGATGATCAAAATGGGATTTGAATGTGATCTGCCTATTGTTTGCACCATTGACTGATGTTAACACTGGACATGTGCCTAGCAATCTGGAATTAGCTAATACATGGTCTTAGACAGACCACGCAGAAGAAAATCATCAGGGATTCAAATCATGCATCCGTTTGATTCCAATTCATTTAAATTAATGCTGAATATCATAACCTGCTATCATGAATTAGGACTTCAAATGTGAATCAGGGTAATTTCAGATAGGCTCAACAGCTCTATGAATCCAGAAAAACAAACTCAAAATAAAAATCAATACAATCCCCAAAATATATTTGTAGTGAGAATTGACGTTCAGCTTGGTCAAGGACATAAAATGTAAGTCTGCGTGTAAAAATGTAATTTCATTTTTACCTGGTTGGTTACTGATGTTCAGCTTTATCATTTTCACAATGTATGAAAATCACTTCAAACATACACAGCAGAGCTGAGGATAGTACCAAAGCCAGATGTAAAGTGCTTTCTAAAAAGTAGTGTCTGGAGACAAATAGCAATGGCTTTGTTTCTAAAATGACATAGAAACTGCTAATCGCATTTTGTGGTTCCTTCCAATGTATTTCCAATGTGGTGACCATCCCGACTAGAACTGAAATGTTTACTGATTATCTCACTATTCAGTGCAACCGATTATTCACAGCAGTCACAGCTTCCTCTTACTCTGTGTTTAACTGACTTGAAACAAGCAAGGTATAGAGAAAAGTATGAGCCTGTTAAATAACTCAACTCTGGAAGATTTGGCTCCATACATTAGACTTTATCGAGTTATGGCCAATTCAGTAATCACCTCTTTTGCTCCCAGAACCAGAGAAAAAAAGTTGACTTAAGAACTCTTCTATGTCCATCTCAATTTCACCATATTTACCATTGTCAATTCTATATGGAGGGTGGAACTGAAATATATGACTTTTAAAGGGGACATATAATAAAGTTGACCACAGTTAACCATCCAAAGGTCAGAAAAGTATCAAGAGCTTGTAAAAACACACAAAATATATATTTTATTTGAAATAGAGCTGCTCACTGAATTGTATAAGCTTGCCAAACAAAATTGTATTTCGACAGTTGAGCTAAACAACTGCTAAACTGGACATGAAGTTCAAATGTTTAATTCAGTATAATCTACCATATCAGCTATATTGCATCAACAATTTGTAGGTAGGAATTTTCATTAGACATTGTGGGCTGGATTTTGAATGACCCATGGAGTCGGGTTTGGAGGCGTGTGGGGGGTTAAATTTGCGGGGTCGGGGTTTCCGACCCCATCCCGACTCCATCCCGCCTCCACGCAATTTTGACAAAATCAGTCGCGGTGTTCCCGACTCCTGTCCCGCCTCCAAGAGGCGGGAGAGGCCATTAAAGCCCTTAACAAGCTCTAAATTGGCTCTGTAATGCCATTTTGAAACGTTTTAGCTAGTTTAACCCTTTTCTGACGTGAAGTACGCCTGGTGTGAAACACTCCAGTGAAACCTGGCGGGAGCACAAGTGGACAGCTGACTATCAGCTGCAGGTCCACTATTACAACGGGGATGTGATGAAGGTAGTAGTAGTATTAGGTCTGAAAGTCGCCGCTGCTGCATTGAATGTGTTCAGAGACTGCCTGGCCTTTGCTGTGAGAGGACTTGGATGCAAAAAAATTCATTCTCTCTCTCTCTCTCTCTCTCTCTCTCTCTCTCGTTCTTCTCCCCCCCCGCCCCCCATATTTTGCATCCAGGTCCACTCACATCAAAAGCAAGCCAGGCAGGTCCTCTCTCACCAACAGTCTCTGAGACTAGGCAGTCAGCAATGATGACATCATCAGAGGTGACTTTCAGACTGAAGCCACTAATTGGTTCATGGGTTCCCACATGCTGGAACTCAATTGCCCAATTAAGTGAAAATTGCATCATTCATCCACATTAATCTGGAGTCGGGGGGGGGAAACACGAAATGCGGATTACACGACCCCAACCCGACCCCAAGACAAAATCCAGCCCTGTGTGTGTGGATCTGAAGTGACTACATAGTCAATTCAGTTGAATTGATATATATATATATATATATATGTATATTATTGGTCTAAGCCTAGAAACTATGCTGTGCAATATTAGCTGAAAACATCTTAATGTATTTGTATGAAATTATTTTGTTTGCTATTTTAACAGAGGCATTAACCAATTTATGTTAAATGGGTTAATGTCTATGGGATGATATCAAATCTCTAAAGTGATGACTTATATGAGATTCATACCTGCATGAGTTTCATATGTCACATAGGGAATATTGAATAGTTCAGAGTGACTAGCAGGGAATGATACCAACTGAGGAGATAAGATGATATCATAAACTATCGTATTAAATCTTGAGGGGTTTATAATCATTAGTTGTACTCAGATATAAGACTACTGCCTCAGAATTACACCAATGGAGCTATTAGGCTATAATTTGCTGTGGCAGGGCAGCTTACAGCGTCTGCCTTTGGTTAGATTTGCCCTTGCTCATTAAGGTTTGTAATTTTTTGTTTGACAAGTTGCTGAAAGTGTGAGCTGATAACGGCACAACAAAGGAAATAGGGCATCTGGGACCTCAGTGAAGAGCAAGCAATTGTGCATCTCCTTAAGACTTCTGAATACACAACAAGAATGTTAGTAAATCAATGTCATTTAAATTTGCTCTCCTCGACACTAGGTGGAAATTGCAAGGAAATCAGTATTAGCTATTTAAAAGAAAGAAACCATGGGCTGGATTTTGCCTTGGGATCGGGTTGGGGTCGGGTTACCCGCATTTTGTGTTGCCCCCCTGACTCCAGATTAATGTGGATGAATGATGCAATTTTCACTTAATTGGGCAAATGAGTTCCAGCATGTGGGAACCCATGACCCAATTAGTGGTTTCAGTCTGAAAGTCGCCTCTGATGATGTCATCATTGCAGGTTAGAGACTGACTGCCTGGTCTCAGAGATTGCCTGGCCTTTGCTGTGAGAGGACCTGGATGCAAAATGCTCATATGAGAGAGAGAGAGAGAGACAGAGAGAGAAAGAGAGAATATAATTTTTTTTGCAACCAAGTCCTCCCAGGCAGTCTCTGAAGACATTCAATGCAGCAGCATCAGAGGCGACTTTCAGACCAAATACTACTACTACCTTCATCACATCTCCATTGTAATAGTGGACCTGCAGCTGATAGTCAGCTATTCACTTTTACTCCCACCAGGTTTCACTGGCGTGTTTCACATCAGGCGTACTTCACGTCGGAAAAGGGTTAAACTAGCTAAAACGTTTCAAAATGGCATTACAGAGCCAATTTAGGGCTTGTTAAGGGCTTTAATGGCCTCTCCTGCCTCTTGGAGGCGGGACGGAGTCGGCAACCCCGCGACCGATTTTGTCAAAATTGCGTGGAGTCGGGATGGGGTCGGGACCCCCGAATCTGCAACTTTAACCTCCCACACGCCTCCAAACCCGACTCCACGGGTCATTGAAAATCCAGCCCAATGTATTTAAAAGAGAAGAAAAACAATGTACTTAAGAAAGACTTGCATTTATATAGCGCCTTTCACGACCACCGGACGTCTCAAAGCACTTTACAGCCAATGAAGTAGTTTTGAAGTGGAGTCACTGTTGTAATGTGGGAAACACAGCAGCCAATTTGCGCCCAGCAATGTGATAATGACCAGATAATCTGTTTGTGTTGGTTGAGGGATAAATATTGGCTAGGACACCAGGGATAACTCCCCTGCTCTTCTTCAAAATAGTGCCATGGGATCTTTTACATCCACATGAGAGAGCAGACAGGACCTACAGTTTAACATCTCATCTGAAAGACAGCACCTCCAACAGTGCAGCACTCCCTCAGCACTGGAGTATCAGCCTAGCTTTTTGTGCTCAAGTCCCTGGAGTGGGACCTGAACCCACAACATTCTGACTCAGAGGCAAGTGTGCTACCCACTGAGCCACAGCTGACAATACAAATAAGCAGAAGGCAATCTAAATATAATAGCAAAATATCACTTTTTCAAACATTTTGCCAGATACTCATCAATTCCTTTTGTCAACAAAGTGTAGCAGGTTGGAAAATCTGTGTACATTATATACGTCATGATGCGGAGATGCCGGTGTTGGACTGGGGTGGACAAAAATGAGAAGTCGCACAACACCAGGTTATAGTCCAACAGTTTTATTTGAAATCACAAGCTTTCGGAGCTTCCTCAGGAAGGGGCCACGTAAGCTCCGAAAGCTTGTGATTTCAAATAAAACTGTTGGACTATAACCTGGTGTTGTGCGACTTTACATTATATACAGCATTAGGATTTGTATATTGTAATCAACATAACAAATAAAGATCTTTAATTAAAAATAGAGACTCAAATACAGCTTACATGCAGTATTACATGAATTCCTCCATAAACGTTTGTGCATTGTTCTGCACTCCTCTGACTCTGGCCTTTTATGCATCTCCCCTTCCCTTCATACCACAAGTGGTGGCTGTGCCTTCAGCCACCTAGGCCCCAATGCTCTGGAATTCCCTCCCTAAACCCTTCTGCCTCTCCCCTCCCTTTTCTCCTTTTAGACCCTTCTTAAAATCCACCTTTTTGACGAAGCTTTTGGTCACCCATCCTTATATCTGCTTCTTTAGTTCAGTTTTTATTTTTAAATTATGCCTCTGTGAAGCACTTTGGCACAATTTTCTGCATTAAAGTTGTTATATGAATGCAAGCTATTTTTGTTGTATTATTTATTGCAAAAATGCTTTATGTGTATAATCATTTTGTTCACTAATAATCAATATAATTGCAATTTTTTTCTTTCTCTGTAATGTAAAATTTATGTTAATGAAATGAGGAGCAAAAATAAAAAACACTTAAAAAAATCTTCATTACAGCACAATTACCTTCAGGCTAAATTTAAACCTTGCAGCTTCAGCTGTAAATTGCGGCAGTATTGTGCTGAAGCCTCCAATCCATTCATGCAAGAAATATCAAATTCCTGCATTGAAATTAGGTTCTTTGAATATTAGTTTAGTGTTTGTATGAAATTCACTCGGCTACTACTTTAATCGGGACGTTAACCCCCTTAATTTCAAATGAGTTAATGCTTCTGTTAAAATAGTGGACAAAGAAATTTTATACAAAAACGTTAAGTGGTTATATATCAATATTCAAAGAGCCTCATTTCAAGGCATTGCTTCCCAAACAGTAGATCGTAATTTCAGTCCCAGGACGGCCTATCACTCAAAAAGCTGTTTACAGGAAGACCTGAATGGAAGTGTAACAACAGACAGGCAGCTGTGGGAGCTTGCAGAGAGGCAAATGTGATGGTGAGGTCTTGTGGTGTGTACAGCTACCCTGGTTATGATGACTAATTAGATGTTGTCTATCATTCCAGTCCGCATACTTCAGTTGGGTGACTGTTCCTACTAGCACGTTGGAGCAAGCACTACACAAAAGAATAGTGAACCATTTTAGGTACAGACTGAGAGGAAGATTGAATATTGTCTTCTCACAGAAAACGACACATCCAATGGCCAATGATGAAGCATAGTCAGGAGTGACTCAAACTATCCAACCCTCCTACCAGGGAAGAATTAATAATTATTAAGTGCTAATTAATAGAGGTAAAGATGGAAAAATGATAAAACATGGGGAAATAGAGACAAAAGATGTAGAAATCTTTCACTACCATGTTGTCAATCCTGCAGAGCTTAGCCTTGTTGCTGTGGTTTTTGATGTATTCTAGCTTCTTTATATTTATTTCTCTTTTCTGGCTAATATTTTTTCCTTCCCTCAATAACAATTGTTACACTCAGTAACAACACTGCAGAGTACACCCAAGGGCTTATAAAGGATATAATCTTTGTTAATTCACTTCATGTGTAAAATCTTGCACATTATAGAGAAAGACAACACAAATTGAAATAAGGTTTGTAAGAAGTCAATAAAATAATTGTTTTAAAAATGTAATCTTTTTATATTGAGGAAATGTGATGTGTGTTGAAAATCAATCTATCAATATTCCACTATTATTAAACAAAATGCTTTGTTTCTGTGCATGTATAGCAAGCATGTGTACTTACAGTCATTTTCATCCTTGCTTACTAACCATGCCTTTGACTTTTAACTGAACATAAAGAAAAATCGTATACCACCAGAAAACAACATTTTCTTGGATCTCATTTGACAAATAAGAACATAAGAAATAGGAGCAGAAATAGACCACTTGGCTCCTCGAGCCTGCTCCGCCATTCAATAAGATCATGGCTGATCTTGGGCTCAAAGCCAATTCCCCGCCCGCTCCCCATAACTCTTCACTCCCTTATCTTGCAAAAATCTGTCTATCTCCACCTAAAATGTATTTAATGACCCAGCCTCCACAGCTCTCTGGGACAGAGAATTCCACAGATTTACGACCCTCTGAGAGAAGAAATTCCTCCTCATCTCAGTTCTAAAAGGGCGACCCTTTATTCTAAAACTGTGCCCCCGAGTTCTAGATTTCCCCACGAGGGGAAACATCCTCTCTACATCTGCCTTATCGAGCCCCCTCAGTATCTTACATGTTTCAATAAGATCACCTCTCATTCTTCTAAATTCCAATGAGTATAAGAACATAAGAACATAAGAAATAGGAGCAGGAGTAGGCCAATCGGCCCTTCGAGCCTGCTCCGCCATTCAATAAGATCCTGGCTGATCTGATCCTCACCTCAAATCTAAAGAACACAAGAAGTAGGAGCAGGACCCGGCCACTCAGCCCCTGGGCCCGCAACGCCACCTACAGGGCCTCGACCGATCCGAACTCAGCCTCATGTCCAATTTCCTGCCCGCTCCCCGTAACCCCTAATTCCCTTTACTTCTAGGAAACTGTCTATTTCTGTTTTAAATTTATTTAATGATGTAGTTTCCACAGTTTCCTGGGGCAGCAAATTCCACAGACCTACTACCCTCTGAGTGAAGAAGTTTCTCCTCATCTCAGTTTTGAAAGAGCAGCCCTTTATTCTAAGATTATGCCCCCTAGTTCTAGTTTCACCCATCCTTGGGAACATCCTTACCGCATCCACCCGATCAAGCCCTTTCACAATCTTATATGTTTCAATAAGATCGCCTCTCACTCTTCTGAACTCCAATGAGTAGAGTCCCAATCTACTCAACCTCTCCTCATATGTCAACCCCCTCATCCCGGGGACCAACCGAGTGAACCTTCTTTGCACTGCCTCGAGAGCAAGTATGTCTTTTCTTAAGTATGGACACCAAAACTGTATGCAGTATTCCAGATGTGGTCTCACCAATACCTTATATAACTGCAGCAATACCTCCCTGTTTTTATAATCTATCCCCCTAGCAATAAAAGCCAACATTCCGTTGGCCTTCTTGATCACCTGCTGCACCTGCATACTAACTTTTTGATTTTCTTGCACTAGGACCCCCAGATCCCTTTGTACTGCAGTACTTTCCAGTTTCTCGCCATTAAGATAATAACTTGCTCTCTGATTTTTCCTGCCAAAGTGCATAACCTCACATTTTCCAATATTGTATTGCATCTGCCAAATCTCCGCCCACTCACCCAGCTTGTCTATATCCCCTTTTAGTTTTTTTATGTCCTCCTCACTTTCTACTTTCCCTCCCATCTTTGTATCATCTGCAAACTTTGATATGTTACACTCTGTCCCCTCCTCCAAATCGTTAATATAGATTGTAAAGAGTTGGGGACCCAGCACCGACCCCTGCGGAACACCACTGGCTACTGGTTGCCAGTCCGAGAATGAACCATTTATCCCAACTCTCTGCTTCCTGTTAGATAACCAATCCTCCACCCATGCCAGAATATTCCCCCCAATCCAGTGATTTTTTATCGTGAGCAATAATCTTTTATGTGGCACCTTGTCGAATGCCTTCTGGAAGTCTAAATACACTACGTCCATTGGTTCCCCTTTATCCACCCTATACGTTATGTCCTCAAAGAACTCAAGCAAATTTGTCAGACATGACTTCCCCTTCATAAAGCCATGCTGACTATGTCCTATTAAATTATGTTTATCTAAATGTTCCGTTACTGTCTCCTTAATAATAGACTCCAAAATTTTACACACCACAGATGTTAGACTAACTGGTCTATAATTTCCAGCCTTCTGCCTACTACCCTTTTTAAATAAGGGTGTTACATTAGCAGTTTTCCAATCTTTGCTGAGTCCAGGGAATTTTGGAAAATTATTACCAAAGCATCCACAATCCCTACTGCCACTTCCCTCAAGACCCTAGGATGTAAGCCATCAGGTCCAGGGGATTTATCCGCCTTGAGTCCCATTATTTTACTGAGTACCAATTCCTTAGTGATTTTAATCGTATTTAGCTCCTCCCCCCCTAGAGCCCCCTGTTTGTCCAGTGTTGGGATATTCTTAGGGGTAAAAATTGAGTCGCGCCCCATTTGGGGCGCTAACCTCGCCGGGGCGCGACTTTTAGCGCCCCGAAAAAATTAGCGGCCCCGCGCCGGAACTTCAGTGGTTACGCCCCAAGAGGGAAGCGGGGCGCAACTGGAAGCAGCCCGCATCCCTCTTGGGGCGCTGCGAGTGAATATCCTGGCGCTACGTGCCGCAGCGCCACGCGCTGCGGCACGTCGCGCCGCGGTATTGCAGGCCTTCCTCCCCTTCTTAAAGGGGAGGGACCCTGCGCAGCGCGAACCGGGGCCCAGCTGGGCCCCCAGGGATCGGGAGTGCCGGCAAAAGAGCCCGGCACTCAAGAGAAGTGCCGGGCTCTTGGAGCGCAGCCGGCACTTCACGGTGGGGGGGCTTCACGGGGGCCGGGGGCAGGTGCTGGCAGGCGGCCAGCAACAAAAATGGCCGCCTGCCACCTCCGCTTTAAATATCGACGCCCCGGCCGCACGTACGCCTCCCTGAACCCGTCGGACATAGCGTCTGGCGGTAAATCAGGGGGCGCGACTGAAGATCACGGCCGGGGCGCGAGCGGGGTGCTGCGCACGGCGATGACGTCATCGCCGGCGGCGCAGCGCCACAGGGCGCTACCGGCTGCCGCCGCCGCTAACCTCCCACTAAATTTTTCGGGAGGCGTGGGCGGCGCTGCGCCCGGACGTTAGCTGCTTTACGCCCCATTAGCGCCCTCTTAAGGCGCTAACGGGAGGCGCAAGCAGCTGAATTTTTCCCCCTTAGTGTCCTCTACCGTAAAGACTGAAACAAAATATTTGTTCAGCATTTTTGCCATCTCCATGTTTCCCACCATTAATTTCCCGGTCTCATCCTCTAAGGGACCTACGTTTGCCTTAGCCACCCTTTTTCTTTTTATATAACTATAGAAACTCTTGCTATCTGTTTTTATATTTTTTGCTAATTTATTTTCATAATCTATCTTCCCTTTCTTAATCAATCCTTTAGTTACTTTTTGCTGTCTTTTGAAGACTTCCCAATCTTCTATCCTCCCTCTAAGTTTGGCTACCTTATATGTCCTTGTTTTTAGTTGGATACTATCCTTAATTTCTTTACTTAGCCACGGATGGCTGTCATTTCTTTTACACCCTTTTTTCCTCAGTGGAATATATATTTTTTGAAAGTTGTAAAATAACTCCTTAAATGAACACCACTGCTCATGTACCGTCTTACCCTTTAATCTATTTTCCCAGTCCACTTTAATCAATTCCGCTCTCATACCATCATAGTCTCCTTTATTCAAGCTCAGTACGCTTGTCTGAGAACCAACCTTCTCACCCTCTAATTGGACATGGAATTCAACCATGTTATGGTCACTCATTCCAAGGGGATCCTTAACTAGGACATTATTAATTAATCCTGACTCATTACACAGGACCAGGTCCAAGGTTGCTTGCCCCCTTGTAGGATCAGTTACATACTGCTCAAGAAATCCATCCCTAATACACTCAATAAACTCTTCCTCAAGGCTGCCCTGCCCAATTTGATTTGTCCAGTTAATATGATAGTTAAAATCCCCCATAATTATAGCTTTTCCCTTATTACATGCCCAACTATTTCCTGATTAATACTTCTTCCAGCAGAGTTGCAACTATTAGGAGACCTATATACTACTCCCACTAGTGTTTTTTTCCCTTTATTATTCCTTATCTCCACCCAAACTGTTTCATTATCCTGATCCTTTGACCCAATATCATTTCTCTGTAATACAGTGATTCCTTCCTTTATTAACATAGCTACCCCACCTCCTCTTCCTTCCTGCCTGTCCTTCCTGATTGTTAAATACCCTGGCATATTTAATTCCCAGTCGTTGTCACCCTGCAGCCATGTTTCTGTAATGGCCACAAGATCATACCCATACGTAGTTATTTGTACCGTCAACTCGTCTATTTTGTTACGAATGCTGCGTGCATTCAGATGAAGAACTTTTAAATATGTTTTGTGACAATTTATTCCTGCTTTTACCCCCTTTACTACTTTACCTTTATCTTTATATATTCTGTCCCTTCCTGACACGCTCTGGTTTTTAATTACCCCACTGCTACTTTGCTCTATTGCCTTCTCCGCTGACATTTTAATTTTTTGCTTTCTTGAAACCTCCCTCCCACTAATTAGTTTAAAGCCCTCTCTACAGCCCTAGTTATTCGATTCACCAGGACTCTCGTCCCAGCACTGGCCAAGTGAAGTCCGTCCCAACGGAACAGCTCTCTCCTGTCCCAGTACTGGTGCCAGTGTCCCAGGAAGCAAAACCCATTTCTCCCACACCAGTCTTTGAGCAACGCATTTAACTCTCTGATTTTATTTACCCTAGCCAAATTTGCTCGTGGCTCAGGTAGTAATCCAGAGATTACTACCCTCGAGGTTCTGTTTTTTAATTTGGTCCCTAGCTGCTCATACTCCCTCAGCAGAACCTCATTCCTTGTCTTATCTATGTCATTGGTACCAACATGGACCACGACAACTGGATCTTCCCCCTCCCACTCCAAGTTTCTCTCTAGCCCAGAGGAGATGTCCTTAACCCTGGCACCGGGCAGGCAACATAGCCTTCGGGACTCTCGCTCTCGGCTGCAAAGAACTCTATCTATCCCCTTAATGATACTATCCCCTACCACTACAACATTTCTTTTTACTCCCCCCACTTGAATGGCTCCCCATACCACAGTGCTGTGGCCAGGTTGCTCATCCTCCCTGCAGTCCCTGCTCCCGTCCTCACAGGGAGTAAGAGCCTCGAACCTGTTGGACAAGAGCAAGGGCTGCGGCTCCTCCAACACTACCTCCTGGATCCCTGTACCTGCCTCACTCGTAGTCACACCCTCCTGTCCCTGATCACGGGCTACATCTGAATTAGTTAATCTAATTGGTGTGACTACCTCCTGGAACACAGAGTCCAGGTAACTCTCCCCCTCCCTGATGTGTCGCAGTGTTTGAAGCTCGGACTCCAGCTCATCAACATGGAGCCGGAGTTCCTCGAGCAGCCAACACTTACTGCAAATGTGATCACCGTGAACATCAATGGTGTCCACCAGCTCCCACATATTGCAGCAGTAACACATCACCTGCTCTCCCATTCTATTTAATTAATTAAATTTATTAATATTATTTACCCTTTAATTAATTTAAATTAAAACAATACACTTCTGTGGCAGTTTGATCTGAGTCTCTTCACTCCCTCCTGTGACAGTTTGATCTGAGTCTCTTCACTCTCCCTCCTGTGGCAGTTTGATCTGAGTCTCTTCACTCTCCCTCTTGTGACAGTTTGATCTGAGTCTCCTCACTCTCCCTCCTGTGGCAGTTTGATCTGAGTCTCCTCACTCCCTCCTGTGGCAGTTTGATCTGAGTCTCCTCACTCCCTCCTGTGGCAGTTTGATCTGAGTCTCCTCACTCTCCCTCCTGTGGCAGTTTGATCTGAGTCTCCTCACTCCCTCCTGTGGCAGTTTGATCTGAGTCTCCTCACTCCCTCCTGTGGCAGTTTGATCTGAGTCTCTTCACTCTCCCTCCTGTGGCAGTTTGATCTGAGTCTCTTCACTCCCTCCTGTGACAGTTTGATCTGAGTCTCCTCACTCCCTCCTGTGGCAGTTTGATCTGAGTCTCCTCACTCCCTCCTGTGGCAGTTTGATCTGAGTCTCCTCACTCTCCCTCCTGTGGCAGTTTGATCTGAGTCTCCTCACTCCCTTATAGGCCCAGCCTGCTCAACCTTTCCTCATAAGTCAACCCCCTCATCTCTGGAATTAACCTAGTGAATCGTCTCTGAACTGCCTCCAATGCAAGTATATCCTTCCTTAAATAAGGAGACCAAAACTGTACGCAGTACTCCAGGTGTGGTCTCACCAATAACCTGTACAGTTGTAGCAGGACTTTGCTGTTTTTATACTCCAACCTGTAAGTGGTTTTCTCGGGCGCGTCGAAAACACACCTCTTACTACAAGTTCTGGACGATAGGCATTAGATGGACAGATCAGACTCGGACACCCGTTGGAGCTCAACCATATTGTGTTTAATAGGATTTAACAATAACACTTGTAACAGTACAAAACAATACAACCCTGGCTTGTCCAACAAGCTATACTGTGCTAAATCACCACGGTCTAATAAAAGAACCCTCCCGTGAAATAAACTAACACAGGACCCCAGCACTAAACCCCTCTAAGGTTTGGTTGGGACTTACAATCACCCCCTCACACAGCTAAGTGGTCTTGTGGATGTGTAGGCGCAGGCAATATGCTCACCCCGATTGCCCGTTGTCTTGCAGCTTCTTCCTGTACGTCTCGCTCCTGGTTCCATACCGCCAACACAGTATCCAAGTTCCAGTTTGAGTCGAGGTCCGTTGATGAGGGATGAAGAGCAGCGCTCAGCTTCTGGCAGTGTTCCGTTGAGCCAAGCCCCACTCGGGAGATTCGCTGTAGACTGATGCCGAGGAGAAGAAAAGAGCAGTCCCCGAATGGCTCCTGATATACCCAAAACCCATCGCCTTTTCCTTCCGCCAATACTGATCGATGTATTGACTCAGGTGATCTGTCTGGACCCCCCTGTGGCCTGGAGTGACTCATGACTGTTGACATCTTTGTGAAAAATGATATTCCATTTCCCCACTCCCAGGCCTGGCACCTGGAGAGACGATGGGTTTGAATTTCATCAGGCCATTGAGGTGGGATTGGAGGCGTGTGGGTGGATAAAATTGCAAAAACTGGCGGGCAGGCCCAACCCCGCCTCCATCCTGCCTCCAAGCAATTTTCATTAAATCGTGTCTACTGGTCCCGTCTCCGTCTCGCCTCCAAGAGGCGGCATAGGCCGTTAAGGCCCTTAACAAGCACTAAATTGCCTCTAAAATGCCATTTTGAAAGGCCTTTGTGATTTTAATCCTTTTCCCACATGAAGCACACCTGTTCTGAAACACGGCGGTGAAACCTGGCGGTAGCACAATTGGATTGCTGACTATCAGCTGCAGCTCAACCATTAAATAGGAGATTTGATCAGCCATCATTTGCAGGTGGCAGGACTTTGCTGTCTCAGGTCTGGGGGAACTTTTAGAAGGCATAACCACAGCTGTGGAAGATTGGAGCCTGACACCCATCTCCAGTGTGACCTCCTGGGAAACCCTTCTCCCCACCTTGACTGAGCGCTTCCTCAACTGAGGCATATACCAAAAGCATGGGAACCATTTATTTCCTTCCCTTCTGGACATCAGATGAGGACGAAGACCAACCGCGGCACCAGCAGAACCATGAACAGCAGCAGCAGCAACAGCAGCAGCAACAACAGCAGCAGCAACAACAGGAGCGCCAAGCTGCTGCTCACCTGCCTGAAGTTGCACAGGCCAGAAGGTGCCAGCGCATGGAAGGCCGTCGGCGCAGGAGATACCCCCCAAACAGGGTCTACAGACACAGGGTCAGCTACCTCAACATGTCTGAGCAGCAGTGCCAAAGGCGGCTCCGACTTTCGCGAGAGGTAGTGGGTGACATCTGCGCAATGCTACAGCAAGACCTGGAGCCCAGAGGACCAGGTGGACAACCCTTACCAGTGGCCGTCAAAGTCACCACCGCACTCAACTTTTTTGCCTCAGGCTCATTCCAGGGATCAGCAGCAGACATCAGCGGCATCTCCCAGGCGGCCGCACACACTTGCATCATGCAGGTAACCGATGCTCTCTTTGCCATCGCGCACAATCACATCCATTTCACCAAGGATCAAGCAAGTGTCACGGCGCGTGCGGTTCGATTAGCTAATCTGGCAGGCTTTCCAAGGGTGCAGGGCATTGTTGACTGCACACATGTGGCCCTTAAGGCACCCCATCGCAATCCAGGTATTTTTGTCAACCGCAAGGGCTTCCACTCCCTTAACGTTCAGCTGGTGTGTGACCACAAGAAGGAAGTTTTGCATGTTTGTGCCAAGTACCCTGGCAGTTGCCATGACTCCTTCATACTGTGCCAGTCTAGTGTGCCTCCGCTATTCAGTCCGCCAGACCAACTTAACGGATGGCTACTTGGAGACAAGGGCTATCCCCTGAAGACGTGGCTAATGATGCCATTGAGGAGCCCATCCAACGAAGCTGAGGAGAGCTACAACTCCAGCCACATGTCCACCAGAGCCATAATCGAGCACACCATTGGTTTGCTGAAGATGCGCTTCAGATGCCTGGATAGATCAGGTGGAGCCCTGCAGTACTCAGCAGCCAGGGTCTCCAGAATCGTCGTGGTTTGCTGTGTACTTCACAACATGGCACAGCGTCGTAGCTTGCAGATTCCTGAAGACCAAGTGGCTCGTCACATATCCTCCTCAGATGAGGAGGAGGAGGAGGAGGAGGAGAGCGAAAACGAACATCTTGCAGAGGCCCATCAACCAGCGGCAGCAGTACGCGAGAACATTGCTGCCCGGGATGCAAGGAATGCACTCATCTTGGCCAGATTTGCTTAGCCTAGCCAATCAAACACTTTTGCTTCGCAGCTTCTTACCTGAGCATCGACAATTGCCAAGAACCAGCGGATTCCTAGCAATTTGAACACCATACTGACAATTGCAAGTAATCCTAAGCCCTCAATGTGGAAGTCCCATTCGCAAAATGACACACGCCACAACTACAGCAGTAGCCATCAGATTTTCTATTTACAGTAATCATCTGATGGCTTTTTAACATAAAACATCAAAATTCACCCAAGTTACTATTTGTGCTCTATCTTTCTCTTACGCGTGCTCCTACGTGGTGCTTCCCCTGTGGCTTCAGCAGATGTGGAGGCCTCTTGCTCACTTTCTTGCTGCTCCTGTCTCGACACCTTTGGCGGGCGCCCTCTGGGGTTGCGAACCTGTGAGGGCTCGCCAACAGTCTGCTGCTCCTGCGGCTGTGCAGGGGTTGAGACGCCGATCTCAGTTAGGTGCGGACTCTGGTGGGGCTTTGACCGAGGACTTGTCAGTGGCAGTGTGAGTGCTTGGAGAGGAGCCCCCACTTCCTTGTTCTCTGCAAACAACATCCCTCTCATGGGTCATGTCCACCTCAGCGCTTGCAAGTGGATTGAGAGCACCTTGCTGTATATCAGGGGGGCCATGGGGACCCGTATCTGCACTGGAAGTCCTACTCAGAAGGACTTCCATGAAGGTCTGGTTTCTGTGTTCAATAGATGACCATCGCTCCTCCAGAGATGTCATTCTATTCTGAACACTCACCATGTTTTCTGCACTCTGGCGACTTATCTCCTCCATGGCCACAGCCATCCTCTCGTCTACTGTAGCCATCCTTTCAACGGAGGTTGCCATCATTTGCACGGAGGTTGCCATCCTTTCTGTGGTGATGCGTTCATGCACCAATGACTCCATAAAGGCTCTGCTCATGTTCGCAATGGACTCCTCCATTCGCTCCACACTCGCAGTGACCCTGGAGACAAAACCTGCCAGAGACTCCTGCATCTGTTCCTGGAGTTCCAGCACCGCTGATCTTATGGATGGACCCAGAGGCAGAGGGTCGACATGCAGCTGAACCGAGCTGCGAGAGTCCTGCGCCCTCCGACTAGGACTCTCCACTGCTGTCCCTGTCTCCACTATCTGCTGATGCTCACTTGTGAGCTGTGATACACCAGGTGACAACACTACTCGATCTCGCGATGTTCCCACCGAGGTGTGAGTGTCTGCGCTGGTGCTGGGTGCGCTGAATTCTGCTGACGCTGCGCCCTCAGAGTTTGCAGCTTCTTCTGAGGAGTCTGGAAGCTCAGGCTCTTCCTCCTGGATAGTGGGGATGGGTGCTTGCGATGGTCCTGGGGGGGAGTAAAGGAAAGAGTCAGAGATGTGAGGCCAAGGTTACATGCACATTGCATATTGCAGATGATCATAAGTCAGTCTGTTGGAGCATCAGAATCATTATCAGCGACTCATGCAATGTCATTGAGAGAGATGGAAAACTATTCTGTCACCAGCTTGCTGTGATGCACCCGTCTGTCCGTCCCCCACTTGGGAATCTTCCTCCACTCCCACCATCTCCAGGACCGCCTCCTCCCAGGTGGTGAGCTGGGCTACTGAGGTTGGCCCTCCTCCTGTCCTCGCTCTTTCCCTCTTATTGTGGGCTCTCTTTTCCTGCAATGAAGGAGACAAGTGGAGTTTGAGTGAGAATGATGGAGTGAGTGTAGAGAATCCATAGCATAGATGCTTAGAAGGAGACAAAGATGGAGTGAGGTGGCAAGACCAAGGGCCCTCCCTGTGTGTTGTAAGTTGTAATTGCATCACAGTGATAGGGAGTGTGAGGGCTGCATAGTCGAATAGTTAGATGAATGTGACCATAGAGAGAGAGGGAATGGGTAAGGGTGCATGGATGTCAGTGTCAAGTGGGATGTGGAGGAAGAGATTGCTAAAGCTGAGTGCTGGTGAGGAGAGGCAATGGGGATCAGATTGAGGGTGATGGGAAATTCATACTCACTTTTCCAGTGCGCAGAAGGTCATGAAGCCTCTTCCTGCACTGAAGCCAGGTTCTGCGGGTTATTGACAAAGAGTTGACCTCCTCTGCCACCTGGAACCACACAGCCTTGGTTTGCTGGGGAGGCTTCTTCCTCCATGAAGAAGGAAAGAGCACCTCTTTGTTTGCTCTTGCTCCCTCTACTAAAGCCTGCAGGGCAACGTCATCAAAGCGGGGTGCAGACCTAGGTCTCTGGCTGGCCATTCTTCCTGCAGGTGCCTCTAACATGCAAGGGCAAAAGCTTGGCAGTCTGCAGAAGAAGCAAGGCTTGTTGCAGACCTTAAATGCAGCAGCAATGATGACATTATCAGAGGCGACTTTCAGACTGGAAAAACTCACTGGCGATGGGTACCCACACTTTGGAACTCAATTGGCCAATTAGGTTAAAATGGCTTCATTCTCCCACATCGATTTAGAATCGGATGGCTAACACGAAATGCGGATTACACGACCCCGCCCGCCCCAGTATCAAAATCCAGCCCAATGAGTGCTGATTACTGGATGTCTGTCGTTTCCTGAGTTGATGGCTCCCATTAGCAGGTTTCAATCTCAAACCGAACTTGCTTTAACAGGCTTATCTCCTAGAAGACAATGGCCTGGCCATCTCCTGCCTTCCACCAGTTTCGGTTGGGACTGTGCTTTATTGATAGTGTCTCTGAGTTACCTCTCGGGGTATTGTTCCCAGTAATCATGTTAGATGGTGATGACGTTAATCGGCCTGGGTTCCCTTTCACCCAGCCTGTCAGTGTGAGATGCCCGTTTGCATATGAATGCACCTTAGTTCGGTTAGCCTGGCTTGCAATCCTATTCCCTAAGCCACTCCCACAAGCTTGCCCAACAGTACAGTTCTTTCTTGGGGTTTTGGATATAAAATATGATTCATAAAAATGGCCAGAAAGCTGGTGCTACAAACCCCCTTGAAATAAAGGCCAACATTCCATTTGCCTTTTTGATTACTTGCTGTACCTGCATGCTAACATTTTGTGTTTCATGCACAAGGACCCCCAGATCCCTCTGAACTGTAGCATTTTGTAATTTCTCTCCATTTAAATAATAATTTGCTTTTTTATTTTTCCTGCCAAAGTGTATAACCTCGCACTTTCCCACATTATACTCCATCTGCCAAATGTTTGCCCACTTACTTAGCCTGTCTATATCCCTTTGCAGATTCTTTGAGTCCTCTGCACAACTTGCTTCTCCACCCATCTTTGTATGATCCACAAACTTGGCTACATTACACTCGGTCCCTTCATCCAAGTTATTAATGTAGATTGTAAATAGTTGAGGCCCCAGCACAGATCCCTGTGGCACCCCACTAGTTACCGTTTGCCAACCGGAAAATGACCCATTTATCCCGACTCTCTGCTTTCTGTTAGTTAGCCAATTCTCTATCCATGCTAATATATTACCTCCAATTCCGTCAGCTCTTACCTTATGCAGTAACCTTTTAGGTGGCACCTTATCGAATGCCTTCTGGAAATCCAAATACACCACATCTACTGGTTCACCTTTGTCCACCCTACTCGTTACATCCTCAAAGAACTCCAGCAAATTTGTTAAACATGATTTCCCTTTCATAAAACCAGAGGCGGCGGACCTGGGTGGAGCAACAGCGGCGAGGCGGCGGCGGTAAAAGGCGGCAGCGACCAGGTAGGCCCACAGAGGCGGCGGACCTGGGTGGAGCAACAGCGGCGAGGTGGCGGCGGTAAAAGGCGGCAGCGACCAGGTAGGCTTTCACCAAGCCGAGAGCAGGAGAGAGGTAAAAATAATCGAAGTGTGACGTCACCAGAAAGCAGGTAAGTGATTGGTTGGTGAGTATTTCTCTTTTTTTTATACAAAACTTCAATTCCATAGTTTATAGCTTCTCGGGTATCTCTGGTGTAGCGGAGACTGCTGGCATAAATTAACTGAAGGGTAAATAATAAATTTTTAATTAATTACATAGAATGGGAGAGCAGGTGATGTGTTACTGCTGCAATATGTGGGAGCTGGTGGACACCATTGATGTTCACGGTGAACACATTTGCAGTAAGTGTTGGCTGCTCGAGGAACTCCGGCTCCGTGTTGATGAGCTGGAGTCCGAGCTTCAAACACTGCGACACATCAGGGAGGGGGAGAGTTACCTGGACTCCGTGTTTCAGGAGGTAGTCACACCAATTAGAGTAACTAATTCAGAAGTAGCCCGTGGTCAGGGACAGGAAGGTGTGACTACGAGTGAGGCAAGTACAGGGATCCAGGAGGTAGTGTTGGAGGAGCCGCAGCCCTTGCTCTTGTCCAACAGGTTCGAGGCTCTTACTCCCTGTGTGGATAGGAGTGGGGACTGCAGGGAGGATGAGCAACCTGGCCACAGCACCGTGGTAGGGGGGGCCATTCAAGTGGGGGGAGTAAAAAGAAATGTTGTAGTGGTAGGGGATAGTATCATTAGGGGGATAGATAGGGTTCTTTGCAGCCAAGAGCGAGAGTCCCGAAGGCTGTGTTGCCTGCCCGGTGCCAGGGTTAAGGACATCTCCTCTGGGCTGGAGAGAAACTTGGAGTGGGAGGGGGAGGATCCAGTTGTCGTGGTCCATGTTGGTACCAATGACATAGATAGGACAAGGAAAGAGGTTCTGCTGAGGGAGTTTGAGCAGCTAGGGGCCAAATTAAAAAGCAGAACCTCGAGGGTAATAATCTCTGGATTACTACCTGAGCCACGAGCAAATTTGGCTAGGGTAAATAAAATCAGGGAGTTGAATGCGTGGCTCAAAGACTGGTGTGGGAAAAATGGGTTTTGCTTCTTGGGACACTGGCACCAGTACTGGGGCAGGAGAGAGCTGTTCCGTTGGGACGGACTTCACTTGGCCAGTGCTGGGACTAGTGTCCTGGCGAATCAAATAACTAGGGCTGTGGAGAGGGCTTTAAACTAATTAGTGGGGGGGAGGTTTCAAGAGAGCAAAAAATAAAAATGACAACAGAGAGGGTCATAGACATAGGTAGCAGTAGGGGAATCACAAATCAGAGCGTGGCAGGAAGGGACAGAGTGTGTGGAGTAAAAGGTAAAGTGGTAAAAAGTGAAAAAGCAGGAACTAAGTGCCACAAAGCATATTTGAAAGTTCTCTATCTGAATGCACGTAGCATTCGTAACAAAATAGACGAGTTAATGGCACAAATAACTACATATGGTTATGATATTGTGGCCATTACAGAAACATGGCTGCAGGGTGACAATGCCTGGGAATTAAACATACCAGGTTATTTAACGATCAGGAAGGACAGGCAGGAAGGAAGGGGAGGTGGGGTGGCTATGTTAATAAAGGAAGGAATCACTGTAATACAGAGTAATGATATTGGGTCAAAAAATCATGATAATGAAACAGTTTGGGTGGAGATAAGGAATAATAAGGGGAAAAAAACCACTAGTGGGCGTAGTCTATAGGCCTCCGAACAGTTGCAACTCTGTTGGACGGAGTATCAATCAGGAAATAGTTGAGGCATGTAATAAGGGAACATCTATAATTATGGGGGATTTTAACTATCATATTAATTGGACAAATCAAATGGGGCAGGGCTGCCTTGAGGATGAGTTCATTAAGTGTATTAGGGATGGGTTTCTTGAGCAGTATGTAACTGAACCGACCAGGGGGCAAGCAACCTTAGATCTGGTCCTGTGTAACGAGACAGGATTAATTAAAAATGTCCTAGTAAAGGATCCCCTTGGAATGAGTGACCATAACATGGTTGAATTCCATATTCAATTAGAGGGTGAGAAGGTTGGATCTCAAACAAGCGTGCTAAGCTTGAATAAAGGAGACTATGAAGGTATGCGAGCAGAATTGAGTAGAGTGGATTGGGAAAATAGATTAAAGGGTAAGACGACACATGATCAGTGGTGTACATTCAAGGAGTTATTTTACAACTTCCAAAAAATATATATTCCACTGAAAAGAAAAGGGTGTAAAAGAAAGGACAGTCATCCGTGGCTAAGTAAAGAAATTAAGGATAGTATTCGACTAAAAACAAGGGCATATAAGGTAGCGAAATCTAGTGGGAGGACAGAGGATTGGGAAAAATTTAAAAGGCAGCAAAAAATAACAAAAAGATTGATTAAGAAAGGGAAGATAGATTATGAAAGTAAATTAGCAAAAAATATAAAAACAGATAGTAAGAGTTTTTATAGTTATATAAAAAGAAAAAGGGTGGCTAAAGTAAATGTTGGTCCCTTAGAGGATGAGACCGGGAAATTAATGGTGGGAAATATGGAGATGGCAAAAACACTGAATGAATATTTTGTATCAGTCTTTACAGTAGAGGACACTAAGAATATCCCAACACTGGACAAACAGGGGGCTATAGGGGGAGAGGAGCTAAACACGATCAAAATCACTAAGGAAGTGGTACTCGGTAAAATAATGGGACTCAAGGCGGATAAATCACCTGGACCTGATGGCTTACATCCTAGAGTCTTGAAGGAAGTGGCGGTAGGGATTGTAGATGCATTGGTAATAATTTTTCAAAACTCCCTGGATTCCGCTAAGGTCCCGGCAGACTGGAAAACTGCTAATGTAACACCCTTATTTAAAAAGGGCAGTAGACAGAAGGCTGGTAACTATAGACCGGTTAGCCTAACATCTGTGGTAGGTAAAATTTTGGAGTCCATTATTAAGGAAACAGTAACAGGACATTTGGATAATCATAATTTAATAGGACAAAGTCAGCATGGTTTTACGAAGGGGAAGTCATGTTTGACAAATTTGCTGGAGTTCTTTGAGGAAGTAACATATAGAGTGGATAAAGGGGAACCAGTGGACGTAGTGTATTTAGACTTCCAAAAGGCATTTGACAAGGTGCCACACAAAAGATTATTGCTTAAGGTAAAAAATCACGGGATTGGGGGTAATATTCTGGCATGGATAGAGGATTGGCTATCTAACAGAAAGCAAAGAGTTGGGATAAATGGTTCATTCTCAGACTGGCAATCAGTAACTAGTGGTGTTCCACAGGGGTCAGTGCTGGGTCCCCAACTCTTTACAATCTATATTAACGATTTGGAGGAAGGGACCAAGTGTAACATATCAAAATTTGCAGATGATACAAAGATGGGAGGGAAAGTAGTGAGTGAGGAGGACATAAAAAACCTGCAAGGGGACATAGACAGGCTAAGTAAGTGGGCAGAGATTTGGCAGATGGAATACAACACTGGAAAGTGTGAGGTGATGCACTTTGGCAGGAAAAATCCTAGAGCAATTTATTATCTTAATGGCAAGAAACTGGAGAGTACTGAAGTGCAAAGGGATCTGGGGGTCCTGGTGCACGAAACTCAAAAGGTTAGTATGCAGGTGCAGTAAGTGATTAAGAAGGCAAATGGAATGTTGGCTTTCATTGCTAGGGGGATAGAATATAAAAATAGGGAGGTATTGCTTCAGTTGTACAAGGTATTGGTGAGACCGCACCTGGAATACTGCATACAGTTTTGGTGTCCTTACTTAAGGAAAGACATCCTTGCTCTCGAGGCAGTGCAAAAAAGGTTCACTCGGTTAATCCCGGGGATGAGGGGGTGGTCATATGAGGAGAGGTTGGGTAGATTGGGACTCTACTCATTGGAGTTCAGAAGAATGAGAGGCGATCTTATTGAAACATATAAGATTGTGAAGGGGTTGGATCGGGTGGATGCGGGGAGGATGTTCCCGATGACGGGTGAGACTAGAACTAGGGGACATAGTCTTAGAATAAGGGGCTGCTCTTTCAAAACTGAGATGAGGAGGAACTACTTCACTCAGAGGGTGGTAGGTCCATGGAATATGCTGCCACAAAAAGCTGTAGAAGCTACATCATTAAATAAATTTAAAACAGAAATAGACAGTTTCCTAGAAGTAAAGGGCATTAAGGGTTACGGGGAGCAGGCAGGAATTTGGACATGAGTCTAGGTTCAGATCCGGTCATGGCCCTGTGGGTAGTGGAGCGGGCCCAGGGACCGTGTAGCCTGATTCTGCTCCTATTTCGTGTGTGCAATTCTGTTAGATGCAGGAGATGGTTCTGTGATAGATAGTAGATTGGCGGTTAGGATCAGATCAGCCATGATCTTATTGAATGGCGGAGCAGGCTCGAGGGGCCGATTGGCCTACTCCTGCTCCTATTTCTTATGTTCTTATGTTCTTATGCTGACCTCTGCCTGACTGCATTATGATTTTCCAAATGTCCTGCTACTGCTTCCTTAATGAAGGACTCCAGCATTTTCCCAATGACGGATGTTAGGCTAACTGGTCTTTTGTTTCCTGCTTTCTGTCTCCCTCCTTTCTTAAATAGGGGTGTTACATTTGCGATTTTCCAATCTGCAGGGACCTCTCCAGAGTCCAGGGAATTTTGTTATATTGCAACCTATGCATCCACTATCTCTGCAGCCACTTCTTTTAAGACCCTGGGATGCAGGCCATCTGGTCCAGGGGACATGTCGTCTTTTAGTCCCATTATTTTACCGAGTACTATTTCCTAGTGATAGTGATTGTCTTTAGCTCCCCCCTCCCTGTGGCCCCTTGATTATCCATTTTTGGGATGTTGTTAGTGTCTTCTACCGTGAAGACAGATACAAAATATATGTTCAGAGTCTCTGCCATTTCCCCGTTCTCCATTATTAATTCCCCAGTCTCATCCTCTAAGGGACTAACGTTTACTTTAGCTACCCTCTTCCTTTTTATATACCTGTCGAAGCTCTTACTATCTGTTTTAATGTTTCTTGCCAGTTTTCTCTCATAATTCATCTTCTCTCTTTATTATTTTTTAGTCATCCTTTGCAGGTTTTTAAAAATTTCCCAATCCTCTGCTCTCCCACCAATCGCGGCAACATTGTATGCCTTTGTTTTCAATTTGATACCATCCTTTACTTCCTTAGTTAGCCATGGATGGTGCTCCCTTCCCTTAAAATCTTTCTTTCTCACTGGAATATATTTTTGTTGAGAGTTATGAAATATCTCCTTAAATGTCTGCCACTGCTTTTCAACTGTCTTACCCTTTAATTTATTTTTCCAGTCCACTTTAGCCAGTTCTGCCCTCAAGCCATTGTAATTGCTTTTGTTTAAGATCAGGACAATGGTTTGAGATACAGCTTTCTCACTCTCCAACTGAATTTGAAATTCAACCATGCTATGATCAATATTTCTGAGAGGATCCTTTACTATGAGATCATTAATTAATTCTGTCTCATTACACAGTACCAGATGCAAGATAGTCTGCTCACTGGTTGGTTCCATTACATACTGTTCTAGCAAACCATCCCTGGAGGGTGCTAATGTGGTACCCTTGTTTAAAAAGGGAGAAAATAATAGACCAAGTAATTACAGGCCAGTCAGCCTTAGTTCGATGGTGGGAAAATTATTGGAAAGAATTCTGAAGGACAGGATAAATCTTCATTTAGAAAGACATGGATTAATCAAAGATAGTCAGCACAGATTTGTTAAGGGAAGGTCATGTCTGACAAAATTGATTGAATTTTTTGAGGAGGTAACAAGGATGGTAGATGAGGGTAGTACATTTGATGCAGTGTATATGGACTTTAGCAAGGCTTTTGTTAAGGTTCCACATGGCAGACTGGTCGCGAAGTTAAAAGCCCATGGGATCCAGGGCAAAGTGTCAAGTTGGATTCAAAACTGGCTCGGAGACAGGAAGCAGAGGGTAATGGTTGATGGGTATTTTTGTGACTGGAAGGCTGTTTCCAGTGGGGTTCCGCAGGGCTCAGTATTTGGTCCCTTGCTTTTTGTGGTATATATCAATGATCTAGACTTGAATATGGGGGTATGATTAAAAAGTTTGCAGATGATACTAAAATTGGCTGTGTGGTTGATAATGAAGAAGGAAGCTGTAGACTGCAGAAAGATATCAATAAATTGGTCAGGTGGGCAGAACAGTGGCAAATGGAATTCAATCCGGAGAAATGTGAGGTAATGCATTTGGGGAGGGCTAACAAGGAAAGGGAATACACATTAAATGGTAGGACACTGAGTAGTGTAGAGGAACAAAGGGACCTTGGAGTGCATGTCCACAGATCCCTGAAGGTAGCAGGCCAGGTAGATAAGGTGGTTAAGAAGGCATACGGAATGCTTGCCTTTATTAGCCATGGCATAGAATACAAGAGCAGGGGGGTTATGCTTCAACTGTATAAAACACTAGTTAGGCCTCAGCTGGAGTACTGCATGCAGTTCTGGTCACCACATTACAGGAAAGATGTGATTGCACTAGAGAGAGTAGAGAGGAGATTTACAAGGATGTTGCCAGGAGTAGGGCATCTTAGCTATGAGGAAAGATTGGATAGGCTGGGTTTGTTTTCCTTGGAACAGAGGAGGCTGAGGGGAGACCTTATTGAGGTGTATAAAATTATGAGTGGCCTAGATAAAGTGGATAGAACGGACCTATTTCCCTTAGCAGATGGGTCAAAAACCAGGGGGCACAGATTTAAAGTAATTGGTGGAAGGTTTAGAGGGGATTTGAGGTGAAATTTATTCACCCAGAGGGTTGTGGGGGTCTGGAACTCACTGCCTGAAAGGGTGGTAGAGGCAGAAACCCTAACCACATTTAAAAAGTACTTGGATGTGCCCTTGGGATGCTGTAACCTGCAGGGCTATGGACCAAGAGCTGGGAAGTGGGATTAGGCTGCATATCTCTTTGTTGGCCGGCGTGGACACGATGGGCCGAAATGGCCTCCTTCCCTGCTGTAACTTTCGATGATTCTATTCTATCCCGGATGCACTCTATGAACTCCACCTCAAGACTACCATGGCCAATTTGATTTGTCCAATCAATATGAAGATTAAAATCACCCATTATTATTACCGTACCTTTTTTACAGGCCTCCATTATTTGTTGATTTATAGTCTGTCCAACAGTATTGCTGTTGTTCGGGAGCCTGTAGACTACGCCCACCAGAGACTTTTTCCCTTTATTATTTTTTATCTCCACCCAAACTGATTCTACATCTTGATCTTCTGATCCAATGTTTGCTTTCTCATTTGTCAATTTTTGCACTGAACATAAAAGGACAATTATGAATTCTGTGGGATACAACTGCAATGATTGTTTCCCATTCCATGACTTTGACACAGACTCAGTCTCCATCTCATCACCTTCCACTGGTCTCCTGGACTTCCCGCTATCTCAGTCCATTCTGTTACACAGCTCAATCTCTTTCTTGGGCCTCTCTCCCAGCCTCAGCACTGGGCCTGCAGTTAAGTTAAGAGCAATGTGCTGAGCTACTGAAGACTGGAGGCTCAGGGCCTTCCAGAACATTTATTTATACTGTTGTACACATGCCAATGGACTGACTAAACTTTATCTTTTTTCTCAAGCCCAGCCTCTGCACCATTGCTGTGCAGCCCGCATGGAATCTCACTAAAGTTAAAGTAAGCAAGAAAACAATATTAGAAAAAATAATGGTACGAAAGACTGATAGATTTCCAGGCCGTGATGGTTTCCACCCCAGGGTTTTGAAGGAAGTAGATGAGGAAATTGCAGATGCTTTAGCAATAATCTTCCAAAACTCTCTCGATTCAGGAATTGTCCCTTTAGATTGGAAAATTGCAAATGTAACTCCATTATTTAAGAAAGAGAGAGAGAGAAACCAGGAAATTATAGACCTGTTAATCTAACATTTGTTGTGGGGAAGTTATTGGAATCTATGATTAAGGACAAAGTGACTGAGCACTTAGAGAAATTTGAGCTGATTAGAGGGAGAGCCAACATGGATTTGTAAAGAAGAGCTCACGTCTAACAAACCTGATTGACATTTTTGAGAAATTAACTAACGTAGTAGACAGGCCAATGTCTATGGGTATAGTTTATATGGACTTCCAGAAGGCATTCAATATGTTCCACATAAGAGATCATTAGCTAAAATTAAAGTTCTTGGAATTGAAGGTAAATTATTGAACTGATTAGGAGATTGGTTAGGTGGCAGAAGACAGAGAGTAGGGCTAATGGGTATGTACTCAAATTGGAAGGAAGTGACCAGTGGTGTCCCACAAGGATCTGTGCTGGGGCCTCAACTATTCACTATTTTTATTAATGATGAAGAAACATAATAGAGAGACATATATCCAAGTTTGCCAATAACACAAAGATAGGTGGCATAGTAAGTGGTGTGGACGGGAGTATAAAATTATACAGAGATATTGATAGATTATGTGAGTGGTCAAAACTGTTGCAGATGGATTTCAGTGCAGGTAAATGTGAGGTCATCCATTTTGGACCAAAAAAGGATAGATCCGAGTATTTTTTAAATGGTGAAAATTTAGGAACAGTGGAGATCAAAAGAGATTTAGGGGTCCATGCACACAGATCACAAAAAGGTACTGGTCAAGTACAAAACTGTTAGCCTTTATATCAATAGACCACATCTGGAGTACTGTGTACAGTCCTGTGCACAGCACCTTAGAAATAATGGCCCAAAAATTCGGCCGAATACGGGAGAGTACGCACTGTGTACTCACCCGTATTCGGTCCCGAAGTGCCGGTTTCCTGCATGCACTGCGCATGCGCGGGAAACCGGCACTTCCGGTATGGTGAAGGGGGCGGTTCCTAGGTGAACCGTGTGCGCACTACAGGCTGCGCGCACGCAGCACACTTAGGTTTTTTTTCAGGTTGCAACGCGAGGGTAAGTATGGAAGATTTTACACATGAAAAAAGGAGGCGCAAGACCCCTTTTGAACAAGGTAAGTAGTTAATTAAGTATAATTTTTAATTTTTTTCAACAGGTTTATCTTTTTTAGAGACTTTAAAGAAAGGTAAGTTTATTTTTATAACTTTTAAAAAAAATTTTAATTTTTTAAAAAAATTAAATTTTTGTTTAAAGTGGTTAATTTATATAACTATAGTTATTTTATTAATGTGATGGTTTTTTTAAATTTATTTGAGGTTTAGCTGTTCTTTTGGGGGCAATTTGTATTCATAGATTTGACAGTTCTCCTGTCAAATCTATGAATGAAAGATGGTGTGCTGCCATTGGCTCTCCATGGCCCACGTGATCCCAGAGGCCGCATCGCAGTAACTGCGCCTCTGGGACACGCACACACTGCGCGCCGGCACCAGGGAGAGGCCCAGGACCCGAAGTTCCTGTGGGCCCGAAACACAACGGCAGGCGCGGTAGGTAAGATCGCGCGCGATCCTTACCCCCGCGGCAAGCCTCCGAGTCAAATTTCTGGGCCAATATATTGGCCTTGGAAGGAATGCAGTGCAAATTTACCAGAATATTTCCAGGGCTCCAAGGGTGAAATTATGAGGAGACATTACATAAACTAGGCTTGTATTCCCTGGAATATAGAAGGTTAAAGGGTGATTTGCTTGAAGTTTTTAGGTTTTTGAAAAGAATTGACAAGGAAGATAGAGGGAAACTTTGTCCGCTGGTGGGGGAGTTTCGAACAAGGGGTCATAACATTAGAATCAGAGCCAGGCCATTCAAGAGAGAAGTTAGGAAACACTTCTTCACACAAAGGGTGGTAAAAGTGTGGCAATCTCTCCCACAAAAAGCAGCAGATGCTAGCTCAATTAATAATTTTGAATCTGAGAGCGATATATTTTTGCTAGCAAAGGGTATTGATGGATATGGAGACAAGGCATGTAAATAGAGTTAGGATACAGATCAACCAT
The DNA here is from genome assembly GCA_030390025.1 of Squalus acanthias. NCBI lineage: Eukaryota > Metazoa > Chordata > Chondrichthyes > Squaliformes > Squalidae > Squalus > Squalus acanthias. Next base: position 100,506,463 of record CM059426.1, on the reverse strand, counting down.
GATCTAATTGAATGGCAGAACTGGCTTGAAGGACTGAATAGCCAACTCCTGTTCTTATGTGTCTAAGTTCATATGTTATTTTTTTATTTGTTCATGGGATGTGGGCATCGCTGGAAAGGCCAGCATTTATTGCCCATCCTCAATTGCCCTTGAGAAGATGGTGGTGAGCTGCCTTCTTGAACCGCTGCAGTCCTTGTGGTGAATGTACTCCCATAGTGCTGTTAGGCAGCAAGATCCAGGATTTTGACCCATTGACGATGAACGAACGACAATATATTTCCAAGTCAAGATGTTGTGGAACATAGATGGGAACTTGCAGGTGATGGTGTTCCCATGTGCCTGCAGCCCTTGTTCTTCTAGGTGGGAGAGGTCACGGGTTTGGGAGGTGCTGTCGAAGAAGCCTTGGAGAGTTGCTGCAGTGCATCTTGCAGATGGTACACACTGCAGCCACGGTACGCCGGTGGTGGAGGGAGTGAATGTTTATGGTGGTGATGGGGTGCCAATCAAGCAGGCTGTTTTGTCCTGGATGTTGTCGAGCTTCTTGAGTGTTGTTGGAGCTGCACTCATCCGGGCAAGTGGAGAGTATTCCATCACACTTCTTACTTGTGCCTTGTAGATGGTGGAAAGGCTTTGGGGAGTCAGGAGGTGAGACACTCGCCTCAGAATACCCAGCCTCTGACCCACTTTTGTAGCCACAGTATTTATGTGGCTGTTCCAGTTAAGTTTCTGGCAAATGGTAACCCCCAGGATGTTGATGGTGAGGGATTCAGCGATGGTAATGCTGTTGAATGTCAAGGGGTGATGGTTAGACTCTCGCTTGTTGGAGATAGTCATTGCCTGGTACTTGTGTGGCACAAATGTTACCTGCCACTTAACAGCCCAAGTCTGAATGTCATCCAGATCTTGCTGCACGTGGGCATGAACTACTTCATTATCTGAGGAGTTGTGAATGGAACTGATGAACATTGTGCAATCATCAGCGAACATCCCCACTTTTGACCTTATGTTGGACGGAAGGTCATTGGTGAAGCAGCTGAAGATGGTTTGGCTTAGGACACTGCCCTGAGGAACTCCTGCAGCGATGTCCTGCGGCTAAGATGATTGACCTGAAACGACCACAACCATCTTCCTTTTTGCTAGGTATGACTCCAGCCAGTGGAGAGTTTTCCTCCTGATTCCCATTGACTTCATTTTTACTAGGGTTCCTTGATGCCACACTCGGTCAAATGCTGCCTTGATGTCAAGGGCAGTCACTCTCACCTCACCTCTGGAATTCAGCTCTTTTTTCCATCTTTGAACCAAGGCTGTAATGTGGTCTGGAGCCAAGTGGTCTTGGCAGAACCCAACCTGAGCATTGGTGAGCAGGTTATTGGTGATTAAGTGCCACTTGATAGCACTATCGACGACACCTTCCATCACTTTAATGATGATTGAAAGTAGGCTGATGGGGCGGTAATTGGTCAGATGGGATTTGTCCTGCTTTTTGTGGACAGGACATACCTGGGCAGTTTTTCACATTGTCGAGTAGATGCCAGTGTTGTAGCTGTACTGGAACAGCTTGGCTAGAGATGTTGCTAGTTCTGGAGCACAAGTCTTCAGCACGACAGCCGGGATGTTGTCGGAGCCCATAGTCTTTGCTGTATCCAATGCACTTGATATCACGTGGAGTGCATTGAATTGGCTGATGACATTCTTGTGTGATGGTGGGGACCTCAGAAGGAGGCCGATATGAATCTTCCACTGAGCACTTCTGGCTGAAGATGGTTGCAAACACTTCAGCCTTTTATTTTGCACTTGCGTGCTGGGCTCCGCCATCATTGAGGATGGGGATATTGATGGAGCCTCCTCCTGCCATTAGTTGTTTAATTGTCCACCACCATTCATGACTGGATGTGGCAGGACTAAAGAGCTTTGATCTGATCCGTTGATTGTGGGATCGCTTAGCTCTGTCTATAGTATGCTGCTTCCGCTGTTTAGCATGTATGTAGTCCTGTTTTGCAGCTTCCACAGGTTGGCACCTCATTTTTAGGTATGCCTGGTGCTGCTCCTGGCATGCTCTTCTGCACTCCTCATTGAAACAGGGTTGGTCCCCTGGCTTGATGATAATGGTAGAGTGAGGGATATGCCGGGCCATGAGGTTACAGATTGTGGTGGAGTGCAATTCTCCTGCTGCTGATGGCCCGGCGCCTCCTGGATGCCCAGTTTTGAGCTGCTAGATCTGTTTTGAATCTGTCCCATTTAGCACAGTGGTAATGCCACACAACACGATGGAGGGTGCCCTCAGTGTGAAGATGTGACTTCATCTCCACAATGTCTGTGCGTTGATCACTGCTACCAATGCTGTCATGGACAGATGCATCTGCGACAGGTAGATTAGTGAGGCTGAGGTCAAGTAGGTTGTTCCCTCGTGTTGGTTCTCTCACCACCTGGCGCAGGCCTAGTCTGCCCCTGAAATGACAGAACTCAGAGCTTAAATTCTGCCAAACCCAACCCCCTCTTGCCTGACTCAAATACAGCCAGGTCCCACCACCACAAACTTCCAGTCTTTAACCCTTCACACCCACTTACGTTTCAGCAGTACCCATCTTTCACTTTCTATGAACTTCCTCATCGCCCCATGTATCCATCCATCACTACCATTCACCCCAATCCTTATGCAATGTGATGCATTTGTCAGAAAGTGACCCTCACTGTATCCATCGGGTGAATACCTGACCTTCACTCACTCACAGGTCTGTTTTTTGTAGAAGAGAGTGCAAAACGCAAGGGAGAGGGACAGGACTGGAGGTGGCCCGCCACAAATAGTCCAGCTCACAGATGCAGAGAAGAATGCCATGGAGATAAGTGACACATCTATGTCCCTCTCAATTGGAGATGAAGAGACTGGCAGATGGCTGGAGACAGAATTAAAAATATCTCTGACACACACATATACTGTCTTTATTATGACTGAACTATGAGCAGCAGCAGCAGCAGCGGCGGTGCGGGCCTGGGAGGAGCAGCGAGGCGGCAGCGGCGGTATAAAGAGAGCCTGAGGCGCAGGTAGGCCCCACAGCAGCAGCAGCAGCAGCGGTGGCACAGCGGACCTGGGAGGAGCGGAGAGGCGGCGGCGGCGGTATAAACTCAGCACCGGCAGAATTTTCAAAGAGTAACGTCAGAAGTCAAAAGTGACGTCAGCACAAGGGGAGGGAGCTGATTGGTGAGTATCTGGTAAGTGTTTTTACTTGGCATTCTTCAAGTTTTTAAGTTTATTCCAGCTAGGTTAGTAAATAGTCTGTTAAGTAGAGGTATGGCAGGGCAGCTCACACCCGTGGAATGCACATCCTGTGCCATGTGGGAAGTCCTGGACACCTCCCGTGGTCTGGATGACCACATGTGCGGGAAGTGTGGCCAGCTACAGCAGCTCGAGCACCGGTTACGGAGCTTGAGCGGTGGCTGCAGTTACTGCTGTGCATCCGCGAGGCTGAGAGCTACGTGGATAGCACGTTTCGGGGAGTGGTCACCCCGCAGCTTAAGAGTGTGCAGGCAGAGAGGGAATGGGTGACCGTCAGACAGAAGAGGAGGACCAGGCAGGTAGTGCAGGAGTCCCCCGAGCCCATCTTGCTCACCAACCAGTATTCGGTGCTGAGTACTGGTGAGGGCCATGGTTCCTCTGGGGAGTGCAGCCAAGTCCACAGCACCATGGAAGGCTCAGCTGCACAGGCCGGGGGGAAGAGCAGAGGGAGAGCAATAGTGATAGGGGATTCAATAGTTAGAGAAGCAGACAGGCGTTTCTGCGGCCGCAGACATGACTTCAGGATGGTATGTTGCCTCCCTGGTTCCAGGGTCAAGGATGTCACTGAATGGCTGCAGGGCATTTTGAGGGGGTAGGGTGAACAGCCAGAGGTCGTGGTCCATATCAGTACCAATGACATTCGTAGGAAGAGGGATGAGGTCCTGCAGTCAGAGTTTAGGGAGCTAGGAAAGAGGTTAAAAAGCAAGACCTCAAAGGTAGTAATCTTCGGATTAATACCAGTGCCACGTGCTAGTGAGTTCAGAAATAGGAAGATAGAGCAGATGAATGCATGGCCGGAGAAATGGTGTAGGAGGGAGGGCTTTAGATTCCTGAGGAATTGGAACCGATTCTGGGGGAGGTGGGACCTCTACAAGCCAGACGGGTTGCACTTCAACGGGCATGGGACCAATATCCTCGCGGGAGGGTTTGCTAGTGCTGTTGGGGAGGGTTTAAACTAGCTTGGCAGGGGGATGGGAACCTAAGTATAGAGTCAATAGGGAGGGAAGAAAAACTGGAATTGGAAAACAAAAATGTAGAAAGTAAATTGGAAGGACAGAGGAATCAAGGGCTAGATAGCAGTCAACAAGGAGGTTTGCCTGTACTAAATGGTATATACTTCAATGCAAGGAGTATAGCGAACAAGGCAGATGAGCTGAGGACACAGGTAGATACTTGGGACTATGATATTATAGCTATTACAGAGACGTGGCTGAAAGAGGGGCAGGTATGGCAGCTCAACATTCCTGGTTACAGGATTTTCAGATGGGATAGAGAGGGAGGTAAAAAGGGAGGGGGGGTCGCGGTATTGATTAAATAAACTATTACAGCTGTGAGGAGGAATGAGATGTTGGAGGGATCATCAAACGAGGCCATATGGGTTGAATTGAAAAAAAAGGGGCGATCACACTGCTGGGAGTGTACTACAGACCCCCAAATAGTGAGAGGGAAATAGAAGAACAAATATGTAGACAAATTTCTGAGAAGTGTAAAAACTATAGGGCAGTAATAGTAGGGGATTTCAACTACCCCAATATTAACTGGGATAAAATTAGTGTGAAGGTTATAGAAGGTGCAGAATTCCTAAAATGCATCCAGGAGAACTTTTTTACCAGTATGTAGCAAGCCCAACAAGGGAGGGGGCGGTTCTGGACTTAGTTTTAGGGAATGAAGCTGGGCAAGTAGAAGGCGTATCAATGGGGGAGCATTTTGGTGCTAGTGACCATAATTCAGTTAGATTTAAGGTAGTTATGGAAAAGGACAAGGATAGACCAGGAATAAAAATTCTACATTGGGGAAAAGCAAATTTTTCTAAGCTCAGAGGGGATTTAGCCATAGTGGACTGGAAACAGCTACTTGAAGGTAAATCAGTGTCAGAGCAGTGGGAGGCTTTCAAGGAGGAGATGGGATGGTTCAGACCAAACATGTGCCCTTAAAGAAAAAAGGTTGGACTAAAAATCTAGATCCCCCTGGATGTCTAGAGACATACAGGGTAGGATAAAGAGAAAAAGGGAGGCATATGACAGATACCGAGGGCTAAATACTCCAGAATCTTTAGAGGAGTACAGTAAGTGCAGGGGTGCAATTAAAAAGGATATTAGGAAAGTAAAGAGAGAGGCTGAAAAATTCTTGGCAAGTAAAATCAAGGAAAACCCAAAGATGTTTTATAAATATATTAAGAGTAAGAGGATAACTAAAGAAAGGGTAGGGCCTATTAGAGATCATGAGGGTGATCTGTGTGTGGAGGCGGGAGATGTCAGTAGGGTTCTTAATGAATACTTTGCATTTGTTTTCACAAAGGAGAGGGGTGAAGCAGACATTGCTATCGGCGGGGGGGGGGGGGGGGGGAGGAGTGTGAAATATTAGTTGAAATAAACATAGTAAGAGAGGAAGTATTAAGGGGTTAAAAGTGGATAAATCCCCAGGCCCGGATGAAATGTATCCCAGGCTGTTAAGCGAAGCAAAAGAGGAAATAGCAGAGGCCCTGACCATCATTTTTCAATCCTCTCTGGCTTCAGGTGTAGTGCCGAAGGACTGGAGGACTGCTAATGTGGTACCCTTGTTTAAAAAGGGAGAAAAGGATAGACCGAGTAATTACAGGCCAGTCAGCCTAACCTCGGTGGTGGGAAAAATATTGGAAAGAATTCTGAAGGACAGGATAAATCTTCATTTAGAAAGACACGGATTAATAAAAGATAGTCAGCACGGATTTGTTAAGGGAAGGTCATGTCTGACAAACTTGATTGAATTTTTTGAGGAGGTAACAAGGAGGGTAGATGAGGGTAGTGCGTTTGATGTAGTGTATATGGACTTTAGCAAGGCTTTTGATAAGGTTTCACATGGCAGACTAGATAAAGTGGATAGAAAGGACCTATTTCCCTTAGCAGAGGGGTCAAAAACCAGGCGGCACAGATTTAAAGTAATTGGGGGAAGGTTTAGAGGGGATTTGAGAGGAAATTTCTTCACCCAGAGGGTTGTGGGGGTCTGGAACTCACTGCCTGAAAGGATGGTAGAGGCAGGATCCCTAACCACATTTAAAAACTACTTGGATGTGCACTTGGGATGCTGTAACCTGCAGGGCTATGGACCAAGAGCTTGGAAGTGGGATTAGGCTGGATAGCTCTTTGTTGGCCGGCGCGGACACGATGGGCCGAAATGGCCTCCTTCCATGCTGTAACTTTCTATGATTCTATGATGAGAAGTCCGAGTATTGTGACTGTCAAGATTGTTACATTGCTAAGGCTAATTCACATCCCTTTCTTTTATCTTCCAGGGCCTTCACGCGTAGAGCAAGAATCGCTGGGGATGCACAGTGATGATTCCTCTGAGGAACTCATTCCTTCTGCGGGTCCACTATCAAAGGGCGTACAGCTAGGCATCAGCATAAATACTCAAACTTTGGTGGGTCAAGTTAGCGTTAGTTGGGTTTTCACCTGGTGATTCACTATTCACAAGTGAGCATGAGTAGACACTGGTGGCAGGGACAGCTGTGGAGAGTCAGCGTCAGTGAGGGCGGCACAATCCTCTCCAAGTTCTGCTCAGCGGAACACAGACACTGAACCCCGGAGGCCATCGTTGGGAAGGAGAATGATAGAGGTATGTCAGCAACTTTGCGAGGTACTGACAGACGTGCCATGCACACTCACCACAATAGTGGAGCGGATGGAGGAGTCCAACTCAAACAGTAGTGGATTGGTGTCACAGATAATTGCGAGATTGTGTGCCATGGAGAGAGTGGCCATCACCGTGGAGATCAAGCCCAGCTCTCAAATGAGTCCAAGCAAGCCAAAGCCATAGCCGTGCAGACTTTGGATGCCAATATGTTTGTCACCTTAAACAGGACAACAGATACTTTATCATTGGCCTTACAACACGTCGCTGATCTTCACCAAGCTGGTCTGCAGTAGAGTGATAAGAGTGATGTGGCGCTAACCCAGGAGAGGAATGATGGAAAAAGAGGACATGGAAGTGGGAACTCCAAGCGCCCCCACTTCTTACCTGTTGCCCCCTCTCAGTCAGTATCCGATATGCTGCCTCATCTCCCGATGGCCGAGTCTTCCCCTGCACTGGTGTAAGTGGAACAGTTTTTGGCAGGGTCCTCAGGGGCTCCGAAACCTATAGGTTGTCGTCCATAACCATCTCAGCAGGCAGGGCAGGGATCTGACCCTTTACCTCTGCTGAAACCACACAGGATGCACCACGCAGAAGCGGTAGGAAACATAAGTTAAACCAATTGTAATTCACCAAGGGAATGCCTATGAGTGTTTGACAAAATGTTATGCTGTTAAGTTTTTTTTTATAACACCACATAAAATGTATTGTTTAGCTCCACTTTCACATTTTGCCCATTATTGTGTCTCAAGTGTCAATTCGCCCTTTCACTTGCTTCATGATGAATGTCAGTACATGATGGGACCCATTGGGCGGATGTGCAATGGATGTATGCATGGTTGAAGGACTGTTTTGTACAAAGGGAGGGGGGGAGGAGTTTGTGATGGTAGTGGTAGCTTTCATTTGTTATTTGTTCCATTTGGAATAGCTAACTGAATCTTCAAGCTACGAGGGCATCCCTGGCATCCCGGGCAGCAACGTATATGGTTGGTCTGGTGATGGGTGCCCCATCTTCATATTCCCCTCCTCCCCCTTATCTTCAATGTTCTCCTCATTAGAAGATGTCTGATGAGCACCTTCGTCTTTCTCCACCTGCTAACCTCTCTGCTGTGCAATGTTGTGCAAAACACAGCACACCACTATCATTCTCGACAACCTGAAGGGCGCCTCCAGAACTATTATGCAACTGAAGCACATCTTCAACATGCCAATGGCTTGCTTGATGACACACCTGGTGGTCATGAGGCAATCATTGTAATTCTCCTGCTCCTCATTGGTGGGGTTCCTCACAGATGTCATGAGCCAAGTTTGAAGGGGGTATCCCTTGTCTCCTACGAGCCACCCCTTAAGTCTGTTTCCTGGAATGAAAAGGTCTGGAATGTTGGACTGCTGCAGTATAAAGGCATCATGACAACTCCCAGGGAATCTGGTGCACACCTGCATGAACCTCTTCTTGTGGTTGCACACAAGCTGCGCATTGATGGAATAAAATCCCTTACGGTTGATAAAACCCGTGCTGGAGGCGTTAAATTCAAATGCCTGCTTAATTCAATTAAAAATCGCCTCATTGCCACGTGCTAATGATAACAGCTGTGCTAATTACCGACCCGTCTGTCCTAATGATCGCGCCAACTCCGGCGAGCAAGTTACTCACACACAGCCAAACACACCTCTGTTAAACCCGGAAGTGGGTGCGTCAGAGCCAGGTTGCCGTCGTGCTTCATTTGTCTATGATTTTTGCTTCCCACCCGACCCCAATCCACCTGTTCTTGGGGGTTAAAATCTCCCCCATGTATTTGCATTTATACAGCCCAATTCAGGATGTCCGGCAGTGCTTCACAGCCAATGAGTTACCTTTTGAACCTTAGTCACCATTGTTATGTCGAGAGAGGTGGCAGAACATTTGTGCACAACAAGGTCTCACAAACAGCATAGAGAAAAATGACCAGTTAATCTGTGTCTGGTGGTTTTGGTTGTGGGATAGATGTTGGCTAGGACAGCTCTCCTGCTCTTCTTCAAATAGTGCCATGTGATCTTTTATATCCATCCAAACATACATCCAGGGCCTCAGTCTAGCATCTCACCCAGAAGACAGCATCTTTGACAATGCAGCACTCCTTCAGTACTACACTGAAGTGTCAGCCTAGATTATATAGCGAAGTCCTGGAATGTGGCTTAAACTCATGGGGGTAGTGTTTCCGCTTTGGGCGCAATCGTAAACATACCTTCCTTGAATACTCAGAATTCACATAGTTAGGTGGATTATTTGATGCGCTGTAATAATTCACCCCAGTATTTATAAATGACAATACTGATTAGCGCCAACTTCTGATGCACCTCCACAGTTTATTGTGATTGGCTAATCGACCATTGTAAATTAAGGTAAGTCCATTGACATTCTTTTCATATTCTCAAGTACACATATGCTCAATAAAGAGGACAACATTGTCTTCAAATCCAATCAGGCATTTGGCAAAGTTATGTCACCCATACATTACTACAAATAATCTGCGCCATAATGGTGAAACAACATTATTTTCAAATAGAATTATGTTAGTGGCACTCCCTATGTTTCTATTTTGGAAATGTGCATGCCCCCACTCTTGTTGCAGTGGCTGAGCAATAAACTATTGGGCTACCACGGAAACTTAACAAAATAACTGACTTTATCAATGTGACATCACCAAACTGCCTGTTCAGTTTGTATTTAGATGCAAAATCAATCTAGTGCGACTGCACAATTACATAGAATCATGCCCTTGGAGGCTACTGTACTAGACTGCAAAAAAATTGTATCCTGAATGGAGTGAGCAATAGATGTGTTTGTACTGCCTTTATTCAAGCACAAATATTTCCACAGCAGTCTTGTCACTGTCAGAGTCTGTAAAGATCCACCATGCATCGACCAAACATCAAAGCTGTATTACATTTGAAACCTATGAATGAAACTGTCAGATCTGTCAGGATGTAAAAGACTCCTCAGTGTTGTTACTTGCAACATTGCTCATGAATACTCAAAGCTTGATAAAGTATAAAAATGTTGAAACTTAGATACATATATTCAACTGAAGGTTTCACCTGTAAGTGGATTCATTTTTAGACAGAAAAATATCGGAAAGCTCAAATTGAGAAAAGCTTTTTGGTACATCAACAGATAAGTATGAGAAACCATGTTCTCTGACTTAAAGTGGACAAGCCACTGAAATCAGTATGTTCTGTCATCTTTTCATTCAAAAGTCTTATGTTAATTGTGTTCACATCTTGACACCTCTCCAGTACTGTATTAAAACAATTTTCCAATCCCTCATGTGCCGGGTGTCTTTGCCACTTTTCAACTTCCCTTCACTCTTACTGGTGCATTAAGACGTTGGCCACTCTGTAGTTGCAACCCTTGCTTTCCCCCCCATTACATGAATAACACAGGGCCCCCACTGCGGAATCCCAAAATATCGACAGCAACAAATGGAAAGTCACAAAACCAAGCCCCACCTCCCCCCCGCCCCCTCCCCGCTGAGAAGAAATAGAGGCCCAACCAAATGGAAGGCAACAAGGATCTCCTGATAAATCCCCATCTCTGAAAGCAGCTGATGAAATGTTCCTCCTCCCCGCCCATTGTCCATCAGTAAGTAGGTGGGGTGTTGGTCTCCATGGGATTTGCTGCATTTTCACTGAAGCTTTGTCTTCCAGGAAGACTACCGGTATTATAGAGGCATTGATAGTCTTTTGGCACCAGGAGCCAGGTGTTATGAAAACTGAAGATTTTTAAGAGGTTCTTTTACGCTTTTCTACTTCCAGCCCCTGCCCATCACAATTTATGCAGCTCAGTTTTCCCCAGATGTTAGCCAGGCCCTTTAAGAAGCTGCTGTGAATGAAACATTGAAGTAGTACTTGATTTCACTCTGCCTGGGTCCCAATAAGGAACACTATTGGTGCTGGGAATCCACCCTTAACCCTGGTCCAGGAAAATGGGTTCACAGTGAGGTGAGACTGCAGGCTGGAAATCACACCCAACTGAAATCTCTAGTGACAAGGAAAGTCCATGCCATGGAATTCAATCCCAAAAACGCAATTAATTAAATAATAGAATTTGATACTTACTTTATCCTAAGTGTAGTGACTAAAGAGTTTTTTTTGCTTGAAAAAAGGTCGAGAAATTGAGTAAATAAACATAAGCCATGTACAGACTTTGTTGGGGCTAAATAAATGCTGGATTGTAAGAAATAAGATGCCTCTGCAGCAATATCCCTTAAACTTATTTTATGAATAAAGCTATGGCAGTATAGTACATTGAATGGTTGGCAGCACAATTATACCTAGTGCTCATATAACATTAGCAACCTCCTCTCCTTGTGTCCAAATGAATTGCTTTTCTTTGAATTAACTGCCCTGTCCTGTGCTCCAACCATACTTGATAAAGAGAGAAAGCTTGTGGTGAGTGTGAAGGTGGCCAATGTGATGTAGGATTGTATCTAAACAATCCTCATTACAGTCAGGTCTAAGTCTTTAACATGCATTTTTGCGGACCAGCTCCCATGCTATTTAAAATACCATCAGAATTGATTTTTTTTACTAAAATGGTAAGAGTTTGAAGCAGAGAGCTTTCCCTGAATGCAACACCAACTAAAGTCAATTTTCTGCTCAGTCAAGCACAAACTGTTTCAACACAACTGCCTTCCCACCCCCGAGACACACACACGCTAAAGGAAAAAAACTCCATGGAGAGGAGATTGCCTCAAAAAGTAATGTCATTTCTTAAGTTAAAAAAGGGTTATCTGTCGGGTCCAGGGCCCCAAACACTCCATCCAGGTGAAACAGCGATTTACTTGTACTTCTTGCAATTTAGTATACTGTAGTCATTGCTCATGATGCGGTCTCCTCTACATTGGGGAGACCAAACGCAGATTGGGTGACCGCTTAGCGGAACACCTCTGTTCAGTCCATAAGGGTGACCCCGAGCTTCTGGGCACCTGCCAATTTAATTCCCCGCTCCACTCCCACTATGACCTCTCCGTCCTTGGCCTCTTACACTGGTCCAATGAAGCTCAACGTAAGCTCGAGGAACAGCACCTCATATTTCGATTAGGCTCTTTACAGCCTTCTGGACTCAACATCGAGTTCAACAATTTCAGACCATAACCTCTGCCCCTATCATTTTTTTTTCTCTCTCTCACATGGCAGCTGTCGATCATTCTGCCTTTGCCATTTACACTTCATCTAGAGTCATTTTTTTGTTTCTTTACTTGTCCCATTACCATCTCCTTTTGCCTTACACCATCAACCCTTTTGTCTCTACCTGCCTTTCATCCTATCACAGACCTTCCCTTTTGTTCTCTCCTCCCCTCCCCCCTCTCCCTGACCCGACACTTGCTTAAAAACCTATTACATCTCCAACTTTTTCCAGTTCTGACGAAGGGTCATTGACCTGAAATGTTAACTCTGTTTCTCTCTCCACAGATGCGGCCTGACCTGCTGAGTATTTCCAGCATTTTCTGTTTTTATTTCAGATTTCCAGCATCCGCAGTATTTTGCTTTTGGTTATCTGTCAGATGAAGTTCAACATCACCTGCAGCCATTAGAACAAAAGGCTCACAATCCTGTGAAGAGCTTCGATGAAAACCTAGGTGAACTCTGCCACACCAACCCAGCCCCATTGTTCCTGAAGATAGAATGGTTTCATGTCTCCTCTGAAGTAGTGGCCTCTGGGATATATTGGCCCTGAAATTCGCCTCTCCGGCTTGCCGTGGGGGTAAGGATCGTGCGCGCACTTACCTACCGCGCCTGCCGTTGTGTTTTGGGCCCACGGGAACTTCAGCTCCTGGGCCTGCTCCAACAGCCGGCACGCAGTGCGTGCGTGTCCCAAGGGCGCAGTTAGTGTGATGCGTCCCCTGGGATCACGTGGGCCATGGAGAGCCAATGGCAGCAGACCATCTTTCATTCATAGATTTGACAGGAGACCTGTCAAATCTGTGAATTGAAATCGGCCCCAAAAGAACAGCTAAACTTAAAATAATTTTTTTTAAAAACCATCACATTTATAAAATAACTATAGTTAAATAAATTAACCACTTTAAACAAAAATTAAAATTTTTGAAAAAATTAAAATACTTTTTAAAAGTGATAAAAATAAACTTACTTTTCTTTAAAGTTTCTAAAAAAGATAAACCTGATGAAATTTTTTTAAAATTATACTTAATTAACCACTTACCTTGTTGAAAACGGCTCCTGCGCCTCCTTTTTATAATGATGCGGAGATGCCGGTGTTGGACTGGGGTGGACAAAAATGAGAAGTCGCACAACACCAGGTTATAGTCCAACAGTTTTACTTGAAATCACAAGCTTTCGGAGCTTACGTGGCCCCTTCCTCAGGTGAAGTGACCCTGTGTGAGAACCTCTCTGGATACGTCGAGGGCATCCTGAAACCCATCGTACAGGGAACCCCCAGCTTCTGCCGTGACACCACAGACTTCTTACAGAAACTCAGCACCCACAGACCAGTTGAACCAGGAACACTCCTCGCCACGATGGACGTATCGGCACTCTACACCAGTATCCCCCACGATGACGGCATCGCTGCGACAGCCTCAGTACTCAACACCAACAACAGCCAATCTCCAGACGCCATCCTACAACTCATCCGCTTCATCCTTGACCACAATGTCTTCACCTTCGACAACCATTTTTTTACCCAAACACACGGAACAGCCATGGGGACCAAATTCACACCCCAATACGCCAACATCTTCATGCACAAGTTCGAGCAAGACTTCTTCGCTGCACAGGACCTCCAGCCAACGCTGTACACCAGATACATCGACGACATTTTCTTCCTTTGGACCCATGGTGAAGGATCACTGAAAAGACTACACGATAACATAAACAAGTTCCATCCCACCATCAAACTCACCATGGACTACTCCTCAGAATCGGTTTCATTCCTGGACACACGAATCTCCATCAAAGACGGACACCTCAGCACTTCACTCTACCACAAGCCCACGGACAACCTCACGATGCTCCACTTCTCCAGCTTCCACCCTAACCACGTTAAAAAAGCCATCCCCTATGGACAAGCCCTGCGAATACACAGGATCTGCTCAGACGAGGAGGAACGCGATGGACACCTACGGACGCTGAAAAATGCCCTCATAAGAACGGGATATGATGCTCGACTCATCGATCGACAGTTCCGACGGGCCACAGCGAAAAATCGCATAGACCTCCTCAGAAGGCAAACACGGGACACAACCAACAGGGTACCCTACGTCGTCCAGTACTTCCCCGGAGTGGAGAAACTACGCCATGTTCTTCGCAGCCTCCAACATGTCATCGATGACGACGAACACCTCGCTAAGGCCATCCCCACGCCTCCACTACTTGTCTTCAAACAGCCGCCTAACCTCAGAAGTACCATCGTTCGCAGCAAATTACCCAGCTTTCAGGATAACAGCGACCACGACACCACACAACCCTGCCACGGCAACCTCTGCAAGACATGCCAGATCATCAACACAGATACCATCATCACACGTGAGGACACTACCCACCAGGTACATGGTACATACTCATGTGACTCGGCCAACGTTGTCTACCTCATACGTTGCAGGAAAGAATGCACCGCGGCATGGTACATCGGCGAGACCATGCAAACACTGAGACAACGTATGAACGGACACCGCGCAACAATCACCAGGCAAGAGTGTTCCCTCCCAGTCGGGGAACACTTCAGCAGTCAAGGACATTCAGCCTCGGATCTGCGGGTAAGCGTTCTCCAAGGCGGCCTTAGAAACACACGACAACGCAAAATCATCGAGCAGAAACTGATAGCCAAGTTCCGCACTCATGAGGACGGCCTCAACCGGGATCTTGGGTTTATGTCACGATACATGACGTGATCCAGACTCGAGTCGTCGTTGGCTTGTTAACAGATGTGATTCCCAGTAAAAAAGTAAAAATTTTAAAGTTTATCGTTGTAGAATTCGCAATATATCGCGATTTTATAAATAAGGAGAAAACACATAGTTTCATTCAAACAGCTTTATTTCAGCAGAATGCTGTCAGGTTTTCAAAGTGGACACAAGCAGCCTGTAAAATGGCCGCCACGCCTCGTGGCAGAACATTCTAGACTTTTCGATAAGCAGACAAGATGGCGTTCCAATAAACATTTGTGCGAGATCGATCAAGACTCAGCACATTTGAGATAATACACAAGACATTATGGGTTTGCAGTATACACATAAATACTGAAATTGGTCTCCCAGGTGCGAATAAGGGCTATTGTACCAAGCGATCAAGAACCCATCCAAAGACATTAATATGCAAAATCCCAATGACTCTACGATGAGAGAGCCGTTAGCGGGTAGTTACAGAAAACATTTGGAAGCCCCAAAACCCCTCCAGGGAGAATACTGACCGGTTACACATTGGGAAAAGTATTAACAGGTACTCAGACAGTTACGAGTATCCCCGAAACCCATTAAAACGGAGATCACCCTATACAAGAAATTTGAGCGCCAAAACCCTAACAAAAGAAAAGACATTAAGGTTGGGCGGGAAAAGAAGAGTTTTTGCACTATAACTGTAAGCTACAACCGTCCATCTTTCTCTTGGCTCTTATGCTCTTGTTCGCTCGCCGTCTTGTTCCTGCCTCTTGACTCTTATCCTTTCGACTCCTTGCCGCTTGCCTCGTGTCTCTGCCTCTTGCAGCTTTTAAAGACTGTTGAACTTTACGATCCGCCAGGATCAGCCTCGTGGCTTGCCGCAAAGATCTGTGTGGAACTGGGCTGTGAAGCATTGAAACGGGCACACCATCCCGAGAAGTCGGTAAACGGTGTTGGAACCAAAGGCCCGAGATGAGATGAGATGAGATGAGATGAGATGAGATGAGATGAGAAGAGAAGAGGACGACCATACGTATCGCCACGGTCAGTAAGCCCCGACCGCGCCTGTAGGTCGAATAGACACTTTCCTTGCCCAGGAAGACTATCTTTTGAGCTTTACAGAACTGGCATTGGAAGACTATTCTTCGAATTTTATCGAATCAGTGCGAGGGCACAGGAAGACTCTTCTTTGAGTAGTATCGGAACTCCGAGGACAACACAGATCTTCATGACAGCAGACGGTCCAGCCTGCTAGCCGGAGCAGAAACGAGTAAACAAGTGGGGTACAGAGACCCCTGATCAACACGTGGGTGATCAGGTGCTGCGGTGAAAAACATCCGATCAGATTTTTCGGAATTCTCCGAGTTATCACGAGTGGTGAGCATGAGTCTCGATCCTACAAATCTAGTTTAGAGCAGGTATTGATAGGGGAGGGTTTAAGTTTTAAGGATAACTGTAATGTGTGCCCCCATTTACGATGTGTCGTTCGTTCCTCGTTTCCCTCAAATTAGTTACATAACTGCGTGTAAGATTGTACTGTCATTAATCTGTGCTTATGACATGTATTTCGTAATCTTGAATAATATGCAATAAAGATTTTCCATTTCGTACCATTCAACCGGGTCTACCTGAGTTTTCTCTCCATTACTGCTCTCGCATCTAAGTCCAGTGTCAGAACCGTAAGGGCGAGTGGGTCGAACCACTCACAGGTGTCTAGTGCTCCCAGACTGGCTGGAGACCAGAACAGGCAACAAGGCCTAACCTCGCACTAGCACCCAGGCTGAGCACAGAGCCACACGGCTCGAAACCCTTACATCGTTTCCCATACTGCGGCTTCTGACACATTGGACCCCCTGTGGCTCCACCTCATTGTCTCAGTTGTATCTTGCTATGTCTTTGATGTGGTACTTTCCTGGCTGACCTGATTGCCTTTTGTCACACCTCGGCAGATAAACACTCAGGATGATTTAAATGTAGTCGTCTGCTTTTGTAAGTAACACATGCATTGTTCTCTATCTATATATGCTTTGGCGATTCTGTATCTCTTTACTTCACCTGAGGAAGGGGCCATGTAAGCTCCGAAAGCTTGTGATTTCAAATAAAACTGTTGGACTATAACCTGGTGTTGTGCGACTTCTCATTTTTGTCCTTTTTATAAGCGCAGGTTCTTCACTATTTACCCTCCCGTAGAAACCTGAAAAAAAATCTAAGTTTGCTGCATGCGCGCAGCCTCTACCGCGCACGCAGTTCACCTAGGAACTGCCCCCTTCACCAGACCAGAAGTTCCGGTTTCCCGCGCATGCGCAGTGCATGCAGGAAACCGGCACTTTGGGACGCATTACGGGTGAGTACGGACTGTGTACTCACCCGGGAAGGGCCGAATTTTTGGCCCAATAGTCATCAGCAAAGAGATCAGTCATATTAGCTATGTTTCACTTTAACATGCCCACAGTCAGTTCTGGGAAAAATAAATGCAATCAAATTCAAGAATATTCTAATATATGGTGCGTAAACCTATTAAAACAAGTTGCTTAGTCACTCTAAACTACAAAATTTGCCTAAGAAGGCACTATTATTTTGGTGGACTTCTGGCAGAGGAGTCAGGATTTGGGAAAGAACTCAGATCAGCTGGGTTCTGCCCCATTTAAACACAGCAGAAGTCGTGATCTGGGCGGTAGAGGTGGGCTGGAGGAATATGTGGGGGCATTCCCAAGCTACACCAGAAATTCCATCAGAAGTGCCCCGAAAGGCCCAGATGAACCAATGTCTGCTAAGAATAGCACCTGTAGTCATTAGAACGAGAGGCTCACTATCAAGTGAGGGAAACCTGGGTGAATCCAACCCCACCAATTCAACCCCATTGTTCTTGAAGTTGGGACTGTTTCTTGTCTACAAGGAGATGGGCTGTCCAAGATATAAATATTTCTCAGAAAAGAGATTGGTCATGTCACCCTTCTGTTCTCACAGATCAGAAGTATTATCTATTTTTTCCTTTATCTTGGGTCTGATCCTTGTCTGTGGCTACCCCTCTGAGGGGCAAGGATTTATGAGGGGCTCACTATTGAGCCGCACCTCACTTCCAGTGGTGCAATGGCACCATGGCATTTCTTCCTTCTATAACTTTGCATTTCCTATGGACCATGATCGAGGTAAGTGTTACGAGACTTAAGCATCGAACAGAAAACACCTGCCACTGCATTTTGTTTGTCGTCATTGGTGGTCAGAACTCTAGCAGACTGAGGATCAGGCTACAAACCAAAAGATTTTCTTTTTTATATTAGACAGATAAATAAACAGCATTCAGTACAAAGCATGTATTTATACTAAGTTACAAACTTTACTAACCGCCTTGAAATGACAAAACAAAAAACACCCTGCTCTTGTGCTACCTCCTAATGTAAAATTGATCCTTGAAACATGCTTGCTTACTTCTCACATGGCAAAACACTACCAGGGAGCCAGATCTAGCTTGCTATGTCTGCTGGCTTCTGACTGGCTGAATTACTGAGCTCATTTTGTGAAATTTAAGCCTACAATCGGAAGCTTCTGGCTTCAGCGATATCAGTCAAAGGGACTATGAAATCATTGGCCCAGTCCTGAGGTAGCTGTCAATCTAAAACATTGCTTGAGAAGAGCTGGATGTCAATAACATAGAATGCTCATCCCAATCCACTTTTTGATCTGCAAGGGGTGAAAATTAATATGTTGTCCAGCCAGCTATCAATAACGCTATTTGAAAGACTGTTGTCATTGATTGTATTCAATCAATATTAGCATGTTAAACTCTCTTTTGTTTGACAGCAACCAAGTCCCAGACGCATATTAATGCCTTTGGCCTACCAGCCCGTGATGTATATTCCTGTAATTTGAATAGATAGTTAGCAAAGAACAATATTAATTCTGTATATGCCATGACCAGCAAGAAACAATCTGAAATATAATCTTAAAATCAAAATTGCAAAATGTTTGTCACAACCAGGGAGGTGGTGACAGAGTTGTGCCGCAAGCTTCATGAGGTCACAGTCTCAGAATAAGGGGTCGGCCATTTAGGACTGAGATGAGGAGAAATTTCTTTACTCAGAGGGTGGTGAATCTTTGGAATTCTCTACCGCAGAGGGCTGTTGAGGCTCAGTCAGTATATTCAAGACAGAGATCGATAGATTTTTGAATATTAAGGGAATCAAGGGATATGGGGATGGTGCAGGAAAGTGGAGATGAGGTAGAAGATCAGCCATGATCTTACTGAATGGCGGAGCAGGCTCGATGGGCCAAATGGCCTACTCCTGCTCCTATTTCTTATGTTCTTATGTTCTTCGGTAGTCCACGGTAGGCACATCATTGGGAGCGGCAGTGAAATTCCCATCACAGCAGCCTTGAACTTTTCTGGATACAGCACTTTCTAGGTTGCTGTGCAGCAAACATCAGCAACATCAGTCTGCAGTGCAATGATTCATAAATCATGTGCTAGCGCAAGCAATTATATCAAAAGTCTGAATCAGATTAGCTTTGACTAGATTAGATAGAATACTGAGCGTACGTTCAGAAACTAAGCTGCAGGTTTATTATTTCTCATAACCTAGAAGCAGAGGAAATTTTTTGTTCTCAGTACGACAATGAAAATCTGCTCATTCATGTATTTTATGTAAAATATACCAGTTAATGGTTTGCAGCTGTGCTTCGTCTAGGCTGGGTTCTTTTTCTACTTCAGTTACCTTCTGTAAAGACAGGATAATTCACGTGGTGGCGCATGACACATTTCAGTAGTTGACATACGGTACAAGGGTTATTTATTATGATCCCTGGGTCATGCTATTGTTTACCTAGCTAGTGGATGGAAAGAAGGGCATTCCAGATCATAAGGGATTTGAGATCCACTTAAGAGAGTGATCGGTGATGCTGAATCCAAGAGGATAACTAGCACAAAAACTGAAAACTGTGTCAGTGATATTTGGATTTTCAACAGACCAACCAGACTATCACTTGCCCAAACGTACCTCAATTGTCATTCTCCCATGTCCAAATAACCCATCATCCCAGTTTACAAAGATACTCTGGGGTAGAAATTGGTATGCGTTGCGCCTATCCTTCAGTGTAAAATGGGCGCAAAGCATACCAATTTAGCAGTGGGCTAAAGCCTGTGCTCAATCTGCCCAGGTGTTGGTCCCACTGCTAAATTCATGAGGTCCTTTCTTTAGGTGTCCCAGGTGTAAATTAGGGGCCTAACGCCTGTTGAAGAACCCCATTGAGAAATTAGTCAGTGTTGAGCGAGGCAGGCATCGGGGCTACCCTGCACAGGATTCTTCACTGGCCTATGCGGCCACCAACGAAAGGTAATTTTATATTGTTTTTCTTAAAAAAAATGTTTCTATGGAACCAGAGAGGCAGGAGTGCTCCTCTGAGTCCACGGGAGCTGCAATCAGTCAACTGCCACCCGTAACCCACTCTATTCCCCTCTCCCGGGACTTACCTGAGGGCCACTGCTGACCAGACAGGCAGCTCAACATTGATCTATTCGCTCGAGTGAGTTATCTATGTAGGCGTGACCAGTTCCAGCAGCTCACGCCATGCTGATGAGGTCCAAGGACCAATTTCCATCAACCCTTGCGTCTCTTGGTTCGGGCGCGCTGAGAACAGGCCCAGTCCAAGATCTACCCCTCTAAGTTTTCTCGACCTAGTTTAGAGAGACACTGTACCCCATTCAATCTTCTATCCTTACACAGAGACACTTCTTTCTCTTTCAGTCCTTCCAGTTTATACTGGCATTTTTCTCTCTCTTCCCTCTCAATACAACCAGGTCCCCACTGGCCAGAAGCTTAATTGGACTAACCACATCAGCAATTTGACTACAAGAGCAGAGCAGAGCAGAGCACCGGTTGGGTATTCTGCGATGAGTGACTCACCTTCTGATCCCTCAAAGTCTCTCCGCCATCTAGAGGTTACAGTCAAGATGTGATGGTATACTCACAACTTGCCGGGATAACTGCAGCTGCAACAACAATAATGAAGCTCAACTCGATCCAGAACAAAGCAGTTCATTTGATTGGTTCTCCTATCACCAAGCTCAATACCAGACTACTGGACTGAATATAAACCCACTCCACCACTGGTGTACCGTGGCTCCACTGCAGCAACTTACCTCGCTTATTTTGACAGCACTTCCCAGCCCTGCAATCTATACCACTAAGAAAGACAAGACAAGCTCCAAGTTCCCCTCAAACTCAAATAGCATCTTGACTTGGTACTATACCACTATTTCTTCAGCATCACTGGGTCAAAAGCAGAGGTAGTGACAGAGTTCTGCCACAGGCTCCATGAGGCAGTCCATGATAGACATATCACTGAAGGCATGATCATCACAAGGATTTCAACAATCCAAGGTGAAGACATGCCAGCTCCTTCTCAGGGTAACTAGGGACGAGCAGTAAAAATATAACTTTTTCAGTGTCACATTCATCCCGAGAACAAATTAATTTAAAAATCCATATGTAATTCTTGTATCAGAGCCATCATGTTGATTCTGTACTTTAATAAAAGTCAAGTTCCTTCCCTTAGCTTGCAAAGGAAAACCAAAGTAAGCAGTGCTATTAATATCTTTATGACATTCAATTCCCCTCCTCAAGAGATAGCAAAGCAACTACCTTTTAAAGGCACCAATTGACCTTAAATCAACCGCCTTCTCTAGGAATCTGTTTCACAGGTCTACTGCCCTATCAATAAAAATGTTTTTTCTAATTACTAGCCTTGCTTGAGGCTTATCGATCTTGTGTTGCATTGTTTTGTCCAATGCTCAGTGCCCAAGTTAAACCGCTTGCTTAATTCAACCTTATCGATACCTTTCATTATTTGAAGACATGTATCATGTCTCCCCTCACCCTATTCTTCAGCAAAAATATGTTTAGTTGTTTCGATCTAGTTTCATAACTTAGTTCCTTAGGGCATGATCAATCTTCTGTTAACTCTTTCTAATGCATCCGTAGCCTAGAATGACTGGCGACATTGTCAGTGGACACACAGTTAACACATTTGTGTGATATGCCTTGACCCATGAATGAACAAAGGAATGCTATAAAATGCATTAAGCATTCATCATGTTATATTACTGACAATAATTTCTAGTCTTATATCCTTTTTGGAAGTACAGTGACCAAATTGTCACACCATACTCCAGAATTGGCCACAGGATTAATATGTATGACAGTGGCCCAGAAATTAGGCTACCTACCACCACCTGTTTGCGCCTGAATCCTGGAAAAAAAATGGTGGCATCACTATAACACCCACCTCTAGCACTGGAGTAGGTGGTCGTTATTTTGGTGAGAGCCATAGCGCTGGCCCTGCACATGCAAATATGGAGAGCATGACGTTAGTTGGTGCGCAATGCCGACTTAACATCATGTTCTGCAAACTTGGATTTTTGCGCTGAGTTTAGTGCTGGGTGTTAAGCTCGTCCTGAAAAGCGAGCGTGCAGCAGACTGACAGAGATGCTGTCAGCACTTCTTAAAGTTAATTTTGCATTTAAGTTTTTGGACTGGATTTTTTAATATTTTATTGAAGTAGTGGCTTGGTGCAATACATGTCAAAAGTTTTTAAAGTGTGCAGGGAGTGCAGGGAATGCTGCTGGATGCTTGCAAGGCCTTGGATGGTAAAGGAAGGCCTTTACGAAGACAAAAAATGCTGCAAATACTCACCAGGTCAGGCAGCATCCGTGGAGAGAGAAACCAAGTTCACACCTCAGAGTGAGATGCTGCCTGACCTGCTGAGTATTTCCAGCATTTTCTACTTTTATTTCAAATTTCCAGCATCCACTCGCAGAGGGAAGAGGAGGATGCAGAAGAGGAAGATGCAGTAGTGGAAAAAAAGAAGAGGAAGAAGCAGAGGAGGAGGAAGCAGAAGAGGAGGAAGAAGAAGAGGAGGTAGCAGAGGGAAGGATGCAACACAGACAGCCCCTTTCTGGCCCGGATATCCGGGATAGAATCATTCACCTGCAGTCTCAGTGACCACAACCCCAATTCCATTTTCCACATTTGTCCCACACCTTACCATCCCTCTGTTACTGACCATCACAGCATCCTCTTGGCCACAATACTGAAATAAAAGCCACCACAAAGTAAACTTTCCAATCCAACTGTATTTCTATCCATCCAATATGGCATCAAGAAATCAACGAATCACCCTTACACATTTCCTGAGTGACTGTCTTGTGTGTGCCTTTGCCTATCCTACTGATGTCACACAGTGCTACCCCAGTGGCTGCAGCATGGCTGGTAGAAGGCTGTTGACTTTCAGTGTTGCACAATGCAGATGGACTTGCAGATCCACCTTGAGGAGCTGGTAGCTGGGAGTGTGAAATTGAGTGATGGTGTTTCTTCTTCTTCTTCTTCTTCTTCTTCTTCTTCTTCTCTCTCCTGTCCCTCTTGTTGGTCAACCACTGACTGGACAGGCTGCATTTCCTGAGTGTGTGAAATGAGGAAGGCACAAAGGTGGAGTTGTGGTGAGGGGAGGGCAAGAAAGCAAGAGGTGCATGCCAGAAGGAGGATAACGTATGAGGATACCAGCATCTTGTATCCTTTCAGCCCGGCTTCTGGCCAAGGGCTCAGCCATGCCCCTGCCAAAAATGGCCTGCACCGTCTCCTCCAAAGGCATGAGGTGCAGCTAGCAATGGGAGGTGTGCCTTGTGCTTGGTACAGATTGTTGGTAGGTGAGTAATTGGAGGGGGGAGTCATGCATTGAGAGGTGTGTGAGGCTGGTGGTGCAGTTGATAGGAGACGGCTTTGAAGATGCATTCACTGACCTTGACCACTGGCCTGAGGTCATGAAACTTCTTTGGTACTTTAGCCAGATCGTGGGGGTGACACTGCTGGCAGTGATGGTCTCGGTGATCTGGTCCCACCTTGTTCTTTCTGGAGGGCTTCCTGGCCCTGTGGTTAAAGGACCTCTTTTTCAGTATTGACCCCCTGCACAAAGCTGGAGTGCTGCATGCAAGACCCTGGGTGCCCCTTCCCTGCCTTGTTGAGCCTTTTGTGTCAGTGTTGAAGTACTCTTGCCATTTTTTGTATGTGCAAAAGGCAGTTCAGCTTTAAGAACTAAAGACTCCCATTTTGGAATTATTTTTTAATGTTTTTTTTTCCAGAAGGCAGATGCGCTCTAAGGGCTAAAGGCTATTTTTAAATGTTTTTTTTTCATTTTAGAAGGCAGTTCCCCTTTAAGGGACTGACACTGCTTTCAAAAATGACAGGTTAGCTTTAAGACAATGCTGCTCTTGCTCTAGGTCACTATGGCCATGCTACATTGGGCCTCCTGCTGAGACTACTGCCGGAAAATCAGTCTTGCACTCAAGGTTTTGTGCTGCACTAGAAACATAGAAACATAGAAGATAGCAGCAGGAGTAGGCCATTCAGCCCCTCGAGCCTGCTCCGCCATTCGATGAGATCATGGCTGATCATCCAAACTCAGTACCCTGTACCTGCCTTCTCCCCATATCTCTTGATACCTTTAGCTTTAAGAAATATATCTAACTCATTCTTGAATATATTTAATGACTTGGCCTCAACTACCTTCTGTGGTAGAGAATTCCACAGGTTCACCACTCTCTGGGTGAAGAAATTCTTCCTCATTTCTGTCCTAAATGGCTTACCCCTTATCCTTAGATTATGACCCCTGGTTATGGACTCTCCGACCATCGGGAACATTCTTCCTGCATCTAGTTTGTCCAGACCTGTCAGAATTTTATATGTTTCGATGAGATCCCCTCTCATTCTTCTATACTCCAGCGAGTATAAGCCCAATCGACCCAATCTCTCCTCATATGTCATTCCTGCCATCCCAGGTATCAACCTTGTGAATCTTCGCTGAACTCCTTCCATGGCAAGAACATCCGTCCTCAGATAAGGCGACCAAAACTGCACACAGTACTCAAGGTGTGGTCTCACCAAGGCCCTGTACAACTGCAGCAGGACATCCCTGTTCCTATACTCAAACCCTTTCGCTATGAAGGCCAACATACCATTTGCCTTCTTCACCGCCTGCTGCACCTGCATGCTTACCTTCAGCGACTGGTGCACAAGGACACCCAGGTCTCGTTGCACTTCCCCTTCTCCCAATCTATTGCCATTCAGATAATAGTCTGCCTTTCTGTTTTTGACACTAAAGTGGATAACCTCGCATAGGAGATCAGGAGGAGGGAAAGCGGTGGCCATCAATGGCCCATCATTTCAATGTGAAGCCATGAGGAGCACTTCCGATTCACCTCCCATCCCCCTCCCTGGCCCAATATGCAGCCCAGCTTGGCATCAGAGCCAGCTGATTTTCCTAAGGCCCCGACTGGTAAGTTGCATCGGGATGCGCGATTGGCATCTGCAACTTGCTGGATTTATGCAATGAGGCCCAAGGCCCAATGTCCAACACGCCTTGGGCCGATGTCTTATGATGCATGTTCCAGGTGTAATGCCTGTTTTGGTGCCACACAATATTCTCAGCCTACATTTTAAATATGAGACACACATTTTCCTTCATTTCTGTTGGCGTTGGCTGAGTGATGAATTTTGGCCGGAGCAATGGGGGAATTCCTTATTCTTCATCAAAAAGCGCCATAGGATCTGTTACCTCCAACTGAACGAACAGACAGTGCCTAAATGTAATAACTCATCTGAAAGACAATACATTCAACAATGCAGCACTCCCTTAATATTGCATTGAAGTGCCAGCTTACGTGCTCAGTGGGACATGTTGGAGCGGGACATGAACCCACAACTTTCCTGTCCAGATGCAAAATTGCTACCCACGGAGTCAAGATATAAGCTAAGTTAGGTACTATGTTTAAGTTCCACAATGAAGTTACTGATTAATGGAAGACATCACCTTTTTGTTTTCTCATGAATTGTGGTGTCAAGAAGTATTCTCCTATTTAGTTCTCCTCGATAAAGGAAACAAACTTTGTGGTTTCTGTTGTGTGAACTCTGACCAAGATAGGTTTACATCCCAGTTTAGATGGTTTTATAATTTGAAAATGTCACGCATTAGGATCTTCCTCTTTACTTATGCACCTCAAGGCAAATCGTTTCCACTTGGCATAATGGATTTTCTGAATGGATGAGCTTCAAGATGAAATTATGGTATTAATGACCTTACTGTCTCTTCCTCATGACAACCAGGATGTCAATAATTAACACTACCATGATCAGATTTAGATATAAATATATATATATGCAATCCTGTGGGGTCTCTGCAATTGAGGGGTGGGGCTTGATTGTGGCAGGGGAACCTCCACAAGGAAATAAAAGAAAATTTAAACTTACCTTTTGGGGCCTCTTCTGGGCCTGATCTGAGCTGGAACAGCAGGAAATTCGCTACCATTTCCCACTCATGCTTACAAGTAAAAATTGCAGTCAGGTCCCAAGTGTGTCATTCGGATCTAACATGCACCTTTTAACATTGGAATAAAAATGGCTTTGGGCAGGTATCCTTGCTGCCTGCAATGATAATCTTGGCAGGTCAGATCCCAGTGGGGGATTTTATCTGCCCACCAGTTTCCGCTGGGTGGGTAGGGTTAAAATCGCCTCTTCTCTCTCTTCTTGCTCTCAGACACACACACAGTCTTTTAAGAAAAAAACTCAATATAAATTTTACCTCACTAATGCTTTTGAATTTTATTATCCTGTTTTTCAAGACTATTTTTAAAAAATGCTACTGAGCAGAAAGTGCAAGAAGCTTAGAAAAATATTCAATCAGTACAGCTGAGTGAATGGTACTGACGTATCCTGTGAAATTAGGTTGCACATACTTTGACTGCACAAACTAAATTGAAGAGAGTTACTGCTTGGAGCAAAATTATTGGCCTAGAAATTCAATAATGCTGTGCCCATTTTGCGGGCATAAAATGGTTGCAAAAGGATCCAATATAGAGGGTGGCGTGTGCACATTCAGACCTGGAACTGTGCTGCCCACTATATTTGTAGAGGCATAGGGCTCGATTTTGCCAGGCCCGAGGAGGTGGGATTGGAGGCGTGTGAGGTGGTAAAATTGCAAAAAATGGCGGGCGGGCCTGATCCCGCTTCCATCCCGCCCCCGAGCAATTTTCCCAAATGCGTGTTTTCTGACCCCATTTCCATCCCGCCTCCAAGAGGCGGGATAGGCCCTTAAGGCCCTTAAGAACCAGTTAAGTGTCTCTATAATCCCATTTTGAGAGGCCTTTCTGATTTTCCCACTTTTCCCACGTCCTGCACGTCTCCTCTGGAACACACCAGTGAATCCTGATGGCCTCACAAGTGGACTGCTTACTAACAGCTGCAGCTCCACCATTAAAAAGGAGTTTTCAGCAATCATCATTTGCAGGTGGCAGAACTTTGTTGTCTCAGGTCTGGGGGAACTTTTAGCAGGCATACCCATTGTTGTGGAAGTTTGGAGCCTGACACCCATCTCCAGTGTGACCTCCTGGGAAACCCCTCTCGCCACCTTGACTGAGCGCTTCCTCAACTGAGGCATATACCAGAAGCATGGGAACCATTTATTTCCTTTCTTCCTGGACATCAGATTCAGACGAAGACCAGCCGTGGCAGCACCACCAACAGCAGCAGCAACAACAGGAGTGCCAAGCTGCTGCTCACCCACCTGAAGCTGCACAGGCCAGAAGGCGCCAGCGCGCGACTACATTGCTGCCCGGGATGCAAGGGGCGCACTCATCTTGGCCAGATTTGCTTAGCCTGCGCAATCAAACAATTTTGACTCGCACCTTCTTATCAGACCATCGACAATGCCCAAGAACCTGCAGATTCCTATCACTCTGACCACCATAATGACAATTGCAAGTCACCCTAAGCCCTCAATGTGGAAGTCCCATTAGCGAAATGACACACGCCACAACTGCAAATGTTTGCCATCAGAATTTTTTATGACAATAAGCAACTGATGGCTTTTCAAAATTAAACACAACATTACACCCAAGTGACTACGGTAGCCAGCCTTACCATGGAGGTAGCCAGCCTTACCATGGAGGTAGCCATCCTTTCCAAGGAGGTTGCCATCCTTTCCGTGGTGATGCGTTCATGCGCCAACACCTCCACAAAGGCTCTGCTCATGTTAGCGATGGACTCCTCCATTCGCTCCACACTCGCAGCGACCCTGGAGACAAAACCTGCCAGAGACTCCTGCACCTGTTCCTGGAGTTCCAGCACCGCTCTCCTTCTGGATGGACTCGGAGGCACAGGGTCGATATGCAGCTGAGCCGAGCTGGGAGCGTCCTCTCCACTGCGACGAGGACTCTCCACTACTGTCCCTGTCTCCACCATCTGCTGATGCTCACTTGTGAGCTGTGATACACCAGGTGACAACTCTACTCTATGTCCCGAAGGTCCCGAGGTGTGAGTGTCTGCGCTGGTGCAGGGTGCGCTTAATTCTGCTGACGGAGCGCCCTCAGAGGTTGCAGCTTCCTCTGAGGAGTCTGGAAGCTCAGGCTCTTCCACCTGGACAGTGGGGACGGGGGGCTCTCGATGGTCCTGTGGGGGAGTAAAGGAAAGAGTTAGAGATGTGAGGCAAAGGTTGCATGCACATTGAATTGTGCAGATGATCATAAGTCAATCTGTTAGAGCATCAGAATCATTATCAGTCACTCATGCAATGTCAATGAGAGAGATGCCAAACTATTCTGTCACCAGCTTGCTGTGATGCGCCCGCGTGTCCATCCCCCACTTGGGAATCCTCCTCGATCCCGGCAATTTCCAGGGCCGCCTCCTCCGAGGTGGTGAGTTGGGCTACTGAGGGTGGCCCTCCTCCTGTCCTCACTCTTTCCCTCTTATTGTGGGCTCTCTTTTCCTGCAATGAGGGATACAAGTGGAATTTGCGTGAGAATGAAGGAGTGAGTGTAGAGAACCCATAGCATAGATGCTTAGAAGGAGACAAAGGGCCCTCCCTGTGTGTTGTAAGTTGTTGTCATTGCGTCACAGTGATAGGGAGTGTGAAGGCTGCATGGTCGAATAGTTAAGTGAATGTGACCATAGAGAGAGAGGGAATGGGTAAGGGTGCAGGGATGCCAGTTTCAAGTGGGATGTGGAGGAAGAGGTTGACAAAGCTGAGTGCTGGTGAGGAGAGGCGATGGGGATGAGATTAAGGGTGATGAGAAAGTCATACTCACTTTTCCTGTGCGGCGAAGGTCATGAAACCTCTTCCTGCACTGCAGCCAGGTTCTGCAGCACATAGAGATGGCATTGACCTCTTGGGCCACTTGCAGCCACACAGCTTTAGTCTGTTGTGGTGGCTTTTTTCTCCCTGAGGAAGGGAAGAGCACCTCCTTATTAGATCTTGCTCCCTGCACCAGAGCTTGGAGGGAGGCCTCATCAAAGCGAGGTGCACACTTTTGCTTGCTGGTGGACATGGTCGGTAAATGAAGTCCTTCATACAATGTCCAAAGCGCTTCCAGTCTCCAGAAGAAGCAAGGCTGCTTGCAGGCCTTAAATCCAGCAGCACTGATGGCGTCATCAGAGGCGACTTTCAGGATGGAAAGACTCATTGGGCCAGGGGTTCCCACACGCTGGAAATCAAGTGCCCAATTAGGGGAAAATCGCACTTTTTTCCCACTTCACATCGGAGTCGGGGTCCTGACACGAAAACCACCTGACACGCCCCAGCCCGACCCCAATGGCAAAATCGAGCTCATAATGTCCAGTGACTGCACCTGAAGCAGGTGTTAGGCCCGTTGCACAAGCAAATAGGGGGCCTAACACCTGTATGAGGACCCTTTGGTAAAATTTGGCTGCAATAAACGGAGCCAGCACCAGGCCGGCTGCATTCAGGTCAATATAGTCTAAATGTGGCCTAACCAGTGGTCCTTAAAGGGACCACTGCAGACCGACACCGAAAAGAAAATTTAAAAAAAGAAATACGTATCTGAATGTGGAGCCAGGAGGTGCAGGAGTGCTCCTCCCTGTTCAACAACAACTTGCATTTATATAGCGCCTTTAACATAGTAAAACATTCCAAGGCACTTCACAGGAGCGTTATCAAACAAAATTTGACACTGAGCCACATAAGGAGATATTATGGAAAAAGGGATAGGTTTTAAGGAGCGACTTAAAGGATGAAAGAGAGGTAGCAAGGCGGGGAGGATAAGGGAGGGAATTCCAGAGCTTAGGGCCTAGACAGCTAAAGGCACGGCCACCAATAGTGGAGTGATTAAAATCAGGAATGTGCAAGAGACCAGAATTGGAGGAGTGCTGAGTTCTCAGAGGATTGTAGGGCTGGAGGAGATTGCAGACATAGGGAGGGACAAGGCCATGGAGGGATTTGAAAACAAGGATGAGAATTTTAAAATTGAGGTGCTGCTCAACCGGGACCCAATGTAAGTCAGCGAGCACAGAAGTGACGGGTGAATGGGACTTGGTGCGAGTTAGGATGCGGACAACAGAGTTTTGGATGTGTTTAAGTTTATGGAGGGTGGAAGATGGGCGGCCGGCCAGGAATGGGTTGGAATATTCAAGTCTAGACGTAACAAAGGCACGGATGAGGGTTTCAGCAGCAGATGAGCAGAGACAAGGGTGGAGTCAGGCAATGTTACGGAGGTGGAAATAGGCGGTCTTGGTGATGGAGCGGGTATGTGGTCGGAAGTTCATCTCGGGATCAAATACAACACCAAGGTTGCAAACAGTCTAATTAAGCATCAGACAGTTGCCATGGAGAGGGATGGAGTTGGCTAGGGATCGGAGTTTGTGGCGGGGACTGAAGACAAAGGCTTTGGTCTTCCCAATATTTAGTTGGAGAAAATGTCTGCTCATCCAGCACTGGATATCGGACAAGCAATGTGACAAATTAGAGACAGTGGGGAGGGGGGTGGGTGGGGGGGGCACCGAGAAACGTGGTGGTGAGGTAGAGCTCGGTGTTGTCAGCATATAGGTGGAACATCCACATTAAAACTACTGACCACTGCTGGCCACCGCTCACCCCCTGTCTCGGTCGCACCCTCTCTCCCGATCAGTTTCCCTCCTCTTCTAAGACCTACCTGTGGCCCAAAATCCAAATAGTCTTTGCCAGTGAGCTGCCTGGGGACACCCAGCAGGCATCTCCAGCTCACCAGCCTCAGGTAAATGAGGCCCAAGGTCCAATATTGAGTGAGCCCTGGGCCTACTCGTACTGATGCAGGGATTGTTCCTTGCACACAGTTCATGCCGGCAGGCTGGCATGAACCATTTCTAGGTCATTAAGTCAAAGCCCAAGCTTTAGAGAGTGGTTGAAGCCTTTAAGTAAAAATGTTAATCAATCATAGCATGTAACACTACAGAAGGAGGCCATTTGATTTTGCGACCCTACTCCCTCATAGTCACCCTCTACAGATGGAACCCAGACATTCCTTATCTTCTTCTTCTTCTTAGGCAGTCCCTCGGAACCAAGGATGACTTGCTTCCACATTAAAAATGAGTTCTCAGGTGACTGATGAGTCCAATGCGGGACCTACAGTCTCTGTCACAGGTGGGGCAGACGGTGGTTGAAGGGGCAGGTGGGTGGGGTGCTTGGGTTGACGTGCGCTCCTTGCGCTGCCTGTGCTTGGCTTCCGCTTGCTCCCGGTGAAGAGACTCGAGGTGTTCGGCGTCTTCCCGGATGCTTCTCCTCCACTTTGTGCGGTCTTGGGTCAGGGATTCCCAGGTGTCGGTGGGGATGTTACACTTTTTCAAGGAGGCTTTGAGGGTGTCCTTGAAGCATTTCCTCTGCCCACCTGGGGCTCTCTTGCCATGCCGAAGCTCCGAGTAGAGTGCTTGTTTTGGGAGTCTCGTATCGGGCATGCGGACAATGTGACCCGTCCATCGGAGCTGATCGAGCATGGTCAAAGCTTCGATGCTGGGGATGTTGGCCTGAGCAAGAACACTGACGTTGGTGCGCCTATCCTGCCAATGGATTTGCAGGATCTTGCGGAGGCAGCGTTGGTGGTACCTCTCCAGTGCTTTGAGGTGCCTGCTGTACATGGTCCATGTCTCTGAGGCATACAGCAGGGCGGGTATCACTGCTGCTCTGTAGACCATGAGCTTAGTGCTGGGTTTGAGGTCCTGGTCTTCAAACACTCTCTTCCTCAGGCGACCGAAGGCTGCACTGGCACACTGAAGGCGGTGTTGGACTTTCCTTATACTCATTCCATCACTCTCTCTCAAAGTTCTTGTCTTTCCCTCCTTGCAGGAGAAGAGAGCCCAGAACAATAGGAAGAGGCAGAATACCGGAGGTGGCCCTCCAATATTCAAGCAATTGACTCCAGCAGAGGAGGAGGCCCTGGAGATAGCTCGAGTTGCAGAGCTGCTGGCAGTGGGAGATGGACATCACAGCAACCTGGTAACAGAATTACATCTCATACAGCCACATAGCATACAGCAGTCACTCATACAGTGACTGATGTCAGCAGCCAGTGAATTTTCATCATGTGCATAATGATAACATTGCCCATTCTTAATATCTAAATCATCATTTTACTCTCCCACTCGATCAAGTGCCCCCGCCCCCTCCCCCCCGCACCCCACTGTCCAGCCGGAGGAGGAAGACAACTCCTCAGAGAAAACTCCAGCCTCTGAGGGTGCACCGTCAGCAGACCCAAGCGCACCCAGCACCAGCGCAGATACACACACCTCGGTGGGTCCTATGCGAGATAGAGTAATGTTATCACCTGGTGTCTCACATTTCACAAGTGAGCAAGAGCAGACGGTGGAGACAGGGACAGCAGTGAAGACTCCTCGCCGGAGGGTGCAGGACGCTCCAAGACGCTGAGCCGCGGGGGCCATCCAGAAAGAGGGTGGTCTTGGAGGGGCAGCAACAATTGCATGAGACTCTGGCAGCTTTTGCAAATGTTCAGAGAATGGAGGAGTCCATCTCCAACATGAGCACCACCATGTCGCAGGTGAGGGCGACGATGTGCTGTTTCATGGAAAGGATGACCACCTGCATGGAGCAACAAATGCACCAGTCACATGACAACAGATGGCAGTCGCTCATAGATCTCATCTCTAAGAGAGATATAAATGTAGACTTGGGCATTCATCGAACCACTGATGTGCAGCAAGGTGCTTTCCAGCTCCTTGCTAGCAGGGAAGTGCGGGTGGCCCATGAGAGGAATGATGGTGAGAGGGGACATGGAAGTGGGGGCTCTTCTCAAAGCACTCACACGTCTCCCCTGTTGCCTCCCCCTCAGTCAGAGCTCTACGTGCTGCCTCGGATACCAATGGCCGAGTCCACCACTGCATAGTTGCAGGAGGAGCAGTCTTTGCGCGGCCATCACAGGCTCCAAAACCCAGAGGACATTTGCCAAAAGTGTTTAACCAGTTGCAGCAGGGAAGTGAGCGTCATCAAATTACGTCATCAGACCTGCTTTCTCTAATTGGCCGGGAAATGTGCTGGGCGGGCTCAACAAGCCCAATCAAGGGAAAGTAATTTCACAGAGCGGGCTGGAGCCAGCAGAGGGGCTGCGACCCGCCACCAACATCGCCCACCACCGACCCGCCGAGGTTAGTAAAATCAGGGCCGTTAACTCTGTTTCTCTCACCACACCTGCTGAGTATTTCCAGCATTTTCTGTTTTTTTAATTTCAGATTTCAGATTTCCAGCATCCGCAGTATTTTGCTTTTGTTGAAGTCGTGGGATCTGAAAGATTCAGTAAAAGAATATCTGCTGTACAGTTCAATTAAAAAGTACCAAACCACTGCACCCTGAAATGAGCATAAAACTGGGCAATAATGACAGACATTTAGTCCTGTGCTATTATGGTAATACATATGCTAATAGTCTGTTAGTACATAATTGGCCTGCTTCAATGAACTCTGAAGCTCTGCAAATGGTTATTCATAAAAGATTAAGATTTTGTTCATCAGAAGTGAGTTTTCTGTTCCAGCAGTCCAATGGCCTTTTTTGTTACTTGCTTATTTTTTGCAGAAAGGGAAAGTTGTCAGTAAAATAAAGAATTCTGAGCAAATTAACTAAACATGATGGGTTTTCTTTATTAGTGGGCTATCTTTTACAATCAGAACAATTATCTACTACTGAGGTTTGTGTCAAAAGCCAAAAAATTAAATTATAGGCAATGTATGGTAAGTTATGCAGTTGAAAAATTCAGAGATTTCAAATTATATATAACGCATAAAGGGCTAGAAATTCGGTGTGTTAGCGCCTCCCGTAATCACCTCCGGGGGGCCGATAACGGGGCGCTAAGTTCTTAGCACCCAGGCACGGCGATGTTACCACCGCCCGCAAAATTCACTTGCCGGTTTGCGGCGGCGGTAACCCTTATCGACACGCACGTCTGCGGCCGGAGATCGTGATGTCATCCGGCCGCGTATCACCCTGGTAGCGCCCCGGACCTGAAATTAATTTCCCCCCCCTGAAGCATCGCTGGGCAAAAACAACGCCAGCTTCAGGGCACGTGCATTGGGTGACCGGCCGCTTCGGGGGCGATGCTTAAAGGCGAGGTGGCCGAGGTAAGTAAAAAAAAAGTACTTTTTTTTGATCCGGTATTTTCATGGGTTCCTGCCTGTGATCGATCACTCTGAGTGAGTGCCCGGCTGATCACGTGGGTTCGCCACTCCCTTGGTGGTCCAGGTAGGTGCCCTTTCTTTTGCAGAGCCTGCAGCGATGGCCCTTCCCTTTAAGGGAGGGAAGGAGCCTTTCAACGTGGCAGCGCTGCACGGCCCGCTGCAGAACTCACCGCCCCGCCTGCTGCCGATCGCACTCCAAGAGGGTAGTGGAGCGCTCCACCTCCCTCTTGGAGCGAGAAAAACACATTTTTTTAAAGTTCGAAAAACATAGCACCTGGCGCTAATTTTTAAAAATGTTAAATGTTATCCAATTTCACCCCAAAGGTTTGATTCAGTTACAGCCTAGTACACACACCAGTAACCATAATAAATATTTGTGTTTTGGTATCCAGTGTGAAAATATATAAACCGGATTCAAACTCATGTCTAATATTAGTCAAGTTTTTCCAAAACAATAATCTTATTAAATCATTGGAGCATCTATGTCAAAGACCTGAAGCAATATAGACATTTTACTATAAAATTTACTTTCTCGAACAAACTGATATTAATACCACCTCATCACACTTAACATAGCAGACATGACAGGTAGTACATCAATCTAATGTTATTGAATGGAACAAGATTGATTAATACCAGCTGTCATAACATTTACGGTTAAATAAAGTAGTGACTCTACTTGTTTTGTCAAGGTCCATTTCTGTTTGTCCTGCTAAACCTTACAAAAGTGAGACAATTGAATGTTTTAGATTCTGTCTGTGTTGTCCTTCTATTGTTGTTAGGACATCTAATTATACAGCACTGAATGATAAAGGAAAGACAACTAGTTTTATTATGGTTGAAAACAACCTTATGTAGAGCAACACTGAGCAGCTCCATAATAGCTTCCAAACATCATCTTGCATTCTGATTGACCTAGCTAATCAGCATCCAAATTGCTGCTTCATTATAACATGAATATAGTGCTTATAGACAAGAGTACATCACAACATTTT
This sequence comes from Squalus acanthias, assembly GCA_030390025.1. Taxonomy (NCBI): domain Eukaryota; kingdom Metazoa; phylum Chordata; class Chondrichthyes; order Squaliformes; family Squalidae; genus Squalus; species Squalus acanthias. The sequence continues at coordinate 100,471,221 of CM059426.1, read as the reverse complement.
CATTCTCAATGTGATATAGCAGTACAAAACTCAACTGACTATCTATTGCTAGAAATTACATCTGAGCTGCTCCTGCTCCACTGTAACTTCTCGAGAAACCCACAGCACTTCTATCTTTCTTTAATGTATTGAGGGGGAAAAATTCAGTTGGTTGCGCCTCCCGTTAGCACCTTAAGAGGGCGCTAATGGGGCGCAAAGCAGCTAGCGCCCGGGCGCAGCGATGTTTGCGCTGCTCGGGAACTTAACTAGACATTTAGCGGCGGCGCTAAACTTTATCGCCGCGATCTCTTGCGCGCGCAGATTGTGACGTCATATGAGAGTGCAACGCCCTTGTGGTGCCCCGGAGCAGAATTTCAGTGGTGCCCCCATCCTTACCGCCTGGCGCATCCAACGACCGGTAGAGTGGAACGCTATCATTCGCTGTGGGGCTGGGGGGGCGCTATTTAAAGGGGGCCTCTTCCTGTCTTTCTCTGTGGTGGACATTTTTGCACCACTCGTTCTGAGAGAGAGGGAGAGATTCGGAGAGAGAGAAAGAGAGACTTCTGCATTGAGTCAACGCTGTGTCAGGTAGTTTTGGCTACTCATCCTAACTTCGCTGGTACTTTGGTTTCTGGCCTTCATAACTTTGCTTGCTTAGAGATATGGGGGCTGCACTGATGGGGGGCGTCGTCCTGCGCCAGCTGAATCGGAGGACACAGAGACGCAGAGAGAGAGTGGCAATCATGGCCAGACAGAGGAGGGCCAACAGGCGTCTGTACAGGAGAGCTTACCCTCCCAGGGTATATCATGAACAGCTCTCCTACATTCATATGTCTGAGGAGCAGTGTCTGCGAAGGCTGCGCTTCAGCAAGGAGGTGGTCACTGAGCTCTGCCACCTGCTGCAGCCAGATCTGCAGCCTCAGCTGAGGTCCAGGACGTCTCTGTCGGTGGCAGTGAAGGTCACAGTGGCTCTGAACTTTTATGCTACTGGCTCATTTCAATCTGCTGTTGGGGACATCGCCAATATCTCCCAGTTCGCGGTGCACTGCTGCATCAGGAAGGTCACAAATGCCCTCTTTAAAAGGAGACGAGAGTTCATCTCTTTCCCCATGACCCCAGACAAGCAGCAAGAACGCGCTCTGGGCTTTGCGAGGATAGCGGGCTTCCCCATGGTGCAGGGCGCCATTGACTGCACGCATGTGGCTTTGCGTGCTCCGCATGAGAATGCCGAGGATTTCCGGAACAGAAAGGGGTTCCATTCCTTGAATGTTCAGTTGGTCTGTGACCACAGACAGCTGATACTCGCTGTCAATGCCAACTATACTGGCAGCTGCCACGATGCTTTCATCCTGCGCCAGACTACTGCGGCAGAAATTTTCGAGGCACCGCATCAGCCAGTTGGTTGGCTTCTCGGGGACAAGGGGTATCCACTGTGCACCTGGCTGATGACACCGCTCCGTACGCCCAACACCCCTGCTGAGCTGCGGTACAACGAGAGCCATCAAGCTACCAGGAACATTGTGGAGCACACAATCGGCGTGCTCAAGCAACGGTTCCGCTGTCTCGACCATTCTGGAGGAGCCCTGCAGTACTCGCCTGAGCGAGTTTCCAGCATCGTAGTTGTGTGCTGCATGCTGCATAACATGGCAATCCTCAGGACCCAGCCAATGCCACCAGGCCTTGGAGCACCACCAGAGGAGGAGGAGGAAGAGGAGGAAGAGGAGGAGGAGGATGATCAGCAGCAGCACCAAGGCGTGAGGGCGGCCCACAATGGTGAAACTGCAAGGGCCGTCCGTCAGCGGCTGATAGAAAGCCGCTTCTAGGCCCCTGCTGTGGAAATGGCTTCTGCCATTGAGAACAGCATGAATGAACCCAACACGCAACCCCTAAGCCAGCCAAGGCACCACTGATTCCAAACACCAAACATGTATATTTTGAGTACCAAAACTTATTTACTTTACAAACTCTGTGTGTGTCATTTCTTCATGACAAACTCATACAAATAAACACAAAAAAACAGTCATTACCATAACTGGTTCTCACAACCTGGAGATCATGTGCAAAACACTCAACAAAAGTTTGACCACGAACCTCGGCCTTTAATAAAAAAATGACCAGCATTTTGTCACACCTCCTACATCGAGGGTGAACTCCTTCCCGTGCGCCCTTCCCCCCTTCTTACCCTGCTGCTCCTCCGCAATGGGACCTCAGTGGCTGCAGCAAGGCTGGTGGAAGGCTGCTGACTGTCAGGCCCTGACAATGCAGATGCCCTTGAGGGACGGCCTCGACCAGCTCTGGGCCTGGAGGGCCCGGCTGCAGACAGCACCAACACTGCATGGGCGGCAGCAGTCTGTCCTACAGGCGGTGGCAACTGCAGTGGAGAAGTGACAGTGGTGGCAGCAGGAATGCTGTCATCTTGAGCGAGGACAGCAACTCCCTGCTCGACCGGCACACTGGCACTCCCACGGGGCAGCACCTCAGCATCCGGAGCAATCTGCTGGAGCACAGATTGCTGGCCTGCTGCGGCGCGGTGAGAGCCCCGGGGAAATGTGAACGAACCAGCGAGGATGGCAGCAGACAGTACTCGCGTGGCCTCAATCTGAGTCTGCATGAGAGCAGTCTGAGATTGAATTGCAGCACTGAGCTTCAGTGTCGCATCCGCCTGCGCTGCAGCGAAGTGCTCCACACTCCTTGCCAGTGCTTCAATGCATTCGGGCACCCTACCCACTGCAGCCATGAGCTCAGTGTGCATGCCCACCGCCTGGGTGTTCATTTCCGCGATCAGCCGCTCCTCCTCTGCGTCCAGTGCAGCAGGACTCGCTGGCATACTCTCCCTCCGGGGAGAAGGCCCCCGAGCTTCCCTACCCCCATCGCGTTGCTGCAGCCCGCTGGGTCCTGGAGCTTCACCCTCATCAGACCCTTCCCCCCTGCTCCCCTCCAGGGAAGGCGTGTTCCCAGTGTCGGCATGGGCTTCCTCGGGAGAGGGTGGCACTGATGCTCCGGCTTCCTCTTCCTCCTCGGTTGCAGCTTCACTCCCAGTGGCAGCTTCAGGGCCCGTCTCCTCAGCTGGTGAATCACCATCTGAAAGCAGGGAGGTACAAGAGTGGCTTTAGTGTGAGGACAGGGTGGCAGTAAGGGAGGAAAAAGTGCAGCGAGTTAGTAAGTTGGATTGAAAGTGTCAAAGGCTGGTGTTGTGAGGGACAAGTGGAAGGACAGAGGACAAAAAGGTGATGACCTTACCATTGCTGTCCAGAACGGGGTCGGCATCTCCAGTGGCGACGGGACCGATCATCCGGCTTGCCACAATCCTGTGGACACGCTCCTCCAGATCGCTGAGGGGTTGCAGCTGAGGCCGCCCTCCACCCGTCCGTTGCTGCTGTCTCCTATTATGCGCCAGCTTGGCCTGCAAGAAAAAGGACGGCGTCTGAGTAAATATACAGCCATGGTCTTGCCTGATGTGCCTCCCATAGGTGAATAGCCCTTACTGTATACAGCCATGATCTTGCCTGATGTGCCTCCCATAGGTGAATAGCCCTTACTGTATGTAAAGTATGGAATGTGTGTGTGTGCTTCATGAAAGGGCCATAGGTGTTGGATGAGTGTTGTTAATTGTGGTTTTAAGACCCTCTGGCCATAGAGTGAGGTTGAGATGGAGGGATGGAGAGGTATTGCAAAAAAGCCACTCAACCTGATGACCCGAGTGAGGTCGTTGAACGTTTTCCGGCATTGGACATGGGTCCTGGGCACCATGCTCCTGGAGGAGACGCTCTGAGCCACCTCCCTCCACACTCTTCTGTAGTCGCGCGGCAAAGGCCTCCTGCCACTCTCTGGGTACAGTATTGCTCTTCGGCGCTCCACCGCGCCAACCAGAGCATCCAAGGCCCGCTCGGTGAAGCGCTCAGCTCGTTCTCTCACCCTCTCCATCCTTGGCTGGAAAATGGATTCACAGGTCTCTCCAGGCCGAGATTCAAGGCTGCAATGAGCAGGGTGTGGCTGGAGAGCAAGATCGCCCCCCCCTTTAAGAACTGGCCGGCGCCAGTGTGTCTGTGTTCCCTCACTAACTGGCAGCACCTGCGCTGCGCTCGCGCTCTGAGTTAGCGCCTCACTCCTCGGCCTTTGCGCCTTAAGACAGGTGTGCAGCGCCTGATTTAGCGCTCCAATCACCTCCAGGGGCGTTAAAAGTGAAGTTTCCAGTCAGTGGCGATAATTAGCGCCAGGCGCTAATTTTTGCGCCCAGACGATATGTGCGCCCCAAACGGGGCGCGACTGAATTTTTAGCCCTAAATGTCTTACATATAGCACATAAGAGTCACTTACTTCCTATAACACTTACCTCATCACATTTTCCTCATTGCACATTGTAGACTGGCTCAAAGTGAACCAACAGCAAATCAGAACTAATGAAGTCAAAAACATATGAATCGCAAGCAAGGAAAGCCAATAGAAAACTGTCACATTAGAAATTACTAAGGGGGGAAAATTCGTCCCCTTAGCATCTCCCGTTAGCGCCACTGGCGCTAACGGGGTGCTAGAACAGTATCGCTGGGGCCAGGCGAATCAAGTGCCGCACGCCAAATCCCATCCCCCCCGCCCCTCCGTAGCGCTGGCGGTAAGAGGTATCACCAGGAATGTCAATGCCAGGTGGATCATGATGTCAGTGAGTGCAACACTCACTGACTGCCCGATCAGCTAAATTGATTCTGATCACTTACCTTAGTGCCTAGAGTAAACACCGACAGGGAGAGCTGGCGTGAAGCACCAGGAAGCCGGCTCCAGGGATGTTATTTAAAGGGATCATCAGTAATCACTCGCAGCTGTCAGGTTAGTGCAGTTTCAGTGGTTTCTTGTCAGTTTCACCCACGGCAACAGTTTCATTCAGTAATTTCAAGGTTCTTTTGCATCAGCAGTCTTGTGGCAACTAAAAAGTAGCTACATTTATTCTTCAAAGAATCAAACTGCTACACTTGGTAACATTAATGGGGAGTGTACTGGCATGCCACCTTGCCCTCCAGGATCTACGGCAAATACAGCGTAGGTAGTGAGTATGACAGGAACATGTGCGCAGAGAGATGAGATGGGGCATCAGGGCTCTCACCAGGAGGCCTTATCCTCTGATGTTATTCTGAGAACACTTCTCCTACCTTCAATGAAGCGAAGAGCAGTGTATTAAACGGCTCCGCCTCACCAAGGAGGTGGTCACAGAACTCTGCGACCTCCTCCAAACAGACCTCCAGCCGCACACCAGGATGACTTAAAGTCCAGATCCCATTTGCTCACCACATCAACATCATTCCATCCCTGTCACAGGCCGTTTTACACCGCTAAGTTGAAATGACAGTCAACACAAAAGAATGGCAAGTGAATTAATAAATTATCAAAAATCAGTGAACACATTTTTACACCAAAAATATCAACTATTCACCCTTGTGCAATCCTTTAGTACCTGTCATTACTGTGCCTTTGCCTATTCTAGTGCTCCTATGAAGTGTTGGCCCAGTGGCTGCAGCAGGGCTGGTGGAAAGCTGCTGAGTGTCCGTGCGGGAGACTTCAGATGGCCTTGCAGGATGCCCTTGACCAGCTCTGGACCTGGAAGGCCCGGCTGTAGACTGCACCACCTCAGCATGGGCGGCAGCAATCTGGGCTGGCTGGGCAATGAGGGAGTGGCAGTGATGGGAGCAGGAATGCTATCATTGTGAAAGAGGACAGCAGGTTCCTGCTCCACTGAGCCACTGCCACTTCCCCGGGGCAGCACCTCAGCATCACTACCAATCTGTTGGAGCACAGATTGCTGGCCTGCTGAGACACCGTGAAAGCCCCGGTCGATGGTGATAGACCCAGCCATGATGGCTGCAGTGGCATGAAGCTGAGAACGCATGAGAGCAGTGTGAGATTGAATGGCACCAAGCATAAACTGCATTACAGCACTAAGACGTTGCGTCGCTTCCACCTGTGCTGCAATGGAAGCTGCCAGATTGCCCATCAAACACGGCATCAGCTCTGGGTCGCCACAGTCTCTCTGGGTGTCTACCATCCTTTGCAGACTGGAAATGATGAGCTCCTTGGTGTGCGCACAGCTCTGTGCAATGTCGGAGGTGGACTCCTCCACGCTCCATACATAGAAACATAGAAGATAGGAGCAGGAGTAGGCCATTCGGCCCCTCGAGCCTGCTCCGCCGTTTAATGAGATCATGGCTGATCATCCAAATTCAGTACCCTGTCCCTGCTTTCTCCCCATATCCCTTAATCCCTTTAGCCTTAAGAAATATATCTAACTCCTTCTTGAATATTTTTAATGAATTGGCCTCAACTGCCTTTTGTGGTAGAGAATTCCACAGGTTCACCACTCTCTGATGAAGAAATTCCTCCTCATCTCTGTCCTAAATGGCTTACCCCTTATCTTTAGATTGTGACCCCTGGTTCTGGACTCCCCACCATCGGGAAGATCCTTCCTGCATCTAGTCTGTCTAGTCCTGTTAGAATTTTATAAGTTTCAATGAGATCCCCTCTCATTCGTCTAAACTCCAGCGAATGTAAGCCCAATCGACCCAATCTCTCCTCATATGTCATTCCTGCCATCCCAGGTATCAGTCTGGTGAATCTTCGCTGCACTCCCTCCATGGCAAGAACATCCTTCCTCAGGTAAGGCGACCAAAACTGCACACAATATTCAAGGTGTGGTCTCACCAAGGCCCTGTACAACTGCAGCAAGACATCCTTACTCCTGTACTCGAATCCTCTCGCTATGAAGGCCAACATACCATTTGCCTTCTTAACCGCCTGCTGCACCTGCATGCTTACCTTCAGCGACTGGTGCACAAGGACACCCAGGTCTCGTTGCCCTTCCCCTTCTCCCAATCTATTGCCATTCAGATAATATTCTGCCTTTCTGTTTTTGCCACCAAAGTGGATAACCTCGCATTTATCCACATTATACTGCATCTGCCATGCTTCTGCCCAATCACCCAACCTGTCCAAATCATACTGGAGTTTCTCTGCATCCTGCTCACAGCACACACGCCCACCCAGCTTTGTGTCGTCTACAAACTTGGAGATATTACATCTAGTTCCCTTGTCTAGATCATTAATATATATTGTGAATAGCTGGGGTCCTAGCACCGATCCCTGCGGTACCCCACTAGTCACTGCCTGCCACTCAGAAAAAGACCCGTTTATTCCAACTCTTTGCTTCCTGTCTGCCAACTAGTTCTCTAGCAAGTCAGTACCTTGCCCCCAATCCCATGTGCTTTAACTTTGCAAGCTAATCTCTTATGCGGGACCTTATCGAAAGTCTTCTGAAAGTCCAAATACACCACATCCACTGGTTCTCCCTTATCTATTCTACCAGTTACACCCATAAAAATTCCAGTAGATTAGTCAAGCACGATTTACCTTTTGTAAATCCATGTTGACTTTGTCCGATCCTTCCAAGAGGCTCTCAGGCACCCCTTGCCATTGCACCTATCATCTCCGTGTGCATGCCCTTCACCCTTCTTCTAAAGGCCTTCCCATTTAGGTCGTCATCTGAGTGCTGTACAGCAGAACTCATGCGTGAACTCGCCCTCTGGGGAGCTGGCCCCCGGGCTACCCTTTCCCCCTCTCATTGCTGCAGCCCAATCGTCCCCAGTGTCTCAGCCTGTGCAGATTCCGCTACTCTGCTAGCCTCTAAAGAACGCATAGTGCCAGTATCTGAGCTGGTACCTGCGGGTGAGACATGCAGTGACATGGTGTGTTCTTCCTCCTCCTCTTCTCCCACCTCGCTCTCAACGGTGCCCTCATGGACAGGCTGCTCTGGTGCTTGCTCATTATCTGAAAGTATAAAAGCACAAGAGACGGGTTAAGGTGAGGTGAGGGAAGGAAGGGAGAAATGCATGCATACAGCATGATTAGCTGGAAAGTGCGAAACGCTTGTGGGGTGAGGGGGAAGTGGGATGTAAGAAGAAGGAGTAGGGATGAACATACCGTTGTTGTCCCCAAGGAGGTCAACGTCGCCAGTGGCCATGGCGCCCACAACTGACGCCCAATAATCTGCAGCACTCGAGTCTCAAGCTCATACAGTGGTTGTGTGTCGGCTTGTCCCCCACCTGTGCACTCCTGCTCCCTCCTGTTGTGAGCCACCTTGGCCTGTAAGAGAAAGGAAAGTGTGTGAGTGAGTGTGGAGCAATGTGTTTGGGTGATGTGCCTGCCATAGTCGAATAGCTGTCATTGTGTGCAAGGTGTGAGATGTGAGTGTGAGTGTTGGTGGGTGAGTGCTGAGGGTGTGGTGTTTTGGGCAGTGTGTGAAGATTGTGGCTCAGATGGTGGCATGTAGCATTTGTTGAAGCATTCATTCACCCTGACCTACAAGTGAGGTTGTTAAATTTCCTCCTGCACTGTGTGTGGATCCTAGGGACCACAGTACTACCCGAGACGTGCTGCGCTACCTCCTCCACATGGTGCGGAAGACTTGTGGCGAGGGCCCCCTGCCAGGTAGAGCCCTCCATCTCTCCACAATGAAAGCCAAGGCCTCCAATGCTTCAGAGCAGAATCTGTGGGCTCTCTCCCTGGGGCATAGATCTGCCATGGTTTCTGCTACTGCTTCTGCTTGCACCTGATACTGGTCCACCCTTTGAGTGTAAGGCCAATGAGCTTGGGTTTTAAGACTTGAACTAGGACTCCAATCATTTATTTGAGCAGTGAGCATGAATTTTGCGTGCCATCTAAAGCATTAGTGCCTGGCGCTAATTCTCCAACTTTTCTACTGACACCGCCCATTCCTTGGCCTTAATGCATTTCTAGCGCTAATAACTTATGAAAAATACTAATCCCGAATGACCAGTCAGGATTGCCTACCAATAAAACAAATAAAATGAACCAAATGAATCACTCAAAATGCTTTTTGAAAAAATAATGCTGACAGGTACCCGTGCCAGTCTGGGAGCAAATTGTGTGCCCCCCAGAATACAGGAAACAGGCAATGCAGTGTTGGGCAGTTGCTCACAAGCCTGCCAGCACCACTGGCACTACACTGATCGTTTGAATGGCCATCAGGCCCAATTTTAGGAAACAATTGCCTCTTGTCTTTGGGGCTCAGGATTGGAAATCCAGTCAGGCCCCACAGCCAGCAAAAGTAAAATACTGCGGATGCAGGAAATCTGAAATAAAAACAAAAAATGCAGGATGCTCAGCAGGTCAGGCAGCATCTGTGGAGAGAGAAACAGAGTTAACATTTCAGGTCAATGACATTTCATCAAAACTGGAAAAAGTTAGAGATGTAACAGGTTTTAAGCAAGTACAGAGGCAGGGAAAGGGGGAGAGGGGGAAAGAACAAAAGGGAAGGTCTGTGATAGGCTGGAAGGCAGCAGTGATTAAATGACAAAAGGGATGATGGTGTAAGGAAAAAGGAGACAGAAATGGGGCAAGTAAAGAAACAAAATATGGGTATAGAGGGGGTGCAAATGGGAATGGCAGAATCATCAGTAGCAGCTGGCGTCTGAAAAAATGGGGCAGAGGTTATGATCTGAAATTGTTGAACTCAATGTTGAGTCCAGAAGTCTGTATAGTCCCTAATCAAAAGATGAGGTGCTGTTCCTGAAGCTAATGTTGAGCTTCATTGGAACAGTGTAGAAGGCCGAGGACAGAGAGGTGAGAGTGGGAGTGGTCCAGAGAATTAAAATGACAAGCGACCGGAAGCTCGGGGTCACGCTTGCAGACTGACTGGAAGTGTTCCACAAAGCGTTTATCCAATCTGTGTTTGTTCTCCCCAGTGTAGAGGAGACAGCATTGTGGAGGAAACGGTCCCTTCGGAACGCTGAAAGGGGAGGGGAATGGAAGATGTGTTTGGTGGTGGGATCGCACTGGAGGTGACGGAAATGGAAGAGGATGATCAATTGTGAAGGCTGGTGGGGTGGAATGTGAGGACAAGGGGAACCCGATGGTGTTTCTGGGAGGGGTTATAGCAGAAGTGTGGGAAATGGAATGGACACTGTCGAGGGACATGTCAACTATGGTGGAGGAGAATCCTCGGTTGAGGAAAAAGGAAGACATATCGGAAGCACTGGTATAGAAGGTGGCTTTGTCGGAAAAGATGCGATGGAGATTGAGAAACTGGGAGAATGGAATAGAGTCTTTAAGGAAGCAGGGCGGGAGGAAGTGTTCAAAAGACAAGGCTGAAGCATTTGCAACCATCTTCAGCCAGAAGTGCCGAGTGGATGATCCATATCAGCCTACTCCCGAGGTCCCCACCATCACAGAAGCCAGTCTTCAGCCAATTCGATTCACTCCGCGTGATATCAAGAAACAGCTGAGCGCACTGGATACAGCAAAGGCTATGGACCCTGACAACATCCCGGCTATCGTGCTGAAGACTTGTGCTCCAGAACTAGCCGCACCGCTAGCCAAGCTGTTCCAGTATAGCTACAACACTGGCATCTATCCAACAATGTGGAAAACTGCCCAGGTATGTCCTGTCCACAAAAAGCAGGACAAATCCAACCCGGTCAATTACCACCCCATCAGTCTACTCTCAATCATCAGCAAAGTGATGGAAGGTGTCATCGACACTGCTATCAAGCGGCACTTACTCATCAATAACCTGCTCACTGATGCCCAGTTTGGGTTCTGCCAAGACCGCTCTGCTCCCGACCTCATTACAGCCTTGGTCCAAACATGGACAAAGGAGCTGAATTCCAGAGGTGAGGTGAGAGTGACTGCCCTTGACATCAAGGCAGCATTTGACCGAGTGTGGCATCAAGGAGCCCGAGTAAAATTGAAGTCAATGGGAATCAAGGGGGAAAATGCTTCACTGGCAGGAGTCATACCTAGCACAAAGGATGATGGTTGTGGTGATTGAAGGTCAATCATCACAGCCCCAGGACATTGCTACAGGAGTTCCTCAGGGCAATGTCCTAGGCCCAACCATCTTCAGCTGCTTCATCAATGACCTTCCCTCCAACATAAGGTCAGAAATGGGGTTGTTCGCTGATGACTGCATAGTGTTCAGCGCCATTCACAACTCCTCAGATAATGAAGCAGTCCATGACCGCAGGTAACATTCGCGCCAGAGAAGTGCCAGGCAATGACCATCTCCAACAAGCGAGTGTCTAACCACCTCCCCTTGTCATTCAACGGCATTACCATTGCCGAATCTCCCACCATCAACATCCTGGGGGTCACCATTGACCAGAAACTTAAATGGATCAGCCACAAAAATACTGTGGCAAGAAGAGCAGGTCAGAGACTCGGTATTCTGCGGCTTGTGTCTCACCTCCTGACTCCCCAAAGCCTTTCCACCATCTACAAGGCACAAGTAAGGAGTGTGATGGAATACTCTCCACTTGCCTGGATGAGTGCAGCTCCAGAATCATTCAAGAAGCTCGACACCATCCAGGACAAAGCAGCCCATTTGATTGGCACCCCATCCACCACCATAAACATTCAGCCCCTCCACCACCGGCGTACCATGGCTGCAGTGTGTACCATCTACAAGATGCACTGGAGCAACTCGCCAAGGCTTCTTCAGCAGCACCTCCCAAACCCGCGACCTCTTGCACCTAGAAGGACAAGGGCATCAGGCGCATGGGAACACCACCACCTCCAACCTCCCCTCCAAGTCACACATCATCCTGACTTAGAAGTATATTGCCGATCCTTCATCGTCGCTGGGTCAAAATCCTGGAACTCCCTACCTAACAGCACTGTGGGAGTACCTTCACCATCACACGGACTGCAGTGGTTCAAGAAGGCAGCTCACCACCACCTACTCAAGGGCAACTAGGGATTGGCAATAAATGCTGGCCTTGCCAGCGATGCCCAGATCACATAAGCCAATAAAAAAAAAAATCATGGTAGCTATGGGAGTCAGTGGTCTTATTTTTTTTTATTCGTTTATGGGATATAGGTTTTGCTGGCAAGGCCAGCATTTATTGCGCATCCCTATATGCCCTTGAGAAGGTGGTGGTGAGCCACCTTCTTGAACCGCTGCAGTCCATATGGGGAAGGTACTCCCACAGTGCTGTTTGATCCAGTGACGATGAAGGATTGGCGATATATTTCCAAGTCAAGATGGTATGTGACTTGGAGGGGATCTTGGCGGTGATGGTGTTCCCATGTGCCTGCTGCCCTTGTCCTTCTAGGTGGAAGATGTTGTGGGTTTGGGAGGGGCTGCCGAAGAAGCCTTGGCGAGTTGCTGCAGTGCATCTTGTAGATGATACATACTGCAGCCACGGTACGCCGGTGGTGGAGGGAGTGAATGTTTAAGGTGGTGGATGGGGTACCAATCAAGCGGGCTGCTTTGTCTTGGATGGTGTTGAGCTGCTTGAGTGTTGTTGGAGCTGCACTCATCCAGGCAAGTGGAGAGTATTCCATTGCACGTCAAGGGGTGTTGGTTAGACTCTCGCTTCTTGGAGATAGTAATTGCTGAGCACTTGTGTGGCGCGAATGTTACCTGCCACTTAACAGCCCAAGACTGAACATCGTCCAGGTCTTGTTGCATGCAGGCATGGACTGCTTCATTATCTGAGGAGTTGTGAATGGCACTGAACACTGTGAAGTCATCAGCGAACATCCCCATTTCTGACCTTATGTTAGAGGGAAGGTAATTGATGAAGCAGCTGAAGATGGTTGGGCCTAGGACACTGCCCTGAGGAACTCCTGCAGCAATGTCCTGGGGCTGAGATAAGTGACCTCCAACCACCACAACCATCTTCCTTTGTGCTAGGTATGACTCCAGCCAGTGGAGAGTTTTCCTCCTGATTCCCATTGACTTCAGTTTTACTAGGGTTCCTTGATGCCACACTCAGTGAAATGCTGCCTTGATGTCCAGGGCAGTCACTCTCACCTCATCTCTGGAATTCAGAGCCTCTGTCCATGTTTGAACCAAGGCTGTAATGTGTTTGGGAGCTGAGTGTTCTTTGCAGCACCCAAACTGGGCACCAGTGAACAGATTATTGGTGAGTAAGTGTCGCTTGAAAGCACTGTCGATGACATCTTCCATCACTTTGCTGATGATTAAGAGTAGACTAATGGTCGGATTGGATTTGTCCTGTTTCTTGTGGACAGGACATACCTGGGCAGTTTTCCACATTGTTGGATAGATGCCAGTTTTGTAGCTGTACTGGAACAGCTTGGCTTAAGGCGCGGCTAGTTCTGAAGCACAAGTCTTCAGCACGACAGCCGGGATGTTGTCGGGTCCCATAGCCTTTGCTGTATCCAGTGCTCTCAGCCGTTTCTTGATATCATGTGGAGTGAATCGAATTGGCTTCTGTGATGATGGCTTATAGTGGATATTGCTCATTAGCCCATCCATAGAAATAGAGAAAGAGAAGTGGAAGAAGGGAAGGGAAGAGACAGAGATGGCCCACATGAAGGCGACAGAAAGATGGAAATTGGAAGCAAAGTTGATGAAATTTTCCAGTTCGGGGCATGAGCAGGAAACGGCACCAATACAGTCATTAGAAAAAGATGTAAGTGAGGGGACCTGATTAGGACTGGAACAAAGAATTTTCCACATATCCCATGAAAAGACAGGCATAGCTAGGACCCATATGGGTTTCCATGTATTTGGAGGAAGTGAGTGGAGTCAAAGGAGAAGTTGTTCAATGTGAGAACAAATTCAGCCAGACGGAGGCGGGTGGTGTTGGATGGGGCCTCCATTCAAGGAATAAGCGGAGAGCTCTCAGGCTATCCTGTTAGAGGATGAAGGTGTAGAGGGATTGGACATCCATGGTGAAAAGGAGACGGTTAGGGCCAGAAAACTGGAAACTGTTAAGGTGGCGGAGGGTGTCAGAAGAGTCACAGATATAGGTAGGAAGAGACTGGACAAGGGGAGAAAAAATAGAGTCGAGATAGGAATAAATCAGTTCTGTAGGGCAAGAACTTCATGAAATGATGGGTCGACCAGGGCAGTCCTGTTGTGGATCTTGGGAAGGAGGTAGAAGCAGGTTGTTTGAGGTTGGGAACTATGAAGTTGGAGGCAGTGGAGGGAAGATCTCCAGAGGAGATGAGGTCAGTCCCAGTCTTGGAAACGATGGTTTGATGTTCGGTGGTGGGGTCATGGCCCAGGGGGAGGTAGGAGGAGGCGTCAGAGAGTTTGCGTTCAGCCTCCGCAAGGTAGAGGTCGGTTCACCAAACAACAACAGCGCCGCCCTTGTCAGCAGGTTTAATGACAATGTTAGGGTTAGATCTGAGAGAACGGAGTGCTGCAAGTTCAGAGGGAGGTAGGTTAGAGTGAGTGAGGGGAGCAGAGAAATTAAGACAGTCAATGTCATGCCGGCAGTTCCCAATGAAAGATGTAGAGAGGGTAAGAGGCCAGAGGGAGGGGTCAAGGTGGAACGAGAATTCTGAAGACAGGAGAAAGAGTCCACAGTGCAGGGGGAGTACACCTGGCCAAAGAAGTGAGCGCGGAGGCGAAGGCGACTGAAGAAGAGCTCAGGTTCATGCCGAGCTCAACGTTCATTGAGGCGAGGATGTAAGGGGATGAAGCTGGGGCCTCCCCAATGTAGAGGAGGCCGCTTTGTGAGCAGCGACTACAATACAGTAAATTAAAAGAAATACAAGGCCTCAGCTTCATCCCCTTATGCCCCCACCTCAATTAAATTCGAGCCCGCACAATGTTGAGCTCTTCTTTCGTCACCTTCACCTCTGTGCCCACTTCTTCGGCCTGGCGTCCGGCCCCACCCCTGAACAGTGGACTGATTCTCCCATCTTCAGGATTCTCATTCTACCTGGACTGATCTGTTGAGTATTTCCAGCATTTTCTGTTTTTAACCCACATCCACCAGTCTCAGCGCCAGTGCGTTGGTTGAACCTGGCTCTGAGACTGGTGGATGAGCCTGGCGTGGTTCAGCCTGCAGAAAATGAAATTCCCAGCCTGGGAATTTCCTTCTCCTGGCCTCATCCTCTCTGACATAAGTGCCATGTCTGGGGCAGATGGAAGTGTATCTGGGATGGAGCCGAATTTCTGATCTCTCCGCTGCACTCTTTACATTGAATTCACAGCACAGAAGCAGGCCATTCAGCCCAACAGGCCCATGCCGGTGTTTATGCTCCATACGATCCTCCTCAGACCCTTCTTTATCTCACCCCATCAACATATCATTCTATTCCTTTCTCCCTCATGTGTTTATCTAGCTTCCCCTTAAATGCATCTATGCTAAACACCTCAACCACTCCCCGTGGTAGCGAGTTCCACATTCTAACCACTCTCTGGGTAATGAAGTGTATCCTGAATTCCCTATTGGATTTATTAGTGACTATCTTTTATTTATGGGCCCTAGTTCTGGTCTCCCCCGCAATTGGAAACATCTTCTCTACGTCTACCCTATCGAACTATTTCATAATCTTAAAGACCTCTATCAGGTCATCCCTCAGTCTTCTCTTTTCTAGAGAAAAGAGCCCCAGACTGTTCAATCTTTCCTGATAGGTATAACCTCTCAGTTCTGGTATCATTTGAGACCTTCTCCGGTGCCTCTTTATCCTTTTTATAATATGGAGACCAGAATTGTACACAGAATTCCAGGTAGGGTCTAACCAAGATTCTATAAAAGTTTAACATAGCTTCTCTGCTTTTCAATTCTATCCCTCTAGAAATGAACCCCAGTGCTTTGTTTGCTTCTTTTAAAGGCCTTATTAACCTGTTTCGCTACTTCTAGTGATTTGTGTATCTGTACCCCCAGATCCATCTGCTCCTCTACGCCATTTAGACACTTAGGCCGCGATTTTGCCGGCGCTCAGAGGGCAGGCTTGGAGGCGGATCCAGAGTTAAATCCAAGATGATTGACAGCAGTTTGCGAACCCGCCGCGAACCCGCCTCCACGCGACTTTCCAAGGTGTCGGGTCTGCGACTCCTGATCAGACCCGACACCAAGCGGCGGGAGAGGCAGTTAAGGTGCTACCTGTTTAATCCTATTTTGAGAGGGCTTTTCAATTTCGCAACATTTTCAGCGTGTTCCAAGGCGTTCCAGGAACACACCAGCTGATTGTGTCGGGTGTTCCAACAAGCTGAATAGTTCACAGCTGCAAGTGTAGCATTAAAGCTAACCTGACACTTCAGTTGAATTTCAAAACCCAGAACTTTCTGATTGCAGGATGTTGAAGACATTTTTCAGGTGTTTCGAGGTTGTAAGTGTCTGTTATGATATTTATATACACTGTGACCTCCTTGGAATAACGTCACTCCGCTTTGAGTGCGCGCTTATAACATTTCATCCTCAAGTGACATTTTCACCAGCATAATGGGAACCATTTATACCCTCTCATCATGATCCTCAGATTCGGAGGAAGAGCAGCCGCGGCAGCAGCAGAACCAGGCACACCAGCAGCACCGACAATAAGAGCGCCAACCTCCTCCTCACCCACCTGATGCTGCACAGGGCAGAGGCCGTCAGCGCAGGGCTGCACCTCGCCGCAGGAGATACCCCCAACACAGGGTTGACAGGCAGAGGACGAGCTTCCTCAACATGACTGAGCAGCAGTGCCAAAGGAGGCTGAGACTTTTGCGAGAGGTAGTCGCTGACATCTGCGCAATGCTGCACCAACACCTGGAGCCCAGAGGAGTGGGTGGCCACTCCTTACTAGTGCCTGTCAAAGTCACCACCGCACTCAACTTCTTTGCGTCAGGGTCCATCCAGGGATCAGTAGCAGACATCAGCGGCACCTCCCAGTCGGCTGCACACAGATGCATAATGCAGGTTACCGATGCCCTGTTTGGCAAGTCGGCCAATTACATCCACTTCTCAACGGATGAAGCAAGTGTAACGCGTGGGCGAATGGGTTTGTCAATCTGGCTGGCTTCCAAGGGTGCAGGGCGTCATCGACTGCACACATGTGACCATCTGGGCACCTCATCACAACCCAGCTGTATTTGTGAACCACAAGGCCTTCCACTCCCTTAATGTGCAGCTGGTGTGTAACCACAGGAAGAACATTATGCATGTGCGCGCAAAGTTCCCTGGCAACTGCCATGACTCGTACATCCTGCGGCAGTCTACTGTGCCTCAGCTCTTCAATCCACCAACCCAACTTTCCGGATGGCTACTTGGAGACAAGGGCTATCCCTTGAAGACGTGACTAATGACACCGATGAGGAGGCCATCAAATGAAGCTGAGGTACGTTACAATGAGAGCCACATTTCCACCAGAAGCATCATAGAGCATCATTGCTCAAAATGCGATTCAGATGCCTTGACAGATCTGGTGGAGCCCTACAGTACGCACCAGCCAGGGTGTCCAGAATCATCGTGGTCTGCTGTGCCCTGCACAACATCGCACTGCAGCGTGGCTTACCTCTGCCTGAGGAACAAATGATGTGGAGATGCCGGCGTTGGACTGAGGTGGACAAAAATCAGAAGTCGCACAACACCAGGTTATAGTCCAACAGATTTATTTAATTTTACAAGCTTTCGGAGCTGTTCGCTCCTTCTTCAGGTAAGGTAGCTGTGAGAGAATCTCCCAGAATTCACAATATAAACACAGAAAAAATCTATTCAAATCTTTCCCTACATCAAAGACACACTAAGAGCACAGCCAAGACAATGAGATGTGTCCCAGGGGGTCCAACGTGTCAAAACACCTGCTGGCTGCATATCCTCTCCATTAGTCTTTTTAAAACAAAACCTGGAAAGACCGGCCATGATGTCAAGTCACGTCTGTATCGTGACATGAACCCGATATCGCGATTGAGGCCATCCTCATGAGTGCGGAACTTGGCTATCAGTTTCTGCTCTATGATTTTGCGCTGTCGTGTATCCCGAAGGCCGCCTTGGAGAACGCTTACCCGCAGGTCCGAGGCTGAATGCCCTTGACTGCTGACGGGGAATACTTCAGCAGTCAGGGGCATTCAGCCTCGGATCTGCGGGTAAGCGTTCTCCAAGGCGGCCTTCGGGATACACGACAGCGCAAAATCATAGAGCAGAAACTGATAGCCAAGTTCCGCACTCATGAGGATGGCCTCAATCGCGATATCGGGTTCATGTCACGATACAGAACGTGACTTGACATCATGGCCGGTCTTTCCAGGTTTTGTTTTAAAAAGACTAATGGAGAGGATATGCAGCCAGCAGGTGTTTTGACACGTTGGACCCCCTGGGACACATCTCATTGTCTTGGCTGTGCTCTTAGTGTGTCTTTGATGTAGGGAAAGATTTGAATAGATTTATTCTGTGGTTATATTGTGAATTCTGGGATATTCTCTCACAGCTACCTTACCTGAAGAAGGAGCGAACAGCTCCGAAAGCTTGTAAAATTAAATAAATCTGTTGGACTATAAACTGGTGTTGTGCGACTTCTGATTTTTGAGGAACAAATGGCAGAGCACACAGCCTCCTCAGAGGAGGAGGAGGAGGAGGAAGTGTCGAATGAGGCTGCAAATGAGGAACACCTGGCGGAGGCGGCTGTCCCAGTGCTACCAGCACGCAACCTCATTGCTGGCCATCAGTAAGGGATGGACTAATCCATGCCAGATTTGCGTAACTTTACGCTGTACATACATGTGGCTGGCACATGCACATGAGGGTTGGCAGGACATCCATTCCACACAATACAGCATCTGAACAATGATCTATGCATTCCTATCACTCTCCCCACCATCACTGCAGATGAAATGCGCCCTCAACCCTCAATCTGACACTTCCAAATTCTGAGCACACATAGGTCAATGCATTGAATCAATCACATCGCATAACTTTAATACACTAGAAATAAACATGTCAAACGTAAAATGGTATATTATGAAATCACCCAAGTGACTACCCTTGTGACTATTTGTGCTTTAGCTTTCTCTTACGCATGCTTCTACGTGGTGCTTCCCCTGTGGCTTCAGCAGATGTAGAGGCAGTGTGCTCACTTCCCTGCTGCGCCTGCTTAGATGCCTTGGCGGGTGTCCTCTGGGTTTGGAACCCTTGGAGGGCTCCGCAACACTCTGCTCCTCCTGCATACGTGCAGGGGCAGAGACAGCCATCTCAGTTGGGTGAGGCATCTGGGGCTCTGACTGAGGGCTCCGTAGTGGCATCGGAGTGTGAGCGCTTGAAGAGGAGCCCCCACTTCCTTGTTGTCGACCACCACCATCCCTCTCATGGGTCACCCGCACTTCACTGCTAGCAAGTAGCTGGAGAGCACCTTGCTACACATCAGTGGGGCCATGAGGACCCATTTCTGTGCTGACATTCCTCATAACAAGGACATTCCTGAACCTTTGGTTTCGCTCCTCAATAGATGTCTATCTATCCTCCATAGATGACCATCTACTGAGCAGTGTTAC
Organism: Squalus acanthias; assembly: GCA_030390025.1. NCBI lineage: Eukaryota > Metazoa > Chordata > Chondrichthyes > Squaliformes > Squalidae > Squalus > Squalus acanthias. Next base: position 100,452,011 of record CM059426.1, on the reverse strand, counting down.
CATATTCTCCTGAGTCTGGCGATTTATGTCCTCCACGGAGGTTGCCATCCTTTCCATGGCGGTACCTACATTCGCCAATGCGTGCACCACGGCATTGCTCATGTTTGACATGGACTCCTCCATTCTCTGCACACTCACAGTTACCATGGTTGCAAACCCAGTCAGAGCCTCTTGCACTTGTTCCTGGAGTTCCAGCACCGCTCTCTTTCTGGATGGCCCCAGAGGCACGGCGTCTACATGCAGCTGAACAGAGCTAGGAGCGCCCTGCGGCCTCTAATGAGGACTCTCCAATGCTGTCGCTGTCTCCACCATCTGCTCATGCTCACTTGTGAGCTGCGATACACCAGGTGACAACACTACTCGATCTCGCAAACTACCCACCGAGGTGTGTGTCTCTGTGCTGGTGCTGGGTGCGCTCATTTCTGCTGACGTTGCTCCCTCAGAGGCTGCAGGTTCCTCTGAGGAGTCCTCCGGCTCTTCCTCATGGACAGTGGGGCGGGGGCTCTCGATGGTCCTGTGTGGGAGTAAAGGCATGAGTTAGACATGTTATATTTAGGAAGCAGACACATCCCATTGTGCAGATGATCATAACTATATTTCAATGAGCATCAGATGCCATATCAGTCACTCATGAAAACAAAATGATAGGGTTGCAAACCAATTCTGTCACCAGCTTGCTGTACTGTGCCCGTTTCTCCGTCCCCCACTTCCGGCTCCTCTGCACCTCCCACGATCTCCAGAGCTGCCTCCTCAGCAGTCATTATATGCGCCAGGGATGATGGGCCTCCTCCTGTCCTCCTTCTCTCCCTCTTATTGTGGGCTCTCTTTTCCTGCAATGAGGGACACAAGTGGAGTTTCAGCGAGATTGATGGAGTCAGTGTTAAGAATGGATAACATAGATGTTTAGAGGGAGACAAAGATGGAGTGAGGTTCCAATACCAAGGTCCCTCCTTGTGCATTGTTAGTTGTTGTCATTGAATAACAGAGAGATCGAGTGTGAGGGGTGCATAGTAGGATGGTGAAGCGATTCTGTACATAGAGAGAGAGGGATGGGTGAGGGTGCAAGGGATGTTAGGGTCAGTTGGGATGTGTAGGAGTAGGTTGTCAATGCAGAGTGATGGGGATGAGAAGAGATGGGAAGCAGACTGAAGGTAAGTGTGATGTTATACTCACTTTTGCTGAGTGCATCAGGTCATTGAACCTTTTTCTGCACTGCACCCAGGTGCGTGTGCACACAGACCTTGCACTTACCTCCTCAGGCTGCCTTTGTGTGCTGAGGAGGCTTCCTCCGGCCATCAGAGGGGAATAGGACCGCCTTTCGTCCTCTTACTCCCTCCACAAGAGCATTGAGGGAGTCATCATCGAAACGGGGAGCAGCATTGGACTGTTGTGCTGCCAATCCTGCAGTAACCAGCATTCAAATGCAGAACAAAGCAAGTGAAAAGCAAAGGGGACGTGGCTCCCTTAAATATCCAGGCTCCCAGCACATCATCAAGCGCGGCCAACAGAACCACGCCCACCGACTGGGCCGGTTAGCGCGCACATCGGCCTTAATGAGGCCAATCTAGGGAAAATCCTTAATAGAGGACGGCTGCAACAGGGAGTGGGACCGGAACCCGCTGAAGACCGAACCCGCCACCATCCCGCCTCTGGCCGGAAAATCCAGCCTGTATTTTCCAATGTGGCTTCCTTATTCTTCCTACCAAAATGTACCACCTCACATTTATCTATATTGAAGTTCATTTGCCAATTACACTCAAGTTTATTAATGTCTTCTTGTATTTTGTTGCAGTCCTTCTCTGTATTAACTATACCCCCGAATTTGGTGTCGTCCACAAATTTTGAAATCGTACTTCCGATTCCTGAGTCAAAAATCGTTTAAGTAAATGGTGAATAACAGTCATCCCAGAACCGATCCCTGTAGAACATCAGTTTCTACATTTTGCCAGTCTGTGTAACTGTCCTTAGCACCTACTCTCCATTTTTGTTTTGTAGCCAGCTTGCTATCCATTCTGCTACTTGTCCCCTGCGACTTGTCTCCTCCACATGTTCTGACAAAGTCATGCGTCTACTATGTGGTACCTTATCGAAGCCCTTTTGAAAATCCAAATATACTACATCTATTGCATTACCCTTATCTACCCTTTCTGTTACTTCTTCAGAGAATTCAATAAGGTTGGTCAAGCATGACCCTCTCTTTTGAAATCCGTGCTGACTACTCTTTATTATATTTTCAGTTTCTAGATGTTTTTCTATTACATCTTTGAGTAAGGATACCATTATCTTTTGGTCGATAGTTCCCTGGACTTGTTCTATCTCCCTTTTTATATATTGGAATCACATTAGCTGTACGCCAGTTTTTTGGCACTATTCCCTTTTCTAATGAATTAGTCAAGGTTAACCTTGTCAAGGTTACGCCAGAAGTGCGTCATATTTTGACCCTATCCTGTATTGACTTAACAGCAATTGGATTTTGTGGGGCTAATTTTAACTTTGGGCAATAGTGTAAAATGGGTGATATCGATATCAGCTGTTCATTGTACATCTCTCCCGAAATTCATTTCCATTGTAAATGAAAATCGGGAGAAATGTATAACAGGGCAACTGAATCGATATCGGCCATTTTACACTATCACCCGAAGTCAAAATTATCCCCTGTGACCTTAAAAGAACTACGTTTCACCTTTGAAACAGAATAATACATTATTACTTTGTATAACCGTCCTGCTTGTATAAAGTAGCATATCACCTGATTCATTGAAAACTAGCTAGCTGTATGGTACTCAGTAGCACTCTCAGCTCTGAGTCCGAAGGCTGTGGGCTTGAAACCCACTATAGCTTTGAGCACATAATTTAGGCTAATAGTTCAGTGCAGTAGAGAGGGAGTGCTGGATTGCAAGAGGCTCCATCTGCCTTCAGGTGTAAATGATCCAATAGCATGTAGAGCAGGGGAGTGCTCCCAGTATTCTGATCAATATTTCTATGTTAACTTATACCACCAAAACATATTAATTGGCCCTTATTCTCCTTTTGATGTGACCCTTTTCATAGGGTGGGCACGGGTGGAGCGAGCCCGCTGCCAGACAGATGAACACGGTGAGATGCCCGATCCATTTTAATGGCCGGGCCTCATTACCATATTTGTGAGGTGCATTCAGAGCAGTTTTCCAATCAGAGGGCGGGAAATCTGCTGGCTACACCTTGGATTCAAGGCGGTCGAGTTAAGTTGGGGAGGGGAAATTTCAGGGGAAGACCGTGGGGGATCAGGCATTAATGCTCTTTGAGGCCTTACAAAAATTACTAAAAAAACGTACCTGCTCCATTTTTGGATCAGTTTCTTTAAGGACCGCTGGTTAGGCCACTCTAACCTAGTGCCACTGAGTGGAGCGTGCACCGTGTGCACTTTTCCCATTGATACCCATTGGCACTTGAAAAGTGCATCCTAATGACATCATAGGACCCCTATTTGCATTTTATATAACTGAAGTCACTCATCCCTGGAACCATTCTTGTAAATCTTTTCTACACCCTCTCTAAGGCCTTCACATCCTTCCTAAAGTGCGGTGCCCAGAATTGGACACAACACTCCAGTTGAGGCCGAACCAGTGTTTTATAAAGGTTCATCATAACTTCCTTGCTTTTGTACTCTATGCCTCTATTTATGAAGCCCAGGATCCCGTCTGCTTTTTAGCCGCTTTCTCAACCTGCCCTGCCACCTTCAAGAAATTGTGCACATATACCCACAGGTCTCTCTGTTCATGCAACCTCTTTAGAATTGTACCCTTTAGTTTATATTGCCTCTCCTTGTTCTTCCTACCAAAATGTATCACTTCGTACTTTTCTGCGTTAAATTTCATCTGCCACGAGTCTGCCCATTCCATCAGCCTGTCTATGTCTTCTTGAAGTCTATCACTATTCTCCTCACTGATCACTATACTTCCAAGTTTTGTGCCATCTGCAAATTTTGAAATTGTGTCCTGTACACCCAAGTCCAAGTCATTAATATATATCAAGAAAAGCAGTGGTCCTAGTACCGACCCCATGGAAACACCACTGTATACCTTCCTCCAGTCTGAAAAACAACCGTTCACCACTACTCTCTGTTTCCTGTCACTTAGCCAATTTCGTATCCATGCTGCCACTGTCCCTTTTATTTCATGGGCATCAAATTTGCTGGCAAGCCTATTATGTGGCACTTTATCAAACGCCTTTTGGAATTCCATGTACACCACATCAACTGCATTGCCCTCATTAACCCTCTCTGTTACCTCATCAAAAAACTCAATCAAATTAGTTAAACACGATTTGCCTTTAACAAATCTGTGCTGGCTTTCCTTAATTAATCCACACTTGTCCAAGTGACTGTTAATTTTGTCCCGGATTATCGTTTCTAAAAGCTTCCCCACTACCGAGGTTAAATTGACTGACCTGTAGTTGATGGGTTTATCCTTACACTCTTTTTTGAACAAGGGTATAACATTTGCAATTCTCCAGTCCTCTGGCACCAGCCCTGTATCCAAGGAGGATTGGAAGATTATGGCCAGTACCTCTGCAATTTCCACCTTAACCTCCTTCAGCATCCTAGGATGCATCCTATCTGGTCCTGGTGATTTATCTACTTTAAGTACAGCCAGCCTTTCTAGTACTTCCTCCTTATCAATTTTTAGTCCATCCAGTATCTCAACTACCTCCTCTTTCACTCTGACTTTGGCAACATCTTCTTCCTTGGTAAAGACAGTTGGCAAAGTATTCATTTAGTACCTCAGCCATGCCCTTTGCCTCCATGCGTGGATCTCCTTTTTGGTCCCTAATCGGCCCCACCCCTCCTCTTACTACCCGTTTACTATTTATATGCCTAAACAAGATTTTTGGATTCCCTTTTATGTTAGCTGTCAATCTATTCTCAAACTCTCTCTTTGCCCCTCTTATTTCCTTTTTCACTTCCCCTCTGAAATTTCTATATTCAGCCTGGTTTTCACTTGTATTCTCAACCTGACATCTGTCATACGCCCACTTTTTCTGCTTCATCTTACTCTCTACCTCTTTTGTCATCCAGAGAGCTCTGGCTTTGGTTGCCCTACCTTTCCCCCTCATGGGAATGTACCTCAACTGTACCCGAACCATCTCCTCTTTAAAAGCAACCCATTGTTCAATTACAGTTTTGCCTGCCACTCTTTGATTCCAATTTACCCGGGCCAGATCCATTCTCATCCCACTGAAATTGGCTTTCCTCCAATTAAGTAGTAGTTTTACTCTAGATTACTCCCTGTCCTTTTCCATAGCTAGTCTAAACCTTATGATACTACGATCACTGTTCCCTAAATGTTCCCCTACTGACACTTGCTCCACTTGACCCATCTCATTCCCCAGAACCAGATCCAGCAATGCCTCCTTCCTTTTTGGGCTGGAAACATACTGATCAAGAAAGTTCTCCTGAACACACTTCAGAAATTCTTCCCCTTCTCTGCCCTTTACATTATTACTATTCCAGTCTATATTAGGATAGTTGATGTCCCCCATTATCACTACTCTATAGTTCTTGCACCTCTCTGTAATTTCCATGCAAATTTGCTTCTTGCATTTGTTGGCGGCCTATAGAATACACCTAGTAGTGTAATGGCACCTCTATTGTTTCTCAACTCTAACCAAATAGATTCTCTCCTTGACCTCTGCAGGACATCCTCTCTCTCCAGCACTATAATATTCTCCTTAATCAATACTGCCACCCCACCTCCTTTCTTTCCTTCCCTATCTTTCCTGAACACCTTATATCCAAGAATATTTAGTACCCACTCCTGCCCTTTTTTGAGCCAGGTCTCCGTTATCGCCACAACATCATATTCCCACGTGGCTATTTGTGCCTGCAGCTCACCAATCTTATTCACCACACTTTGTGCATTCACACACATGCACTGTAAATCTATCTTGGACCTTCTTGTATTCTCTCTTAGTCTGACCCCACCTAATTTCTTACTATTTCTTACTTTCGTGCTCTCTGCCTCTCCCAATCCTTTGTGCACCTTGTTTCTCCTTTCTAATGCTACATCCTGGTGCCCATCCCCTTGCCAAATTAGTTTAAACCCTCCTCAACAGCACTAGCAAACCCTCCCCCCCCCCCCCCACCCTGCGAGAATATTGGTCCCGGCTCTGTTGAGGTGAAACCCATCCGGCCTGTACAGGACCCACCTTCCCCAGAACTGGTCCCAATGTTCCAGGAAGCTATAGCCCTCCCTCCTGCACCATCTCTCCAGCCACACATTCATCTGCTCTATCCTCCTATTTCTATACTCACTAGCTCATGGCAACAGGAGTAATCCAGAGATTACTAACTTTGAGGTCATGCTTTTTGATCTCGTAGCTCGCTAAAATCTGCCTGCAAGACCTCATCCCTCTTTCTACCTATGTCGTCGATACCGATATGGACAATGACCTCTGGCTGTTCACCCTCCCCCCTCAGAATGTTCTGCAGCCGCTCAGTGACATCCTTGACCCTGGTACCAGGGAGGCAACATACCATCCTGGAATCACGTCTGCGGCCGCAGAAATGCCTGTCTGTTCCCCTATCTTTCAAATATCCTATCATTATTGCTTTCCCAATCTTCCTCCTCCCCACCACCCTGCTATTTTTGGGATCTCATGATGCATAAATTGGTTGCCGTTCTTGCCTTCAAAACAATTGACTGGGCTTCAAAAATAGTTAATTAGCTGTGAAGTGCTTTAGGGTGCTCTGAAGATGTGAAAGGAGCTATATAAAAGCAAATCTTTTTTCTATTATGTTTAAACAACATGCGATAAGCATTTGTGCATTAATATTACACAGCACAATCCACCCGAAAGTTTTAAAATATAACTAATTACTGTGTGCTTTATATTTAAATATATTTTTAGGACTCCTGCTTTCTTTTCTCAGTTTCAGATTCTTTCCCACAATATATATGTAACTGAGACAGCAGGTCAACTGAGCTGCAGACTCAGCTACAGCGTTCGTATTAGTTCTATCCCACGAGTCAGCCAGTAGATGTTATGCACGTATATCAAATAAAAACCATGAAGCATAATTACAACTACTTCCTTACCAGGGTTCCCAACAATCTGAAGAAAGCTGAAAGACATTTTTGACAACAATTTCTCGCCTCAGCCATGAAGTCTCAGCTGTTCCACTGGATTAAGTTTAGAAACTGGAATTATATCAATCATTTAAATTAAGTAGAAAATAGGAAATGCAGGAGGAACTTTTGTTTACTAAAATGGTGGCAAACACATGGAACAGATTACTGGCAGGGGGTGATGGATCAATTAATGAGTTTCAAGAAGGAACTAGACAGGCTCGACAAATGGGATTCAGAGTTATTAGAAATCCACCAAGGGAATTCTGTGGATAGGTGAGCTCGATAGGTCAAAGGTCCTTTCCTGCCTGAAACTATTACTATGGGGGAGATTTTTGAGGCCTCCCAAACAGCGAAAATGGGGTGACAGCACCTGAAACTGATGTAGAATGACTCACCCATCACTTGAAAGCCACTGGCTTCCAATTTGGCAGCCACCGCACGTCTCGAGGGAGACCAGGCACGAGAGATCGCCAGCCAAGAGTGGTCTCCCCAACCTTAATTTTTTGCCCAAAAAACAGGTGCAACAATTTCAAATTTCTCCAACTGAATTTCCCACTAACTCTGACCAAGTAAAGATTACTAAATAAGTAACTGCCTAATGAAGGGTTTATCAATCCTTTTATAAAACATTGTTTGATTTGGTTACCTGGCACAGAGAAGCTGTAATTATGGATAAGTGGGAGACTGTAAGCAGTAACAAAAAATTACAAAACATGACCGTAAAAATGTGCTGATCCTTTATTACCCCACTTCACTCTAATTCAGACTATTTCTGTTTACTTCTCTCCTTTGGTTGTTTAAGTTCACCCATATTGAGTGCTTATAATTTCCTTAGATAATAATGGAAAGCAGTTTTAACAATTTGGCGGAATTTTATATTGATGGATGAATTTTATCCATATCAAAGGTTATTATCAAAACCCTAGCTGTAGCATCCAAAAGTAACTGGCAGTGATTACACTATTACCATATCTAAGTAATTATTCTTAGTTCATCTGAAGGTCACCTAGACAACAGAGGTTTGAATTGATTGGTCTATTAGCTCATGATGAAAGAACAGTGATACCATTGTGATTTGTGAGCAGTAAAAATGAGCAATCAACTACTAATTCCAGACTTCAGGTTTTTATTTTGTTTTTATGCGTTCAACATTTGAGTCCTCCACATCTGAAATCTCAATCACAACCATAGGAAAATATGCTTCTTCAACTCATCAATCATTTAGTCGAAGGGCCAAATGGTGGCAGTCCTAACCTGTGTTCCTTAAAATAGGTGAACTATTAGGTTATGAAATGACTTCATGTATGACTATTGATGAGTGTATCTATCATTTGAACATTATGGGGATCTCTTTCACCTTTATTGCTTGGGCAGTAAAATGAAAATCATAGAATTACATAAAATATACAACACAGAAAAAAGCCATTCGGCCCAACCAGTCCATACTAGAGTTTATGCTCCACTCGAGTCTTATCCTATCCTGCCTCATCTAACTCTATCAACATAGCCCTCTATTCCCTTCTCCCTCATATGTTTATCTAGCTTCCCCTTAAATGCATCTATACTATTCGCCTCAACCACTCCCTGTGATAGCGAGTTCCGCATTCTCACTACTCCATGGGGTAAAAAAGTTTCTTCTGAATTCCCTATTGGATTTCTTGGTGACTATTTTATATTGATAGCCTCTAGTTATGCTGTTCCCCACAAGTGGAAACATTCTCTCTGTATCTACTCTATCAAAAACTTTCATAATTTTAAAGACCTCTATTAGGTCACCCTCAGCCTTCTCTTTTCAAGAGAAAAGAGACCCAGCCTGTTCATCCTTTCCTGATAGGGAAAACCTTGCATTTCTGGTATCATCCTTGTAAAACTTTTTTGCACCCTTTCTAGTGTCTCTATATCCTTTTATAATATGGTGACGAGAACTGTATACACTACTCCAAGTGAGGTCTAACCAAGGTTCGATACAAGTTTAGCATAACAACTTCTCTACTTTTCAATTCTATTCCTCCAGAAATAAACCCTAGTGCTTGGTTTGCTTTTTTATGGCCTTATTAACCAGCATCGCTACTTTTAGTGATTTGTGTATTTTTACTCCCAGATCCCTTTGCGCCTCTACCCCATTTAGTTTCTTATTTTCCAAGTAATATGTGACCTCCTTATTTTTCTTGCCAAAATGTAATACCGCACACTTATCTATGTTGAAATTCATTTGCCAATTATATGCACATTCTTGCAAGTTTATTAAAGTCTTCTTGTAATTTGTTGCAGTCCTCCTCAGTATTGACTATCCCCCATCCCCCAATTTGGTGTCATCTGCAAATTTAGAAATTGTGTTTTTGATTCCAAAGTCTAAATCGTTTATATAAATTGTAAACAACAGTCGTCCCAGCACTGATCCTGTGGAACAGCACTTTCCACCTTCTGTCACTCTGTATAGCTACCTTTTGCCCCTACTTTCAGCTATCTTTCTTTCAGCCAGCCAGCTATCCATTCTGCTTCTTGTCTCCTGACTCTGTAAGCTCTGACCTTATTCATTAGTCTATTATGTGGCACTGTATTGAAAGCCTTTTGGAAATCTAGATATATTATAACTACTACATTACCCTTGCCTTCTCTCTCCATTACCTCTTCAAAGAATTCAATGAGGTTGGTCAAGCAAAGCTTTCCCTTCTAAAATCCATGCTGACTATTCATTATTATATTTTTGGTTTCTACAGTGACCTAATAGAGGTCTTTAAAATTGAATGTGTTCTATCACAGTTGAAGCATTCATTTGGCCAGTTTACCACCCAAGCGATGAAGGTGGAAATTATTCCCCCCGCCCCCCACCCCTACTGGACCAAATGTTGGCATGTGAAAATGCATTTGAAATTATGTATTGCCTGTTTATTTTGTAATGTTTTAAATAGTTGGATTAACTGTTCACAGTGGCACAGTGGAGATATTTCGGCAACACTGCTGAAGAACACAAAAAAAAGTCCAAAAAGTTTCATCAAAATTTACCTTCTCCCTTTAAAAACTTTGATTTAACAGGCCAGGACCTTGGGCTTTCCTGTGTCCACTTTTTATTTAGATGTAATATATCTAGATTTCCAGAAGGCTTTCAATAGAGTGCCACATAATAGACTAATGAATAAGGTCAGAGCTTACAGAGTCCGGGGACAAGTAGCAGAATGGATAGCGGGCTGGCTGAAAGGCAGAAAGGTTCGCACTATAGTTGGGCCCTTGTTCAAAGACATAAAATTTGGAACAGGATCCTCTTCCATTGTATTTACATGTTAAAATTAGCCCAACTGTGTCAGTAGTGTGACATCATTATTTGCCCCCAAATCACTCATCAGAAAATCAGTGCACACCAAATTGATCATGTGTCTGACTTTTTGACTCGTTTTGTGAGCTCGTCCACTACGTCATCAGAAAATCTGGGGACACTGGATGAAGTCATTTTTACAGTGGATTCAGAAAACCAATTACCACCAATCAGCATTGAAAAGGGCACCTCCTCTTTAAGAGATGCAGGTTGCCTTTAAGTAACGACAGCCATATCAAATTTCACATTCACCCAATCTGCAGGCTGCCTAGATGGAGTGTTCTAAGTACTGCCAGCTCCCTGATTATGTTTCAATGAAGCCCAACCATGAGAATGGAATGGGTCTCCCATCGACATCCCATTGGGCAGGCAGAGTGAATGTCCCGCTCAACAATCACCCGATCTGTGCCCCACACCAAAATCAGTGATCCTAACAGAGGTTTAGAGCAATGAATCCCTCTCCATGTCCAGTTTGTGGGGAGGGACAAACTAACAGCAATCATTGTTTTAGGAATTACCTGAATTTTGTGACTCCTCTGAGCATATTTCAAGAGAGCACTGAATTGATCGAGCTGGAAGAGATAAATGATAAAGTACTGCCGAGGGAAACCAAAAAACCCACATCCAGAGGGGAACATGTGAACAGAGTAACCTCCACCAATAAAGATTGACTGTAAATCATGACAGCCAATTGTTATTCCTCTTTGAGTTGGCCTGAGATCCAATATGTAATTTATTTTAAAAGAACCCTGAGATGAGCAAAAAGCGTTGAATTATTCTATCTAATTTTGTTAATGGTAGCAATGATGGATAGTGACTCAATGGCTTGTACCTTCACTAGGAAGACTAACCAAAGACAATGAAAAAGGAGCCATCACTGACCCCTAACTCAGACCTGGATTTTGCCTTAGTGAGACATGGGAGATAAAAGGTTGAAACCACAAGTTCTTACAATTTACAGTTAGAGCTACTTATTGCTAAAATGTTAGTCTTGGTACTAATGGTCCCAAACCAGCATGATGACATGATCATAAGTAAACATGTCCTTAAGTATTGACTAGATCGATTGAATTGCTGTTCACAGTGGCACAGTGGAGATATTTAAGCAAGGATTATTGGAGACAACTGTCCATCCTAAGAAGTGGAAGGACAAGTAGCATCTCCAGACAGATCATTAAAATTGCTAATGTGAGCCTAAGCATAGCTCCGGAAGGTTTGGATCTTGGGAGTACAGAAAGATGTATTGGCTCTTCAATTGCCTGTGGTGCTATACTGATGAATATGTGAAAATAGTTAGAGAACAATATATTTATGCTTTGTTCTTCCAGCATATACCGACAAGCTGCTATAGTAGCCAGCTGGCCACTTCCTTCACTCCGAAAACAGACTGCTGATTAAAATTACAGCTTCATGCTATAAAGCCTCTATTATTATAAAACAATGCGGGGCAGTTTTTATAGTGAGTGGCCATCGAGCGGGCAGTAGGCGGGGCAATTGCACCAGCCGTCCGATGTCACTGATGGGAGGTCTGATTCATTTTCGTGTTTGGGTGTCATTAAAATGAAATTGTCAAGCTGCCAGTGTTAAATGGGAGCTGAGAAACGGCTTTTCGATCGGGAGTGGAGGGCAAGAACTCCAGCTGCTCCTCCGTCTCGTTGAGCCGTCAGAATCTTATTAAGGTGGGCAGGCAATCCTGGAGGATCACGGAGGAACCAGCAATGGGCTGGACAATTTTTATGAGGCCAGGAGAAGCACTCATTGCTATCTCAAAACTCAAAATAATGAAAAAATAATATAAACAATAGAAATTCTGGAACGATTCTACCATTATTTGTTTAGAGAGATAGGGGGAAAAATTCAGTTGGTTGCGCCTCCCGTTACTGCCTTAAGAGGGCGCTAATGTGGCGCAAAGCAACTAGCGCCCGGGCGCAGCGATGTTTGCACCACTCGCAAAATTAACTAGACATTTTGTGGCGGCGCTAAACTTTACCGCCGCGATCTCCTGCTTACGCAGATCTTGACGTCATACGAGGGTGCAACGCCCGTGTGGCGCATCGGAGCGGAAATTGAGTGGCGCCCCCATCCTTTCCGCCTGGCGCAACCAACGACCGGAAGACTGGAACGCTCCCCAGTCGCTGTGGGGCTGGGGGGGGGGCGCTATTTAAAGGGGGCTTCTTCCTGTCTTTCTCTGTGGTTGACATTTTTGCACCACTCGTTCTGAGAGAGAGAGAGAGAGAGAGATTCGGAGAGAGAGAAAGAGAGACTTCTGCATTGAGTCAACGCGGTGTGAGGTAGTTTTGGCTACTGATCATAACTTTGCAGGTACTTTGGTTTCTGACCTTCATAACTTTGATTGCCAAGAGACTTGGGGGCTGCACTGATTGGGGGCGTCGTCCTGCGCCACCAGAATCGGAGGACACAGAGACGCAGAGAGAGAGTGGCAATCATGGCCAGACGGAGGAGGGCCAACAGGCCTCTGTACAGGAGAGCTTACCCTCCCAAGGTATATCGCCAATAATTCACATATATTAGTATGTCTGAGGAGCAGTGTTTGCGAAGGCTGCGCTTCAGCAAGGAGGTAGTCACTGAGCTCTGCCACCTGCTGCAGCCAGATCTGCAGCCTCAACTGAGGTCCAGGACGTCTCTGTCGGTGGCAGTGAAGATCACAGTGGCTCTGAACTTTTATGTCACTAGCTCATTTCAATCAGCTACTGGGGACATCGCCAATATCTCCCAGTTCGCGGTGCATTGCTGCATCCGTCAGATCACAAATGCTCTCTTTAAAAGGAGATGAGAGTACATCTCTTTCCCCATGACCCCAGACAAGCAGCAAGAATGCACAATGGGCTTTGCTGGGATAGCAGGCTTCCCCATGGTGCAGGGCGCCATTGACTGCACGCATGTGTCTTTGCGTGCTCCGCATGAGAATGCAGAGGATTTCCGCAACAGAAAGGGTTTCCATTCCTTAAACGTTCAGTTGGTCTGTGACCACAGACAGCTGATACTCGCTGTCAATGCCCACTATCCTGGCAGCTGCCACGATGCATTCATCCTGCGCCAGACTACTGTGGCAGAACTTTTCCAGACACCGGATCAGCCAGTTGGTTGGCTTCTTGGGGACAAGGGATATCCACTGAGCACCTGGCTAATGACACCGCTCCGTACGCCCAACACCCCTGCTGAGCTGCAGTACAACGAGAGCCATCAAGCTACCAGGAACATCGTTGAGCACACAATCGGCGTGCTCAAGCAACGGTTCCGCTGTCTGGACCATTCTGGAGGAGCCCTGCAGTACTCGCCTGAGCGAGTTTCCCACTTCGTAGTTGTGTGCTGCATGCTGCATAACCTGGCAATCCTCAGGACCCAGCCAATGCCACCAGGACTTGGAGCACCACCAGAGGAGGAGGAGGAAGAGGAGGAGAAAGAGGAGGAGGATGATCATCAGCAGCACCAAGGCGGGAGGGAGTCCCACAGTGTAGAAACTGGAAGGGCCGTCCGTCAATGGCTGATAGCAAGCCGCTTCTAGGACCCTGCTGAGGAAATGGCTTCTGCCATTGAGAACAACATGAATGAAACCAACCCGCAACCCCTAAGCCGGCCAAGGCAGCGATGATTCCAAAGACCAAACATGTACATTTTGAATACAAAAACTTATTTATTTCACAAACTCTGTGTGTGTCATTTCCTCATGACAAACTAATAGAAAGAAACACAAAAACACAGTCATTAACATAACTGGTTCTCATAACCTGGAGATAATGTTCAAAAGTTTGACCACAAACCTCGGCCTTTGATAAAAAAATGACCAACATTTTGTCACACCTACTTTTTGCCCTTCGAGGGTGATCTCCTTCCCTTGCGCACTTCCCCCCTTCCCACCCTACTGCTCCTCCGTAATGGGACCTCAGTGGCTGCAGCAAGGCTGGTGGAAGGCTGCTGATTGTCAGAACTTGAGACTGCAGATGCCCTTGAAGGATGGCCTCGACCACTCTGGGCCTGGAGGGCCCGGCTGCAGACTGCACCAACTCTGCATGGGCGGCAGCAGTCTGTCCTACAGGCGGTGGCAAGTGCAGTGGAGAAGTGACAGTGGTGGCAGCAGGAATGCTGTCATCTTGAGAGAGGACAGCAACTCCCTGCTCGACCGACACACTGGCACTCCCACGGGGCAGCATTTCAGCATCTGGAGCAATCTGCTGGAGCACAGATTGCTGGCCTGCTGCGGCGCGGTGAGAGCCCCGGGGAAATGTGTACGAACCATCGAGGATGGCAGCAGTCAGTGCTCGCGTGGCCTCAATCTGAGTCTGCAGGAGAGCAGTCAGAGATGGGTTCATGGCGGCCATTGACTGAATTGCAGCACTAAACATTTGCGTGGCATCCGCCTGTGCTACAGCGAAGTGCTCCACACTCCTTGCCAGTGATTCAATGCATTCGGGCACCCTTCCCACTGCACCCATGAGCTCAGTGTGCATGTCCACCGCCTGGGTGTTCATTTCAGCGATGAGCTGCTCCTCCTCTGCGTCCAGTGCAGTAGGACTTGCTGGCATACTCTCCCTCCGGGGACAAGGTCCCCGAGCTTCCCTACCCCCATGGTGTTGCTGCAGCCCGCTGGGTCCTGGAGCTTCACCCTCATCAGACCCTTCCCCCCTGCTCCCCTCCAGGGAAGGCGTGTTCCCAGTGTGGGCATGGGCTTCCTTGGGAGAGGGTGGCGCTGATGCTCCACCTTCATCTTCCTCCTCGGCTGCAGCTTCACTCCCAGTGGCAGCTTGAGGGCCCGTCTCCTCAGCTGGTGAATCACCATCTGAAAGCAGGGAGGTACAAGAGTGGCTTTAGCGTGAGGACAGGGGGGCAGTAAGGGAGGAATGAGTGCAGCGATTTAGTAAGTTGGATTGAAAGTGTCAAAGGCTGGTGTTGTGAGGGACAAGTGGAAGGGCAGAGGACAAAAAGGTGATGACCTTACCATTGCTGTCCAGAACGGGGTCGGCCTCTCCAGGGGCGACAGGACCGATCACCCGGCTTGCCACAATCCTGTGGACGCGCGCCTCAAGATCGCTGAGGGGTTGCAGCTGAGGCTGCCCTCCACCCGTCCGTTGCTGCTGTCTCCTATTATGAGATAGCTTGGCCTGCAAGAAAAATGACGGCGTCTGAGTAAATATACAGCCATGGTCTTGCCTGATGTGCCTCCCATAGGTGAATAGCCCTTACTGTATGCAGCCATGGTCTTGCCTGATGTGCCTCCCATAGGTGAATAGCCCTTACTGTATGCAAAGTGTGGAATGTGCGTGTGTGTTTCATGAGAGGGCCATAGGTGTTGGATGAGTGTTGTGCATTGGGGTTTTAAGACCCTCTGGCCATAGAGTGAGGTTGAGATGGAGGGATGGAGAGATATTGAAAAAAAGCCACTCACTCTGATGATCCGAGTGAGGTCATTGAACTTTTTTCAACATTGTATATGGGTCCTGGGCACCTTGCTCCTGGAGGAGACGCTCTGAGCCACCTCCCTCCACACTCATCTGTACTCGCGTGGCAAAGGCCTCCTGCCACTCTCAGGGAAGAGTATAGATCTTCTGCTCTCCACCGCACCAACCAGAGCATCCAAGGCCCGCTCGCTGAAGCGCTGAGCTCATTCTCTCACCTTCTCCATAGTCCTTGGCTGGAAGATTTAGGCACAGGTCTCTCCAGGCTGAGATTCAAGGCTCCAATGAGCAGGGTGTGGCTGGAGTGCAAGATCGACCCTCCCCTTTAAGAACTGTGTGTCTGTGTTCCATCGCTAACTGACATCACCTGCGCTGCGCCCGCGCTCTGAGTTAGCGCCTCTCTCCTCGGCCTTTGCGCCTTAAGACAGGTGTGTAGCGCCTGATTTAGCGCTCCAATCACCTCCAGGGGAGATAAAAGTCAAGTTTGCAGTCGGAGACGATAATTAGACCCAGGTGCCAATCTTAGCGCCCGGCCGATAATTGCGCCCCAAATGGGGCGATACTGAATATCTCCCCCATAGTCCCCAATAAAAGTCTTGAATTTAAGCACTAAATACTATTGTAAAGAAGAATATATGTAAGTGAGTTTAATATATCTTTAAGTATTCGATATCTCTAAAATAATCCACATGCTAAATAAATGGACTCTAAAGAACTGTTCCCTCATTACATATAGAAATTTATTTGTTAATGTTACTGTAGTGTGGAAGGGGAACCCATTTATTTATTTATTCACCTGCAATAGGTAAAGAAAATACTAGTGTCCTGAATTTACTTGAGGCGTGATGCAGAATGGGAGGAGGGGAGGGGGTGGATTAAATCAGGCATAAGAGGCCTGGCAGGAGTAGAAATTGGACAGGACCAGAAATACCGGATCTCCACTCGGAAAGGCATCCAGCAAGAATTTACGGTGGAGACTGTCACAGGATAAATGCATCGTAACAGCTGCCTGTGTATCTTCCAGATAGTTGCATGATTTTGTTGGAGTGATCAGCCATTAAATGCACATTGCTGGAGTGGTAGCCTTTTCTGTCCACAAATGCTGCTGGCTGATGTTCTGGTGCCCTGATGGCATCATTTGTGCAGTTACTGATGGCCTGGACGCAAGGAAAGCCAGTCAATGCTGCAAATCAACAAGATCTCTTGTGTTGACTGGCTTACCGGGGGAAGGCAGCAGCAGCCAACTTCCTGGCACCGTGGGTGTTTTTGCTGCACAGGAAGGGAGGAAAAAGAAGGGGTAGAGCTATAGTAATAGGGGATTCTATTGTAAGGGGAATAGGTAGGCGTTTCTGCGGCTGCGAACGTGACTCCAGGATGGTATGTTGCCTCCCTGGTGCAAGGGTCAAGGATGTCTCAGAGCAGCTGCAGAACATTCTGGAGGGGGAGAGTGAACAGCCAGTTGTCGTGCTGCATATAGGTACCAACGATAGAGGTAAAAAACGGGATGAGGTCCTAAAAGCTGAATATAGGGAGTTAGGAGGTAAATTTAAAAATAGGACCTCAAAGGTAGTAAACTCAGGATTGTTACCAGTGCCACGTGCTAGTCAGAGTAGAAATAGAAGGATATTTCAGATGAATACGTGGCTAGAGGAATGGTGCAAGGGGGAGGGATTCAAATTCCTGGGACATTGGAACCGGTTCTGGGGGAGGTGGGACCAGTACAAACCGGATGATTTGCACCTGAGCAGGACCGGGACCGATGTCCTAGGTGGACTGTTTGCTAGTGCTCTGGGGGAGGATTTAAACTAAAATGGCAGGGGGTTGGGAACCTGAGCAGGGAGACAGAGAAAAGGGAAACAAGGATAGAAGCAAAAGACAGGAAGGAGAAAAACAAAGGTGGCAGTCAGAGAAATCAAGGGTTTAAATCAAACATGGCCACAGTAAATAATAATTCTAAAAGGTCTAAGAGCATTAAAAAAACAAGCCTGAAGGCTTTGTGTCTTAATGCGAGGAGCATTTGTAATAAGGTGGATGAATTAGCTGCGCAAATAGAGGTAAATGAATATGATATGATTGGGATTACGGAAACATGGCTCCAGGGTGACCAAGGCTGGGAACTCAACATCCAGGGGTATTCAATATTCAGGAAAGATAGGCAAAAAGGAAAAGGAGGTGGGGTAGCATTGCTGGTTAAAGAGGGGATTAACACAATTGTAAGGAAGGATATTAGCTCTGATGATGTGGAATCTGTATGGGTAGAACTGAGAAATACCAAGGGGCAGAAAATGTTAGTGGGAGGGGTATACAGACCCCCAAACAGTAATGCGAAGGTTGGGGATGGCATTAAAAGGGAAATTAGAGAAGCGTGCAATAATGGCACAGCAGTTATCATGGGTGACTTTAATCTACATATAGATTGGGCTAACCAAATTAGTAACAGTACTGTGGAGGAGGAATTCCTGGAGTGTATACGGGATGGTTTCCTGGACCAATATTTCAAGAAACCAACTAGAGATCAGGCCATCTTAGATTGGGTATTATGTAATGAGAAAGGATTAATTAGCAATCTTGTTGTGCGAGGCCCCTTGGGTCGGAGCGATCATAATATGATAGAATTCTTCATTAAAATGGACAGTGAAGTAGTTGACCCAGAGACTAGGGTCCTGAATTTAAATAAAGGAAACTACGATGGTATGAGGTGCGAGTTGGGTAGGATTGATTGGGGAATGTTACTCAAATGGCTGACGGTGGATAGGCAATGGCAAACATTCAAAGATCGCATGGATGAACTGCAGAATTTGTTCATCCCAGTTTGGCATAAAAATAAAACAAAAAAGGTGACTCAACCGTGGCTAACAAGGGAAATTAGGAATAGCATAAGATCCAAGGAGAGAACATATAAATTGGCCAGAAAAAGCAGTAAACCTGAGGATTGCGAGTAGTTTAGAATTCAGCAAAGGAGGACAAAGGGATTAATTAAGAGGGGGAAAATAGAGTATGAGAGTAAACTTGCATGGAACATAAAAACTGACTGTAAAAGGTTTTATAGATATGTGAAGAGAAAAAGATTGGTGAAGTCAAACGTAGGTCCCTTGCAGTCAGAATCAGGGGAATTTATAATGGGGAACAAAGAAATGGCAGACCAATTAAATACATATTTTGGTTCTGTCTTCACAAAGGAGGACATAAATAATCTCCCAGAGATGTCGGGGAACATAGGGTCTAATGAGAGGGAGGAACTGAAAGAAATCAGTATTTGTAGGGAAATGGTGTTAGCGAAATTGACGGGATTGAAAGCCCATAAATCCCCAGGGCCTGATAATCTACATCCTAGGGTACTTAAGGAAGTGGCCCTAGAAATAGTAGATGCATTGCTGGTCATCTACCAAAATTCGATAGACTCTGGAACAGTACCCATGGATTGGAGGGTAGCTAATGTTGCCCCACTATTCAAAAAAGGTGGTAGAGAGAAAACGGGGAATTATAGACCGATAAGCCTGACATCGGTAGTGGGGAAAATGCTAGAGTCCATTATAAAAGATGTAATAGCAGAGCACTTGGAAAACAGTGACAGGATCGGACAAAGTCAACATGGATTTACAAAAGGTAAATCATGCTTGACTAATCTACTGGAATTTTTTGAAGATGTAACTGGTAAAATAGATAAGGGAGAACCAGTGGATGTGGTGTATTTGGACTTTCAGAAGGCTTTCGATAAGGTCCTGCATAAGAGATTAGCCTGTAAAGTTAAGGCACATGAGATTGGGGGCAAGGTATTGACTTGGATAGAGAACTGGTTGGCAGACAGAAGGCAAAGAGTTGGAATAAACGGGTCTTTTTCCGAGTGGCAGGCAGTGACTAGTGGGGTACCGTAGGGTTCGGTCCTAGGACCCCAGCTATTCACAATATATATTAATGATCTAGACGAGGGAACTAGATGTAATACCTCCAAGTTTGCAGACAACACAAAGCTGGGTGGGCATGTGTGCTGTGAGGAGGATGCCGAAAAACTCCAGTATGATTCGGACAGGTTGCGTGATTGGGCAGAATCATGGCAGATGCATTATAATGTGGATAAATGCGAGGTTATCCACTTTGGTGTCAAAAACGGGAAGGCAGATTATTATCTGAATGGCAATAGATTGGGAGAAGGGGAAGTGCAACGAGACCTGGGTGTCCTTGTGCACCAGTCGCTGAAGGTAAGCATGCAGGTGCAGCAGGCGGTTAAGAATGCAAATGGTATGTGGCCTTCGTAGCGAGAGGGTTCGAATACAGGAACAAGGATGCCTTGCTGCAGTTGTACAGGGCCTTGGTGAGACCACACCTTGAGTATTGTGTGCAGTTTTGGTCGCCTTATCTGAGGAAGGATGTTCTTGCCATGGAGGGAGTGCAGCGAAGATTCACCAGGCTGATACCTGGGATGGCAGAATGACGTATGAGGAGAGATTGGGTCGATTGGGCTTATACTCGCTGGAGTTTAGAAGAATGAGAGGGGATCTTATTGAAACTTATAAAATTCTAACAGGACTAGACAGACTAGATGCAGGAAGGATGTTCCCGATGGTCGGGGAGTCCAGAACCAGGGGTCACAGTCTAAGGATAAGGGGTAAGCCATTTAGGACAGAGATGAGGAGGAATTTCTTCACCCAGAGAGTGGTGAACCTGTGGAATTCTCTACCACAGAAGGAAGTGGAGGCCAATTCATTAAATATATTCAAGAAGGAGTTAGATCTATTTCTTAAGCCTAAAGGGATCAAGGGATATGGGGAAAAGGCAGGGACAGGGTACTGAATTTGGATTATCAGCATGATCTCATTGAATGGCGGAGCAGGCTCGAGGGGCCGAATGGCCTACTCCTGCTCCTATCTTCTATGTTTCTATGTTTCTATGTTGAGGTCAATGGGGAAGGTGACGTCCTGGTTAGTCCTGGCAAACAGGGTGTCGGTGACCTGCTTAATGCAGCTGTGTACTGCAGATTGGAAGATGTGGGTCTTGTTCCTATAGCTGATTGGCAGGTGTCAGCGAAGAAGATAAGGGCTGTGGTGACTAACAGCCACTGGCAAAGGATGCCCCCCTGTTTCAGCAGGCAGCAGGTCCTGTTGCAGGAGGCTGCAGAGATCTGTGGTAACCTGCTTGGAGAAGTGCGTCTTCCTGATGCACTGTTCTTCAGATATGGCCTGTACTAGCTGTGTACGGCCTCCTATAACAGCCTGCCTCACCTGCTGTCAGCTGAGAAGCCCAGCTGCCGCTGACTCTGGTTCTCGAGGCTGCTGCAGCTCCTCTCCTCATGTGTTCCTCCATCCAGAAAAATCGAGCAATATCAGCACCCATGATAAGCACAGGAAGCTTTCTGAGGGTGATAAGACAAAAAAAGAAGCAATCTGGAAGTTGGAAACTCTCCTGGCAAAAATACAGCAAAAATATGCTATGATACACTGAGCTGTTGCTGAGTTCCCCTTTATCCACATCTTTAGTGGCTCCGAGACACCAATCCCAACAGGTTTTCCTGGCAGGTCGGGCAATGGGTGGGACTTCTACAATTTTGAGTTTAAATGGCTTTGGGTCCTAATTATGTCAGAGGATCCCAATTTTAATATATTTAGCAGGCCCCTGCCTGCCTGTGCTGGGTGCCTTTCCCAAATCTAAAATCAGTGCAGTTAAAATGGCAGCGGACATGAACCCACTGGGAATGCCGAGCTGGAATCCAAGCAGCCAGGGTTAAAATCAGGCCTAAGCTTTGTGATTAGTGCACATGCATCACACTTCAGGCGTCACATTTCATAATGTCCAAAAAATATAAAAGGGGAGCTATAAAACTATAAAACCTTGCAGCACAGCAGAGCATTCAAGTCATTTTGTCTGTGACAGCTCTTTGCTCGAGCAATCTGAAAACTAATCCCAATGCCTTGCTCTCTCCACATAGCCCAATAACTTACTCTGCTTCAAATATTTATCCACCCTTCCCTTAAAAGATGCAATGGTCT
Organism: Squalus acanthias; assembly: GCA_030390025.1. Taxonomy (NCBI): domain Eukaryota; kingdom Metazoa; phylum Chordata; class Chondrichthyes; order Squaliformes; family Squalidae; genus Squalus; species Squalus acanthias. The sequence goes on along the minus strand of CM059426.1, from coordinate 100,430,191 downwards.
CTGCCTCGGCTATTCCCTGTGGCCATTCATTTCTTTCTGTTTTTTTCTGACTTTGATAACCCAGACTTCCTCAAAAGGCAGGAGCAGAAGATTTACAAAAAGTAATGCATCTCCGCAAACTTCCCTCAACAATGAGATTCTAATTGATCTCATTCCATGCCTATTTATAGCCTTTCCCCACATACATACCTGAGCAGTGGCCTTAATAGGACCAGACGGGTTAAACATAGATCCATCTTATTAGCTAAACAACACAACAATGCTCCACACTCAGATTACCCGTGAGCACTGTCATAGCATGCAATCTTAAAAGAGAAAGTAGTTATAATAGAGGGTGATCACAAGGCTATCATTTAATGTTGGAGTTTCGATGGCATTTATGAACTGCGTCCTTGTGTGTGATGTAATTTGAACCAGCAGAGTAAATCATTACTTTATTCTTTACTCCCAGCCATCTATAATTGCACACATAAAATATCATATGCACAGAAGAAAAAAAAACTTGCTATCATTTCAGAGGTCTCAGATGATAATTACAAGCAATTGGGCTTTCACCGCTGCTGTTTAGAATGCAATTTCAGCAATTCAACTGGGCTGAAGCAGCTATGCCTCATTTTCCACATGTAATGTGCATCAACACACATCCTCAAAATCAGAGGTGACAGTGTTGAAGGATCTGAATTATGCATAAGGATGTTTGGATTATTTAACATTTTCCCTGATTCTTCTTCAGTTTCTCCTGGAGTTCTTCTATTTTGTATTTATCTTCATTTGAATTCAGTCATATTCATCTCCCAATATTTGTAGATCAGGAGGTAACCTTGTGGAGGTAGATGAGGTTATAGCAGATTTTTCTGGCTCTCTGGGAATTGTTAATATCAGAATGTTTCTATTTGTTCCCATTCCCCTTTATTTATATTTAAAACTAGCTTGTGAAATAGGCAGAATATCCATATATCTATTATATATTAAAATTGCTTAGTGAGTCACAACATTCTATTTCAAAATGCATTAGAAAATCCTATGTCATACTGTCTCAAGGGAAAATGCATTAAAGTGTCAACATTTAACTGCAGAACCAGTTACAGCTGCAGGTTGCACTGTGATAGAGTTTTCAGCATTACAGTGTGCTAACATTAATAATACCATCATGCCTTATCTCAGCAACAAACCTGTAGAAATCACCACCTGCTCAGAAAGAGTGAGGTAGTTTCCCCTACCCACTCCTCAGCCCCCTTCCTATCACCTTCCCATCCTCTCCCCCCTGATCTCCCCTCCCACCCCTTCCTGTTCCTCTTTTTATTCTCTACCTCTCTCATCCTTTCCTTCCTTCTCCTCACCTCCCCTCCTTCCTCCTCCCCTCCACACGTTCCTCCACTTCCCCCTCCCCTCTCATCTCCCCATCTGCTCTCTTTTTATTCTCTACCTCTCTCACCTTTCCCCTTCCTTCTCCTCCCGTCCTTCCCACTCCCTCCACACGTTCCCCTACTTCTCCCTCCCTTTTCTCTCCCTTCCCTTCCTCAACCCTAAAACACCTCTTCCTCGAGCTTGTTCCAGTTATTTCCCCCACGCTCTAATCCTGCTTCACCTGAAGACAGCAATTGGTCTTGACTACCTGCGTGAAACACCACGGGAGGCCAGCTAGTTATATAATCAAAATGGTAGGTGGGTCACAGTATTCAATTTCAAAATGCAGTGAAAGCCCCTAAGCCAGCAGTATTTCTGGCATTTTCCATTATATTACCCACAATATCTGTAGATGTCATTGCGATAGGGGTTTTCAATCTAAATCAAGTAGCGACAGGATTAAATAAATCTGCGCTCAGTCTGCTTGCAGTTGCAGGCTCTGGCCACCAGGTAATGCTGTGGCGCAGCCTAATGCTCTGAGCCTCCAGTGGTGACAGCTATGTTGCTAAAGGGAATGAGGAAATTTTACATTTAATTTCAATCAACTTTAACATTTGAAATTTCTATTTTAAATGTATAAATATCGCTAACCACTTGATTTTCTCCCAGGTAATGCACCATTATGTCTTTAGGCTGCATAATTACATGCATCCCACCCTGTTAACTGTGGACGCAGCTCAGATGCGGCCTCACAGTTTATATCATGTTCCCTTCCCCTTCAGCCACCTGCTTCTGTCCCCACATCAGCTTCCAATGCAGGTGCCCAACTGGACATCTCTCTCTGGTTCCATTCCTATCTATCCAGTCATAGCCAGAGAATCACTTGCAATGGCTTCTCAACCTGCTCCCACACCATTGCCTCTGGTGTCCCCCAAGGATCTATCCTTGGCCCACTCCTATTTCTTATCTAAATGCTGCCCCTCGGCGACAGCATCCAAAAACACAACATTAAGTTCCACATGTACGCTAACGACACCCAGCTCTACCTCACCACCACTTCACTCAACCACTCCACTATCTTTGATTTGTCCGACATCCAGTACTGGATGAGCAGAAATTTCCTCCAACTAAATATTGGGAAGACCAAAGCCATTGGGGGAAAAATTCAGTTGGTTGCGCCTCCCGTTAGCGCCTTAAGAGGGCGCTAATGGGGCGCAAAGCAGCTAGCGCCCGGGCGCAGCGATGTTTGCGCCGCTCACGAACTTAACTAGACATTTTGCAGCGGCGCTAAACTTTATCGCCGCGATCTCCTGCGCGCGCAGATTGTGACGTCATACGAGAGTGCAACGCACTTGTGGCGCCCCGGAGCAGAATTTCAGTGGCGCCCCCATCCTTACCGCCTGGCGCATCCAACGACCGGAAGAGTGGAACGCTAACAATCGCTGTGGGGCTGGGGGGGGCGCTATTTAAAGGGGGCCTCTTCCTGTCTTTCTCTGTGGTTGACATTTTTGCACCACTCGTTCTGAGAGAGAGAGAGAAATTCGGAGAGAGAGAAAGAGAGATTTCTGCATTGAGTCAACGCTGTGTGAGGTACTTTTGGCTACTCATCCTAACTTCGCTGGTACTTTGGTTTCTGGCCTTCATAACTTTGCTTGCTAAGAGATATGGGGGCTGCACTGATGGGGGGCGTCGTCCTGCGCCAGACTACTGTGGCAGAACTTTTCGAGACACCGCATCAGCCAGTTGGTTGGCTTCTCGGGGACAAGGGGTATCCACTGAGCACCTGGCTGATGACACCGCTCCGTACGCCCAACACCCCTGCTGAGCTGCGGTACAACGAGAGCCATCAAGCTACCAGGAACATCGTGGAGCACACAATCGGCGTGCTCAAGCAACGGTTCCGCTGTCTCGACCATTCTGGAGGAGCCCTGCAGTACTCGCCTGAGTGAGTTGCCCACTTCGTAGTTGTGTGCTGCATGCTGCATAACATGGCAATCCTCAGGACCCAGCCAATGCCACCAGGCCTTGGAGCACCACCAGAGGAGGAGGAGGAAGAGGAGGAAGAGGAGGAGGAGGATGATCAGCAGCAGCACCAAGGCGTGAGGGCGGCCCACAATGGTGAAACTGCAAGGGCCGTCCGTCAGCGGCTGATAGAAAGCCGCTTCTAGGCCCCTGCTGTGGAAATGGCTTCTGCCATTGAGAACAGCATGAATGAACCCAACACGCAACCCCTAAGCCGGCCAAGGCACCAATGATTCCAAACACCAAACATGTATATTTTGAGTACCAAAACTTATTTATTTTACAAACTCTGTGTGTGTCATTTCTTCATGACAAACTCATACAAATAAACACAAAAAAACAGTCATTACCATAACTGGTTCTCACAACCTGGAGATCATGTGCAAAACACTCAACAAAAGTTTGACCACGAACCTCAGCCTTTAATAAAAAAATGACCAGCATTTTGTCACACCTCCGACATCGAGGGTGAACTCCTTCCCGTGCGCCCTTCCCCCCTTCTTACCCTACTGCTCCTCCGCAATGGGACCTCAGTGGCTGCAGCAAGGCTGGTGGAAGGCTGCTGACTGTCAGGCCCTGACAATGCAGATGCCCTTGAGGGACGGCCTCGACCAGTTCTGGGCCTGGAGGGCTCGGCTGCAGACTGCACCAACTCTGCATGGGCGGCAGCAGTCTGTCCTACAGGCGGTGGCAAATGCAGTGGAGAAGTGACAGTGGTGGCAGCAGGAATGCTGTCATCTTGAGCGAGGACAGCAACTTCCTGCTCGACTGGCACACTGGCACTCTCATGGGGCAGCACCTCAGCATCCGGAGCAATCTGCTGTAGCACAGATTGCTGGCCTGCTGCGGCGCGGTGAGAGCCCCGGGGAAATGTGAACGAACCAGCGAGGATGGCAGCAGACAGTGCTCGCGTGACCTCAATCTGCGTCTGCATGAGAGCAGTCTGAGATGGAATTGCAGCACTGAGCTTCAGTGTCGCATCCGCCTGCGCTGCAGCGAAGTGCTCCACACTCCTTGCCAGTGCTTCAATGCATTCGGGCACCCTACCCACTGCAGCCATGAGCTCAGTGTGCATGCCCACCGCCTGGGTGTTCATTTCCGCGATCAGCCGCTCCTCCTCTGCGTCCAGTGCAGCAGGACTCGCTGGCATACTCTCCCTCCGGGGAGAAGGCTCCCGAGCTTCCCTACCCCCATCGCGTTGCTGCAGCCCGCTGGGTCCTGGAGCTTCACCCTCATCAGACCCTTCCCCCCTGCTCCCCTCCAGGGAAGGCGTGTTCCCAGTGTCGGCATGGGCTTCCTCGGGAGAGGGTGGCACTGATGCTCCGGCTTCCTCTTCCTCCTCGGTTGCAGCTTCACTCCCACTGGCAGCTTCAGGGCCCGTCTCCTCAGCTGGTGAATCACCATCTGAAAGCAGGGAGGTACAAGAGTGGCTTTAGCGTGAGGACAGGATGGCAGTAAGGGAGGAATAAGTGCAGCGAGTTAGTAAGTTGGATTGAAAGTGTCAAAGGCTGGTGTTGTGAGGGACAAGTGGAAGGACAGAGGACAAAAAGGTGATGACCTTACCATTGCTGTCCAGAACGGGGTCGGCGTCTCCAGTGGCGACGGGACCGATCACCCGGCTTGCCACAATCCTGTGGATGCGCTCCTCAAGATCGCTGAGGGGTTGCAGCTGAGGCCGCCCTCCACCTGTCCGTTGCTGCTGTCTCCTATTATGCGCCAGCTTGGCCTGCAAGAAAAATGACGGCGTCTGAGTAAATATACAGCCATGGTCTTGCCTGATGTTCCTCCCATAGGTGAATAGCCCTTACTGTATACAGCCATGGTCTTGCCTGATGTGCCTCCCATAAGTGAATAGCCCTTACTGTATACCGCCATGGTCTTGCCTGATGTGCCTCCCATAGGTGAATAGCCCTTACTGTATGCAAAGTATGGAATGTGTGTGTGTGCTTCATGAAAGGGCCATAGGTGTTGGATGAGTGTTGTTAATTGTGGTTTTAAGACCCTCTGGCCATAGAGTGAGGTTGAGATGGAGGGATGGAGAGATATTGCAAAAAAACCACTCACCCTGACGACCCGAGTGAGGTCGTTGAACTTTTTCCGGCATTGGACATGGGTCCTGGCCACCATGCTCCTGGAGGAGACGCACTGAGCCACCTCCCTCCACACTCTTCTGTAGTCGCGCGGCAAAGGCCTCCTGCCACTCTCTGGGTACAGTATTGCTCTTCGGCGCTCCACCGCGCCAACCAGAGCATCCAAGGCCCGCTCGGTGAAGCGCTCAGCTCGTTCTCTCACCCTCTCCATCCTTGGCTGGAAAATGGATTCACAGGTCTCTCCAAGCCGAGATTCAAGGCTGCAATGAGCAGGGTGTGGCTGGGGAGCAAGATCGCCCCCCCCCCTTTAAGAACTGGCCGGCGCCAGTGTGTCTGTGTTCCCTCGCTAACTGGCAGCACCTGCGCTGCGCTCGCGCTCTGAGTTAGCGCCTCACTCCTCGGCCTTTGCGCCTTAAGACAGGTGTGCAGCGCCTGATTTAGCGCTCCAATCACCTCCCGGGGCGTTAAAAGTGAAGTTTCCAGTCAGTGGCGATAATTAGCGCCAGGCGCTAATTTTTGCGCCCGGACGATATTTGCGCCCCAAACGGGGCGCGACTGAATTTTTCCCCCATTATCTTTGGCCCCCGTCACAAACTCCATTCCCTAGCCACTGACTCCATCCCTCTCCCTGACAAATGTCTGAGGCTGAACCAGACTGTTTGCAACCTTGGTTTCATATTTGACCCTGAGATGAGATTCCGACCACATATCTGCTCCATCACCAAGACCGCCTACCTCTATCTCCGTAACATCGCCCATCTCTGCCCCTGCCTCAGCTCATCTACTGATGAAACCCTCATCCATGCCTTTGTTACCTCTAGACTTGACTATTACCATGCTCTCTACGCTGGCCTCCAGTCTTCCACCTTTCATAAACTTGAGCTCATCCAAGATACTGCTGTCCATATCCTAACTCACACCAAGTCCCATTCACCCATTAATCCTGTGCTAGCTGACCTACATTGGCTTCCAGTCCAGCAACGACTCGATTTTTAAAATCTCATCCTTGTTTTCAAATCCCTCCACGGCCTCACCCCTCCCGATCTCTATAATCTCCTCCAGCCTTGCAACCCTCTGAGATCTCTGTGCTCCTCCAATTCTGGCCTCTTGCACATCCTTGATTTTAGTCACTCCACCATTGACAGTCGTGCCTTCAGCTGCCTAGGCCCTAAACTCTGGAATTTCCTCCCTAAACCTCTCCGCCTCTCTACCTTGTTGTCCTCCTTTAAGATTCTCCTTAAAACCTACCTCTTTGACCAAGCTTTTGGTCACGTGTCCTCATATCTCCTTATGTGGCTCGGTATCAGTTTTATTTTGATAATGTTCCTGTGAAGCGCCTTGGGACATTTTACTAAGTTAAAGGCGCTATATAACTGCATGTTGTTATTGTTGTTGTTGTTGGTGTGGCACAAGAAATGCCTGTGCCTGGTGTATAGGCCTGTTAATTTTTATATTGGAACATGGGGTGGGGTGGTGCAAATAAATTATTTTACTCACCTTCTGGGGCCTCTGCTTCTGCTCCAGCAGGTTTCATTGGTCAGAGCATCCATGGCAATAGGCCATTAAGATTGCCTTGGGATCCTATCTGAATGATAGGATTTGCATATGTTTATGAGTCAAGCGAATGTCTCAACCGCTCAGTGTTTATCCAAGAGATAAAAAGTACCACACAGTTGTAATTCCCATTGCACCTGGTTTCTGCTGGGCCCAGCAAGTTAACAAGCCCCACCCCGCCAAAATTTCCCAATTTGAGAAAAAAGATATTTTTTAAAGAAAAGAAAATGTATATTTTTCTAAAAGCTGGAGGATGTGTTCCTTAATATACTAATGTTTTCAGATATCATTCTTGAACATCACTGGCCTATAAATGGAAACTTCCACAATTAAGTTTTGGCTGCAGTTTCTGAGAATTTAATGAATATATTGTAGGGGAGGAATTTCAGCCCACACCTTCCAAGATAAATGAAGGATGGGGGGCAAAGCTTGGAGCTGGGACTTCCCACTCTTCAGGATCCAGTGAGACCTGGCATAGTAGTAGTGACGTCCAGTATGCTGAGTGAGTGAAGGCATACTGACCTCCACAATAGCTAATGTGGGCCTCACCGGTGGGGTCCAAGTCAGGCAAGCAGCCTGCATGCCCAAAGAGTTCAAAATGTATTTTCTGCAGTTGCTAATGGGGACCAAGAGGGCCATTGCTGGGGTTGGATGGGGCCATGGGCAACACCCACCAACAGGCCGGCGGGCACTAGAGATTCATCCAAAGTGGTGTTTGTATACACACTTATCCCATGCTAATGAGGTGTCCTCCCAATGACTTCACAACACTGACAGAGACAAAGGTCAGCGCTGCAGATCGCTGATGAGCACGATCCAGTCACAGCCATTGGGATCACAACCCGTGCGTTTTGGAGCCACAGTCTCCATTGTTTGCTATTAGAACTGCAGAAAATATAAATGGAATTGTATGTTGTGGGCAGGCCAAATATATTAAGCACCTGTGTAGACATAATAAATGAAACTAGCTTTATTCAGAATTCAGGAATTTGAAAAATAAATCATTTATCGATTGCAATTTCTATTGATAAAATAAATATATTTATGCATCATATTATATCTGTTACTTATAGCTTATGTCAGATCAGAAATATAAATGTAGTTGAAAAAGTTTCAGAACTGCTTTTTACTAGAAACCAATATATTTCTCATTCAAGACGGCTTAAGCTGACATCTATCAGAATCAGTTGTCTAAATATCCGGCATACACAGATTGAGGCAGACAGTCAATGACTAATAATTCCACTGGTTAGAGATGCTGTCTAACTATTGATAGATAATACAGTATCATATATTACAAGGGCATTTCATGGTTGAGTTGTCAATACTCTCAATATTCAGTCTCAAATCTAAGTAATGAAGTGAGTTGTCAATAACATCACTAATTGTCAACAGAACCAATATGAGCGGCGGGTCAATAGTTCCAATTAACACACACACAGCTCCTATAGAAAAGACTGATTATAAGTCAAGCATGAGTTTGTTGATTCAGCAATAATAGCCATGAGTCTAGAGTCAGTCTCTGACTCTGCGTTGATTAAATGGTAAGACTGCAGTATAACAACCATTTATTTTTTCAAGGAGGCTTTGGACAAACCAAACTGACTGTTATATTTTAGAAAGAAAGAGATTCCAAATTACTGGTTAAGGGTTAAAGCTATCTGAATGTAAATTTGTTTAGTGTTAGATAAGAAGTGGAAATGGATCATTTTAAGCATGGCAACCAATTTAAATGTAACCAATTTGAACACCCTGCAGCTGCATGTTCACAAATGCTTGACAGTGCCTGTAAAACAGTGATAGAGTAACGGGATTACCATTGTCTGTCACTTCAGCTGAAGTCAGTGGTATGGCCCATCCAAAGGGGAGGCCCTGGGACTCTTAATTATTTTTTTAAACTGCATTTACAACATCAGGATTACCTTAGAAATTAGTGACCAGCTTATTAGATGCATTATAACAATGTAGGTATTTGCATGTCTCCACTGTGGGCTTTGCAAATCAATTTTAGCAAAACATGTTGGAAATATATCACGAATATTACCTAAACTGTCCAAACCAATCTCCTGTACAAACTTAACATAAATTCCTTGGTTTTCTTTACAATGGTGTAATACCAATTTTTAAGCACAAAGGATCAAGGAAATTCAGACGTAAGTGACTTATGCCAGTTTTTCCACTACACCCAAGTTTCCTCGATCTTTTGAAATGATTCTGCAAAACCTCTGCCGAGTCCCTCTGCTGCTCATTAACATAGCTCCCTTCCTTATGCAAAAGAGCAGCTCACCTGCTTTTCCATTCATATGACACACTCGCTTCTTTCAACAGAGTGTTAAGAATAACAGTTTTCATTACAGCACTGTCCCTTTGGAAACAACGACTAATCTTACCAAAAGTGCAGCTGCACAGTTTTGAAATTACATCTGGTGGTTGTGTATGCGTAAAAGTGTGCATTGCTCTAACTTTTAACAGTGCACAGTGCTGACCTCACATCAAGGGTGCAACATGTCGGAAAGCCTGAAACAGAAAAATCCACCCACAACTTACCCCCTGCTTTAATGAGGTTTTCACTACAGAGTGAATCAAGTCTCCTGCACCTCTTGGGACATGCCCATTGGAAAATCCAGGGAAAGATCAAATAAGGCACACTGAGCCTACTTTTCTGATCTCTCTGTGCCACTAGCACATGTAAGAAGAATTTTACTGTCATCCTTCATATAATGGGGTGTCTAAAACTGCACAACTAAAACTGTGTCCCAACCAATGTCTTGTAAAAATTTAACATGAATTTATTGCTTTTGTATTCAATGTCCCTATATATAAAACCTAGAATCGCATTAGCCTTTATAGCCTTTTCTACTTGCACCCACTCCTACCTGTAAAGATCTATATATTTATAATGTACCCCTATTTTTCTCTCTTTCTCCACTCTGTTAAGAATCTTACTGTTTAGAGCATACTTCCCTTCATTGTTCTTTTTCCCAAAATAGACTCTGCATTAAACTGCATCTGCCACCTGAATGCCCACTCTGCTAACCTGTTTATGATTGTTTGTATTCTTCTTCACAGTTTGCCATGGCCGTATGCTTTTGTATGTGGTCAATTCACCAGCTGCAAACATTATGACCCAGAATTTCTGGAAACTTGTGCAGATATAATGGTGTAAGTATGGCATAATGTCAATTTATAGTGTAAAAGATCAAGGAAATTCAGGTGAAAGTGACTTATGCCAGTTTTTACACTATGCCCAAGATTCCTCAACCTTTTGAGATGATTCCGTGAAACCTCCACCAAATCCTCCTGCTGCTCAGTATGCAAAAGAGCAGCTCACATAAATTTCCTGGAGTTACGCTTGAGTTCTGTGGGTGTGGATTTAAGCCAAAAAAGTTAAGTGCAGCAGAGAGCAAAGTCATTATTTATTGAATTTTACAGTGATTTTTTTGATGAGACCAGCACTCTATATTTTCTATATCTTTGAATGTTTTTATATGGCATTAGAAAATGTTAGATTAAAAGTTGAAAAGCCTCCATGTTTGCAGTTTCTTGAACATGCTGTGCCTGCTGATGCATATGTGATGATTTGATGGCTTCAAACTTTAATTTTCATAAAGGGGAACTGAAAGAAGCAATATGGCGTAAGATCTGCACTTTCCTAGGGCCGAGATTGTTTACGCTGATTTCTGATTGTTTACGCAGCTTTTTAATGTTAATGAGTTTGGCAAGAAATGTTGGCATCACTGCCAGTTAACAAGATCTGTGTAGAAACCAGCAGAATTTCGGCATATCTTTTGATTCATGCTGATCCACGAAATTCCAGACGACATGGCTCCAGTACATTCTATTCCTGGAATTGATAAACAAAAATATTTTTACACTAAGCATCAAAAGAAACAAAATACTGAAAACTGAGAGTGACATGTGGAATGAGACAGTGACTATAATATGCCCTAAAGAGATCTAGTTGAAACCGAAGATAGTTTGCCTGGTTTAAAATATTCAGAAGAGACAGAAGTATTAATTTGGGAGGGAAGGAGCAATGCAAGAGAAGTAAACTAATGCAAAACTATTTGAACAAATAAAAGTGCCTCAGGGAATAAGTGAATGATTAATTATAGAGATCTGAACTCTCCAGAATGAAACTTGGGTGGAGAAAGAGATTTTGCAAAAAGTCAATTTATGGATCTAATGCAGGACTGTTTCTCTGCATAACATGAATACAGGGCAAAATATTATAAACTGTATTGTATTCAGTAGTGAGACTGAACCCAGAGAAGTGTGCTTGAGCACCAATGATTATTGTAATCTGATTCGGAGCAAGAGATAATAAAACAAATGAACAAGATTTCAACTAAGCTTATTTTGGAGCTATTAAGATTAGAATAGTAGAGAGACTAACTTGCTGAGAATAAAAAAAAAATGTATTGGAAAAGTTGCAAATCAAAAATAGAGCATATGACAATAGATATTATCTGAACCTAGAGCTAAATTGGTTGCAGCATGAAAATAAAAAAATGTCTTAAAGAAAGGAAGAATGTTGAAAAATAAGTTGCAAACTGTTGAAGATAATCCTGCAGATATATAATGGGAAAGGAACTAAGCGAGAGTTGCTATGGGTGTGGTTTTATTCGGCAAACAAGTGAGCAAATAGGTAGTTGTCGTGCAGAAGGCTTAGAAATCAGATTGTGCTTTCGCAATTTTATTGAAGAGGTAAAAAGCACGAATTATATGCCTGTTAGCTTGACATCTATTGTAGGAAAAGTAATGGAATCGGTTATAAATGAAGCAATTTAAGTGCATTTAAAAGAGTTGAGGCAGTAATTCCAAGCCAGCATTGATCTATGAAAGCAAGTCATGCATAACAAATATATTGGAAGTCTTTTGATGATCCAATATAATTGGTTGATGATGGTAATATGGTGGATGTCGTAGACCTTGACTTTCAGAAGACATTTGATAAGGTGCGCTTTTGGTAAAATTGAATGATTTGGGGCACAAAGGAAGAAGTCACAAATTGTCCAAACAGGAAACAGTTCTCGTTGGACAGCTATGACTAATGGAATAACTCATGGTTCAGTCCTGAGCTTTCTGCTGTTTGCCACAATCAGTTACTAAAATTATGACGTTATTAAGGGAAAAATCTAAAGTGACAGATTGTGCTATATTACAAAAGCAAAATACTGCGGATGCTGGAAATGTGAAATTAAAACAGAAAATGCTGGAAGGCAGCCTCTGTGGAGAGAGAAACAGAGTTAACCGTCAATGACCTATCATCAGAACAGATTGTGCTATATTATATGAGAAAACATGGGTGCTTGGAGTAGATGAATGCCAAATAAAATCAAACAATATTGAAAAAGTAACATCTGCTGGTACTAAATAGAACAATTATGATTGCAAAACAAAAGGCATATTTGTAAATAAAGAGTCAGGCAAAAATAAAGATTTAGGTGTATCAGTTGACCAGCAATTAAAAGAATGTAAGATCAGAGTTGGGAAATAAAAAAAACTTGTTCCTGCAAATAGATCCATGGAAGCAAGGTCCAAGAAAACAATTGTGACATTCTGTAGACCATTGGTGAGATTATATTTATTTTGGACTGTTCTTATTAAGAAAGTTACAAATTCTGAGAAAAGAATTCTGATGGGAGCAACAAAGTTGTTTTTGTTGAAATCCTTGAACTATGAAGAGAAGCTAGCGAAGCAAACTTTATCTTCATTGGATAGAAGAATGCTAAAAGGCAGGCACGATTAAACTTCTTTACAATAATGAAAATACTGATCCTGTTGCTGTTGTAGATAGATATTTTGTTGAATGCCAGGATAGAAGAGCCAGAGGATGTGATTAAGAGCTTAAAAAAGCCATAAGCTAAACTTAGCAAGGAAATAACTCATATTCTGCTTAGAGTAGTTGAATTATAGAAGAGACCGCCATCCATTGCAATAAATCTTGTCCCAGCATAAAGGAAAGTGGATCAATTTCTGATCCAGCACAGCGTAGCATGATATGAATTTTGTCCAGAAAAACAAAACAGTCGGATTAAGTCCTGAAACATGAAGAGCAATAAAAAGTTTTTTTTAAATAGGCACATTAGTAGAAAGTTGAGGTAAGAGTAGGACAACTGAGATCAGGACTCAATCTTGTAACAGAGAGAAAGGAAATGACAGAAATACTAAATAAGTACTGTCACCTCAGTTTTCACAAAAGAGGTGTATATTGGGATTGTAAAACCACCCAAAATGGTGTCAAACAGTCGAGATTCAAAGAGAAATAGTACGAACAAAGTTAAACAGACTTAAAGCAAACATATTACTTGTCCTGATGCGCTCTCTCCCTTAATCTCTCCCTCCATGTAAACTCCCTAACCCATATTCACAGCCACCCCCGCGAACTTGTCATCTCTCGTGGCCCCGCTATTCCCATCGTGTCAGTAGCAGATAAGGCCATCTCTGACCACTTCCATGTATCACTCTATACACACACCCCACTTCCCCCCCTCAACCCTACTTCCTTCTGTGCCCGCCCCTGAATAAAACTCTCTCCCAACTCACTTACTACTACACTTACAAAATCCCAACTGTCCAGCTTTTGGCCCTCCATTCACCATGACATTTCTGCAGCGATCGATCTGCTCAACCACACCCTCACCACCACCTTAGATGCCCTAGTCCCTACTAAAACAATTACTGTCTCTCACTCTGGCCATTTCCCCTGGTACAGCCCTCATCTTCGCTCCCTTAAGTCCAAGGGACGCAGACTTGAATGGATATGGCAGGCAACTGGTTTAGCCATTCACTGTCAGATCTGGCTGGACCACATAAAGCATTATCGGGTCCTGCTCTCGTCTGCCAAAATTGCTTACTATAAAAGAATCATTCTGGAATGCAAAGATAAACCCCGGCTCCTATTCTCTAATGCTAACCGTCTTCTTAAACCCCTCTCCCCTGTCTTCTCCACCCTCACATCTGACAACAACTGTGAGGAGCTCATGGACTTCTTTGTCTCTAAGTTTGAGACCATCCGTTCAGCTGCCTCTGCCACTTCCCTTTCTTCCCCTAGCCCACCGGGCTAAACAACCGCTAAGGTTACCCCCTGCCCTAGCACTGAACTCACACCTTTCTCCAGTTTCTCTCCGATCTCCCCTCATGACCTCTCCATGCTCAACTTGTCCATGAGACCCACTTCCTGCTCCCTCAACCCTATTCCCACGAAACCGCTGACAACCCAACTTCCCTTTCTGGCTCCCATGTTAGCTGACATTATTAACAGTTCTCTCTCCTCAGGTACTCACCCCCTCTACCTCAAATCTGCTGTCATCACCTCTCTCCTCAAAAAAACAACCGTTAACCCCACTGTCCTTGCAAACTACCGCCCCATCTCCAACCTCCCTTTCCTCTCCAAAGTCCTTGAATGTGTTTTCGCCCCCCAAATCCGTGCCCACCTTTTCCACAACTGCATGTCTGAATCCCTCCAATCAGGTTTCCGACCCTGCCACAATACCGAAACGGCTCTCATCAAAGTCACAAAAGACATCCTTTGTGACTGTGACAAAGGTAAGCTATCCCTCCTCGTCCTTCTTGATCTGTCTGCAGTCTTTGACATTGTTGACCACTCCATCCTCCTCCAACGCCTATCCATCGTCGAAGCCATTGTTTTTGGTCCCTGCCACAAACTCCGTTCCCTAGCCACTGACTCTATCTCTCTCCCTAACATCTGTCTGAGGCTGAACCAGACTGTTTGCAACCTTGGTGTCATATTTGACCCTGAAATGAGCTTCCGACCACATATCCACGACATAACTAAGACTGCCTATTTCCACCTCTGTAACATCGCCCGTCTCCGCCTTTGCCTCAGCTCATCCACTGCTGAAATCCTCATCCATGCCTTTGTTACCTCTAAACTTGACTATTTCAACCCACTCCTGGCTGGCCTCCCACGTTCTACCCTACGTAAACTTGAGGTCATCCAAAACTCGGCTGCCCATGCCCTAATTCGCACCAAGTCCTGTTCATCCATCACCCCTGTGCATGCTGACCTACATTGGCTCCCGGTTAAGGAACGCTTTGATTTCAAAATTCTCATCCTTGTTTTCAAATCCCTCCATGGCCTCACCCCTCCCTATCTCTGTAATCTCTTCCAGCCCCACAACCCTCCAAGATATCTGCGCTCCTCTAATACTGCCCTCTTGAGCATCCCTGATTATAATCGCTCAACCATTGGTGGCCGTGCCTTCTTTTACCTAGGCCCTAAGCTCTGGAATTCCCTCCCTAAACCTCTCCGCCTCTCTACCTCGCTTTCCTTCTTTAAGACGCTCCTTAAAACCTACCTCTTTGACCAAGCTTTTGGTCATCTGCCCTAATTTCTCCTTATGTGGCTCAGTGTCAATTTTTTTGTCTTATAATACTCCTGTGAAGTGCCTTGGGAGATTTTACTACTTTAAAGACGCTATAAATACAAGTTGTTGTTGTTGGTTTACATACAAGAATCCTGAGGGAAGCTAGGGAAGAAACAGCAGTTTATAATATTCCTGAAGTCTATGGAGAAGAGAATTATGCCAGAGGACTGGAGGATGGAAAATGTGACTCCCCACTTTAAAAAATGGAGACAGAGATAAGGCAGGAAGTTATAGGTCAGTTAGTCTTACTTCAGGTGTTTGTAAACTACTACTGTTCTGACGAAAGCTCACTGGCCTGGGGTTTTGGCTTTGTTTCTCTCTCCACAGATGCTGCCTGGCCTGCTGAGTATTTCTAGCATCAGCAGTATTTTGCCTTTGTATTGTTTATAACATGAAATTACTAAGCACTTGGAGAAACATGACTTAATTCGAGCCCATCAGCATGAACTTCTAACAGGCAGTTCTTTTTTGACCAACCTTATAGAATTTTTCGAAGAAGTAACAGAGGATAAATGAAATGCAATGGATGTAGTTTATAGGAATTTTCAAAAAGTATAAGGTCGCACATGAGAGACTAATGGTAAAGATAATGTCACATGGAATCAAGGTGAATGTGGACACAGGGATGGAGAGAAAATGGGAGGGCAGAAAGCAAAGAGTTGGATAAAATAAAGTTTCTTAAACAGGAAAGATGTGGTGAGCAATGTTAGAATCTGTGATGGGGCTGCTATTATTTATCATATACATAAATGATCTGGAATTAGGAATTGAGGGAACAATATTGAAATTTCCGGATGACTACAAAATGGACAGTACGTCAAGTTGTTGTGCCATTTGTGATCAACTGCCAGCGGGCATGGTTAGGCTAGCAGAATGGACAGATAGGTGGCAGATGCAGCTGATGTAGAAAAATGTGAAGCATCACATTTTGAAAATAAGAATATGGACAGGAACTGCACATAACGCCAGAGGGAGAACCCGCACCGGGAGGCCTGACAACAGCAGGAGAGGATACCATAGATCTTGTGGGCCAAGTGTGAGCCATACCATTGCAGATGGCAAAGCAGGAGGAAATGTGCCGCAGGGTGCTAGGTCCTCTAACCATCCTTTTCACTTATCACTGAAGTCTTCCATGACAATCTGGTGCTCCATGAGCGGCCACTTATTTGTGACTTACCCTTACCACTAACTACTGACAATTGTCACGCTCCTCTAATTCCAGATCCAGCGCAAGACCCAGGCAGCAGAGGAGAAGGAGGAAAGTCCATCAGAAAATGCAATGTGATGCACTCTCACCATTGCAAACACTAGCTCAGAAATTGGCATCCTGCAACCTGTAGATAGTGACTTTGAGGCGTCTATACTGGGTAATGCACCGAGCACAAATGTGCAGGGAAGAAAACAATTGCGTCCTAGTCCTGTTGTAGAGGCATAGCTGAGGAATTCCAGGATGCAGCCTACAAAAGATGAATTGCAGCTGCACACCAGGAATTGTCAAGTGAATGTCCTTTAGGGAAGGAAATCTACCGTCCTTACCTGGTCTGGCCTATATGTGACCCAAGACCCACAGCAATGTGGTTGACTCTTAACTGCCCTCTGAAATGGCCTGGCAAGCTACTCAGTTGTACCAAACCACTATGAAAAACAATAATAAGAATAAAACTGGATGGACCACCCGGCATTGAACTAGGCACCGGCTTCGGACACAACAAAGGCACACCAAGCCCAGTCGACTCTGCAAAGTCCTCCTCACTAACATCTGGGGACATGACAGCAAAAATAATACCAGGCTTCTCTTCTACACCACTAACCGTCTTCTCAAAGCAGCCTCCCCTGCCTCCTTCTCCCTTACCTCCAACAATATATGTGAGGAGCATATGGACTTCTTTGTTAAAAAGCTTGACAACATCCATTCAACTGCTTCTGCTTTCAATTCCTTCCCTCCCCCAGCCCACCAGACCTTACTTCCTCTCCATTTTCCCCCTGCCCTAACCTTAAATTTGCATATTTCTCGAATTTCTCTCCTATCTCCCCCTTTGCCCTTTCAAAGCTCTTCTTTGCCAAATTTGGTTTTAATTTGATAACACTCCTGTGAAGCACCTCGGGACATTTTATTATGTTAAAGGCGCTATATAAATATAAGTTGTTATTGTAGTTGTTCCAAAATTGGTAGAGCTGTCCCACAGACTAGTCAAGCAACAGCGTGATATAGTCATACTCACAGAATCATACCTTTCTCCTAATGTCCCGAACTCCTCCATCACCATCCCTTGGTATGTCCTCTCCCACCCGCAGGACAGACCCACCAGAGGTGGCGGCACAGTGGTACACAGTCGGGAGGGAGTGGCCCTGTGAGTCCTCAACATTGACTCTGGACCCCATGAAGTCTCATGGCTTCAGATCAAGCATGGGCAAGGAAACCTCCTGCTGATTCCCACCTACTGCCCTCCCACAGCTGATGAATCAGTACTCCTCCATGTTGACCACAACTTGGAAGAAGCACTGAGGGTAGCTAGGGCACAGAATGTACTCTGGGTGGGGAACTTCAAAGTCCATCACCAAGAGAGGCTTGGTAGCACCACTACTGACTGAGCTGGCCGAGTCTTGAAGGACATAACTGCCAGACTGGGCTGTGGCAGATGGTGAGAGAACCATCATCAGCGAAAAAAATCTCGGCCGCCTCCTGAGGTCCCCACCATCACAGAAGCCAGTCTTCAGCCAATTCGATTCATTCCACGTGATATTCCACGGGACCTGGGAGTTAATGTGCATAGGTCCCTGAAGGTGGCAGGACATATTGAGAGAGTGGTTAGCAAAGCATATGGGATCTTGGGTTTCATAAATAAAGGTATTGAGTACAAAAGTAGAGAAGTTATGCTGAGTCTTTATAAAGCGCTGGTTAGGCCACAACTGGAGTATTGCGTCCAGTTCTGGTCACCACACTTTAGGAAGGATGTGAAGGCCCTTGAGAGGGTGCAGAGGAGATTTACCAGAATGGTTCCGGGGATGGGGGATTTAAGCTACAAGGACAGGTTGGAGAAGCTGGATTTGTTTTCACTAGAGCAAAGGAGGTTGAGGGGTTATTTGATAGAGGTGTACAAGATTATGATGGGTTTGAATAGGTTAGACGGGGAAAGGCTGTTCCCACTAGTTGATTATACAAGGACTAGGGGACACAGATTTAAGGTTTTGGGCAAGAGATACAGGGGGGACGTGAGGGAAAACTTTATTACGCAGCAAATGGTGAGGACCCGGAACTCGCTGCCAACGGAAGTGGTGGAAGCGAACGCATTCAATGTTTTCAAGGGGAGACTGGATAGGCACTTGAGGGAATTAAACTTATAGGGCTACGGGGATAGAGCGGGGAATGGGACTGACTCAATTGCTCTGCAGAGAGCCAGCACAGACTCGATGGGCCAAATGGCCTCCTTCTGTGCTGTTATGACTCTATGGGGGAGAAATTCAGTATCACCCCATTTGGGGCGCAATTATTGGCCGGGCGCAAAGATTAGCGCCTGGCGCTAATTATCGCCACCGACTGCAAACTTGACTTTTATCGCCCCTGGAGGTGATTGGAGCGCTAAATCAGGCGCTTCACACCTGTCTTAAGGCGCAAAGGCCGAGGAGCGAGGCGCTACCTCAGAGCGTTGGCGAAGCTCATGTAATGTCAGTCAACAATGGAACACACACACAATGACACGGGCCAGTTCTTAAAGGGAATGGTTAATCTTGCTTTCCATCCACATCCTGCTCATTGCAGACTTGAATCTCGGCCTGGAGAGACCTGCACATCAAATCTGCTGGAAAGAACAATGGAGAGTACCAGGCAAAGAGCTCAGAGTGCAGCCCCCACAGTCTCTTCTAAATCGATACAAGGAATGGCAAATCAAAATGAACCTGCAAAGTGCTGCTCAGTACCCAAAACTCCTTCACACAACGTTGAATCTCTCCAGAAGTCTCTCTCTCGCTCGCTCAGAATGCGTAGTTCAAAAATGGCACCAACAATAAAAGGCAGGAAGCGGTCACCTTTAAATAGCGCTCCCCCTTTCCCTTCATGACTGCAGAACGCTCCCCTCAACCTGTCGTTGCTAGCGTCAGGCGGTAAGGCAGGGGGCGCCACTCAATATCTGCTCCGGGGCGATACCGGGGCGTTGCACACTCGACTGATGTCACGATCTGCCGGTGCAGGAGATCGTGGCGGTAGTGTTTAGCGCCGCCGCAAAATGTCTAGATAATTTCGCGAGTTATTCCCATAGTGCTGTTCAGGAGGCAGCGCCAGGATATTGACCCAGCGACGAGGAAAGAACGGGGATATACTTCCAAATCAGGATGGTGTGTAACTTGGAGGGGAACTTGCAGATAATGGTGTTCCCATGTGCCTGCTGCCCTTGTCCTTCTAGGTGATAGGGTGATAGAGTTCGTGGGTTTGGGAGCTTCTGTCGAAGGAGCCTTGGCAAGTTGCTGCAGTGCATCTTGTAGATGGTACACACTGCAGCCACGGTACGCCGGTGGTGGAGGGAGTGAATGTTTAAGGTGGTGGATGGGGTGCCGATCAAGCGGGCTGCTTTGTTCTGGATGGTGTCGAGCTTCTTGAGTGTTCTTGGAGCTGCACTCATCCAGGCAAGTGGAGAGTATTCTATTACACTCCTGACTTGTGCCTTGTAGATGGTGGAAAGGCTTTGGGGAATCAGGAAGTGAGTCACTCGCAGAATACCCAGCCTCTGACCTGTTCTTGTAGCCACAGTATTTATGTGGCTGGTCCAGTTACGTTTCTGGTCAATGGTTACCCCCAGGATGTTGACGGTGGGGGATTCGGAGATGTCAAGGGCTGGTGGTTAGACTCTCGCTTGTTGAAGATAGTCATTGCCTGGCACTTGTGTGGCGCGAATGGTACTTGCCACTTATCAGCCCAAGCCTGAATGTCGTCCAGGTCTTGCTGCATGCGGGCATGGACTGCTTCATTATCTGAGGAGTTGCGAATAGAACTGAACACTGTGCAGTCATCAGCGAACATCCCCACTTCTGACCATATGAGGAAGGGAAGGTCATTGATGAAGCAACTGAAGATGGTTGAGCCTAGGACACTGCCCTGAGTTGCAACACTGATCCTTGGGGAAGGATAGGGGTGTCCAAAATGTCGCAGCACTCCTAGAGCCAACTCTCCTGCAGATTAGTGGAGATAGATGAGGTGCCACCCTATGCGAGTGGCAGTAGCTGCATGAGAGATGTGCAGGCTGTCCTCTCTCAGGATGAGAGCATGCCTGCTGCCCTTACACCCTCTTGTCCACTGCCAGTCCTGGTGCTGCAAGAACAGTTGGGCCAGACTGCCCCAGCTACAGTTGAGGTGTGACAATCTGCAGCTGGATCTTTTTAGGCTCGAGTTCCTCAAGGGCTCTGACCACGACCGTCTCAAGTTCCCTGATTAGAAGCACAGCAGCCTTTGATGTCCCAGGCTGTAGCCACTGGAGGAGCACCTCATAGGAGCATGAGCTAGTTGGAAGTTTACTTAAGACAGGCACTCGGGGATTGCACCTGTTAGTTCTTGTGGTGGAAAAATTTGTTAGCGACCATTTTGGGTTGCTAACATCGCCTGGGCACTGTATTTAGCACCTGGCGAAAAATACCGCCGGTGATTGATAACTTCAGTTTTAGTGCCTCAAGAGGGAGGTGGAGCGCTAATTCAAGTGCTCCACTTCCATCTTAGAGCGCTAACCCTGAATATTGGGACAGTGCGTTCTACAGCGCTACGCACTGGGCCATGTAGCACCACCGCATGGAAGGACTCTTCCCCTCATTAAAGGAGAGGGCCCAAGCCCACAACTCTGCGGGGCCCTACCTGGACCACCGGGGAGCAGGGTGCCGTACCAGCAGCCCAGCACACAAGAGGAGTGCCAGGCTGCCAGATCGCGGCACGGACCACGTCTTCAAAGACACAATGGGCGCGACAAGTAAGTCAGCTGAATTTTCTTTTCCCTGCTCGCCACCTCCCCTTTAGTTAGCGCCCCGTGAGCCTCCTGCCACTCTGTTCCCGTCGCTGTCATCACCCGGCGCAGATTCAGGGGACGCGGGCCAATTTTGCAGGCGGGGCGCTGCGCACAGTGATGACGTCGTCATCGCCTGCGCAGCAGAGTGGGGCGCTACCGGTTACCGTCGCCACTAAACTCCCGCTGAATTTAGCGGGAGTTGTTAGCGGTGCCACACCCGGGCAAAAAATGCACCGAATTTCTAGCCCTGTATGTGTTTCTGGCATTTGCATATTAAAGTTTTTGTATGGATTTCTTCTAGGCCTAGAAATTCGGGGGTTTAGCGCTGGCCGTTAAGGCCCATTTTGATGAAAAAATGGCGGCTGACTCGCTTCCCGACATTTCCAGCGGTTCCCGCAGTGGCTGCTATTTTGGGCAGGTTGGCAGCGCTGCCGTTGCCAGTGCTTGCTGGAGAAATGGAAATAAGAACATAAGAACATAAGAACATAAGAAATAGGAGCAGGAGTAGACCAATCGGCCCCTCGAGCCTGCTCCGCCATTCAATGAGATCATGGCTGATCTGATCCAACCTCAACTCTAAAGAACACAAGTAGGAGCAGGACCAGGCCACTCGGCCCCTGGGCCCGCTCCGCCACCCACAGGGCCTTGACCGATCCGAACTCAAACTCATGTCCAATTTCCAGCCCGCTCCCCGTAACCCCTGATTCCCTTTACTTCTAGGAAACGGTCTATTTCTGTTTTAAATTTATTTAATGAAGTAGCTTCCACAGCTTCCTGGGGTAGCAAATTCCACAGACCCACTACCCTCTGAGTGAAAAAGTTTCTCCTCATCTCAGTTTTGAAAGAGCAGCCCCTTATTCTAAGATTATGTCCCCTAGTTCTAGTTTCACCCATCATTGGGAACATCCTCACCGCGTCCACCCGATCAAGCCCCTTCACAATCTTATATGTTTCAATAAGATCGCCTCTCATTCTTCTGAACTCCAATGAGTAGAGTCCCAATCTACTCAACCTCTCCTCGTATGTCCACCCCTCATCCCCGGAATTAACCGAGTGAGGCAGATTGTGACGTCAATGAGTGTGCAATGCTCATTTGATGCACGATCTGTCATTTTTGACATCGCCGCTCCACTTAATGGCCTCTCTTAATCAAAACTAGATGACCAAGCGTTCAGCAGGAGGAATGAGCCCCCAGCAGAGTTATTTAAAGGGATATGGTTTCTCAGTTTGACAGACTCTGCCTAAGTTTTTGCAGCTTTCTAAATGTGTTTAAAGTTCCTGAGGTCACAGGGAGTGTTGCTGCAAGTGATGAACACCTTGATTTTCATTTAAAGACTTCAGCTCACACCACTTGCTCACAGTCATGGGGGCTCTACTTGCAGTCCCCCTCGTGCTTGATTATTTTTGGGAGAGGGAGCGGAGGGAGCGAAGAAGAGAAGATGCTCGCAGAGGGAGGAGGAGGAGGGCCAGGAGGGCTCTCAGCAGAAGGCCTTACCCACCTAGGGTCTTCAGAGAGCACTTCTTTAACCTCCGCTTGAGCGAGGAGCAGTGTATTAGGAGTTCTGCTTCACCAAGGAGGTGGTCACAGAACTCTGCCACCTCCTGCAACCAGACCTGCAGCCTGAGAGCAGGTCGAACGCAGCTCTCCCAGTGGCTCTCAAGGTCACCGTGGCCCTCAATTTCTTAATCAGCGGATCCTTCCAGTCTGCAGCTGGAGACATAGCTAATATCTCACAGTTCGCCATCCATCGCTGCATCTGGCAGGTCACTGAGGCTCTCTACTCCAGGAGAAGGGATTAAATTATCTTCTCTGCAGGACAAGCGTGCATGTGGCTTTGCCGGGATAACTGGCTTCCCCATGGTGCAGGGCGCCATTGGCTGCACACATGTGGCTTTGTGGCACCGTATACCAATCCTGAGACGTTCCATAAACGAAAAGGCTAACACTCACTTAATGTGCAGTTATTCTGCGACCACGTCCAGCGCATCATGATGGTGAATGCCCGCTTGAAGGGATAATTACAAGTCCCAGCCCTTTTTGGATTACCCCAGATCAGGCGTATTCCCCAGATGTTCACCTTCAACTAAAGTTAAAGATAGCCGAATTCTATAAGACGCTTAATTGGGTCTAAAGGTCAGACTACCTCTCCCTAAAGGAAAGGAACGACGTGAAGATGTTACCGTCTTCCGGATAGCACTTTTAACAAGTTTAACTAGACTGTAACCTTCTGGATATTATGAGGGTCCGGAATACCCCCCAGAATTCTGCAACTCCTTTGAGTGTACAGAAATTGAGTTTGCGAGTTTATACAGAAATACTCTGTGAGATAATTCTAAAAATATATAGATTTATTAAAGAACCGACATTCAGTTAACAGCTGTTATGGCAATCGCAACTTTAACCGTTCAAAATACAAATAGCTTACATTTCTTATCAGAGATCCTTATTCTCAAATCTTAACTTCGTTACATTTCCACCCTTCTACTTATTTCTTAATCCAGAATATCCCCCCAAATCAAATACCTTGATTACCCGAGACTCAGAGTTGTAAACTTACAGAGCATGCCTGTGAAGTTGAGAAACGCTTGCCCTTCCAGCGACTTCTGACTTTTCATCTGAAAAGCTCTTATTTTTATACTCTTTTTTAGTGGTATTTTCTTTGAAGTATTCTGCTGATGTAAGCTAATTGTCTCTCGAATTGTCTATTGAATTGTTTTCTATTCTTACTGTCGTTTCAACTGTTGCAACCAGACTTGTGTCTCTACCTTTAGGTGTTCAAAAACTTATCATTTTTATGGTTATTATCGATTTATCTATTTGATGCTATTCTTAGGAAGTCTTTCTATTGAATTTCTAATATCACTTAACTACTTGTAAGCCAGACGTTGTGTCTCCTAACTATTCCATTTTCAATACAAACACAATGGTGTCATCTATTGATATTATATTTTCAAAGCCTTCCTATTTGTACCTTTTACAACTTGTAAACACTTCATCTAGGGTGTTCCATGCATTTCTTATTTACTTCAATTGGTTATATTAAGAACCATGTCTCCTGTTTCTAAGTTTAACATAAAACCATTTTACAGCAGATATTTCTTTTACTTGATGTCATTTTTTCAAAGGCACTTGGTTTTTTTAATGTTCTGTGCACCTGTTCGACGTGTTAGATTTTGACACTTTACTTGGGTCATTCCATTGTTTTGGTTCCAATGTTCAGACATGGAGGAACCTCCAGCCTGCTGTTTCAATCGGGCCATGTCTTTGTATTTACAAACATTTCCCATTTCAAAGCTTGTGGTGTTTTACAGCTTTGTGTTAACAACTGATCTTTATCTCAGAAGCCTGTATTTCTGCTTTACGGCTTGTGTCGTTGAGGCTTTTAGATTTTTAACCCCAGTTTGTCATGTTTTCATATTATCAAATTTGTTTATAGGATGATGTATTTCTTGGAATATGGCTATTTCCTTCACACGCTATCCTGGCAGCAGTCTCGATGTCTTCATCCTGCGCCAGTTCGGTGTGCCGGCAATCTTCTAGCCACCAGGTCAAAGCCGTGGGTGGCTGCTCAGAGATGAGGGCTATCCGCTCTGCACCAGGCTGATGACTCCCCTATTCAACTCCAAAACTCACGCCCAGCATTCATATAATGACAGCCATGCTGCCACCAGGCACATCATTGAGCAGACCATCGGGGTGCTCAAGCAACAATTCCACTGCCTTGACCACTCAGGTTAGCCCCAATGGCTCTGAAGGTCTTCTGTAAAATGTGAACACTGCATACATTTGACTGAAATCCTTCTCAGCTATTTTAGTAGAACCATTAATTAACTTATTTTAAACCGGATAAAATTTATGCTAAAATAGCAGAGAGAAGAATTTCAGACTAACACTTTAAGCGTTTCTATGCTAATGTCCAGCAGCATTATACCAAGGTAGATGAGAGGTAGATGAAGGTTGCAAAGGTTGATTGTAGATGCACTTAAAAACTTGTACCATTCTTTAGAATTCAGTCCATCTTACCTCATCAAAACTTCTAACTGTCCCTTCAATGACACAACAGCCTAGAAATTCGAGTAGGCTGCCAGTGCCACTGCGGTTAACAATTAATGGTTAAAGGCCCCGCCTGCAATAATAGTGCAGGAAGCACCAGTATTTTGGTGCTGCCTACTAACTTAAGTTAGCACAGCTCAAAACCTAGAGTGCAACACTCTGTTTCGGGCAGTAGTCTCAGCAGGTGGCCCAATGTAACGTGGCCATAGCGACCCTGGAGCAAGGTAGCATTGTCTTAAAGCCAGCCTGTCATTTTAGAAAGCAGTGTCAATCCCTTAAAGGGGAACTGCCTTTTAAAATGAAAAAAATAAAAATCATTTAAAAATAGACAGTCTTTAGCTCTTAGAGCTCAACTGCCTTGTGAAAAAATAATTAAAAATAATTCCGAAAAGACAGTCTTCAGCTTTTAAAGTACAATTGCCTTCCGCACATAAAAAAATTGTAACAGTGCTTCAGCAACAACACAAATGGCTCAGCAAGCCAGGGACGGGGCACCAAGGGTCTCACATGCAGCACTCCAGCTTTGTGCAAGGGGGTCAACACTACAAGAAGGATCTTCCACCCACAAGCCCTCCAGAAAGAACAATGTGGGACCAGATCACCAAGGCCGTGACTACCAGCAGTGTGGCCCACACCACCTGCCTCCGGTGCCCAAAGAAGCTTCATGGCCTCAGACCACTAGTCAAGGTCAGTGAATTCATCTTCAAAAGCCGTCTCCTGCCAACTGCACCACTAGCCTCACACAATGCTCATTGCACATTCACCCACCCCCGCATCAGTCACCTATCAACAATCTGTACCAAACACAAGATACACCTCACATTCTTAGCTTCACCTCATCACCTTGGAGGAGATGGTGCTGGCCATTGTTGGCAGGGGCATGGCTGAGGCTTTGGCCGGTGGCAAGGCTGAAAGAATACAAGATGCTGGTAACCTCAAATGTTATCCTCCTTCTCACAACCCTCTTCCCCCTGATCCCACAATATCTTCTGATTTACAAAGTGCGCATGGCGTAAGCATGCAGCTCTTGCTTTCCTGCCCTTCCCTCACCATAACTCTACCCTTGTGCCTTCCTCATTTCACACACACAAGAAATCCAGCCTGCCCAGCTAGTGGTTGGCCAAGAAGAGGGAGAGAAGATGAAGAAGAAGAAGAAACAATGTCACGCAATTTGACACTCCCAGTCACCAGCTCCTCGAGGTTGTCCTGCAAGGTCATTTGCTGTGTCCCCCATTGAAAGTCAGCAGCCTTCCCCCAGCCATGCTGCAGCCACTGGGGTAGTACTGCATAACATCACTAAGATAAGCAAAAACACACATAAGACAGTCACTAAAGGAATGCACAAGCGTGTTTAGTTGATTTCTTGATGTCATATTGGATGGCTAGATGTATAAAGTTGGATTGGAAAGTTTGCTTTGTGGTGGCTTTTATTTCAGCATTATGGCCAAGAGGACGCTATGATGGTCAGTAATAGAGGGAAGGTAAGGTGTGGGTCAAATGGTGAAAGGGGAATTGGTGTTGTGTTCATTGGTACCTCAAGGGGATGATTCCATCCCGGATATCCCGGCCAGAAAGGGGCTGTCTGGGTTGCATCCTTCCTTCCGCTTCCTCCTTTTTCCTTTTTTCCTCTTCTGTGTCTTCCTCTTCCCTCTGCGAGTAGATACTGGAAATCTGAAATAAAAGCAGAAAATGCTAGAAATATTCAGCAGGTCAGGCAGCATCTTGACCTGAGACGTGAACTCTGTTTCTCTCTCCACGGATGTTGCCTGACCTGCTGAGTATTTCCAGCATTTTCTGTCTTCTCAGAGGCCTTCCTTTACCATCTGAAGCCTTGCAAGCATCGAGCAGCTATCCCTGCCACTACTTCAATCAAAAAATTCCAGTCCAAAAGCATAAATGCAAACTTACCTGAAAGATGTGTGTGTCCCTTTAGGAAGCGCTTACAGCATCTTTGCAGGGCTGCTTCCTGCACGATTTTCTGTGCGTGCTTAGGACCCAGCCTTAAACAGAGCAAGAACGTCAAAATTTGCAGATGTGGTGTCAAGCCAGGCATTGCACGCCGATTGCCGTCACGATCTGCTCATTTACATTTCAGGGGCCAGCGCTGTCAACGGCAGCAATATGGCCCTTTCCAAAATGGCAGCTGCTGTGTCCCACAAATCAGCGTTAACAGCCAGCGCTCAGGTAGGAATTTCTAGGACATAAGCTTTTTCCAGGGCAATGTAACAAAAGTTGTTAGATAACCATATCTGTCTTCAAATGAAGTAAGAAGGGGAATTTTTGTTGCAGGTGGTCAACCAGCAGAACACACGGGTCTGCCAGCCAATAAATGCTACGAGAGGCCCAGGCCATTTTCATGACCAGGCCTCATTTACATAGGTTTGTTTGAATTGCATTGACATGGTGACATTTATTTCACTATTAGCACATTTTCATAATCCACTTTTATTTTTATCTTAACATTGAAGGGAGTTCTACTTTGAATTCATACACCCTATTGTGCTGGAATGGGATCTCGTCTCGAAATTCCTCTTGCCCTCATGGAGCTTGCAGGTGAGGAAGAGTTGTAGAGGAATGATCCCTGTTCTAGGAGATGCACCTTTGCTGCATACACTTCACCAGGAAAGTCTTTCTGCAGGTTGGAATTGGCCCCTTGCTCTGCCATTTTCTTAGATAAGCAGAAAAATAGTCTTGAGGCGCTGGAAGTTACAGGTGCTCATGCACAGTGACAGATTGGGGTCCACAACCTGTCTGTCAGTAAGTGACTTCACATCATGCACCTAAATTGTTTTACAAATTCTTCTTATACATGTGTCTTAGATTCTGCAAATAGTGTACACATTGGTGAGCCTAGTCACCACCTGCTGCCAGGAATGGTGTACTTCTGTCCACTGGTATGGTGCCTTGAAATGCCAAATAGGGAAACACT
This sequence comes from Squalus acanthias, assembly GCA_030390025.1. Lineage (NCBI taxonomy): Eukaryota > Metazoa > Chordata > Chondrichthyes > Squaliformes > Squalidae > Squalus > Squalus acanthias. Next base: position 100,401,818 of record CM059426.1, on the reverse strand, counting down.
CTTTGCACCCAGCTGCATATCCATTGTACCAACCATAAAACATTGGGTTGAACACTGTACCACACTTGTTACTTGCCGACAGAATGTTTTTTGCCTTTTGGCTGATTTTTGATTGGCATTTCTTTTTCTTCCCGTCCATCCACCCATCCTCCAGTTTTGCCAATACTGACAAATATTTTACATTTGTTTTGAAGCTTGATAAAGGCTGAAACAGTATTTTTTTCCCCATGTGCTACCTTTGAGTCTACACATCTCCCACTCCCAGTAGAGAATAGCCAGCCCAGGATTTTCCCAGAATTTCTCTCTGTGATCACTGTTCCCTGCCAGGCGTGTCTGATTGCACAATGACCCCTTTTTTAAAAATTTGACCGGCTAGCCAAATTATCCACTTCTCCTTGGACTTCCTGTCCAAGGTTAAAGCAGCACATTCAACTATGAATAATTATTTAAATTTGCTAACCACAGAAAACTAGGGACAGTTAGCCCACTGCGCTGCTGGCTAGCTTTGTAACCGCAACTAGTTTGAAAACCTTCAACTTAATCTGTAATAAAAATTGGCCATTTTGTATTTTAATTCTCTAGTTCACAGATTTTTTTTTTGTAAATGCAAATTAGAAGTCCTCGGTCATGTTTTCTGCATTGCTATATCAATCTCCGAGTCTCACTTTCTGTATATCATCTTTAGATGATTATCCTAACAGTAAGTAATGCTGGAAAGCCATGGACATTCAAGGAAGGTATATGTGGCAGGCAATTATTGATCTCTCTGATAGATTGTCTTTCTTAAGGTTTTGTCGCTGAGTACCAACTTGGGTACAGATTCTCTTGGTACTAACCTCTGAACCAAACAAAAACTCTTAACAAAAACAATCTATCAGATACCAAAACCTCCAGAAGGAAACCATTGACAGGAATGCTTCTGTTTTATAACAGTATCTTGTTACAGTTCCTCACGAAATCCACAATGCTTATAACTATTGTAAACGGCATAGCCTGTATGAACTACAATTAAAACATCTTTTTACAAGAGGCTAAACAAAATCATGTCCTAACTATATAAATGTAGAAATTGTTGCCAGTGTAAAGTATTACATGAGCGGCAATTGAGTAAATTTTGCCAGGAATGTTGGGAGTCTGTAGGATGACATGATACCTGATGGTTTTCCAGCATTACTCATTGTTAGGACAATCACGCAAAGATGAGACAGAGAGAAGGAAAAACAAATTCTTGTGTAAGCATTGAGGATGCTGTGCAGTAGACTTCTTGTGCTTGTTCATTCATGGACAACTGGTTGAGATTCTGAAGGAAACTACAGTATCACTGAGTTACTGCTGGTAGAAATGTCTTCACAATGGGGAAGTCTTTCAGTACTCCACTGGTACTTGACTTAACAGAAGAGGATGCGCAGAGAATCGCTGTCAAAGAAGTTAGATGACATCAAACATGTACTGCCCAGACCCACTGCTATGCCACCCGTTGCATCAGCCCCAGGCCCAGCAACCTGGCAGTGAGTGAAGAACACTGCCTCTGAAGGATATGGTTTATCAGGGAGGCAGTTACACAGTTGTTACATCTGCTTCAGGAAGATATGCAGGCAATCTCACACAAAGGGAAGGCACTGCCAGTGGTTACCATGGTGACCACAGCCCTCAAACTTTATGCCTTCAGCTCCTTCAGGTTGTGCAGGGAACATTAGCAGAATCAATTTGCTCTCTATGGCTATGTCAAACAGGTGACCGAAGCTTTATTCAAGAGAACCAGCACCTTCATCTCCTTAAACAAAAACAGAAAATACTGGGTGTGTACCCTTCATCTAAACTGATGAAGGGTACAAACAAAATATCATTATACTGCCTTTTCCCTTTCCAGATACTGACTGACTTGCTATGTATTTCAAGTATTTTCTGTTTTTATTTCAGATTTCCAACATTGTGGTCCTTTCTTTTTCTGTTTATCTCCTTTCCCCTGACCTGCAGCTTGGCAAGGCTTCCCAACTCCGCCAGACCGTTGACTTTCCTAAATTACAGGGGGTGAATGATGGAGGAATGTAACCATTTGGGCCCTAGCTAAAGAGCAATGGACTACATGAATAGAAAAGGTTCTATTTCATCAATGTGCAGCTGGTTAGTGATCACCTGCACCATATCACATCGGTCAATGCCTGCTCCGAAGGCAGCTCCCACAATGCTTTCTCTTTTCAGGTTTATTTGAAGATGAAGGAAAACTGGGAGTGCATCTGTGGGAGACCATGACAACACTCCTCAGCTCTGGCTAACAATACTCTTGCAGCTGAAATGGACAGAAGTAGAGCGGAGCCCATTAAACTACCAGGAACATTATCACGTGTACCACTGGCATTTTGAAACAGTGACCCCGATACTTATGGGAGGCGGGGAGGGTGCGGGTGAGGCCTGAAACAGGTGAGGATCCCGACAAGCCAGGGATGTGGAGATCTTGCCGAAAGGAGGGGGGAGGTCAGCGATCGTGACGGGGGGAGAGAGAGGGCACGATTGGCAGAAGGGAGGCCAAAAGCTTCCTTGAGGGGCCAGGGAGCACTGCTTCTCTTCCGGGCTCACAAGGAATGTGGTAAAAGGCACTTACCATATAAAGCTGCCAGCTTCCATCTCCCTTTTATTGCCGGGTTTCCCAAGCCCTGGGAAACATGCGCAGAGACTGCAGAATTTAAATTGGGCTCCCAATTGCACTGTGGGAGTGTGGGATGGGACACTCGAATGTCACGAAAGCTGTAAAAAAAAAGCAATGGACACGTACCCGCGGCAGGTGAAGACGCGTTCCCTATTTTTTTTTAAACACCACCTCGACCCTATCCCATCCAGCATGCATGGGTTACTAACAAGGCTGATGTTTCAGGTATGTCGGCCAATGAAGGGCACATTGCTGTACAGCCTACAAAAAGTCTTCAGGGCTATTTTCTCTGCTGCATACTCCATAGCTTTGCATTGTAAAGAGGCCTAATGATGGATGAGATGACCAATCTGGAAACAATAGCAGGGATTTTGCTCACCTCGGTGGGTCCGGTGCGGGCGATGTCGGTGGCGCGTTGCGGTCCCACTGCTGGCTCTATCCCGCTGCCTAAAATTAACTAATGTTGACAAGGCTTGTTAAGCCCACCCAATGCGTTTGCCCGTCCAATTAGAGGAAGCGGGTCTGGTGACGTCATTCATGGCGCGTCATCAGCCGGTTTCCTTAAAGGGACCATGGCCAACTTTCTTTTGACATTTGTGCTGTCAGTGTTCTACAGCATTGAAGTGCTGCAAACACTGACAATCACTGTACAGAGGTGCAGGGCTGCACCCAGATTCCCCCAAGACTCCCTCCATATGCTTATGGAGGGAGTCACAGCACACAGGGAGGTCCTCTTCCCTTCCCATGGACGGAAGAGACCTCCCCAGGAGACCAACGCAGCCTGGTTGCACATTGCAGAGGAGATCACAAGCAGGGATGTGGTCAGGAGGACCTGGGTGCAGTGGTGCAAACCTTTCAATGATCTCATTAGATCACAAAACGTTAGTACAAAGCCACTCTCAACCTCATCCTCCTGTGCCTCTCATCACATTCCAATCACTCTGCCTTTCTTAACCCACTCCTGCACATCCTTACTCACACCAACCTATTTTGCACCTCCATCCTTCCCACTTTTTCTATCTACATTATCACATCCCCATCTCACTAGCCACCCCTCACACTCACCCTCATCCTAGCACTAACAACACACAAAGGTAGCCATTTGGGTGTTTTATGCAATGTTCATGTAAAGTTTCTGTTAATGTGATGTCAAATATTGAAACCTTTATTTTCAACACTTTGCGTTCTTGGACAGATTTGTGTGCACCTTTGGAAGTGGCTTAGTGAGTTGCAGTGAATGGTGAGACATAACAGTATCCCCTGCAATGGTGGTGAATGTGAAAGGAAGGGCTTGGACACTGTAGGGATGCTTTATGGTTTTGGTGTGGGGTGGTGCCAACCTGGCGCATCATGTGGCAGCCAGGATGTACAGCGTCAAGTGAAGTAAATCTGGCCATGGTGAGGCCATCCCTGGCCTCCCGGGCAGCAATATACTCGGGTGCTGATGCCCTCTGTCCTGTGCAGCATCAGGTGATTGCGGAGAAGGTTGGTGTTGTTGTTGGTGCTGCTGGTGTGCCTGGTGCTGCTGGTGTTGGTGCTGATCGTGGTCGGATTCTGAGGACCAAGGTGAGACAGTATAAAGGGTACCTTGTTGATGGAATAGATGGCAGGTGAAGTAGAGATGACAGAAGCATTCTGTCAATGGTGAGAGTGTTCTTCAAATGAGGTAAGAGTGGATGGAGAGTGGAAAGTGAAAAGCCTGCAGAATCTGTGCTGGAAATGACTGAGAAACAGCTTGTGGCTGAAACAACAACAGAAAATGTTGGATACACTCAGCAGGTCAGGCAGCATCGTGGAGAGAGAAACAGAGTTAATATTTTAGGTCACTGACCCTTTGTCAGAGTTCTGTTGTGATATCTGATTTTGCACAATCACAAGGAAATCTCAGAACAAAGTACAAATTAAATGTAACCAATTTATTCTCTTGCTTTGTCTAACATTTGAGTGATATTACTGAGCTCTGCCCAGTTCTAGTATATGGTGTGCAATCTTCAACCCCATGTCTATTATTACTTCATGTGAAAGAAGTAAATGCGCTGGCTAGCTGAGGATCTCAGTGACCAACAGTTGGGATTCTGGTAGCTTCTCGGGCTTTCTTTGCAATGGCCCTGAAACTATTTCAGCCATGCCATCTGCTACTGTGGAGAACAGTTTCTAGCATGTCTACTATCACTTGCACAGGTGCTAGATGGTTGGACAGACAGTAGCCTCATCTATGCCACTGCCGGTAGGCACTCCCCTCATCAACTCTACTATGTAGCTTTGGAGCAGATTTTTGAGCTTCAAGATTCTCTCAATCCAATTACCCAGCATTGTTGAAACCTGGCAAGAAAGCCCCTTGTATATTTGAGCAAAAGTCATTTGTAGCAGTGGTATGAACTTTCATGAGAGATAGTTCCACAAGGGGCCAACAGCAGATATCTTTGGAGTTACCACAAATTCCATGGTGGATAACAGTGCAAACAGCTGTTCATATGTAACTATATAGATCCGGTTAGTGGACTGATTCACAGGGCTGGATTTTCTCAATGGGAGCGCGTTGGGGGCGGGACTGCTGCTGTCGGGTTTCAGTCCCGCCCCCAATGACATCCGGCCAACCCACGTTATTTTCCCTTGATTGACCTTGTTAAGCCCACCCTGCGGGCTTAGCTGGCCAATTTGGGAAAGCCGTTGAGAGAGGACGTCAGCGTATGACGTTTCATCTGTCAAGAATTTTTGACAGATGAATTGTCAGTGTTTGACAGCTTTGAGAAGCTATCAAACACTAACAATCTCTGTTCTAAGGTGAGCCCTTGCACAAAGACTCATCAAAACCTCTTTCCTTAGCAGAAATCAGATGGCTGCTGCATCTGAGAATGCAGCTGCCATTCTGTCATCTCTGCCATTGAGATGAGGCACTTCCGGTTCCCCAAGGGTTAAAGCCTGCAGGAAGAAACAAAGTAAGTAAACTTTTTCTAACACTTTACACTCACCTTTCATACTTACGTCTCCACACTTGCACCCATCACTCACCTCCACAGCAGACTTTTCGATCCCTCTCACCCCCGCAGAACCAATGCTCGCCTCGCTGACCCTGGCGAGGTGCGCAGCCATCGGGAAGCCCGCACTTGCAGGGGTAAAATGGGGATAAGCCTCTTAACTGCCTGTTAACTACCTGTTAACAGGCAGTTAATTGGCTCTAATCCCCTTCCCGCCTCCCAGGAAGTTGGCACGGAGGCGGATTGGGAGATTCAACTGAGCCTTTAGCTGATCCTGTTCAGAAAGCAATCTTCTTTTATAAGCACACCCTGTTAAGTCTATATCCCTTGGCACTGTAGCAGAGATATGAAGTACGCTAACACTCTTAGTTGCATGTGCCTGCTCTTCATCTGCCAACACTGCTTGCTCCCATTCACCCATTGTGATGGACTTGGCGATTTCTCCTCAAACTCACCATCTTCATCCTACAGGACATGGACAACCTGTGCTTGTGCTTGTTCTTATGCTTGTGCTTGGCAAAGTGGACATGGAGGCAAAGGTGAGATGTTGGTTTGAACAGGAGCACTGGCTATGGGCATCAGTCTCCCTTACAAACCTACTAAAACAAAAAAACAAACTTATGTCAAATTTTGGCTCCAAGACCTTGCATTGCAATATATTGTCTGAGGTTTTTGAAATTCAGAGTATGCTTGTGTTTCAGTGACTGAATAGGGAGACAAAACATAATAAGAATATAATGATTCTCGCCATGATCGAACTGTAACATTAACTTTACTTTCCTCTCTTCACAGATGCTGCCTTACCTGCTGAGTGTTTCCAACATTTTCTCTTTTTATTTCAGAGCTCCAGCATCTGCACTATTTTGCTTTTTAATTCTTATTAACATTCTTACAATAAAAATGCAACTTTATCAAATCACAACATAGTAAAATTCTCAAAATTCACAGATCCCCAAAACTCTAAGAAAAACCCTAAGGAAAAAGACTTTGGACTCTTTTTCTAGCTATTACAGGGTGGTGAAGTGCATGGGGCCTAAGCAAAGGACATTTTGCGCAAAAACCAAGATTTGGTATTTTAAAAGACATGTCTGGGCTTCTAAGGGAGAAAAGGCTGTGAAGGAAGGTGGGTTCAACCTCTGTAAAAACAGTTTGGGTATTGGAGCTAATGGAAACTGTCTGGGGAACCACATGACCTCGCTGCGAGTTAAATCGGCCCCTATCAGACATTAACATCCTAACAATACACCCGAGGAAAAACAGTCTCCACCCCAATTTACAGAGACCATTAAAACATGCATAAAACAAATCACTTTGGCTTACTTTATAGAAATCCTAGACCCAGTCAAGAAACCCAAAACTTGAGGACAATCAACTACGATTAAGTGGCAAATCGACAGGATGGGGCCATCCCAAAACCACTTTACACCTTAATAAACAAGTTACCGTTAACGAGCCCGCCAAAATCTAACAATGACCGGGATCTGATTTGGCGTGCAGATAAAGGAGCTTCAATTGGTATAATTAAAGGCCCATTCTCAACCTGAAGAAGAAGAAGAGGAAGGAAGAACAAGAAGACATCCACGGAGGCATTCTCCGCAACACAGTTCTACAACACCACCATTCAGCATTCCGTTCCAGCCAGGAGGTCGACAGCTCGAAGGCCAGACCATCCAACAAAGTAGGACGACACGTGGAAGAAACCAGAACGACTGCCTCAGTGACCATCGGACACCTCGCGGCAACAAGGCCCTCACGAAACAACCAACCGAACACCAAGTACCAAGATTGGGCCACCGCAACCAAAGAAAACCAACTCAAAAAAAACCCGAAGATCCGCAAAGTTTCCACTCTACAAGCTACTCCTGACTTACCCCTGGGTAAGATTTTCCCTTAAAAAACTCTAAACCCTACTTCTAAACCAAGGAAAAGTGGGTACTCACCTGTTAGATCCAATACGCACCCTACCGCATCAGCAGACTCGCAAAGACTGACCAGATACGCAGTTGAAGTCCTCTACCATGTACGGGGTACGGCAGACACCAACCAACATATAGAGCGAACCCCAAAACCGCAAACTAACCTAACTGTCAAGGATTCTGGTGAGTATCATCCCTGGTCCTCTGGAGTCCAACCTAGCTAGTGAAGTGGAATTGGGAGGGGTGAAGTATTCTTCTAATATAATTTCCCTCACTTGTACCGAAGTGTTCCCTACTTTTAGAGTGTTAAGAGTGTTTGTGTTGTGTTTTACTCTCTTGAATAAAGATCAAAGTTCTTGCATCAAAACCAGTTGTCTGCTGCACTTTTTGTCACAACCCCCAAATAAGTCCAAGGTCCAGAACCAAGGGAGTGGGAGCGATTTGAACCGCTCAGAAGTCAGAGGTGAAGCTGACACAAACCACCACCCCCGACAACATTGGCCCGGATTTTGCGGTCAGCGGTTAAGGAACGGCACTCACCGTTCATTATGCCTACAGCTGCCCACAGACATTTTGTGGGATTTTGAGTGGCAATTTACAGTAATTAGAGATCCTTTTCAGTGTGGCACCCTCTACAGGGGATCTGTGACATCTGTGAGCAAGGAAAGTAACAGCGTAAATCTTCAACCAATCAGATTGAAGAATCCTCACTGAGACACACAGGGCTGGATTTTTGTGAATGGAGACGAGTTGGAGACGGGACTGCTGCTTGTCGTGTCAATGTCCCGCCTTCATCCTCGCCTGACCAACCAGAGGGATTTTCCCCTGATTGAGTTTGTTAAGCCTACCCTGTGGGCTCAGCAGGCCAATTAGGGAGGAAGTCACTGACAGAGCACGTCAATGTCAGACGTGCTATCTGTCAAGACTTCTTGAAAGAAGAAATATCAACGTTTGACAGCTCTATGAAGCTGTCAAACACTGACATTCTCTGTAGTTTGATGAGACCTTGTGTTCAGGACTCATCAAACCTTTCAACTTTGTTGATTTCAGTTGGCTGTTGGTTCAGAGGTTCCAACAGCCAGTCTGTGAAATTGACAAAGAGGGTGTCAGGTCTCCCGATCCAACGCGGCTGAAGGCTGTAGAAAGAAAACAAGGTAAGTGAACATTTTAAAAAACTTATCACTCACCTTACATACTTACTACTCCACACTTGCACCTATCACTCACCAGTACATCTTACTTCCAGGTGCCTCTGACCGCCGCAGACCTCCTTCACGTCTCCTCCAACCCGGCGGGGTTCTCCGAGTTCGGGAAGCCTTCACCTGTGAAGGTAAAATGGCACTAATCCTTTTTTCTGCATGTTAACTACCCGTCAACAGGCAGTTAAAAGGATTAAATGCCTTTCCCGCCTCCAGGAGACGGGACCCGAAGCAACAGATATTCCGCCTCCTGGCAAAAGGGCACGGAGGCGGGATGGGGGCCGGTTTGCCAACCGCCCCCACTTTCTTCCTCCTAGATTCGGGGAAGGTTCCATTAGATTGAAAAATTGCGAATGTAACTCCTTTATTCAAACAGGGAGGGAGACAGAAAGCAGGAAACTACAGGCCAGTTAGCTTAACATCTGTCATAGGGAAGATGTTAGAAGCTATTATTAAAGATGTTATAGCAGGGCACTTAGAAAAGTTCAAAATAATCAGGCAGAGTTTTGTGAAAGGGAAATCATGTTTAACCAATTTATTGGAGTTCTTTGAGGAAGTAACATGTGCTGTGGATAAAGGGGAACCGGTGGATGTACTGTACTTAGATTTCCAGAAGGCATTTGATAAGGTGCCCCATCAAAGGTTATTGCAGAAAATAAAAGCTCATGGTGTAGGGGGTAACATATTGGCATGGATAGAAGATTGGCTAGCTAACAGGAAACAGAGAGTAGGCATAAATGGGTCATTTTCTGATTGGCAAGATGTAACGAGTGGTGTGCCACAGAGATTAATGCTGGGGCGTCAACTTTTTACAATTGATATAAATGACTTGGATGAAGGGACCGAAGGTATGGTTGCTAAATTTGCTGATGACACAAAGATCGGTAGGAAAGTAAATTGTGAAGAGGACATAAGGAGGCTACAAAGGGATATAGATAAGTTAAGTGAGTGGGCAAAGATCTGGCAAATAGAGTATAACGTGGGAAAATGTGAAGTTGTCCATTTTGGCAGGAAGAATAAAAAAATAGCATATTATCTAAATGGTGAGAGATTGCAGAGCTCTGAGATGCAGAGGGATCTGGGTGTTGTAGTGCATGAATCACAAAAGGTTACTATGCAGATACAGCAAGTAATTAGGAAAGCTAATAGAATGTTATCGTTTATTGCGAGGGGAATTGAATACAATTAGGGAGGTTATGCTTCAGTTATACAGGGCATTGGTGAGACCACATCTGGAGTACTGTGTACAGTATTGGTCTCCTTATTTAAGGAAGGATGTAAATGCGTTGGAAGCAGTTCAGAGAAGGTTTACTAGACTAATACCTGGAATGGGCGGGTTGTCTTATGAGGAAAGGTTGGACAGGCTAGGCTTGTATCCGCTGGAGTTTAGAAGAGTAAGAGGTGACTTGGTGAAACATATAAGATCCTGAGGGGTCTGGACAGGGCGGATGTGGAGAGGATGTTTCCTCTTGTGGGAAAATCTAGAACTAGGGGTCACTGTTTAAAAATAAGGGGTCGCCCATTTAAGCCAGAGATGAGGAGAAATTTTTTCTCACAGAGGGTCGTGAGTCTTTGGAACTCTCTTCCTCAGAGGGCGGTGGAAGCAGAGTCTTTGAATATTTTTAAGGCAGAGGTAGATAGATTCTTGGTAAGCAAGGAGGTGAAAAGTTATTGGGGGTAGGCGGGAATGTGGAGTAATCGGATCAGCCATGATCTTCTTGAATGGCGGAGCAGGCTCGAGGGGCCGAGTGGCCTACTCCTGCTCCTAATTCGTATGTAACTTATTAAAAGCGCTATCTGGAGGCTGGTAACATTCTTGGGTTGTTCCTTTCCTTTAGGGAGAGATAGTCCAGACCTTTAGAACCAATTAAGCGTCTTTAGGATTCGGCTACTTCAAACTTTAGTTGAAAGTGAACGTCTGAGAAATACGCCTGATCCGGGGTAGCCCTAAAGGGGCTAGGACTAGTAAAATTCCCTTCAGTCCGCCTCCTCGGGGCTTGGAAAATCCAGCCCGCAGAGTGTAAACCAGGAAATATGAATGAGAATATTTAATTCAATGTAAAATCATGTACAGAAAGCAAAATAAAGAGAGGGAAAGAAAGATGGAATTAAGAGAGTGAGATAAAAGAGACAAAGACATTTTTTTTTTAATTCATTTTTTAAAAATCTCCCAACAAAAGTTAATTCTGAAGGAATGAGACTCCACACTTGTAAAATTCAATTTTCAGCACCAGAGAGGTTGTTTGGTAGTAATTAAGACTTATCACGGCGTTAAAAATTCACTTACACCTGAATGCACCAGCCCTAACTTTTTCTGCCGTGTTTAGTGGGTAACTATTAGCTAAGTACAGCAACTTCCTGCCTTTCATTAATTTCAATGCAGAGTCTGTCGGTGAGGTACCAGAGTAGCAAAGCTTGTGGAAGAACAGGGCAAATCGGACAGCAACTTCCGAATTTCTGCGTTTACCTGTGTATGTGCGACCATTGGAAATTGCTGTCCAATTTACTCCATAATAACGGTGAGCGCTGATAGCCTCACCATTATTCCTATCACAAAATCCGGGCCAATATAAATTTATCGAATGAATATTGCACCTTTAATTTAGGTCACCTTTCAGTGATTATTTTATGAAGGAGTTTTTTTTTGTAGTCCATGTTTACAGCATCTCTCTTGATAAACCCATGTAAACTTTAAGGTAACTATCTTAATTGGAGTACAGGTCAGACGGAAAGTCAATTTCAAGCTAATTGCTCAATAGCTTTTGTAAACATTAAGCATAGTTATAAATTCTATTAAGAATGTCACTAATGTGATGTAAATTGCTAGTGCTTATAAAAGGTAGGATACTGATCTCTAAGACAATCAGTCTGTTGAAGAACAGAGTGTTTGCTGCACTGGGAAATATTGCCCTCACTTTAGGCTCATACACTTCACTGGAAGTAGTGTTTAAAATGAAATGCAAATGGATGTATATGTCAGGAGGAAAAATTACAAATTTTGGATTGGAGCAAAGTTCACACTTGCATCATTTAGTGCTATGAGGGAAGAAGAAATAATAGGTCACTTGGTTTTATCGTCTGAAGTAATGAGACAGAATACTGAAAGTTTTAAAAATTCTAGCTCAAGGCTACCTCCTCTTGCTGATCAGTTCATTATTAACAGAATTTTTCAAGCACTTTGACATATTTCATAATTAGACAGGACTTAAAGGGGGTAATTTTCACTTTAGGTGATAGTGTGAAACGAGTAATATCAAAATGAAAATCAGGAGCGATGTATAACAGACGGTTGAATTAATAGCGACAGTTTCACACTATCGTCCAAAGTCAAAATTACCCTCAAAGACCTTCAAAAACAGATGAACTGTAGTTTGATCATTTCTTTTGTTGGGATGTGTTCACTACATTGTAGGATAGATGTTATGAATTTGCACTCCTGGTGCGGCGTTCCTTATGCCAGGGGTAAATACTGAGAATTCAGGTGGAAAGATCAGCGGGCCTTGCAGAATTTCCATCCATAATAGATGGACAATCCTGTAGGACCGGCTGACCTCTCTGCACAAATTCCTGAAAAGCTCTGTGCTGGAGGCAGAAATTTGTAAAATGTATCCTTGCATCTGTTGCATTCTGTTCAGCTACCAATAGCAGTTTTTGATACCTCCACAGTGCCCAGCAGCACAGAAATCAAGCCAGGACTGAAGCATAAAAATTCCATAGGCCCTTTTAAGCAGGCAGAGGTATGGTAAGGGTGGGACTTCTGCCTCTGCTTTGGACTGCCACTGACCCATCCTAAATCTCAAGGATTGGTCATTTAAATTTTGGGGGTGTATGTCTGCACCTATAGCAGCACAACAGAGGCACCCAATGAGCTGAGGAGGTGGAAGTCAGAGCAGGAGCGAGTTGTTCCAAAAGGTGGGGCACCTAAAATCCAAATAGATTCGAAGAAACTTAATTGCCCGGATTTTGCAGTCAGCGGCGAAGGGACGGCACTCACAGCTGACCTCAATAAAAGTGGCCCACAAAGATTTAGGAGGCTCTAGAGCATAGATTTCTTCTATTCTGATGTCACTTTGAATTTGGAGCCATCTATGGGGGTTCTGTGGCATCCAGCAACAGTAAAGTCATCAGGCAGGCTGATCAGCCAATCAGGTTGAAGAATTCTCACAGACAGCAAAGCAGGAAGTAAAAAGCAGGTTTTATAATTCACATTTTAATTATTGTATAGAAAGTGAAATAAAGGTTGGGACATACACATGGGATTCAGGGAGAAAGTGAAATATCAAAAACGTAAATTTAAAAAAAAATATTTTTAAAAATTCATGCAATTTTTAAATGTTCTTCTGAGGCAATGACACTCCACAGTTGTAAAATCAGTTTTTCAGGGCCAGAGAGGTTGTTCAGCAGTAATTATAACTTAATACATCAGAGCAAGCCACAGACTCCTTCCCGGTTTAATAACCAATTAAGTTATACCATATGCAGAGGACTAACTATTGCACTGTGATGTTACTTGTATATTAAATAGTCAGTGTCAAAGGATTAATAAATCATTCATGATTTGGTGCAGGGAGTGGGAGAGAAAGGAATTCCTGCAAAAGCAATTTTATCTCTTAGGTTGCAGACAGAATAGCGGGGTGGAAATTGGACTTTGTTACTCCCGTTTTATGGGTGTAAAACAGGATAGATTTTTGGATATTAAGGGAAATCAAGGGATATGGAGATAGTGCGGGAAGGTGCAGTTGAGGTAGAAGATCAGCCATGATCTTACTAAATGGCAGAGCAGGCTTGAGGGGCCGAATGGCCTACTCCAGTTCCTATTTCTTATGTTCTTATGTTTTTACAACTGGAATTTGAGGGGTTGATTAAAGATTAATCTCTAGGGGCTTTTTCTGATGAAAAAGAGAGTTTGTAAGATATATTGACCACAGGTTTTTCTAGCATTGTACTATTTGAGGAGTCAATGATCATTAGAAGAGACAGATACAAGTGAGGAAGAAGAAAAAAAGAAACTGCTTCTGTTTAGTGCCTTGATATGTAGGTCTAGAAAGACAGTGGTGCACACCCGTCTTATAGATGTAAAACAGGAGCCTAAGCATTCAATATGAAGGGTGGCATGCGAGTGCCCATCACAGGCTGGAAGGGCGCCATCCACTATATTGGATCAATTTCCTCCATAGGGGTCCAGTGTGCACACCAGAAGTATGTTAAACGGTAATTACAATATTTAAATAAGGGTCCTAAACTTGTTGGAGGATCCTTTCATGAAACTGGCTTGGCCCAGTGCCTGACTCACCATGTGAAAAACTCTTTCAGCAATTCGTGCCTCTAACAGGCAAAAATAACCCTTCAGCAGTGTTATTTAAAGGGTTCATGAATTACATACAGGTTAGTGTCTGGTTTGTCCTATATGGCTGCTGGTTAACTTTTGGGTGCTTTTTGGTTGGCCTGTTTTCTGACTTCTGAGGAGAAGTTTTTGCTGATGCTGCATTGCCTTGGCGGCTTTTAAAACAATTTCACTACATTCATGGGTGGTCTGATGCTTTTGGGGCTGGAGGACAAGGTGAGCAACCAAGAAGACAGAAGAGAGATGGAGCTCCTCACAGAGGAGGGAGGAGGAGGGCACTGCACGGGAGGCCATACACACAGCGGGTCTTCAGGGAGCACTTCTTCTACTTGAACTTCACTGAGGAGCAATGTCTCCGGGGCCTTCGCTTCACATAGAAGGCTATCACCGAGCTATGTCACCTGCTGCAACCTTAATTCGAGCCTCGAACCAAGACAGGGACATCAATTCTGTGGCTGGGAAGGGCATCATGGCCCTTACCTTTAAAACAATAGGTTCCCTGCAAACTGTAGCAGGTGACATCAACAACATCTCCCAGTTTGCAGTCCACAACTGTATCAGGGAGGTCACCGTGGCTCTCTATGCCAGGAGGAACACCGACATCACTTTCCCAATTGACAGAACAAAGAGGGAGCACTAGGCTTTGCCCCAATTGTAAGCTTTCCCAGGGGTGAAAGGTGCACCCACATTGCCTCATCTGCTCCCTATCACTGAATAGAAAGGGATTACATCCCGTGACCGATTTTTGTGATACAGGCAACGTATCATGCAGGTCTGTGCCCAGTTTCCTGTCAACATTCATGATGCATTCATCCTTCACCAGTCCTCCATGCTACCTTTATTCTGCAATTCCAGTGGTCTGCAATTGTAAGGTACACATGCTTTGTTTTCTATCTATATATGCTTTGGCGATTCTGTATCTAATTTACTTCACCTGAGGAAGGAGCAATCGATAGCTCCGAAAGCTTGTGATTTCAAATAAAACTGTTGGACTATAACCTGGTGTTGTGCGACCTCTCACCTTTATTCTAACCAGACCATCAGGTTACTGTATAGTTACTGGGTGAAATGGGCTACCCCTTCAGACTTGACAGGGACCCGAGCACAGGTGCAGAGGTGGCCTACAATGAGAGCCATGCAGCCAGCAGAAACATAGAAACATAAGAACAGGAGTAGGCCATTCAGCCCCTCGAGCCTGTTCACCATTCAATCAGATCATGGCTGATCTGCAACCTAACTCCACATACCCACCTTTGGCCCATATACCTTAATACCTTTGGTTAACAAAAAGCTTTCAATCTCAGATTTAAAATTAACAAATTAGCATCAATTGCCATTTGTAGAAGAGAGTTCCAAACTTCTACCACCCTTTGTGTGTAGAAGTGTTTCCTAATTTCACTCCTGAAAGGTCTGGCTCTAATTTGTAGACTATGCCCCCTAGTCCTAGACTCCCCAACCAGCAGAAATAGTTTCTCTTTATCTACCCTATCAGTTCTCCTTAATATCTTGAAAACTTCGATCAAATCACCGCTTAACCGTCGGAATTCTAGGGCATACAACTCTAATTTGTGTAATCTCTCGTGTAATTTAACCCCTGGAGTCCGGGTATCATTCTGGTAAACCGACGTTGCACTCCCTCCAAGGCCAATATATCCTTCCCAAGGTGTGGTGCCCAGAAATGAACACAATACTCCAGGTGTGGTGTAACCAGGGCTGTAGCTGTAGCATAACTTCTACCCCCTTGTATTCTAGTCCTCTAGATATAAAGGCCAGCATCCCATTAGCCTTTTTGATTATTTTCTGTACCTGTTCATGAGATTTTAATAAAAAAGAAAGAAAGACTTGCATTTATACAGTGCCTTTCACGACCACCGGACATCTTAAAGCACTTTACAGTCAATGAAGTACTTTTTTGAAGTGGAGTCATTGTTGTAATGTGGGAAACACGGCAGTCAATTTGCGCACAGCAAGGTCCCACAAACAGCAATGTGATAATGACCAGATAATCTGTTTTTGTTATGTTGGTTGAGGGATAAATATTGGCCAGGGCACTGGGAATAACTCCCCTGCTCTTCTTCGAAATAGTGCCATGGGATCATTTACATCTACCTGAGAGAGCAGACAGGGCCTCAGTTTAACATCTCATCTGAAAGACGGCACCTCCGACAGTGCAGCACTCCCTCAGCACTGCACTGGAGTGTCAGCCTGGATTTTTGTGCTCCCATAACCTTCTGACTCAGAGGCAAGTGTGCTACCCACTGAGCCACGGCTGACACTGATCTATTTACTTGAACCCACAAGTCTCTTTGGACATCCACTATTTTTTAGCTTTTCACCATTTAGAAAGTATCCTGTTCTATCCTTTTTAGGTCCAAAGTGGATGACCTCACATTTGTCTACATTGAAATCCATTGCCACAGTTTTGCCCATTCATTTAATCTATCAATATCCATTTGTAATTTTATGCTTTAATCTACACTGCCTACAATGTCGACTATCTTTGTGTCATCAGCAAAGTTAGCTATGTGGCTTTCTATGCCATCATCTAAGTCGTTACTAAATATGGTAAATAGTTGAGGCCCCAACACAGATGCTTACGGGACGCCACTAGTCATATCCTGCCAATTAGAATATCTGCCCATTATCCCTACTCTCTGTCTCCAGCCGCTCAGCCAATTTCCTAACCAGGTCAATAATTTGCCTTCAATTCCATGGGCTTCAACCTTAGTTAACAGTCTCTTATGAGGGACTTTATCAAATGCTTTGGAAGTCTGTATAACTAACATCCGTAGACATTCCCCTGTCCAATACTTTAGTCACCTCTTCAAAAAATTCAATCAGGTTTGTCAAGCTTGACCTACCATTTACAAATCCATGCTGGCTCTCTCTGATCAACTGAAAATTTTCAAGATTTTCAGTCACCCGATCCTTAATTATAGACTCTAGTAATTTCCTGACAACAGATGTTAGGCTAACTGGTCTATAATTCCCTGATTTCCCTCTCTCATCATTCTTAAATAGTGGATTGATATGCACAATTTTCCAATCTAAAGGAACGGTTCCTGAATCAAGAGAACTTTGGAAGATTATAGTTAGGGCATCTGCAATGTGCTCACCTACTTCCTTTAAAAAACTGGGATGGAAACCATCTGGTCCTGGGGATTTGTCACTCTTTATTGCCATTATTTCTTCATTACTGTTATTTTGCTTATGTTAATTTTATTGAATCCCTGTCCCTGATTCAATATTAGTTTCCTTGGGATTTCCAGCATGCTATCCTCTTCCTCTACTGTAAATACTGACACAAAGTAATTATTCAACATGTCTGCCATTTCCTTATTATCATTGATAATATCACCACTTTCAGTTTTCAAGGGGCCAACATTGCTCCTGACCACCCTCTTTTTCCTAATATAATTGTAAAAAAAAATGTTATGTTGATTTTGATATCCCTTGCCATTTTCTTTTCAAACTTCCTTTTTGTAGCTCTTACTCTTTGTTTCGTAGCCCTTTGCTGTTCTTTGTATCTTTCTCATTTGTCAGGATCTGTGTTACTTTTTGAATTTTTGTATGCATTTTCTTTTAGTTTTATGTTGTCTCTTACCTCTTTAGTCACCCATGGCTTTTTTTTGGCAAGTAGAGCTCTTGTCCCTCAGGAGTATAAACAGGTTCTGTCTCACGTTAAGTGCTTTTTTGAACACCTCCCAATGATCTTCTGTCATTTTACCCATTAACAGATTTGTCCAGTTTAGTGTTGACAGTCTCTGTCTCATCCCATTGAAGTCGGCCTTACCTAAATCCAGAATCTCAGTAGGTGTTATGCGTTTCACCCTTTCAAACTCTACTTTGAATTTGATCATGTTATGATCGCTATTAGATAAATGTTCACAAACCATTAGGCTGTTAACTAAATCTGGCTCATTACTCATTACTAAATCTAATATGGTATGCCCCCTTGTTGGTTCTAGGACATATTGTTGCAGAAAACTATCCCGGACACACTCAAGAAATTCACTATCTTTCTGACAGGTGCTAGTCTGCTTATCCCAATCTATATGAAAGTTAAAATCCCCATTAAGACCACTCTGCCATTGCTACATGTTTGTTTAATCTCTGCAGTTATACAATCTAACACTTCACAGCTGCTACCAGGGGGCCTATACACAATCCCCACTACAGTCTTAAATCCTTTCCTATTTCTTAATTCTATCCATAAAGTCTCCACTGCCTGCTTACCTCTCGTTTAATCCTCTCCTATCATTGAAGTGATTTCATCCTTAATCACTAAGGCTACTCCTCCCCCTCTGCCATTTTCTCTATCATTCCTGTAGGCCTAATAACCTGGTATATTTAGTTCCCAGTCCTGACTGTCTTGCAGCCATGTCTCAGTAATGGCTACCATGTCATACCCTCTAAGTTGAATTTGCGCCTGCAGTTCATTTAATTTATTCGTTATACTCCGTACGTTTGTATAAAAAACGCTTATTTGTGTCACACACCCTTGCCTGTCCTTCAGCTCTAATGTTTTACTCACATGTTTCTTATTTCTCTCTCCTGGTTTAATCACTTTACATCTTTTAGTTTTCCCTTTACCTGTAGTGCTGAAAGCAAAATTTCTGACTGTTACTCTACTCTCTTCCCTTTCGTTTGTTTTTGAACTATCATTTGTACAACATTTTCCACCTGAGTCCTCCCCGCCATTTATTAGTTTATCGAGCAGGCAGTCGGTGAGCTCAAGCAACGCTTTCACTGCCTGGGCCGTTTGCAAGGAGCTTTCCCTGAGCGGATATTTGGATTTATAGTTGCCTGCTGCATGCTATATAATTCTACATCACAAGGGACCAGCCCCACCTGGGCAGCACGAAGAGGAGGAAGACTAGGAGCGACATCAGCCACCAGTTCCCCTAGGTGCTAGAGTTCTCAGACTGCAACTCACCCTTGTGAACCATCACTCCCATCCCCAATACACCAACAGTCCTGCAATCCTTATTACCACCATTTAATGTCCTTCTTTCAATCCAGCCTTATGGGTCTTGCCCTCACTTCACTATAAATATAACCACCAACACCAAATCCAGAATTAAAAAAAAACAAATTTACCGAACAACTCAATGACAACTGAGTCTAATAGTTAACAGAAATAATTAAGATTCACCATTGTGCAATCCCTTAGTGCCCGTCTTTTGTGCTTGTTTAATTATCCCAGTGCTCCTATGCCGTGGTTCCTCAGTGGCTACAGCTTGGGAGGTGGAAGGCTGTTGGACCTCTTGAGATGGCCCTGGTGGGCGACCATGAAAAGATCCAGCTTCAGGTTGTTGCACCTCAGCTGGATGTGATGTGCGACCTCAAGCAGCTGTGGGCATTGAGGGCCTAGCTGCAGTCTGCAGCATCTCAGCATGGGCTAGGACGATGCAGCTCAGCTGGTTGTGTGGCACTAACAAGGGCACTGGCAGAGTGGGTGAAGGGGGAGCAGGCATGCTGTCCTCCTGAAAGAGGACAGCAGGTGCTATTTCCATGGAGCCAAAGCCACTTTCCTTTAACTGCGCCTCAGCACTTCTCTGGCTCTGCATGAAAATAGAGTGCAGGAGTCATGCGCTGTTCAAGCTGTCAGCAGAGGCTCCATCCTGGTGAGCGCTGCTGTCATATTCATGTTGCAAACAAACTCAGTCCATGTTGGACAGAATGGTCTCCATGCTCTGTGTAAAGCCCTGACACAAGTTGGAGCTGGACTCCTCCATGCTATGAGCCCTTGTGCTCAAGCTTGCTAGTTTTTTTGTGTAGTAAATACAATATGCAACATGTGTGGCAAACAGAACTTTGTAGTTTGAAATGTTGCCATTGGTTCGTGTTTATTTCTTTCTTATAATGTATTCTAAATGGTTACAGCAGGTGCATTTCATTAATTTGTATTGAATTATTCAAGTTTGGAAGGAAGTTTTGAATAAAAGAAAAAGTGGCTCCAGAGACTGCAGTCAGGCAGCTGAAGGCCTCCTCAAGAGCTGCACAATAATAAAAGGAAATAAATGACTGCTCGAATGCCCAAGTTAGGAGTATTTGTATGGGTTCACAGCTTCAGCATTTAAATCACTTCCCCCTTGATCCACTGCTTCAGCCACAAAGCCTCCTGCTGCTAATTCTTATGTTCTTATGTCCTTTATACATGTGTGAATAATGCTGGGGACAAGTCAAAGGCAAGTCGGAGATTACGGATGAGTGATATCATCACGTCACCATCCCTTCATTTCCATACACCCGCTGAGATGGGATGGGCATTTCTTGTGCCTGCCCCGACTTTTGTCTCAATTTTGATGGATGTCAAAAGGTATGGAAAGGAAAATCTGGTGAGGTGTATAACTGGCGGCCAATCTGCTACCGCCAGCTTCCTAACCCCACCGAACGTGAAAATCAACCCCACTATTTTTAGGTGGGAGAAAATCAAAATTAAAACTTAGATAAGAACCAAATGGCGTGTGCCACAAAGTATCACATTGTCTTAATACTTATTAACATTCAGGGAGAGAAAAAGAAGCAAGCTTAAACTCGAGAGAGGAATTAGTATTATTTAAAATTCTATCATTTAAAAACTATTATATAATAATTCCCCAGAAGGGAGCCCTGGAAGTTGCCAACTGATCACTATCCAAAGGTGGTTTCCCCCATTTGATCTTTCCAAAGTCCATCAGAAAGACAATGATCTTGATCTAATCTGATCACTTTAGTAATGACTATTAACCAAATCTTTGAAAATAAACAATTAGTAGAGTTCCTTCATTTAAAACTGTGGCATTTTAAAGTATCCTATTTTTCAAAATAAATTTATCTTCTCTTTCTTATCCATCATAAATACAGCATTGAGAACAAATAGATATAGAGGAAATTATTTTTTAAATGACTAATGTAAAACTGCAGTGTGCTATGTCTAGAATAGGAGGAGATGCATGTTACTCAACATATCATTATTTACTAAAATAACTGTGAGCGAAATCTAAGTCCTGCCAAATTTGGCAACATAAATAGAGAAGAAATCACAGAAGTCAAGAGGCTACATAATGATTCATAGCTTATCTATAAACAGCCTAATTTATTTATGGCAAAACAAGATTGTAGCTTTGTTGAAAGGTACCAAAGAATTATTCAAAATGGAAAACAAAAAGTTTTTCTCAGACTACTTCTGCTATGTGGGTTGAAATGAGAAATGGAATTTTAATGCAAAGATAATATTGCAGTTCTTTAAGACTTTTAAAGGAATTTTAAACAGTTATCCTGCAGTGAATTGAATGGACTGGTGTCATGGATAGCCTTTGAGCATGCAGGGCAGAGTAATGTCAATTTTATTCTCTCGGCCTCAAGGTCTAATTTTACTACCATGATTTTTTTTTAAATCCTTAAAGTCATACAGCAAATAAATGTGTTTATGATATTGTAAAAGTGAGGTGCCATCTTTACAGTGTTTCTTTAAGATGACTTTGTAATACACATGCTGAGGGAATAACGATGTAGATTATGTAAAAACACTGTCATTTCATCTTTGGAATCTTCTTTGGGTCCTGCAAAGGAGATAATTATTTTCTCTTTCTGACAGTTCTATAAATTTCAAACCAAATTACTTTAAACAATTTTATCCCAGTTCGCAATATCAAAATTTCACAGAAGTTTTGACTTTTATTTTAATTGGTACAAATCTACCAATCCCATATTGATACAACATAATGATATAAAGTATGAGAAATAGAATGTCACGCCAGACCAGTGGAGACTTGGAGAGCATGCTTGTGAAGTTGGTATTGAGCGACATTGCATTGGATCTGTTTTATGTCTGGCCTGGAAATGTTTGTTGCTATTGCTCAATGCAATGGCTTTGTTCATTCATTTCAGGATAATGTGAACTTATACAGTACATACAGTACACAGAAACTGTGAACAAAAACAAATCATTTTCATTGCAGCTTGCAGTCTTTCATCAATTTATTGTCTTCTAAATCTATTATTTTTAAAAAGTAAAGCAGAATAAACATAACCAATGGAAAGTAGTGTACAAATGAGAAAAGCTTGCATTTTACTCAGTGCCTGAGAAACATCTAAAGGCAGTTCACATGCAAGTAACTTGAAGTGCAGTGACTGTTATGTCAACAAAAGTAGCAGCCATTTTATGCAAAACAAGATCAGCAATGAGAAGAATGAACAATTAATCTATTTTTAATGATGCTGGTTGAAAGAGAGAATTTGGAAGGACACTGGAAGAACTCTCCGCTCTTTTTTTCAAATAGTACCTTTGGATCTTTAATGTTCACCTGAATCATTGGAACAGTCAGATGGGGCCTTGTTTTGACCTCTCATCCAAAGATGCCACCTCTAATGATGCAGCTCTTTTTAAAGTACTTTTATATTTTGTACACACTAGGAAGGGATTTGTGGTACCTTGAAGACCACTTCAGGTTTTAAGGTCTTTATTTAAGAAATCTGTGTGCAAAATATTTAAACTCTAGTCATAAAAATAAATGCTGCAGCTGGTGCATCTACTTGATTTACTGATTGTGCTGAACTTCTTTATATATTTTGCAGTTTATTCAGACACCCTAAACCCTTTCCATCTGATAAGACTGTTGTAAATTGTCTGAATAAAAATGTATTTTTTATATTCTTTGTAGCTCACACAATGCACACATTATTCTCCTCTCTTTATTGAAGTTTCACAGTGGGAGTGTATTGCCTCCTTGAGATCTTGTGAAATAATGTGAAATTTTGTTTGACTGAGATTTGCAGGCATTGTTGGGATGATTACTGGAGACGTCTGTTTTACTGAAGCTGCCACTGGTGTGTCCTGGCAATCTGTTTACTTTGTGTCTCCCGGTGGTGCTGGAGAGTTAGCTGTTAGAGGCACAATGCCTGGAGGCCATACCATTGGCATCCTTGAGCTCCATGGCCAGCAACAAACCTGTAGAGAAGCACATGTTGGGTCCATATTTAGGGCAGGGGGACTGCAGTAATAGCATAAAGTAGAAAGAAACATTGGAAATTAAATAGAAATAGAGAAAGAGAAAAGAAGACTCACAGAAATACAGATCCACTCCTTAGCATTAAGGAATTCCCAAAGCATAAGCAAGCTGGGCAGGAAAGTGATTAAGGGGGTAGAAATCACATAGCACCAACCTGCCGGCATACACTGGGTGCAGAGAACAATCCCTGGGCTGGAACAGGTAGCCCCGGACCCAATCAAAATTGGGCCTCGGGACTCAATGAAATTAGACTGGTGAGCTGTGGATGCCTGTTGCGCATCTCCAGGCAGCTCACCGTTGAAACGGACATCAATATCGGGCTGCTGCAACACTGGGAGTGGACCTCAGGTAAGTTCATGGAGAGCGTTGAAGCCCAATGCTTGCCCCACTCCTCTCTGACTAATTTTGAAAAGGAGTCCTGTAACAGACATTAGGTACATATTCAAGTTGTCCAACGCCTGTGCAGATTGGATGCAGGCCATCCCATTACTAAGTTGGGATGCTTAAATATAAAAACAGGCACAATGCATACCAATTAATATCCCTAGGTTTGTGCTGGTTCTTGTGTGGAGAAAGACACAAATTGTAATGATAAAAAACTGTCATGAATCCGGTTGTAAAATATGTTTAAGATTTTGATACCTATCCTTCTCTAGTTGCTGGCTACATTGGAAAACATATATTTTAGCAGTAATCAACTCTTTGTGGGTAGAACACAATAGGTGCCATCTTAAGGATCATTCAGGAAGATTGATTAAGAGACTTGGGAGCCAATCAGTGGGAAATGTGTTTGTGAGTAATTAATTTGGTCATAAATACAATCACCCATTCCCACCTATAGGAATATTTCATTGGAATGGACGACCTATCTTCACTAGAAGGAAGAACATTGCTATAACCTTCGAAGTATGGCTGTAATTTCTGTGGGGTTTCTCCCAATTCGATGGAAGATTGGCAGAAATTCTGGAGAAATGGTGTAACCGACTATTGTGCCTTTTCTCTGGGTTTCCACTGAAGTTATGGTGGGCGATCTGGGAACCCACACTGAAATTCTACCCCAAAAAGCCACTAAAACCTGCATAAGTGAATCTCCCCTGATGGACAGTCAAAGTTCTCCAGGGTTTCCACTGATCTTCCCGCAAAGTTACTGCAGAGGATTGAGGAACCCCTGTGAAAATTTGCCCCCTGTAACCATTCCAAACTCAAACCATACCATAAACAACAATGAGATGAAAACAATTAATTACTTTTTATGGTTAATGATAGCCAGAACACCTGCTATGTGCGTACGTATGTATATACATAGAAACATAGAAACATAGCAGGAGTAGGCCATTCGGCCCCTCGAGCCTGCTCCGCCATTTAATGAGATCATGGCTGATCATCCAAATTCAGTACCCTGTCCCTGTTTTCTCCCCATATCCCTTGAACCCCTTAGACTTAAGAAATATATCTAACTCCTTCTTGAATATATTTAATGAATTGGACTCAACTGTCTTCTGTGGTAGAGAATTCCACAGGTTCACCACTCTCTGGGTGAAGAAATTCCTCCTCATCTCAGTCCTAAATGGCTTACCCCTTATCCTTAGACTGTGACCCCTGGTTCTGGACTCCCCCACCATCGGGAACATCCTTCCTGCATCTAGTCTGTCTAGTCCTGTTAGAATTTTATAAGTTTCAATGAGATCCCCTCTCATTCTTCTAAACTCTAGCGAATACAAGCCCAATCGACCCAATCTCTCTTCAGACATCATTCCTGCCATCCCAGGTATCAGTCTGGTGAATCTTCGCTGCACTCCCTCCATGGCAAGAACATCCTTCCTCAGATAAGGCGACCAAAACTGCACACAATACTCAAGGTGTGGTCTCACCAAAGCCCTGTACAACTGCAGCAAGACCTTCTTGCTCCTGTACACGAATCCTCTCGCTATGAAGGCCAACATACCATTTGCCTTCTTAACCGCCTGCTGCACCTGCATGCTTACCTTCAGCGACTGGTGCACAAGGACACCCAGGTCTTGTTGCACTTCCCCTTTTCCCAATCTATTGCCGTTCAGATAATAATCTGCCTTCCTGTTTTGTGCACCAAAGTAGATAACCTCGCATTTATCCACATTATACTGCATCTGCCATGCATCTGCCCAATCACCCAACCTGTCCAAATCATACTGGAGTTTCTCTGCATCCTCCTCACAGCACACACGCCCACCCAGCTTTGTGTCGTCTGCAAACTTGGAGATATTGGCCCAAAAATTCGGCCGTTCTCGGGTGAGTATGGACTGTGTACTCACCCGTATTCATTCCTGAAGTGCCAGTTTCCTGCATGCACTGCGCATGCGCGGGAAACCGGCACTTCCGGTATGGCGAAGGGGGTGGTTTCTAGGTGAACTGCGTGCGAACTAGAGGCTGCGCGCACGCAGCACACTTAGGTTTTTTTTCAGGTTTCAACGCGAGGGTAAGTATTGAAGATTCTACGCTAGTAAAAAGGAGGCGTAAGACCCCTTTTGAACAAGGTAAGTAGTTAATTAAGTATAATTTTAAATTTTTTTCAACAGGTTTATCTTTTTTAGAGACTTTAAAGAAAGGTAAGTTTATTTTTATAACTTTTAAAAAGTATTTTAATTTTTTCAAAATTTAAATTTTTGTTTAAAGTGGTTAATTTATTTAACTATAGTTATTTTATTAATGTATTTGAGGTTTAGCTGTTCTTTTGGGGCCGATTTCAATTCACAGATTTGACATGTCTCCTGTCAAATCTATGAATGAAAGATGGTTTGCTGCCATTGGCTCTCCATGGCCCACGTGATCCCAGGGGTCGCATCGCACTAACTGCGCCCCTGGAACACGCAAGCACTGCGCGCCGGCTCTTGGGAGAGGCCCGGGACCCGAAGTTCCTGTGGGCCCGAAACACAATGGCAGGCGCGGTGGGTAAAAGCGCGCGCGATCCTTACCCCCGCAGCAAGCCGGCCACCCGAATTTCTAGGCCATTACAACTCGTTCCCTCGTCTAGATCATTTATATATATTGTGAATAACTGGGGTCCTAGCACCGATCCCTGCGGTACCCCACTAGTCACTGCCTGCCACTCGGAAAAAGTCCCGTTTATTCCAACTCTTTGCTTTCTGTCTGCCAACCAGTTTTCTATCCAAGTCAGTACCTTACCCCCAATCCCATGTGCATTAACTTTGCACGCTAGTCTCTTATGCGGGACCTTATCGAAAGCCTTCTGAAAGTCCAAATACACCTCACCCACTGGTTCTCCCTTATCGATTCTACCAGTTACATCCTCAAAAAATTCCAGTGGATTAGTCAAGCATGATTTACCTTTTGTAAATCCATGTTGACTCAAATGATGATATAAGATAATTAAGAGACAGACTGAGCCTTGGTTTAATGTCTCATCCAAAGGATGGAACAATCAACAATCTCAGCACTCGATCAGTACAGCACTGGAGTAACAACTTACATTGGGAGTAATTTTGACTTTGTGTGATAGTGTAAAATGGGTGATAGCGAATCAACAGCCCATTTTATATCTCTTCCAATTACTATTTCATTGAGTGTCTCAGCCTCCCTGGTGAAGCAGTACCACCAAATGCACTGCTCCTCACTTAACTGGAGGTCAGACATTACAGTCCTGTAAACTAGTGTGGTGTTGGGTTTCTGGCACCCTACCCCTCCCTCCTTCACCCTCTTTTCCCTGCAACTGCAGATCTCAGCACTCTGATTTGCTGCTCTTCCCCCTCCTCATTTTCCAACCACAATGGCAGAGTAACTTTTTCCACTGCCCAGGTATGTCCTGTCAACAAAAAGCATGACAAATCCAATCCGACCAATTACCGCACCATCAGTCTGCTCTCAATCATCAGCAAAGTGATGGACGGTGTCGTCGACAGTGCTATCAAGCAGCACTTACTCACCAATAACCTACTCACGGATGTTCAGTTTGGGTTCCGCCAGGACCACTCGGCTCCAGACCTCAATACAGCCTTGGTCCAAACATGGACAAAAGAGCTGAATTCCAGAGGTGAGGTCAGAGTGACTGCCCTCGACATCAAGGCAGCATTTGACCGAGTGTGGCATGAAGGAGCCCTAGTAAAACTGAAGTCAATGGGAATCAGGGGGAAAACTCTCCACTGGTTGGAGTCATACCTAGCACAAAGGAAAGTGGTTGTAGTGGTTGGAGGTCAATCATCACAGCCCCAGGACAACGCTGCAGGCGTTCCTCAGGGCAGTGTCCTAGGCCCAAACATCTTCAGCTGCTTCATCAATGAGTTTCCCTCCATTAAGGTCAGAAGTGGCGATGTTCGCTAATGACTGCACAGTGTTCAGTGCCATTCGTAACTCCTCAGATAATGAATCAGTCCATGCCTGCATGCAGCAAGACCTGGATGACATTCAGGCTTGGGCTGATAAGTGGCAGGTAACATTCGCGCCACACAAGTGCCAGGCAATGACTATCTCCAACAAGTGAGTGGCTAACCACTGACCCTTGACATTCAACGACATTACCATCGCCGAATCCCCCACCATCAATATCCTGGGGGTCACCATTGACCAGAAACTTAACTGGACCAGCCACATAAATACTGTGGCAACAAGAGCAGGTCAGAGGCTGGGTATTCCGCGGCAAGTGTCTCACCTCCTGACTCTCCAAAGCCTTTCCAACATCTATAAGGCACAAGTAAGGAGTGTGATGGAATACTCTCCACTTGCCTGGATGAGTGCAGCTCCAACAACACTCAAGAAGCTCGACACCATCCAAGACAAAGCAGCCGCTTGATTGGCACCCCGTCCACCACATTAAACATTCACCCCCTCCACAACCGGCGCACCGTGGCTGCAGTGTGTACCATCTACAAGATGCACTGCAGCAACTCGCCAAGGCTTCTTCGGCAGCACCTCCCAAACCCGCGACCACTTCCACCTAGACGGACAAGGGCAACAGGCGCATGGGAAAACCACCAGCTCCAAGTTCCCCTCCAAGTCACACACCATCCTGACTTGGAAGTATATTGCCGATCCTTCATCGTCGCTAGGTCAAAATCCTGGAACTCCCTCCCTAATAGCACTGTGAGAGTACCATCACCACACGGACTGCAGAGGTTCAAGAACGCAGCTCACCACCACCTTCTCAAGGGCAACTAGGGATGGGCAATAAATGCTGGCCTTGCCAGCGATGCCCACATCCCATGAAAGAATTTTTAAAAAGCCCCTAAGCAGCGATCGTCTAACAACGCTAAAAAGTAACCTGCCAAAATTCTTTTAGTCAACTGGAGCAGCCAAGCCAGCCAGAAATAGGCATATAAGCAGTCTCAAATGACTACGCAGCTACTTACCCAACTATAGCTGAGGATCCCTTTCCTAACGCTGGCACAGCAACCCTCCCAACTGTTCCCACTCAAGATTTGTGGGCAGATTTTAGAATGGACAAATCCAGCACTTGGGAAGTTGAAAATGGCAGTAGGGTCCTCAAACAAGCGCAAGACCCTAATTTTCATATATTTATCAGACGTCTGGATGACTAAAACGTTATCGACTCAAAATGGAATGGCATTGGGTATACTTCTGGTGAACATTGGGTGCAAGAGACTCCCACGCAAAATTTGGAGGCCTGGTGCCCATTTTACCAGCGCTAAACAGGTGCCTATGAATTGAACATCTCCCTCCCCTGCCCCCCACAATTTCCCAGAAAACTTGAAGAGAGCTACCAACCAAATCTGAGCATGTGCAGCTGGAGAATTTCCAAACACACATCTGTAGCTATCTCTGAATTTAAGTGGATACATTTCAAATCCCAAAAGAGATCGTGGGTGAGTTAGGGAAGGAGGCTGACAGGTGGGCATATGGTGGGTTAGCAGCTAATGGTCTAAAAAATGCTACGAGCAGTTTGACTCCCTTTCACCTAGGCCTTCCTCCCCCTCAGAGCTACCAAATCCGTCCAACCCCACCAATACTGCGAGACCTTGCCACCCAGGAAAACTTTCCCCAAGATTTCCACTATTAAGATCCCAAGACATGCCCCTCACAGTTTTCACAATTTTCTAGAATGTCCTCCCAGTTATTTCAGATTCTGGGTAACTGCCCCAGGTGTCCGAGAAGCCCTCTCTGTATTGATTCTAGGCACCAAAGCCTCCCTCCCTCCCAGTTGTCACAGACCTTGAGACATTCTCAACGAGCAGCTAGGTACTCAGACTCTTTCCAAGTACTGTGAGAATAAAGGCCCCTTCCTACTATTCCCACACTCGATTTGTCACCTTCAGTGCCTTATTATGTAGTCGAACACTTGTGTTCTGATACAACCCAGAGCAATGCCACAGGACATCGTGTATTAATTATTTAGATTTATGTTAGAACCTTTTTGCTTTCTGCTCACTGAACGAAAATACAAAGCAACTCAATGTGAAGGCTGGTCAGTTTACTTGATGGTTTTCAACTGTGGGATAATAAATCGTGCATATTTGGCTTGCTAAGAAGCTTTTCTTTTAATACTGAGTGATGTTTCTCTCCCAAATATTGATTTTCATGTTTGTTTTTCCTGCTGAGAATCATGACTTATTTATGATCAATAACTCAAACAATACATCCTGTAAAAAGTAAAATTATTGCAAAAAATTATATTTATAAAGTGCAAATACACAAGAGAATTCAAGAGGACTTCAAATAATTAATAAATATTGCTATATTGAAAATATAATATTTAAGCAAAGTTATCTTATCAGTTTTATTCCTAACTTCTTCTTCTTAGGCAGTCCCTTGGAACCGAGGATGACTTGCTTCCACATTAAAAATGAGTTCTCAGGTGACTGATGAGTCCAATGAGGGACCTACAGTCTCTGTCACAGGTGGGGCAGACGGTGGTTGAAGGGGCGGGTGGGCGGGGTGCTTGGGTTGACGTGCGCTCCTTGCACTGCCTGCGCTTGGCTTCTGCTTGCTCCCAGCGAGGAGACTCGAGGTGTTCCCGCCTTCCCGGATGCTTCTCCTCTACTTTGTGCGGTCTTGGGCCAGGGATTCCCAGGTGTCGGTGAGGATGTTACACTTTTTCAAGGAGGCTTTGAGGGTGTCCTTGAAGTGTTTCCTCTGCCCACCTGGGGCTCTCTTGCCGTGCCAGAGCTCCGAGTAGAGCGCTTGTTCTGGGAGTCTCGTATCGGGCATGCGGACAATGTGACCCGTCTATCGGAGCTGATCGAGCGTGGTCAAAACTTCGATGCTGGGGATGTTGGCCTGAGCAAGAACACTGACGTTGGTGCGCCTATCCTGCCAATAGATTTGCAGGATCTTGCGGAGGCAGCGTTGGTGGCACCTCTCCAGTGCTTTGAGGTGCCTGCTGTACATGGTCCATGTCTCTGAGGCATACAGCAGGGCGGGTATCACTGCTGCTCTGTAGACCATGAGCTTAGTGCCGGGTTTGAAGTCCTGGTCTTCAAACACTCTCTTTCTCAGGCGACACTGAATGTGGTGTTGGACTTCGTCATCGACGTCTGCCCTTGTTGACAGTAGGCTCCCGAGGTATGGAATGTGGTCCACGTTGTCCAAGGCCTTGTCGTGGATTTTGATAATCGGGGGGCAGTACCGTGTGGCGGGGGCAGGTTGGTAGAGGACCTTTGTCTTACGGATGTTTCGTGTAAGGCCCATGCTCTCATACGCTTCGGTGAAGGTGTTGACGATGGTTTGGAGTTCGACCTCCGAGTGAGCGCAGATGCAAGTGTCGTCTGTATACTGTAATTCAACGACAGAGGATGGAACGACCTTGGATCTGGACTGGAGGCGACGGAGGTGGAACAGTTTCCCGTAACAACAACAGCAACAACAACAACTTGTTCGAGAAATTCATATACTTAGCGCCAGTGATTCTGGAAAAATGGCGGCCGCCGCTCTTGTGCCAGCTGGAGGCAGTCCCTGCAGTGGCCGCCATATCTGTGGGACTCTTTGTGCTGCTGGTAACCAGCAGCATCCTGTAAAAAAAAATGGCAACGCCGAATGAACGTCACCTACGCGAACAACGACCCTAGCGCTCAATTCAGCGCTGGGTCCTAAGCACGCCAGGTTAACCTGACATGCAAGCAGGTTGACAGTGGCTGACAGGGGCGATATCAGCACTTCTTAAAGGGACACACACATCAATCAGTTAAGTTTGAATGGAAGAGTTTGGCCTTGGATTTTTGGATTTTATTGAAGTGGTGGCTTGTTGCAATATATGTGAAAAGTTTTTTACGTGTTTTGGGAGTGCTGCTGGACGCTTCCAAGGGCTTGGATGGTAAGTGAACGCCTTTGAGAACATGCTGCGAATACTCAGCGGGTCATGCAACATCCGTGGAGTTCAAATCTCAGGTCGACATGCTGCCTGACCAACTGAGTATTTGCAGCATTTTATGCTGTCATTTCACATTTACAGCATCAGCTTGCAGAGGAAACAGGAAGACACAAAAGAGGAAGACGCAGAAGAGGAGGGAGCCGAAGAGGAGAATCAGATGGAAGGATGCATCCTGGACAGCACTTTTGTGGCCGGCATATCTGGGATGGAATCATTGCCTGCGGTCCCACTGGCTGGGCAGGATGCATTTCTTGGGTGTGTGAAATGAGGAAGGCACAAGGGTGGAGTTGTGCTGACGGGAGGGCAGGACAGCAAGAGGTGTATGCCAGAAGGAGGATAACGTACGAGGATACCTGCATCTTGTATCCTTTCAGCTCCACTGCTGGACAAGGGCTCAACCATGTCCCTGCCAAGAATGGCCTGCACCATCTCATCCAAGGGGATGAGGTGATGTTCGGAATGGGAGATGTGCCTCGTCATTGGTGCAGATTGTTGGTAGATGAGTGATTGGAGGTCCTGCATTGAGCAGTGAGTGAGGCTAGTGGTTCAGTTGGTAGGACAAAAATGAGAAGTCGCACAACACCAGGTTATAGTCCAACAGTTTTATTTGAAATCACGAGCTTTCGGAGCTGCTGCTCCTTCGTCAGGTAAAGTGAAGGAATACAAATCAGCAAAGCATATATAGACAGAGAACAATGCCTGTGTAGCGTACAATGTCAGACGACTACAGTAAATCTTTCTGACTGCCCTCCATCACACCTCGGCAGGGAGACAATCAGGCCAGTCAGGAAGGCATTACATCAAAGACACAGCAAAATACAGCTAAGACAATGAGGTGGGGTCACAGGGGGTCCAACATGTCAAATGCTGCAGTCTGTATGGTTAAGCTTTTTACTTTTTTTTAAAACTGGAAATCACATCTGTGAACAAGCCAACGACGACTCGAGTCTGGATGACTCTACGTCATGTAGCGTGACATGAACCTAAGATCCCGGTTGACGTCAGTCCAACACCGGCATCTCCACAGTTGGTAGGAGGCAGCTTTTGAAGAGGCATTCACTGACCTTGAACAGTGGTCTGATGTCATGAAGCTTCTTTGGGCACTGGAACCAGGTGTTGGGGGCGACACAGCTGGCAGTGACGGCCTTGGTAATGTACTCCCACATCGTTCTTTCTGGAGGGCCTCCTGGCCCCTGTGGGTAGAGGGCTAGTCTTGCAGTGTTGACCCCCTGCACAAAGCTGGAGTGCTGCATGCGAGACCCTGGGTGCCCCTTCCCTGAGTTGCTGAGCCCTTTATGGTAATGCTGAGGCAGTTTTCCCATTTGTTGAGCTTAGGAAGGTAATTCAGCTTTAAGTGCTGAATATTGACATTTGGAACTTCTTTTAAATATTGATTATTTGTTAAAAGACAGAAAGGGCTGAATCAGTGCATTTTATTTTCTCTTGCTTCAATGTGCATGGCCCTTTAAATTTCAGGGATCCTCGCTACCCACAATGCATTGCGAGCTTCACAGACGCGAGGGGAAGCTGCAACGCCGCACCAGCACAACAAATTGATCCCGGGTCCCTCGTGCAACAACACCTAGACAGTGTTGCACCTAAGGTTAGCGCTGCGCCACCTACCACCATGCCCCCCACACCAGTTTGTCTTGTTTAGCACGACGGCCATTTCGGGAGGCCGTTAACGGCAGTTGGTGAGGACATCGACTTCTTTCCATGCGACAATTAAATTTTCCCCCCTTATATTTATATCGTGCCTTTAACTTAGTAAAAGTCCCAAGGCACTTCACAGGAGCGTTATCAACCAAAATTTGACACCAAGCCACATAAGGAGATAGTAGGTCAGATGACCAAAAGCTTGGTCAAAGAGGTAGGTTTTACCTCCACGGTGTCTAAATTGTCAGACTGCTTGTCCGACATCCAGTTCTGGATGAGCAGAAATTTTCTTCAATTAAATATTGGGATGACCGAAGCCATTGTTTTCAGTCCCCACCACAAACTCCATTCCCTAGCCATTGACTCCATCCCTCTCCCTAACATCTGTCTGAGGCTGAACCACACTGTTCGCAACCTTGGTGTCATATTTGACCCTGAAATAAGCTTCCGACCACATATCCACAGCATAACTAAGACCGCCTATTTCCACCTCCGTAACATCGCCCATCTCCGCCCCTGCCTCAGCTCATCCACTGCTGAAACCCTCATCCATGCCTTTGTTACCTCTAGACTTGACTATTCCAACCCACTCCTGGCTGGCCTCCCACATTCTACCCTACGTAAACTTGAGGTGACCCAAAACGCGGCTGCCCATGTCCTAACTCGCAACATGTCCCGTTCACCCACCACCCCTGTACTCGCTGACCTACATTGGCTCCCAGTTAAGCAGCACCTCGATTTCAAAATTCACATCCTTGTTTTCAAATCCCTCCATGGCTTCGCCCCTTCCTATCTCTGTAATCTCCTCCAGCCCCACAACCCCCCGAGATATCTGCGCTCCTCTAATTCTGCCCTCTTGAGCATCCCTGATTATAATTGCTCAACCTTTGGTGGCCGTGCCTTCTGTTGCCTAGGCCCTAAGCTCTGGAATTCCCTGCCTAAACCTCTCCGCCACGCTACCTCTCTTTCCTCCTTTAAGACACTACTTAAAACCTACCTCTCTGACCAAGCTTTTGGTCACCTGCCCTAATTTCTCCTTATGTGGCTCGGGGTCAAATTTTTTGTCTTTTAATACTCCTGTGAAGCACATTGGGACATTTTACTACGTTAAAGTTGCTATATAAATACAAGTTGTTGTTGTTGCAATTCAGGGCAATGGCATACAAATTGGCCAGAAGTAGCAGCAAACCCGGGGACTGGGAGAACTTTAAAACTCAGCAGAGGAGGACGAAGGGTTTGATTAGGGCAGGGAAAATAAAATATGAAAGGAAGCTTGCGGAGAACATTAAAACGGACTGCAAAAGCTTCTATAAATATGTAAAAAGAAAGAGGTTAGTAAAAACAAATGTAGGTCCCCTGCAGTCAGAAACAGGGGAAGTCATAATGAGGAACAAAGAAATGGCAGATCAATTGAACAAGTACTTTGGTTCGGTGTTTACTGTGGAGGACACAAACAACCTTCCGGAAATAAAAGAGATCAAAGGATCTGGTAAGAGGGAGGAGCTGAGGGAAATCCTTATCAGTCGGGAAAAGGTGTTGGGGAAATTGATGGGACTGAAGGCTGATAAATCCCCAGGGCCTGATGGTCTGCATCCCAGAGTACTTAAGGAGGTGGCCTTGGAAATAGTGGATGCATTGACGATCATTTTCCAACATTCCTTAGACTCTGGATCAGTTCCGAAGGAGTGGAGGGTGGCTGATGTAACCCCTCTTTTTAAAAAAGGAGGGAGGGAGAAAGCAGGGAATTATAGACCGGTCAGCCTGACATCGGTGGTGGGTAAAATGATGGAATCAATTATTAAAGATGTCATAACAGACCATTTGGAAAGTGGCGACATGATAGGTCCAAGTCAGCATGGATTTGTGATAGGGAAATCATGCTTGACAAATCTTCTGGAATTTTTTGAGGATGTTTCCAATAGGGTGGACGGGGGGGAACCAGTAGATGTGGTGTATTTGGACTTTCAGAAGGCCTTCGACAAGGTCCCACACAAGAGATTAGTGTGCAAAGTTAAAGCACATGGGATTGGGGGTAATGTGTTGACGTGGATTGAGAACTGGTTGGCACACAGGAAACAAAGAGTAGGAGTAAATGGATAGTTTTCAGAATGGCAGGCAGTGACCAGCGGGGTACCGCAGGGTTCGGTGCTGGGGCCCCAGCTGTTTACATTATATATTAATGATTTGAACGAAGGGATTAATTGTAATATCTCCAAATTTGCGGATGACACTAAATTGGGAGGCAGTGTGAACAATGAGGAGGATGCTAGGAGGCTACAGAGTGACTTGGACAGGTTGGGTGAATGGGCAAATGTATGGCAGATGAAGTACAATGTGGATAAATGTGAGGTTATCCACTTTGGTGGTAAAAATAGGGAGGCAGACTATTACCTGAATGGTGGCAGATTAGGGAAAGGGGAGGTGCAACGAGACCTGGGCGTCATGGTACATCAGTCACTGAAGGTGGGAAGGCAAGTGCAGCAGGCAGTCAAGAAAGCAAATGGCATGATGGCCTTCATAGCAAGGGGATTTGAGTACAGGAGTAGGGAGGTGATGCTACAGTTGTACAGGGCCTTGCTGAGGCCACACCTGGAGTATTGTGTGCAGTTTTGGTCTCCTAACTTGAGGAAGGACATTCTTGCTATTGAGGGAGTGCAACAAAGGTTCACTAGATTGATTTTTGGGATGGCCAGACTGACATATCAAGAAAGACTGGATCAACTGAACTTGTATCCTCTGGAGTTCAGAAGAATGAGGGGGGATCTTATAGAGACGTTTAAAATCCTGACTGGTTTAGACAAATTAGATGCGGGCAGAATGTTTCCAATGTTAGGGAAAACTAAAACCAGGGGTCACAGTCTAAGGATAAAGGGGAAGCCATTTAAGACTGAGATGAGGAGGAACTTCTTCACCCAGAGAGCGGTGAATCTGTGGAATTCTCTACCACAGAAGGTTGTTGAGGCCAGTTCGCTAAATATATTCAAAAGGGAGTTAGATATAATACTCACAACTAAGGGGATCAAGGGGTATGGCGAGAAAGCAGGAATGGGGTACTGAGGTAGCATGTTCAGCCATGAACGCATTGAATGGCGGTGCAGGCTCGAAGGACCGAATGGTCTACTCCTGCACCTATTTTCTATGTTTCTATGTTTCTACTCCAGGCTTGTCAGCCTTTAACTAGGCTGTGGTCTTCTGTCCTGTTCTTCCTCTTCCTATTCAGGGAGAATGATGATTGCTGCTACTGCAAAAAAAATCATTTTAAATCTCTACTAGTGATCCAGTGCCGGCAGTAAATGATTGTAACTAGTACAACATATTACGGCAGCATTGATTAGAAAGTGTGTCCACCAATAATTCACCAGTAATTGGATGTGTACTTCCATTCCACTAAGCTGACTGAATTCAGATGCATATCCACTCATAAACCATCACGGATCACACATTGGATTATTCCCTTTTAAACTGATGGGTGCTCAGATGTATATTCACCACTAATCTACCAATGAAAAAATGCATGAACACTTCCTCTAGAAAAAAAAGCAAAGCTTACATGGATTCTGAAATATAAACAGAAAATGCTGGAAACACTCAGCCGGTCAGACAACATCTGTGGAGAGAGAAACAGAGTTAATGTTTCTTATCAGAAATCAGATGGATTCTTATACATGTACAGAACTAGACAGCAAGGGAAATAGATTATTCAACCACAAAAGTTTGATGAATGTACAGTGAAAAATAGATATGAAACAGGAAAGCACCACAGGCAACAATAAAATAGAAAAATAAAAAATTGCATGCTGACATTCAAAGGGATATCTGGTTCGAGATAATACAAATTGAGTCAAATTCAGATTTTCTTGAATAAATAGCAATGAACCAATTTGATTCAGTTTTGAATTCATTCTTCCAATCCGGAAGTCACATCTATTCATTAATTATTTATCTGTGGTCAACAGGCTAATTTTATGGCTATGGCTGACATATTTGAGATTTGTGCCAAATTATCTAGACAGTACAGTGTGTGAAACAATACCCAGTAGCCATTCTTACTGCAACTACACTTTAGAGCCTGATTGCTTACCATCTCACATGTCATAGCTGAGTCAACATGGCAGGCTTTAATTTTGTACTTATTTGTGATCAGCAGCGTACCTTTAACTAGTGATTTCATGATATGCTGTCAAATCTCTATTACATATTGGTTCCAGCATCTTAAGGATGTCCTCTTTAAGGTAACAGCTAGTTGGTACGAATTTGGTGGCTCTTTCTCATATACGCACACACAAATGTACACAATGAGGGTAATTTTGACTTTGCGATAGTATAAAATAAGTGATATCGAATTGGTAGCCTGTTTTATATCTCTCTCCTTATTTTTATTTCCATTAAGGTCAAAGTAGTTAGGTTTTATGCCCACTCTAGCAAAAGAGCAGATGTGTTCTGGTGCTGGTGATCAAGAAACTGCAAGTTGTTTGTCTAACAACAATAATTTGCATTTATACAGCGCCTTTACCGTCGTGAAACATCCTAAGGTGCTTCATAGGAGCATTAGCACACAAAATTTGATGCAGAGCCACATGAGGAGATAATAGGACAGAGGACCTAAAGCTTAGTCAAAGAGGACATTCCAGGTAAGTGCAACATCTATGTAAATGGGATACAACACCCATATAACTAGCATGTTTTATGTACACATAGCTTAGAGCTCCAGTATGACACATATCATAAATATATAATACATTTACCAAAGAGAGGCTTGCACTGATATATTGACTACCTTCCTGCAGCCTGGAGGCCAGTTGGGCTGCCTGATATTGCAGTGGCCCTGAGTCGGTGGGCTGCCCTGATGCACTCAGTTTCCAGCCACAGCCTGCTGATCCAACCCTCAAAATGGACCAGGCCTTCCTGGGTGGCGTGTTCTGCCGCCCAGCCACCCAGATTTCACTCTGGGGTAAAATCCACCCCAATGTCTAGAGTAGCCTACTCCTGCTCCTATCTTCTATGTTTCTATGTTTAAGTAGAGCTTGAACCTCCAGCCTTCTGATTCAGAGGAATATGTGCATCCATCTGAGCCAAGCTGACACAAACTTAATATGAAAAGCATATGATGAATAAAGAATCTTGTTCCATAAGTGTCTGACCAAATGCAATCACCTTTAGCAGAAAGCTCTGGCAGCTGCAATCATCCCAATCTATTTAATATGCTATCTCTGACCATCTGTTGGATGACTTAACATAATGATTGGTCTTATAAAATATAAGCATTATTTAAACTATTACAAACTCAGATTTTATTTTCTCGGTTGTACATTACAGTCCTCCAATACATTATTCATGTTATGGAAGGTGCCTTTGAAATGCAGAAGGCAAATTGTAAATACTTCTCAAAATTAACCACACCAGGTTGGAGCATTGAGGCAACCAAATAATATTGTGCAGGATAAGTGGTATCATCTATGAGGATACTTCTATATTTGAATTCTTCCTGATTTTCTGTAAGATTTAAGCACCAGAGGTTCTGTCTGTCTATCTTACATAGTATTACATAGTATTTACAGCACAGCACTAAAAAAATAATAGAGGGAGAAAATAGCTTATGAGAGTAAACTAGCAAGAAATATAAAAACTGACAGTAAGAGCTTCTACAAGTATATAAAAAGGAAGAGAGTAGCTAAAGTAAACGTTGGTCCCTCAGAGGACGAGTCTGGGGAAATAATAATGGGAAACAAGGAAATGGCAGAGGCATTGAACAAATATTTTGTATCTCTCTTCACAGTAGAGACACTAAAAACATCCCAGTAATAGTAGAAAATCAAGGGGCAAAAGGGAGGGAGGAACTTAAAACAATCACTATCACTAGAGGAAAAGTGCTAAGGCAAACTTATGGGTCTAAAGGCTGACAAGTCCCCTGGACCTGAGGGCCTGCATCCTAGGGTCTTAAAAGAAATGGCTACCGAGGTAGTGAATGCATTGGTTGTAATCTTCCAAAATTCCCTTGATTCTGGAAAATTCCCAGCGGATTGGAAAACCGCAAATGTAACGCCTTATTCAAAAAAGGAGGGAGACAGAAATCAGGAAACTATAGGCCAGTTAGCCTAACATCTGTCATTGGCAAAATGCTCAAATCCGTTATTAAGGAAGTAGTAGCAGGGTATTTTGAAAATCAGAATACAATCAAATAGAGTCAACATGGTTTTATGAAAGGGAAATTGTGTTTGACAAATCTATTAGAGTTCTTTGAGGAGGTAACGAGCAGGGTGGATAAAGGGGAACCAGTAGATGTAACGTATTTGGATTTCCAAAAGGCATTCGATAAGGTGCCACATAAAAGGTTACTGCATAAGATAAGAGCTCATGGCGTTGGGGGTAATATATTAGATTGGATAGAGGATTGGCTAACTAACAGAAAACAGAGAGTCGAGATAAATGGGTCATTTTCAGGATGGCACTCTGTAACTAGTGGGGTGCCACAGGGATCAGTGCTGGGGCCTCAACTATTTTCAATTTATATTAATGAATTGGATGAAGGAAGCGAGTGTATTGTAACCAAATTTGTGGATGATACAAA
Source organism: Squalus acanthias (assembly GCA_030390025.1). NCBI lineage: Eukaryota > Metazoa > Chordata > Chondrichthyes > Squaliformes > Squalidae > Squalus > Squalus acanthias. The sequence goes on along the minus strand of CM059426.1, from coordinate 100,362,200 downwards.
GATAGGTGGGAAAGCAAGTTGTGAGGAGGAAATAAAGGGCTTGAAATTTGGTATCGCCCTGTTTGGGGCACAATTATCAGCCGGGCGCAAAGTTTAGCGCCTGGCGCAAATAATCGCCTCCGACTGCAAACTTGGCTTCTATCGCCCCTGGAGGTAATTGGAGCACTAAATCAGGTGCTGCACACCTCTCTTAAGGTGCTAACGCTGAGGAGCGAGGCGTTAACTCAGATCGCAGGCGAAGCTCAGGTGACATCAGTTAGCAATGGAACACAGACACACTGGCGCCAGCCAGTTCTTAAAGGGGAGGGTCGATCTTGCTCTCCAGCCACACCCTGGTCATTGCAGCCTTGAATCTTGGCCTGGACAGACCTCCACTTGAATTCTGCTGGAAAGAACAATGGAGAGGCCCAGGGAAAGAGCTCAGAGTGCAGCCCCATAGTCTCTTCTAAATCGATGCAAGGAAGGTCAAATCAAAAACAACCTGCAAAGTGCTGCTCAGTAGACAAAACTCCTTCACACAGCGTTGATTCTCTCCAGAAGTCTCTCTCGCTCTCTCAGAATCTCTCTCTCTCTCTCAGAATGCGTGGTGCAAAAATGTCTCCCACTGAAAAAGGCAGGAAGATGGCACCTTTAAATAGCACTCCCCCAGCCCCTTACCGACTGCAAAGCGTTCCCCTCAACCTGTCGATGCTGGCGGCAGGCAGAAAGGAAGTGGGCATGACTCAATATCCGGTCCGGGGTGCTACCGGGGCACTAACGGGAGGTGCAAAGCAACTGAATTTTTCCCCCAAAGAGTCTGCAAAGGGATATAGATACGTTAAGAGTGTGGGCAAGAATTTGGCAGATGGAGTATAATGTGGGAAAGTGTGAAGTTATCCACTTTGGTAGGAAGAATAGAAAAGAAAAGTGTTATTTAAATGGAGAAAGACTACAGAATGCGGCAGTACAGAGGGATTTTGGTGTCCTCGTACATGAAACACAAAAAGTTAACATGCAGGTGCAGCAAGTAATTAGGAAGGCAAATGGAATGTTGGCCTTTATTGCAAGGGGGATGGAGTATAAAAGTAGGGATGTCTTGCTACAACTGTATACGGCACTGGTGAGACCACACCTAGAGTACTGCGTACAGTTTTGGTCCCCTTATTTAAGGAGGGATATACTTGCATTGGAGGCAGTTCAGAGAAGGTTCACTAGGTTGATTCTTGGGATGGAAGGGTTGTCTTATGAGGAAAGGTTGAGCAGGTTCGGCCTATAATCATTGGAGTTTAGAAGAATGAGAGGTGATCTTACTGAAACATATAAGATTCTGAGGGGGTTGGACAGGATAGATGCTGAGAGGATGTTTCCACTCATGGGGGAATCTAGAACTCTGGGGGCATAGTCTCAGAATAAGGGGTCGCCCATTTAAGATGGAAATGAGGAGGAATTTCTTCTCTCAGAGGGTCGTGAGTCTTTGGAATTCTTTACCCCAGAGAGCTGTGGAAGCTGAGTCATTGAATATATTCAAGGCTGAGATAGACAGATTTTTGAGCAACAGGGGAGTCAAGGGTTATGGGGAGTGGGCAGGAAAGTGGAGTTGAGGCCAAAATCGGATCAGCCATGATCTCATTAAATGGCGGAGCAGGCTCGAGGGGCCGAATAGCCTGCTCCTGTTCCTATTTCTTATGTTCTTATGTTCTTATTGAACAGGCCATTCGGCCCAACAGGTCCATGCTGGTGTTTATGCGCCACTCGAAGCTCCTCCCACCCTACTTCATCTAAACTTATCAAGATATCCTTCTATTCCTTTCTCCCTTGTGTGTTTATCTGACTATCCCTTAAATGCATCTATGCTATTCGCCTCACCTACTCTTTGTGGTAGAGAATTTCACTTTCTAACCTCTCTCTGGGTAAAGAGGTTTCTCTTGAATTCCCTATTGGATGTATTAGTGGCAATCTTATATTTATAACCCCTAGTTCTGGTCTTCCCCGCAAGTGGAAACACCTTCTCTACGTCTACCCTATCAAACCCTTTCATAATCTTAAAGACCTCTATCAGGTCACCCCTCAGTCTTCTCTTTTCTAGAGAAAAGAGTCCCAACCTGTTCAATCTTTCTAATAGTTCTAACCTCTCAGTAGTGGCATCAATCTAGTAAATCATGTTTGCACCTTCTCCAGTGCCTCTATATCCTGTTTATAATATGGAGACCAGAACTGTTCACAGTACTCCAAGTGTGGTCGAACCAAGGCTCTATAAAAGTTTAACATAACTTCACTGCTTTTCAGTTCTATCCCTCTAGAAATGAACCCCAGAGCTCTGTTTCCTTTTTTTATGATGCGGAGATGCCGGTGTTGGACTGGGGTGGACAAAAGTGAGAAGTCGCACAACACCAGGTTATAGTCCAACAGCTTTATTTGAAATCACAAGCTTTCGGAGCGCTGCTCCTTCGTCAGGTGAAGTCTTCACCTGACGAAGGAGCAGCACTCCGAAAGCTTGTGATTTCAAATAAAGCTGTTGGACTATAACCTGGTGTTGTGCGACTTCTCACTTTTGTCCTTTTTTTATGGCATTATTAACCTACTTTTAGTGATTTGTGTATCTGTACCCACAGAACCCTCTGTTCCTCTACCCCATTTTGACACTTGGGGGGGATTTTTTGGGGAGTCAGCGGGCGCGTTCGGTGGCGGGTCGGGTGGAAAAATGTTTTTTTTTTACAGCATGTTGGGACCCCGCTGTCAACCTGTCACCACGCGCCTTTCCCAAACGTCGGGTCTGTCAGCGCTGAGCGGACCCGACACGCAGTGGCAGGGGAGGCAATTCAGGTCATTATCACTTTGTCAACAGCCCATTAAGAAGTATTTTGAGCTCACCTTTACATTTTACGAGGTCGCCCACGAGGTCCATGCTGCTCAGGGATCATGTTAGGTAAGCAGGTCAGGAGTTGAAAGACCATTGAATCATCTCATTACTTGACAGCTGCAAATGTGCTATAAGAGCTCCCATCTCACAGCTGTTCACTTTACAAGCTCAGAAGCTGTTGTTCACTGCATTTGGAAGACAGATTGAGCTTTATGCAGGTTACATATGTTTGGAGTAAACTCTCTATCCAGTGTCACCTCATTGGAACAACCTCTCTCATCATTGACAGATCGCTTCTGTCATCTCAAGTTCACTTGCCATCTATTCCATCAGCATGGGTGCACTTTATTCTGTCTCACCTTGGTTCTCAGAATCTGAACACGACCAGCCCCAACACCAGAATACCAGGCACACCAGCATCACCAACAACCTCACCAAACTTCTCCACAATCACCTGATGCTGCGCAGGACAGAGGGCATCAGCACTCGACTACATTCCTGCCCGGGAGGCCAGGGATGGCCTCACCATGGCCAGATTTACTTCACTCGACGCTGTACACCCTGGCTGCCACATGTCCATACTTAAGAAAAGACATACTTGCTCTCGAGTCAGTACAAAGAAGGTTCACTCGGTTAATCCCGGGGATGAGGGGATGGACATATGAGGAGAGGTTGGGTAGATTGGGACTCTACTCATTGGAGTTCAGAAGAATGAGAGGCGATCTTATTGAAACATATAAGATTGTGAAGGGGTTGGATCGGGTGGATGTGGGGTGGATGTTCCCGATGATGGGTGAAACTAGAACTAGGGGGCATAGTCTTAGAATAAGGGGCTGCTCTTTCAAAACTGAGATGAGAAGGAACTACTTCACTCAGAGGGTGGTAAGTCCATGGAATATGCTGCCCCAAAAAGCTGTAGAAGCTACATCATTACATAAATTTAAAACAGAAATAGACAGTTTCCTAGAAGTAAAGGGAATTAAGGGTTACGGGGAGCGGGCAGGAATTTGGACATGAGTCTAGGTTCGGATCGGTCATGGCCCTGTGGGTAGCGTAGCGGGCCCAGGGGCCGTGTAGCCTGATCCTGCTCCTATTTCGTGTGTCCAATTCTGTTAGGTTCAGGAGATGGTTCTGTGATAGTAGATTGGCGGTTAGGATCAGATCAGCCATGATCTTATTGAATGGCGGAGCAGGCTCGAGGGGCCAATTGGCCTACTCCTGCTCCTATTTCTTATGTTCTTATGTTCTTATGTTCTTATGATGCGCCAGGTTGGCACCACCCCACACCAACAGCATAAAGCATCCCTATGATGCCCAAGCCATTCCTTTCACACTCATCACCGATGAGGGGGGTACATTTATGTCTCACAATTCACTTCCAAAAGTTCACACAGATCTGTCCAAGAACGCAAAGTGTTCAAAATAAAGGTTTCAATATTTGACACCTTATTAACAGAAACTTTACATGAACATTGCATGAAACACCCAAGTGCCTACCCTTGTGTGTTGTTAGTTGATATGATTGAACTAGGATGAGGGTGAGTGTGATGGGTGGCTAGTGAGATGGGGAGGTGATAATGCAGATAGAGAGGGATGGGTGGAGGTGCAAGGTAAGTTGGTGTGAGTAAGGATGTGCAGGAGTCGGGTCGGGAAGGCAGTGTGATGGGGATGTGATGAGTGGCACAGCAGGATGAGGTTGAGTGTGGCTTTGCAGAAACGTTTTGTGATCTACTGAGATCATTGAAAGGTTTGTGCCACTGCAGCCTGGTCCTCCTGACCACATCCCTGCTTGTGTCCTCCTGTGCAATGTGCAACCAGGCTGCGTTGGTCTCCTGGGGAGGTCTCCTAGAAGGGAAGAGATCCTCCCTGCGTGCTGTGACTCCCTCCATAAGCATATGGAGGGAGTCATGGGCGAGCCTGGGTACAGCCATGCACCTTATGTGCAGTGCTTGTCAATGTTTGCAGCACCTCAATGATGTAGAACACTGACAGCAGAACTGTCAAACTAAATTTGCGCATGATCCCTTTAAGGAAACCGGTTGATGACGCATCATCAAATGACGTCATCAGACCCGCTTCCTTCAATTAGCCGGCAAACGCGCTGAGGAAAATCATTTTGGACAGCGGGCTGGAGCCAGCAGCGAGGCCGGGACCTGCCACCGATGTCGCTCGCCATGGACTCGCTGAGGTAGGGAAGATCGCGGCCTTCTTTTCCAAGGAGCATGTGGCCCCCTTATTCTTCCTACCAAAATGTACCACCTCACACTTATCTATATTGAAGTTCATTTGCGAATTACATGCCAATTCTGCAAGTTTATTAATGTCTTCCTGTATTTTGTCACAGTCCTCCTCTGTATTAACTACTCCTCATAATTTGGTGTCATCCGTAAATTTTGAAATTATACATCCAATTCCCGGTTCTAAATCACTTATGGTGTACAACAGTGGTCCCAGCACCGATCCCTGTGGAACACCATTTCCCACCTTTTGCTAGTCTGAATAATTACCTTTAACCCCTACTCTCTGTTTTGTAACCAGCTTGCTATCCATTCTGCAACTTGTCCCCGACTCCACATGTTTTGACTTTAGTCATGAGTCTACTATGACGTAACGAAGGCCTTTTGAAAATCCAAATATATCACGTCTACTGCATTACCCGTATATACATTTTCTGCTACTTCTTCATAGAATTCAATTAGCTTGGTTAAGCATGACCTTCCCTTTTGGAATCTGTGCTGACTACTCTATTATATTTTCATTTTTTAGATATTTTCCTATTACATCTTTGAGTAAGGATTCCATTATCTTTCCTACAACCAACGTTAAGCTAATTGGCCTATAGTTCCCTGGACTTGTTTTATCTTATTTTATAAGAATAAGAATCACATTAGCTGTCTGCCAGTCCTCTGGGACTATTCCCTTTTCTAATGAATTTTATCATTACGTTTCAAAGTGTATATCTAGGGCACAAGTTACTTGAGCATTATTAAGATGCAGTTGTACCGCTTTACATATACCTCTTCTCCCACTGCATTCTTCACCTTTACATGGATACAGTATAGCTCAATCACGCCAGGTACTTCACCAGTGAATAAGATGAGCAGAGCAATTTTGTAAGCTTTTGGCCAGGTTAGCCTCGGCTCACCGTTGGTATGGTGAATATCAAATTAGTATTCAATGTTGTCAATGTTCCTTATCCTAACACGCCATGTGCATCAGTTTTGAAAGATTTAGGAGGAGGAAATGTAAAGGAATGAGCCAAACCTATTCAGAAAAATACACCATCCTATGAACAGGATTCTAGCTTTATTAAAATATGACAAACTCGGGTTAAAAATCTAAAAGCCTCAACGACACAAGCCGTAAACAGAAATACAGGCTTCTGAAATAAGATGAAGTGTTAACACAAAAGTTGTAAACACCACACAAACTTTTGAAATGGGAAATGGTTATTGACACTAACACAATGGCCTATTGAAAAAGCAAAGGCTTGCTTCCGAGATGTTTATAGTTTGGAACCAAAACAATAGCAGTGCCCAAGTAAAGTGTTAAAAACAAACATGTCGAACAGAAACACAGAACATTAAAAAACCATGTGCCTTTGTAAAAGTAACATCAAATAAGACAGGAAACACGATTATATATATAACCAACTAAGGTGGCTAGGAAAACAAACACCCTAGATTAAGTGTTTTTGATTTACAAATTGTAAAAGATACCTACAGAGAGACTTTGTAAATATTACATCAATAGATGACACCAAACAATCACATTGTGTTTGTATTGAAAATGGAACAGTTAGGAGGCACGACGTCTGTAATACAAGCAGCTAAAGTGATTTAACAATTCAATGGAAAACCTTCCTAAGAATGGCATCAATGAGATAAATCTGTTATACCATATTTGATGATAAGTTTTGAAACACCTATACAGCAGACAGGATTCTGAGAGTTAGCAGCTGGGTTGACAGTAAGAATAGAAAGAAGTCAACAGAAATATGACTAAAGATAATTAGCTTACATCAGCAGAAAACTTCAAAGGATAAACCACTAAAAAAAGGTATAAAAATAGAGCTTTTCAGATAGAGAGTCAGAAGTCGCTGGAAAGGCAAGCGATTCTCGCCTTCAGAACCACTCTGTATGCCTACAACTCTGAGTCTCGGGTAATCAAGGTATTTGATTTTGGTGGATATTCTGGATTAAGAAATAAGTAGAAGTGTGGAAATGTAATTTAGTTAAGATTTGAGAATAAGGATCTCTGATAAGAAATGTAAGCTATTTGTATTTTGGACTGTTAACGTTGCGATGAAATCAACAGCTGTTAAACTACATGTTGGTTCTTTAATAAATCTATATATTTTTAAAATTGTCTCACAGAGTATTTCTGTATCAATCTCGTGAACTCAATTTCTGTACACTCTTCTGTAAGGAGTTGCAGAATTCTGGGGGGTTTTCCGGACTCTCATAATATCCGGAAGGTTACAGTCTAGTTAAACTTGTTAAAAGTGCTATCCAGAGGGCGGTAACATCTTCAGGCCGTTCCTTTCCTTTAGGGAGAGATAGTCTGAACCTTTAGACCCAATTAAGCGTCTCTAGGATTCGGCTACCGCTAACTTTAGTTGAAGGTGAACGTCTGGGGAATACGCCTAATCTGGGGTAGCCCGAAAAGGGCTAGGACTTGTAATTATCCCTTCAGAAATTGGTGCAGAGACCAGAAACATCTGGTGTCCAACCCTTTGCGCTTGACGCACACTTGCAGGTGCATCCTTGACGTGGAAGGTAAATTCTCATCTGAAACAGGTGGGAGCATTTACCTTTTATATAAATGATGTAGGACTGATGTTCTAATGCATCCTGTGTCTTTTTCCATGGTTTCTGCCTGGCATCGACCACAGAAGAGGAGTTTCCAGAGAAAGTAAGGATTACCAGCTGCCGGCCGAGCCCATTAGACCAGGTAATTTAAAAAAGGATCTATCAGCATCCTCTCCAGATATCCAGTCAGGCAGTGGACAAAATTATGGCAGCTGGAGTTCAACCTGGGAAGTGTGAGGTCATCCACTTTGGACCTAAGAAAGATAGATCAGAATATTTTCTAAATGGTGAGAAACTAGGAACTGTGGAGGAGCCGGGAGATTCAGGGTCCAAGTACAGAAATCACTAAAAGCTAGTGGACAAGCTAATTAAAGGCTAATGGTATGTTGGATTTTATCTCGGTGGGGATGGGGGGCTGGAATACAAAGAGGTGGGAGTTATACTGCACAGAGCTCTGGTTAGACCCCATTTAGAGTACCCTGTTCAGTTCTGGGCATCGCACCTCAGGAAGGATATATTGATATTGGAGAGAGTGCAACACAGAATTACCAGATTGATACCTGGGATAAAAGGGTTAAATTATGAGGACAGTTTGCATAACTTTAAATTTGAGCTATGTCGTTCAGGGGTAATGTCAGAAAGCACTTCTTCACACAAAGAGTAATGAAAATTTGGGACTCTCTACCCCAAAAAGCTGTTGAGGCTAGGTCAATTGTTCAAAAGTTCAAAACTGAGATTGACAGAATTTTGTTAGGCAAGTGTATTAATGGTTGTGGAACCAAGGTGGGTAGGTGGAGTTAAGCTATAGATCAAACGTGATCTCATTGAATGGCAGAACAGGCTCGAGGGGCTGAATGGCCGACTCCTGTTCCTGTGTCATTCTTGATATGCAAAATAAGTGTCACGTCTGCACCTCATTGGCTGAAATTTCTTACTCGTAAAACTTTCAATAAAAAAACTAAGAATATATGAAAACAGTCAGTCCTGAATGACCAGCACCAAAACCTACCAATAAAAACAAATGTGAACCAAAGAAATCACTCAAAATACTTTTGAAAATTTGTTTGCACACCATTTACTTCTTCATCCTGCAGGCTCCACACAGGTAGCGCATAAAACCTATAACATGTAATAATGTGACTGATTTGCAAACAGTTCTTTAACTTACCCATAAAGTTCCCAGCTACTGTTGGTAATGCATCTATCAAGTTTGGATCCCTGACCCCAAACCTCTGTTAGATGCCTGGGGTTTGAATTTGACTCTGAAGTTGCTGTCTGTAGTTATGGTGTAGTCACTTTCTGACCTTATTATGCAGACATTACTAATTCTATGGGAAGTCCACCGTTTTTTGGTGAAACCTATCCCTGCTTACCTGGAATCTTGCTCTGCTGTTGACCCACCTGTCCCACTGCATCACTGCTATATGTTGCTCCTCATCATTAACGGTTTCCCTCTTAGTGGAGGGGCTCCCACTGAAAACCCACCCTGCATACCAAATGAGCCCCGACCTGGGTCAGGGTCATGGCAGGGTCAGGTGTTCAGGTCGAAGGCACACCTGACCTTCCTCCAGCAGAAGGATTGAAATTCAGCCCCCAAAGTGCAAACACATAATGCTGACTCTTCACTTTTACTTAACTCTAACTGCTGCCTTAAACTGACCGCTCATTTGTAGCCCAGCATTTTCCTTAAACTTTGGATGATCTACACTTAGCAGTATAGCTGACAGATAGAGAGTAGTGTATCCTGGGTGGGTTTGGAGCGTGGGGGCAGTTAAATTGTTAATAATGGGATTCCCGACCTGATCCCGCCTCCAACCCGCCCGCTTCTGGTTTTGCATGAGGCGGGAGGTGGGAGCAGGCGACCAACCCGCTCTCAGGGGGCGTTACCTCAATTTAAATATTGTAATGAGGCTGGAAGCCTCTATTTTCCCCTCTGTTTTGAATTTAACTGCCTGGGGACGGGTTTCACACAATTCGTGAAACTCGGTAATTAAACAGAGGCGGGGACTGATGTTTCCTTGAGGTAAGTGGCTTTATACCTAACTCCTGGATCCAGGGTCCCTACCTAACCCACCCCCGCGATCAGAGACCCTTCCATGAGGCCTCCGATCGCATTCCCAGGCCTCACCTCCCCTCCCTCCGACCCACAGGCCTCCTTCCCCCCCCCCACTCCCCAACGATGATGATGAGGTCAGCCACGATCCTCTGGCCCCCTGCCGATCCTCCATCACCCTCCGCCCCGATCCCTGGCCGACACCCCCCACAATCTCAATCACCTCCCCCCACACCGTGATCCCCGACCCCCCTCCCGCAATCCCTCCCCTGGACCAACCCCTCGCAACTGAGGCCTACCTACCCCGCAGACAGCCAGCTGCGAGCGGGAAACCGAGGCCTTACATTCAAATTAGGCCCTGCCGGTAAAGTCGGCAGGGCCTGCGGGAAACCTGTTCTCCCGAGTTTCCTGCCCGCCTCGGATCCCCCCGCCTCCAACCCGACTCCCCGAAGAAAATTCCAGCCTCTTCCTCTGGCTGAATTACGGCATAGAAATGTCTAGAGAAAAAGTAACACAACAGGCCTAAAACAACAGATTAAGAGGATAACTCAGCACAGAATTCTGAATGTGAGGCTGTGGAACGCACACATGACTATGCCAACATTAAGAATAGATTTGATAGGTCGTTGAAGGAAATGGGAATAAAGATATATGGGTGAGCACACGGGATTAGGATTACGGAGAATAAATACGAACATGGACCAAATAGCTTGTTTCCATGTTGTAATTCTATGTGAAATTCAGAACCAGAAATGCTGCTTATTGTTTAATTTATCTTTTTCTTTTGATGATAAATCCTTTGAGGTGCTAACTTGTGAAATATGCATCAATACAGACAGCCAGAAAACATGTCTGGAGCTCCAAATAAAAGCTCAAACAGACCCCTGAAATGTTACAGAATTTGCAGAGAGAAAAAAAGATCACAAATGCTGGAAAGATGCAATCTAAATAGAAAATGCTGGAAATGCACAGTAGGCCAGGCAGCAACTGAAAGACAAAGTTAGCCTCATGTTTGGGATGGGATCCTTCATTAGAATTTATACATATCTGGTCTTTTCAAAGAGTTTACCTCAAAGTAAGGTAATCCTAACTGATAAACACTGTAGAAAATACACTGCTACGTATTAATGATAATCTAAATAAAACTCCATTCCCTCTTATTAAAGAATGCTGCACTTTCACGGCAATATTCTGCCTGTAGCTTGGCTGAGTTAGGTGTGATTCTGTGATCTAGCAGGAAGCTGCAATCAATAGAAATGAAGGTCAGAGAGTTGGGGCAACAATGGTCTATCCCTATCTCTAACCCATGCTCCCTTCAAGCATAGCTTCCTTGCTGGGAGCAAGCGATCATAGAATCACCATAATAATCTACCGAACAATCTAATTGCGCACTTGAGTGTTAGGCTGTCCCTTTAATTCAAAATAGTAGCTGAGGATTATGGAGAAAATGCTCTTTTACTACAATACAGCTTTCCCCCCCCCCTGGAGGAAATTGTTCTCATTCTACTGAATATGCAGAAAGGAAAGATGCCAAATGTTGATATCATTGATGCTGAAGTGCTCAAATAAAAATAAGATATGTAGCAGGAATTACGTTGGTGTATTATAGTGAAAGGGATGCCTGACAGTAATAAGAGGATAGTGATAGTTGAGTTCACAAAGAGACTGAAATGAAATGAAGAATTATATTGGAGTCATGCTGCTCTCCTTTGCTGGCAAGAGATTCTGCTTGAGCAATGCCAAGGATAGACTGCTGAGAGGAAAGCAGATAGGATTTATAATAAGGTAATTGTGTGTGGAGATATTTTTCTTTCTGTGGCAAATAGTGGTGGCCCAATCAACCACACATATGTGTATTTTAATAACATTCATCAACCATTGGTACAGATTTGTAACAAACACAATCCAAATAATCATTAAAACTCTATGATTATTAAGTGCTACTTTATATTCAGAAGTAGAGCAAAAAGACAGAACGAGATTGTGTATTTTTCAAGATAAAGCTATTCGTCTATATGAAACAAAAGCTTGCAAGCAATTATGTGTTCAGTCTGCAGCTATGTAATGCACTAGAATAGGTGTATATCATGCTGGAAATCTACTTTTTTAATAACGAGCTCTCGCAGCTCAGCTGTGGAATTAGCCATCAACTTCAATTGGCTTCTTATTTATTCTTCACGTTGTCAATCATGAGCCACACGCCAATTGCTAAATTGTGGCAAACTGAAGTAGTCTTGTGCTGACCCAAGACCGCTATAAACTATGTGACAGTTTGAACTGAATTCACCCAGCCTTCCCAGTTTTGGCCAGGCTTGACATGGACCTGGATTCCAGAGGTGAAGAGTAGTGACTGTGAGTAGTGCCTCATTAAAAAAGAGATCAAATAAAACCTGTACCCTCATCTCAAAAAATTCATCCAACCTTTATGCTTAAAAGGATTTTGGTAAAGTAAGCAGTATTCAATACATAAACACGTTTTCAATCAAAATAATGCATAAACATAATTAATGACCTTCAAAGCCAATTTTTTATTCCGTCAATTTGAAAACCTTGTTTTTTCGAAGTTTTTTCAACCTTTATTTTTAGTGTTAAAAAAGGGGAGAAAATCAATTGTAAAAAAAAAATGTTGGACCCTGGGTTAAATCAGAGAAAATCAGTAAAAAGCAATTGTTACTTTGAACTTTGATAAAATGCAAGAAAACAAACAACAGACTTAGGCCAGGGATTTCTTGGAGCTGGTCTCGCTCCACCGCCGCAACTTCACAAAATGAGGTGCCCAGTGAATCGGGTACATGAGGGCAGATGCCTGATTTTGCGGCCCATTGTCTACAAGGCTCCCACCACCAGCACAGGGCCTCACGAAACTTCCATCCAGAGTCCATAATATGGGATGGAATTAGTGAACACTTGGAGAGGGATCGGCTAATCAGGGACAGTCAGCATGGGGTTTGTAAAGGACAGGCCATGCTTCACTAATTGAATTGAATTGAAATAGTAATGGTAGGCAACTGCCAGAGGAGGAGGTCTGAAATTCTCCTTCGAAACCCCTTCATTGCTGCACCTCCCTCTCCTCATTTAACAACCTCCCTCAAACCCACCTTTTGGCAACCCCTCCTAATACCTCCTTCTTTGTCTTGAAATTCTTTTTTGTCTGATTATACCCCTGTGAAGCATCTCAGGATAGTTTTCTATGTTAAAGGTGTTATATAAATGCAAGTTGCAATTGTTGTAGCAGAATGGTTTAAGACAAGTGGCTATTGACTATAACATCATTTTAAATGGAAAGGTACCCTGAGGACCATCCTAAGCTGATGAACACAGAGGAAAAAATATGTTCAGCTTCAAAAGTATCCATTTACTGGGACAAGACAAATAATTGATCCCCTATGGAATCAAATATTCTCCTCTACAGAGCTTCTGATACTTTTGAAAACACATCAAAAGGGCTCATCCGAGCTCTGAGACTTCCACTGAGGCCTTACAATGGTGTTCTGGGAAGAATTCCTTGACTAACCAGGAAATCCACCAAACATGCTGCCTTGAAGAAGGGGAAAGATTTGCCCTTAGGCCCCTCTGGAGTTAGTAACAGCACAGGCACGAGAAGACAAAAGGCCTCATTCTGTGTTGTAATTTTTATGATTCTGTGAAATCCAGAGAGGTTCTTATAGCATCTCATTTGTATTCATGGACAGGATCAGGAATAGGTTGTCATCTGATAGGTGATTCTTTGGTCACCAAAGCTTCCAACCTTTCTCTCCATAGCAAATCCCTTTCTTTTCTTTCTTTATCAAAACTATTTTGATCGACATGGCGTCCATCATAAAATATTTCTGTATTATATCTTGTTTGTTTGAAATTGCAGCTAGTCTAATGTATTATCAGTTAAAATAAAGCTATGACAGATGTTTCTGAAGGAATTTCATTTTCTTGGACTTCAGGTGAGCCCCAATTTTCCATGGACGTTCTGCCCAATTTGTGCAGTTCTAGGTGGCCAGGGGCAGGGAATTGTGTGGCTACCTTGCCAGCTACCGCCACTTCTATCAGACGTGACAGCGGCTGTTAAATACACTATGCCAGTAAGATACCACATGGTAGGCTCATGACAAAGGTTAGGGTATGGAGTCAAGGGACAAATAGCTGAATGTATAGAAAATAGAAAGCAGAGAGCAGAGGTAAAGGGTAGTTATTCAGATTGGAGGAAGGTAGAAAACAGTGTTCAATTCTGGGACCACTGTTATTCATAATTTACGTTAATGATTTGGATTTAGGAACAAGTAACTCAATATCAAAATTTGCAGATGATACCAAACTGGGGGGTAGCTAACACTGAGGAAGAATGCAACACAATACAAGAAGACATTAGCAAACTTGCATACTGGACAGTTAAGTGGCACATTAACTTTAGCATAGATAAATGTGAGGTGTTGCACTTTGGTAGGAAAAATAGAAATGTTGCCTACACCTTAGAATTAGAAACTGAATGGGGTAAAGAGCAAAGGGATCTAGGGATACAGGTGAACAAATCATTAAAAGCAACATCGCAGTGAAGCAACTAAAAATGCTAACAAAGCACTGGGATTTATTTCTAGGAGTATAGAATTCAAAAGTAGTGAAGTTATGTTAAACTTGTATAGGACCCTCGTCATGCTGCACTTGGAGTATTGGTCTCCATATGATAAAAAGGGCATAGAAGCACTGGAGAAAGTGCAAAAAAGATTTACAAGGATTGTACCAGAACTGAGAGATTACAGCTAATGGGAAAGATTGAACAGGTTGGGGCTTTTTTCTTTAGAAAGACTTAGAGGTGCCCTGATAGAGGTCTTTAAAATTAAGATTGGGTTGGACTGGGTAGATGTCAGGGGCAATTTCAACCCTACTCACTCAGCAGAAAACTAACAGTTGGGCAGTTAAAATCACCTTGGCTTTTACCTGTCTGAAAGCCGCCATGATTGCAACATCTACAATGTTAACCTGCTCTCCCGAGCAGGCAGCAAGGACATGCGCCCAGAGCCAACAGGGTCCTTCTTTACATAGGCATGTTGCGGCCCGATGATGTCATTGAGATTTGATTGTAATTTTAACTCAGGCCTGAGCGGGGAATCAACCTGGAGTTAAAATCGAGGCCATTTGTTTCAACTTGTGGGAGAAACCAATGCTAGGCACCATAAATACAAGATACTTAAAAATATATCCAATAGGGAAATAAGGAAAAATGTCTTTACTCAGAAAGTGGTTAGAATGTGGAACTCGCTACCACTGGAAGTGGTTGAGGCAAATAGCTTAGATGCTTTCAAAAGGAAACTAAACTAGATGAATACATGAGAGAAAAGGGAATAGAAAGATATGCTGAAAGGTTAAGATAAGATAGATGGAATAGGAGACTCGTGTAGATTATAAACACCAGCACAGACTAGTTGAGCCGAATGGCCTGTTTCTGTGCTGTATGTTTTATGTAATTCTGTCAGCACCACCATAGCAACACTGAACACAAAGCATACCAGCATGTAACTACCATCCAGCATTGATAAGGCAAGCAGAGGGCAATGAAATTTTAAATGGCCACCTCAAGAGCTCCATTAATATTAAAACATTAAAAAGAAGCTACTCTATAGATAGCTGGCTTCTGATCTAGCCTGCAATAGCTATTTTCCACTTCTTGCCCCAAACCCCACCCCAGCTTTGCTCTCTCACATTGACTATAAGATTGGCCGGCCTCCAGTCATGTCATTGCCAGTAGGCAATCCTCATCAATTCAGGATTTTTTTGCCATTGTGAGAAAAAACAGAGCACATTGCCTCTGATTGACAAAACCATTGTGGAGGTGCTATGTCAGAGTTAAATATCAAAAGATCTTACTTCAGACATGGCGCAGAAAATATTTCAAGACTTCGATGGGGATGTGGATAGCAGTGTATCTATCTGACTGCTAGAAATAATTAGTACTATAATTACAGTTATAGAAAGAACTGTAAGCTTCTTCAAAGACATTGGATTCCACTTCAAAGGTTCACCAGGGTGTTATAAATATGTCAGGTAACACTCCGAGGATGTTTCATTCACCCTGTTGAACTGTATTTCCACATCACAATAGTGAGAAAGAACACCAAAGGGCTGAAGTGAGCATCTGGATAAAAGTTATCAAAGGGCTGAATCAGCAATTTATGGAAAAAAACTTTTAAGACTCCAAAACACTTTGGCGGAGAAATTCAGTATCGCCCCGTTTGGGGTGCAATTATTGGCCAGGCGCAAAGTTTAGCACATGGCGCGAATTATCGCCTCTGACTGCAAACTTGGCTTTTATCACCCCTGGAGGTGATTGGAGCGCTAAATCAGGTGCTGCACACCCGTCTTAAGGCACAAAGGCTGAGGAGCGAGGCGCTAACTCAGAGCGCGGGCGCAGCGCAGGTGATGTCAGTTAGCGATGGAACACAGACACACTGGCGCCGGCCAGTTCTTAAAGGGAAGGGTCGATCTTGCTCTCCAGCCACATCCTGCTCATTGCAGCCTTGAATCTCGACCTAGAGAGACCTGTGACTACATTTTCCAGCCAAGGACCATGGCGAGGGTGAGAGAACGAGCTCAGTGCTTCAGCGAGCAGGCCTTGGAGGCTCTGGTTGGTGCGGTGGAGCACAGAAGATCTATACTCTTCCCTGAGAGTGGTAGGAGGCCTTTGCCGTACGACTACAGAAGAGAGTGGAGGGAGGTGGCTCAGCATGTCTCCTCCAGGAGCATGGTGTCCAGGACCCATACTCAAGGTCGCAAAAAGTTCAACAACCTCACTCGAGTCGTCAGGGTGAGTGGTTTTTTTCAATACCTCTCCATCCCTCCATTTCAAATTCACTCTATGGCCAGAGGGTCTTAAAACCCCAATGCCCAACACTCATCCAACACGTATGGCCCTCTCATGAAACACACATGCACATTCCACACCTTGCATACATTAAGGGCTATTCAACTATGGGAGGCACATCAGGCAAGACCATGGCTGTATATTTACTCAGACGCCATCCTTTTTCTTGCAGGCCAAGCTATCTCATAACAGAAGACAGCAGCAACGGATGGGTGGAGGGTGGCCTCAGCTGCAACCCCTCAGCGATTTTGAGGCGCGCGTCCACAGGATTGTGGCAAGCCAGGTGATCGGTCCCGTCGCCCCTGGAGAGGCCGACCCCGTTCGGGACAGCAATGGTAAGGTCATCAGCTTTCTCTCCTCTCTCATTCCACTTGTCCCTCACAACACCAGCCTTTGACACTTTGGGGGAAAAATTAGGTCGCGCCCCATTTGGGGCGCAAATATCGTCTGGACGCAAATATTAGCGCCTGGCGCTAATTATCGCCACTGACTGGAAACTTCACTTTTACCGCCCCGGGAGGTGAGTGGAGCGCTAAATCAGGCGCTGTACACCTGTCTTAAGGTGCAAAGGCCGAGCAGTGAGGCGCTAACTCAGCGCGCGAGCGCAGCGCAGCTGCTGCCAGTTAGCGAGGGAACACAGACACACTGGCGCCGGCCACTTCTTAAAGCGGGGGGGGCCAACTTGCTCCCCAGCCACACCCTGCTCATTGCAGCCTTGAATCTCGGCCTGGAGAGACCTGTGAATCCATTTTGCTGCCAAGGATGGAGAGGGTGAGAGAACGAGCTCATCGCTTCACCGAGCGGGCCTTGGATGCTCTGGTTGGCACGGTGGAGCGCAGAAGATGTATGCTCTTCCCTGAGAGTGGCAGGAGGCCTTTGCCACGCGAGTTCAGAAGAGTGTGGAGGGAGGTGGCTCAGAGCGTCTCCTCCAGGAGCATGGTGCCCAGGACCCATACTAAATGCCGCAAAAAGTTCAACGACCTCACTCGGGTCGTCAGGGTGAGTGGCTTTTTCTCAATACCTCTCCATCCCTCCATATCAACCTCACTCTATGGCCAGAGGGTCTTAAAACCCCAATGCACAACACTCATCCAACACCTATGGCCCTTTCATGAAACACACACACACATTCCACACTTTGCATACAGTAAGGGCTATTCACCTATGGGAGGCACATCAGGCAAGACCATGGCTGTATACAGTAAGGGCTATTCACCTATGGGAGGCACATCAGGCAAGACCATGGCTGTATACAGTAAGGGCTATTCATCTATGGGAGGCACATCAGGCAAGACCATGGCTGTATATTTACTCAGATGCTGTCCTTTTTCTTACAGGCCAAGCTGGCGCATAATCGGAGACAGCAGCAACGGACAGGTGGAGGGCGGCCTCAGCTGCAACCCCTCAGCGATCTGGAGGAGCGCGTCCACAGGATTGTGGCAAGCCGGGTGATCGGTCCCGTCGCCACTGGAGACGCCGACCCCGTTCTGGACAGCAATGGTAAGGTCATCACCTTTTTGTCCTCTGTCCTTCCACTTGTCCCTCACAACACCAGCCTTTGACACTTTCAATCCAACTTGCTAACTCGCTGCACTTATTCCTCCCTTACTGCCACCCTGTCCTCACGCTAAAGCCACTCTTGTACCTCCCTGCTTTCAGATGGTGATTCACCAGCTGAGGAGACGGGCCCTGAAGCTGCCACTGGGAGTGAAGCTGCAGCCGAGAGGAAGAGGAAGCCAGGAGCATCAGTGCCACCCTCTCCCGAGGAAGCCCATGCCGACACTGGGAACACGCCTTCCCTGGAGGGGAGCAGGGGGGAAGGGTCTGATGAGGGTGAAGCTCCAGGACCCAGCGGGCTGCAGCAACGCCATGGGGGTAGGGAAGAACGGGGGCCTTCTCCCCAGAGGGAGAGTATGCCAGACACTCCTACTGCAATGGACGCAGAGGAGGAGCGGCTGATCGCAGAAATGAGCACCCAGGCGGTGGGCATGCACACTGAGCTCATGGGTGCAGTGGGAAGGGTGCCCGAATGCATTGAGTCACTGGCAAGGAGTGTGGAGCACTTCGCTGTAGCACAGGCGGATGCCACACTAACGCTTAGTGCTGCAATTCAGTCACTGGCTGCCGTGATCCCATCTCTGACTGCTCTCATGCAGACTCAGATTGAGGCCACGCGAGCACAGACTGCTGCCAACCTCGATGGTTCGTGCACATGTCCCCGGGGCTGTCACCGCGCCGCAGCAGGCCAGCAATCTGTTCTCCAGCAGATTGCTCCGGATGCTGAAGTGCTGCCCCGTGGGAGTGCCAGTGTGTCGGGCGAGCAGGGAGTTGCTGTCCTCTCTCACGATGACAGCATTCCTGCTGCCAACACTGTCACTTCTCCACTGCACTTGCCACCGCCTGTAGGACAGACTGCTGCCGCCCATGCAGAGTTGGTGCAGTCTGCAGCCGGGCCCTCCAGGCCCAGAAGTGGTCGAGGCCGTCCTTCAGGGGCATCTGCAGTGTCAGGGTCTGACGAGCAGCAGCCTTCCACCAGCCTTGCTGCAGCCACTGAGGTCCCATTACGGAGGAGCAGTAGGGTTAGAAGGGGGGAAGTGCGCAAGGGAAGGAGATCACCCTCGAAGGGCAAAAAGTAGGAGGTGTGACAAAATGCTGGTCATTTTTTATTAAAGGTCGAGGTTCATGGTCCAACTTTTGTTTAGTGTTTTGGACATTATCTCCAGGTTGTGAGAACCAGTTATGTTATTGACTGTTTTTTTGTGTTTATTTCTATGAGTTTGTCATGAGGAATTGACACACACAGAGTTTGTAAAATAAATAAGTTTCTGTATTCAAAATATACATGGTTGGTGGTTGGAATTATTGGTGCCTTGGCCGGCTTAGGGGTTGCGTGCTGGGTTCATTGATGTTGTTAGCAATGGCAGAAGCCATTTCCACAGCAGGGGCCCTAGAAGCGGCTTGCTATTAGCCGTTGACGGACGGCCCTTGCAGTTTGACCATTGTGGGCCGCCCTCCCGCCTTGGTGCTGCTGATGATCATCCTCCTCGTCCTCTTCCTCCTCTTCCTCCTCCTCCTCTGGTGGTGCTCCAAGGCCTGGTGGCATTGGTTGGGTCCTGAGGATTGCCATGTTATGCAACATGCAGCACACAACTACGAAGTTGGATACTCGCTCAGGCGAGTACTGCAGGCCTCCTCCAGAGTGGTCGAGACAGCGGAACCGTTGCTTCAGCACGCCGATTGTGCGCTCAATTATGTTCCTGGTAGCTTGATGGCTCTCATTGTACCGCAGCTCAGCAGGGGTGTTGGGCGTACGGAGCGGTGTCATCAGCCAGGTGCTCAATGCATACCCCTTGTCCCCGAGAAGCCAACCAACTGGCTGATGCGGTGCCTCGAAAAGTTCTGCCACAGTAGTCTGGCGCAGGATAAAAGCATCGTGGCAGCTGCCAGGATAGTGGACATTGACAGCGAGTATCAGCTGTCTGTGGTCACAGACCAACTGAACATTCAAGGAATGGAACCCCTTTCTGTTCCGGAATTCCTCGGCATTCTCATGCGGAGCACGCAAAGCCACATGCGTGCAGTCAATGGTGCCCTGCACCATGGGGAAGCCCGCTATCCTCGCAAAGCCCAGAGCGCGGTCACGCTGCTTGTCTGGGGGCATGGGGAAAGAGAGGAACTCTCGTCTCCTTTTAAAGAGGGCATTTGTGACCTGCCGGATGCAGCAATGCACCGCGAACTGGGAGATATTGGCGAGGTCCCCAGCAGCAGCTTGAAATGAGCCAGTAGCGTAGAAGTTGAGAGCCACTGTGACCTTCACTGCCACCGACAGAGACGTCCTGGACCTCAGTTGAGGCTGCAGATCTGGCTGCAGCAGGTGGCAGAGCTCAGTGACCACCTCCTTGCTGAATCGCAGCCTTCGCAAACACAGCTCCTCAGACATATGAATGTAGGAGAGCTGTTCACGATATACCCTGGGAGGGTAAGCTCTCCTGTACATACGCCTGTTGGCCCTCCTCCGTCTGGCCATCATTGCCACTCTCTCTCTGCGTCTCTGTGTCCTCCGATTCAGCTGGAGCAGGACGACGCCCCCAATCAGTGCAGCCCCCATATTCTCTTTGCAAGCAAAGTAATGAAGGACAGCAACTAAAGTACCAGCGAAGTTAGGATCAGTAGGCAAAACTACCTCACAAAGCGTTGAGTCAATGCAGAAGTCTCTCTTTCTCTCTCTCCGAATCTCTCTCTCTCTCTCAGAACGAGTGGTGCAAAAATGTCGACCACAGAAAAAGACAGGAAGAGGCCCCCTTTAAATAGCGCCCCCCCCCAGCCCCACAGCGATTGATAGCGTTCCAGTCTTCCGGTCGTTGGATGCGCCAGGCGGTAAGGCAGGGGGCGCCACTCAATTTCCGCTCCGGGGCGCCACAAGTGCGTTGCACCATGGAATGACGTCACAATCTGCGCGCGCAGGTGGTCGCAGCGGTAAGGTTTAGCGCCGCCGCACAATCTCTAGTTAAGTTCCCGAGCGGCGCAAACATCGCTGCGCCCGGGCGTTAGCGGCTTTGCGCCCCATTAGTGCCCTCTTAAGGCGCTAACAGGAGGCGCAACCAACTGAATTTTTACCCCTTTCAATCCAACTTACTAAATTGCTCCACTCCTTCCTCCCTTACTGAACCCCTGTCCTCACGCTAAAGCCACTCTTGTACCTCCCTGCTTTCAGATGGTGATTCACCAGCTGAGGAGAGGGGCCCTCAAGCTGCCAGTGGGAGCGAAGCCGCAGGCGAGGAGGAAGAGGAAGCTGGAGCATTGGCGCCACTCTCTCCCGAGGAAGCCCATGCCCACACTGGGAACACGTCTTCCCTGGAGGGGAGCAGGGGTGAAGGGTCTGATGAGGGTGAAGCTCCGGGACCCAGTGGGCTGCAGCAACGTGATGTGGCTAGGGAAGCTCGGGGGACTTCTCCCCGGAGGGAGAGTAGGCCAGCGCGTCCTGCTGCACTGGACGCAGAGGAGGAGCGGCTCATCGCTGAAATTAACACCCAGGCGGTGGACATGCACACTGAGCTCATGGGTGCAGAGGCAAGGGTGCCCGAATGCATTGATGCAGTGGCAAGGAGTGTGGAGCACTTCGCTGTAGCACAGGCGGATGCCACGCAAATGTTTAGTGCTGCAATTCAGTCACTGGCTGCCGTGATCCAATCTCAGACTGGTCTCATGCAGACTCAGATTGAAGCCACGCAAGCACTGACTGCTGCCATTGTCGCTGGTTCGGATACATTTCCCCGGTGGCATAAAAATTCAGAGCCACTGTGACCTTCACTGCCACCGACAGAGACGTCCTGGTCCTCAGTTGAGTCTGCAGATTTGGCTGCAGCAGGTGGCAGAGCTCAGTGACCACCTCCTTGCTGAAGCGCAGCCTGTGCAAACACTGCTCCTCAGACAAATTAATGGAGGAGAATTGTTCCCGGAATACCCTGGGAGGGTAAGGTCTCCTGTGCAGAGGCCTGTTGGCCCCCTTCTGTCTGGCCATGATTGCCACTCTCTCTCTGCGTCTCTGTTGCCTCCGATTCTGCAGACGCAGGACGACGCCCCGAATCAGTGCAGCCCCCACAGTCTCTTGGCAATCGAAGTAATGAAGGTCAAACCCAAAAGTACCTGCAAAGTGATGCTCAGTAGCCAAAACTACTTTACACAGCATTGACTCTATGCAGAAGTCTCTCTATCTCTCTCTCAGAATCTCTCTCTCTGTCAGAATTAGTGGTGCAAAAATGTCTACCACAGAAAAAGCTAGGAAGAGGGCGCCTTTAAATAGCGCCCCCCCAGCCCCTCACTGACTGGGAAACGTTCCGGTGTCCCTGTCGTTGCTTGCGCCAGGCTGAAAGGAGGGGGGCGCCACTCAATATCCGGTCCGGGGCACCACCAGGGCGTTGCACACTCGACTGACATCGCAATCTGCGGGCGCAGGAGATCGGGGTGGTAAACTTTTGCCCCGCGGCAAAAACTCTAGTTAATTTTGTGAGCGGCGCAAACATCGCCGCGCCCGAGCGCTAGTTGCTTTGCGCCCCATTAGCGCCCTCATAGGGCGCTAACGGGAGGCGCAAACCAACCGAATTTTTCTCCCTTTGGTCCTGAAAATCTGTAGGGCAGAGCATCTTGTTGTAAATGCCAAGGTGGTTCTGCCCCAGACCTCCGCTGCTGATCCTGCCTAAGTTCATGGGGTCACTTCTGCCAAAAGGACTTCCACAGATACATGTAAGAGTCTGGGGAATCTTCCAGCTGCTGACACCCTCGAGGCTATTGTTTTTTCAAACATTTTGGCCTCTGCTGAAAGACAGGTGTCTGTTTAAATTGCTACAGCATTTTAAACAGTGTAACTCTGAATTGCACTCCCCCACCAATAGTGGTAAACCTATCAGAAGCAATATTATTGCTCCAAACTTGCTCTGCATACCAAATGAGTGCCCTTGGAAGAAATTGGAGTGGATTAACAGTGGAGTCACATGGGCAGACATTGGTCCTGCCCCACCGCTAACCCAGCAAAATCCAGCCCACCTCATCTTTTATTCTCATCCACCTTGGTGGTGTACTGTGGCTCTTCACCTTGACTTCTCAATAAAAAAAACCTAGTTGGTGAACCAGTTCAACAATGCTTTAGAGATTTAAAATTCCCTCTGCTGAAAATCTATTTCTAACGTTAGAGTAATGCATTCCAACCAATGTTTTGTTCAGCACATAATTTCAGGAACTTTGAGTGCATTATTCCTCAATTACAAATAAATCTTTCAGCCTGACAACCACATTTGAGGCATTTGCAGTAACATTACCTTCAACATCTCTAATTTTCTATGCACTGTAACGACAGATTTCAGTAAAGTGTAGCTGCAGGGGCACTTTCTCATGCCAGTCGATGTTTGCTCCATTCAGAATATTAATCATTTTCAAAAGCTGCCAGCAAATAAATAAAAAAAACAACTAAGGCTGTGAACACTGTAAAGGATTTGGAGTCTTAGATTTCTTGGAAATACTTTACTGTATATACGCCAGTACAGCTCAAAATAAAACTTTTATTGAATTACTAGCAAAAAAATATTTTAAAAGAACTGGACTGCATCCTGGTTAAACAACTGCACCATTTTTTTCACACAGATCCATTGTAATCTATCCTTGAGAGTGGCGCAGTGCACTGTAATGATGTTTTCTAGCCTAATACATTCCTACGTCCCTGTGATACTAAATTTATATTTGGCAGCTCCGATTGAATGTTACATTGACATAATAATAGGGTAAATTTTCTGAGTGCACAAAGGCGGCAACATAGCTCGCACAGCTTGAACGAGGTACCTTGCTGCATGTAAGGACTCCAAATATCTACCCTAATATGTAAAAATAATACTAACATAGCGAGGCAAATTTTCTTCGTTGGCATGGGGTGGGTGGAAGGCGAGCAATTTTGTCGGCTGCTATTACACATTTAAAAAGGACAGCAGATTGTTTTTTTTGAAAATACCTCAATATAAATGGAAGAAAAAATTGGGCAGGCTCTTGTTAAGATTTTAGAACAGAAAAATTGTACGTAAACATTTGGCTGTCACGATTTGTTGATTAACCAATTGAACCAGTCAAAGGCCCAGAAATTCGTTGCCGCCACAAAAATCGCTGGTGCCACCGAAGCCAGTGGTTAACGGCCGCCAAAAATGGTGGCGCTAGCAGGACAGAAAAATTGGTGCTGGGGACTAGCCCAGCGAAAAATTCATCGTGTAACGTCCTCCTGGTGGTGTTCATCCCGGCATCAGGCCCCAATGTGGCATGCCCAAGTGGCATTGCTGCTTCAATAACCTCCGAAAACAAGGCTGTGATTTCGCAAAGAATTGTGGGATCTTAAAAGGACAATGCATTGTCATTTTTTTTAAAAGGGCAATGCCTTCAGAAATGATAAAAATAAAAATGATGTAAAAATATGCAGTTTTCAGCCCTTACAGCTCAACTGCCTTCTGAACAAAAATTAACAAAAAAAACTATGTCCAAATGGGAGTCTTCAGCTCTTAAAGCTGAATTCCCTTCCACAACTAAACAATGGGAAAGGTGCTTCAACACTAACGCAAATGGCTCAACAAGCCAGGGAAGGGGCACCCAGGGTCTCGCATGCAGTACTCCAGCTTTGTGCAGGGGTTCAACACTGCAAGAGAGGTCCTCTACCCACAAGGGCCAGGAGACACTCCAGAAAGAATGATGTGGGAACACATCACCAAGGCCATCACTGCCAGCAAGAACCTAACACACACCCAAGAAATGCAGCCTGCCCAGCCAGTGGTAGTGGGTAGTGGAAGAAGAAGAAGAAGAAGAAGAAGAAGAAGAAGAAGAAGAAACACCGTCACTCGATTCGAAACTCCCAGCCACCAGCTCCTCAAGGTCAACCAGCAAGGCCATTTGCAGTGTCCCCACTGAAAGTCAGCAGCCTTCCACCAGCCATGCTACAGCCACTGGGGTAGCACTGCGTGACATCAGTAGAATAGGCAAAAGGCACACACAAGACAGTCACTAAGGGAATGCATAAGGGTAATGAGTTGATTTCTTGATGTCATATTGGATAGATAGTTGTATAAAGTTGGATTAGAAAGTTTGCTTTGTGGTGGCTTTTATTTCAGCATTGTGGCCAAGAGGACGCTGCGATGGTCAGTAACAGAGGAAAAGTAAGGTGTGATACAAATGTTGAAAGGGGAATTGGGATTGTGGTCACTGGTACCACAGGTGGATGATTCCATCCCTGATATCCCGGCGTTAAGGAGCTGTTTGGTTTGCATGCTTCCTTCTGCTTCCTCCAATTCAGCTTCCTCCTTTTCTGCGTCATCCTCTTCTGCTTCTTCCTCCTCCCTCTGCGAGCGGATGCTGTAAATCTGAAATGACAGAATAAAATGCTGGACATACTCAGCAGGTCAGAATCATAGAATCATAGAATAGATTCATAGAAAGTTACAGCACGGAAGGAGGCCATTTCAGCCCATCGTGTCTGCACCGGCCAACACAGAGCTATACAGCCTAATCCCACTTCCCAGCTCTTGGTCCGTAGCCCTGCAGGTTACAGCATCCCAAGTGCACATCCAAGTACTTTTTAAATGTGGTTAGGGTTTCTGCCTCTACCACCCTTTCAGGCAGTGAGTTCCAGACCCCCACAACCCTCTGGGTGAAGAAATTTTACCTCAGATCCCCTCTAAACCTTCCACCAATTACTTTAAATCTGTGCCCCCTGGTTTTTGACCTCTCTGCTAAGGGAAATAGGTCCTTTCTATTCACTTTGTCTAGACCCCTCATAATTTTCTACACCTCAATAAGTCTCCCCTCAGCATCCTCTGTTCCAAGGAAAACAGACCCAGCCTATCCAGTCTTTCCTCATAGCTAAGATTCTCTATGCCTGGCAACATCCTTGTAAATCTCCTCTGTACCCTCTCTAGTGCAATCACATCTCTCCTGCAATGTTGTGACCAGAACTGCACGCAGTACTCTAGCTGAGGCCTAACTAGTGTTTTATACAGTTGAAGCATAACCCCCCTGCTCTTGTATTCTATGCCACAACTAATAAAGGCAAGCATTCCATATGACTTCTTAACCACCCCATCTACCTGGCCTGCTACCTTCAGGGATCTATGGACATGCACTCCAAGGTCCCTTTGTTCCTCTACACTACTCAGTGTCCTACCATTTAATGTGTATTCCCTTTCCTTGTTAGCCCTCCCCAAATGCATTACCTCACACTTCTCCGGATTGAATTCCATTTGCCACTGTTCTGCCCACCTGACCAATTTATTGATGTCTTCCTGCAGTCTACAGCTTCCTTCTTCAGTATCAACCACACAGCCGATTTTAGTATCATCTGCAAACTTCATAAACACACCCCCTATATTCAAGTCTAGATCATTGATATATACCACAAAAGGCAAGGGACCTAGTACTGAGCCCTGCGGAACCCCACTGGAAACAGCCTTCCAGTCACAAAAACACCCATCAACCATTGCCCTCTGCTTCCTGCCTCCGAGCCAGTTTTGAATCAGCTTGACACTTTGCCCTGGATCCCATGGTCTTTTAAATTTGTGACCAGTCTGCCATGTGGAACCTTATCAAAAGCCTTGCTAAAGTACATATACACTACATCAAACACACTACCCTCATCTACCCTCCTTGTTACCTCCTCAAAAAATTCAATCAAGTTTGTCAGACACGACCTTCCCTTAACAAATCCGTGCTGACTATCCTTGATTAATCTATGTCTTTCTAAATGAAGATTTATCTGTCCTTCAGAATTCTTTCCAATAATTTTCCCACCACCGAGGTTAGGCTGACTGGCCTGTAATTACTCGGTCTATCCTTTTCTCCCTTTTTAAACAAGAGTACCACATTAGCAGTCCTCCAGTCCTCTGGCACTGCACCTGAAGCCAGAGAGGATTGGAAAATGATGGTCAGGGCCTCTGCTATTTCCTCTTTTGCTTCGCTTAACAGCCTGGGATACATTTCATCCGGGCCTGGGGATTTATCCACTTTTAAAGCTGCTAAACCCCTTAGTACTTCCTCTCTCACTATGTTTATTTCATCTAATATTTCACATTCCCCTCCCCTGATAGCAATGTCTGCTTTGCCCCTCTCCTTTATGAAAGCAGATGCAAAGTATTCATTCAGAACCCTTCCGACATCTCCCGCCTCCACACACGGATTACCCGCATGAGCTCTAATGATCGCTTTCTTAAGTTATCCTCCTACTCTTAATATATTTATAAAACATCTTTGGGTTTTCCTTGATTTTACTTGCCAAGAATTTTTCATGCTCTCTCTTTGCTTTCCTATTATCCTTTTTAATTGCACCCCTGCACTTTCTGTACTCCTCTAAAGATTCTGCAGTATTTAGCCCTCGGCATCTGTCATACGCCTCCCTTTTTTTCTTTATCCTACCCTGTTTACATTATATATTAATGATTTGGACGAAGGGATTAATTGTAATATCTCCAAATTTGCAGATGACACTAAATTGGGAGGCAGTGTGAACAATGAGGAGGATGCTAGGAGGCTACAGAGTGACTTGGACAGGTTGGGTGAATGGGCAAATGTATGGCAGATGATGTACAATGTGGATAAATGTGAGGTTATCCACTTTGGTGGTAAAAATAGGGAGGCAGACTATTACCTGAATGGTGGCAGATTAGGGAAAGGGGAGGTGCAACGAGACCTGGGCATCATGGTACATCAGTCACTGAAGGTGGGAAGGCAAGTGCAGCAGGCAGTCAAGAAAGCAAATGGCATGATGGCCTTCATAGCAAGGGGATTTGAGTACAGGAGTAGGGAGGTGATGCTACAGTTGTACAGGGCCTTGCTGAGGCCACACCTGGAGTATTGTGTGCAGTTTTGGTCTCCTAACTTGAGGAAGGACATTCTTGCTATTGAGGGAGTGCAACGAAGGTTCACTAGATTGATTCCTGGGATGGCCAGACTGACATATCAAGAAAGACTGGATCAACTGAACTTGTATCCTCTGGAGTTCAGAAGAATGAGGGGGGATCTTATAGAGACGTTTAAAATCCTGACTGGTTTAGACAAATTAGATGCGGGCAGAATGTTTCCAATGTTAGGGAAAACTAAAACCAGGGGTCACAGTCTAAGGATAAAGGGGAAGCCATTTAAGACTGAGATGAGGAGGAACTTCTTCACCCAGAGAGTGGTGAATCTGTGGAATTCTCTACCACAGAAGGTTGTTGAGGCCAGTTAGGTATAATACTCACAACTAGGGGGATCAAGGGGTATGGCGAGAAAGCAGGAATGGGGTACTGAGGTAGCATGTTCAGCCATGAACGCATTGAATGGCGGTGCAGGCTCGAAGGACCGAATGGTCTACTCCTGCACCTATTTTCTATGTTTCTATGTTTCTATGTATGTCCCTAGACATCCAGGGGCTCTAGATTTGTTCGTCCCACCTTTTTTCTTTAAGGGCACATGTTTGGTCTGAACCCTCCGGATCTCCTCCTTGAATGCCTCCCACTGCTCTGACACTGATTTACCTTCAAGTAGCTGTTTCCAGTCCACTATGGCTAAATCCCCTCTGAGCTTAGCAAAATTTGGCTTTCCCCAATTTAGAATTTTTATTCCTGGTCTATCCTTGTCCTTTTCCATAACTACCTTAAGTCTAACTGAATTATGGTCACTAGTATCAAAATGCTTCCCCACTGATATGCCTTCTACCTGCCCAGCTTCATTCCCTAAAACTAAGTCCAGAACCGCCCCCTCCCTTGTTGGGCTTGCTACATACTGGCTAAAAAAGTTCTCCTGAATGCATTTTAGGAATTCCGCACCCTCTATGCTCTTCACACTAATTTTATCCCAGTTAATATCGGGGTAGTTGAAATCCCCTACTATTACTGCCCTATAGTTTTTGCACTTCTCAGAAATGTGTCTACATATTTGCTCTTCTATCTCCCTCTCACTGTTTGGGGGTCTATAGTACACTCCCAGCAGTGTGATCGCCCCTTTTTTGTTTTTTAATTCAACCCATAGGGCCTCATTTGATGATCCCTCCAACATATCGTCCCTTCTCACAGCTGTAATAGTTTCTTTAATCAATACCACGACCCCTACGTTTTTGTTTTCCAATTCCAGTTTTTCTTCCCTCCCTACTGACTCTTTTCTTAGGTTCCCATCCCCCTGCCAAGCTAGTTTAAACCCTCCGCACAGCACTAGTACACCCCCCAGC
Source organism: Squalus acanthias (assembly GCA_030390025.1). Classification (NCBI taxonomy): domain Eukaryota; kingdom Metazoa; phylum Chordata; class Chondrichthyes; order Squaliformes; family Squalidae; genus Squalus; species Squalus acanthias. The sequence goes on along the minus strand of CM059426.1, from coordinate 100,332,929 downwards.
ATCTCGCCCTGAGACGTGAACTCTGTTTTACTCTCCACGGATTTTGCCTGATCTGCTGAGTATTTCCAGCATTTTCTGTCTTCTCAGAGGCCTTCCTTTACCATCCGAGGCCTTGCAAGCAACCAGCAGCACACCCTGCACTCTTAAAAAAACTTTAAACATGTATTGCACCAAGCCACTACTTCAATGAAATCACAGAAATTCAATCCAAAAGCTTAAATGAAAGATGTGTGTGTCCCTTTAAGAGGTGCTGACAGCACCTCTGTCAGTCTGCTGAACTCAGCGCTCAGGTTTAAATTGGCTGAGGTGACATTAAGTTGGCGTAACGTCACCCTCTCTTAATTTACACCTCCAGGACTAGCGCTGCTATTGGCAGTGCTAAGGCCCTCACCAAAATGACGGCCGCTGAGTCCAGCGCCACAGAAGAGCACCATTTATAGACTGGATTGCAGTGAAAACTCATGGTGGTAAGTGAGCCAATTTCTAAGCTGAAATGCTTTGTGAAAAAAAATTGTAAGCCATATTTTTCTCAGTATCAAAAATTAGTAATGTCCAGAATAAGTTTTTAAACAAAATAAAAAATGCAAAGATTTATATATTTCACAATAATATAACTAAAATTACTCAAGTAACTGTCTCGTGCTTCTTTCTTTGGCCCTGAATGTGTGGTCAGTGGCATAGTTAAGGAGTGCACCGCAGACCTCCGAACGGAATCCGCACTTAATTGCTGCAAAACCCCCTTCGAGAAGTTGCTTTGAAACGCTGCGGAGTTGTGCACAGCATAGTGACCCGTGAATTCCAGGGACGCACCGTTGTGCGTAAGCAAACGTGGGATCACATGGGGGAGGGGGTCGTGCTTCTTTCACTAGCCAATCAGGAAACATTTCAACTTGACATCAAAGAACTTATAAATTAAATGGTGTGGTACTAATTATATTTATTTGACAAGCACAGGGAATACTTTGGAGTAAGTACAGTTATTTACTGGACAATTCTGCAAGATTAAAAAAAAATTAAAACAATCTCATTCTTCAAACCGAGCCTTTACAGCTGCCTGGTAAGTCATTTTACGTGTTTGTTTTTAATTATTATACAATTTTCTCATCCCCCCTCCCCTTACGCTGTGCAAACAGGCTCTGCGACTGTTTGTATCTGCCGTAAAATTTTCCAGTGTAATTGACACATAGTAGGTGGGCAATTAGCCCAATTTTCACCAGCACATCATTTCAATGAGGACTTGAAAGTGGCAGCGGATCATCTATCTATTCAGAAGCACATACAGAAATCCCAAACTTGTGATCAATTTCAAAGGTGCTATGATGGCATACTCTGAGAGTATGCCATCATACCGAACACAAATTCAGGGCCAAAAATTTAATTAACCCTAATCCCATCATAATGATGTAGAATTTCATATCTTTAATTGCAAAGTTAACTGAGATATGAACTAAGGAGAATTAGGCATGTCGGCCTAGAAATTCAATCGTGCTGCATCCACTACTTACAATCTATATTTATGACTTATTAATGGGCCTCAGCTATTTACAATCTATATTAATGACTTAGATGAAGGGACCGAGTGTAATGAATCCAAGTTTGCTGACAATACAAAGTTAGGTGGGAAAGTAAGCTGTGAGGAGGACACAGAGACCTAAAAATTCGATTAAGCCCAAAAACAGGCGGTGCCACCGAGAGTCAAGGTTAACGGCCGCCTGCAAAAAAAGCGCAGGCAGCATTGGTAATTTGGTGCTGCCTGCTGATATAAATGAGTGGAACACAGAAGCTCCCGTGCAACACGCTCTTTCCAGTGGCAAGGTTGCAGCTAAAGGATCGGTGCGGCGTTTTCGGACAGTCACCTATTAATAGTGAAAGACTGTGGCATAGATGTCGTTAAACCATTGCATGAGAAATCAATTGAAATAAATTTTAATAAAAGGGAAACATGAAACTCTTGGTTCGGAGTTTACTGGTATAAATCGTGCAGAAGAGAGTTCAATTAAATTTTTAACAGCAACAGACTTTTGAAGAAATCTTGGTGAAAATATGGTGTTAAATTTTTCTTAATTCTTGGCCTTTTAAAAACAGACTTCAAAACTTTACATATTATTTTATCAGTTCCTAAACTAGAAAACTCAATGTATAAAATTTAAGGAAAAGCAGCTTTGATTTTTCCTGAGGTTCTTACAACTGTAGTACAGTATAATTTATTTTAAAAGTATTTGCTACCTGTAATGTTTGACTGACCAGGGGTGGGGCGGGGGGAGATTTGATGCATCTCATGGAAGCAGTTTTCACTCCAATTACATAGTCTGAGCTCTCCCTAGTTACCAGTTATCTCAGCAGCTGTTTACTGTACAGGGTATAGCTCACCGTTGCCTTCTCCTGGCTCTATGAGCTGTCGACAGTTGCACGCACAGGCGTGCTTTGGAGAGGGCAGTAAAAGGATCAGTGATATCCAAAATCAATGAGCGTGTGTCAATTCGGTGTCGCACGCCGATTGACGTCACGCTCCTGGTAATTAAAATACTTTTTATGTATTATGTAATATGGTGGCCGTCGCGTTCCACGCCGGAGGTGAGCGAAAGCGAAGCAACCGCCATTTTTTCTTCAAAACCGGCCTTAACGGCCAGCGCTAAATGTTCGGATTTCTAGGCCAAAGAATCTGCAACGGTTAAGTGAGTGGATAGAAGGTGGCAGATGGAGTATAATGTGGTGAAATGTGAGGTTATTCACTTTGGTAGGAAGAATAGAAAAACAGAATATTTTTTAAGTGGTGAGAAACTATTAAATGTTGGTGTTCAGAGGGATTTGGGTGTCCTTGTACACGCAACACAGAAAGTTAACAAGCAGTTAGGAAGGCAAATGGTATGTTGGCCTTTATTGCAAGGGGGTTGCAGTACGAGAGTAAGGAAGTCTTGCTGCAACTGTACAGGGCTTTGGTGAGGCCACACCTGCACAGTTTTGGTTTCTGTACCGAAGGAAGGATATACTTGCCTTAGAGGGGGTGCAACGAAGGTTCGCTAGGTTGATCCCTGGGATGAGAGGGTTGTCCTATGAGGAGAGATTGAGTGGAATGGACCTGTACTCTCTGGAGTTTAAAAGATTGCGAGGCGATCTCATTGAAACATAAAAGATTCTGAAGGCGTTTTACAGGGTAGATGCTGAGAGGCTGTTTCCCCTGGCTGGACAGCCTAGAACTCGGGGGCATAGTCTCAGGATAAGGTGTCGGCCATTTAGGACTTAGCTGAGAAGAAATTTCTTCACTTAGAGGGTTGTAAATCTTTGGAATTCTCTACCCCAGAGGACTGTGGATGCTGAGTCATTGAGTATATTCAAGGCTGAGATAGATAGATTTTTGGAGTCTAAGGGAATCAAGAGATATGGGGATCGGGCGGGAAAGTGGAGTTGAGGTCAAAGATCAGCCGTGATCTTACTGAATGACGGAGCAGGCTCAAAGTGCTGTATGGCCCACTCCTGCTCCTATTTCTTCTGTCCATTTTACATGTGTTAACTGGGCGCCTAAAGGTCCAATTTGAAAGGCCAGATGCATGGTTTAATTCCACTTCAAAAGTGAGTGGCCCACCATATTGGATTGGGCTCCTCTGTAGGTTTCTGGAGCTCATTATAATGTTTAAATAAGGGCCCTACACTTGCTGTAGGACCATTTTGTGAAATTGGTCTGCCCCAATGCCTAATTAGCCATGTGATAAACTCGCTCAGCAAATCAAGTGCTAAAAGAGAGCAAGGCCCCTGCACGAGGGCTCATAAACTCCATTCAAGTTAGTTGCTGGATTGCCCTTTTAGGCTGCTGGTTAGCTTTTGGGCCATTCTTTAGTCTATATTTTGAGTTCCACAACTGAATTCTGACTTCTGGGAACAACTTTTTGCTGGTGAGAGGCTGTTTTTGTCTGCTTTGAAACCAGTTTTATTACAGTCATGGGTGGTTTGGTAGGTCTGCCTTTGGGACTGGAGGATGAGGGGAAGCAGTAAAGAAGAGCAGGAGCAGCTGGAAGAAGAGGGAGGAGGAGGGCACTGCGTAGGAGGCCATACCCACAGCGGGTCTTTAGGGAACATTCCTCATACCCCAACTTCACCGAGAAGTAATGTGCACAGCACCTGCACTTCAGCAAGGAGACTATCATTGAGCTATGTCACCTACTGCAGCCAGAACTTGTGCTCAAACCAGGGCATATACAGCAATCCCTGTAGCTGTCAAGGTCATCATGGCCCTTATCTTTTACCCCATGGGCTGACCACTCGCTCAATGCTCTGCATGAAGCCAGAAACATAATTTGGATCTGGACTCCTCCATGCTCTGACCCATTGTGCTCAAGCTCACAGGTGGGCTGCCCAGTGCATAGGAACATAAGAACAGGAGCAGGCCATTCAGCCCCTCAAGCCTGTTCCACCATTCACTTAGATCATGGCTGATCTGTACCTCAACTTTATTTACTCACATTTGATCCATATCCCTTGATACCCTTACCTAACAAAAATCTATCAAACTCAGTCGTGATGTGCGCGATCTTCTCCTGCTAGAAAGAATGGATTGCGTTAGTGACAACCTTATGAGTTATTTTGAGAATGCGTCTGTCATGGTCAAATAGTGCAGCTTTTATGTGCAAGATGTTAGTTGTGGGGAAGTGAGGTTGCAATAGCCATCAGAGTAGGAAGTGTAGTGTGTGTGAATAGGAGAAGGAGGTGGAGTGAAGTGTGGTGCAGTGATTGTAGGAGAGTGAAGGGAAGTGGGGAAGGGGAGTGGGGTAAGTAGTGAGGCTGCAGGTGTGAGGAGAGAGTAATTGATGTGAGAGGTAAGATTCTTACCTTGATAATTCTGGTGAGGTCACTGAACTTTTACCGACATTGCAGCCATTATATTGGGAACTAAGCTCCTGGTGTTGACCTCCTTAGAGATCTCTTCCCACTGTCATTGAATGTATTGCCTGGAAGGTTTTCTGCCCCACCACCCCTGAGGGGAACAACATCTCCATTCTCCTGTCCAGCACCTTGACCAGGGCCTCTTATGCTGTATCAGAGAACCTAGGTGCCCTCTCTGGGCCTCTTGCAACAATTTCTCCAATTGTGAAATTTCCCTGAGGTTTCCTGCTGTTTGCAGTTACAGTGCGCCTCCCTTTAAGAGGTGCTGGCTATCTTTAAGTGGTGTCAGTGAAGCCGGATTTCCCGCCCCCTCAAAAAGGAACACAAAGTCAATAAGCAGTTGGCTGCATGCCTGAGGCATCATACTGAGCAGCCTGCATGAACTTCACGTTGTCTTTGCGCACACATCAACAAGCATATGCTGCGCCCTGCCCCCTGCTCACCCCTTTCTCGAGCATGACCACATTTCTAGACCGTGATCTCTAGAATTGATTTGAGTGCTGTCCTGTTTCAATTAATACTTATTAGCAGGGTCAGTAAGCAACAAAAGAACATCAGAAAGTAGAAGATAGCCCTTATTATCAACATTACTGTTTGGCTCTCGTCACCAAAAGACCGTGGATGCCCCTTTCATGCAGGGGGAGCTGCGGTAGTGACTAAGGAAAATGGGTTGCCAGATGAAGCCTGCCTTCCTGCCATCATTTACACATGACAGGGTGGGACTTGGCAAGTGCAAGCATTCTTAGTGGTGGGGCCTCCCTGCCCCATTTTCCTCCATTTTACGTTCCTGTACTGCTGAGAAACAGGTGATATTTGGTTGGAGAATCCATGCCCTAATATTGCAATGTCATAGAGGCATAGAGTCATAGAGTTATACAGCACAGAAAGAGGCCCTTCGGCCCATCGTGTCTGCGCCGGCCATCAAGCCCTGTCTATTCTAATCTCATTTTGCAGCACTTGGTCCGTAGCCTTGTATGCTATGGCGTTTCAAGTGCTCATCTAAATGCTTCTTGAATGTTGTGAGCGTTCCTGCCTCTACCACCCATTCAGGCAGTGAGTTCCAGATTCCAACCAGCCTCTGGGTGAAAAAGTTTTTCCTCAAATCCCCTCTAAACCTCCTGCCCCTTACCTTGAAACTATGCCCCCTGGTCATTGACCCCTCTACTAAGGGGAAAAGTTCCTTTCTATCTACCCTATCTATGCCCCTCATAATTTTGTACACCTCAATCAGGTCCCCCCTCAGCCTTCTCTGCTCTAAGGAAAACAACCCCAGCCTGTCCAGTCTCTCTTCATAGCTGAAGATGGAGAGTGAAGTAGTTGACTCAGAGACTTGGGTCCTGAATTTAATTTAAATAAAGGAAAATACGATGGTATGAGGCGTGAGTTGTGTAGGATTGATTGGGGAATGTCACTCAAAGGGTTGACGGTGGATAGGCAATGGCAAACATTCAAAGACCGCATGGATGAACTACAGAATTTGTTCATCCCAGTTTGGCATAAAAATAAAACAAAAAAGGTTACTCAACCGTGGCTAACAAAGGAAATTAGGGATAGCATAAGATCCAAGGAGAGGACATATAAATTGGCCAGAAAAAGCAGAAAACCTGAGGATTGGGAGCAGTATAGGATTCAGCAAAGAAGGACAAAGGGATTAATTAAGAGGGGGCAAATAGAGTATGAGAGTAAGCTTTCAGGGAACATAAAAACTGACTGTAAAAGCTTTTATAGATATGTGAAGAGAAAAAGATTGGTGAAGTCACGCGTAGGTCCCTTGCAGTCAGAGTCAGGGGAATTTATAATGGGGAACAAAGAAATGGCCGACCAATGAAATTCATACTATGGTTCTGTCTTCAGAAAGGAGGAAACAAATAACCTCCCAGAGTTGTCGGGGAACATAGGGTCTAATGAGAGGGAGGAACTGAAAGAAATCAGTATTTGTAGGGAAATAGTGTTAGGGAAATTGACGGGATTGAAGGCCAATAAATCCCCAGGGCCTGATAATCTACATCCTAGGGTACTTAAGGAAGTGGCCCTAGAAATAGTAGATGCATTGCTGGTCATCTACCAAAATTCTATAGACTCTAGAACAGTTCCCATGGATTGGAGGATAGCTAATGTAACCCCACTATTCAAAAAAGGTGGTCGAGAGAAAACGGGGAATTATAGACCGGTAAGCCTGACATCGGTAGTGGGGAAAATGCTAGAGTCCATTGTAAAAGATGTAATAGCAGAGCACTTGGAAAACAGTGACAGGATCGGACAAAGTCAACATGGATTTACAAAAGGTAAATCATGCTTGACTAATCTACTGGAATTTTTTGAGGATGTAACTGGTAAAATAGATAAGGGAGAACCAGTGGATGTGGTGTATTTGGACTTTCAGAAGGCTTTCGATAAGGTCCCGCATAAGAGATTAGCGTGTAAAGTTAAGGCACATGGGATTGGGGGCAAGGTATTGACTTGGATGGAGAACTGGTTGGCAGACAGGAAGCAGAGAGTTGGAATAAATGGGTCTTTTTCCGAGTGGCAGGCAGTGACTAGTATGGTACCGCAGGGATCGGTCCTAGGACCCCAGCTATTCACAATATATATCAATGATCTAGACGAGGGAACTAGATGTAATATCTCCAAGTTTGCAGATGACACAAAGCTGGGTGGGAGTGTGTGCCGTGAGGAGGATGCCGAGAAACTCCAGTATGATTTGGACAGGTTGGGTGATTGGGCAGAAGCATGGCAGATGCAATATAATGTGGATAAATGCGAGGTTATCCACTTTGGTGTCAAAAACAGGAAGGCAGATTATTATCTGAATGGCAATAGATTGGGAGAAGGGGAAGTGCAACGAGACCTGGGTGTCCTTGTGCACCAGTCGCTGAAGGTAAGCATGCAGGTGCAGCAGGCGGTTAAGAAGTCAAATCGTATGTTGGCCTTCGTAGCGAAAGTATTCGAGTACAGGAACAAGGATGTCTTGCTGCAGTTGTACAGGGCCTTGGTGAGACTACATCTTGAGTATTGTGTGCAGTTTTGGTCGCCTTATCTGAGGAAGGATTTTCATGCCATGGAGGGAGTGCAGCGAAGATTCACCAGGCTGATACCTGGGATGGCAGGAATGACGTATGAGGAGAGATTGGGTCGATTGGGCTTATACTCGCTGGAGTTTAGAAGAATGAGAGGGGATCTCATTGAAACTTATAAAATTCTGAAAGGAGTGGACAGACTAGATGCAGGAAGGATGTTCCCAATGGTCGGGGAGTCCAGAACCAGGGGTCACAGACTAAGGATAAGGGGTAAGCCTTTTAGGATAGAAATGAGGAGGAATTTCTTCACTCAGAGAGTGGTGAACCTGTGGAATTCTCTACCACAGAAGGAAGTAGAGGCCAATTAATTAAATATATTCAAGAAGGAGTTGGATATATTTCTTAAGGCTAAAGGGATCAAGGGATATGGGGAGAAAGCAGGGACAGTGTTCTGAATTTGGATGATCAGCCATGATCGCATTGAATGATGGAGCAGGCTAGAGGGGCCGAATGGCCTACTCCTGCTCCTATCTTCTATGTTTCTATGTTTCTATGAAGCGCTCCAGCCCAGGTAACATCCTGCTGAATCTCCTCTGCACCCTCTCCAATGCAATCACATCCTTCCTATAGTGTGGCGACCAGAACTGCACACAGTATTCCAGCTGTGGCCTAATTAGCGTTTTGTATAGCTCCATCATAACCTCCCTGCTTTTACATTCTATGCCTCGGCTAATGAAGGCAAGTATCCCATATGTCTTTTTAACCACCTTATCTACCTGTCCTGCTGCCTTCAGGGATCTATGTACATGCGCACCAAGGTCCCCCTGATCCTCTGTCCTTCCTAGGGTCCTACCATTCATTGTGTATTCCCTTGCCTTGTTAGTCCTCCCAAAATGCATCACCTCACACTTTTCAGGGTTAAATTCCATTTGCCACTGTTCTGCCCATCTGACCAACCCATCTATATCATCCTGTAGCCTGAGGCTTCCCTCCTCGCTATTTACCACTCCACCAATTTTCGTGTCATCTGCAAACTTACTGATCATACCTTCTACATTCATATCTAAATCATTAATGTACACTGTGCTGGCTAGTAGAGTTTATGGGGCTACAGCTACAGTTTTTACTGACAATGAATTCTGTTGGGAACTTGCGTTTTACACTATAACTTCTGTATTGATTAAGCATTCAAAAACGAAACAACATTTTGGTTTTCAAAACATGGATACCTGTCCTATTATGTAATGTCTGTAAATCTATTTTGTAATATTTCTAGTACTAAATATTATAATGAGAATTTAACTATATAATATTTAAATTCATTATATGCCACCATATTTAGTATTATATTGATATATTTTGGTAGGAAGTGTAGGGGGTGGTGGTTTGTGTCAGCTTCACCTCTGACTTCTGAGCGGTTCGAATCGCTCCCCATCCCTTGGTTCTAGACCTTGGACTTATTTGGGGGTTGTGACAAAAGTGCAACAGACAACTGGTTTTGATGCAAGAACTTTGATCTTTATTCAAGAGAGTAAAACACAACACAAACACTCTTAACACTCTAATAAAATGGGGAACATTTCGGTACAAACGAGGGAATTAACATTCGAAGAATACTTCACCCCTCCCAATCCCACTTCTCTAGCTAGGCTGGACTCTAGAGGACCAGGGATGAGACTCACCAAAATCCTTGACAGGTGGGCTGGTTCGCGGTTTTGGGGTTCGCTCCATATGTTGGTTGGTGTCTGCTGTACCCCGTACGCGGTAGAGGACTTCAACTGCATAGCTGGTCAGTCTTCGCGAGTCCGCTGATGCGGTAGGGTGCGTATTGGATCTATCAGGTGAGTACCCACTTTTCTTTGGTTTAGAAGTAGGGTTTAGAGTCTTTTGGGGGAAATCTTACCCAGGGGTAAGTCAGGAGTAGATTGTAGAGTGGAAACTTGGCTGATCTTCGGTTTTTCTCCGAGTTGGTCTTCTTTGGTCACGGTGGCCCAATATTGGTGGTGATGTTCGGTTGGTTGTTCTCGTGAGGCCCTTGTTGCCGTGAGGTGTCCGATGGTCACTGAGGCGGTCGCTCTGGTTTCTTCCACGTATTGCCCTACTTCGGGAGCTGTTGGCCTCCTTTGTTGAATGGTCTGGTTTTCGAGCTGTCGATCTCCTGGATGGACATGGAACGTTGAACAGTGGTGTTGGAGAACTGTGTTGCGGTGAATGCCTCCGTGGATGAACTGCGCTCCTTAGGTTGAGAACGGGCCTTCAATTATACGAATTGAAGCTTCCTTATCTGCGCGCCAAATCAAATCCCGGTCATTGTTAGATTTTGGCGGGCTCGTTAACGGTAACTTGTTTCTTAATGTGTGAAGTGGTTTAGGGATGGCTCCATCCTGTTGATCTGCCACTTAATCGTAGTTGATTGTTCCCAAGTTTTGAGTTTGTTGACGGGGCCTGGATTTCTATAGAGTAGGCCGAAGTGATCGGTTTTATGCATGTTTTGATGGGCTCTGTAAATTTGGGTGGAGACTGCTTTTCCTCGGGTTTATTGTTAGGATGTTAATGTCTGATAGGGGCTGATTTAACTCCCAGCGAGGTCATGCGGTTCCCCAGACAGTTTTCATTAACTCCAATACCCAAACTGTCTTTACAGAGGTTGAGCCCACCTTCCTTTACAGCCTTTTCTCCCTTACAAGTCCAGACATGTCTTTTAAAATTGCAAATCTTGGTTTTTGCTCTAGCATGTCCTTCGGTTAGGCCCAATGCATTTTACCACCCGGAAATAGTTAGAAAAAGAGTCCCAAGTCTTTTTCCTTCGGGTTTGTCTTCAAGTTTTGGGGATCTGTGAATTTTGAGAATCTTACAGAAGAATAAGGAGAGGCAATATAAGCTAAATGGTATAATTTTAAAGCAGGTGCAGGAACAGAGAGACCTGGGGGTATATGTACACAAATCTTTGAAGATGGCAGGACAAGTTGAGAAGGCTGGTAAGAAGCATATGGGATCCTTGGCTTTATGAAACATAAAGTACAAAAGGATAGAGCATAGAGTACAAAAGCAAGGAAGTTAAGCTAAACCTTTATAAACACTGGTTAGGCCCTAGCTGGAGTATTGAGGCCAATTCTGGGCACCACACTTTTGAAAGGATGTCAAGGCCTTGGAGAGGGTTCAGAAGAGATTTATTAGAATGGTACCACTGATGTGTTATTTGGAGAGACTACAGAAGCTGGGATTGTTCTCCTTAGAGCAGAGAAGGTTAAGGGGAGATTTGATAGAGGTGTTCAAAATCATGAACGGGTTTGATAGAGTAAATAAGGAGAAACTGTTTCCAGTGACAGAAGGGTCAATAACCAGAGGACACAGATTTAAGGTAATTGGCAAAAGAACCAGAGGCGACATGAGGGGAAAAAAAATACGCACCGAGTTGTTATGGTCTGGATTGCACTGCCGAAAAGCAGATTCAATAGCAACCTTCAAAAGGGAATTGGATAAATACTTGAAGAGGAAAATTTGAAGGGCTATGGGGAAAGAGTAGGGGTGTGGGATTAATTGGCTAGCTCTTTCAAAGAGCCGTTGCAGGCACGACTCATTCTGTGCTATATCATTCAATAATTCTATGATTTTCAATTCTGATAATGAAATATAACTGAGGGCTTTGAAGAATTATGCACCTCTCGACCAGTATACATCAGGATTAATTAGTTACATGCAGTTTTTAAGCCAAATTATTTTTTCAAACTTCACTTAAAAGTCAAGGTAAGATTAATTAAATAAATAGTACAATATGCTTTCATAGCTCAAATTAAACTCAGCATGAGCCATCACTTTATGTTATTAACTATGTAAGATTTGAAGCTACGTTGGGGAATTCTTTTTCTGTGTTTAGTTTGAGTGGTATTAGTTGCTGAAAAGAGGTTAATCTTCTAAACATAAAGCAAGAGCAGAAATTTAGGAGCAGCTAAAAAGAACCAAATGCTTTGCAAAATGTAGGATTCTGACAGTACAGTGCAGTCTTGCCTGAATCCTACTTATTGCTATGAACCAAACACCCAAAGGGTTTAGACTAGTCTACAAAGTTCCCCTAAATATTTAAGAAAGGTCAGATTGGTGGCAACGGCAGACACCCTGACATCAAATAGCCACAAGTTTGAAGTACAGTGACAATAGTTGGGAACATTACTTATGTGTGAAGATGTCAGTTACTGCTTGGAGTAGAGACCCTGCTGGCATTTAACTGACACGTTTGTTGATAGCTTGGTAGCCTGAGAATGGTGTGTCCTGTTGTTCACACTTGCCTGTCAGTCAAATAGTCTTATATGAGAAAAACTCTACATTAATTTCTTATACTGGGGGACAGCAATGAAAGCACTAGGATTCTATTTTTGTGAGATGGCAGGCAACAGTTCTTCATTTAGAAGTGATGCTGTCTCACTGTCAGTAGAAGTTGTTAATACATATGGAGTGGTATGTAAAAAATAGGGCCACAGCTGCAGCTTTTGCTGGGGAATTCAAACTCTACAAGGTTAACCATTTAGACAACAAAACCAAAATCATTAAAGATAGTAGATATTCCAGTCAATCAAAAATTTAAAATGTATTAATATGTAAAAGCATTACAGTGGTGATGCACATTGGAGCAATACACAGACTTCATTGAGGCAGTAAAATACCAGTTTGATCCCCATCTCTACTCAGTTCCATCTGAGCCATGGTAGGAGGGAAAAGTGCCAGTAGAAAGCTACAGTATTTCCCTGTGGGGGAGATAAAATTAATGGAAAGGTCGCCATGGGGTTGCCTGCTGGAAGAATTGATGTACGGCTGGATCAGCAACAACTTGCATCTATAGAGCACCTTTAACATACAACAACAACAGCTTGCATCTATATAGCACTTTTAACATAGTAAAATGTTCCAACGTGCTTCACAGGAACGTTATCAGACAAAATTGACTCTGAGCCAAAGAAGGAGACATTAGGACAGGTGACAAAACGCTTGGTCAAAGAGGCAGGTTTTAAGCAGTGTCTTAAAGGAGGAGAGACAGGTGGAGAAGCAAATAGGTGTAGGAGAGAATTCCAGAGCTTAGGGTCTGGACGGTTGAAGGCACGGCCGCCAATGTTGGGGCAAAGGAAGTGGGGAATGTGTAAAAGGCCAGAGTTGAAGGAATGCAGAGTTCTCAGAGGGAATAAGCGATAGAGGTGATTACTGAGATAAGTAGGCCATCCTTTTGGTAGCAGAGAAAGAAAGTGCAAAAAGGAAAGAGATAGAAATAATCAAAAGAAAACTAAGGATATGAGCTATTATTTGGAGGGTAAATATCATTGAATAGTCAGTTTTTAAAATTATATTAACATTTAAAACTTATGACTACACATGCTCGCATTCACAAGCCTATCTTTCATACATTAACGGGACCATTTTCCTGTCACATATAAGCTTGCAGAATGCTTGGTTCACATGTGTAAAGGAGAGATAAAAAGGCCGATGATATTTGAGGCCTGGTCTCTGTCCCATTTATGTTGCCTTGGAATTTCTGGAGTTTCCCCAAAGGTGGCAGAGAGCTTGTACCTACGACAGATGCAAGGAAAAGATAGGAGGGTCTGTAACCAGTCCTCCTGCCCCATTTTCTGCCCCCAACAATGCCCATTTCGGGGGTGTTTCAGTAGAAATGGTCATTGGGCCCTGTGCCGGAAATCTATCTGCTTAGAGATCGGAAAGAGGCAGACAGCAAAGATCTGATGACCGTGGAGTAAGCCCCTTTTTCATTCAGGGACAGCAGCCCAAGGATTGGTGGTTGAAGCCTCCTGGCTGATGTTGTTGGATGGGAAATAGACTGGTGACATGTTAATGAGGCCCAGGAGTTAAAATAACCCTTACCTCACCACCCACCCACCCGGTGTTAAAATCAGGGCTATTATTTTTGCAATCCAGACCAAGAGCCCCAGATCCTTTATTGCCTCCCAGCTGCTGGGGTAAGACTGGAAAAGTTTATTGAAGGAGAGGGACAGCAAGCTGTCATTACTATCCATGTAGGAGCCAATAATATAGGACAATAATATAGATGTTCTGCAAAAGGAGTTTTGGAGTTTGGGAAGCTGGTTTAAGAGCAGGACTTCAATTGTGGTAATCTCTGGAATACTCCGCCAGCCATGTACTAGAATAGGGAGGGAAAGGAAGATTAGGGAGTTCAAATGTGGCTGAAGGGGTAGTTTCAGGAAGAGGGTTTCCAATTTATGGGGCTTTGGCACTAGTTCTGGGGAAGATGGGAGCTATTCGACAAAGATGGCTACATCTAAACAGGAAGGGAGCTAAAGTACTGTCAACATGAAAGAAGAAAGAGAGAAAGACTTGCATTTATTTAGCGCCTTTCACGACCACCGGACGTCTCAAAGCGCTTTACAGCCAATGAAGTACTTTTGAAGTGGAGTACATGGATAAAAAGTGAAGAAGACATTTTTAATTAGGAAGAAAGGGGAACAGGGAAAAAAAGCAATCAGAAAGAGCAAGTAGAAAAAGTAGAAATAGATGAGGTTAATAAAAAAATAAAAAAGAATTTAGCAAAGGAGATAGCATGCAGAAAAAATAAAAGGAGTCAAATCAACCAGTTATCAGCAGGGAAAACTCTAAAATAAAAGAACGAGGCATTAATTTGTGCAAAAAAAAAGGGAAAAGGAGTAACGTTAAATATGAGCAAAAACAAAGATAAAGTGCATGAATTGCAATGCTTAATGTGGGAAATAAACAGGGAATTCGAAGAAATTATGTCGCAGGAAGATATAAATTTAATAGCACTAAGAGAGGGTCATTTTGAATAATTAAAATGGTCAAAGTGCTGTAAGGAAAATTGGGGGTTTCCTCATATATGTGATGAGATCGAGGGAATAATAGCTGGTTAAAAGGAAATTTTAGATGAGCACATCTGACCCAATATAAACATTTCCCAGGTGTTTTATCCCTTTGATCCAGAGAGCCTGTACTCATTTATTTACTCCAGGTGGGTTGATAATCTAGCTTAATTTTGCCAAGAATTATGGATAAATGATGGAATTGGAGATATATTCCAACTGTCAGCAATTGTTATACTGACCTACCAAAATATAGAAAATGGCATTCTAGACATCAAGGATGTCCAAAAAATGTGCGGGTTAGGTTGATTTGGCTATGATAAATTGACCCTTAGTGTTAGGGGGGGGATTAAATATGTGGGGTTATGGGGATAGGATGGGATATGTTAGGGGGAATTAAATACGTGGGGTTACGGGGGTCGGGTGGGATATGTGTACTGTGGGGATTAAAGCAGGGACAGGGTACTGGATTTGAATGATCAGCCATGATCGTATTGAATGGTGGTGCAGGCTCGACGGGCCGAATGGCCTACTCCTGCTCCTAGATTCTATGTTTCTATGTTTCTATGATATTTTGGTGATATAAGCACCAGTTTGAAAATTTAGACATAAATTTAACATGGTGGTAATGTGCACCAATCAGACCCAGGGAACTTCAGCCAAATGCCAATTATTACGTGGTCGGCTTTAATGGCATTTCTAAGTTAGGGAGGGAAAATATCAGTCAGGGCTTCAGGTCCTAATTGCTATTCAAAGAGCTCTGCTGGAAAATGAATGTGATGATGTGCCTGTGATGCTCTGCATGGTTGGAATAGCCTGCTGACTGTCTCCAAAGGGCAGCTGATGCCTGCGGATAAATCAATGCCTTCAGGAAAGGAGAGAGAGATGGGGAGAAATTTCAATGGTAAAAACTCAATCTAAGGTCAGACTTTAATCTATGCCAGCAGACTAAAGTTCATCTGGTTGAAGCCATTTTTTGCCCCAATTTTCCGTGAAAGGTGGTGAATCAATGCCTCAATTCTAAATTTCTCATCCTTGTTTTCAAATTCCTCCATGCTTCACCCCTCCCTATCTCTGTAACCTCCTCCACCCTCCGAGATCGCTGTGCTCCTCCACTTCTGGCCTCTTGAGATCCCCTATTATAATCGCTCCACCATTGGTGGCCGTGCTTTCAGCTGCCAAGGCCCTAAGCTTTGGAATTCCATCCCTAAACCTCTCCGCCTCTCTACTTCTCTTTCTTCCTTTAAAAGAAAGCTTCCTTTAAGATGCTCCTTAAAACTTACCTCTTTTACCAAGCTTTTGCTCGGTGTCAAATTTTGTTTTATAACGCACCTGTGAAGCACCTTGGGATGTTTTACTACGTTAAAGGCGCTATATAGATGCAAGCTTGTTGTTGTTGTTGTTATTAATGAACTTAGTAAATGCATTTTACATCATCCTATTGACTAATATATGACCATTACCGATGAGTCGATGACTAGTTCTTGGGTGGAACTTGTTATTGATAGTCAAAAACAGACAACATTGGTAGGTTAATTCAAACAACTGGATAGAAAAGAACAATAGAAAATGTTGGAAATACTCAGCAGGTCAGGCAGCATCGTGGAGAACTCTCAGCTTCTGACGAAGGGTCATCGACCTGAAATGTTAACTCTGTTTCTCCTTCCATGATGCTGCCTGACCTGCTGAGTGTTTCCAGCATTTTCTGCTTTTGTTTCAGATTTCCAGCATCTGCAGTATTTTGCTATTGGATAGAAAAGGATATGTTGCCACAAGAGTGTTTCATTAGGAAGCCTCCATTATCTCTCCTGGATGATTCCATTTACTTCTTCAATTCACTTTTTAAAAGTAAATACTGCATATAATTTATGCCTTTTAAATCTGCATGTAAAAATGATCAAACAAGAAAGAAATTTCAGAAGAATAAGAGGATATACAGAGAAATAGGAATTTGTAGCTGATTGTTGATAAAGACTGAAGTCTCTTTTTCATTAAGGATATTAATTTTCTAAAATTATACTCCAAAATGATTGTTAAGCCACTTTCCCAGTACATTCGAGTGGCCAGAACATATATCTTCTTCAGTTTCAATCACTATTACAGAAAGCTGAGAGTTCCTATTTTCTCCAAGCATGCCTTCAACACATTGCCTGGGTATAAAAAAGTAAGAATATTTGGCCACTTATCTAATGAATATCTTTAACCATATATCATCCTATGGCAATTGATATTAGCAGTCATATTCAGGGTGGCTTAATTTATGCTAGTTGCAATCGATAAATGAATTTTTCCCATGTAAATTTTGTATTTGCATCCAAACATAATAAAAATAGGCCACACTCATCCTTTCAGCAGATGAAAAAAAAGTTACTTTTCTTGGATAGTCTTTTTCTCTGGATCTTGGTCGGCTACCTAAGACTAAGCCAACTTTCTTCTTAATGGCCTTCGTCTCAGCAAACCGCACCAACTAACTGAACGACAGGTGGGTCTTCGTTCTCTTATTCCCCCTCCCACAGGAAGTTGAAGGTTTGATTTCTGGCCCTCCTCTTATCCTGGGTTGTCCAGAAGAGCTGATAGTCAAGTCTATTACTGCTCTCCTGAGTGTAGGCCCTTACTGTTCTCAAAATGAATGGAATCATCTTAACATTATCACATGGAATTTTTGGGGTGATTCAGCCATGTAAGCTATTTTTCCAGGGTTTCCACCAATCTTCCACTGAAACTATGGTGGGAAATGAGAAGAAGCCCACAGAAATTCTCCCCCAGTGATTCTGGGATGAGTCAATTAACTCTTATTATCTCAGTTTGAAGTGATATGCGAATAGCAACATTCCACAAACTGGCCATCTAGCTTTAATATACATGTTTTGGACCCCGAAAACGTTTGAGTCTCATTGCAATTTCTACTTCTACACTATCTGGTTTCCAATTCACCATTAAGTGCAAATAATCTTTAAGCCTTTATCCTCAAACCATTTGATATTTTAGAACATTTCTACTATAATCCCCCTTAGCTATTTCTGTTCCAGTGAATACGTACCGAGGATTTTTAAGTCCCTCATACCCTCTCTTGAGGACATTAGTGACCAGTTGGGTTTTTACAACAATCCAGCAGCTTTCATGGTTATTTTATCTGATGCCAGCCTGCAGATTTACTGAATTTGATTTCCCAATTTGCTATGATGGGATTTGGAACTCACAACCTCTGTCTTGCTAATCCAGTACCGTAACCACTCAGCTACCATATGTAGAATTCGCAAAATTATCGCGATTTTATAAAATAAGAAGGAGACATATAGTTTCGTACAAACAGCTTTATTTCAGCAGAATGCTGTCAGGTTTTCAAAGTGGACACAAACAGCCTGTAAAATGGCCGCCACGCCTCGTGGCAGAACGTTCTAGACTTTTCAATGAGCAGACAAGATGGCGTTCCAATAAACATTTGTGCGAGATCGGACAAAGACTCAGCACATTTGAGATAATTCACAAGACATAATGGGTTTGCATTTTACACATAAATACTGGAATCGGTCTCCCAGGTGCGAATAAGGGCTATTGTACCGAGCGATCAAGAACCCATCCAAAGACATTAATATGCAAAATCCCCACGACTCTACGATGAGAGAGCCGTTTGCGGGTAGTTACAGAAAACATTTGGAAGCCCCAAAACCCCTCCAGGGAGAATACTGACCGGTTCCACAATGGGAGAAGTATTAACGGGTACTCAGGCAGTTACAAGTATCACCGAAACCCATTAAGCGGAGATCACCCTATACAAGAAGTTTGAGCGCCAAAACCCTGACAAAAGAAAGACATTAAGATTGGGCGGGAAAAGAGGAATTACAGCACTATAACTGTAAGGTACAACCGTCCATCTGTCTCTTGCTCTTGCCGCCTGACTCCTTGCCGCTTGCCTCGTGCCTCTGCCTCTTGCAGCTCTTGCTGTTTGACTTGCTGGAAGACTATTGAACTTTCTGATCCGCCAGGATCAACCTCGTGGCTTGCCGCGAAGATCTGTGAAGAACTGGGCTGTGAGGCCTTGAAACGGGCACACCATCCCGAGAAGTCGGTAAACGGTGTTGGAACCGAAGGCCCGAGATGAGATGAGATGAGATGAGATGAGAAGAGAAGAAGACGACAATACGTATCGCCACGGTCAGTAAGCCCCGACCGCGCCTGTAAGTCGAATAAACACTTTTCCTTGCCCAGGAAGACCATTCTTCGAATTTTATCGCATCGGTGTGAGGGCACAGGAAGACTCTTTTTTGAGTAGTGTCGGAACTCCGAGGACAACACAGATCTTCATGACAGCAGATGGTCCAGCCTGCTAGCCGGAGCAGAAGCGAGTAAACAAGTGGGGTACAGAGACCCCTGATCAACACGTGGGTGGTCAGGTGCTGCGGGAAAAACATCCGAGCAGAGTTTCGGAATTCTCCGAGTTATCACGAGTGGTGAGCATGAGTCTCGATCCTACAAATCTTGTTTAGGACAGGTATTGATAGGGGAGGGTTTAAGTTTTAAGGATAATTGTAATGTGTGCCCCCTTTTACGATGTGTCGTGCGCTCCTCGTTTCCCAAAAATTAGTTACATAACTGCGTGTAAGATTGTACTGTCATTAATCTGTGCTTAGGACATGTATTTCGTAATCTTGAATAATATGCAATAAAGATTTTCCATTTCGCACTATTCAACCGGGTCTACCTGAGTTTTCTCTGCATTATTGCTCTCGCACCTAAGTCCAGTGTCAGAACCGTAAGGGCGAGTGGGTCGAACCACTCACAGGTGTCTAGTGTTACCAGGCTGGCTGGAGACCAGAACAGGCAACAAGGCCTAACCGCGCACTAGCACCCAGGCTAAGCACAGAGCCACAGGTCTCACCCCTTACAGAAAATGGCGACCACGGCAGGACACTGGCAGCGAGAAAATAATGTGTTAGACCCTGGTATGAATGGGCGAAATGTTATGGAAGAGAGAATAGCAGATTATGTGTTTGGAAAAGTGAATTTGACCAAGAAATGGATAACATAGAAACATAGAACATAGAACAGTACAGCACAGTACAGGCCCTTCGGCCCTCGATGTTGTGCCGAGCATTGTCCGAGACCAAGATCAAGCTATCACACTCCCTATCACTCTGGTTTGCTCCATGTGCTTATCCAATAACCGCTTGAAAACTCCTAAAGTGTCCGACTCCACTATCACAGCAGGCAGTCCATTCCACACCCCAACCACTCTCTGAGTAAAGAATCTACCTCGGACATCCCTTCTATATCTCCCCCCATGCACCTTATAGTTATGACCCCTTGTAACAGCTGCCTCTACCCGAGGAAATAGTCTCTGAACATCCACTCTATCTATCCCCCTCATCATCTTATAAACCTCTATTAAGTCGCCTCTCATCCTCCTCCGCTCTAAAGAGAAAAGCCCCAACTCCCTCAATCTTTCCTCATAAGACCTCCCCCCCAAACCAGGCAGCATCCTGGTAAATCTCCTTTGCACTCTTTCCAATGCTTCCACGTCCTTCCTATAGTGAGGTGACCAGAACTGCACACAATATTCCAAATGTGGTCTCACCAAGGTCCTGTACAGTTGCAGCATAACCTCACGGTTCTTAAACTCAAACCCTCTGTTAATAAACGCCAACACACCATAGGCCTTCTTTACTGCTCTATCCACTTGAGTGGCAACCTTCAGAGATCTGTGGATATGAACCCCCAGATCCCTCTGCTCCTCCACGTTCCTCAGAACCCTGCCGTTGACCCTGTAATCCTTATTCAAATTTGCCCTACCAAAATGAATCACCTCGCACTTATCAGGGTTAAATTCCATCTGCCATTTTTCGGCCCAGCTCTGCATCCTATCAATGTCTCTTTGCAGCCTACAACAGCCCTCCACCTCATCCACTACTCCACCAATCTTGGTGTCATCAGCAAATTTACTGATCCACCCTTCAGTCCCCTCCTCCAAGTCATTGATAAAAATCACAAACAGCAGAGGACCCAGCACCGACCCCTGTGGCACACCGCTGGTAACTGGTCTCCAGTCCGAAAATGTTCCATCCACCACCACCCTCTGCCTTCTATGAGATAGCCAGTTACTTATCCAATCGGCCAAATTTCCCTCTATCCCACAACTCCTTACTTTCTTCATGAGCCGACCATGGGGAACCTTATCAAACGCCTTACTAAAATCTATGTATACGACATCAACTGCTCTACCTTCATCTACACACTTAGTTACCTCCTCAAAGAATTCAATCAAATTTGTTAGGCAAGACTTACCCTTCACGAATCCGTGTTGACTATCCCTGATTAAGTTGCCCCTTTCCAAATGGTCATAAATCCTATCCCTCAGGACCTTTTCCATTATCTTACCAACCACCGAAGTAAGACTAACCGGCCTATAATTACCAGGGTCATTCCTATTTCCTTTCTTGAAGAGAGGAACAACATTCGCCACTCTCCAGTCCTCTGGCACCATTCCCGTGGACAGTGAGGACCCAAAGATCAAAGCCAGAGGCTCTGCAATCTCCTCCCTTGCCTCCCAAAGAATCCTAGGATATATCCCATCTGGCCCAGGGGACTTATCGACCCTCAGGTTCTTCAAAATTGCTAAAACATCTTCCCTCAGAACATCTACCACCTCCAGCCTATCCACCTTTATCACACTCTCATCCTCAAGAACATGGCCCCTCTCCTCGGTGAACACTGACGAAAAGTATTCATTCATCACCTCTCCTATCTCTTCTGACTCCATGCACAAGTTCCCACTACTGTCCTTGACCGGCCCTACCCTCACCCTGGTCATTCTTTTATTTCTCACATAAGAGTAAAATGCCTTGGGGTTTTTCTTGATCCGACCCGCCAAGGACTTCTCATGCCCCCTCCTAGCTCTCCTAAGCTCTTTTTTTAGCTCATTCCTTGCTACCTTGTACCCCTCAATCGACCCAACTGAACCTTGTTTTCTCATCCTTACATACGCTTCCTTTTTCCTCTTGACTAGACATTCAACCTCTTTTGTGAACCATGGTTCTCTCACTCGGCCATTTCCTCCCTGCCTGACAGGGACATACCTATCAAGGACACGCAGTAATTGCTCCATGAAAAAGCTCCACTTTTCGTTTGTGCCTTTCCCTGATAGTTTCTGTTCCCATCTTATACTCCCTAATTCTTGCCTAATCGCATCATAATTACCCCTCCCCCAATTATAAACCCTGCCCTGCCATATGGCCCTATCCCTCTCCATTGCAATAGTGAAAGTTACCGAATTGTGGTCACTATCTCCAAAGTGCTCTCCCACATACAAATCAAACACTTGGCCCGGTTCATTACCCAGTACCAAATCCAACGTGGCCCCAGCTCTTGTCGGCCGATCCACATATTGTGTCAGGAAACCCTCCTGCACACACTGTGCAAAAACTATCCCATCCGAACTGTTTGACCTATAAAGGTTCCAATCAATATTTGGAAAGTTGAAGTCACCCATGACAACTACTCTGTGACCTCCACACCTATTCATAATCTGCTTTGCAATTTCTTCCTCCACATCTCTATTACTATTTGGGGGCCTGCAGAAAACTCCTAACAACGTGACCGCTCCTTTCCTATTTCTAACTTCAGCCCATATTACCTCAGACCTGCTGGTGGATAAGCGTCCACTAGAGGCAGCCGAGAGGTGGACAGATAGCAAGGAACATAAAAAAACAGTGGAGAAAGCGGTCTGGCTGATGTTGTATAAAAGACAAGTCCAAATTTCGGACCAGGTCATCTTAGCGCAGGCAGCTCAGATCAAGAGTTTAGAGGTGGAAATGGACGAGAAGGTCGCGGGGGGGCAGCAGCTCATCGCGACTTTAAATGCGTTGCATCAAGAACGCCAGTTAGTCGCCAACCACCATGAGGCAAAAATAGATTACCTCGAGTGCCAGGTCACTGAGGCAAAGTTAAATGAGGGCAGATTAAAGGAACGATGTGCCCGCCTAGCTGCCCAAATAAAAGTCCAGGAAGAGAGCTTAACGGGGGTTAGGGCGGCATATAAGATGGCCCTCGAGGATAAATTTCAGGGGGCCGATCACAGCGTCTGCCAAAAAGAGATAGGGAACCTTAAAGAGGCCTTGAACAAAGCGCACGGCATGGTGTGCCTTATCAGCCCGTCAGCACACCAGCCGCTAGTGGATGAGGGATTTCAGAAATCCCCACCGAACAAAGCAGAGGAGGTATTAGCCACTGTGCCCTCCGTGCCACCCAGCTATTCGGCAACCTGGGTGAGGGAGGAAGTGGTAGAAGTAGAGAAAGAGCCCACGCAGCCTGCCTACCTGTGTCCTTTTAAAAGACACGCACAGGAGGGGGTCTCCTGTAGGGAGGCCAGGTTAGAAGAGCAGGCCTTGCGGGAGGAGAACGCCCGCTTAATGGGAAAGTTAGACGTGCTCATGCTAGAAGCACAGCTTATAGAAATAAAGGCAGCCCACGGGGTAGCCAGAAGCAGGGATTTAAATCAGTGCAAACTGTATAAGCCGGGTGCACAAGGGCCAACCACAGGGGCCAAACCTGCGAGTGGGGACTCGCAGCCCCAGGTAGGGCCACAGGGCACACAGGCAGGCAAAGCAGCTTGCATCAGGGGAGAGGACATCCTAGGAAAATGTGAGATATTTTATTGGGGTTGGGAGTCAGATGAGGAAGAGTTCGAGGAGCTCGACGAAGATAGTGACACAAGCGAGGAGGAGCTGGAATCGGATAACGAAAGGGTCGCCCCCGATTCAGGTATAGGGGAGACAGGGGCTGCAGATAGAGATCCACAAAGGGTGGAGGCCGAAGCTGCAGGTCCCGAACGCAGGGGGGCGGAGCTAGGGGAGGCGGAGCCGGCCGCTGTGGTGGGACCACAGGGTGTGGCGATGGAAGCCTCAGAGCCCGAGCCGCCCGCCTTGAACGTCTTGCCCTCGAGGGAGGTAGGGACTGCGAGTGAAGGGCCGCCTACTGGGCCAAGTAGGGCGGTGCCACAAGCTGCAGATCCCGAGTTCAGGGAGGCGGAGTCAGGGGAGGCGGAGCCAGCGACTGTTATGGGACCACAGGTCGCCACGGTGGAAGTCTCGGAACCCAGTTCGTCGGTCCTGGAGTTCCTGCCCCCGGTAGCTCTCCGTAGGTCAAGTCGGATACCCCAGCCCAGGAAGATATGGTCAAGTCCCCAGAGTGTCCCCAGGCGTAGGTTCAAGGCTAAGGCAGCCCAGGGAGAGTCCAGTCGCAGCGCAACAGCAACAGGCTGCGGCAGATCAAAGGGAGGGGTCAATGCCCTCCCACCGTTGGGAGAAGCCTGCGGCAGCAACCGCAGAATTTGAGTAGGCCGCCCTGGGAACGGGCGGCACTGTACAGTGATAAGTTTAGGATGAGTTTATAAGTTTATAGTTTTAAATCAGGTTATAAGTTTATAGTTTTAAATCGGTTTAAGTCGGTAGTTTAATTTTGTTTAATGGAAAGAGGTAAAATGATGGGATTATTAGAGATAGGAATAGTTAAAGTCTATCCAGCGCACATGTCTTCTTACGTGAGGCGAGGTCAGGGGACCCGCTCACCCTTCACAAAAGCCAGAGACTCTTGGGAGGCTGGCTACCTCATTCTATCTGATCACAGGAACCAAGGAAGGATGGAACGAATTCTAGTTTTGCTCGCGGCAATCGGATGTGGATTGGCCTATCGAGGCCGCACCAAGGATGTCGTGGTGTTTGGATGCTCCGGGGACACGGCCCCCATCGCGGTGGATGGGACCGGAAGGCGAGAGGCTGAGGAGACCACCACCTATTTCCACAAGGGAAGGTGGCCAGGATGGCTGGGAACGAATTCAACTGAGTATTCCAGTACATCGGGTTTTGCCTACAAAGAGACTTCTTTAATGTGCCCCAAAGTAAGGATCATCGCACCCAGATTCAGCGTCACCGTCGGCAAACGGATTTGTTTGACTTGCAATGGGAATGTCCCATTGAGCCGATGGTGGTGGCTACGAAAGCTGAGCAAAAACATGAGGAACTCTTCGGTCGAGTGGGAGCGACTGGGTAATAATACCCATCGGACAATTACGGGGACAAACGGACAAGTGAGAGTCTGTTGGGACAAATGGTGGGAACCGGATGAGGGAATTTATGTATGTATGTGGGGGTCAAAGCACGTTTGCCCCAAAGGCATCTCCATATTTTTCATCAATCAATGGCAGGATAACGGACAGGGGATGAGGTGGGATGCGAGCACCAGGGGGTGCGGAGCCCCATACTCCCCGATCCCGGTAAATGCCACTGAACTCATTACGCGCCCACACAAAGCCCTGCCCACGATTCCGGTGGTTCTAGCTAAGGAAGAAGGGTGCCCAAAAACCAGTAAGGGACCCGGGAATGGTTTGGTACTGGTCCCCACAGACCAGATACTATTTCAGGGGGTACATTACGCGGTGGCCTCGGTGATTTTAAATCTCACTGAGGTGCGGTTACCAGAGTGGTGCCCCAAAAAGACGGAACAGTTATATCAGGTCCTGTTGACCAAGATGTTTAGACAATTTTATGAGTTCGATTTCGCGGAAATTAATAAAACGAGTTTGTACACCGCACCACATGAAGTTTTGGGTCAGGTGGGGAGGCAAAGAAGGGGTGTTGTGAACGACGTGTTCACTGCTTTCAATACAGGTACATCTGTGGTCAACGCTCTAGACAGCGTGGAGCTGCAGACCCAGATTAATGGCTTAAAAACGCAATTAAAAAGCATTCTCACAGATGAAAATAAGGTGGTTGGGTCTGGGTTACACGAGGGCCAGGCCATGACTCTCCATTTAAAAGAAATAATAGCTGAGCTGGAGAAACATGCGCGTACGGTAAATGCCCTGATTAGGGAAGATCGGAATGCGTCCGATCAGGCTGCGCAGAATGAGGTGTGCGTGCTTTACGGGGCGTGGTTACTGGGCGAGGGCCGCAGTAATTTGGAGGATTTAAAACAAGGTTTGGTCCCGTCCTGGATAAGTAACATACACCTGCAGGCGCTCCACCCTTTTCAGAACGCATTAAACCCGTGCCAGCTCAGACTAGCTTCAGAAGCATACCCAGTCCCCGTGGACTGCGGGCGATCAAACCATACCATCATGGGTATAGTATTACGTATGCCGGTTTTGGGCGACACAACAAAGCCCGCCCCGGTGTATCGGGTAGAGAACATTGGTGTCATTCAGGGGGGAGCCCACATTCGCTATGCAGCGGTTCCACCTTACGTCATCCGCTGGGAGCAAACGATGACAGGTACCGATCTCTCTGGTTGTCGTGGCCGGGGAGCACACATAATACTGTGTCCCCAGCACTTGAATGCCTTTTTAACACCACAGTGCGGGTTCAGAACGGCTGGTGCCAAGCCCATGAATTGCACCATGGAGGCAATGGCACAAGATCATGTGCCTCCGCAGGTAGCATACATCGGGGGTGGAACATATTGTGTTACCACTGCAGCGCAACACTACCAACATGGAAACCGTAGCTGGTGTCCGGTGAGTGACAGCAGTTTCTGTTTCAAACCCAGGGCGGAAGTTCAAGTAGCACAACAGCGAATTGTCCCAATCCCTGAACCATCCACGGTTCATCTTACCGTAAAAGAGAACTTCACCGACCTGCAGCGATTCGTCGCGCATTTTGGATACCTCATTCCCCCTCTCCCTGAACACCTCACCAAGCTTTTGAAAGCCGTCACGGTATCGCAAAAACATTTTTACACCCTAGAACAAAAGACTGTCGAGATAGGGACAGAAATTCTGGACATAGTAATTCCACTGTGGTGGAATCTGTTCACCAACATTGAAGTGCCTTCCTGGATTAGAATAGCCTCCCACATTTTAGTTGTATGCCAAGTGTTTATTGTGATATACTTATTGGTCGTGCATTGTAAGAGAGGCAAACGCCTCACCAAGAACGAAAACACGGGAGAGTGGCGAGAACGTTACGTGCGCGTGCACGATGAAAGCACCGTGTAAACAGACAAAATGGCGTCACTCCCGTTTTCCACGTGCGCCTCGGAAGTGTTGTAATCGATCGTGATTTTTCTCAGAAACTGTAATTAAGTTTGGAACTCTACATGTTTAAGAGTTGGTTTTGATTATTTTTGGTTTGGTGTTGTTGAATATGATTGTTTGGTTTTGTTTTTGTTTTCTTTTTCCTTGAATAAAAAATATGCATATGCAGGTGGTGCGAGAGGCATCGGCCTGGTTACACCTGGAAGGAAAATACAAGTGGTGTAAGTTAAAGGCAAATGCTGCCTGCGGTGTTATAAGAATGTAGTTTTTCCTGGGAAATAAGGACGACACAGAGACCCTAGATAGTTTTAAGTTATGGGGATTTCTGGATCTGGAGAATCGAGATAATATTGCTCACCACACTATTTTTGATACGATAAGCGGAGTTATTCGCATCAACAGGAGGGACTGTAGAATTCGCAAAATTATCGCGATTTTATAAAATAAGAAGGAGACATATAGTTTCGTACAAACAGCTTTATTTCAGCAGAATGCTGTCAGGTTTTCAAAGTGGACACAAACAGCCTGTAAAATGGCCGCCACGCCTCGTGGCAGAACGTTCTAGACTTTTCAATGAGCAGACAAGATGGCGTTCCAATAAACATTTGTGCGAGATCGGACAAAGACTCAGCACATTTGAGATAATTCACAAGACATAATGGGTTTGCATTTTACACATAAATACTGGAATCGGTCTCCCAGGTGCGAATAAGGGCTATTGTACCGAGCGATCAAGAACCCATCCAAAGACATTAATATGCAAAATCCCCACGACTCTACGATGAGAGAGCCGTTTGCGGGTAGTTACAGAAAACATTTGGAAGCCCCAAAACCCCTCCAGGGAGAATACTGACCGGTTCCACAATGGGAGAAGTATTAACGGGTACTCAGGCAGTTACAAGTATCACCGAAACCCATTAAGCGGAGATCACCCTATACAAGAAGTTTGAGCGCCAAAACCCTGACAAAAGAAAGACATTAAGATTGGGCGGGAAAAGAGGAATTACAGCACTATAACTGTAAGGTACAACCGTCCATCTGTCTCTTGCTCTTGCCGCCTGACTCCTTGCCGCTTGCCTCGTGCCTCTGCCTCTTGCAGCTCTTGCTGTTTGACTTGCTGGAAGACTATTGAACTTTCTGATCCGCCAGGATCAACCTCGTGGCTTGCCGCGAAGATCTGTGAAGAACTGGGCTGTGAGGCCTTGAAACGGGCACACCATCCCGAGAAGTCGGTAAACGGTGTTGGAACCGAAGGCCCGAGATGAGATGAGATGAGAAGAGAAGAAGACGACAATACGTATCGCCACGGTCAGTAAGCCCCGACCGCGCCTGTAAGTCGAATAAACACTTTTCCTTGCCCAGGAAGACCATTCTTCGAATTTTATCGCATCGGTGTGAGGGCACAGGAAGACTCTTTTTTGAGTAGTGTCGGAACTCCGAGGACAACACAGATCTTCATGACAGCAGACGGTCCAGCCTGCTAGCCGGAGCAGAAGCGAGTAAACAAGTGGGGTACAGAGACCCCTGATCAACACGTGGGTGGTCAGGTGCTGCGGGAAAAACATCCGAGCAGAGTTTCGGAATTCTCCGAGTTATCACGAGTGGTGAGCATGAGTCTCGATCCTACAAATCTAGTTTAGGACAGGTATTGATAGGGGAGGGTTTAAGTTTTAAGGATAATTGTAATGTGTGCCCCCTTTTACGATGTGTCGTGCGCTCCTCGTTTCCCAAAAATTAGTTACATAACTGCGTGTAAGATTGTACTGTCATTAATCTGTGCTTATGATATGTATTTCGTAATCTTGAATAATATGCAATAAAGATTTTCCATTTCGCACTATTCAACTGGGTCTATCTGAGTTTTCTCTGCATTATTGCTCTCGCACCTAAGTCCAGTGTCAGAACCGTAAGGGCGAGTGGGTCGAACCACTCACAGGTGTCTAGTGTTACCAGGCTGGCTGGAGACCAGAACAGGCAACAAGGCCTAACCGCGCACTAGCACCCAGGCTAAGCACAGAGCCACAGGTCTCACCCCTTACACATATCCATGTTGGAAGCTGTACCCATGCATTGGGCCTGACTATGATGTTCCCTTGTTAAAAAGTCGATCGTGACTCACTGTCTGTGGGTTCAAATCTCACTCCAGAGACTTGAACACAAAAATATAGGCTCAGTGCAGTACTGAAGGGAAGTGTTCTGGCCAATATTTATCCATCAATCAACATAACAAGAACAGATTATCTGGCCATTATCACATTGCTGTTTGTGGGAGCTTGGTGTGCGCAAATTGGCTGCCATGTTTCGTACATTACAAGTATGTAAAAAGGAAGAGAGTAGCAAAAGTAAACGTTGGTCCCTTAGAAGCTGAGACAGGAGAAATTATTATGGGGAATAAGGAAATGGCAGAAACGTTAAACAAATATTTTGTATCTGTCTTCACAGTAGAAGATACAAAAAGCATACCAAAAATGGTGGGGAATGAAGGGTCTCATGAGGGCGAGGAACTTAACGTAATTAATATAAGTAGAGGAAAAGCACTAGAGAACCTAATGGGACTAAAAGCTGACAAATCCCCTGGACCAGACGGCCTACATCCTAGGGTTCTAAAAGAGGTGGCTGAAGAGCAAGTGGATGCATTGGTTTTGATCTTCCAAAATTCCCTAGATTCTAAAATGGTCCCAGCAGATTGGAAGGTCGCAAATGTAACACCGCTATTCAAGAAAGGAGGAAGAGAAAAAATAGGGAACTACAGGCCAGTTAGCCTGACATCAGTCATCAGGAAAATGCTGGAATCCATTGTTAAGGAAGTGGTATCAGGGCACTTAGAAAATCATAAAATGATTAGGCAGAGTCAACATGGTTTTATGAAAGGGAAATCATGTTTGACAAATTCATTAGAGTTTTTTTGAGGATGTAACTAGCAGGGTAGATAAAGGGGAACCAGTGGATGTAGTATATTTGGATTTCCAAAAGGCATTCGATAAGGTGCCACATAAAAGGTTATTATACAAGATTAGGGCTCACGGGGTTTGAGGTAATATAATAACATTGATAGAGGATTGGTTAACAGACAGAAAACAGAGAGTAGGGATAAACGGATCTTTTTCAGGTTGGCAGGCTGTAACTAGTGGGGTGCCGCAAGGATCAGTGTTGGGGCCTCAGCTATTTACAATCTATATCAATGACCTAGATGAAGGGTCCGAGTGTAAAGTATCCAAGTTTGCTGATGATACAAAGCTAGGTGGGACAGTAAGCTGTGAGGAGAGCACAAAGAATCTGCAAAGGGATATAGATAGACTAAGTGAATGGGCAGTAAGGTGGCAGAAGGAGTATAATGTAGGGAAATGTGAGGTTATTCACTTTGGTAGGAAGAATAGAAAAACAGAATATTTTTTAAATGGTGAGAAACTTTCAAATGTTGGTGTTCAGAGAGATTTGGGTGTCCTCGTGCAAGAAACACAGAAAGCTAGCATGCAGGTACAGCAAGCAATAAGGAAGGCAAATGGCATGTTGGCCTTAATTGCAAGGGAGTTGGAGCATAAGAGTAAGGAAGTCTTGCTACAATTGTACAGGGATTGGTGAGACCATACCTGGAGTACTGTGCACAGTTTTGGTCTCCTTATCTAAGGAAGGATATAGTTGCCTTGGAGGCAGTGCAACAAAGGTTCACTAGATTGATTCCTGGGATGAGAGGGTTGTCCTATGATGAGAGATTGTATAGAATGGGCCTATCCTTTCTCGAGTTTAGAAGAATGAGAGGTGATCTCATTGAAACATACAAGATTCTGAAGGGGATTGACAGGGTAGATGTTGAGAGGTTGTTTCCCCTGGCTGGTGTGTCTAGAACTAGGGGCATAGCCTCAGGATAAGGGGTAGGCCATTTAAGACTGAGATGAGGAGGAATTTCTTCACTCAGAGGGTTGTGAATCTTTGGAATTCTCTGCCCCAGAGGGCTGTGAATTTTCAGTCTTTGAGTATATTCAAGGCTGAGATAGATAGATTTTTGGACTCTAGGGAAATCAAGGGATATGGAGATCGGGCGGGAAAGTGGAGTTGAGGTCGATGATCAGCCTTGATCTTATTGAATGGCGGAGTAGGTTTGAGGGGCCATATGGCCTACTGCTGCTCTTATATCTTATGTTCTTATTACATCAGTGACACTTCAAAAGTACTTAATTGGCTGTAAAGCGCTTTGGGACTTCCAGTGGTCTTGAAAGGCATTATATAAATGCCAGTCTTTCTTTCTTTCTTTCGATACATGAAAAGTGGCTATTTGCTGACAATTCATATGCCTTTTAGCATCATTAACAACAATAACAACTTGTATTTATATACTGCCTTTAACGTAGTCACAAGGCACTTCACAAGAAGCGTTATTAAACAAAATTTGACACCGAGCCACATAAGGAGATATTAGGACAGATGACCAAAAGCTTGGTCAAATAGGTTGTATTAAGGAGCGTTTTAAAGGAGGAGAGATGGGTAGAGATGCGGAGAGGTTTAGGGAGGGAACTGCAGAGTTTAGGCCCTAGGCAGTTGAAAGCACCAATGGTGAACAATTAAAATCGGGGCTGTGCAAAAGGCCAGAATTGGAAGAGCGCAGAAATCGCAAAGTGTTTTGGGGCTGGAGGAGATTACAGAGATAGGGAGGGGTGAAGCCATGAAGGAATTTGAAAACAAGGCTGAGAATTTTAAAATCGAGGCGTTGCTTAACCGGGAGCCAATGTAGGTCAACGAGCACAGAGGTGATGGGTGAATGGAACTTGGTGTGAGTTAGGACACAGACGACAGAGTTTTGGATGACCTCAAGTTTATGGACGGTAGAACCTGGGAGGCTGACCAGAAGTGCGTTGGAATAGTCAAGTCTAGATGTAACAGGACTTTAGCAGCAGATGAACTGATGCAGGGGCGGAGTCGGGGCGATGATCCGGAGGTGGAAATAGGCTGTCTTAGTGATGGATAGGTGGTCAGAAGCTCATTTCTGGGTCAAAAAATGACATCAAGGTTGTGAACAGTCTGGTTCAGCCTCAGACAGTTGCCAGAGAGTGGGATGGAGTCGGTGGCTAGGGAATGGAGTTTGTGGCAGGGACCGAAGACAATGCCGGAATTTTCAGAGGCGTGGGGAGAAGTAAAAGTTTAAAAATGTAATAAACGACCCCAACCCCGCCTCCAACCGGCCCACTTTCACCTTTCACTCAAAAGGGACGGGGGAGCAGGCTCCCAATCACTGCCAGGAGGCAGGTTGGCAATTTAAATATTATAATAAGGCCTGAAGCCTCTACTTTAACCTGCTTTGCAGGTTTGGACCTTCCCCCCCGGGGGATCAGACCCACCCCACAGCTTGTAAACCCTCCCCGCCCCCACAACCATCCTGGGCCCAGCACCTACCTGGTCCTGTGGCCTCCCGGTCCACGTTCCCCACACAACTGGAAGCCAGCCTGTCGATCAGGCTGACTTCCAGGCGGGAAACCCACCCTTTACGTTGCACGCACGCTGTGGAGGTAAAACTGCACAGCGTGCCGAGAAACCCGAAATCCAGCCCAGTGACTTTGGTCTTCCCAATATTTAGTTGGAGGAAATTTCTGCTCAGCCTGTAATGGATGTCGGACAAGCAGTCTAACAGTTTAGAGACAGTGGAGGGGTCGAGAGAGCTAGAGCTGGGTGTCGTCAGCGTACATGTGGAAACTGACACTGCTTTTGGATGATGTCGCCAAGGGGCCGCGTATAGATGAGAAATAGGAATCCAAGGATAGATCATTGGGGGACACCAGAGGTAATGATAGGGGAGCGTGAAGAAAAGTCGTTGCAGGTGATTCTCTGGCTACAATTAGATAGATAAGAATGGAACCAGGCGTGTGCAGTCCCACCCAGCTGGACGATGGTGGAGAGGCATTGGAGAAGGATTGAGTGGTCAACCGTGTCAAAGGCTGCAGACAGGTCAAGAAGGACGAGGAGGGATAGTTTACCTTTGTCATAGTCACATAGGATGTCATATGTGACTTTGATGAGAGCTGTTTCGGCACTGTGGCAGGGGCGGTAACCCGATTGGAGGGATTCAAATGTGGAGTTCCGGGAAAGATGAGTACTGATTTGGGAGTTGACAACACGTTCAAGGACTTTGGAGAGGAAAGGGAGGTTGGAGATGGGACGGTAATTTGCAATGACGGAGTAGTCAATGGGTGTTTTTTGGAGGAGAGGGGTGATGATGACAGATTTGAAGGAGAGGGGGACATTACCTGAGGAGAGAGAACCATTAACAATATTAGCTAACAAGGGAGCCAGGAAGAGAAGTTGGGTGGTCAGCAGTTTAGTGGGAATAGGGTCAAGGGAGCAGGAAGTGGTCTCATGTACATATTGTATAGCACTTAGATGAGGCTACACAGTTTGTTCTAATAAATGTAAACCATGGCACTAATACCCGTGGCCGTATAACCGGGTCTCCTGTACCTGTGGCAGTGTAACTGGGACTCCTGTACCTGTGGCCGTGTAACCGGAACTCCTGTACCTGTGGCCATTTAACCGGTGATCCAATACCTGTGACCGTATAACGGTGGCTCCTGTACTTGTGGCAGTGTAACTGGGGCTCCTGCACCTGTGGCCGTGTAACCTGGGTTTCTGCACCTTTGGCCATGTAACCGGGGCTCCTGTGGCCATGTAACTGGGGCTCCTGCACCTCTGGCCATGTAACCGGGGCTCCTGGACCTGTGGCCGAGCAACTGGGGCTCCTATGTCCGTGTAACCGGGAATCCTGTACCTGTGGCCTTGTAACCGGGAATCCTGTACCTGTGGCCTTGTAACCGGGGCTCATGCACCTGTGTCCATGTAACAAGGGCTCCTGGACCTGTGGCCGTGTAACCGGGACCTCATCTAATAATGAGAAATCCAATTAGCGGTCCTCCAAAAGACTCCAGCACTGGTTACTACATGTAACTAAAGTACTCTTTACCTTTGAATTGCTATTTCCTGTTATCAAATTAAAAGTTGGGAAATGAGACCTCGATTTTAACCTCTCTCACACAGGGAGAATGATGCGTGGGAGTGTTTAAGATTAGGTCGAGTCGAATTACCAGACTGAAGTTGCTACATTCTCGCCCGGCACAATTTCACCTTCACCTACTTTCAAGTCAGCTGAGGCTCTCGCTGTAGGCAGGCAGGGGCCTACTTTAAATTCAAAAGTCATGGCCCGATGATGTCATAGGTGCTGCGACATGATTTTAGCGCCATGTCAGGGTTGGTCCCGCACTGTGTGGAACCCCACAGACGAACCAAGGCGGGAGGCAGCCTACTGGTCAGAAGAGGCCAAGGCAAGTTTTGTAAAGTGACTTCTGTGAGAATTCCTTGTAGGCCAGGAGTAGCAGGAGTGCTTCTCCCAAGTCCCGTAAAGAGTTCTTGGGCCTCACAAGCCTCTCCCTCTCCTTGCTGGCATCAGCTGCCGAGGCCCTTGCCCGGCGCTCAGGTTATGCTGAGGACAGTTCCTTTGGGTCCCCGGCGACCAAAGGCTCCCGTGCCAATTTCCAGCTCCCGCCCGCTGGCCCTGACGTTTGTCCTCCCGGTTTCAGGCTGGATACAGTGCTGCAATATTTAAGTGAGGCCCTGGAGTTAAAATAGCCTGGGCCTCACACTGAGCTTTCCTCCCGCCTGCACCTCTGCTCATCTCAAACATGACTCCAAGTAAAAATCAAGGCCGGCGTGTCGATCCTCGTCAGACAAGACTGCAGTATCTGTCAACACATACCATATTATCCACATTTGTGTCAGGAAATTGTCTATTAATTGCTAACTATCCCTGTGTTCTACAACATTGGGCCAGAATTTCAGCTTTCAGGATCTTACGGGTGCAAGCATCGCGCGCGTACTTGCCTACCGCGCCTGCTGTTGTGCTTTGGGCCCACGAGGACTTTGGGTCCTGGGACTCCTGCAATTGCCAGCGCGCAGTGCTTGTGTATCCCAGGGGCGCAGTTAGTTCGAAGCGTCCCCTGGGATCACGTGGGCCATGGAGAGCCAATCCTAGCAGGGCATTTTCATTCATAGATTTGACAGGAAGACCTGTCAAATCTATGAATAGAGATCGGCCCCAAAACCACACTTAAACTTCAAATAATTTTTTTTTTTAAATCACATTTTTAAAATAAATTAACTACTTAAAACAAAAATTAAAATTTTTGAAAAAATTAATTATACTTTTTAACAGTGCTAAAAATAAACTTACCTTTTTTTAAAGTATCTTAAAAAGATAAACCTGTTGAAAAATGTTTTAAATTGTAATTAATTAACCACTTACCTTGTTAAAAACAGGCCTTGCGCCTCCTTTTTAAAAGTGCAGCTTCTTCATACTTACCTTCCCGGAGAAACCTGAAAAAAAATCGAAGTTCGCTGCGTGCGCGCAGCCTCTCCCGCGCATGTGTTCGACTTCTGAACCCCTCCCTTCAGGGGAACGGAAGTTCCGGTTTCCCGCGCATGCGCAGTGCATGCAGGAAACCGGCACTTCAGGAGGCCTTACGGGTGAGTGCACAGCGCGTACTCACCCGACAAGAGCTGAATTTCTGGCCAAATATCTGTATTCCATTGATTTAGGAGATCAAACAATCATTCAGGATGATGTTTATTTCCCCTATAATTCTGGGTAAATTTTTGAATCAAGGTAAGGGTATTAGTGTTAGTACTGGCCAGAGAGTATTTTTCAACTCTTTGCACCCGTGCCATTATCAAAAACATGCAGGTCAGGTATAACGTTAGGTAGGTGCTTCAACAATGCTTTAACGACTTACTGTATCATTTTGGAACTCTGATAACACCCAGCTCTATCTCTCCACTACCTCTCTCGACTCCATCACAACCTACATCAAGTCATGGTTAAGCCATAATTCTTCCTAACTTAACATGGGAAAAAAGCAAAGCTATCATTTTCTTCCCTTGCCGTAAACTGCTCGCCCTTGCCTCCGATTCCATCACGGAAAGAGGAAAATGTTTCAAAAGCATCAAAAGGAACAGTAAAGATTTTATAAATACATCAGTGAAAAAAGAATCGTTAAAAGTGAGGTGGAACCACTGGGAATCAAACGGAAAACTGTTCAACCTCCGTCGCCTCCAGTCCAGATCCAAGGTCGTCCCATCCTCTGTCGTAGAATTACAGTATGCAGACGACGCTTGCGTCTGCACTCACTCGGAGGTTGAACTCCAAACCATCGTCAACACCTTCACCGAAGCGTACGAGAGCATGGGTCTTACACTAAACATCCGTAAGACAAAGGTCCTCTACCAACCTGCCCCCGCCACACAGTACTGCCCCCCGATTATCAAAATCCACGACAAGGCCTTGGACAACGTGGACCACTTTCCATACCTCGGGAGCCTACTGTCAACAAGGGCAGACGTCGACGACAATGTCCAACACCGCCTTCAGTGTGCCAGTGTAGCCTTCGTTTGCCTGAGGAAGAGAGTGTTTGAAGACCAGGACCTCAAGCCCGGCACTAAGCTCATGGTCTACAGAGCAACAGTGATACCCGCCCTGCTGTATGCCTCAGAGACATGGACCATGTACAGCAGGCACCTCAAAGCACTGGAGAGGTACCACCAACGCTGCCTCCGCAAGATCCTGCAAATCCATTGGTAGGATAGGCGCACCAACGTCAGTGTTCTTGCTTAGGCCAACATCCCCAGCATCGAAGCTTTGACCACGCTCTATCAGCTTCGATGGACGGGTCACATTGTCCGCATGCCCAATACGAGACTCCCAAAGCAAGCACTCTACTCGGAGTTCCGGCACAGCAAGAGAGCCCCAGGTGGGCAGAGGAAACACTTCAAGGACACCCTCAAAGCCTTCTTGAAAAAGTGTAACATCCCCACTGACACCTGGGAATCCCTGGCCCAAGACCGCACAAAGTGGAGGAGAAGCATCCGGGAAGGCACCGAACACCTCGAGTCTCTTCGCCGGGAGGAAGCGGAAGCCAAGCGCAGGCAGCGCAAGGAGCGCACGTCAACCCAAGCACCCCACCCACCTGCCCCTTCAACCACCGTGTGCCCCACCTGTGACAGAGACTGTAGGTCCCGCATTGGACTCATCAGTCACTTGAGAACTCATTTTTAATGTGGAAGCAAGTCATCCTCGTTCCAAGGGACTGCCTAAGAAGGAAGAAGAAGGAAGAAGGAACCACTGAAAGAAGAGGATTGTCAATTTGTGGAAGATGATCATAAAATGGCAGATGTATTTAATAACTACTTTGCATCGGACTTTACTGAAGAGAAGGATATCGGAGAGGAGGTGAATCTTGAAGTCGTTGAGAGCAAGATGAGCGATATTAGGATGAGTAAAAGGAACATTTAAGGTGAGTTAGTTAAGCTAAGGGAAGACAAACAGCCAGGGCCCGAGATGATACATCCTAGGATCCTAAAGGAGTTGAGGTAGAAAATTGCAGAGGCTCTACGAATTATATTTCAGGGCTCTGCTGAGTGTGGATGTGTGCTGGAGAACTGGAGACTTACCAATGTAGTACCCATTTTAAAAAAGGGATATGACACTAATCCAAGTAATTGCAGGTCAGTTAGCTGAACATCTGTGGTAGAGAAAATGTTAGTCTTTAATTAAGGATGAAATTATCATATATCTAGATAAAGAGAAAATAGTTAGAAGTACCCAGAATGAATTTCAAAAGGGATGATAGTGCTTGACAAACCTCATAGAATTCTTTAAGGAGAGAACAGGTATGGTAGATGGGGAAAATGCAGTGGATGTTGTGTAGATGTTCACTATGCATATCAATGATTTGGATATAGGCCAAGAGGGAGTGGCATTGAAATTTGCTGATGATACCAAACTAGGATATAAAGCTAATTCTTTAGAAGACCAAAGAAAACTGCAAAGGGCTATTGATAAGATGGAGGAATGGGCTAAAAAGTGGCAGATGGGATTCAATGTTAGCAAGTAAAAACTAACAGCGGTAATTATACTCAGAATGGAGTAGGCTCAGTGCTGTAGAAGAGCAGATACACTTCAAGGTATAGGTTCACAGAACATTAAAGGCAGCATCTCCGGTTGATAGGTCTGTAAAATAAGCTAATAGAATTCTAGGTTTTATCTTAAGAGGAATAAAGCCAAGAAGTAATGGCCCAAAAATTAGTGCCGCTACGCGAGAGTACGCACTGTGTACTCTCGCGTATTCTGTCTCCAATTGCCGGTTTTCTGCATGCACTGCGCATGCGCTGAAAACCGGCACTTGGTGAATTCAAAAGGGGGCGGTTCCTAGGTGAACCGCGTGCGCGCTACAGGCTGCGCGCACACAGTGCACTTAGTGCTTTGAACGCGCAGGTAAGCATGGAACATTTTAGACATAAAGAAAGGAGGCGTAAGACCCTCTTTTAACAAGGTAAGTAGTTAATTAAGTATTATTTTGAATTTTTTTTAACAGGTATATCTTTTTTAGAGACTTTAAAGACAGGTAAGTTTATTTTTATAACTTTTTAAAAGATTTTACAATTTTTCAAAAATTTAATTTTTTGTTTAAAATGGTTAATTTATTTAACTATACTTATTTTATTAATGTGATGGTTTTTAAAAAAAAAGTTAATTGAGGTTTAGCTGTTCTTTTGGGGGGGTATAGATTCATAGCTTTCACAGCACTTATGTGAAAGCTATGAATGAAAGATGGTGTGCTGCCATTGGCTCTAACTGAGTCACGTGATCTCACAGCTCGCACGAATTAACTGCGCCTGTGGGATAAGGAAGCACTGCACAGCTGCTGTCCAGAACATCAAGTTCGTGCGAGCTGGACTGAAAAAGCCAGCGCGCAGTGAGAGATCGCGGGAAGGCCTTACCCTCGCACGAAGGCTCCCTCACGAATTTTTGGGCCATTCATAAAACCTTACGAAGTCTTCAGTTAATGTATTGTGTACAGTAGTGGGCTCTACACTATAAGAAAGGGTAATTTATCATCTGGGTGGATGGCTGGGAGAACGTGTGGGCCCACCGCCTGGGAGGTGTAACAAGATGCCTGTACCAGTCTCATTTAAATAGAACAAGCGAGTTGCCCGCTCCAAACAGAAATCCTGTAAGAGATTCCAAAGGAAACCAAACCCATAAGAACATAAGAATTAGGAACAGGAGTAGGCCATATGGCCCCTTGAGCCTGCTCCGCCATTCAATATGATCAAGGCTGATCTTCGACCTTAACTCCAATTTCCTGCCCTATTCCCATATCCCTTAATTCCCCTGGAGTCCAAAAATCTATCGATCTCAGCCTTGAATATACTCAACAACTGAGCATCCACAGCACTTTGGGTAAGAATTCCAAAGATTCACAACCCTCTGAGTGAAGAAATTCCTCCTCATCTCAGTCTTAAAAGGCCTACCCCTTATCCTGAGCCTATGCCCACTAGTTCTAGACTCTCCAGCCAGGGGAAACAACCTCTCAGCATCTACCCTGTAAATCCCCCTCAGAATCTTACATGTTTCAATGAGATCACCTCTTATTCTTCTAAACTCCAGAGAGTATAGGCCCAATCTACTCAATCTCTCCTCATAGGACAACCCTCTCATCCCAGGGCTCAATCGAGTGAACCTTTGTTGTACCGCCCCTAAGGCAATTATATCATTCCTTAAATAAGGAGACCAAAGGAGAGCAAAGGATGACTAAAATATAATAGAGGGAGAAGATAGATTATGAAAGTAAACTGGCAAAAAATATAAAAACAGACAGTAAGAGCTTCTACAGGTATATAAAAAGGAAGAGAGTAGCTAACTAAATGTTGGTCCCTTAGAAGATGAGACTGGGGAATTAATAATGGGAAACAGGGAAATGGCAGAGACTTTGAACAAATATTTTGTATCGGTCTTCACGGTAGAAGACACTAAAATCATCCCAAGGAGGCACTTAAAACAATGACTATCACTAGAGAAAAAGTACTAGGCAAACTAATGGGACTAAAGGCTGACAAGTCCCCTGGACCTGGTGGCCTAAATCCTAGGGACTTAAAAGAAGTGGCTGCAGAGATAGTGGATGCGTTTGTTGTAATCTACCAAAATTCCCTGGATTCTGGAGAGGTCCCAGTGGATTGGAAAACAGCAAATGTAACGCCCCTATTCAAGAAAGGAGGGAGGCAGAAAGCAGGAAACTATAGGCCAGTTGGCCTAACATCTGTCATTGGGAAAATGCTGGAATCTATTATTAAGCAAGACATTTAGAAAATCATAATACAATAAAGCAGAGTCAACATGGTTTTATGAAAGGGAAATCGTGTTTGACAAATTTACAAGAGTTCATCGACAATGCTATCAAGCGGCACTTACTCACCAATAGCCTGCTCACTGATGCCCAGTTTGGGTTCCGCCAAGACCACTCAGCTCCCAACCTCATTACAGCCTTGATCCAAACATGGACAAAAGAGCTGAATTCCAGAGGTGAGGTGAGAGTGACTGCCCTTGACATCAAGGCAGCATTTGACCGAGTGTGGCATCAAGGAGCCCTTGGAAAACTGAAGTCAATGGGAATCAGGGGGCAAAAGCTCCACTGGCTGGAGTCATACCTAGCACAAAGGAAGATGGTTGTGGTGGTTGAAGGTCAATCATCACAGCCCCAGGACATCGCTGCAGGAGTTCCTCAGGGCAGTGTCCTAGGCCCAACCATCTTCAGATGCTTCATCAATGACCTTCCCTCCAACATAAGGTGAGAAATGGGGATGTTCACTGATGACTGCACAGTGTTCAGTACCATTGACAACTCCTCAGATAATCAAGCAGTCCATGCCCACATGCAACAAGACCTGGACGAAGTAACATTCGCGCCACACATGTGCCAGGCAATGACTATCTCCAACAAGCGAGAGTCTAACCACCTCCCCTTGATATTCAGCGGCATTACCATCGCCGAATCCCTCACCATCAACATCTTGGGGGTCACCATTGACCAGAAACTTAACTGGACCAGCCACATAAATACTGTGGCAACAAGAGCAGGTCAGAGGCTAGGTGTTCTGCGGTGAGTGTCTCACCTCCTGATTCCCCAAAGCCTTTCCACCATCTACAAGGCACAAGTAAGGAGTGTGATGGCATACTCTCTACTTGCCTGGATGAGTGCCACTCCAACAACACTCAAGGAGCTTGACACCATCCAGGACAAAGCAGCCCACTTAATTTGCACCCCATCCACCACCTTAAACATTCACTCCCTCCACCACCGGCGCACTGTGGCTGCAGTGTGTACCATCTGCAAGATGCACTGCAGCAACTCGCCAAGGCTTCTTCGGCAGCACTTCCCAAACCCACGACCTCTTCCGCCTAGAAGGACAAGGGCAGCAGGTGCATGGGAACACCACCACCTCCAAGTTCCCCTCCAAGTCACACACCATCCTGACTTAGAAGTATATCGCCGATTCTTCATCGTCGCTGGGTCAAAATCCTGGAACTCCCTACCTAACAGCAAAGTGGGAGTACTTTCACCACATGGACTGCAGAGGTTCAAGAAGACTGCTCACCACCACCTTCTCAAGGGCAGTTATGGATGGGGCAATAAATGCTGGCCTTGCCAGCGATGCCCACATCCCATAAACAAATTTTTTAAAAGCTGTGGAAGCGGAATCATTGAACATATTCAACGCGGAGATAGACCTATATTTGAGCTACAGGTGAGTCAAGGGTTATGGGGAGCAGGCGGGAAAGTGCGTTGAGGCCAAGATCAGATCAGCCATGATTTTATTGAATGGCGGAGCAGGCTCGAGGGGCGAATGGCCTACCCCTGCTCCTATTTTGTATGTTCTTATGTTCTCAAAACTGTGCACTGTACTCCAAGTGTGGTCTCACCAAAGCCCTGTACAATCGTAACAAGACTTCCTTACCCTTGTACTCCAACCCCCTTGCAATAAAGGCCAACATGCCATTTGCCTTCTGAATTGTTTGCTGTACCTGCATGCTAACTCTCTGTGTTTCTTTTACTAGTGCACCTAAATCTCTCTGTACACCAACATTTAGTAGTTTCTCACCATTTAAAAAATATTCCGTTTTTCTCTTCTTCCTACCGAAGTGAATAACCTCACATTTCCCTACATTATACTCAATCTGCCACCTTATTTCCCACTCGTTTAACCTGTCTATATCCCTTTGCAGGCTCCTCACATCTTATTTTTCGAGAGCATGGGCCTTACACTAAACATCTGTAAGACAAAGGTCCTCTCCCAACCTGCCCCTGCCACACAGTATTGCTCCCCGATTATCAAAATCCACGACAAGGCCTTGTCAACGTGGACCACTTTCCATACCTCGGGAGCCTACTGTCAACAAGGGCAGACGTCGATGACGAAGTCCAACACCGCCTTCAGTGTGCCAGTTCAGCCTTTGGTCGCCTGAGGAAGAGAGTGTTTGAAGACCAGGACCTCAAGCCCAGCACTAAGCGCATGGTCTACAGAACAACAGTGATACCCGCCCTGCTGTACGCCTCAGAGACATGGACCATGTACAGCAGGCACCTCAAAGGACTGGGAAGGTACCACCAATGCTGCCTCCGCAAGATCCTGCAAATCCATTGGCAGAATAGGCGCACTATCGTCAGTGTTCTCGCTCAGGCCAACATCCCCAGCATCGAAGCTTTGCCCACGCTCGATCAGTTCCGATGGATGGGTCACATCATCCGCATGCCCAATACGAGACTCCCAAAACAAGCGCTCTACTCGGAGCTCCGACACGGCAAGAGAGCCCCAGGTGGGCAGAGGAAACGCTTCAAGGACACCCTCAAAGCCTCCTTGAAAAAGTGCAACATCCCCACTGACACCTGGGAATCCCTGGCCCAAGACCGCACAAAGTGGAGGATAAGCATCCGGGAAGGCGCCGAACACCTCGAGCCTCTTCGCCGGGAGCAAGCGGAAGCCAAGTGCAAGCAGCGCAAGGAGTGCACGTCAACCCAAGCACCCCACCCACCCACCCCTTCAACCATCATCTGCCCCACCTGTGACAGAGACTGTAGGTCCCTCATTGGACTCATCAGTCACCTGAGAACTCATTTTTAATGTAGAAGCAAGTCATCCTCAGTTCCGAGGGACTGCCTAAGAGAGAAGAGACTTTTCCACCTAGATTTGTATCATCAGCAAACTTGGATACATTGCACTCGGTCCCTTCATCTAAATCATTAATATAGATTGTAAAGAGCTGAGGCCCAAGCACTGATCCTTGCGGCACCCCACTAGTTACAGCCTGCCCTTATCTTGCTTAACAATCCTTATGTGGCACCTATTAGAATTCCTTTTGGAAATCCAAATATATTATATCCACTGGTTCCCCTTTACCTACCCTGCTAGTTACATCCTCATAAAAGCATGTTGACTCTGCCTAATCATATTATGATTTTCTAAGTACCCTGTTAACACTTCTTAATAATGGATTCCAACATTTTCCAGATGACTGATGATTTTCTCTCTCCCTCCTTTCTTGAATAGCGGGATTACATTTGCTACCTTCCAATCCGTTGGG
Source organism: Squalus acanthias (assembly GCA_030390025.1). NCBI lineage: Eukaryota > Metazoa > Chordata > Chondrichthyes > Squaliformes > Squalidae > Squalus > Squalus acanthias. The sequence continues at coordinate 100,289,726 of CM059426.1, read as the reverse complement.
ACCTTTTCTGAATCTAGGGAATTTTGGAAGATCACAATCAATGCATCCGCTATCTCCGCAGCCTCCTCTTTTAGAACCCTAGGATGTAGGCCATCAGGTCCCGGGGATTTGTCGGCTTTTAGTCCCATTAGTTTCTCAAGTACTTTTTCTCTACTGATATTAATTACTTTAAGTTCCTCGCTCTCATTAGCCGCTTAGTTCCCCACTATTTTAAGTATACTTTTTGTGTATTCCACTGTGAAGACAGAAACAAAACATGTGTTTAAAGCCTCAGCCATTTCCTTGTTCCCCATTATAATTTCTCCTGTCTTAGCCTGAAGGGACCAATGCTTACTTTTACTGATCTCTTCCTTTTTACATACTTATAGAAGCTCTTACAATTTATATTTATATTTCTTGGTAGTTTGTTCTCACATTCTATTTCCTCCCTTTTTATCAATCTTTTGCTCATCCTTTGCTGGTTTCTAAAGCTCTGCCAATCCTCAAATTTACTATCATTCTTTGCAACATTATAAGGCTCCTCTTTTAATCTAATACTATCCTTAACTTCTTTAGTTAGCCATGGATGGATCACATTTCCCGTGGAGTTTTTATTTCGCAATGGAATGTATATTCATTGAGAATTTTGGAATATTTCTTTAAATGATTGCCACTTCTTCTCTCCTGTCATACATTTTAATCTAATTTCCCAATCTACCTTAGTCAACTCGCCCCTCATACCTATGTAATTGGCTTTGTTTAATTTTTTGGGTGAGAAATTCATTATCGCCCAGGAATGGGCGCTAACTTTGGAAAAGTTTGAGATTTAGCGCCAGGCGCTAATGAATCTCAATGCATGCAAAATTCATTGTCATCGCTCAAAGAAAGGATGGGAGCACTAAATCAAGCGCTAACGACCTACCTCAGCGGTGTTGCACTCAAAGCACTAACCAATATCAGGTACAGTCTAATCGCAAGTCATCATTGCCACAGGCTCTTTCCAGTTCTTAAAGGGGAGGTTCACTCATGCTGCAGAACCTCATTCTCAGCTTTGCTGGCTGTGAACCTGTGTCAGCAAGCAGGAGCAGGCCAAGTCCAAGGAGCCAGACAAATCAAGCAGGTTACATGATGGCAGATCCACACCCCAGGGAGAGAGCCCGCAGATTTTCGGACCAAGCATTGGAGGAGTTAGTATCCGCTGTGGAGAGATGGAGGGCGGTGCTCTACCTGGCAAGTGGCCGGAGGCCCTCGCCGCAAGTCTTCCGTGCCATGTGGAGGGAGATTGCCCATCAGGTCTCGGGCAGCACTGTATCCCCAAGACCCACACAGTGCAGAAAGAAATTTAACGACCTCACTTGGGTGGTCAGGGTGAGTCAATGACTCAACATAAGAACATAAGAACATAAGACGTAGGAGCAGGAGTAGGTCTGAACCACAGTCTGCACACACTGGCCAAAGCACCACACCCCAGCACTCAACCACCAACAATCTCTATCTACCATTACTCACACCCATATCTCACACCTGGCACACAATAACAGCTATTCAACTATGGCAGGCACTTCACCCAAACACATTGCTCCACACTCACTCACACTTTCCTTTCTCTTGCAGGCCAAGGTGGCTCGCAACAGGAGGGAGCAGAAGGGAGCAGGCGGGGGACAAGCCGACACCCAACCACTGTCTGCGCTGGAAAATAGAGTGCTGGAGATAATTGGGCGCCAGGTGGTGGGCGCCATGGCCAGCGGCGATGTTGACCCCCTTGGGGACAAGAACGGTAGGATGATCCCTACTTCTTCTTCTCACATCCCACTTCCCCCTCACCCCACAAGCCTTTTGCACTTTCCAGCTAATCATGCTGTATGCATGCATTTCTCCCTTCTTGCTCACCTCCCCTCAACTTAACCCGTCTCTTTTGCCTTTATGCTTTCAGATAATGACCAGCCTGCCCCTGAGGGCACCATTGAGAGTGATGCGGGAGAAGAGGAGGAGGAAGAATCCACCACTTCACTGCATGTCTCACCCGCAGGCACCAGCTCAGATACTGGCACTGCGCATTCTTTAGAGGCTAGTATAATTATGGGATCTGCACAGGGTGATGGACCGGGAACGAGCGGGCTGCAGCAAGGCCCCCCTTGGAGGACGAGTTTGCACGTGAGTTCTGCTGCACAGGATTCAGATGAGGACCTCGATGGGGAGGCCTTTAGAAGAAGGGTGATGGGGAGGCACATGGAGATCTCCTGTTGAGAGCCCTGATGGGCCTCCTCCTCCCTCTGGCCACATGTTCCAATTTTTCTTGCTGCCTGCGCTCCCTCCGCAGTAGATCCTGGAGGGCGAGATCAACTGCCAGTACAGCCCCCATTAATGTAAGGAAGTGCAGCATTTTGAGATTTTGTGAGAATAAATGTAACTAATTTTAAGTAGGCAAAACACTCCGGAGACTAAACAACCTTTAAATGACTAATTTAAACTGTTGCACAATGTCAAACTGACAAGGAAGCACTGAAACAGCACTAACCTGAGAGCTGCGGCTATTACTCATGATCCCTTTAAGTAGCGCCCCTGGAGCCGGCTACCGACTGCTTCATGCCTCCTCTCCCTGTCGCTGTCGGGGTGAGGCATTAAAGTCAATTTGGCAGATTGGGCACTGAGTGAGCATTGTACGCTCTGCCTGGCGCTGAAGTCCCCGGTGCTAACTCATAGCGGCTGCGCTACGGGGGGGGGGGGGGGCCGGATTTGACGTGTGCCGCTGGATTTGCCTCACCATAGCGATACTGCCTCAGGGCCCCGTTAGCACCCCCACCAGGTGCTAGCTGGAGGCGCTAAAGTACCGAATTTCTCCCCCAATGTCTTTTGTTCAATTAGCTGTGTGAACAAGCTTACACACACACTATCTATGGATTATGTTATGCCTAGCTCTATCACTTAGACAGAGACTTCATTTATCTTTGTTTTTTAGCTTCCTACAAACTTTCTTTATTCAACAGTTAATGGCGACCTTGGGGGGGATTCTGCCGGTGCTCAGGGGGCAGGTTTGGAGGCGGGACCATTGGCAAAATGGTAAAAAATGAGAGCGGGTCCCGAACCTGCTCCCAAACCGCCGCCAAACGATCTTCCCGGGAGGCGGGTCCCCGATTCGCGCAGGAACCTGTCTCCCAGCAGCAGGAAGGGGTTTAGAGCCAATGAACTGCCTGTTAACAGGTAGTTAACAGGCAGTTAAGAGGCTTTTTCCCATTTTGCACCTACTGCTGCGGGTTCCCGACATCGGGAAACCCCGCCAGGGTAAGTGAGGCGAGCTGTTGTGCTGTAACTGTAGAAATGACAGCTGCAGAGGTAGTGTGAAGGCTGCAATGGGACACTGGTAAGTATGATAGGTGAGAGAATGTTGGGGAATTTTTTTTTACTGTGGTTTGATGCTTCTGCAGGTGACAACCTGTGATGTATTTGTGCAGCTTCATCTCATCAGGAGAAGTGACAGATGGCTTCTGCAATCTCACATGCAGCTGCCATCTGTTTCATCCTAAGGAGAGAGTCATTGGAGAGCGTGGGAGCAAGGGCTCACCTCTGGACAGTGATTGTCAGTGTTTGACAGCACCTCAATGCTGTCAAACAGTGACAATTCATCTGTCAAAAAATTATGGTGCCTGTCACTTTAACAAAACCAGCAGATGAAGCGTCATGCACTGACGTCATCTGACACCGGCTTTCCCTTAATTGGCCGGCAAGCCCGCAGGCCTGGCTTAAGAAGGCCAATCAAGGGAAAATAGCATCTGTTTGTCAGACATCGCTGGGGGCGGGACTGAAACCCGAAAACCAGCAGTCCCGCCTCGACCTCCGGATCTAAGGTAAATTCCAGCCCCTTGAAACTAATGACTATTCTAGCTGTGAGGAAATACTAATTTAAACATCAAGCTATCCGCTTCATAAGCTAATGCTGAGCTAGCCTGAATTTCCCAACCTCTCTGTCTCTTCCTTCTCTATGTTCCAACATGTTCCATGTTCCAAAACTAAGTATCCCAGCATGCTTTTCCAACAGGCCAAGAAGCCAAGGCCATGAGATGTAGCAGCTATCAATCGCCCACTATCGATACAATAGCCAGACGAACTGTGAATTACAAAATGAGAGGGAAGTCCTTGATTAGATCTAGCAAGGTATAAATCTCCCACAATTAGCAGCTATCAATCTCCCACAATAGCCAGATGAACAGTCTGTGAATAACAAGAAAGTCCTTGATTAGATCTACCAAGCTATCAATCTTCCACAATAGCTAGACTAAAAAATATGAACAAGATAAGGCAAGATATAAAATAGTACAAATAGTTCCACAAGGAGAAGCAGAGAAGGAAGAGAGTCCTGACGTCAACATTCCTCCCAGCATAACCTGGTAATATTGCGTCTGCTGTATTATTTGCTGTAATTTGTTGAAATACTAGGCCATTCTTGAGCATTAAATTTGTGTTTTGATAGTGAGTCAGCTTGTTAACTCTGTGACTGCTGTGTGTTCTTTTAAATCTATCAGGAGATATAGGTAACATCTCGCAGTTCGCCGTCCATCGCTGTATCCGAGAGGTCACAGAGGCTCTCTACAGTAGGAGAAAGGACTACATTTCCTTCCCCATCACCAGAGAGAAACAGACAAGCGTGCAAGTAGCTTTGCCAGGAGAGCGGGATTCCCCATGGTGCATGGCACCATTGACTGCACCCACGTGGCTTTGCGGGCACCTCATAACAATCCTGAGATCTTCCGTAACCGCAAAGGCTACCACTCACTTAATGTGCAGTTGGTGTGCGACCACAGACGGCGAATCCTCAATGTGAATGCCCGCTATCCTGGCAGCAGCCACGATGCCTTCATCCTGTTCCAGCCACCACATCAAACTCGCGGCTGGCTGGTCAGAGACAAAGGGTATCCGCTCTCCACCTGGCTCATGAATCCTCTCTGCAACCCCAACACTCCTGCACAGCACTCATATAATGAGAGCTATGCCACCACCAGGAACATCATTGAGCAGACCATCGGGGTGCTCAAGCAATGGTTCTGCTGCTTTGACCACTCGGGAGGAGCCCTCCAGTACTCGCCGAAGCAGGTGTCCCATTTTGTCATCGTGTGCTGCATGCTCCACAATCTGGCCATCATGAGGGCCCAGCCCTTGCCAGCAGGGATTGCGGGACAACCTCAGGAGGAGGAAGAGGGAGAGGAGGAGGAGGAGGAGGAGGAGGAAGACAAGGAGGAGGGGGAGGAGGAGGAGGAGGAGGAGGAACAGGAGCGAGTAAGGAGGCAACCACTCAATCGGCCTTCTGGAAGCGCAGTCTGTGACCGCCTCATCAGACTGTGGTTCAAGTAAATTCAACCCCAGATCCCTGTTGCTCACCACATCCCTATCATTCCATCCTTGTTGCAAGCCATATCACAGCGCACAGCTGAAATGAGAGACAGTACAAAATTATCTGAAGTGAATTAATAAATTTATCAATAATCAGTGAGCACATCTTTACAACAACAATAAAGTCAGAGCTCCCTGGATGACAAAAGAGATAGAGAGTAAGATGAAGCAGAAAAAGAGCACATATGACAGATGTCAGGTCAAGAATACATCTGAGAATCAGGCTAAATATAGGAAGTTCAGAGGAGAAGTGAAAAAGAAAATAAGAGGGGCAAAGCGAGGGTATGAGAATAGAATGGCAACTAACATAAAAGGTAATCCAAAAGTCTTCTATAGGCATATAAATAGTAAATGGATAGTAAGAGGAAGGGTGGGGCTGATTAGGGACCAAAAAGGAGATCTAAGCATTGAGGCAGAGGGTATGGCTGAGGCGCTAAATGAGTACTTTGCATCTGTCTTCACCAAGGAAGAAGATGCTGTCATAGACATAGTGAAGGAGGACATAGAGGAGATAGTGGATGGGATAAAAATTGATAAAGAGGAGGTACTAGAAAGGCTGGCTGTACTTAAAGTAGATAAGCCACCAGACCAGATGGGATGCATCCTTGGATGCAAAGGGAAATGAAGGATGAAATCACAGAGGTACTGGCCATAATCTTCCAATCCTCCTTAGAAATGGGGGTGGTGCCAGAGGACTGGAGAATTGCAAATGCTACACCCTTGTTCAAAAAAGGGTGTAAAGATAAACCCAGCAATTACATGCCAGTCAGTTTAACCTCGGTAGTGGGGAAGCTTTTACAAACAATAATCATGGACAAAATTAACAGTCGCTTGGACAAGTGTGGATTAATTAAGGAAAGCTAGCAAGTGTGCTGCGTGCGCGCAGCCTCTACCGCGCACGCGGTTCACCTAGGAACCGCCCCCTTCACCATACCGGAAGTTCCGGTTTCCCGCGCATGCGCAGTGCATGCAGGAAACCAGCACTTCGGGACGTCTTACGGGTGAGTACACACTGTGTACTCGCGCGGGAAGGGCCGAATTTTTGGCCCATTAGTGTCTTCAGTCTGAAAGTCGCCTCTGATTATGTCATCATTGCTGCTGCATTGAAGGTCTGCAAAGATTGCCTGGCCTTTGCTGTGAGAGGACCTGGATGCAAAATGAGCAGCAGCAGCCCTAAGTCTGCTCCCAGATATTTTTGCACAACCACCACCACTTCCAGATATGTCTATTCCTCCTCCTCCTCATACTACTTCTACTACTGCTGCTACTACTATTACTACTGCAACACATCTCCGTTGTAATAGTGGATCTGCAGCTGATAGTCAGCTATCCAAATGTGCTCCCGCCAGGTTTCACATTCGTGGTTCAGAACAGGCGTGCTTCATGTAGAAAAAGGATTAAAATCACAAAGGCCTTTTAAAATGGCATTATAGAAGCAATTCAGTGCTTGTTAAGGGCCTTAACGGCCTATCCCGCCTCTTGGAGGCGGGACGGAGTCGGGACCAGCAGACACGATTTAATGAAAATTGCGTGGAGGCGGGATAGAGGCGGGCTTGTGCCCGCCTGCCAGTTTTCGCAATTTTAACCCCCCACACACCTCCAAACCCGCCTCCACGGGTCAATGAAAATCCAGCCCAAGGAGTACAAAAGTGTGGAAATGATGATGAACCTTTATAAAGCACTGATTCAACCTCAACTGGAGTATTGTGTCCAATTCTGGGCACCAAACTTTAGGAAGGATAAGAAGGCCTTAGAGAAGGTGCAAAAAAGATTTATGAGAATGATTCCAGGGATGAGGGACTTCAGTTACGTGGATAGACTGGAGAAGCTGGGGTTGTTCTCCTTAGAGCAGAAAAGATAGAGAGGAGATTTGATAGAGGTGTTCAAAATCATGAGGGGTCTGGACAGAGTAGATAGAGAGAAACTGTTCCCATTGGCAGACGCGTCGAGAACCAGAGGACACAGATTTAAGGTGATTGGCAGAAGAACCAAAAGGCGACATGAGGAAAAACCTTTTTACTCAGCGAGTGGTTAGGATCTGGAATGCAATGTCTGAAAGGGTGGTGGAGGCAAACTCAATCACGTCTTTCAAAAGGGAATTGGATAAGTACCTGAAGGAAAAAAAATTACAAGGCTATGGGGAAAAGGGTGGGGGAGTGGGACTAGCTGAAGTGCTCTTGCAGAGAGCCGGCATGGGCTCGACGGGCCGAATGGCATTCTTCCGTGCTGTAACCATTCTATGATTCTATGATCCTATGAATATTTACTATTCACCCTTGTCCAATCCCTTAGTGCCTCACGTTACTGTGCCTTTGCCTACTCTAGTGCTCCTACGAAGTGTTGGCCCAGTGGCTGCGGCACGGCGGGTGGAAGGCTGCTGAGTGTCCATGCGGGAGACGTCAGATGGCCTTGCAGGACACCCTCGACCAGCTCTGGGCCTGCAAGGAAGACCTGGCTGTAGACTGCACCACCGCAGCACGGGCTGTAGCACTCTGGGCTGGCTGGATGGCAGGCAATGACAAGGGCAATAGTGGAGTGCCAGTGGTGGGAGCAGGAATGCTGTGATCCTGAGAAAGGACAGCAGCTTGCTGCTCGACTGACCCACTGCCACTCCCCCGGGGCAGCACCTTAGCATCACTACCAATCTGTTACTGTACAGATTGCTGGCCTGCTGCGACACCGTAAAAGCCTCGGTCGACGGTGGTTGACCCAGCCATGATGGCAGCAGTCAAAGCTTGTGTGGCATCAAGTTGAGACTGAATGTATTATCAACCATAGTCGCATCTGCCTGTGTTGCAATGGAAGCTGCCAGATTGCCAATCACACGCGGCATCAGGTCTGGATTGCCACGGTATCTCTGGGAGTCTACCATCCTTTCCAGACTGGAAATGATGGGCTCCATGGTGTGCTCAGAGCATTGTGAAATGTTGGAGGTGGACTCCTCCACGCTCCTTACCATTGCCGAAAGGCTCTCGGGCACTCTTGCCATTGCACCTATGATTTCCGTGTGCATGTTCATCACCCTTCTTCTAAAGGCCTCCCCATTGAGGTCCTCATCTGTGTCCTGTGCAGCAGAACTCAGGCGCGAACTTGCACTCCGGGGAGCTGGCCTCGCGCTACCCTTTCCCCCTGGCCTTGTTGCAGTCCGCTCGTCCCCGGCGCATCATCCTGTGCAGATCCCACTACTATACTAGCCTCTAAAGAACGCACAGTGCCAGTATCTGAGCTGGTGCCTGCAGGTGAGACACGCAGTGACGCGGTGTGTTCCTCCTCCTCCTCTTCTCCCGCATTGATCTCAACCATGCCCTCAGCGACTAGCTGCTCTGGTACTTACTCATTATTTGAAAGCATAATGACATAAGAGAGGGGCTAAAGTGAGGGTAGGAGTGCAGGAAGGGAGAAATGCATGCATATAGCATGATTAGCTGGAAAGTACGAAAGGCTTATGCAGTGAGGGGGAAGTGGGATGTGAGAAGAAGGAGTAGGGATGAACATACCGTTGTTGTCCCCAAGAGGGTCAACATCAGTGGTGGCCATGGCACCCACCACCTGGTGCCTAATTATCTCCAGCACACTATTTTCCAGCACAGACAGTGGTTGGGTGTCAGATTGTCCCCCGCCTGTGCGCTACTGCTCCCTGTAGCTTCCAAAAGCTCTTATAATAATTTGTCCGTGACTACACAAACCACTCTGGATACAGGTATATTGCGTATAAGTAAAACAGGTTTATTAAGCATTAAACATCCAGTACAAAGAAGTAATACTTAACAAGGAGATAGTCACAGTCTTGTTCGTTTGAGCCTTGGCGTTCCTTCTGAGCAACTGTGGCGTGGTCTCTTTCTTCTCTTGCTGTTTTCTCTCGACTGAAGCTCGCTTCTCTGGTTTCTTGCTGTGTTCTGTCGACTGAAGCTTCTTCAACTCTGGTTCGCGCTGCCTTCAGTGTTCAAAATCCCTATCTTTATACACCTTTTTTCCCTCTTCCTACGTGACTGCAAACAGCTATCCGACACCTGGTATATGTTTTGCGACCTTGTTGATCCCACTAGATCTCGCTTTGTGCATATCAAAGGGCCCTTTTAACTTTAGATATTCTCTTTCCAAAGACCATTTCCCAAGATGTTGTCTAAACAATCTGTCCATTTTATAGTCGTATCACTGAGGGGCGCTTCTCTTATCTCTCTCTCTTCTCCAACTCTTATCTCTTTTCCAGCACATTACTGAATACCACGTTCCTGACAGTCCCCATAAACTTAGCATTACATTCCATTCCTTCAGTAATTGCAAACAGAGCGAGTTTCAGTCAGGTTGGCATATTCTCCCATCTTGCTTTCCTCTCAGCCATTCGTCATTTTATACAGGCTTTTAGGCTTTTAACATACAATTTCACAAATTATAGTTATACAAAAATGTTTCACTAAATCATACAAATTCACCCTATCCTATATCCCTCCGGTTGTGAACCATCTTAGCCTTTTTTTTTTAATCGTTCATGGGATCTGGGCGTCGCTGGCAAGGCCAGCATTTATTGCCCATCCCTAATTGCCTTTGAGAAGGTGGTGGTGAGCCGCCTTTTGAATCGCTGCAGTCCGTGTAGTGAAGGTACTCCCACAGAGCTGTTAGGGAGGGAGTTCCAGGATTTTGACCCAGCGACGATAAAGGAACGGTGATATACTTCCAAGTCAGGATGGTGTGTGACTTGGAGGGGAACTTGGAGGTGGTGGCGTTCCCATGCGCCTGCAGCCCTTGTCCTTCTAGGTGGAAGAAGTCGAGGGTTTGGGAGGTGCTGCCGAAGAAGCCTTGGTGAGTTGCTGCAGTGCATCTTGTAGATGGTATACACTGCAGCCACGGTACACCGGTGGTGGAGGGAATGCATGTTTAAGGTGGTGGATGGGATGCCAATCCAGCGGGATGCTTTGTCCTGGATGGTGTTGAGCTTCTTGAGTGTTGTTGGAGCTGCACTTATCCAGTAGCAGAGAGTATTCCTTCACACTCATGAAAACATAATGTAAGAACGTAAGAAATAGGAGCAGGAGTAGGCCATTTGGCCCTTCGAGCCTGCGCCGCCATTTAATAAGATCATGGCTGATCTTCTACCTCATCTCCACTTTCCTGCACTATCCCTATATCCCTTGATTTGTTGAATATTCAAAAATCTATCGATCTCTGTCTTGAATATACTCAACGACTGAGCTTCCACAGCCCTCTGGGGTAGAGAATTCCAAAGATTCACCACCCTCTGAGTGAAGAAATTTGTCCTCATCTCAGTCCTAAATGGCTGACCTCTTATTCTGAGACTGTGACCCCTGGTTCTAGACTCCCCAGCCAGGGGAAACATCCTCCCTGCATCTACCCTGTCAAGCCCTGTAAGAATTTTATATGTTTCAATGAGATCACCTCTCATTCTTCTAAACTCTAGAGAATAAAGGCATAGTCTATTCAATCTGTCCTCATAGGACAATCCCCCCATCCCAGCAACTAGTCTGGTGAACCTTTGTTGCACTCCCTCTATGGCAAGTATATCCTTTCTTAGGTAAGGAGACCAAAACTGTACACAATACTCCGGGTGTGGTCTCATCAGGGCCCTATATAATTGCAGTAAGACATCTTTGCTCTTATACTCAAAGGGGGAAAAATTCAGCTGCTTGCGCCTCCCGTTAGCGCCTTAAGAGGGCGCTAATGGGGCGTAAACAGCTAACGCCCGGGCGCAGCGCCGCCCACGCCTCCCGAAAAATTTAGTGGGAGGTTAGCGGCGGCGGCAGCTGGTAGCGCCCTGTGGCGCTGCGCCGCCGGCGATGACGTCATCGCCGTCCGCAGCACCCTGCTCGCGCCCCGGCCGTGATCTTCAGTCGCGCCCCCTGATTTACCGCCAGACGCTATGTCCGACGGGTTCAGGGAGGCGTACGTGCGGCCGGGGCGGCGATATTTAAAGGGGAGGTGGCAGGCGGCCATTTTTGTTGCTGGCCGCCTGCCAGCACCTGCCCCCGGCCCCCGTGAAGCCCCCCCACCGTGAAGTGCCGGCTGCGCTCCAAGAGCCCGGCACTTCTCTTGAGTGCCGGGCTCTTTTGCCGGCACTCCCGATCCCTGGGGGCCCAGCTGGGCCCCGGTTCGCGCTGCGCAGGGTCCCTCCCCTTTAAGAAGGGGAGGAAGGCCTGCAATACCGCGGCGCGACGTGCCGCAGCGCCACGAAGGATATTCACTCGCAGCGCCCCAAGAGGGATGCGGGGTGCTTCCAGTGGCGCCCCGCTTCCCTCTTGGGGCGCAACCACTGAAGTTCCGGCGCGGGGCTGCTAATTTTTTCGGGGCGCTAAAAGTCGCGCCCCGGCGAGGTTAGCGCCCCAAATGGGGCGCGACTCAATTTTTACCCCAAAGCCTCTTGTAATAAAAGGCCAACATACCATTTGCTTTCCTAATTGCTTGCTATAACTGCATGTTAACTTTCAGTGATTCGTGTACAAGGACACCCAGGTCCCTCTGAACACCAACATTTCCCCAATCATCCTCACCATCTAAAAAATACTCTGCTTTTCTATTTTTCCTACCAAAGTGGATAACTTCACATTTCTCCATATTATATTCCATTTGCCATGTATTTGCCCAGTCACTTAGCCTGTCTATATCCCCTTGAAGCCTACTTGCATCCTTAGGTATATTACATTTAGTCCCCTCATCCAAATCATTGATGTAGATTGTGAATAGCTGAGGTCCAAGCACTGATCCTTGCGGTACCCCACTAGTTACAGCCTGCCAACCTGAAAATGACCCGTTTATTCCTACTCTCTATTTTCTGTCCGTTAACCAATCCTCAATCCATGCTAATATATTACCCCCAATCCCATGAGCCCTAATTTTGTTTAATAACCTCTTGTGTGGCACCTTATCGAATGCCTTTCAAAAATCCAAATAGACCACATCCACTGGTTCCCCCTTATCTATCCTGCCAGTTACAACCTCAAAAAACTCCAACAGATTTGTCAAACAGGATTACTCTTTCATAATTTCATGCTGACTCTGCCCAACCCTATTATTATGTTCTAAGGGGGAAAAATTCAGTATCGCCCCGTTTGGGGCACAATTGTCGGCTGTGCGCAAAGTTTAGCGCCTGGCGCTAATTATCGCCTCCGACTGCAAACTTGGCTTTTATCACCCCTGGAGGTGATTCGAGCGCTAAATCAGGCGCTACACACCTGTCTTAAGGCGCAAATGCCGAGGAGCGAGGCGCTACCTCAGAGCGCTAGCGAAGCTCATGTGATGTCAGTCAGCAATGGAACACAGACACAATGGCGCCGGCCAGTTCTTAAAGGGAGGGTTGATCTTGCTTTCCATCCACATCCTGCTCATTGCAGCCTTGAATCTCGGCCTGGAGAGACCTGTACATCAAATCTGCTGGAAAGAACAATGGAGAGAACCAGGGAAGGAGCTCAGAGTGCAGCCCCCACAGTCTCTTCTAAATCGATACAAGGAAGGGCAAATCAAAATGAACCTGCAAAGTGCTGCTCAGTACCCAAAACTCCTTCACACACCATTGAATCTCTCCAGAAGTCTCTCACTCTCAGAATGCGTGGTGCAAAAAGTCACCAACAAAAAAAGGCAGGAAGCGTTCGGCTTTAAATAGCGCTCCCCCAGTCCCTTCCTGACTGCAAAACGCTCCCCTCAACCTGTCGTTGCTAGCGGCATGCGGTAAGGCAGGGGGCGCCACTCAATATCCGCTCCGGGGCACTACCAGGGCATTGTGCACTCGACTGACGTCACAATCTGCCGTCGCAGGAGATCATGGCGGTAGTGTTTAGCGCCGCCTCAAAAAGTCTAGTCAATTTCACGAGAGGCATAGATATCACTGCGCCCGGGTGCTAGTTGCTTTGCGCCCCATTAACGCCCTCTTAAGGCGCTAACGGGAGGCGCAAACCAACTGAGTTTTTTCCCCCTAAGTGTCCTGTTACCATGACCTTAATAATAGATTCTAGCATTTTCCCTACTACTGATGTCAGGCTAACTGCTCTGTAGTTCCCCATTTTCTCTCTCCCTCCTTTCTTAAATAGTGAGGTTACATTTGCTACCGTCCAAAACGCGGGAAACTTTCTAGAATGTATGGAATTTTGGAAAATGACTCCTGACTTGTACCTTGTAGATGGCGGAAAGGCTTTGGGGAATCAGGAGGTGAGACACTCGCCACAGAATACCTAGCCTCTGACCTGCTCTTGTTGCCACAGTATTTATGTGGCTGGTCCAGTTTAGTTTCTGGTCAATGGTGACCCCCAGGATGTTGATGGTGGGGGATTCGTCGATGATAATGCCGTTGAATGTCAAGGGGCAGTGGTTAGACCTTCGCTTGTTAGAGATAGTCATTGCCTGGCACTTCTGTGGCGTGAATGTTACCTGCCACTTATCAGCCCAAGCCTGAACGTCGTCCAGGTGTTGTTGCATGTGAGCATGGACTGCTTCAATATCTGAGGAGTTGTGAATGGCACTGAACACTGTGCAGTCATCAGTGACCATCCCCATTTCTGACCGTATGTTGGAGGGAAGATCATTGATGAAGCAGCCTAGGACACAGCCCTGAGGAACTCCTGCAGCGATGTCCTGGGGTTGTGAAGATTGACCTCCAACCAGCACAACCATCTTCCTTTGTGCTAGGTATGACTCCAGCCAGTGGAGAGGTTTCCCCCTGATTCCCATTGACTTCAGTTTTACTATGGCTCCTTGATGCCACACTTGGTCAAATGCTGCCTTGATGTCCAGGGCAGTCACTCTCACCTCACCTCTGGAATTCAGCTCTTTGTCCATGTTTGGACCAAGGCTGTAATGAGGTCTGGAGCCGAGTGGTCTTGGCGGAACCCAAACTGGACTTCAGTGAGCAGGTTATTGGTGAGTAAGTGTCACTTGATAGCACTGTCGATGACACCTTCCATCACTTTGCTGATGATTGAGAGTAGACTGATGGGGCGGTAATTGGCAGATTGATTTGTCCTGCTTTTTGTGGACAGGACATACCTGGCAGTTTTCCACATTGTCGGATAGATGCCAGTGTTGTAGCTGTACTGGAATAGCTTGGCTAGAGGTGTGGCTAGTTCTGGAGCACAAGTCTTCAGCACGACAGCCGGGATGTTGTAGGGGCCCATAGCCTTTGCTGTATCCAGTGCACGCAGCCGTTTCTTGATATCACGTGGAGTGAATCGAATTGGCTGAAAACTGGCTTCTGTGATGGTGGGGACCTCAGGAGGAGGCCGATATGAATCATCTACTCTGCACTTCTGGCTGAAGATGTTTGCAAATGCTTCAGCCTTGTCTTTTGCACTCACGTGCTGGGCTCTACCATCATTGAGGATGGGGATAGTCATGGAGCCTCATCCTCCCGTTAGTTGTTTAATAGTCCATCACCATTCACGACTGGATGTGGCAGGACTGCAGAGCTTTGATCTGATCCGTTGATTGTGGGTCTGTCCTGATGGTGGGACAGGACATACCCAGGGATGATGATGGAGGAGTTTGGGACATTGGCTGAAAGGTATGATTCTGTGAGTACGACTATGTCAGTCTGTTGCTTGACTAGTCTGTGGGACAGCTCTCCCAATTTTGGCACAAGTCCCAGATGTTGGTGAGAAGGACTTTGCAGGGTTGACTGGGCTGGATGTGCCACTGGTGTGTCCGTAGCCGGTGCCGACGTCGATGCCAGTTGCTCCATCCAGTTTTATTCTTGTTATCGTAGCGGTTTGTTACAACTGAGTGGCTTGCTAGGCCATTTTCAAGGACAGTTAAGAGTCAACCACATTGCTGTGGGTCTGGAGTCACATATAGGCCAGACCAGGTAAGGACGGCAGATTTCCTTCCCTAAGATGGGTTTTTACGACAATCCAATAGTTTCATGTTTACCATTACTGATACTAGCTTTTTATTCCAGATTTATTTAACTAACTGCATTTAAATTCTCCAGCTGCCGTGGTGGGATTTGAACTCACGTCCCTGGATCATTAGTCCAGGCCTCTGGATTACTGGCCCAGTAACATTACCACTATGTTACTGTTCCTGCAAAGCAGACAAAACAGTACGCTTGTGCGGCAACTACAAAGTTACTATCAATCAAGCAGTTAACGAAGAGCAGTACCTGTTACCTACATCCCAAGATTTGTATGCAGCACTCTCTGGGTCAAAAGTTTTCTCCAAGCTTGACCTGTCGCATGCTTACACTCAGCTGAATGTTGACAAAGAGAGTCAACAGTATCTCACCATCAACACACACAAGGGACTGTACTTGTACACTAAGCTGCCGTATAGTGTAAAGTCCTCCCCCAAAATTTTCCAGGCTACGATGGATAAGATTTTGCAAGGAATTCCAAATTGCTTATGCAATCAAGATGATGTGCTGATCACAAGCAGCGAGGAAGAAAACCTAGAAGTGTTAGATTTGGTGTTTCAAAGGTTGAATTCCCACAATGTCAAATTGAAAAGGAGCAAATGTGCTTTTGCACAGCCCAAGGTTGTGTACCTTGGTCTGAAAGTTGATGCAAATGGCTTGCAACTAGTTCAGGAAAAGGTTGATGCTGTCATCAATGCTCCCAAGCCATAGAACGTGTCTGAGTTGAGATCTTTCCTTGGAATGGTCCAGTACTATGCACGGTTCTTACCTGAGTTAGTGACCATGTTAGCTCCATTGCGTGAGCCCCTCAAGAAGGATGTCCAGTGGAAGTGGACAAAAGCACAACAGGAAGCTTACGATGCTTGTAAGAGAAGTCTCTCTGTCGATGCTCTACTTGTGCACTATGTCACAGAACGTGAGCTTAAGTTAGCGTGTGATGCTTCCAGTTATGGTGTGGAAGCTGTCATAAGCCACGTAATGGATGACGGCCGAAAGAAACCAATCGTGTTCGCATCGCGAACCCTCACAAAGAGCGAAAGAAACTACGTGCAAATTGAAAAGGAAGCACTGGCCATAGTGTTTGGAATTAAGAAATTCCAACAGTTCCTGATCGGCAGAAAGTTTTCCCTGATAACCGATCACAAACCGCTCCTAGCAATATTGGGGCCCAAATCTGCCATCCCTGCAATGGCCACATCAAGAATGCAACGTTGGGCAGTGTTGTTGTCACAATATGACTATACGATTGAATATCGCACTTCAAAGCAAAATGCAATCACAGATGCCTTGTCCAGGTTGTCACATGAGGACTCGTGTTGGGAGTGAAGATGAGATTTTCATGCTAGGTGTAGTTGACAAAGACTTTCCCGTGAATGCAACTGAGATTGCAAATGAGACTCAAAAGGACACAGTACTGAAAAGAGTGTATGAAAACACCTTGAATGGATGGACTGATCAGTGTATGGACACAGAATTGAAACCTTCCATAACCGTCGTACTGAATTGTCTTGTGAGCAAGGTTGTATCAAGTGGGGAAACAGAGTGGTGGTGAGAGTTAGAATTCTGGCAGAACTTCATACTGAACATCCAGGGATTGTCAATATGAAATCAATTGCGAGAAGCTTTGTTTACTGGCCTGGATTGGACAGTGATCTTGAACCACTTGATCATGAACACATACATGAGTTTGATTCAGTTCAGACTTCAGAAACTGAAGTACCAGGTTCAAACAAATCTGAGATAGAAACAGGATCATCTTTGAGTTCAGAGCCAAAACAAAACAGCCCAAAAGTCGGTTCAATACTAAAACCATCTATAAGGAGATCAGGAAGGCTCCGCAAACCTGTTATTAAAATTGTTTTTTTATTTCAAGAAAAAAAGCCAGGAGTTTTTGTTATATGGTACATGTAAATGCTGGGAAATGTGGGACCAACGTTTTGTTGTATTTGAGAGGGGAATATGTACATTTTTTTTAAGGGGAAGGCAGTGTAATGTATTATCACATGGTTTGTCACATGGTTTAATATGAGCATGCTCAGTTCGCTCTGGCCTAGTAAAGCAAGCACATGGACTAGCAACTCATCATGTTTCTGTCCTTCATTTGTTCTCCCCACATATATTATAAAGGTCAATTTTGTTTATTAACTGCAGTTACAACTCAACCACAGCAGGGGGAAAATTTGAAGGAGCCACATGGCCTAGAATCAGAACACCAGTTCTACCTTATCTCCAACCCACGCTCCTTGGCACCTCTTTGCTGGGGACACACAATTGTAGCATTTACCCGAATATTTTCACAACATGATAATGTTTTTAAAGTTCAAAATATGTAATTGGTCTATACATATAAAAAGATTGGAAAAAGCATTTAGTACTACTTTTTAGAAGTGACAAAATAATTCAATGAACTACAGACATCTCAACAAAACACAGAAAATAACTTATTCATAAATCGTAAATCAGTTACTTAATAGAAGACTCTACCTTTATTAATCAACTTATTACATGTGTGGGATAATCATTGGCCCCTTTTACTTTGCCAGCTCGCATATTGACAATAGCCTGCACAATCTCCTCTAAAATGTTTTAACATAGTTTTATCAGCTTTCTCAAACTGAGATAAGGGTAAACTCAAATGAAATTGCTGTCTTTCCTGTAAAAGGCACAGATCTCCACGGAATAGATTTTGATAGATGTTCATGAACTCTTTGTTGACTTGTCCCTAATTGGTATTAGTGCATCCATCACAGACTAATTCAATTATTTAACCATCAGATTAAAACACATTTTTCTTGAAAATGAATTACTCTTACTGAAAGACTAAGTAGCATGGTATGCTAGGAAATTATTCAGGAAGTCCCATCCTATAGCTTTTGTAACCTGTGTTTTAAGCTTTTCTGCAGGCTGTTGGAATAATGGGGTGGAAACTAATTATGGCCTGTTTTTGGGCACATAGCCAATGGCATGCAGACAGCGCGCACCCCAACCGAGAAGCCTGAGGCTCAACAGAAATCGGGCATCAGGCCTCATTTGAATAATTTGGATGAGCTCCTGGTGCCTGTCATGTTACCTGAGTCAGCTCGTCTATTTCAAAACAATGAATTTTGTGTCGCTTGCCTCGCCGGCAGTGTCCCTTAGATTTGTCTCTGGAAAGGGGGGAGGACAATGAGAGGGGAGTGCATCACAGGCTGGCAGCAGCCTTCGGGTGTGCTGTGGAGCTGGGAGCAGCACTCCTGCTCCACTCGGCTCCACAATAAACTTTAAAAAAATGTACTCATTTTTTTGTTGTCGGACGTTGCTTTGCCACAGTGACCACTGAATATCCCTGAGGGGAGCTGGTGGGGGGGTGGGGGGGTGGGGGGGGCAGGTGACTTACTGCCTGCTCCAATGAACCAATTTAACAGAGGGGTTCTACAACTGGCGTAAGGCCTCTCATTTACATATGTAAGGGATGTAATGCCTGTTTATGACGGCCGGCAGGATGCCTAAAATATCGGCCAATATGGTGTCAAACCCATTGCAGGCATCCTTGGAGCACAAGCCATTGCCCCCAGAAAATGGTACTTTTTACACCCATTTTTCACCCAGAAAAATGGCATAGTGAGGACCAATGTCTGCCCCAGTAACTCAAATAACTTCTGAACCTAAAAATTTGATTGTGCCTGAAAACGGGCACACCAAATGTGGGGCACGTTGCACGTGCCTACTCATGTGCTCACAGGGACGATATTAAATTGATGCTGCCAGCTCATTATAATGACTTAGCCGTGCTACTCGGTCTATTCATTGGCTACACGCCTGTATGGGGAGATGGGAAATCGGGTTTCAGTGCCACCACTTAAAGGCAGCCAACACCTCTTAAAGGAGAGGTGCACTCTGGTTGCAGACTGCAGGGCAACTTCGCAAATGGAGAAATCAATTCAAGAGGTCCAGAGAGGCCACCCAGGCTCTCTGATGCAGCATTGGAAGCCCAGATCCAGACGGTCATCAGGAGGAGGGACTTCCTGTTCCTCCCAGGAGGCAGAAAGCCCTCCAGGCAACACGTCCACTGCCAAAGGAAAGAGGTTGCTAATGAGGTCAATGTTAGGAGTTTATCTCCCAGGGCATGGCTGCAATGCTGAACCTTCAATAAGAACATAAGAAATAGGAGCAGGAGCAGGCCATACGGCTCCTCGAACCTGCTCCGTCATTCAATAAGATCATGGATGAACTTCTACATCAACTCCACTTTCCTGCCCGATCTCCATATCTCTTGATTCCCTTAGTACCCAAAAAGCTATCGATCTCAGTCCTGAATATACTCATCGATTGAGCATCCATAGTCCCCAGGTGTCTCACCTCCTGACTCCCCAAAGTCTTTCCACCATCTACAAGGCACAAGTCAGGAGTGTGAAGGAAAACTCTCCACTTGCCTGGATGAGTGCAGCTCTAACAACACTCAAAAGCTCGATACCATCCAGGACAAAGCAGCCCACTTGATTGGCACCCCATTCAGCATCTTAAACATTCACTCCCTCCACCACCGGCGCACCGTGGCTGCAGTGTGTACCATCTACAAGATGCACTGCAGCAACTCCCCAAGGCTTCTCCGACAGCATCTTCCAAACCCACAATCTCGACTGCGCATGGGAACACCACCACTCCAAGTTCCCCTCCAAGTCACACATCATCCTGACTTGGAAATATATCGGCGTTCCTTCATCATCACTGGGTCAAAATCCTGGAACTCCCTCCCTAACAGCATTCTGGGAGTACCTTCACCTCATGGACTGCAGCGGTTCAAGAAGACGGCTCACCACCAACTTCTCACAGGCAATTAGGGCAATAAATGCTAGTCTTGCCAGCGATGCCTACATCCCATTAACGAATTAAAAAAAAGAATTTCAAAGATTCACTAACCTCTGAGTGAAGAAATTCCTCCTCATCTCAGTCCTAAATGGCCGACCTCTTATCCTGAGTCTATGACCCCTAGTTCTAGACACTCCAGTCAGGGGAAACAACCTCTCAGCGTCTACCCTGTCAAGCCCTCTAAGAATTTTATACATTTCAATGAGATCACCTCTCATTCTTCTAATCTCCAGAGAGTATAATCCCATTCTACACAATCTCTCCTCATAGGACAACTCTTTCATCCCAGGAAACAATCTAGTGAACCTTTGTTGCACCCCCTCTAAGGCAAATCTATCCTTCCTTAGGTAAGGAGACCAAAACTGTACATAATACTCCAGGTGTGGTCTCACCAAAGCCTTATATAATTGCAGTAAGACTTCCTTATTCTTATACTCCAACCCCTTTGCAATAAAGGCTAATATATCATTTGCCATCCTAATTGCTGTAGCTGCATGTTAACTTTCTGTGATTCATGTACAAGGACCCCCAAATTCCTCTACACACCAACTAGTCTCTGAAATAAAAACAGAAAATGCTGGAAATACTCAGCAGGTCAAGCAGCATCTGTGAAGAGAGAAACAGAGTTACCATTTCAGGTCGATGACCTTTTGTCAGAGCTGGAAAATGTTAGAGATGTAACAGGTTTTAAGCAAGTGCAGGGACCGGGAAAGGGGGAGGGGAGGAAAGAACAAAAGGGACGGTCTGTGATAGGGTGGAAGGGAGGAGTGATTACATGACAAAAGGTATGATTGTACAAAGCAAAAGGAGATAGTTATTTGTACATTCCTACCTTATGTCATGTAATAACTCCTCCCTTCCACCCGACCACAGTATTTTGCTTTTGTTTACTAGTCTCTCACCTTTTAAAAATATTCTGCTATTCCATTCTTTCTAAGTGGATAATTTCACATTTCCCCACATTATACTCTATCTGCCACCTTCTTGCCCAATCACTTAACCGGTCTGTATCCCTTTGCAGCCTCTTTGTGCCTCCTTGAAGGGATAATTACTAGTCCTAGCCCATTTTGGGCTGCCTCGGATCAGGCGTATTCCCCAGACGTTCACCTTCAACTAAAGTTAGAGGTAGCCGAATCCTAAAGACGCTTAATTGGGTCTAAAGGTCCAGACTATCTCTCCCTAAAGGAAAGGAACAGCCTAAAGATGTTACCGTCCTCTAGATAGCACTTTTAATAAGTTTAGCTAGGCTGTAACGTTCCGGATATTATGAGGGTTCGGAAAACTCCCCCAGAATTCTGCAACTCCTCACCAAAGAGCATACAGAGATTGAGTTTGCGAGTTTGATACAGAAGTATTATGTGAGACAATTCTAAAAATATATAGATTTATTAAAGAACCGACATGTAATTACAGTTGGTGATTCAGTCGCAACATTAACAGTTCCAAATACAAAAGCTTACAATTCTTATTATCAGAGATCCTTATTCTCAAATCTTAACTTCATTACATTTTTACATTTCTTAGTCTTATTCCAGTATATCCACCAAAATCAAATACAAGTACCTTGATCCCCGAGATACAAAGGGCTAGATTTTCATTGACCCATGGAGGTGGGTTTGGAGGCGTGTGGGGGGTTAAAATTGCGAAAACTGGCGGACGGGCATGAGCCCGCCTCCATTCCGCCTCCAAGCAATTTTTATTAAATCGTGTCTGCTGGTCCCGACTCCGTCCCGCCTCTGAGAGGCGGGATAGGCTGTTAAGGCCCTTAACAAGCACTAAATTGCCTCTATAATGCCATTTTGAAAGGCCTTTGTGATTTTAACCCTTTTTCTACATGAAGCACGCCTGTTCTGAACCACAAATGTGAAACCTGGCGGGAGCACATTTGGATAGCTGACGCTGGCTGGCTGGCTGGCTACATATCTGGGAGTGGTGGAGGAGACATATCTGGGAGTGGTGTTGCAGACATATCTGGGAGTGGTGGTGCAAACATATCTGGGAGTGGTGGTGCAAAAATATCTGGGAGCAGACTTAGGGCTGCTGATGCTCATTTTGCATCCAGGTCCTCTCACAGCAAAAGCCAGGCAGTCTTTGCAGACCTTCAATGCAGCAGCAATGATGACATCATCAGGGGTGACTTTCAGACTGAAAACACTAATTGGTTCATGGGTTCCCACATGCTGGAACTCAATTGCCCAATTAGGTGAAAATTGCATCAATCTCCCACATCCAATTGCAGTCAGGTGGATAACACGAAAAGTGGATGACACGACCCCAACCCGCCCCAGTATCAAAATCCAGCCCAAAGATTTGTAGACTTACAGAGCTTGCCTCTAAAGCCGAGAATCGCTTTGCCCCTTTCAGCGAATCTATCATCCCATTTGAAAGTCCAATTTTTATACCCTTTCTCAGTGGTATTTCCTTTGAAGTTTTTTGCTGATGTAAGCTAATTATCTCCAGTCATTTTTCTGTTGACCCCTGCTATTCTTACAGTCAGTTCAGCTGGTAGCAAGCAGACTCGTGTCTCTCCTTTAGGTGTTTCAAGTTCAACACAAAAACAATGTGATGGCTGGTACATCTATTTGATGTCATTTTTATGAAAGTCTTCTGTTTGTATCTTTTTACGACGTGTAAATTAAAAACACCTCAACCGGGTGCACCATTGTCTTCTTAGCTACTTCAACTGGTTGTATTAGAATTATGTCTCTACCCTAGGTGTTCGAAGCTCATCATAAAAAAAAGTGTAACAGCAGTGGTTCTATTTGATGTCATTTTTACGAAGGCATATGTTTCTTAATCTTATGTGATTCTTTCCGAAGTGTTGGTTTAAGACACCTTAACAGGGTATAGCATTGTGTTCTTTCCAAAGCTGCAGACTTTAGGAACCTCCAATCTCCTGTTTCAATAAGGCTATTGTTTCAGTGTCAACAACTTATCTTATCTCAAAAGCCTGTATGCTGTTTACAGCTTCTCCATTGTTGAGGCTTCCAGATTTTCAAGCCCAGTTTGTCATGTTTTAATAAAGTCAGAATTATTTTATAGAACGGTGTATTTTTCTGAATAGGTATATTGCTTATTCCTTCACACACCCCTCTTGACCAAAAAATGAACTCAAAACATTAGGGCAGAGTTTGGTCAATGGTACTAATAAGGTTACAATAGCGCATTAATTTCACAAAATTCACAATCATGTGCTACATGAAAATTCCTTTTAAGTCATCCTAGGTCAATGTTTTGCCTTATTTTAAATTGAACACAATTTAAAAGGATGATAGGTACATTGTCATGCAAGTAGCGAAACAATATGTACTTAGAATGTCAAATTAGCAGATGTATGTTCCATAGAGGTGAGTTATTCATACGAGTCAAGGAGACATCATTTGGAACTAGCTGAAGCTTGACACGCTGTTCCTTCGATCTGGCGTGTGTACAGATTCTTGTTTTCGTAAAGGCCTCGCCAGGCGCTCAGTTGATTCCTTCTTCATCCGCGGTGTTTTCCTCCTTCGTTGAAGTAACTCGTTGATCTTTCCTTGTTTCAGTTGTTGCTTTTCGCAAATCCAATTCCTGACGCTTTGCCAAGCATCGTGTGGAGGAGTCGCCGACACCGTCTGACTGACCATCGTCAGTAATTCGATTACATCCATTTCCTGTGTCGTGCTCCAAGCTGGATCTTGAAAGACAGTGTATGACTGCACCTTGTATTATTCCTCCATTTCGGTATCCCGCAGGACATCTTTTGAGATTGTCTATGGAGACAGTTTTAAGAATATGCTTGCCATTCAGCTGATTAATATGTATTTTAACTGTTGTTTCATTAATAACAGTATATATTTGAACAGTTTTTTTCCACTTCGGTCTTAAACCAGGTTTTTGCTCGAACTTCTTTTCCTGTATCCATTCTCCTATTAGGGGTTGCCATGCTTTGTTTGTCAATTTTTTCTGCCTATTTGCCTCCCTTATCCTCTAATCAATTTGATGAATCTCCTCTGTTATTTTTTTTTTAAATCTAACTGTCACTGTCGGGTCAAGGACTCAGAGAGTGTAGAGGCAATAAAAGAACTATGGGTAAGTGGTGTATGCATCTCAACCCCATACATCAGATAATATGGAGTTTTAGGGGACACTGTCCCTGATTCAGATGCGGGCACATTATTAAGTGATAGCTGCACCTCCGGAATAATGGTAGTCTACTTATTTCCCCTGATTCTCAACAGTTTGACCAATAGATTTTTAACTTCCTGGTTTTTATGTTCCACCAGCCCCACTGATTGCGGATGACGTGGCGTGCTGTGCTCTAACCCAATCCCCCTTTGTTTGCAGTAGTCTTTCAAGACCTTGGAGACAAAGGAATGGAGAGTACCAGGCAAAGAGCTCAGAGTGCAGCTCCCACAGTCTCTGCTAAATCGATACAAGGAATGGCAAATCAAAATGAACCTGCAAAGTGCTGCTCAGTACCCAAAACTCCTTCACACAACGTTGAATCTCTCCAGAAGTCTCTCCCTCTCTCTCTCAGAATGCGTAGTTCAAAAATGCCACGAACAATAAAAGACAGGAAGAGGCCCCCTTTAAATAGCGCCCCCCCAGCCCCACAGCGATTGATAGCATTCCAGTCTTCTGGTCGTTGGAAGCGCCAGGCGGTAAGGCAGGGGGCGCCACTCAATTTCCGCTCCGGGGCGCCACAAGGGCGTTGCACCATGGAATGACGTCACAATCTGCGCGCGCAGGTGGTCGCAGCGGTAAGTTTTAGCGCCACCGCACAATGTCAAGTTAAGTTCCCGAGTGGCGCAAACATCGCTGCGCCCGGGCGTTAGCAGCTTTGCGCCCCATTAGCGCCCTCTTAAGGTGCTAACCGCCTTGATCGGAGTGTAAGATTTTGGGTGCACCAGCTACAGTAATTATGTCAGTAATAGCATTGGCGAGTGCGTTTTCTGAAACAGTTTTTGTGGGGACCAGCCAGCAGAAGGAAGTGCATCCATCTTCACAAATGAGAACATGTCTGTATCCCAAAGACAGGGGAAGTGGTCCAATAAAGTCAATAACGAATTTTCCCATTGGTTCATCAGCTTTCACAGGAGCTTAATCTATGCCCTCTTGAGCTTCTTTTACAAGCTGTTCTCATTTGTGTCTTGGGGGTACTTCTCGGTTTCCCTTGGGCAACTTAACTAGCACAATACCCATAGGGGTTTCCGAGTAAAAGTACTTTGGTGGATATCCTGGTGGATTCTCTTTTGTTGGGTCTAATAGCTGAATCAGTTCCTCATCCCGATTAGCTGCCCATTCTGCCCTAGTGATTACACTAATATTGGCAGGCCCCTCTCGAGGGGGTGTCATGCAGACCGAACGTTTTGCTTGTTCGTCTGCAAGACTGTTTCCTTTTGAGTGTACTGTCTCAGTGGTATGCCCGTTTACATGAATCACCTGACAATTCTATTTCTCCATCTCGAACGGAGAATGTCTTCCCACAATGACTTATGTTTTATGGGTTTACCCTTATGATTGGTAAAATTTGTTTGTTCCCAGAAAACTAGATCTTGGTTATATCCTCATTTACAGTAGTCACTATCCGCACAGATTAGTGTGGGTTTAATAGGGTCTGCCTTCTCTAAAGCATACCGTAATGCTGCGGCTTCAGCATATTGCGCTGTCTTATGGCCAAGGGGTATGGACAGTAATTCTTCTGGATAAAAAGAATAGGAATCTCGAAAAGTCCCTACTACTATCCCCATCCCAGCTGAGGATTGTTGGGATGTCCCTTTTTTAATCGTCATTGAAGATCCATCACAGTAAATGACTTGATGGTACTCTGTAAGCGGTCTCATAGGTATTTGTCTGATTCCCTCCTCCGTATCATCATCCTCCATGATGGGGAGATGCTCTAAGTCCATTTCTGGGGAGAGGAATTTAAAAATGAGTGTAGGATCATTCAAGAACGATGCCCATTTATCATATCGGATCTGGGTGGCTCTTTTTTCATCAGAGGCCATCCTCAATACTGATCTTAAATTGGGAATCTCAGTATAGATGGTAATGGGGTATTTCCCTTGAAGGGTTCGTGCCTTGATGAGGCATTGGACTACCATAGTCATGACCCTTTCTTTTTTAATGTATCTCCTTTTGACATTGGAAAAGCTATAAGAATGGAACTGAATGGGCACTATGTTCTTTTCATTATAGAAAACTGCAACTGCAGCTTTAGGTGATGATCTGAGATGAATATTGAGGGGAACTTGTAGGTCCCTCTGTTCCAGGTCTATGGCTTTTTGTACCTCTCGGCATAATTGTTGCAATTTTGATTAATCGTCTGGTGAAAATATGAATGGTCCTTTTGCTGCTTCACCCCCTCTAGCATACAGGGGTGCTGAGAGCTCGGCAAAGGTTGGCGTGAAGGATCGAGCAAAATTCAGGAGTCCTAAACTTGCTTGCAGATTTTTCAGAGTTTTAGGATATTGAATGGTGGCTAATTTTTCTTTATAGGATTGAGTTAATCCTCTACCGTTTCCAGTTATTCGCAGGCCCAGAAATTCTACCTCTTCCCTAACTAGTTGACTCTTTTTTATGTTGATTAAGTACCCAGCAGTTGTAAGTCTGGATAAAACACTATCAATGGCTTTCAAGTGCTCTTGGAGATTGTCATGCGACAGATATATATCGTCCACATAAGAATTGACGTTAGGTAGGTCTTTTAAAAGGTCAATGATGTGGGCTGAAAAGAGAACGGGACTGTTTTGAAATCCCTGGGGCAATCTGGTCCAGCAATACTGATAACCATCGGGTCCAGTCATCGCTGTATTTGGCCAATTAGCTTTTTCGATTGGATGTGACCAGAAGCCGTTTGCTAGATCAATACAAGATTTATATTTTTCCCTCGTGATTCCTGAGAGAAAGGCTGTGGAATTTTGCTGTTGTGCAGCATGTGGGGCCGTTACCTTATTTAAGGCTGTATAATTGACCACTAATCTCCACCTCCCATCTGGTTTAGCAACACCAAACAATGGTGAATTAGTTCTAGATGCCATTTTGATTAAGACACCTTGTTCTGTTAGTTATACATAGATACATAGATACATAGAAGATAGGAGCAGGAGTAGGCCATCCGGCCCTTCGAGCCTGCTCCGCCATTTAATGAGATCATGGCTGATCCTCCAATTCAGTATCCCGTCCCCGCCTTCTCTCCGTAACCCTTAACCCCTTTTGCCTGTAGAAATATATCTAATTCCCTCTTAAATATATTTAATGAGCTGGCGTACACTGCCCTCTGTGGCAATGAGTTCCACAGGTTCACCACCCTCTGAGTGAAGAAATTCCCCCTCATTTCTGTCCTAAATGGTTTAGCCCTTATCCTTAAATTATGTCCTCTAGTTCTGTTCTCACCCGCCAAGGGAAACATTCCTTCTGCATCTAGTCTGTCTAGACCTGTCAGAATTTTATACACTTCTATGAGGTCCCCTCTCAATCTTCTAAACTCCAGTGTGTACATCCCTAAACTACATAGTCTCTCCTCATAGGTCAATCCCGCCATTCCTGGTATCAGCCTGGTGAATCGCCGCTGCACCCCCTCCATGGCAAGAACATCTTTCCTCAGATGAGGCGACCAAAACTGTACACAGTACTCGAGGTGTGGTCTCACCAGTGCCCTGTACAGCTGCAGCAAGGTATCCCTGTTCCTGTATTCCAACCCTTTTGCTATGAAGGCCAGCATACCGTTTGCCTTCTTGACCGCCTGTTGCACCTGCATGCTCGCCTTCAGTGACTGGTGTACAAGAACACCCAGGTCTCTCTGTACTTCCCCCTCTCCCAATTTATTGCCATTTAAATAATAATTTGCCCTCCCGTTCCTGCACCCAAGGTGGATAACTTCGCACTTGTCCACATTATAGTGCATCTGCCATTTATCCGCCCAATCACCCAGTCTGTCCAAATTGCTCTGGAGCTTCCTGGTCTCCTCCTCTGAGCCCACCCCCCCTCCTAGTTTAGTGTCGTCTGCAAGTTCTTTGAGCATTTTTAGGAGATCTATTTTTACTTTGTGGTCTTGAATAGGCCACTGTTTTTTAGGTTTCTGCCAGCCAGCATCAAGTGGGTGGGGTTTGTTGTCTATCTTTCCACATTGATTTGGATGGCGTTGTAGATGAGGGTAGTATCTATTAATCAGTTGCTCGAGGACGTCTTTGCCTCCCCCCTCTAGGCAAGTTCGATCAAGCTGTGTCCGAACATGTTTTTCGCTGTCATCCTGGTCTGTGGATGCTTCTACAGGTCTCGTTGAGATTTTAAGGTAATGTTTCATGTCTGGTTGTCCTATAATGAGGGAACAGGCCAATTGTGGTACCAGTCCTACATCTAGGGTCACTGTGATTCCATATATAGTAATAGGTATTTTGTAAAAATTAATTATTTTGGTTTTGTCTTGTGTGACTCCCCCTAATGGTCTTTTACAAATTAGACTCCCAAATCTGTCCACTTAGTTTTTATAATTGCAGGATCTATTACAGTGTAATCAGCTCCTGTATCAAACAGGGCCTTCACTTGTGTGTTTGTGGGCAAGGTTGCCAGAGCATAGGGGAATTCAAGGGGCCCTGGCTGGGTGCCAGGCCTTCAATCCTGGGATTGTTCATCCTCAGGATCCTGAGTTTCACTTGCTGCTTTGTCTTTAATTATTTTAACTGATTTTTGTTCCTCCCTCTTGGGGGTATCATGTTTTCCAGATCCCTTAGGGGGTTTGTTGGACCGTTTATTATCTTGACGATCCTCCTGTTGGGGTGGACGTTGGTTCTGCCGGGAATCTTTTTGATCCCCATTTCGGTTTTCCCGGTATCCTCCCATGACTCTCTGATAGTTTTGGCCAGTGTAAAAGCTGTCCCCATAGGGAGTCCACTGTCCTTTGCTTTCATTTCGAGGTCTAGCCCCTCGTCTATCCCATCTTTCCGGGGAGAAATCTTTCTCGTATTGTGGGCGAGTTGGGGGTGTAAACCTTCTGGAATACCCTCTTGGGGTTCCCGAGCCACGAGTTTGTGTCTGGGCGGGGTGGACTTCAGACTTGGGTCTATACAGTCCTTGTTTCTGAGTACCAAAGGTACCTTCTCCGTTTTTTTTATCCCTAGTTTCTGATCTCATTATAGGTTTAGTTTGGGGTAGACCTAAGAGGTCATGATTTAATTGTGAGAAGTCGCACAACACCAGGTTATAGTCCAACAGCTTTATTTGAAATCACAAGCTTTCGGAGCGCTGCTCCTTCATCACGTGAAGTGAAGAGATGCATATAGGCACAGCATATATAGTCAGAGAACACTGCCAGATGATTACAGTTAATCTTTCTAACTGCCCTTTATCACACCTCGGCAGAGAGATAATCACGGCAATCAAAGGTGTGGATGGTGTCCAAACAGGTCAGTCAGGAAAACATTACATCAAAGACAATGTGGCAGATGCTGGGGTCTGTATGGAAAACAAAAAACTTTTTTTGCTGGAAATCACAGCAGGTCCGGCTGCATCTGTGTAGAGAGAACAAGCCAATGACGACTCGAGTCTGGATGACTACATCAGGTGGGGTTACATGTAGCATGACATGAACCCAAGATCCCGGTTGAGGCCCTCCTCATGGGTGCGGAACTTGGCTATCAGTTTCTGCTCGACGATTTTGCGTTGTCGTGTGTCTCGAAGGCCGCCTTGGAGAACGCTTACCCGAAGATCGGAGGCTGAATGTCCTTGACTGCTGAAGTGTTCCCCGACTGGGAGGGAACACTCCTGCCTGGCGATTGTTGCGCGGTGTCCGTTCAACCGTTGTCGCAGTGTCTGCATGGTCTCGCCGATGTACCATGCTCCGGGGCATCCTTTCCTGCAACGTATGAGGTAGACAACGTTGGCCGAGTCACATGAGTATGTACCACGTACCTGGTGGGTGGTGTCCTCACGTGTGATGATGGTATCTGTGTTGATGATCTGGCATGTCTTGCAGAGGTTGCCGTGGCAGGGTTGTGTGGTGTCGTGGTCACTGTTCTCCTGAAAGCTGGGTAATTTGCTGCGAATGAGGGTCTGTTTGAGGTTAGGCGGCTGTTTGAAGGCGAGTAGTGGGGGCAAGGGGATGGCCTTAGCGAGGTGTTCGTCGTCATCGATGACATGTTGAAGGCTGCAAAGAACATGGCGTAGTATCTCCGCTCTGGGGAAGTACTGGATGATGTAGGGTACTCTGTTGGTTGTGTCCCATGGTTGTCTTCTGAGGAGGTCTATGCAATTTTTCGCTGTGGCCCGTCGGAACTGTCGATCGATGAGTCGAGCGTCATATCCCGTTCTTACGAGGGCGTCTTTCAGCGTCTGTAGGTGTCCATCGCGTTTTACATTAAAATGATCAGGCTTGAAACCACCCCTTTATGACTATATTTAACCTTAATACCTACAATTTTGTTCTTGACCAAAAATTCCACTGGCTCCGTTTTAAAGATGTTATTTGACTGCCTCTGCTAGTAGACTCCTCTGAAGGAAGAAACAAATCTTTCAATCAATAATATCTCTTGAGGCTTTGTAAGTATATCCTTTAATTAACCAATTTCATTTTATATTACCAAAATTTAGCTTATAATCAAATAATGCAAGAGGTATCAGTGTGCTTGATTATTTTATTGATAGCAGCTTCATATTGATTCAATACTTTCAATGATTCGCCAATAAGCATACTGGAATCTTCTTTTTCCATCTTTAGCAATGAAAATCATTCATTTTTTACAATAGATCATCTACTTAATTTGATCTGACACTTTTGCATGACTCTCACTAGTCATACTGTCACAGAAACTTAGTAAATTTTAAATCATTATTTATTCTCTTCCATATCAGTTATATGTGGTACTAACAGTAAGGGGTCCAGAAATGATTGCTGTAGGCACACTAGCCACAGATTCACAGAAGCAGATTATGCTATCTCCTTTTTTTATTGTCAATCCAATTTTCAATTCATCTCGGCAATTTACTATTACTGTAGTTCCATGTGCATTCATAAACTTTATATGCAACTTAAGTAGATTTAGGTTAAAATGTATCTGCTCTTTATCTGCACGTTTTTTTCTTCCCAGGACCCTTCACCAAGAGGTGAAATGGGTAGCGTAGGGTAAATCTTGGAAAAGTTCAATGTACATCATTTAGCTGCTTCCAGAAAAGGGGTTTGGTTAAAGAAGAGATCCTGGGTTGGATCTTTTTAAAGAGGAAAAGAAGGGAACAAGTCTCAAGATCCTTTACCAACTCAGTCACACTGGACTTTTTTTTAATTGGATTTGAGAGATTCACGCTCCTCTGAAGCATGCAGTGCCTTTTCCCCAGCTTTTCTCCTAATCTTACTGTCCAATTTATCCGATGATAGAATTTTTGAGAAATGTTCCTTCAGTTGTTTGACTTGGGATGGAATTGATTTGGGAATTGATAGCCAAGGTGTGTAATCTTTGCATTCTCTTTACTTTTGTATTTGAAACCTGCTGTATGCAAAATTTAGTTTCAATAATTTACTCCTTCAATCGTCCCTTGGTATCTGGTTCTACAAATCTCACTGACACATCACTGGTCTTATTATGCTTGCTCTTGTACTGATGATTCTGTTTACAATGTGAAATAAAATTAAATGTGTTACCTTGAATGTTTTCATTAAAATAGCAGGAAGTCTTGCTAAGCTGGGAGCACCAAGCTGTGATATAATGATGTTACAGGAATATAACAGGTCTGGAGCCACTGAAATTGAAAGATTCAGGTAGATTATTTTTATAATACTAGAAGTGTAAGAGACAGGCTTATACTTTCCCAACTGACATAAGGATAACGGAGATAGTTTTGGTGTCGAAAAAAATGTCATAATAAAGCATAACATGCATCTACGCACCACCTCCAGTAAATCTCTTGCTTGATTAGGTATCGCCAGTTTCATCCATTTTGATGCAAGAAGTTGGGGAGAGAAAATTGAGATCTGACAGGTTATCACATTTGCAAGTCCCTGGCATAGAAATTGGTTCATGTCAGCCTGCCCGTACGAACTGGGTGCAGGGAGTGATACATGCACCAAAATGGTTAGGCCGGAGGCGCATCCAATATGGGGCCTCGGCCAGTTCTTTAAGGACCACTGATTAAGTCGCCTATAGACCACATTTTCCTGAATGCAGTTAGCTTGGTGTTGGCTGTGTTCAGGGCATCCCAATTTTGCACAGGTGGCCTCAAACAGGCATGAATATGCACAGGACCTAACGCCTGCTTCAGACGCGGATCTTGGATGCTCCTTTTTCTGCCTTCAACACAATATGGCGGGTGTCCTGCCCACCATATTGAACGCTTCGGTGCCCATTTTGCACCTGAAAAACGGGCGCGGCCCCATTGAATTTCTAAACCCCTTACGTAGCTGCTCTACGGGATATGTTGACCGCGATTTTGCCGGCGCTCAGAGGGCGGATTTGAAGGTTGGTCGGGAGTAAAAATCCAAATGATTGACGGCGGGTTGCAAACTCGCCGCCATCCCACATCCACACAACTTTGCAAAGTGTCGGATCTGCGAGTCCTGATAAAACCAACACCAAACGGTGGGAGAGGCACTTAAGGCAATTAACAGCTTATTAACTGCCTACATAATCCCATTTTTATAGGCTCTTCCCATTTTACTACATTTTCAGCGTGTTGCCCATCGTGCGACAAACACGCCAGCTGATTGTGCCGGGTTCAGCAAGTAGTTAAGGAATTGTTGACTGCTGCACCTGCAGCATAAAAGTGGAGGAGCAACATGGCTGACTTTCAGATGACAGAACTTTGTGCTTTGAGGTTTTGGAACACATTTTGCTGGTCTATTGAGCTTGTGAGTGTTTAAGCTGAGATCCATATGCACTGTGACCTCCTTGGAATAGCCTCTGGCCAAATTGACTGAGCGCTTATAACATCTCTTCCTCAACTGAGATATATACCAGCGGGATGGGAACCATTTATACCCTCTCATCCTGGTCCTCCGAATCAGAGGAAGAGCAGCCGCGGCAGCAGCAGAACCGGGCACAACAGCAGCAGCAACAACAGGAGCGCCAACCTCCTCCTCACCCACCTGATGCTGCACAGAGCAGAGAGCGTCAGCGCAGGCCCGCACCGCGCCGCAAGAGAAACCACCAACACCGGGTTTACAGACCGAGGATGAGCTTCCTGAACATGAGTGAGAAGCAGTGCCAAAGGAGGCTGAGACTTTTGCGAGAGGTAGTCGCTGACATCTGCGCAATGCTGCACCAAGACCTGGTGCCCAGAGGAGCGGGTGGCCACTCCTTACCAGTGGCTGTTAAATTCACCACCGCACTCAACTTCTTTGCTTCAGGGTCCTTCCAGGGATCAGCAGCAGACATCAGCGGCATCTCCCAGTCGGCCGCACAGACTTGCATCACGCAGGTTACCGATGCCCTCTTTGCAAAGGCCCACAATTACATCCACTTCTCCACGGATGAGGCACGTGTAACCATGTGTGCGGTTGGCTTTGCAAATATGGCAGGCTTCCCAAAGGTGCAAGGCGTCGTAGACTGCACACATGTGGCCATTAAGGCACCCCATCACAACCCATCTGTATTTGTCAACCGCAAGGGCTTCTACTCCCTTAACGTCAAGCTGGTGTGTAACCACAGGAAGAACATTATGCATGTTTGCCCCAAGTTACCTGGCAGTTGCCGTGACTCGTTCATCCTGCGGCAGTCTACAGTGCCTCAGCTCTTCTATCCACAAACACAACTTTCTGGATGGCTACTTGGAGACAAGGGCTATCCCCTCAATACGTGGCCAAACACACCAATGAGGAGGCCATCAAACAAAGCTGAGGAAAGCTACAATGTGAGCCACATTTCCACCAGAAGCATCGTAGAGCAAACCATTGGCTTGCTCAAAATGCGATTCAGATGCCTCTACCGATCTGGTGGAGCCCTACAGTACGCACTTGCCACGGTCTCCAGAATCATTGTGGTCTGCTGTGCACTGCACAACATCGCACAGCAGCGTGGCGTAGCGCTGCCTGAGGAACAAGCGGCTCAGCGCAGAGCATCCTCGGAAGAGGAGGAGGAGGAGGAGGAGGCAGCAGATGAGGGTCGCCTTGCGGGGGTGATTTGTGCCAATTCCACCAGCACGCGAGTACATTGCTGGCCGTGAGGCAAGGGATGCACTAATCCATGCCAGATTCACGTAATTTAATGCATCAACCACAAATGGCTGGCACATGGAAATGAATGTCTGGCCGACCTTCTTAACACACCATACAGCATCTGTGCAATAAACTGTGGTTTTCTATCACTCTCCCCACCATCATTACAGATGAAAGGCGCCCAGATCCCTCACTGTGCAACTTCCATTTCTGAGCACACATAGGCCAACTCTTTGAATCTTTGCCATCGCTTTTCTTTAATACATTAATAATAATGATGACAAACATTTGTATCAGATGAAAACACCCAAATGACTACCCTTGTGACTATTTGTGTGTTAACTTTCTCTTACACATGCTTCTACGTGGTTCTTCCCCTGTGGCTTCAGCAGATGTAGAGGCACCTTGCTCACTTCTATGCTGTGACTGCTTTGACACCTTTGGGAGCCTGGGAGGGCTCCGCAACAGTCTGCTCCTCCTGCGGCTGTGCAGGGGCTCAGACGGCCATCTCAGTTGGGTGAGGACTCAGGGGCTCTGACCGAGGGCTCCGCTGTGGCATGGTAGCGTGAGCGCTTGGAGAGGAGCCCACACTTCCTTGTTGTCGACCACCAACATCCCTCTCATGGGTCACCTGCACTTCACTGCTAGCAAGTAGCTGGAGAGCACCTTGCTGCACATCAGTGGGGTCATGAGGACCCGTCTCTGTACTGACAGTCCTCATAACGGGGACGTCCATGTACATCTGGTTCCTCTCCTCAATAGATGCCCTATCTATCCTCAATATCAGACCATCTATTTAGAAGAGTCACCATGTTCATTTGAGTGTGGCGATTTATGTTGTCCATGGAGGTTGCCATCCTTTCCATGGCAACACCTACATTCACCAATGAGTGCAACATGGCATTGCTCATATTTGAGATGGACGCCTCCATTCCCTGCACACTTGCAGTTACCATGGATGCAAACCTTGTCTGAGACTCCTGCACTTGTTCCTGGAGTTCCAGCACCGCTCTCATTCTGTTTGGCCCCAGAGACACAGCGTCTACATGCAGCTGAGCAGAGCTAGGAGCGTCCTGCGACCTCTGACAAGGACTCTCCAGTGTTGTCCCTGTCTCCACCATCTGCTGATGCTCACTTGTGAGCTGTGATACACCAGGTGACAACACTACTCTATCTCGCGAAGGGCCCACCGAGGTGGGTGTATCTGCACTGGTGCTGGATGTGCTGATTTCTGGTGACGCTGCTCCCTCAGAGGCTCCAGGTTCCTCTGAGGAGTCGTCCTGGACAGTGAGTAGGGGGGCTCTCGATGGTCCTGTGGGAGAGTAAAGGCATGAGTTAGTCATGTGATATTTAGGGAGTAGAAACATCCTATGATGCAGATGATCAGAACTCAATCTGTATGAACATCAGATGCCATATCAGTCACTCATGAAATCTAAATGAGAAGGTTGCAAATCTATTCTGTCACCCAGGTGTGTGAGCACAAGGACCTTGCGCTTACCTCCTCAGCAATTTGCAGCCAAGCTGCCTTTGTCTGCTGAGGAGGCGTCCTCCGGCCATCAGGAGGGAACAGAACATCCCTGCGCCCTCTTACTCCCTCCACAAGAGAATGGAGGGAGTCATCATCAAATCGAGGAGCAGCCTTCGATCTTGCAGCAGTCATTTTCACAGGACCCATTTTCAGGAGCAGCATAAACCAAATGAAGTGCAAAGGCTACATGAGCCCCTTAAAAGCTCCTGAATGGAAGACATGTAGGGGGTGGTGTGGTAGGGGTCATCCTTACCCCTGACTCAGTGAGCGGTTCGAATCGCTCCCATGCCCCAGGTTCAGACCTTGGACTTATTTAGGGGTTGTGAATAAAGATGCAGTAGACAACAGGTTCCGATGAAAGAATGTTGACTTTTATTAAAAGAAAAAGGTAACAAACTTAAAACACACTTAACACTTAAACAGGTTGGGGAACACACGGTACAGGTGAGGGAGAATGACAATATACAAAAACCCTTATCCCTCCCAAAAATCCCACTATCTAGCTAGGTTTCAGTTTCAGGAGATCAGGGATAATGCTCACCAAACAGGGGTTTTAACAGTGCGAAATCCAGCCAGGTAAGTTGATTGCGATGGTGGTCTGGTTGTCGAGTGTCTTGCTGGAACTTGCTGCTTCTCTCCTCCTCCTGCTCGTGTCGTGTGGCTGGTAGACCCGTCTGTGTCCTGCTGGAATGTGCTGCTTCTGGAACAGAGCCGAGAGTGCTTCTTGGGGGATTGGCCCTCAATTATACTGTTCGGACCCCTTTGTCTTTTTCGCGCCAAAACCCCTTACTAAAACAGTTTCGTGCTGAAGTGATTTCGGTTTCAGTTGAGGCCTGTTCATTCCATTGTCTTGGTTTTGCGGGCTTATAAAGTTTTGATGGGTTTAACTTGGTGTTAAATTGTCCTGAACTCTCTTCTTACTGAACTGTTGTAACTGCTTGATGGGCCTTCAATTATGCTAAATTGAAGTGACCTTGTCAGAACCAAATCAAATCCAGGTCATTGGAAGACCTCATCAACAGTAACGACTTTACTGAGTGTCAAATGGCTTGTGTCCTGTCGATCTGTTGTTTAATCGGAGTTTGCATTGTCCTCATGTTTTGGGTTTCTTGCTGGGCCTAGCACTCCTATCTTTATGCATGGGTTCTGTGAAAGGT
The DNA here is from genome assembly GCA_030390025.1 of Squalus acanthias. NCBI lineage: Eukaryota > Metazoa > Chordata > Chondrichthyes > Squaliformes > Squalidae > Squalus > Squalus acanthias. Next base: position 100,252,860 of record CM059426.1, on the reverse strand, counting down.
TATAAATGGTTCCTGTGTTTTGGGTGGGGCTGCCTTCTCCCAGGGCCTATTGTCCAAATGTTAATGTTTGCTGGGGCTTGAATTCCCAGACAATGCAATACCCAAAACTGCTATTTACAGAGGTTGTCCCCACGTGCTGTGCAGCCCCTTCTTCCTTACATGTCCAGACATGTTCTTTTAAAATGCCAAAGCTTGGTTTTGGTCTTAAATTCCTTATTTTTATCACTCTGGGGTAGTTCCAAAGTCCTTTTACCTCAGATTTTTGGGGATCTGCAAATTTTGGAAACTTTACAGACATCAGCAGAGGCGAGCAGCACACCCGAACCCACTGATTGGGCTGGGTAGCGCGCACGGCGGGCTTAATAAGCCCAGTTAAATTAAAATCGCGATTTCAGAATGGCTGAAGCTGGCAGCAGGACTGGAAGCCGCCGACCACTCAACCCGACTCCAACCCAACTCCAACCTGACTCCAACCCGACTCCAACCCGACTCCAACCCACCTCCACTGGGAAAATCGCGGCCGTTGTGTGAGATGGCGTTGATAGATTTCTGGTAGAAATTTTATTTTCACACAGTTCCACTTGGTTTCTACTCATGATTAAATTTATTATTGGTAATGTCTTAAACAGATTTTGCATTGGTTTCATGCCATATTAGTGTTGCTGGTTCCCGGTGCATCAATTTTGCAGTCTGCAGCAAAGCCCCTAATAAATTTGCCAGAATTACTAAAACAGGCCACCAGAAAGACTCAATGAAAATAAGGCTTCCAACTGCATTCACAAATCTAGCAAATTGGTGTTGGTTTTGCTGCCAGTTGGGCAAGGTTCACACCTCCAGAACAAGTGGTACTAACTCGGCTTGGGACCCATAGAAAAGCGATTGCTCTTACCTATTCTTAGCACAACAAGAATTGATTTAATTAACATGTCAGACAGTACTGCTATGTTGTTGTACCCCCCATTGTAAGTTTTAATCGACAAGAAAAGTAAATAGAAATTTAACAGTTCATATTTGAAGATCCAAATATAGAAAAATGTTTACAGCATAACATATCTGATTACTTTAAGCTGAACTAAACCTAGAGCAGTGGATCCTGGAGTTATTTGGTTATGAGTAAGGTGGGAAAAGCAATATCAGATTCCTCTGACAAATAAATCTAAAGAAGGGAGGTATAGACGTGAGAGACTAACATGAGTAATGTGGAGGGCAAGTACTTTTTTAAGTTAGTATGGATCCCACTGAAGAGACCCAAGGAGGAATTAAATTGAATTAATCTAAATTTCCTTGGTAATTGAAAACTAAGTTATGTTTCTACCATAGTTCAAATGACTTACTTTGAACATAGAGAGAAATTGGAAAAATTGATTTTGCATATTGTCAAACAGAACTGGCCAAGAAAATGGTAAGGGCTCTAAGGAATTCTATCAGACAGGTTATTACTGCTCCAGGAAAAGAAAATCACAGGTAATGCTGCTTCATAAAATATATGCTCTATATGTGAAAATGCAAGTTTTCTCACTCAGCTTGAAACCTTTTTGGGTGGGAGAAATAATTCTTCCAAAAGTTTCAGGGTTAATCCTATTTTGTACTTAAGATAACTTTAAAATTATTGATAAGAGGAATTTAACCCTGCATCTTTGTAATAAACCTATTCATGTGTAAGAGATTCTTTTCAATGTTCTCCTTCCCCTAAGACCCCCTGAACCAGATGGTTATGCTGGGCAGTTTATTAAAATAGTGATTCAGATTTGGCTTCCAAATTATTTTGGATATTTTATTCATCTATATATATATATCTATGAAAATGACTAAGATAGTTCTTATCCTTAAAGAGGGAAAGGAACCCATAATTTGAGGCAACTACCACCTCAATTCTACCATTAATGCAAAATTTACACTATGCTCTCTGTTTATTTGGTTTCTAAAGTAAATTAATTTTTAAGGTAACTTATCGGTAGGTGTTCAGGCTGTTCTTTAAACTGGATGATTGATAGCATTCCTACTTATTTCCTGAGTTCAATGGGGAGGAAGATGACTGACTTGGTGAATGCTTGAAGCATTGACCAAGTTAGTCATTTTTCTCTATGTTCATTGGCCCAGAAATTGATCTCGCTCTGTTCCCGCGGGGGTAAGCCTTCCCCGCGATGTCTCACCTCGCTTATGCTTTTTCTGATCCAGCTCGCACGAACTTGATGTTCCAGACATCAGCTGTGCTGGGCTTGCGTATCCCAGCGGCGTAGTTAATTTGTGCGAGCTGTGGGATCACGTGACTCAGTTAGAGCCAATGGCAGCACACCATCTTCCATTCATAAGTCTCACAGCATGGCTGTGAGACTTATGAATCTTACACCCCCCCAAAATAACAGCTAAACCTCAATTAAATTAAAAAAAAAAACCATCACATTAATAAAATAAGTATAGTTAATTAAATTAACCATTTTAAATAAAAAATTAAATTTTTGAAAAAATTTAAAATCTTCCCTACTTACCTGCGCGTCCAAAGCATGAAGTGCACAGCGTGCGCGCAGCCTGTAGCGCGCACGCGATGCACCCAGGCCCCGCCCCCTTTTCGGAAGAGCAATTGCCGGTTTTCAGCACATGCGCAGGGCATGCAGAAAACCGGCAATTGGAGTGGGAATACGCGAGAGTATGCAGTGCGTACTCTCGCGTCCCGGGATCAATTTTCGGCCCATTGTCTTCTCTACTTGTTGCAGATGTCTCCAGCTGCACCCTGTTACTACGTCACCCAAAAGATAAAAAATGTAATAATAAGGGGAAGCTAATTACGGAGCAGTAAGAAATCAGTCAAATGCACAATAAAAACACATGGGAGGGTTTTATCTTCTTGCAGGGATGGTAAATAGGGCAATAGGTGACAATTTAAAATATTATGGTGAGGAGGAGTAAATAAACAGGAGTAAAAGCAAAGCCAATTAATGACATTATTAAATGGTCAAATAAGAAAAAGTAAATTGAAGGATGGGCTTAAATCTTTTTATACAAACACATGAGCATCAGGAAGTATTTGAAGTAGAGACCATTGCATTTGTTAAGGGAAAAGTGGATAAAGATTTGAAGCAGAGGAAGATACAGATTTATAGGGAGAGAGCGGAATACTGGGATTAGTTTAGTATAGCTCTGGCAAAGAGTCGGCACAGATACAATCAGCTGAATTCTATGCTGTAGACTTTTGTGGTTCTAAGGAATAACAAACTGAAGTCGGGGTATAAGAAATTACTAAGACTATTGTATTATTGGCATCTCAGTAACATGGCTGCAAGAAAAGATGGCCAACAACTGGAATTGAGAGGGTATAAATTATTTTGCAATGGCAGGCCTTCAAAGAGAGGGAGAGAAATTGTTTTATTGATAAGGAATGATTTAGCAGTCATAGAAAGGGTGCATATAGCAGCAGTCAGAGAGATAAGGCTAAAAGAATATGAACAGAACTGAATAATGATAAAAGTGGCAAATTATTAATGGATAACTGCTATAGACCATCAGCAGCAGGTGGGCAGGGAGCTGTTTGGCAGATAAGGAAAGTTATGGGGTATCATAATGAACTAATCATGAAAGAATTTCAACATCCTAGAGACTGAATGTTCAGATCAGAGACAACCAGAATTGATGGATGAAATACAAACAAATTCACTGAAGTAATTGGGGATTGTTTCTTCACACAACATATGAAGTAGATTAATAGAGCAGAGGCAGAGTTGAATTTGGTGTTTAACAATCTAGTAAGTGGATTAATAATCTGGAGGTGGGTGTGCACAGTTTACACAATTTTGGAAGAGCAGATTTTAGAGCAGATTTTACAGAAAATATTTGGTAGACCATGCTTGAAAATAGAACAACAAAAGAAAAACAGAATGTATTTAATACTATTCGAAGGCAAGGAAAGAAAGTATATTTTGTTTAGAAAAGGAAAAACAGAAAAAAGACCCAGACCACAGTAGTTTAATAGAAGGTTTAATAAGTGTCTTTGGATGTTTTACTGCATTAAAGGCACTATGTAAATGCAAGTTGTTGTTGATGTTAGAAGAACATAAAAACATGCAGAAGTACTTTAAAAGATACATGGAAACAAAAAGTATGGAGGATTTGAATTGACTCAAAAGGCAATGGAACATAGCTAAATAACGTATTAGAAAAAGTAAGAGAGAAATAGATGAATCAGAGGACATCAATAGGCACCCAAAAATGTTTTACACCTATGTCAATAATGGAAGTAAGGTCAAAGAATTGATGGGTCTGTTAACGGATAAATTGAGTAAAACTATTACAGAAGATCAAAATATGACAGGTATATTGAAAGGACGCTTCATATCAGTTTTCACAAAAGACGTCTGTAGATAATAAACAGGGCTGAGCAATCCATAGTATCTATGGGAATTGATGAGACTGTGTTATGTAGCGACTGGAAGGATCGTTTGTCAGTCGGGCTCCTGCACCAGGTGGGGTATATACTGGAGTCCTCAGGAGTGGAAGAAGGAAATTGGTGATGTTTTTTCAGAACCCCGTGAGTGCTGGGATGGTGCCTGGAGGTGGGAGGATGGCAGGTGTTTGCAGTGTTCAGTATGAAGGTGAACCATGAACCTGATGATTGGTTGGCTTAATCCCTTAGTGGTAACAGTGCTTGAGGGTATTCTGAAAAATGCTGTAAATAGGCATCTGGGAAGCATGTATACTATAGGGAGCAGTCAGCAGGCTTTTAGAGGTAGTGTGTTATATTTTGTATGCTAACTGGAGCTCTTTGAAGGGATGGATAGGCTAATGAATAAGGGTAATCCAATAGATGTAGTTTACTTGAATTTTAAAAAGACATTTGACAAAATTCTTCAGTGAGACCAGTAGGGAAGGTTATGACTTGTGGAATAGATAACAAGCAGTCCAGATGGGCTGAGAATTGGTTCAGCAACAGAAAACAGAAGGTGGTGATGAATGGAAAATGTTTTGTCTGAGAAAAAGTAACTAGTCGTGTTCCACAGGAATCTGTTATGAGAAACCTGCTGCTCACAATATTTAAGAACATGGTGTAATTTTCAGTATTATTAAATTAATGGATAAAAAAATTCTGTGCGCAGGTAACGAGAAGAAAGGAGATTGATTATCTTTCATTTCTTTGGAGCCTTTAATGTAATAAAATGTCACCTCCTTTGGCATTTCTCCTAATTTTGCTTGGTTCCCATTCCCATGGGATCAAGCAGGAGAAGGGTATAATGAGGCTTTTAAAAGTGGGGAGAGATGTAGGGGGGTGGAGGGTTTTAAAAGAGAGTTCCAGAGTGCAGGGCCTGATGCCTGAAAGCTTTTGTAGAATTCGCAATATATCGCGATTTTATTAATAAGGAGAAAACACAGAGTTTCGTTCAAACAGCTTTTATTTCAGCAGAATGCTGACAGGTTTAAAGTGGACACAAGCAGCCTGTAAAATGGCCGCCGCACCTCGTGACAGAACATTCTAGACTTTTCAACAGGCAGACAAGATGGCGTTCCAATAAACATTTGTGCAAGATCGATTAAGATTCAGCACAGTGAAGATAATACACGAGACATTATGGGTTTGCAGTATACACATAGATACTGAAATCGGTCTCCCAGGTACAAAGGAAAGCCATTGTACCGAGTAATCAAGGGCCCATCCAAAAGACATTAATATGTAAAATCCCAACGACTCTACGATGAGAGAGCCGTTAGCAGGTAGTTATACAGGACACTTGGAAGCCCCAAACCCCTCCAGGGAGAACACCGACCGATTTAACAATGGGAGAAATATTAACAGGTACTCAGACATTTACGAGTAGCCCCGAAACCCATTAAGAACGGAGATCACCCATACAAGACATTTGAGCGCCAAACCCTAAACAAAAGAATGGACATTATAGTTGGGCGGGAAACGGAAGATTTTGCACTATAATTGCAGGCTCCAAAACCGTCCATTCTCTCTGGCTCACTGCTCTTGTCATCGTGGCTGCTCCTGTGCTCTTGTCCGATCGATTCGTAGCCTCGTGGCTGCTCCTGTGTGCTCGTGGTTGGGCTCGCTTCTGCTTGCCTGTTGCCTCTTTTGAAGAGGACTGTTGAACTTTCTGATCCGTTCGGATCTACCTCGTGTCGCGTAACGAAGACCTATGTTGGTAACTGGCAGCGGAACCGAAGGCCCGAGATGAGATGAGATGAGATGAGATGAGAAGAGAGGAAGACCATATCCATCGCCACGGTCAGTAAATCCCGACCGCGCCTGTAGGTCGATTAGCCAAGTTTTCCTCGCCAGGAAGACTTCTTCGAACTTATAACGAAACATATTGCATCGATGATAACTGGACTGTGCCCAAAGTAACTGGAATGTGAAAGCCACCAATACAGATCTTCATCACAGCAGACGTTCCAGCCTGCTAGCCGGAGCAGCAGAAGCAAGTAAACAAGTGGGACCAGGAGATCTCCTGACCGACACGTGGGTGCTGCGGTGAAAAACATCCGATCAGCTATTCGGAATTTCTCCGAGTTATCACGAGTGGTGAGCATGAGTCTCGAAATCCTACGAATCTAGTTTAGGATAGATATTGATAGGGGAGGGTTTAAGGATTAAGGATATTTGTAATGTGTGCCCCTATTTATTTTGTGCCGTTCGTTCCTCGTTTCCCTAAGATCGATTATATAACTGTTTGTAAGATTGTACTGTCATTAATCTGTGCTTATGACATGTATTTCATAATCTTAAGTATCATGCAATAAAGATTTTCCATTTCGTACCATTCAAACCAAGTCTACATGAGTTTCATCTCCATTACTGCTCTCGCATCTAAGTCCAGTGTCTAGAACCGTAAGGGAGAGTGATTCGAACCACTCACAGGTGTGTCTAGTGTTCCCAGACTGGCTGGAGACCAGAACAGGCAACAAGGCCTAGACCCGCACTGACATACAGGCTGCACAGAGCCGCGTGAATCTCACAGGCTGCGAGACACGCAGGGTCAGAATCCCTTACACTTTAGAGATTGGAAAAAACAACTTTTTCCATACAGGATGTGAATGTGTGAAACAAACTCCCAGAGAAGGTTTGTTGAATTGAGCTGAATTGAAATATTTGATAGGGAACTGGATTGAGAAGGAAGTTTGAGGGTTAAAGAGATATTAATAGCACTGCTTACCTGTGCAGACTGCTTGATGGGCTGAATAGATGGCTTCTGTGTTTTAACATTCTATATTTGTTTTTCTTTAGCTAAGGTGATGGAAGGAACTAAGGGGGTGATTTTCAACTGTCAGCTGCCCATTTCTCGCCTAAAACACGGGTGGCTGGTAAATAAAAGTCAGGGTGGGGAGAAACTCAGTCATTCCATTGTTGCCCAAGGCCCACCTGATAGAATTTTCAGGCAGGCCTGTAAATGGGTGATAAGCACTCCTTCCTGAAACAGGCTGCTCAAATATGCAAATCGGGATCCTATGCTAGTTGTAGGATTGGGATTGCAATTTTCAGATATAAATGGGCGAAGCATGTGCCACACATGCTCTGCCATTCATTTTCCAGGCATTGAGCAGCCTAACTAGCAGTTCTTAAAGGAATGAAAAAAATGGCGAAATAAATTTTAAAATTTTTATTTTTGTGAGGCCACGAGATGCATCAGTGCTACGTTTGGGCCCATAAAAAGCCTCCGACCTGGCCCATGCAAGGCCGCCGCTGGGATCTGCTCCCCCTTCCAATCCCACGGCTGACCTGCAGCCGGCTCAGGGTGGGAGCTTGGCGCTTTACTGCCCTCCCACAACCGGCGAGCCGCAGCAGGGTGCTCATTTGCCGTCTACAGCTCGCCGGCAGCATTCAAATGGTTTGAGACTCCCAATGACAGCTTTGAGCAGGTGGCATGGTTGCTCCACCAACTTTGCGTCTGTTTGAGGCTTTCGTGTTGTTATTGCAAATAAGAGCTGTGCCACTCCTGTCGGTTGCTGCACATCCTCGAGGACTGACCTCAGTCAGGATGGTATTCTTCAGATATACTTCTTTTCAGGCAAGTACCCATGAGCTCTGGGTACACCTTCGAAGCCAAGAGCAGCCTTCTCTGAACCCGTTGTTGCGAAGATGGCACATCATCACCCACTCGCCACTCCTGCGGCTCCCTCGCGCTCTGTGAATCACTCAGTTCCACATCCTCACTAACAATATCTACTTTCTCCTCCCCCTCCGATGAAAGTATCTGAGTTGGTGCATGGGAGTGAGAAAGCAAATGACACAGGAGTGACATTGAGGCAGTTGAGGCAAGAAATGTGAGACTGTATTTTGCTCCAGTGATCCCTTCCTGACTTGGTCCTCAGCATCCTTCCTCTGTTCAGCATTATCTTCATCATCATCGTCATAGTCCACTGGAAAGATTTTTTTTTTCCCAGCTGCTCTTTCTCATCCTCTTCATCGTCATCATCTTCCTTCTCTTCATCATCATCTGCCCCTTGTTGCTGTAATGGATCTGCAGGAAAGGAGGGTACAAGCTAATAGCGTGTGAGCATACCCCCTTGACATGAAGGAGACAGGGGAGGGTGAGGGATATCTTCCAGGCGGTATCAGACAGCTGATATTATACATCTGCCCTGAAGTGCTCTTGCAGATAGCCGGCATGGGCTCGACGGGCCGAATGGCCTTCTTCCGTGCTGTAACCATTCTATGATTCTATCTGTTGCTAACACTTTGTTACAGTGAAGGAAGGGGTTGTAAGGTTCTGCATGCATGTAATTCCTGTTAGAGGAGATAGAAACACCTCTTGTAAGATACAGTTAGTGAACTCGCTAACCAAAATGCAGTGTGAAGGATGACGCATTCAGCTATTCATATTAAAGAGTGAACAGTGTGCTGGTGTCCACGGTGCCCAAGAATGAAAAGGGCAAGTGACCAGTCCATTGCCTCTGTTGTCAGCTCATTGAACTTTTTGCTGGCATTGGTCTGCTATTCTGTAAGCGAGAAATATGGCACTCAGTGCTACTGCTCCCTCCCTCCATGTAGTATGTGAAATACTTTTTTGAGGTTTCCTCCCTTGGGCACCCAGCAGTCTTTCTATCCTTTGTTGCATCTTATCCAGGAGTGTCTGATGATCGACCTCATTAAAAGTTTGTGCTCTTCTTTTCTGTTGTCTTCCAGTGTCCTGCTCCCTTCTTTAGCTGACTTTGCCCATTCCTCCAGCGGAAGAAATTGTTTAAAAGAGAAAGAAAGAAAGACTTAGAAACATAGAAACATAGAAAAATAGGAGCAGGAGTAGGCCATTCGGCCCTTTGAGCCTGCTCCGCCATTCAATTTGATCATGGCTGATCCTCTATCTCAATACCATATTCCCGCGCTCTCCCCATACCCCTTGATGCCTTTTGTGTCTAGAAATCTATCTATCTCCTTCTTAAATATATTCAGTGACTTGGCCGCCACAGCCTTCTGTGGTAGAGAATTCCACAGGTTCACCACCCTCTGAGTGAAGAAATTTCTCCTCATCTCAGTCCTAAATGTCCTACCCTGTAACCTGAGACTGTGATCCCTCGTTCTAGACCCCCCAGCCAGGGGAAACATCCTCCCTGCATCCAGTCTGTCTAGCCCTGTCAGAATTTTATACGTTTCAATGAGATCCCCTCTCATTCTTCTAAACTCTAGTGAATACAGGCCTAGTCGACCCAATCTCTCCTCATACGACAGTCCTGCCATCCCAGGAACCAGTCTGGTGAACTTTCACTGCACTCCCTCGATGGCAACTATATCCTTTCTTAGGTAAGGAGACCAAAACTGCACACAGTACTCCAGGTGTGGTCTCACTAAGGCCCTGTACAACTGTAGTAAGACATCCTTGCTCCTGTACTCAAATCCTCTTGCAATGAAGGCCAACATACCATTTGCCTTCCTAACTGCTTGCTGCACCTGCATGTTTGCTTTCAGTGACTGGTGTACAAGGACACCCAGGTCCCTTTGTACATCAGCACTTCCCAATCTATCACCATTTAAATAATACTCTACCTTTCTGTTTTTCCTACCGAAGTGGATAACTTCACATTTATCCACGTTATATTGCATCTGCCATGTATTTGCCCACTCACTCAACTTGTCTAAATCACCTTGAAGCCTCTTTGCATCCTCCTCACAACTCACAATCCCACCTAGTTTTGTGTCATCAGCTTGCATTTATATAGCGCCTGTCACGACCACCGGACGTCTCAAAGTGCTTTACAGCCAATTAAGTACTTTTTTGGAGTGTAGTCACCGTTGTAATGTGGGAAACGCGGCAGCCAATTTGCGCACAGCAAGCTCCCACAAACAGCACTGTGATAATGACCAGATAATCTGTTTTTGTTATGTTGATTGAGATATAAATATTGGCCAGGACACCGGGGATAACTCCCCTGCTCCTCTTCGAAAAAGTGCTATGGGATCTTTTATGTCCACCTGAGAGGGCAGACGGGGCCTCGGTTTAACCTCTCATCCGAAAGACGGCACCTCCGACAGTGCAGCACTCCCTCAGTACTGCACTGGAGTGTCAGCCACAAGAGCCACAAAATCTCACAAAAGCCATCTATCACAGCTATAACAGCTACCTGATAGTCAAGCCAGTCTTGCAAAAAGTTAACTACTTACCTGCTGTTAACCTCAACCTGCTGCTGAAATCTTCAGCCATTCGAGACTTTTTAAAGGCCGCTCGTTACATTTCCAAACCCTCCAGAGCACAGTACTCCCGTGCTGCACAGGATTGCACTCAATCAATGCCAGTGGGGATGTAAAGGTGCTGAGCCCACAATTTACAGCAGGGTCAGCGCTGGAGTGGATCAGCAGGCACAAGTCCCAAATAATCAGCACTGCGATGGAGCAAATAACTGCATAAAACTCTGAGCCCAATAAGGACAAAGTTAAACTCATTAATGTTTCCTATCCACATGATTTCCTGCACTTGTAGTTTTTTCTTTATATTTCCCACACCACTGCCTTACGTAACAATTTTATACTTTGGATGCCTTTTCATTGCCTTACTGAGATGATCTTTGTATATCATCCACCAATTCTTCAAAAATTTAAAAAATCCTGTTTCTGCCTTTGAGCCAATATCTATCTTCCTCTCTTCCCCCATTTTTTTGTTTTGGTCTGTACAGTCATTTTGAACAGCTTAATATCTTTTGGTTTCCAGTTCTGGTGAAGAGTCTATACCCAAAACATGAATCTGTGTTTTCTCTTTGCTGATGCAGATTGACCTGCTGTGTATTTCCAGCACTGTCTATTTTCCAAATTTCCAAGATTTGTCATTTATTTTTTGTTTGTTGTTTCCTATAGTGCCTGCTTGATGTGGAGCAATAACCTTGCAGCAGAATGTAACCTTACTCACTGGCAACATATTTCAACACTGTTAGGCCTACAACTCATGCTGGGCTATGGCTAAATCAAAACACAATACTTAATAGACTCTACTGTAAGCCCATCATTGCACAAACGCATGGGAAATTGAAACTGCGCAGCTGGTGGTCTGTGGAGAGGGAAAGCCCCCTCTATAATTTCTGTTGGAATTTCTATGTTTCTATATTCCAGAGTACTGCCATCTGGCAGCAGGTAGTAACATCTCTATAACCCTTTATATAAGGATTTTTGGAAAGGGCTAATGGGAAAACTTGTAACATTTGAAGAACAATTGAATAACATGAAGTACAAATTACAAACCACAATGGAAAGCAAAACTAATTCATAATGTCTCTCATGTCATAAATACACAGCAGGAACAGGAAAAATGCCAACAATTTTTGGCATCAGTGCCAGAGGAGAGTGTCCTATGGGAACTACAATCGGGATTCAAACCCATTATCTTCAGTTGATCACTGAGAAACAAAACCTAGAAATTTGACGGCGCTGCACTTGTTTTTCAAACACCAAATGGGTGCCTAAGCCTCCAATATGGTGGGCGGGGTGCACACGCTTATTACACGCTGGAAGTGCGCCGTCGGCCATATTGGTGAAGGCAGAAAAAGAGCCGTCCAGTGCCTGCGCCTGAAACTAGCATTAGGCACTTGACATATGCAAATAAGGGCCAAACACCTGTTTGAAACTCCCTATACAAACTTGGGCTGCCCTGAACACATCCAGCCTACGTGTGGCCTAACCAACGGTGCTTATCGAGTGTACCTCTGGTCTACCTGTTCCGGCGCAGGAATCATTCCCTACACCCAGCTCGCTGGGCAGAGCTTATTTTTATGATAGAGAATCACAACGTTAGGGTAGTCTCACCTACAGTACCCTGGTTATCTGCTCTGAATGAAGCATGAAAGGACAAGGCTAAGCTTTACGAGCTAATAACTAATACTAACCCACATTGATAACTTTGTACTCCTTCTGGTGTAACTCAGGTAAAGTATGCAGTATTTTTGTGTTTGTTATATAATCGTAATAAAATATACTGGGAAAATTACTTCATAAAATGTAACATTAAGGGTTATAACACTATGTGAGGTGGCACAGTAAATAGTACAGACGGGAGCAGAAAATTGCAAAGAAACATTGATTGATTAAGTGAGTGGGCAAAACTGTGGCAGATGGAGTTTAATGTGAAGAAGTGTGAGGTCATCCACTTAGGACCTAAGAAAGATAGATCAGAGTATATTCTAAATGGTGAGAAGCTAGGAACTTTGAATGAGCAGAGAGATTATGGGGCTCATGTACGGCAATCACTAAAAGCTAGTAGACAGGTACAAAAAATAATTTAAAAGGCTAATGGATACAAACATATGAAATTGACAGACAGGAAAAGGCTAGCTGGTCCATCAAGCCTGTCCCACATCACGATGGCTAAACCATCATGGCTAAACATTTCTTCTCTCCTCCTACCTCCCTCCCCCACCAACCCCACTCCATCCCCGCAGCCATGTAATCTCCTGCAAGAGGCAAAAAACAGAGAGAAAAAACTGGGCCAATAAGGGAAAAAATACTCTGTAAAATTCCTCTCCTACCCCTCAGGTGATCAAAACCAGTTCAGGGATCACATGGACCAAGTGTTAGCTATAAAGACACTTACCTTCTATATGATGTGATCTCGGCCCCAGTCAGGAGCTGGTCCAACTCCTTCTTTAAGGCATACAGAGAATCAGCACCCACCACACCAGCCAGTAATGTATTCCAGAGGCTCACTAGTCTCTGGGAAAAGAAGAACTGCCTACCATTCAGTCTATTCCTGCTCTTGTATAGTTTAAAATCATGTTCCCTAGTCCTCCACAATCTGTTAAACTGGTATAATGTATCAATAGGCACACTATCCAGTCCTTTAATTATTTTATAGACCTGTACCAGGTCACCTCTAAGTCTAACTTTTCCAAGGCCACTATATCACGTACCATGTGAGGGGACCGAAACTGGGCACAGTACTCTGGCCAGCAACCTGTACAGTGTCAAAATGGTGTCCTTTGATTTATATTGAATTGTTCTATTAATACAACCCAATACCTTGTGAGCTTTAACTACAGTTTCTCTGCATTGATCAATAACCTTCAGTGATCTGTGTATAATAACACCAGATCTTTATTTCTCTCTACCTCTTTCAATATTGTTTCTGCAAATGATACATGTATTCTGTGCTGGCTCTACCAACATGCATGACACTACATTTAGCATTGTGTGGCCCACTCCTCTAGCACATCTAAATCTTTTTGCATTTGATTGCGCTCCTCTACCGTCGTAACCCTTGCACAGATTTTGGTGTGATCTGCAAGCTTACTGACCATACTCCCAACACTACTGTCCAGGTCATTAATAAAGAGTAGCGGGCCTAGGACCAATCCCTGGGGGACTCCATTAGTAATATGTCTCCAAGCCGAACCTCATCCATTAACTACAATATTTTTGGCTGTGGGATTGAAGCCAATTCCTACTCCAGTGTTTCAAATTTCTACTGACACCTCAAGATTCCAACTAATGAAGTAATCTAGTGTGAAGTATCTTATCAAAGGCTTTCTGAAAGTCCAGGTAGACAATGTCAACCAGATTTCCCTCATTCACTATCCCAGCGACTTCCTCGAAAAACGATCAAATTTGTAAGGCATGACATATTTTTCCAGAAGCCGTGTTGTGAATTTCTAATGGTCCCTTCCCTTTCTCAGTGATCATAAAAGGCATCTCTTACAATCCTAACAGCATTTTCCCAATAATGGATGTCAGGCTGATAGACCTGTAGATCCCTGGCTCTGAGTTATCCCCTTTTTCAAAAAAAGGAACTACATGAGCTAGCTTCAAGCAAGGGGCTCACAGAGCAGGTGTCCCATCTCTTTAATCAGCCTTCGATGGATATTATCCGGACCTGGAGTCCTTCAATTTTGAGCTTTGCTAATCTAGCCAAGGTGACATTACTATGTATTTTAATATTAATAACGCTATTCAACACTGAGCATCCCATCATCTGGAACATAAGCATCACATCTACAGGAGTATAGACTGATGCAAAATAATCATTTAGCAGCTCCACCATAATCTGAGAATGAGTTTAAATCTGCTCTATAGTATCCTTTAATGGCCCTATATGATCCTTTATGGTCTTCTGACTTTTGGCATAGTTAAAAAAGCTTCGGCTAATACTTCCACAATTCCATACTATCTTCTTTTTCAGTGATCGCTTGGCTAATCATATGGCTGCTTTTGACTTCCTTAATTGCATGCAATAATTATCCATGTTCTCCTGTGAGTTAAATGCCTTAAAAGTGCAAAATATTGGCCTTTATCGCAAGGAGGTTTGAATACAAATGGGTAGAAGCTATGTTGCAGTTATATAAAGCTCTGGTTAGACCCCATCTGTAGTACTGTGCTCAGTTCTGGGCATTGCACCTCAAGAAGGATATTTTGGCCATGGAGGGGGTGCAGCAGAGATTCACCAGAATGATACCTGGGCTAAAAGGGTTAAATCATGAGGACAGGTTGCATAGACCAGGCATATGTACCCTTGAGTATAGACGATTAAGAGGTGATCTAATTTACGTGTTTAAGATGATCAAAGGAGTTCATAGGGTAAATAGAGAGAAACGTTTTCCTCTGGTAGGGGAGTCCAGAACAAGGGGGCATAGCCTTAAAATTAAAGGTAGGCCATTCAGGAGTGATGTCAGGAAGCACTTCTTCACACAAAGAGTAGTAGAAATCTGGAACTTTTTCCTCCAAAAAGCTGTTGAGGCTAGGTCAATTGAAAATTTCAAAACTAAGATTGACTGATTTTTGTTAGGCCAAGGGTCTTAAGGGATATGGAACCAGGGGGGTAAATGGAGTTAAGATATGCATCAGCCATGATCTAATTGAATGGCAGAACAGGCTCGAGGGCCTGAAAGGCCCACTGCTGTTCCTATGTTCCTATTAAAAATTCAAAGGCAGTCATCTTGCAAATGTTGTACATAGAAAATATATATTTAAACCTAGAAAGGACATTTAATACTAAAAAGGTGAATAGGTGGAGAAGGAGTTGAGATTGGAAGTGGAAATAATAGGCATAGGGCAAGAAATTCAAGCATGCCTGAAATCGGGCTGCAGGAGGTGGGGCGCGCACTGCATGCGCCTGTTTACGTGGTCGCAAAGACAATGTAAAAATCATGAGACAGCTCATTATGATGAGTTGGGCATGCAGCCAGCACTGCCCATGCTGCTAATTGGCTGCACGCCTCTTTGGTGCGGTGGGGGGGGGCGGGGAGACGGGGAGGAGGGGGCAATCAGGCTTCACTGAAGCTTCTTGAAGGCAGCCAGAGTCTTTTAAAGGGGAGGTGCATTCTGGCTATAAACAGTGGGGAAGCTTCACAATTGGAGAAATTACTGTGGGAGGTACAGAGAGGGCACCCAGGTCCTCTGATGCAGCATTGGAGGCCACGGTCCAGGCGGTGAACAGGAGGAGGGAGATCGTGTTCCCCCAGGAAGCAGAAAGCACTCCAGGCAACACCTCCACTGCCAGTAGGAAAAGATTACAGAGGAGATCAAGCCAAGAACTTAACTCCCGACAAACTGGCAGACGTCACTGATTTCACCTGTAAGGAGCCTATTGCGTAAAAGTTAAGGGCCACAGTGACCTTGACAGCCACAGGCAATGTGTCCATGTGTTGGTTTGAGCCTCCAGTTGTGGCTGCTCCCCTTCATCCCCCAGCCCCAAAGTCAGACCTACCATACCAACCATGACTATAATTAAATTGTTTTGAAGGCAGACAAGAGCAGTACTGCGCCAGCAAAAAGTTGTTAGCAGAAGTTACAATTCAGTTGTAGAGGGCAAAAAAATAGGCAAAAATAAAGGGCCAGCAGTTGATCAGCAGCTTAACAGGAGAAACCAGCAATTAACCTACATGTAGTGGATGAGCCCTTTAAATAGCATTGCTGCAGAGTCCCTGCTGCCTGTTGGTGCCATGATATACTGGGTGAGTTTTTCACATGGCAAGTCAGGTACTGGGGTGGACCAATTTCACAAAAGGCTCCTACAACAATCATAGGACCCTTATTTAAACATTATAATGAACAGTTTAAATACTTCTGGTGTGCACCCCGGATGCCTACGGTGGATCCTAATCCAATATGTCAGCTGGCGCACTTCTGGTGTGGAATGCGCCTGCGCACACCACTCGCCATATTGGGCCTTTAGGCACCATTTAAATTGATAAAACAGGTGCAGCGTGATCAAATTTCTAGGCCATTGTGTAGTTATAATGAACGTGCAACATTTTAATGATTATGTTTTTAGCAAATCATGCTGGGATAACTGTGAAAATAAAACACTACGGGGTAAAAATTCAGTTGGTTGCGCCTCCCGTTAGCGCCTTAAGAGGGCGCTAATGGGGCGCAAAGCCGCTAACGCCCGGGTGCAGCGATGTTTGCGCCGCTCGGGAACTTAACTAGACATTGTGCGGCGGCGCTAAATTTTACTGCTGCGACCACCTGTGCGCGCAGATTGTGACGTCATTCCATGGTGCAAGGCCCTTGTGGCGCCCCGGAGCGGAAATTGAGTGGCGCCCCCTGCCTTACCGCCTGGCGCATCCAACGACAGGTTGAGGGGAGCGTTCTGCAGTCATGAAGGGAAAGGGGGAGCGCTATTTAAAGGTGACCGCTTCCTGCCTTTTATTGTTGGTGGCATTTTTGAACTATGCATTCTGAGAGAGAGAGGGAGAGACTTCTGGAGAGATTCAACGTTGTGTGAAGGAGTTTTGGGTACTGAGCAGCACTTTGCAGGTTCATTTTGATTTGCCATTCCTTGTATCGATTTAGCAGAGACTGTGGGAGCTGCACTCTGAGCTCTTTGCCTGGTACTCTCCATTGTTCTTTCCAGCCCATTTGATGTGCAAGTCTCTCCAGGCCGAGATTCAAGGCTGCAATGAACAGGATGTGGATGGAAAGCAAGATTAACCATCCCCTTTAAGAACTGGCCCGTGCCATTGTGTGTGTGTTCCATTGCTGACTGACATTACATGAGCTTCGCCAGCGCTCTGAGTTAGCGCCTCACTCCTTGGCCTTTGCGCCTTAAGACAGGTGTGCAGCGCCTGATTTAGCGCTCCACTCACCTCCCGGGGCGGTAAAAGTGAAGTTTCCAGTCAGTGCCGATAATTAGCGCCAGGCGCTAATATTTGCGTCCAGACGATATTTGCGCCCCAAATGGGGCGCGACCTAATTTTTCCCCTACATCTGTATCAAGGTTATCATGAAGAATGGATTTCATATTGAACTGTGCATAATCAGGTTGAACAATGAACCCAATATAAGTGCAAGGCCAATAATATTTTCAATAGAAGAATAGAAAATGCAATAACTACATAAGCACATTGCATTTGTAACAGCTATTTCCAGAAAAGATATTTTCAATGAGTGAAGGCATTGTTCCAATATGATACTATTTGTCCATTGTGCGATTACTTGTTAGCTCTGTTGTCTCTGGAGTCCATTTTTATTTGTATATGATTTAAATAAGTGTTCACATAGTGTTTAGGATTTATTCAGTCTTCATTCATGAAATAAAACATTATTCCCTACTGTGTACAATGCTGCATAGATCCAAGACACTCTATTAGTGCAAGTGCTAGCTAGTGTTATTCTCCTTTGCCATTCTCCTACAATGGTATTAACTTTATAGAATCATAGAATAGTACATCACAGAAGGAGGCGATTTGACCCATCGAGTCTGTGCTGGCTCTTTCGAAGAGCAGTCCAGTTAGTCCCACTCCCCCACGCTCTTTCCCCATATCCCTGCAATTTTTTCTCCTTCAAGTATTTAACCAGTTCCCTTTTGAAGGCTACTATTGAATCTGTATCCACCAGCCTATCAGGCCGTGCATTGGTACTCTTTCTGCTGCTATTTAATAATCTATCACAAAACCTTAAGAATGACTATTTTTGTTGTCAGATCATGTTGAAGGATTTCAAAAATTATCATGTGGTAGAATGAATATATTTCTAAAGTTAATTGACCAGCTAATTTGTAGTTACCTACAGCTGTAGGTGATTAATGGTAAATTGAATTATAATTTGTTGCACCCTTTAATTATGAATGTTTTAAAGATTATTAATGTTCTGGTAAGTCATAAATAGATCATATAATTTAACTTGTCCTATTTATCAGCTGGGATGGGCAGAACATTAGAATTTCTCATGCAATCGTCATCTTTTTCCATTTATAGTTTTTTATTGCACACAGTGCTGTAAAAAGATTTGTCTGGGAGTGAACAAAGTGAGTAATTTGTAACCTTTTCATTTGGTTTACTAATACGAATAAAAATGTGGCAGAGTAGTGGCGTGACTGGTATAGACTGTGTGATATGCCTGCTTCATTATTGCCTTTCCTACACAGTCAGAGCACAGCACTGAGTTGCAGTGTATAGCGTGTCGCCCAGGGGAATATCACAAAATGCATGCTGTGTCAGTCAGAGAAATGGATTTCCATTATTTTTCAAATGTTACTGTCAAAGATGTTCTTGCATCAGATAATCATTTTATGTCTGTGATTTTTGGAAGTGTAGTATTTACAAGGCTGGATACATCTCAAATTAAAGCATTTGATTAAAAAAATATCAAGAGAATGCTGTTAAATAAAATGCAGAATGAATATGCTATTGGAGCAAAGGGATTTGATTCCTATGTCAGTAAAATGGTGCATTTGTCATAATGGGCATTTAAAACAACTGCAAAGGATTCTGACACAACTTATTTATGTCACTTTGCTCAGCTATTGCCCAGCCAATAATTCAAAACAGTGTTAATAAGATGTCACAAAAAACAAGTATACTGTATAAGGACATTTAGCTAAAATACTATAAAAGTGAATTTAATTATTTATTTCAGTAAGATGAGACTGGATCCTTCTGCCTGAGATGACAAGACTGCAGACAAATCACACTTGAGAGCATTTGATATCCTTAAATATTTTTCATTGATAGATCATATTGCCTGTACATTTAGGCCTTTACAAATAGACCTTAAAATGCGTAGTATTCAAATATTTAAGCCATCCTACAAGCAACTGAAATAATGAAATACAATGAAGACTAACTATTGAAATCAGGTGAGTAATAGAAACTATGTTCACTCTCTCATCAGAAAGTAAGACATTCAGAATTTTTGAATTGAGAGATTATGGGAATACCACTGCGTAATAATGGAAGAGGAAGATGGAAGAGGGTAAGGAACAGCAGAGACAAGAGGCTCTGAGAGTGAGGCACCATGGCAGAAGAAAGTAAACATCTTTTTATATTTGCGCTATTATCCCTATTGGTGCCATTTGTTTTACACCATTTTTAAGTACCATTAAACAACTAACAGGAGGAGGAGGCTCCATGAATATCCCCATCCTCAATGATGGTGGAGCCCAGCACGTGAGTGCAAAAGACAAGGCTGAAGTGTTTGCAACCATCTTCAGCCAGAAGTGTCGAGTGGATGATTCATATTGGCCTCCTCCTGAGGTCCCCACCATCACAGAATCCAGTCTTCAGCCAATTCGATTCACTCCACGTGATATCAAGAAACGGCTGAGTGCACTGGATACAGAAAAGGCTTTGGGCCCCGAAAACATTCCAGCTATTGTGCTGAAGACTTGTACTGCAGAACTAGCCACGCCTCTAGCCAAGCTGCTCCAGTACAGCTATAACACTGGCACCTATCCGACAATATGGAAAACTGCCCAGGTAGGTCCTGTCCACAAAAAGCAGGACAAAACCAATCCATCCAATTACCGCCCCATCAGTCTACTCTCAATCATCAGCAAAGTGATGGAAGGTGTCATTGACAGTGCTATCAAGCGGCACTTACTCACCAAAAACCTGCTCACTGATGCCCAGTTTGGGTTCCGCCAGGACCACTCGGCTCCAGACCTCATTACAGACTTGGTCCAAACGTGGACAAAAGAGCTGAATTCCAGAGGTGAGGTGAGAGTGACTGCCCTTGACATCAAGGCAGCACTTGACCGAGTGTGGCATCTAGGAGCCCTAGTAAAACTGAAATCAATGGGAATCGGGGGGAAAACTCTCCACTGGCTGGAGTCATACCTAGCACAAAGGAAGATGGTTGTGGTGGTTGGAGGTCAATCATCACAGCCCCAGGACATCGCTGCAGGAGTTCCTCAGGGCAGTGTCCTAGGCCCAACCATCTTCAGCACTTCATCAATGACTTTCCCTCCATCATAAGGTCAGAAGTGGGGATGTTCGCTGATGAGTGTTCAGTGCCATTCGCAACTCCTCAGATAATGAAGCAGTCCATGCTCGCATGCAGCAATACCTGGACGACATTCAGGCTTGGGCTGATAAGTGGCAGGTAACATTTGCGCCACACAAGTGCCAGGCAATGACTATCTCCAACAAACGAGCATCTAACCACCGCCCCTTGATATTCAACAGCATTACCATCGCCGAATCCCCCACCATCAATATCCTGGGGGTCACCATTGACCAGAAACTTAACTGGACCAGCCACATAAATACTGTGGCTACAAGAGCAGATCAGAGGCTGGGTATTCTGCAGCGAGTGTTTCAACTCCTGACTCCCCAAAGCCTTTCCACCATCTACAAGGCACAAGTAAAGAGTGTGATGGAATACTCTCCACTTGCCTGGATGAGTGCAGCTCCAACAACACTCAAAAGCTCAACACCATTCAGGACAAAGCAGCCTGCTTGATTGACACCCCATCCACCACTTTAAACATTCACTCCCTCCACCACCGGCGTACCGTGTCTGCAGTGTGTACCATCTACAAGATGCACTGCAGCAACTCGCCAAGGCTTCTTCGCCAGCACCTCCCAAACCCGCGACCTCTACTACCTAGAAGGGCAAGAGCAGCAGACGCATGGGAACACCATCACCTCCAAGTTCCCCTCCAAGTCACACATCATCTTCGCTGGGTCAAAATCCTGGAACTCCCTCCCTAACAGCACTATGGAAATACCTTCATCACATGGACTGCAGCGGTTCAAGAAGGTGGCTCACCACTACCTTCTCAAGGGCAATTAGGGATGGGCAATAAATGCTCGCCTTGCCAGCGACGCCCACATCCCAGGAACGAATAAAAATAAAGCTGCTGTCATCACCCCCATCCTCAAAAAACCCACTCAACGCCTCTATTCTTGCAAACTGCTGCCGCATCTCAAAACTCCCTTTCCCCTCCAAAGTCCTTGAATGTGTTGTCGCCTCCCAAAGCTGTGTTTATCTTTCCCGCAACTCCATGTTTAAACCTCTCCAATCAGGTTTCCGCCCCTGCCACAGGACTGAAACGGCCCTTATCAAAGTCACAAATGACATCCTCTATTACTGTGACTATGTTGCACTCTCCCCCTTCATCCTTCTCGACCTGTCTGCAACCTTGGACATGGTTGACCACCCCATTCTGCTCCAAAGCTTCTCCTCCGTTGTCAAGCTGAGTAGGACTGCCCTTGCCTGGTTCCACTCTGAGCTATCCAGTGGTTGCCAGAGAATCTCCTTCAATGGAGTCTTTGAAAAATTTATCCTTGCCCCCTCTTATTTCTGATCAACATGCTGCCTTTTGGCAACATCATCCAAAGACAGATGTCAAGTTCCGCATGTATGCTGATGATACCCAGCTCTATCTACCTCGCCACCAATTCCATCCCCTGTCTGGCTAGTGTCTCAGGCTGAACCAGACTATCTGCAACCTTGGTGTCCTGTTTGACCTTGAGCTGAGCTCCCGACCCCATATCTACACCATCATGAAGACCTCCTACTTCCACCTCCAAAATATCGCCTATATTCACTACTGTGTCAGCTTATCTGCTGCTGAAACCCTCATCTATGCCTTTATTACCTCCAGTCTCAACTATTCCAATGCTCTCCCGGCCAGCCTACCATCTCCACACTCCATTAACTTGAGCTCATCCAAAACTCTGCTGCCCGTATCCTAACTCGCACCAAGTCCCATTCATCCATCACCTCTGTGCTCGCTGACCTACATTGGCTTTGGTCCACCAATTCCTTTATTTTAAAATTCTCATTCTCATGTTCAAATCCCTCCATGGCCTCACCCGTCCCTATCTCTCTAACTTTCTCCAGCCTTTCAACCATCCAAGAACTCTGAGTTTCTCCACTCTGGGCTCTTGTGCATCTCCCACTCCCTTCACTTCACCATTGGCAGCCTTGCCTTCTGTTGTGTAGGCCCTCCCTAAACCTATCTGCTTTTCCAACTCTCTCTCCTTCTTGAAGAACCCCTTTAAAACCTACCTCTTTGACCAAGCTTTTGGTCACCTGTCCTAATGGCTCCTACTTTGGCTCGGTGTCATTTTTTTGTCTGATTACGCTCTCATAATTGCCTTGAGACGTTTTCCTACAGTAAAGGTCTGCATAAATGCAAGTTGTTGGATACTACATTTCTTCATCTGTCACAAAATGTTCAGTGTATTGTTCTTCAGCCATTATAAAGCCCATGTGGCATGAATTCCAATAGGTTGTCAGTAAAGATTACGATTTCACAAAAAAAATAGAATGACTAGTAGTCAAGTTCTGAAAAATAAGATACACTGGCAACATTAAAGTTCCTATATTTATAACTTAAAGGATGTTAGGGTAAAGGGGTTGTCAGCTGTATTTAAATTTTTGGTTGTAAAATACAATTGTAATTTCATACTGTGAGTTTAAACTTTTTTTTAAAGCAAGGCTTTTAGAGAATGCTTAGGCTGCAATGAGAACCATTTAAGAAGGGTTATTATATAGAAACCCTCCATGTGTATTATGTTAAATGATATTGTTTACAGTTAGATCACAAAAAGTAGCAAGCAGGTAATTTTAGCGAAGGTGAAGCGGTTTAAGCCGTTATAGTTAGAGTCAGGATTAGGCTTGTGACTAGTTGTCACTATTTCAGCTATATTATCTATGTTCAAAATAAAGGAAAAACAATTCTAGATAAAATGTAGGTGTATCATTCCATACAATCAATTAATTAAATGTAGCAAAGCAGTGAGTGGTTAAGGTAATAAAGGAGTTTCTCAGAGGGTTATGGGTTATTTAAGCTTTACCAGCTATGGTATGTATCAGTGCAAAAGTATCTACTAACTACTGAAACCATTTTAGTTTATTTGAACCAAGTGATCTATATGTATTCTGTAAAATACACAAACACTGTATTTGTGACTGTTTCAGTCTACTGCACCAGTCATTATATTTCTAAAGGGTTTTCACTATGTGTAGTCTTTAGAAAGATTTCAGCAGCATAATAGAGGACTATGTAAATGCATATCCTTCTATTTATTTTTTCTAATATCTACCCTCTATCAATTCAGGACAATATTATGGGAATCTAATGGCATTGATTATGGGAATGGGATGGGGGAGGGAGCTGTTGGCCTTGATCATAAGATGATTATGAGACTCATTTATGATCTTCTTTGCAGCTCACATTATAATAAAAATATTTGTAAATCTCTTTAGTGAAACCAATGTGCAAAGTGGATGAGAACTATGGTCAGTTTACATTGTTGACAACACTTTTGATATTGCACAAACCTTCTCAGATGTAGAATATTTGAGACATTTTCTCAGCATTATTTTGATGGCTGCTAAGTTACTTCAGCTCAGTTTATATTTCCATAAAATTGGCCCTGATTTTCCGGGGCCTATGACTGTGTACGCACAGTGATGCGCATGCGTGAAAACCCAGAACTTACGATCTGTCAAGTTTCAGCTTGGCATAAGGCCTTCTTTTACCAGAGTAAGGGTATAACTAAATATTAAAATAATTTTTTAAAATCATTTAAACATTCAAAAACCTTTAAAATTAGTTTAGGTTTTTTTGGCCCATTTGTTTAAATTTATTTTTCAAAAAATTTAATTTTGTTTTAAATTTTTAATTAAATTGTATTTTAATTAATCTTTAACATGTGATGATTTATTTTTATTTAAGTGGGGTGAAAGTGTATTTTTTAGGGGATTCTTATTATGCCTCAGTTATTTACAATCTATATTAATGACCTAGATGAAGGGACGGAGTGTAATGTATCCAAATTTGCTGATGATACAAAGCTAGGTGGGACAGTAAGCTGTGAAGAGAACACAGGAGTCTGCAAAGGAATATAGATAGACTAAGTGAGTGGGCAGTAAGGTGGCAGAAGGAGTATAATGTAGGGAAATGTGAGGTTATTCATTTTGGTAGGAAGAATAGAAAAACAGAATAATTTTTAAATGTTGAGAAACTTTCAAATGTTGGTGTTCAGAGAAATTTTGGTGCCCTCGTGCAAGAAACACAGAAAGCTAGCATGCAGGTACAGCAGGCAATAAGGAAGGCAAATGGCATGTTGGCCTTTATTGCAAGGGGGTTGGAGTGCAGGAGGAGAACACTAGGAGAGAGGTGCTGTTTCCACAGAGGACCAGGAGGCCCTCCAGGCAAATGCGGAAAAAGCAATGGGAGAAGATAGCCGTCATGGTCAATTCCAGCAGTGTAGCCCCGAGGACCTGGTCACAGTGCAGGAAAAAGTTTAATGATCTCACATGAGTGGTCAAGGTCAGTGAATTCATCTTCAAATGCCATCTCCCACCATCTGCACCACTAGCCTCACTCACTGCCCAGTGCACAACACCTCCATCACTCACCTACCAACAATCTCTAATAAACATGGCACATACCTCTCATTCATAGCTTCGCCTCACACACTTAGTACTGCTGCAAGCCTCACACCCACATCTCACAGCTTGCAAACATTGCCAGCTATTCAATCATGAAAGGCATATCACCCAAACATATTGCACCACACTCACTGATACACTTCCCTTTCTCTTGCAGGACAAGGTGGCTCACAACCGGAGGCAGCAGGACCTAACCAGCAGGAGACAGGCGCGCCTGCATAACGTGATCCCGATGGAGGAGACGGTGCTGGCCATTATTGGGAGGGCCATCGCTGACTTACATTGGCTCCCCATTAAGCAACGCCTCGATTTCAAAATTCTCATCCTTGTTTTCAAATCCCTCCATGGCCTCGCCCCTCCCTATCTCTGTAATCTCCTTCAACCCCACAACCCCCCGAGATATCTGCGCTCCTCTAATTCTGCCCTCTTGAGCATCCCTGATTATAATCGCTCAACCATTGGTGGCCGTGCCTTCTGTTGCCTAGGCCCTAAGCTCTGGAATTCCCTGCCTAAACCTCTCCGCCTCGCTACCTCTGTTTCCTTCTTTAAGACACTCCTTAAAATCTACCTCTTTGACCAAGCTTTTGGTCACCTGCCTTAATTTCTCCTTATGTGGCTCAGTGTCAAATTGTTTTGTCTTTTCATACTCCTGTGAAGCACCTTAAGATGTTTTACTACGTTAAAGGCGCTATATAAATATAAGTTGTTGTTGTTGAAATGTGAAGTTATTCACTTTGGTAGGAAGAATAGAAAAACTGAATATTTTTTAAATGGTGAGAAACTATTAAGTGTTGGTGTTCAGAATGATTTAGGTGTCCTCATACAGGAAACACAGAAAGTTAGCATGCAGGTACAGCAAGCAATTAGGAAGGCAAATGGCATGTTAGCCTTTATTGCAAGGGGGTTGGAGTACAAAAGTAAGGAAGTCTTACTACAATTGTACAGGGCTTTGCTGAGACCACACCTGGAGTACTGTGCACAGTTTTGGTCTCCTTATCTGAGAAAGGACATACATGCCTTTGAGGCAGCGCAACGAAGGTCCACTAGATTAATCCCTGGGATGAGAGGGTTGTCCTATGAGGAGAGATTGAGTAGATTGGGCCTATACTCTCTGGTGTTTAGAAGAATGAGAGCTGATCTCATTGAAACATATAAGATTCTGAGGGGGATTGACAGGGTAGATGCTGAGAGGTTGTTTCTTCTGGCTGGAGAGTCCAGAACAAGGGGGCATAGTCTCAGGATAAGGGGTCGGCCATTTAAGACTGAGTTGAGGAGGAATTTTTTCACTCAGAGGGTTGTGAATCTTTGGAATTCTCTACCCCAAAGGGCTGTGGATGCTGAATTGTTGCGTATATTCAAGGCTGAAATAGTTAGATTTTTGGACTCTAGGGCCGCGAATTTAATTCTGGAGGCGGGGTGGGGGCTGGACAGCTGGTTTCCGGGTTCCGGTCCCGCCCACAGCTGCCTCCGCTCTGCAGATGTGATTTTCCCTTGATTGGCTTTGTTAAGCCCGCCCTTACCGGGCTTACCGGCCAATTAAAAGGAAGCAGGTCTGATGACGTCATTTGATGACGCATCATCTGACGGTTTCCTTAAAGGGACCATACACAATTTTATTTTGCCAGTTGATCTGTCAGTGTTTGACAGCATTGAGGTGCCGCAAACACTGACAATCACTGCACAATGGTGAACACTTGCACCCAGGCTCTCCAATGACTCCCTCCATATGCTTATGGAGGGAGTCACAGCACGCAGGGAGGTTCTCATCCCTTCCAAGGGCAGAAGAGACCTCCCCAGGACACCAACTTGCACCTCCACCCAACCCTCTCTATCTACTTCATCACTTCCCCATCTCACTAGCCACCCCTCACACTCACCCTCATCCTACTGCAAGCATACCAACTAACAACATACAAGAGTAGGCACTTGAGAGATTTAGCCAATGTCCATGTGATGTTTCTGGTAATGTGTTGTCATACAGTGTAATATCTTTTTCCAAAAGTGCCCCTTATTGGACAGATCTGAGCGCACATTGAGAAGTATCTTACTGAGTTCCAGTGATTGTTCAGTCATAACTTCCCCCCCACCCCCCCGCCCCACTCCCTATAGTGATGTGTGTGCATGGAATGGCTTGGACATTAAAGGGATGCTTCACGGTGCTGGTGTGGGATGGTGTCAACCTGGCGCATCATGTGGCAGCCAGGGTTTACAGCATCAAGTGTAGTAAATCTGGCCATGGTGATGCCATCGCTGGCCTCCTGGCCAGCAATTTTGTCAGGAGCTGATGCCCTGTGTCCAGTGCAGCTTCAGGTGATGGCGGAGAAAGTTGGTGATGTTGGTGTTGGGGATGATCGTGGAAGGATTCGGAGGACCAAGGTCTGATTGTTTCAATGGCTCTGATGTTGCTGCAATAGATGGCAGCTGCAGGTGAGATAACAGAAGTGAGTCTTTGAGTATATTCAAGGCTGAGATAGATAGATTTTTGGACTCATGGGGAATCAAGGGATATGGGGATCGGGCAGGAAAGTGGAGTTGAGGTCGAAGATCAGCCTTGATTTTATTGAATGGTGGAGCAGGCTTGAAGGGCTGTATGGCCTACTCCTGCTTCTGATGAAAGGTCATCGACCTGAAACGTTAACTCTCTTTCTCTCTCCACGGATGCTGCCTGGCCTGCTGAGTTTTTCCAGCGTTTTCTGTTGTTATTTCAGATTTCCAGCATCCGCAGTATTTTGCTATCGTCCTGCTTCTAATATGTTCTTATGTACTTTCCTGCAGGCTCAACTTGCTGCCATCTAAGCTCAGGCTGCTGCCATAGTGGCTGCATTTACCAGTGTGGAAAGGGGCTTGCAGGGTATTACAGCAGCCCAGCAATCTTTCCTCCAACAGATTACTAGGATTGCTGAGATGTCGCCCCAGTGGAGTGGCAGTGGTTCCGTGGACAGCATTCATCCTCCCACCACTGCCACTCGCCAGTGCCCTTGCTGTTGCCTGTCAACCAGCCATCCCAGTCTGCTGCTGCCCATGCTGAGGTGGCTCAGTCTAAAGCCAGATCTTCTAGGCTAGTGCTGCATTTCAGACACCCAAGAAATCCAGTCTGCCCAGCCAGTGGTTGACCAACAAGAGGGAGAGAAGAAGAAGAAGAAGAAGAAGAAGAAAAAGAAAAAGAAGAAACACTGTCACTCGATTTCACACTCCCAGCCACCATCTCTTCGAGTTTGTCCTGCAAGGCCATCTGCAGTCTGCCCCACTGAAAGTCAGCAGCCTTCCACCAGCCATGCTGCAGCCACTGGAGTAGCACTTCGTAGGAGCAGTAGGACAGGCAAAGGCATACGGCAGAGAGGTACTAAGGGAATGCACAAGTGTGATTAGTTGACTTTGTTATGTAATATTGGATGGATTGATGTATAAAGTTGGTTTAGAATGTTTCTTATCTGGTAGCTTTTATTTCAGTATTGTGGCCAAGATGACACTGTGATTGTCCAGAACAGAGGGATGGTAAGGTGTGAGACTGTTGTACAATGGGGATTTGGGGTTGTGTTCAGTAGAACCATAATCAAATGAGGCGATCATGGACAGCCTGGCCGGAGTTGGGATGCGCTGGTTGCCTTCTCCCTTCCTCCTGCTTCTCCTCTTCTGCCTCCTCCTCCCTCTGCGAGCAGCATCTCCGCTTCTTTGCTGCCTCTGCTCCATATCCCTTTCCTGCTGCAGGACAAGGGAGATGGCAACTACAGCACCCAGAACCCTTGAAGTCAGAACCAAGGCCTTCTCCACTTGCAGCACCTCACCAACTTTAAACAACTCTGGAAAGCACCAAACACTTCTACAAACGTACACAGAGCCAGTAGAGATTAATCAGCAACTAACCTGAGAGTGGTTGCTGATCCCTTTAAATATCGCTGGTGGGGAGGGGGCGTGTTTAGCTGTGCAAGGTTAAGACAAGGTGTTAGCTCCAGCGTTGAGGACGAAAATGGCAGTGCTGACGTCAGATCAGTGTTGCACGCTAATTAACTTCACGATCTTCACACTCAACATACTTCCAGTGCCCACTCCTAACGCCAGCCCTACCACCCTCACCAAAATGCCGTCCACCGCAGCCCACACCAGAAGTGTGCGTGCGCGACATGGACGCCATTTTCAACACGATACGGCACAATATGGAGCCGAATTTCTCGCCCCTTGACTTTGATATAAATGAGACAGATGCCTGCAACAGGCTAAAGAGGCTCAGTAGGTGATATTTATCCCAGGGTGCTGAGAGGGACTAGGGAGAAGTTTTCAGAATTATTATGAGGGAGTCACTGGACACTGTGAAGGTACCAATAGATTGGAAACAATCTAACCCATATTCAAAATGGGTGACAAAAAACAGAGACAGGCAAACACAGACCCATATGTCTTACTTCAACCCCATGTAAAATAAGTAATCAACTTGGATTCAGAAAAGGAAAGATCCTGCTGAACTAACCTCCTTGAATAAGGAAGCTCCAGAACCTGGTGCATTAGACTTCCAGAAGGCATTTGACAAAGTTTCACATGAAAGTCTATTAGCTAACTCCAAAGCTATAGGGATTCAGAGTAAATCCTGGGAAAGGATAATTCATTAGCTGAAGTATGAAGGGTATGGCAGCATAGTGGTTATGTTACTGGACTAGTAATCCAGAGGCTTGGAGATATGAGTTCATAATCCCACCACTGTAGCTGGGGAATTTAAATTCAATTAAATTCTGGAATAAAAAGCTAGTATCAGTAATGGTGACCATGAAATTACTGGATTGTCATAAAAATTCACTAATGTCCTATAGGGAAGGAAATCAGGCCAGGTCAATCTCCTTACCTGGTCTGGCCTAAATGTGACTTCAGACCCACAGCAATGTGATTGACTCTTAACTGCCCTCTGAAATGGCCTAGCAAGCCATTCAGTTGTCAAGAGCAATTAAGGATGGGCAATAAATGCTGGCCTTACCAGCAATGCTCACACCCCATGAACATATTTTTTTTTAATTAGCTGAAGGGTAAAAAAATACACTGGGCACTTGTCACGGTTGGGGGAAGTGCTGAGTGAGTGCCCTAAGGATTGGTATTGGAACCACTACTATTTTTAATTTATATCAATGAATTGATTTCAAAAAATTAATCAAGTTTGCAGATGATAACAAAGATAGGGAGGGAGTGGAATTGGAGGAACCAACCAATGCTATGGAGCAATAACCCAGTAATGCAGACAACACTGTATGTAAAGGAGAGGAAGAGAAAACTAGCAGAGAAAAATCAGTGAAAAAGAGAACAAAATGTTAAAATGATAAAAGTAGTTCATTTCCAATTCTGATGTGTAATTATTGGAATTTTTTGCCCTATAAAAGTCTGTTAGTTGAAATGTCTAGGCAAATTAATTATTTCTATAACAAGCTTAATTCTTACCTGTAGATAGTGAAGCCTGCCTAATGCTGCCACAGCCTCTCCAGTGTGGGTAGATCAAAAGAAGATGGTCTGTATATGTATTGTTCATACAAACAATAGATTTTCATAGAACAATGGTGATATTGGGTTTATTTCAAGTAATACTAACAAATTGACTGCTTCCTCTCAACTGTTTCTTTCTGGCACTGAGGAAGACATTCAGAGACAGTCAGTGGAATTTATTTATTACAGCTACCATTCGGATAGCCTGCTGCTAGAGTGCAATGGGCAGTATACCCAGCAAAAAATACGCTGCTTATGTTATATATTTTAAATATTCATATAACATTTTCATAAATATAATAATGACCAGGTATATAAACACCAGTACAGTTCTGTCCCACTTAAAACAAGAATCCATTGACACCTAAAGGTTGCAGGGCACCCAAGAAATATATTTGCAAGTCTCCTAGGCCATCTATAGACAGGAGGACATTGCTTCACTATACTACAAGGGATAAAAGATGCACCGACTTCCCACGGACCAATTAATTCTACTCCCTCCCTATGTTTGGTATCATTAGCAAATTAGATCAATTGGCATTAATTTTTTGAAATCAATTCATTGATATAAATTAAAAACAGTAGTGGCCAATATAATACAAACACATAAAATGGATACCCCTTCGATCCACATTAGATATTGGAAAGGATCAAAGCAACTCCTTCAATGAAACCACCACAGAAACTGGACACATGTTAATCAACCCATGATCAGAAACCATTGACTGCCTACCCTGTTATACTGCTAGGAACCAGAAGTACCTGCCTTTGGTGTAACACTTCCAGACATATAGTGCAGCCATTTAGCCTCAACAACAGGACATTTACAGCAGGACAGGCAATATGATGTCCTATGTGCTGAAGGGTATTTGTGCATTTGCACATACACTTCATTTATCTTTAATGAGTCAGTCCTACCCCAACTTGAATTGCACGAGCACTTGCGCAGTATCCTGAAGTGAACAACTTCTGAATTTGATTCAAACATAACTTCTACTCAACATTGTTTAAAAAAATCCTTTTTTAACCATTATGCAATGAGCTGAATACATGCATCACATGACCGATAGTGGTATCACAGGTATTTTCTAAGGATGGATTACTCATTAGTAAGTTGTTTATTGTATAATATAAAAATATATGCAAACCTGTCTGTGCCATAGTAGTTTGTCCTGTGGCAATTTTTTATCTTTCAATTTAAATTGTTTCATTTGAAGACTGCCGTTGACATGAAGTGAGAAGCCTACACGCAAGCGGAAGGCTGAAAACAATGAATAAACAACATCATAGGTACAAAATTTCACACTTATTTTAATATCTGTTCTCATGTTAGAAATATAAATTGGATTTATTTTGTAGGAAATACAGGTTTAGTTAGCATGCTGCAGGGACGATTTTTTAAGTAAGTAATTTTTTACTCGTGTAGTTTATATGTATATTTTTTTTATTAAAGAAATTCTGATCATAAAATGCCTTCAACAAAATTGTCCTTTTTATTTAATGTGTTTTTCACTGAGGTGCTGATGTCTGGCATGTGCTGACAGTGCCCCCTATGGGTTGTTTAGAGGCAGTTAGGCATTTTAAAGCCCTCATCAAATAATTTATTGAATTATTATTGAGTTGTACAAAACTTCATGTTTTCCCCATTCATTATAGATTACAGAATAATGTATTGTTTCTCTTTTAATAAAAAAGTGGGAGAATGTCCATTTTTCTCTGTAATTAACCAGAAAATCGTAGAATATCACGACTTTGAAACACGAGATTTCTGTGAATGTGATTTCGCTATTAGATCGTTAAGTGCAGCAGAAAACAGACAGTCTCCCATTTTGCTTTGTTAAAAGATTAATTTAATCGCCTAAGAGTGGCAGACACTCAGGTCAATGGGAGGTAGAGTTGTCTATTCTTGGTAACGGCCTTCAGTGAAAATCAATAGTTTAATACTCTGCTTATCCCGAACCTTTCATCTGGAAAATAAGTGTGGACTTCGTCATCTACATTAACTCATTTCTTTAAACGCTATGACATTGGTGATAAAAATAGATTAGTGAAAAGTATCTGAAATGCTGAGTGTGTTTCGTTAGCCGCTGAATAAGCCTAAAGTAAACCCTCTTGGGTTTGGATTTGCAGGGCCAATTGATTTTTTGATTGGAAAGAAAGCTACAATTTGCCAAGTTTAATCGTTTCTTTTTTTTTTGTTCAGTAGAAAACCCATAGTCTGTGGCTAAAAAGCATGACAAAGACTGTATGCTCTTTTGCACCAGAAGTTCAGAGGAATATGAATGGTGAAGGCTACAATTTTAATGTGGATTTGCACCACCTACTCGTGTTCAAAAGATTCAAAATTTTACTGCACAAATTTTTATTAGTCTTTAGAGCAAAATATGTATTTAATAAAAAATTCATACCAGGGATATGGGTGCCACTAGCAAGCCCAGATTTATTGCCTATCACTAATTGCCCTTGAGAAGGTGGTGTTGAGCCGCCTTCTTCAACCGCTGCAGGTGCCCCCACAGTGCTGTTAGGAGGGAGTTCCAGGATTTTGACCCAGCGATGGTGAAGTAATGGTGATATATTTTCAAGTCAGGATGGTGTATGACTTGGAGGAGATGATAAAAACAGAAAATGCTGGAAATACTCAGCAGGCCAGGCAGCATCTGTGAAGAGAGAAACAGAGTTAATGTTTCAGGTCGATGACCCTTCGTCAGAACTGGAAAAAGTTAGAGATGCAGCAGGTTTTAAGCAGGTGCAGAGGCAGGGAAAGGGGAGAGGGGAAGAAAGAACAAAAGGGAAGGTCTGTGATAGGGTGGAAGGCAGTCAAGATTCAATGCAAAAAGGATGATAATGCAAGACAAAAGGAGAAAGAAACAAAAGATGGGTCGAGAAGAGGTGTAAATGGGAATATCAGAATCATCAACAGCTGCCGTCCGAAAAAATGGGAGCAGAGGTTATGATCTGAAATTGTTGAACTCAGTGTTGAGTCCAGAAGGCTGTAAAGTGCTGAATCAAAAGATGAGGTGCTGTTCCTCAAGCTTACGTTCAGCTTCATTGGAACAGTATAGCAGGCTGAGGACAGGGAGGTCAGAGTGGGAGTGGAGCGGAGAATTAAAGCGACTGATGACTAGAACCTCGGGATCACCTTTGCAGACTGATTGGAGGTGTTCCACAGTCCTCAGCAAAGGCTTCAGCTTCATCCCCTTACGCCCCCAACTCAATGAATTTCGAGCTCGGCACAACGCTGAGCTCTTCTTTCATCACCTTCGCCTCTGCACTCACTTCTTTGGCCAGGAGTCTGCCCCCGCACAGCGAACCCTTTCCCCCATCTTCAGAATTCTCCTTCCATCTGGAACCATCCCTCAGTCCTCTTACCCTCTAGACCTTTTCATTGGGAACTGCTGGCATGACATCGACCGTCTCAATTTCTCTGCTCCCCTCACTCACTCTAACCTACCTCCCTCTGAACTTGCAGCACACCGTTCTCTCAGATCCAACCCTAACATTGTCATTAAACCTGCTGAGAAGGGTGGCGCTGTTGTTGTTTGGCGAACCGACCTCTACCTTGCGGAGGCTGAACGCCAACTCTCTGACACCTCCTCCTACCTCCCCCTGGACCATGACCCTACTACCCACCATCAAGCCATTGTTTCCAAGACTGTCATTGACCGCATCTCCTCTGGAGATCTTCCCTCCAAGTCCTCAAAACTCATAGACCCCCAACCCCGCACAGCCCGCTTCTACCTCCTTCCCAAAATCCACAAACAGGACTGCCCCATGGAGCTGATTTCTTCCTATCTTGACTCTATTTTGCTCCCCTTGTCCAGTCTCTTCCCACCTACATCTGCGACTCTTCCAACACCCTCCACCACTTTAGCAGTTTCTGGTTTCCTGGCCCTAACCATCA
The DNA here is from genome assembly GCA_030390025.1 of Squalus acanthias. Lineage (NCBI taxonomy): Eukaryota > Metazoa > Chordata > Chondrichthyes > Squaliformes > Squalidae > Squalus > Squalus acanthias. The sequence goes on along the minus strand of CM059426.1, from coordinate 100,218,472 downwards.
CTTTTTCACCATGGACGTCCAATCCCTCTACACCTCCATCCCCCACCAGGACGGCCTGAGGGCGCTCAGCTTCTTTCTTGAACAGGGGCCCAACCAATCCCCATCCAACAACATCCTCCTCCACCTGGCTGAATTTGTTCTCAGATTAAACAAGTTCTCCTTTGACTCCACTCACTTCCTCCAAATAAAAGTTCCCAGGGTCCGAGGGTCCTATGGGTCCTAGCTATGCCTGCCTTTTTGTGGGATATGTGGAACATTCTTTGATCCAGTCCTACTCAGGTCCACTCCCTCATCTCTTTTTCCAGTACATTGATGGCTCTATCGGTGCCATTTCCTTCTCTCGCCTCGAACTGGAAAATTTCATCAGCTTTGCTTCCACTTTCCACCCTTCCCTCACCTTCATATGGTCCATCTCTGACTCTTCCCTTCCCTTCCTTGACTTCTCCATCTCCATTTCTGGTGATAGGCTATTGACCAATATCTACATAAGCCCATTGATTCTCACAGCTACCTTGACTACACTTGCTCCCACCCCGCTTCCCGTAAGGACTCTATTTCATTCTCCCAGTTTCTCCGTCCCTGTCACAGCTGTTCTGACGATGCCACCTTCTGTACCAGTGCTTCCGATATGTCTTCCTTTTTCCTCAACTGAGGATTCTCCTCCACCTTGGTTGACATGGCCCTTGACCGTGTCTGTTACATTTCCCGCACTTCTGCTCTCACCCATTCCCCTCACCCAAAAACCACGATAGGGTTCCCCTTGTCCTCACCTTTCACCCCACCAGCCTCCACATTGAACGGATCATCGTCCACCAGTTCCATCACCTCTAGCGTGATCCCACCACCAAACACATCTTTCCCTCCCCTCCACTTTCAGCATTCTGAAGGGACCGTTCCCTCCGCGACACCCTGGTCCACTCCTCAATCACCCCCAACACCTCCTCCCCTTCCCACGGCACCTGACCATGCAAGCGCAGGAGATGCAATGCCTGCCCTTTTACCTCCTCCCTTCCCACCATCCAGGGCCCCTAACACTCCCTCCAGGTGAAACAGCGATTTACTTGTACTTCTTACAATTTAGTATACTGTATTCACTGCTGACGATGTGGTCTCCTCTACACTGGGGAGACCAAACACAGATTGTGTGACCGCCTTGCGGAACACCTCCATTCAGTTCACAAGCATGATCCCGAGCTTCTGGTCACATGTCACTTTAATTCTATGCTCCACTCCCTCACTGGCCTCTTTATCCTCGGCCTCCTACACTGTTGCAACGAAGCTCAATGTAAGCTTGAGGAACGACACCTCATCTTTCGATTAGGCACTTTACAGCCTTTCGGACTCAACATTGAGTTTAACAATTTCAGATCATAACCTCTGCCCCCCATTTTTTTGGACAGCAGCTGTTGATGATTCTGCTATTCCCATTTACACCAATCTTTTGTTTCTTTACTTGTCCCATTACCATCTCCTTTTTTCTTGCACCATCATCCCTTTTGCTATATGTGATCAGATTTAAAGAGCCAGTATCATTATACAACACCTCGAACCGAATCCAAATCAGGCTGTTTAGTGCAAAAAATAGCGAATAAGCGCAGAGCTAATTTTTAAATAGCCTGATTCGGATTCGGTACGAGGTGTTGCATAATGATACTGGCTCTTTAAATCTGATCACATATAGCAAAAAACTATGGAGTTGATTTTAACCCCCAACAGGTTTTGGGTGGGCAGGGAATGAAGCGAATGCAAAACGTACTTAAGGCCCGAGGTATTTTAACTCCCGGGTCTCTTCTGCATCCCGCTGTCCAGCTCCTTGACCAAAATGGGTAGAAAGCAGCAACTGGCTGGCAGGCAGGATCGGAAACTCAGGCAGCAGGAGGCTATAGACCAGCAGCAAAAGGACGGCTCGGCCATTTTCCGCTTATCTTAGAGGGCCTCTTTGTCCTCCTGAGAGCTGTCAACCTGCCTTCACCTGCCGGAAAGCCGCAGCACCTTCCTCGCTCAGGCCCAGGTTAAAATGCAATCAAGATCCCATTGATGTAATGTGCCCCGCTTTATATGAATCTATGAGGCACCCTCTTGCTTCCGGCAGTGAGCAGTTAAAATGGTCCCTCACGGGTAGGGGGGAGAAATGGGCGACCGCGGGTCTGCTGCCCATTTTACATTCTACCCGATTTTCTTTTCCGTTGAAGTCAATGCAAAGGAAAATCAGGAGGGGTATAAGACAGGCACCCAACCAGCTGTTGCCCGTTTCCCCCACGGTGGCAACAGTTAAAACCGACGTATTACTAACTCTAATTGATATCTCCCACATTTCACAAGACAACTGAAAATTCCTCCCCACGCTCCAGTGCACATCATTGCTTCTTTAAAGATGCTACACAGAGCAACGCGGCATTAAGTCTCCACAGCAACCAGGCATACAACCAATTATAAGTATACTAGAATACTCTTCAGTGGAACAACAGAGATGTAAAAGCTATGAAAAAAAACTCAAATAAAAACTCCACTCTAAAATTTAGTGCTGATATCTTTTCCATTCAATCAGTTCAAAACCATTATCTACATAGAATGCAGCACTCAGTTCAACGTGATATGATAGAATCTTAGGCTCCAATAATAAATACGAGGAGTGTTCGGAGTGGCGCGAGGGGGTGGGGGGTGGGGTGAGGTGCGATATCGGGTGCGAAACCCGGAAGAAGTCTTAACGCATCAGTATGTGCTAATTTCGACGGGCTGTAGAATTCGCAAATTATCGCGATTTCAAAATAATGAGAAAGAGACATACAGTTTCGTAAAAACAGCTTTATTTCAGCAAAATGCCGTCAGGTTCAAAAACGGACACAAGAAGCCTGTAAAATGGCCGCCGCGCCTCGTGGCAGAAGGTTCCAGATTTCTCAGTAGGCAGACAAGATGGCGTTTCAATAAACATTTCAGCAAGATCGGACAGTGCTCAGCATATTGATATAAGACAAGACGCGATCGTTTTGCATTTCTAACACGTAAGCAAGAAATATAAGTGCTGGAATCGGTTTTCCATACACAAACGGGGGCTATTGTACTGGGCAATCAAGGGCCCATCCAAAGACATTGATACGCAAATTCCCCGCGGCTCTACGATGAGAGAGCCGTTCGCGGGTACTCACAACGAGATTTCGGAGGCCCCCAAAACCCCTCCAGGGAGACTCCTAGCCGGTTCCACAATGGGAGAAATATTAACGGGTACTTAGACAGTTACAAGTATCACCGAAACCCATTAACGACAAGAACCACCCCATACAAGAAGTTTGAGCGCCAAAACATGACAAAAGATGAACATTAAGTTTGGGTGGGAGATAATGAATTACAGTACTATAACTGCAGTGTCCAAGCGCCCATCGCTCTCTTATCTTTTTCATTCACTTGAATCGTCTCTTGGCTATTATCCTGGACGACCGTTACTCTCTCTTGTTCCGCTGATTCCTTTTGGGGTCGACCTCGTGGCGCGCTGCGAAATCGGGTGCACCATCCCGAAGGTCGGTAAACGGTGTCTGGACCCGAAGGCCTGAGGAGATGAGATGAGATGAGAAGAGAAGAAGAAGAATCCACGTGCCGCCACGGTCAGTAAACCCCGACCGCGCCCGTAAATATAAAGACCATTTTTGAACTCTATCAGGGTACTGCGTGAACTGGTCAAAGACTTTCCTTCGAATTCTATCGACAACCGGTGTCAATACAGGAAGAATCTTCTTTGAATTTTACTGGTTAAGTGGTGTCGGTCCAGAAAGACTTTTCTTTGAGTTCTACAGCCGGGCCCGAGCATTGTCGAGTTCTTCATGACAACGGGGAGCCCAGCCTGCTTGCAGCAGCAGAGCGAGTAAACAAGTGGGGTACAGAGACCCCTGATCAACACGTGAATAGTCAGGTGCTATGGCGAAAACATCCGAGCATCGTTTTAGAATTCTCCGAGTTATCACGAGTGGTGAGCATGGTTCTCGATCCTACAGATCTAGATTAGGACAGGTATTAATAGGGGAGGGTTTTGTTTTAAGGATAATTATAATGTGTGTCCCCTTTTACAATGTGTCGTGCGCTCCTCGTTTCCCTAAACCTAGTTGCATAAATGTATGTAAGCTTGTACTGTCATTAATCTGTGCTTATGACATGTATTTCGTAATCTTGAACATTATGCAATAAAGATTTTCCATTTCGTACTATTCAAATGGGTCTACCTGAGTTTTCTCTGCATTACTGCTCTCGCACCTAAGTCCAGTGTCAGAACCGTAAGGGCGAGTGGGTCGAACCACTCACAGGTGTCTAGTGCTACCAGGCTGGCTGGAGACCAGAACAGGCAACAAGGCCTAACCCCGCACTAGCACCCAGAGCCACGCGAACCCCTTACAGGGCCCTCCTCATTATAATACTACTTCTGGGTTTGGCGTCCAGTGTGCGGCAACAGGCGTGGTGCAGATCTGCATGGCGTGATCTCAACTCAGATAGAGCATTTAAAGGGCCAATGCAAGGAGGTTATTTGCAGAGTTAGGATTTGCACCAAAGTGAGGGAGAAGTGTTGTGATGGATTTTGGATGGGCACGGGCTGCACCAAGATTTAGTGCCGCCGCCCTTGATGGACTGCTGGGTGCAGTAAGGATTAGGAGAGAGATACTCTTCCCCAGCAACAAGATAAGAAACCTGCTGCTGCAACGAAGCAGGCTGGAGGTGGCCGAAGAGGTCAGCAGCAGAAGCATTGTGCCACACTCCTGGATTCAGTGCAGGAAGCGCTTTAATAACATAGGTCAGGAAAGGTGAGTACAGTTACACATTCACCTACATCCTGTTGTGGACATCACCACTCCCTCCCCCTTCACTGTGCCTTGTCAGGCCTACTTCATCACATAACTCCTCACAATATCTTACCTTGCAAGTGCACCCATCATTCTCTTATCTATGCATTTCCTGACATCCCCATCTATCCATCCACCACTGCCACTTACCCTGATCCTTATGCAATTTGATGCCTCTCCCTGATAGTCACCCTCATCTAAAGCACTGCTTTCATTGGGTGAACACTTGCCATTACAATCACTCATAGGTCTGTTCTTTACCCCATTGCAGGAGAAGAGAGCCCGAACACTAGCGCAAGTGACAGGATCGGAGGTGGTCCTCCACAGATTGTGCAGTTGACAGCTGCAGAGGAGGAAGCGTTGGAGATTAGTGGCGTTTTGGCATCCTTGACCATCGGAGATGGAGAGACTGGGACCTCCAGCTACCTGGTGACAGAATTGAGTATCACCAACACAGATGTCATACAACACTTTGTCATGTTTCCTTGATTTCAGCAGGGAGTGAAATATGATCATCTTCATAATAATAAGTTGCAACATTCTTACCTTGTCATATCTTTTCTCTCCGCCAGGACCTTCAGGTGTACATCAGCACTCGGTAGACTTCCCGGTCACAATTCTCAGGCTTACCATGAACCAGCGCAGAAACTTTGGTGGGTTCAGTTAGGCAGTTAGTTGGGATTTCACCTGATCACTCACAGTTCACACGTGAGCAAGAGCAGGCAGTGGTGGCAGGCACAGCTGTAGAGAATCCGTGTCAATAGGGCTCAGCCCTTTCCAAGCTCTGCTCAGCTGGACACAGATGCTGTACCCGGGGGCTGTCAATGAAAAGGATAATTATGGCAGAAAATCTGCAATGTACTGACAGGTCTTCCACGCACACTGTCCACGATTGCAGAGAGAATGGAGGAGTCCAGCAAAGGCATGAGTGGGTTGATGTCGCAGGTCATTTTGAGGACGTCATCTTCATGGATTGAGTGGACAATTCCGTGGAACATCAATTGCGGCAATCAAATGCGCTCCTGCAAGCTTTGACTATGGAGGTGCAGACTCTGGATGCCAACATGTCTGGTACCATAAACAGGATGACAGACACCTTAGCCTTGGCCTTACAGCGCATCACTGATCTGCACCCAGCTGCGCTCCAGCAGAATGGTAGGAGTGAAGTGCAGCTTGTCCATGCGAGGGCTGATAGCAAAAGGGGATGTGGAAGTGGGAACTCCACTCAAAGCGCTTCTCACCCATTGCACCCCCTCAGCCAGTACCTGACATGCTGCCTCGTGTCCTGATGGCCGAGTCTGCGCCTGCACAGATGCAGGTGGAGCAGTCTTTGGCGGAGTCTTTGCGGGCTCCAAAACCGTGAGGACATTGGCCAAGAGCATCTCAACAGTCAGAGCAGGGATCTGAGCAGGCTACCTCTACCTCTGCTCAAGTCACAGGGGTTGCACCACGTCGGAGCGGTAGACAAAGGAAGAGAAAAGCATTGCACCTGGAAGGAGGAGAGCATGCCAGGGGATCTCAGAGATGCCGTAATTGTGACCATCTTCAAGACAGGTGACAAGTCCGATTGCGGTAATTACAGAGGAGTTTCCCTGCTGTCTGACACAGGGAAAGTCATCGCAAGAATCCTCCTCAATCGCCTTCTCCCAGTGGCTGAAGAGCTCCTCCCAGAGTCGCGATGCGGATTCCGTCCACTAAGGGGCACAATGGACATGATCTTCACCGCGCGTCAATTACAAGAGAAATGCAGGGAGCAGCACCAACCACTGTACATGGCCTTCTTTGACCTCAAAAAGGCCTTTGAAACTGTCAACCGTGAGGGATTATGGAGTGTCCTCCTCAAATTCGGCTGCCCTCAAAAGTTTGTCACCATCCTCCGCCTGCTTCATGACAACATGCAAGCCGTGATCCTGACCAAAGGTTCCACCACAGACCCAATTCACGTACAGACCGGGATCAAGCAAGGCTGTGTCATCGCACCAACGCTCTTCTCGATCTTCCTTGCTGCAATGCTCCATCTCACCCTCAGTAAGCTCCCCGCTGGAGTGGAGCTAATTTACAGAACAAATGGGAAACTGTTCAACCACCGTAGCCTCCAGTCGAGATCCAAGGTCATCCCATCCTCTGTTGTTGAATTACAGTATGCAGATGACGCTTGCATCTGCGCACACTCGGAGGTCGATCTCCAAACCATCGTCAACTTCCAAAATTCTATAGATTCTGGAACGGTTCCTGCAGATTGGAGGATAGCAAATGTAACCCCACTATTTAAGAAAGGAGGGAGAGAGAAAACGGGGAACTACAGACCTGTTAGCCTCACATCAGTAGTTGGGAAAATTCTGGAATCTATTATAAAGGATGCAATAACTGGGCACTTAGAAACTAATAGTAAGATTGGGCAGAGTCAACATGGATTTATGAAAGGGAAATCCTGTTTGACAAACCTATTGGAGTTCTTTGAGGATGTAACTAGTGGAGTAGACAAAGGGGAACCGGTAGATGTGGTGTATCTGTATTTTCAGAAGGCCTTTGATAAGGTCCCACACAAGAGGTTGGTGAACAAAATTAGGGCACATGGAATTGGGGGTAACATACTAGCATGGATTGAGAATTGGTTAACAGACAGAAAACAAGGAGTAGGGATAAATGGGTCTTTTTCAGGATGGCAGGCTGTGACTAGTGGGATACCGCACGGATCAGTGCTTGGGCCCCAGCTATTCACAATCTATATCAATGATTTGGATGAGGGGACTAAATGTAACATTTCCAAATTTGCTGATGATACAAAGCTAGGTGGCAGTGTCAGTTGTGAAGAGGATGTGAAGAGGCTTCAAGGGGATCTCGACAGGCTCAGTGAGTGGGCAAGAACATGGCAGATGGAATATAATGTGGATAAATGTGAAGTTATCCACTTTGGTAGAAAAAAACAGAAAGGCAGAGTATTTCCTAAATGGTGAAAGATTGGGGAATGCAGCTGCTCAAAGGGACCTGGGTGTCCTTGTATATGAGTCACTGAAAGTGAATGTGCAGGTGCAGCAAGCCATTAGGAAGGCAAATGGTATGCTGGCCTTCATTACAAGAGGATTTGAGTACAGCAGTAAAGAAGTCTTACTCCAATTATATAGGGCCTTGGTGAGACCACACCTGGAGTACTGTGTACAATTTTGGTCTCCTTACCTAAGGAAGGATATACTTGTCGTAGAGGGAGTGCAACAAAGGTTCACGAGATTGATTCCTGGGATGGCGGGACTGTCGTATGAGAAGAGATTAAGCAAACTAGGCTTGTGTTCTCTTGAATTCAGAAGAATGAGAGGGGATCTCATTGAAGCATACAAAATTATTACAGGGCTTGATAGGATGGATGCTGGGAGAATGTTTCCCTTGGCTGGGGAGTCTAGAACCAGGGGCCACAGCCTCAGGATAAAAGGTAGGCCATTCAGGACTGAGATGAGAAGAAATTTCTCACGCAGAGGGTGGTGAATCTTTGGAATTCTCTACGCCAGAGGGCTGTGGAGACTCAGTCATTGGGTATATTCAAAACAGAAGTCGATAGATTTCTGACTAGTAAAGGCATTAAGGGATATGGCGATAGGGCTGATGAATGGAGTTGAGGCAGAAGATCAGCCATGATCTCATTGAATGGCGGAGCAGGCTCGAAGGGCCGAATGGCCTACTCCTGCTCCTATTTCTTATGTTCTTATGTAACACCTTCACCGAAGTATACGAGAGCATGGGCCTTACACTAAACATCCGTAAGACAAAGGTCCTCTACCAACATGCCCCCGCCACACAGGACTGCCCCCCGATTATCAAATTCCACGACGAGGCCTTGGACAACGTGAACCACTTTCCATACCTCAGAAGTCTGCTGTCAACAAGGGCAGACATCGATGACAAAGTCCAACACCGCCTTCAATGTGCCAGTGCCTGAGGAAGAGAGTGTTTGAAGACCAGGACCTCAAACCCGGCACCAAGCTCATGGTCTACAGAGCAGTAGTGATATCTGCCCTGCTGTATGCCTCAGAGACATGGACCATGTACAGCAGGCACTTCAATGCACTGGAGAGGTACCACCAACGCTGCCTCCGCAAGATCCTGCAAATCCATTGGCTGGATAGACGCACCAACGTCAGTGTTCTTGCTCAGGCCAACATCCCCAGCATCGAAGCTTTGACCACGCTCGATCAGCTCCGATGGACGGGTCACATCGTCCACTAGCCCGATACGAGACTCCCAAAACAAGCGCTCTACTCGGAGCTCCGACACGGCAAGAGATCCCCAGGTGGGCAGAGGAAACGCTTCAAGGACACCCTCAAAGCCTCCTTGAAAAAGTGCAACATCCCCACTGACACCTGGGAATCCCTGGCCCAAGACCGCACAAAGTGGAGGAGAAGCATCCGGGAAGGCGCCAAACACCTCAAGTCTCTTCGCCGGGAGCAAGCTGAAGCCAAGCGCAAGCAGCACAAGGAGCGCACGTCAACCCAAGCACCCCACCCACCCGCCCCTTCAATCACCGTCTGCCCCTCCTGTGACAGAGACTGTAGGTCCCGCATTGGACTCATCAGTCACCTGCGAACTCATTTTTAATGTGGAAGCAAGTCATCCTCGGTTCTGAGGGGCTGCCTAAGAGAGAGAAAGCATTGCAGTTCAAGAGTATGCACATGGGGGTTTATGAAAATGTTATGTTGTTAAGTTACCATTTTTTAATCAAATCACGTAAAATGTATTAATTTGCACCACTTTCCCGTGTTGCCCATTCTTGGTTACCAGGTGGCAACTCGCCTTTTCAGTTGCTCGTTGATGAATAGGAAGACATGAATTGATGGGGACCAATGGGTGGATGGCTGGTTACAGGATTGCTTTGTGTCAGTGGGATTGGGGGTGGGGTGGGGGGAAGAATGGCCATTGGATGTGATTGTTACATCAGCCCAGTGGTCGTGACGAACTGAACCTTACAACTACAAGGGAATCCCTGGCACCCCGGGCAGCAATGTGAGCGGCTGGTGCGGCATTGTGGTCGCCACCTTCATCCTCCGCTTCCTCCTCATCCACCTTGGAATCATCTGCAGATGTTGTGTGCTGAGCGCCTTGTTCCTCCTGCAGCTCCAATCTTCGCAATGTTGTGCAGAGCGCAGCATACCACAATCATTCTGGAGACCCTGTCTGGCAAGTACTGAAGGTCACCTCCAGATCTGTCCAGGCACCTGAAGTTCATCTTGAGCATGTCCATCACTTGCTCAATGACACATCTGGAGGCCATATGGCTGTCGTTGTTCCATTCCTAGACTTCATTGGTTGGGTTTCTCATGGGTGTCATCAGCCAAGTTTGAAGGGGGTATCCTTTGTCTCCTAGAAGCCACCCTTTAAGTCTGCTTGCAGGTCCAAATAGGTTGGGGAGCTTCGACTGCTGCAGGAATCTCGCGCACAGTTGCATAAACCTTTTCTTATGGTTGCACACCAGTTGCGCATTGATGGAATCGAACCCCTTGCGGTTTACGAATACTTCTGGCTGATTTGGTGGTGCTAGGATTGCCATATGTATGCAGTCAATGAAACCCTGCACCTGTGCGAAACCTGCAAGAGACACAAACCCAAGCGGCCACTTATTCTGACTAGTGTCATCACAGGCGAAGTTGACATAATTGCCAGACCTGGCAAGTAACCCATCAGTCATCTGCCTTATGCACTTATGTGCAGCCGACTGGGAGATCCTGGATATGTCTCCGGTAGCACCCTGCAAGGATTCAGAGGCCAAAAAGTTGAGAGCAGTGGTCACTTTTGCAGCCACTGGTAATGTGTGGCCACCAGGTCCAGAAGGGAGTATGTCTTCTTCTAGGAGGCTGCAGATGTCTGCCATCACCTGACAAGACAATCTCAGCCTCTGGACGCACTGCTCTTCTGAGAGGTCAAGGAAGCTGAGCCTTTGCCTGTACACCCTGTTACGTGGGTAGTGCCTCCTGCAATCTCAACCCCTCTGCTGCCCCCCTTCTGTTTTCCCCCCTCTGTTGTCCCCCCTCTGCTGCTCCCCTCCCAGATGACCAGCTGCAGGTCTCTCTATAGCAGGCTGTTGCTGCTGCTGATGGTCATCTTGTTCCTCGTCTGAAGTCCAATCTAAGGCAGCCATGGTGCCACCCTTCCTGATCTTGAGTCTCAATACATCCAACGTGCACAAATCAGCCTCTCATTACAAGTACTCTCAATAAAACCTTTCCTAGTGGCGGTAAGAAAGCAGCTGTGAGCACTGAGTATTTATTATTGTCCGAATTCAAATCTTTTAATGAGCCCCATGAATTGTCATACAATCCTCTTGCCTTTCTTACAATGGTGAGTTTCAGGAAGATCCGGAGATCTGTGCATGTTATGTTAAATTTGAATCCCGGTAAAAGTCTCATTCAAATAGCCTGATTTAAATATTATAAGCAGTAACCCATTTCTCTGGAGGGGGTTACGCACACGCATTGAGACATGTCAGAGTTAAACTCGGAATTCGGAGCACTGAAGCCAGCTTCCAGATGCGCTGCCATTTTCTCCAATTTTAACATTCCTCCCAAACCCAAACCCACGCACTCTTTACTCTTAAAATTCCCCCCATAGAATCTTACAGCACTGAAGGAGAACATTCGGCCCGTCATGCCTGTGCTGGCTCTTTGAATGAGCTGTCCAATTTAATCCCACACCCCAGCTTTTACCCCATAGCCTCACAAATTAGTCGTATGAAATTTCCTATGGAATCTGCTCCCACCATCCTTTCAAATAGCACATTCTAGATCTTAACACCCCTCTGTGTGAAAAAATTACTCCTCATTTCCCCTCTAGTTCTTTTGCCAATTATTTTAAATCTGTGACCTCTGGTTACCGACCCACTTGCCAGAGGAAACAGTTTCTCCCTACTTGCTCTAACAAAACCCCTCATAATTTTGAATACCTCTATGAGGTCTCCTGTTAACCTTCTCTGCTCTAAGGAGAACAATTCCAGCTTCTCCAATCTCTCCCCATAACTGAAGTCCCTCATCCATGCTATCATCCTGGTAAACCTCCTCTGTACCCTCTCTAAGGACTTGACATCCTTCCTAAAGCATGGTGCCCAGAATTGTACACAATACTCCAGCTGAGGCTACCCATTGATTTGTAACTATGATGCTTTGACAATATTTGGAATTAAGCCTATGTAACATATTTGTGTTTTCAGCACTCTGTATACTGTGTGGTTTGAATTAAGCATTGTATGAATATCATATCACAACAAACTAAGCACTGTCAGGATGTTGCATAAATAGCCCAAAAGTGGGACTGGTAGTATAGTGGTTATGTTACTGACTAGTCACCAGAGACCTGGACTAATGATCCGCAGACGTGAGTTCAAATCCCACCAGGGCAGCTGGGGAATTTAAATAAAATCTGGAATAAAAAGCTGTATAATCTGGTTCACTAATGTCCTTTAGGGAAGGAAATCTGCCGTCATGACTTGGTGTGGCCGATATGTGAATCCAGACCCACAGCAATGTGGTTGACTCTTAACTGCCCTCTGAAATGGCCTAGCAAACCGCTACGAAAAGCATTAATAAGAATAAAACCGGATGGACCACCCATCATCGACCTAGTCACCGGCTTCAGACACGACAACTGCACACCCAGCCTAGTTGACCCTGCAAAGTCCTCCTCAGTAACATCTGGGGACTTGTGCCAAAATTGGGAGAGCTATCACATAGTCATACTCACAGAATCATACTTTTCAGCCAATGTCCCAGACTCCTCCATCACCATCCCTGGGTATGTCCTGTCCCGCCAGGAGTGGTGGCACGGTGGTATACAGTCAAGAGGGAGTGACCCTGGGAGTCCTCAACATTGACCCCAAGAAGTATCAGGTCAAATATTGGCAAGGAAACCTCCTGCTGATTACCACTGACCACCCTCCCTCAGCAGATAAATCAGTACACCTCCATGTTGAACACTACTTGGAAGAAGCACTGAGGGTAGCAAGGGCACAGAATGTACTCTGGGTGGGGGACTTCAATGCTCGGTAGCGCCACTACTGACCAAGCTGGCCGAGCCCTGAAAGGACATAGCTGCCAGACTGGGCCTGTGGCACGTGGCGAGAGAACCAACACGAGGGAAAAACCTATTTGACCTCGTCCTCACCAATCTAGCTGTCACAGATGCCTCTGTCCATGACAGGATTGGTAACAGTGACCACCGCACAGTCCTTGTGGAGACGAAGTCCCATCTTCACACTGAGGACACCTTCCATCGTGTTCGTGTGGCACTACCACCATGCTAAATGGGATAGATTCAGAACAGATCTAGCTCAAAACTGGGCCATCAGCAGCAGAATTGTATTCCACCACAATCTATAACCTCATTGACCGGCGTATCCCTCACTCTACCATTACCATCAAGCCAGGGGACCAACCCTCCAATTAGGAGTGCAGAAGAGCATGCCAGGTGCCAACCTGGGGAAGCAGCAATATGAATGCTAAACAGTGGAAGCAGCATGCTATAGACAGAGCTAAGCGATCCCACAATCAGCAGATCAGATCAAAGCTCTGCAGTCCTGCCACATCCAGTCGTGAATGGTGGTGGACAATTGAAAACGAACAGGAGGAGGAGGCTCCATGAACATCCCCATCCTCAATGATGGCGGAGCCCAGCAAGCGAGTGCAAAAGACAAGGTTGATGTGCTTGCAACCATCTTCAGCCAAAAGTGCTGAGTGGATGATCCATATCAGCCTCCTCCTGAGGTCCCCACCATCACAGAAGCCAGTCTTCAGCCAATTCGATTCACTCCACATGATATCAAGAAACGCTGAGCGCACTGGATACATCAAAGGCCATGGCCCCAGACAACATCCCAGCTGTCGTGCTGAAGACTTGTGATCCAGAATTAGCCGCGCCTCTAGCCAAGCTATTCCAGTACAGCTACAGCACTAGCATCTACCCAACAATGTGAAAAACTGCCCAGGTATGTCCTGTCCACAAAAAGGAGGACAGATCTAATCCGGCTAATTACCGCCCCATCAGCCTACTCTCAATCATCAGCAAAGTGATGGAAGGTGTCGTCGAAAGTACTATTAAGCAGCACTTACACACCAATAACCTGCTCACTGATGCTCAGTTTGGGGTCCGCCAGGACCACTCGGCTCCAGCCTTGGTCCAAACATGGACAAAGGAGCTGAATTCCAGAGGTGTGTTGAAAGTGACTGCCCTTGACATCAAGGCAGCATCTGATCAAGTGTGGCATCAAGGAGCCCCAGTAAAATTGAAGTCAACAGGAATCAGGGGAAAAGCTCTCCACTAGCTGGAGTCATACCTAGCACAAAGGAAGATGATTGTGGCTGTTGAATGTCAATCATCACAGCCCCAGGACATTGTTGCAGGTGTTCCTCAGGGCTGTGTCCTAGGCCCAAACATCTTCAACTGCTTCATCAATGACCTTCCCTCCAACATAAGGTCAGAATGGGGATGTTCGCTGATGACTGCACAGTGTTCAGTTCCATTCACAACTCCTCAGATAATGAAGCATTCCATGCCTGCATGCAACAAGACCTGGACAACATTCAGGCTTGGGCTGATAAGTAATATTCGCACCACACAAGTGCCAGGCAATGACTATCTCCAGCAAGCGAGAGTCTAACCACCGCCCCTTGACATTCAACGGCACTACCATTGCCAAATCCCCCACCATCAATAACCTGGGGGTAACCATTGACCAGAAACTTAACTGGACCTGCCACATAAATACTGTGGCAACAACAGTTGCCGGCGCGGACACCTTGGGCCAAAAATGGCCTCCTTCTATGCTGTAACTTTCTATGATTCTATGAACAGCAGGTCAGAGGCTTGGTATTCTGCGGCAAGTGTCTCACCTCCTGACTCTCCAAAGCCTTTCCACCATCTACAAGGCACAAGTCAGTAGTGTGATGGAATACTCTCCACTTGCCTGGATGAGTGCAGTTCCAACAACACTCAAGAAGCTCGACACCATCCAGGACAAAGCAGCCCACTTGATTGGCACCTCATCCACCACCTCAATATTCACTCCCTCCACTACCAGTGCACCGTGGCTGCAGTGTGTACCATCTACAAGATGCACTGCAGCAACTCGCCAAGGCTTCTTCGGCAGCACCTCCCAAACCCACAACCTCTACCACCTAGAAGGACAAGGGCAGCAGGCGCATGGGAACACCATCACCTGCAAGTTGCCCTCCAAGTCACACACCATCCTGACTTGGAAATATATTGCTATTCCTTCATCGTCGCTGGGTCAAAATCCTGGAACTCCCTCCCTAACAGCACTGTGGGAGTACCTTCACCACACGGACTGCAGCGGTTCAAGAAGGCAGCTCACCACCACCTTCTCAATTAGGGATGGGCAATAAATGCTGGCCTAGCCAGTGACGCACACATCCCATGACGAATCAAATCACTGCTGAAAAGCCTACAAAGCAATGGTGGATATGGAGATAAGAGCAATAATGTGCATATGCCACCAGCCCTGCAAACATGAACAGGGCAAATGATTGGAACAATTTTCAGATACTGTTATTTGTACATTTTAGGGAGCAAGGCACCAATTGAGCTGAGGCACCAATTACTTTGAGGTTTGGAGTAAGACCAAATTTTATGGTGTCTGTAGCCAGAAGAGGGTATCTTGAGACAGTATTAGCAATTACCAGGAAAATCATGATGATGATGAAGATACATTTGAAGTTACATTACCAGAGTTCCTCAGTGGCCTTGTGTGGAAAGGCATACCCAGTGTAGCACCAAGCCTTATATACCAGAAGGTCTCAGTTTAATTTCCTATTTTGTGCTGATTTAGCTGATCTTAGTGAGGGCAGCAGTTGGGGCACCAGAGCTGACATCAGCACCACTGGGGTAAGTGACAATCATGATTATTACCCAGGAGCACCTGTTGTAAAGTCTGTGTGGGTACATCAGGTGAGAACAAGATTCAGATGGCAACTTTACTTGATGTTTGATGTCCCCCGTTCAGCCTCCTCCTGATCGCCTCCGCCTTCCTGATCCCCTCCCCCACTCAAAATCAACTCCCCTCTCCCAATTACTTCACCCCCCTTTCCAATCGTCTCCCCCTCAAGACCTATCTGAGGGTTGCTGTCCACGATGCAGGGCCTAAAACTCAAATCCACTTCACCGGTGAGAAGACTGGGGATGTGCAGCAAGCGTCATCTAATTTAAATGAACCCCAAAACCGTATATTGGTTGTGCCTTGGGCCTACCCATTCCGGCATAGGGGCCATTCGCAGGCCAGTGGAACCTAATTTCACACCCAGTAAATGTAACTGACCTTAAAATTATTGGTCTGACCCTGGTGCCCCTATGGATCCTCCGGTTGGCAGGGATTTGAATGTAGCTGTAAAGTTTCGCAATTATCGCGATTCGAAATAACAAGATAGAAGCAGATTCGTTTGATCAGTTTATTTAAACAAAATGCTGTCATGATATAAAGGACACAGAAGCCTGAAAAATGGCCGCCGCGCATCGTGGCAGAAGCTTCCAGAAGTACAGTGGGCAGACAAGATGGCGTTCGAATAAACATTTTCAATATAAGACGGGATCATACTCGATAAGCACTGATAAAGACAGGATGCAACCTGTTTGCATTTGTGACAATAGCAAAAGATATGAGTGCTGGAATCGTTTTCCATGCACAAGTAAGGACCATTGTACTGGGCAATCGAAGGCCCATCCAGACACATCAATACACAAATACCCCCACGGCTCTACAATGAGAGAGCCATTCTCGGGTGATTAAACAAGTATTCGGGGGCCCCCAAAACCAGTCAGGGAGACGATTCATACGATCCTGGCTGGGCCAACAATGGGGAAAACATTAACGGGTAGTTGGCCAGTCTCAGGTGCTACCGAAACCCGTTAAAGACAAGAATCACCCCATGCTGGGAGTTTTGAGCGCCAATATTTCACAAAGGACAAACATTAAGATTTGGGTGGGAGATAAGGGAACACAGCACTATAACTATAGTGAACAAATGTCCATCGCTCTCTTATCTCTGCAGACTCTTGACTCGGGCTGAACTTTTATTCTCCTATTCTGATCCTCGGGTATCGCTCTGCTGGACGAGCAGCCTTCTGTGTTTTCTCTGGACTCTGTTGACTCTGGACTTTAGCCGCACTGGATGGTTATTCGAATAATGGGTGGGGCTCAATTGGAACGAGTCGCCTCGACGAAGGCCAGTGACCGGGTGCACCATCCGAGAGTCGGTAAATGGTGTTTGGACCCGAAGGCCCAACAAGACAAGACAAAATGACAAGAGAAGAAGAAGAATCCACGTGCCGCCGCGGTCAGTAAACCCTGACCGCGCCCGAAAATATACGACCCATTTCTTGAACTCTACAGGTTACTGCACGAACCGGTCAAAGACTCTTCTTTGAATTCTACCGACAACTGGTGTCGGTACAGGAAGACTTTTCTTTGAATTCTACAGCCGGGCCCGAGTGCTGTCGAGTTCTTCATGACAACGGGGAGCCCAGCCTGCTTGCCGCAGCAGCAAAGATAAACAAGTGGGGTACAGAGACCCCTCCAAACACGTGACAGTCAGGCGCTGCAGTGAAACGAGCCGAGTGCCTCACTTTAAAATTCTCCGAAGTATCACGAGTGGTGAGCATGTTTCTCGATCCTATAAATCTAGATGTAGTGTAGGTATTGATAGGGGAGGGTGGTTTTATTAAGGATAAAGTATAATGTGTTCCCCTTTTTACGATGTGCCGTGCGTTCTTCATTACCATAGACCAAGCTTTATGAATGTATGTATACTTGTACTCTCGTTAATTTGCGCCTATGACATGTACTTCATGATTTTGGACGCTACGCAATAAAGATTTCCATTTTATACTATTCAACCGGGTCTATTTGAGTTTTTCTCTGCATTACTGCTCTCGCACCTAAGTCCAGTGTTAGAACTGTAAGGGCGAGTGGGTCGAACCACTCACAGGTGCTTATTGCAACAAGGCTGGCCGGAGACCAGAGCAAGCAATAGTATTAGGCTAACGAAGGCCTAACCTCGCACCAGCACCGTCTGTGATACAAGCACGCCAAAACCCCTTTTTTAGCCCAGAGTGTAATCTGAGTGTCCAGCAAGTGGGAAACTCAGAGAATGAGGCAGGAGGCTGGGCACTTCCTCTCCTGACTGATTTAAATAGGTTTGCTGAGCCTACAGGCGTGGGCCAACCTCTGCCCCCTTCCTACAGGAAATCGCAGTAAATACTGGGGCTATACAATCTGGGCCTCTGGCCCTATTTCCTGACATTTGTGCCCAGGAAACTGAGTGCATCCCCTGGGCAAAGGCAAGGCAAATTGGTCCAGTAGGGAAAGGGATAGTATTCTTAAAGGGATGTCTTATCTCTCTACAGGTGGATCTGGTGTTTGTGCTCATCAATGTGAAGACTGTGACTGCTAAAGAATGAAGCGTGTTTTCCATTTTTATACCTAGTATCACATCAAGTCATTTACGGTAGATTTTGCCTCTGTGCAGTTTTCATGTGGCCGATTCGCAGAGCGTTCTCGGCAGCTGCCCAATAGTGTCGGCAAGAGGCCCTGTCTATTTTGAGGGCCCGGCTTCTTTAACATAGGGCCACGGGCACAAAATGAATGCCATAAGACAGCTCGTTGATTCCGAGCCACCACAATATCGGGCAGCACCACCAACCTAGAAAAAGTTAGGTCCGTGGTTCAAGTGGCGATGGAGGGGCATTCTTGGGCATAGCAACAGCTCAGGAAGTTTTTCTGGAGCCTAGAGGAGCATTCATGTTTCTCCTGGTCTTTCAAAAATAAATTGAAACTTAGCTTCTGTGCTCCTCTTTACTTGGACCCTAATTTTCATATTAAGAGGGCCTACCGCCTGACTCAGGCAGGAGCTCTGGGCACCCAGAGGTGGGGCCTTGGGAATATAGCATTGACAACACTGTCAGGCAGAATGGGGCGGTAAGTTCTGCTGGGCAGCAGGGCTCTGTGGCCTAGAAATTGGGTGACTTACCATCACAAGTCACCGCTGTGATCCGGTTGAAAAATGGCGGATGCCACTCTAGTGTTGTTCTCTAGCGCAGTACTCGGCAGCTGTCATTTTGGTGAGGGCCTTAGTGCTGCCAATAGCAGCGTGGTCCTGGAAATGTAAATGAAGAGAGAGTGATGTCAGTCGGCATGCAACGTCGTCTTACCGTCACCTCAGCAAACTTTGACCTTAGCGCTGAGTTCAGCACTGGGTCCTAAGCTCGCCATGAAAACCCAGCGTTCAGCAGACTGACAGAGGCACTGTCAGCACCTCTTCAAGGGACACACACATCTTTCAGGTAAGTTTGCATTTTAGCTTTTGGACTGGATTTTTTTGATTTTATTGAAGTAGTGGCTTGCTGCAATACATGTTAAAAGGTTTTTAAGTGTTCAGAGAGTGCTGCTGGATGCTTGCAAGGCCTTGAATGGTAAAGGAAGGCCTCTGAGAAGACACAAAATGCTGGAAATACTCAGCAGGTCAGGCAACATCCATGGAGAGAGAAACAGAGTTCATGTTTCAAGTCCAGATGCTGCCTGACCTGCTGAGTATTTGCAGCATCTTATGCTTTTATTTCACAATTACAGCATTCGCTTGCGATGGGAAGAAGAAGGCACAAAAGAGGAAGATGCAGAAGAGGAGGAAGCAGAAGAGGAGGAAGCAGAAGAGGAGGAAGCAGAAGGAAGGGTGCAACCCAGACAGCCCCTTTCTGGCCAGGATATCTGGGAATGAATCATCTGCCTGCGGAACCAGTGACCACAACCCCAATTCCCTTTTCAACATTAGTCCCACACCTTACCTTCCCTCTGTTACTAATCATCACAATGTCTTCTTGGCCACAAAACTGAAATAAAAGCCACCACAAAGCAAACTTTCCAATCCAACTTTATATATTTATCCATCCAATATGACATCAAGAAACCAACTAATCACCCTTATGCATTCCCTTAGTGACTGTCTTGTGTGTGCCTTTGCCTATCTTACTGATGTCACACAGTGCTACCCCAGTGGCTGCAGCATAGCTGGTGGAAGGCTGCTGCCTTTCAGTGGGGGACACTGCAAATGGCCTTGCTGGTTGATCTTGAGGAACTGGTGGCTGGGAGTGTGAAATCGAGTAATGGTGTTTCTTCTTCTTCTTCACTCTCCTCTCTCTCTTCTTTGTCAACCACTGGCTGGGCAGGCTGCATTTCTTGGGTGTGTGAAATGAGGAAGGCACAAGGGTGGAGTTGTGGTGAGGGGAGGGCAGGAAAGCAAGAGGTGCATGTGAGAAGGAGGATAATGTATGAGGATACCAGCCTCTTGTATCCTTTCAGCCCCCCCAGCCAGGGTAGAACCGGCAGCTTTTGTGGCAGCCACAAATTTCTAGGCCAAAATCTCTTGCCTTGCGTCAGAACTAGCATAGGGCAAGTGCAGAGTAAGGCTCCCAGTGCTCAGATCAAGACTGATTGTTGGTGAGAGAAGATAATACCTTCAGTAATACCAGCAGTGCATAATTCATTGAAACACGGCATTGAAAATTCTCTTTTATCCCTTCACTCGGGTCATAAAGTATTTGTTTATTAAAATTCAAATTTCCTCAAACCACCACATTAAACTATTCTACAAAACTGACGTGACATCTGGTAAGTCCTGAGGGATGCAGTTCTTCCCACATCATTACAATGGTTATACGACCAGTACCCATCTGTCATTATAAAGCAGCAGAAATCCTTAAAATGGCAGCCACTTTTATGGAGCACTGTAATTTATGCCACTTCAGAGCAACATAAACAAAGTTATTGAAAAATGTCACTTTACACTTCACATTTTTCTGATAAAATTGCTCCACACACTGTTGGAGTGCCTCATTTACATTGGGGTGGAATGTGCCAATGCACCACCACATGCAGCCAATACAGAATATGAGCCACATCCAAAAATGATGCGGATGTTTACGGATACAGAATTTAGCCTTATAAGCATAATATACTGTAAAGCACAATCCATAAGTTGCACATTCATGCCCATAATTGGGGCTTACAAATAAATGTGTTGATCTACTTCTACACTGGTGCAAGGGCAGGATTATCCTCCCAGTGATGTTGTTCTGGTGTGCAGGACTTCTGCTTGCTCCTCCAACACTGCCAGAACCCAGACCCAGGGAACTAACACTCCTGTCCTCGCTAACCTTCATTGGCTCCCACTTCACCGACTACCTCATAATTCTCATCCTCATGTTTAAAGCCCTTCATGGTCTTACCCCTCCCTATCTCTGTAACCTCCTCCAGCCATTAGGGCAATTAAGAAACCATGGTCAACAAAATGTTGCAAAATTACCTCTCTTTATCCATTCCTCACTCCCAATAATACTGAAACTCTCATGCATGCTTTTGTTACCTCTATGTAAGATTCTATGGGACTCAAATTTTCCAGCATCCTCCTCACCAGCCGCCCAAGCTCCACCCTCCATAAATTCCGCTTCAACCAGAATAGTAAAAGAATTCAGGAAGACGTAGAGCAATTAGTAGAATGGGTGGAGAGGTGACAGGTACAAATTAATATGGATAAGTGTGAGGTAATAACATTTTGGGAGGAAAAACATTGGGGGGAATTTTAATAGTAAAGTGCACCTGGTTTTGGGTTCGAGAGGGTTGTTAAAATCGGTGAAAATGGCAGCCTGTCCAGAAGCCAGCTCCAACCCGCTGACTTCTGGGTTTAACACAGGCACAGTTGGTGCATATGCATAACCCCCTCTGGAGAGGCGGGTTACTGCTTATAATATTTAAATCAGGCTATTTGAACAAGATTTTCACTGGTATTTAAATTTAGCATAACATGCACAGATTTCCCGGGCTTCTTGAAACTCGCCATTGAAACGAAGCCGAGAAGAATGAAAGGCAATTCATGGGGCTCCTTAAAAGGCACAAATTCGGCTGACAATAAATACTCAATGCTCAAAGCTGCTTTCTTACTTTCCACTGGGAAAGGATTTGTTGAGAGTATTTGTGCACTTTGGAGGTATTGAGACTCCACATCAGATGGGTAGCATCATGGCTGCCTTAGATTGGACCTTGGACAAGGAGCAAGATGACCGTCAGCAGCAGCAACAGCCTGCTGTGGAGAAACCTGCAGGTGGTCAGCAGAGAGGGGAGCATCAGAAAGGAGGGAATCAGAGAGGGGGGCATTACAGAGGGGTCGAGGAGGTACTAACCAGGTAACAGAGTGACTGGTAGAGACTCAGCCTCCTTTACCTCTCGGAAGAGCAGTGCTTCCAGAATTTGAGATTGTCACATCAGGTGGTGGCAGACATAGAGTCATAGGCCTAAAAATTTGGTTCCTTTGCGCCTCCCATTAGCGCCTAAGAGGGCGCTAACGGGGCGCAAAGCAACTAGTGCCCGGGCGCGGTGCCGCCAACGCCTCCCACAAATTTCAGTGGGAGGGTAGCGGTGGCGGTAACTGTTAACGCCCTGCGGTGCTGCGCTGCCGGCAATGACATCATCGCCATGCGCAGCGCCTCGCTCGCGCCCCAGCCGCGATCTTCAGTAGCGTCCCCTGACTTACTGCCGGACGCTATGTCTGACGGGTTCAGGGGGGCCTACCTGTGGCTGGGGCGGCGCAAATTAAAGGGGAGGTGCCTGGAGGTCCACTGACCCAGTTGCCGTCCCCGGCCTCCTGACCAGCCCCCCCTCGGCGTGCCGGCTGCGCTTCACGAGCCCGGGACTTCTCTTGAGTGCCGGGCTCTTTTGCCGGCAATCCGATCCCTGGTGGCCCAGCTGGGCCCCGGGTTGCGCTGCACAAGGCCCCTCCCCCTTGGGAAGGGGAGGAAGGCCAGCAGTACCGCGGCGCAACGTGCCACAGTGATTGGCGCTGCGGCACGTAGCGCCACTATATTCACTCGCAGTGCCCCAAGAGGGAGGCGGGGCACTTCCAGTAGCAACGCGCATCCCTCTTGGGCTGCTGCCGGTGAATTTCAGCCAAGGGGGTGCTAATTTTATGGGGGCGCTAAAAGTAGTGCCCCAGCTAAATTAGCGCCCCAAAGTGGGTGCGACTCAATTTTTCCCCCATAGAGTCATAACGGCACAGAAGGAGGCCATTCAGCCCATCAAGTCTGTGTCGGCTCTCTGTCGAGCAATCCAGTCAGTTCCATTCCCCCGCTCTATCCCCGTAGCCCTGGAAGTTTATTTCCCTCAAGTGCCTATCCAGTCTCCCCTTGAAAACATTGAGTGTCTCCGCTTCCACCACTTCTGTCGGCAGCGAATTCCAGGTCATCACCACTCGCTGTGTAAAAAAGTTTTTCCTCATGTCCCCCCTGTATCTCTTGCCCAAAATCTAAAATCTGTGTCCCCTAGTCCTTGTACCATCAACTAGTGGGAACAGCCTTTCCCCGTCTAGCCTATCCAAACCCGTCGTAATCTTGTACACCTCTATCAAATCACCCCTCAACCTCCTTTGCTCTAATGAAAACAAATCCAGCTTCTCCAACCTGTCCTTGTAGCTAAGATCCCCCATCCCCGGAACCATTCTGGTAAATCTCCTCTGCACCCTCTCAAGGGCCTTCAAATCCTTCCTAAAGTGTGGTGATCAGAACTGGATGCAATACTCCAGTTGTGGCCTAACCAGCGCTTTATAAAGGTTCAGCATAACTTCTCTACTTTTGTACTCAATACCTCTATTTATGAAGCCCAAGATCCCATATGCTTTGCTAACCACTCTCTCAATATGTCCTGCCACCTTCAGGGACCTATGTACATTAACTCCCAGGTCCCTCTGTCCCTGCACACTCTTTAAAACTGTGCCATTAAGTGTATATTGCCTCTCCTTGTTCCTTCTGTCAAAATGCATCACCTCACACTTTTCTGTATTAAATTCCATTTGCCACTTGTCTGCCCATTCTGCTAGCCTTTCTATGTCCTGTTGCAGTTGATTGGTGTCATCATCACTGTTTGCCACACCCCCACGTTTAGTGTCATCGGCAAATTTAAAAATTCTATCTGTATTCCAATATCCAGGTCATTTATAGATATCAAAAAAAGCAGTGGCCCCAGCACTGACCCTTGGGGAACACCACTGTCTGCCATCCTTCAGTCTGCAGCCTTCTAGAAGAAGATCTATTAACTGCTGTACCTGGTGGCCATGGATTACCTATGGCTATCAAAGTGACCACCGCCCCCAACTTGTTTGATTCCGGATTTTTCCAGGGAGCTACCAGAGACATATCCAGGATCTTGCAGTCGGTGGCACATAAATGCATAAGGCAGGTGACTGATGGATTGTTTGCCAGGGCCGAAAATTATGTCAACTTTGCCTTTGATGACACTAGTCAGAATAAGTGGCCACTCGGGTTTGCATCTCTTGCTGGCTTCCCACAGGTGCAGGATGTCGTCGAGTACAAACACGTAGCAATCCGTGCAGCACTAGATCAACCAGCAGTATTCATCAACTGCAAAAGGGGTTCCATTCCATCAATGTTATGCTGGTGTGTAACCACAAGAAAAGGTTTATGCAGGTGTGTGCCAGATTCCTGGGGAGCTGTCATGCTGCTTTCATCTGCAGCAATCCAAGCTCTCTGACATTCTTGGAGCTGCAGGCAGATTTAGTTGGTGCTGCTACTGAGGCAGAGACCGAGGGCTCAATACTGCAGAAACTCTAGAGGAGTATAGAAAGTGCAGGGGTGCAATTAAAAAGGAAATTAGGAAAGCAAAGAGAGAGCATGAAAATATTTTGACAAGTGAAATCAAGGAAAACCCAAAGATGTTTTATAAATACATTAAGACCAAGAGGATAACTAAAGAGAGAGTAGGGCCTATTAGAGACCATAAAGGTAATCTGTGTGTGGAGGCGGAAGACGTGGGTATGGTTCTTAATGAATACTTTGCGTCTGTGTTCACAAAAGAGAGGGGAGATGCAGGCATTGCAATCAGGGAGGAGGAGTGTGAAATATTAGATGAAATAAACATAGTGAGAGAGGAAGTATTAAGGGGCTTAGCAGCTTTGAAAGTGGATAAATCCCTAAGCCTGGCTGAAATGTATCCCAGGCTGTTAAGAGAAGCAAAAGAGGAAATAGCAGAGGCTCTGACCATCATTTTCCAATCCTCTCTGGCTACAGGTGTGGTGCCAGAGGACTGGAGGACTCCTAATGTTGTACCTTTGTTTAAAAAGGGAGAAACGGATAGACCGAGTATTTACAGGCCAGTCAGCCTAACCTCGGTGGTGGGAAAATTATCGGAAAAAGTTTTGAGGGACAGGATAAATCTTCATTTAAAAAGACACGGATTCATCAAGGACAGTCAGCATGGATTTGTTAAGGGAAGGCCGTGTCTGACTAACTTGATTGAATTTTTTGAGGAGGTAACAAGGAGGGTCGATGAGGGTAGTGTGTTTGATGTAGTGTATATGGATTTTAGCAAGGCTTTTGATAAGGTCCCACATGGCAGACTGGTCACGAAAGTGAAAGCCCATGGGCTCCAGGGCAAAGTGGCAAGCTGGATCCAAAATTGGCTCAGAGGCAGGAAGCAAAGGGTAATGGTTGATGGGTGTTTTTGTGACTGGAAGGCTGTTTCCAGTGGGGTTCCGCAAGGCTCAGTACTGGGTCCTTTGCTTTTGGTGGTATATATCAATGATTTAGACATGAATGTAGGGGGTATGATTAAGAAGTTTGCAGATGATACTAAAATCGGCTGTGTGGTTGGTAATGAAGGAGAAAGCTGTAGACTGCAGGAAGATATCAATCAACTGGTCAAGTGGGCAGAAAAGTGGCAAATGGAATTAAACCTGGAGAAGTGTGAGGGAGGGCTAACAAGGCAAGGGAATACACATTAAATGGTAGGACACTGAGAAGTGTAGAGAAACAAAGGGACTTTGGAGTGCAGGTCCACAGATCCCTGAAGGTAGCAGGCCAAGTAGATAACATGGTTAAGAAGGCATACGGAATACTTGCCTTTATTAGCCGAGGCATAGAATATAAGAGCAGGGAGGTTATGCTTGAACTGTATAAAACACTAGTTAGGCCACAGCTAGAGTACTGCATGCAGTTCTGGTCACCACATTGCAGGAAAGATGTGATTGCACTCAAGAGGGTACAGAGGAGATTTACAAGGATGTTGCCAGGAGTAGAGAATCTTAGCTACGAGGAAAGATTGGATAGGCTGGGGCTGTTTTCTTTGGAACAGAGGAGACCGAGGGGAGACCTTATTGATGTGTATAAAATTATGAGGGGCCTAGATAGAGTGGATAGGAAGGACCTATTTCCCTCCGCAGAGGGGTCAATAACCAGGGCACATAGATTTAAAGTAATTGGTAGGAGGTTTAGAGGGTAGTTGAGGGGAAATTTCTTCACCCAAAGGGTGGTGGGGGTCTGGAACTCACTGCCTGAAAGGGTGGAAGAGGCAGAAACCCTCACCACATTTAAAAAGTACTTGGGTATGCACCTGACGTGCCATAACCTACAAGACTATGGACCAAGAGCTGGAAAGTGGGATTAAGCTGGATAGCTCTTTGTCGGCCGGCACGGACACGATGGGCCAAAATGGCCTCCTTCTGTGCTGTAAATTTCTAGTCTATGATTCTATGCTAGGAGACAAAGGATAAGCCCTTCAAACATGGCTGATGAAACCTGCGAGAAACCCAACGAATGAAGCCCAAGAATGGTATAACAACAGCCATTTGGCCACCACATGTGTCATTGAGCAAGTGATCGGCATGGTTCCTGGACAGATCTGGAGGCGGCCTTCAGTACTCACCAGACAGGGTCTCCAGAATGATTGTGGTATGCTGCGCTCTGCACATCACTGCACAGCAGCGAGGATTGGAGCTTCAGGAGGAACAAAGCGCTAAGTACACATCGTCTGCGTGCGTCCAATGAAGAGAGGAGGAGGAGCAGGACGAAGATGGAGAGCAGCTACTCACATTGATGCCCAGAATGCCAGGATTCCCTTATAGCTGTAAGGTTCAGTTAGTCACAATCACTGGACCGATTAAACAATCACATCCAACGGCAACTCTCCCCCTCCCCAATCCCACTGGCACCAATCGACCTCTCGCAGATGCATCTGTCCATGACAGTATTGGTAGCTGTGACCACCATACAATCCTTGAGGAGACAAAGTCCCATCTTCACACTGAGGACACTCTCCATCGTGTTGTATGGCACTACCACCATGCTAAATAGGATAGATTCAGAACAGATCTAGCAGCTCAAAACTGGGCATCCATGAGGCGCTGTGGGCCATCAGCAGCAGAAAAATTGTATTCCACCACAAGCTGTAACCTCATGGCCCAGCATATCCTGCACTCTACCATTACCATCAAGCCAGGGGACCAACCCTGGTTCAATGAGGAGTGTAGAAGAGCATGCCAGTAACAGCACCAGGTGTATCTAAAAATGAGGTGCCAATCTGGGGAAGCTGCAACACAGGACTACATACATGCTGATCAGCGGAAACGCCAGGCTATAGACAGAGCTAAGCGATCCAACAACTAACGGATCAGATCAAAGCTCTGCAATCCTGCCACATCCAGTCATGAATGGTGGTGGACAATTAAACAACTAACGGGAGGAGGAGGCTCCATGAATATCCTCATGCTCAGTAATAACGGAGCCCAGCACATGAATGCAAAAGACAAGGCTGACGCTTTCGCAACCATCTTGAGCCAGAAGTGCCGTGTGGATGATCCATCTCGGCCTCCTCCTGAGGTCCTTACCAACATAGAAGCCAGTCTTCAGCCAATTCAATTCACTCCACGTGATATCAAGAAACAGCTGAGCGCACTGGATACAGTAAAGGCTAAGGGCCCTGAAATCATCCCAGCTGTCGTGCTGAAGACTTATGCTCCAGAACTAGCCACGCCTCTATCCAAGTTGTACCAGTACAACTACAAAAATGGCATCTACCCGACAATGTGGAAAATTGCCGAGGTATGTGCTGTCCACAAAAAGCAGGATAAATCCAATCTGGCCAATTATCACCCCAACAGTCTACTCTCAATCATCAGTAAAGTGATGGAAGATGTCATAGACAGTGTGAGTCACCATTGACCAGAAACGTAACTGAACCTGCTACATAAATACTGGCACTTCAAGAGTAGGTCAGAGGCTGGGTATCCTGCGGGGAGTGTCTCACCTCCTGACTCCCCAAAGCCTTTCCACCATCTACAAAGGTACAAGTCAGGAGTGTGATGGAATACTCTCCGCTTGCGTGGATGAGTGTAGCTCCAACAACACTCAAGAAGCTCAACACCATCCAGGACAAAGCAGTCTGCTTAATTGGCAGCCCATTCAACATGTTAAACATTCACTCCCTCCACCATTGGCACACCATGTGTCATCTACAAGATGCAGTGCACCAACTTGCCAAGGCTTCTTCGACAGCACCTCCCAAACCCGCGACCTCTACCACCTAGAAGGACAAGGGCAGTAGGCGCATGGGAACACCATCACCTCCAAGTTCCCCTCCAAGTCACACACCATCCTGACTTAGAAGTATATCGCCAATCTTTCATCACCGCTGGGTCAAAATCCTGGAACTCCCTCCCAAACCACACTGTGGGAGTATCTTCACCACAAGGACTGCAGCAGTTCAAGAAGGGCTCACCACCGCCTTCTCAAGGGCAATTAGTGATGGGCAATAAATGCTGGCCTTGCCAGGGACGCCCACATCTCATAAACAAATTAAAAAATGCTTGAGCTGGACTCCTCCATTATCATAGAATAGTACAGCACAGAAGAAGGCCATTCGGAACATCGAGTCTACACCAGCTCATTCAAATAGAAATCCAGTTAGTCCTCCTCCCCCGCTCTTTCCCCATATCATACATTTTTTTCTCCTTCAAGTATTCATCCAATTCCATTTTGAAGTTTATATTGATCTGTACCTACCACCCTATCAGGCAGTGTATTCCAAATCCTAACCACTCATTGCATAAACAAGTTTTGCCTCACATCGCCTCTGGTTCTTTTGCCAATGAGCTTAAATCTGTGCCCTCTCGTTATCGAC
Source organism: Squalus acanthias (assembly GCA_030390025.1). Taxonomy (NCBI): domain Eukaryota; kingdom Metazoa; phylum Chordata; class Chondrichthyes; order Squaliformes; family Squalidae; genus Squalus; species Squalus acanthias. The sequence continues at coordinate 100,189,654 of CM059426.1, read as the reverse complement.
CCTTCAACCATTGTAAACAATTTCTCTTAATTACTCTATCTAAATCCTTCATGATTTTAAACACCTCTATCAAATCTCCTCTTAGTCTTAAATAAAACAGGAAATAATGGAAATACTCAGCAGGTCAGGCTGCATCTGTGGAGAGAGAAACAGAGTTAATGTTTCAGGTCGATGACCTTTCATCAGGACCGCTCCTCTTAGTCTTCTCTGCTCCAAGGAGAACAAACCCAGCTTCTCCAGTCTATTCACGTAACTGTAATCTCTCATCTCTGGAAACATGCTAGTAAATCTCTTCCGAACCACCTCCAAAGCCTTCATAACCTTCCTAAAGTGTGGTGCCCAGAATTGGAAACATTACTCCAGCTGGGGCTGAACTAGTGTTTTGTATAAGTTTAGCAGAACCTCCTGGCTTTTTGACGCTATGCCTCTATTTATAAAGCCCAGAATTCCATATGCTTTATTAATTGTTTTGTTAACCTGTCCTGCCACCTTCAAAGATTTGTGGACAAACACCCACAGATCTTGCACTCTTTTAAAATTGTACCATTTAGCTATTATTGAACATAAGAACATAAGAAATAGGAGCAGGAGTAGGCCATTCGGCCCTTCGAGCCTGCTCCGCCATTCAATAAGATCATGGCTGACCTTCTACCTCAACTCCACTTTCCTGCCCTATCCCCATATCCCTTGATTCCCTTAATATCCAAAAAATCTATCGATCTCTGCCTTGAATATACTCAATGACTGAGCATCCACAGCCCTCTGGGGTAGAGAATTCCAAAGATTCACCACCCTCTGAGTGAAGAAATGTCTCCTCATCTCAGTCCTATATGGCCGACCACTTATTCTGAGACTGCAACCCTTGATTCTAGACTCCCCAGCCAGGGCAAACACCCCCCCTGCATCTACCGTGTCAAACCCTGTAAGAATTTTGTATGTTTCAATGAGATCACCTCTCATTCTTCTAAACTCGAGTGAATATAGGCCTAGTCTACTCAATCTGTCCTCAAAGGACAATCCCCCCATCCCAGGAATCAGTCTGGTAAACTTTGTTGCACTCTCTCTATGGCAAGTATATCCTTCCTTAGATAATGAGACCAAAAATGTACACAATACTCCAGGCGTGGTCTCACCAGGGCCCTATATAATTGCAGTAAGACGTCTTTACTCTTATACTCAAATCCTTTTCTAATAAAGGCCAACATACCATTTGCTTTCCTAATTGCTTGCTGTACCTGCATGTTAACTTTCAGAGATTCGTGTACAAGGACACCCAGGTCCCTCTGAACACCAACATTTCCCAATCTCTCACCATTTAAAAAATACTCTGCTTTTCTATTTTTCCTACCAAAGTGGATAACTTCACATTTCTCCACATTATATTCCATTTCCCATGTTCTTGCTTAATTTGTCTATATCCCTTTGCAGCCTCTTTTCATCCTCCTCACAACTTACATTCCCACCCTGCTTTGTATCTTCAGCAACCTTGGATATATTACATTTGGTCCCCTCATCCAAAGCATTGATATAGATTGTAAATAGCTGAAGCCCAAGCACTGATCCTTGTGGTACTCCACTAGTTACAGCACGCCAACCCGAAAATAACCCATTTATTCTACTCTCTGTTTTCTGTCCGTTAACCAATCCTCAATCCATGCTAGTATATTACCCCCAATCCCAGGAGCCCTAATTTTGTTTAATAACCTCTTATGTGGCACCTTATCGAATGCCTTCTGAAAATCTAAATACACTACATCCACTGGTTCCCCCTTATCTATCCTGCTAGTTACAACCCAAAAAAACTGAATAGATTTGTCAAACACGATTTCCCTTTCATAAATCCGTGTTGACTCTGCCCAATCCTATTATTACTTTCTAAGTACTCTGTTTTCACGTCCTTAACAATAGATTCTAGCATTTTCCCTACTACTGATGTCAGGCTAACTGGTATATAGTTCCCTGTTTTCTCTCTCCCTCCTTTCTTAAATAGTGGGGTTACATTTGCTACCTTCCAATCCACGGGAACCGTTCCAGAATCTATGGACTTTTGGAAGATGACAACCAATGCATCCACTATCTCTATAGCCACCTCTTTTAAAACCCTAGGATGTAGGCCATCAGATCCAGGGGATTTATTGGCTTTCAGTCCCATTAATTTCTCCAGGACTATTTCTTTACTAATACTAATTTCTTTCAGTTCCTCATTCTCACCAGATCCTTGGTTCTCCACTATAGAAGCATAGAAGCATTGAAGATAGGAGCAGGAGTAGGCCATTCAGCCCCTCGAGCCTGCTCCGCCATTTAATGAGACCATGGCTGATCATTCAAATTCAGTACCCTGTCCCTGCTTTCTCCCCATATCCCTTGATCCCTTTAGCCTTAAGAAATATATCTAACTCCTTCTTGAATATATTTAATGAATTGGCCTCAACTGCCTTCTGTGGTAGAGAATTCCACAGGTTCACCACTCTCTGGGTGAAGAAATTCCTCCTCATCTCAGTCCTAAATGACTTACCCCTTATCCTTAGACTGTGACCCCTGGTTCTGGACTCCCTGCCATCGGGAACATCCTTTCTGCATCCAGTCTGTCTAGCCCTGTTAGAATTTTATAAGTTTCAATGAGATCCCCTCTCATTCTTCTAAACTCTAGCGAATACAAGCCCAATCGTCCCAATCTCTCTTCATACGTCATTCCTGCCATCCCAGGTATCAGTCTGGTGAATCTTCGCTGCACTCTCTCCATGGCAAGAACATCCTTCCTCAGATATTTCCAGAATCTTTTTTGCGTCTTCTTCCGTGAAGACAGACACAAAGTATTTGTATAATTTCTCTGCCATTTCCTTATTCCCCATTATAATTTCTCCTGTATCAGCCTGTAAGGGAACCACATTTACTTTTGCTAATCTTTTCCTTTTTACACACCAAAGAAGCTTTTACAGTCTGCTTTTATGTATCTTGTTACTTTACTCTCATATTCTATTTTCTGTTTCTTTTTCAATTTCTTGGTCCTCCCAATCCTCAGGCTTACTACTCTTTTTGGCAACATTATAGGCCTCTTCCTTTAATCTAATATTATCTTTAATTTCTCTTGTAAGCCACGGTGGACCATTTTTCCCGTGGTGTTTTTATTCCTTAAGGGAATGTATATTCATTGTGAATTATGAATTATTTATATAAATGTTTGTCATGTTTACCTAGTATTGTCTCTCTCCTGACTATATCCTCTTGATGTCTATTACTATTTTCCTCATTGTTTATTACACTTCCAAGTTTTGTGTCATCAGCAAATTTGGAAATTGTGCCCTGTACCTTCAAGTCCAAGACATTAATGTACATCAAAACAGCAGTGGTCCTAGTTGAGAACCTTGAAGAACACCACTGTATACCTCCCTCCAGTCTGAAAAACAACCATTCACCACAATCCTCTGGTTTCTTTCCCTTAGCCAATTTTGTATCCATGCTGCTACTGCCCCTTTAATCCCATGAGCATCAATTTTACTAACAAGCCTACAACAACAACAACAAGAAAACAACTTGGGGGAAAAATTCAGTTAGTTGCGCCTCCCGTTAGCGCCTTAAGAGGGCGCTAATGGGGCGCAAAGCAACTAGCACCCAGGCGCGGCGATGTTTGCGCCACTCGTGAAATTAACTAGACATTTTGCGGCGGAGCTAAACAGTACCGCTGTTTAACGATCTCCTGCGCCGGCAGATCGTGACATCAGTCGAGTGCGCAATGCCCCAGTAGTGCCCCAGAGCTGATATTGAGTGGCACCCCCTGCATTACCACCTGCCGCTAGCAACGACAGGTTGAGGGGAGCTTTTTGCAGTCAGGAAGGGACTGGGGGAGCGCTATTTAAAGGTGACCGCTTCCTGCCTTTTTTTGTTGGCGACATTTTTGAACCACACATTCTGAGAGAGAGAGAGACTTCTGGAGAGATTCAACGCTGTGTGAAGGAGTTTTGGGTACTGAGCAGCACTTTGCAGGTTCATTTTGATTTGCCCTTTCTTGTATCGATTTAGAAGAGACTGTGGGGGCTGGACTCTGAGCTCTTTCCCTGGGACTCTCCATTGTTCTTTCCGGCAGATTTGATGTACAGGTCTCTCCAGGCTGAGATTCAAGGCTGCAATGAGCAGGATGTGGATGGAAAGCAAGATCAACCCTCCCCTTTAAGAACAGGCCGGGGCCATTGTGTCTGTGTTCCATTGCTGACTGACATCACATGAACTTCGCCAGCACTCTGAGTTAGCGCCTCACTCCTCGGCCTTTGCACCTTAAGACAGATGTGTGGCACCTGATTTTGCGCTCCAATCACCTCCAGGGGCGATAAAAGTCAAGTTTGCAGTCGGAGGCGATAATTAGCGCCAGGCGCTAATCTTTGCGCCAGCCGATAATTGCGCCCCAAACGGGGTGATACTGAATTTTTCCCCCTAGACATTTTGCGGCGGCGCTAAACACTACCGCCACAATCTCCTGCACCAGCAGATCGTGACGTCAGTCGAGTGCGCAATGCCCCGGTAGTGCCCTAGAGCGAATATTGAGTGGCGCCCCTTGCCTTACCGCCTGCCGCTAGCAATGACAGGTTGAGAGGAGTGTTTTGCAGTCAGGAAGGAACTGAGGGAGCGCTATTTAAAGGCGACCGCTTCCTGCCTTTTATTATTGGTGACATTTTTGAACCACGCATTCTGAGAGAGAGAGAGAGAGAGACTTCTAGAGAGATTCAACGCTGTGTGAAGGAGTTTCGGGTACTGAGCAGCACTTTGCAGGTTCATTTTGATTTGCCCTTCTTTGTATCGATTTAGAAGAGACTGTGGTGGCTGGATTCTGAGCTCTTTCCCTGGGACTCTCCATTTTTCTATCCAACAGATTTGATGTGCAGGTCTCTCCAGGTCGAGATTCAAGGCTGCAATGAGCAGGATGTGGATGGAAAGCAAGATCAACCCTCCCCTTTAAGAACAGGCCGGGGCCATTGTGTGTGTGTTCCATTGCTGACTGACATCACATGAGCTTCGCCAGCGCTCTGAGGTAACGCCTCGCTCCTCAGCCTTTGCGTCTTAAGATAGTTGTGAAGCGCCTGATTGAGCGCTCCAATCACCTCCAGGGGCGATAAAAGTCAAGTTTGCAGTCGGAGGCGATAAATAGCGCCAGGCGCTAATCTTTGCGCCCGGCCGATAATTGCGCCCCAAATGGGGCCATACTGAATTTCTCCCCCAAGTAGCGCCTTTCACATAGTAAAACATCACAAGGCGCTTCACAGGAGTGTTATAAGACAAAAATTTGACACCAAGCCACATAAGGAGAAATTAGGGCAGATGACCAAAAGCTTGTTCAAAGAGGTACGTTTGAAGGAGCGTCTTAGAGGAGGAAAGAGAGGTAGAGAGGCGGAGTGGCTCAGGGAGGGAATTACAGAGCTTAGGGCCTAGGCAACTGAAGGCACGGCCACCAATGGTTGAACGATTATAATCAAGGATGCTCAAGAGAGCAGAATTAGAGGAGTGCAGATATCTTGGGGGGGGGGGGGCGGCGGTTGTGGGGCTGGAGGAGATTACAGAGATAGGAAGGGGCAAGACATTTGGAAACAAGGATGAGAAATCGAGGCGTTGCTTAACCGGGATCCAATGTTGGTCAGCGAGCACAGGGGTGATGGGTGAACGGGACTTGGTGCAAGTTAGGACACGGGCAGCCGAGTTTTGGATGACCTAAAGTTTATCTAGGGTAGAACGTGGGGGACCAGCCAGGAGTGCGTTGGAATAGCCAAGTCTAGACGTAACAAAGGCATGGATGAGGATTTCAGCAGCGGATGAGCTGAGGCAGGGGCGGAGACGGGCGATGTTACGGAGGTGGAAATATTCGGTCTTAGTTATGCCGTGGATATGTGGTCGGAAGCTCAATTCAGGGTCAAGTATGACACCAAGGTTGCGAATAGTGTGGTTCAGCCTCAGACAGATGCTAGAGAGTGGGATGGAGTCGGTTGCTAGGTAATGGAGTTTGTGGCAGGGACCAAAAACAATAGCTTCGGTCTTCCCAATATTTAATTAGTATAAATTTCTGCTCATCCAGTACTGGATGTCGGACAAGCAGTCTGACAATTTAGAGACCATGTAGGGTTTGAGAGAAGTGGTGGTGAGGTAGAGCTGGGTGTCGTCTGCATACATGTGAAAAATGACGCTGTAGTTTCGGATGATGTCGCCAAGGGGCAGCAGGTAGATGAGAAATAGGAGGGGGCCAAGGATAGATCCTTGGGGGACACCAGAGGTAATGAGACAGGAGCGGGAAGAGAAGCCATTGCAGGTTATTTTAATTCATTCATAGGATGCGGGCATCTACCTGCTGCCCCTTGGCGACATCATCCGAAACTACAGCATTTATTGCCCATCCCTAATTGCCCCTTAGAAAGTGGTGGTGAGCCGCAGAGGGCAGTTAAGTGTCAACCACATTGCTGTTGGTCTGGAGTCACATAGAAACCAGACTGGGTAAGGATGGCAGAATTTCTTCCCTGAAGAACATTACTGAAGCAAATGGGTTTTCACAACAATTCGGTAGTTTCATGGTCACCATTACTGATACTAGCTTTTTATTCCAGATTTTATTTAATTGCATTATAAGTTCCCCAGCTGCCGTGGTGGGATTTGAACTCACGTCTTTAGATCATTAGTTCAGGCATCTGGATTACTAGTCCAGTAATATAATCACTATGCTACCATACCCAAAGGTGATTCTCTGGCTACAATTAGATAGATAAGAATGGAACCAGGTGAGCGCAGTCCCACCCAGCTCGATGATGATGGAAAGGCATTAGAGGTGGATGGAGTGGTCAACCGTGTCAAAGATGGCAGACAACTCGAGAAGGACGAGGAAGGATAGTTTACCTTTGTTACAGTCACAAAGGATGTAAATGGTGACTTTGATGAGAGGAGCGGAAACCTGATTGGAGGGATTCAAACATGGAGTTCCAGAAAAGATGGACATGGATTTGGGAGGCGACAACACATTCAATGACTTGGAGAGGAAAGGGAGGTTGGAGATGGGGCGGTAGTTTGCAAGGACAGAGGGCTCATGGGTTGTTTTTTTGAGCAGAGGGGAGATGGTGGCAGATTTGAAGGAGAGGGTGACAGTACCTGAGGAGAGAGAACCATTAACAATGTCAGCTAACATAGGAGCCAGAAAATGAAGTTGGATGCTCAGCAGTTTGGTGGGAATAGGGTCAAGGGAGCAGGAGGTGGGTCTTATGGACAAGATGAGCGCGGAAAGGTCAGGAGGGGAGATCGGAGAGAAGCTGGAGAAAGATGTAAGTTCAGGGCTAGGGTAGGGGTGAACCTTAGAGGAAGTTTGGCCCGGTGGGCTAGGGAAAGGAAGGGAAGTGGCAGAGGCAACTGAACGGATGGTCTCAATCTTAGAGACAAAGAAGTCCATGAGCTCCTCGCACTTGTTGGAGGTGAGGGTGGAAAGGGGTTTAAGAAGATGGTTAGCAGTAGAGAATAGAAGCTGGGGGTTATCTTTGCATTCCAGAATGATTCTGGAATAGTGAGCAGTTTTGGCAGATGAGAGCAGAACCCGATAATACTTTATGTGGTCCAAACAGATCTGGCGGTGAATGGCTAAACCAGTTGTCCACCATATCCGTTTCAGTCTGCATCCCTTGGACTTAAGGGAGCGAAGATGAGGGCCGTACTAGCGAGAACGGCAGGGTGAGAGAGAGTAATTGTTTTAATAGGGACTAGGGCATCAAAGGTGATGGTGAGGGTGTGGTTGAGCAGATCAGTATCTGCAGAAATGTTGTGGTGAATGGAGGGCCAGAGGCTGGGCAGTTGGGATTTTGTAAGTGCAGTTATGAGAGAGTTGGGAGAGACTTTTTTCCAGGGGCGGACATAGAAGGAAGTAGGGTTGGGCGGGGGCGAAGGGAGATGCGGGTGGAGAGCGATACAAGGAAGTGGTCAGAGATGTCCTTATCTTTGATTGACACAATGGGAGTAGCGAGGCCATGAGAGATGGCAAGGTCGAGGGGATGGCCGTGAATATGGGTTGGGGAGTTTACATGGAGAGAGAGATTAAGGGAGGATGGGAGGTTAGTGAACTCAGAGGAGAGAGAGCATGATGAATTGAGATGATGGTTGAAATCACAGAGGATGAGAAGTCACTCAGTGCAGAGTCTGTGAGAGGAAAGCAGTGAAAATATCTCGGTGATAACGTTTTTATGATACTTGGGTGGGCGGTAGAGAACAAGGGGTAAAAATTCACTTGGTTGCGCCTCCCGTTAGCGCCTTAAGAGGGCGCTAATGGGGCGTTAAGCCGCTAACGCCCGGGCGCAGCGCTGTTTGCGCCGCTCGAGAACTTAACTTGAGATTGTGCGGCGGCGCTAAAACTTACCGCTGCGACCACCTGCGCGCGCAGATTGTGACGTCATTCCATGGTGCAACGCCCTTGGGGCGCCCCGGAGCGGAAATTGAGTGGCGCCCCCTGCCTTACCGCCTGGCGCTTCCAACGACCGGAAGACTGGAACGTTATCAATCGGTGTGGGGCTGGGCGGGGCGCTATTTAAAGGGGGCCTCTTCCTGTCTTTTTCTGTGGTCGACATTTATGCACCACTCGTTCTGAGAGAGAGAGAGCGAGATTCGGAGAGAGAGAGAGAGAGACTTCTACATTGACTCAACGCTTTGTGAGGTAGTTTGGCCTAGTTCATCCTAACTTTGTTGCTACTTTAGTTGCTGTACCTCATTACTTTTCTGGCAAAGAGAATATGGGGGCTGCAATGATTGGGGGCGTCGTCCTGCTCCAGCTGAATCGGAGGATAGTGAGACGCAGACAGAGAGTGGCAATGATGGCCAGACGGAGGAGGGCCATCAGGCGCATGTACAGGAGAGCTTACCCTCCCAGGGTATATCGTGAACAGCTCTCCTACATCCATATGTCCGAGGAGCTGTGTTTGCGAAGGCTGCGATTCAGCAAGGAGGTGGTCACTGAGCTCTGCCACCTGCTGCAGCCAGATCTGCAGCCTCAGCTGAGGTCCAGGACGTCTCTGTCGGTGGCAGTGAAGCTCACAGTGGTTTTGAACTTCTACGCCACTGGCTCATTCCAAGCTGCTGTTGGGGACCTCGCCAATATCTCCCAGTTTGCGGTGCATCGCTGCATCCGGCAGGTCACCAATGCCCTCTTCAGAAGGAGACGAGACTTCATCTCTTTCCCTATGACCCCAGACAAGCAGCATGACCGTGCTATGGGCTTTGCGAGGGTAGCGGGCTTCCCCATGGTGCAGGGCGCCATTGACTGCACGCATGTGGCTTTGCGTGCTCCGCGAGAGAATGCAGAGGAATTCAGGAACAGAAAGGGGTTCCATTCCTTGAATGTGCAGTTGGTCTGTGACCACAGACAGGTGATTCTCGCTGTCAATGCCCACTATCCAGGCAGCTGCCACGATGCTTTCATCCTGCGCCAGACTACTGTGGCAGAACTTTTCGAGGCACCGCATCAGCCAGTTGGTTGGCTTCTGGGGGACAAGGGGTACGCATTGAGCACCTGGCTGATGACACCGCTCCGTGCGCCAAACACCCCTGCTGAGCTGCGGTACCAGGAAAGCCATCAAGCAACCAGGAACATTATTGAGCGCACAATCGGCGTGCTGAAACAACGGTTCCGCTGTCTGGACCATTCCGGAGGAGCCCTGCAGTACTCGCCTGAGCAAGTTTCGAACTTCGTAGTCGTGTGCTGCATGTTGCACAACATGGCAATCCTCAGGACCCAGCCAATGCCACCAGGCCTTGTAGCACCACCAGAGGAGGAGGAGGAAGAGGAGGAACAGGACGAGGACGATGATCATCAGCAGCACCAAGGCAGGAGGGCGGCCCACAATGGTCAAACTGCAAGGGCCGTCCGTCAACGACTAATAGCAAGCCGCTTCTAGGGCCCCTGCCATTGTTACAAACACGAATCAACCCAGCACGCAACCCCTAAGCCGGCCAAGGCACCAATAATTCCAACCACCAGCCATGTATATTTTGAATACAGAAACTTATTTATTTTACAAACTCTGTGTGTGTCAATTCCTCATGACAAACTCATAGAAATAAACACAAAAAAAGAGCCAATAACATAACTGGTTCTCACAACCTGGAGATAATGTCCAAAACACTAAACAAAAGTTGGGCCATGAACCTCGGCCTTTAATAAAAAAATGACCAGCATTTTGGCACACCTCCTACTTTTTGCCCTTCGAGGGTGATCTCCTTCCCTTGCGCACTTCCCCCCTTCTAACCCTACTGCTCCTCCGTAATGGGACCTCAGTGGCTGCAGCAAGGCTGGTGGAAGGCTGCTGCTCGTCAGACCCTGACACTGCAGATGCTCCTGAAGGACGGCCTCGACCACTTCTGGGCCTGGAGGGCCCGGCTGCAGACTGCACCAACTCTGCATGGGCGGCAGCAGTCTGTCCTACAGGCGGTGGCAAGTGCAGTGGAGAAGTGACAGTGTTGGCAGCAGGAATGCTGTCATCGTGAGAGAGGACAGCAACTCCCTGCTCGCCCGACACACTGGCACTCCCATGGGGCAGCACTTCAGCATCCGGAGCAATTTGCCGGAGAACAGATTGCTGGCCTGCTGCGGCGCGGTGACAGCCCCGGGGACATGTGCACGAACCATCGAGGATGGCAGCAGTCAGTGCTCGCGTGGCCTCAATCTGAGTCTGCATGAGAGCAGTGTCAGATGGGTTCCTGGCAGCCAGTGACTGAATTGCAGCACTAAGCTTTAGTGTGGCATCCGCCTGTGCTACAGCGAAGTGCTCCACACTCCTTGCCAGTGACTCAATGCATTCGGGCACCCTTCCCACTGCACCCATGAGCTCAGTGTGCATGCCCACCGCCTGGCTGTTCATTTCTGCAATCAGCCGCTCCTCCTCTGCGTCCATTGCAGTAGGAGTGTCTGGCATACTCTCCCTCTGGGGAGAAGGCTCCCGTTCTTCCCTCCCCCCCCCATGGCGTTGCTGCAGCCCGCTGGGTCCTGGAGCTTCACCATCATCAGCCCCTTCCCCCCTGCTCCCCTCCGGGGAAGGCGTGTTCCCAGTGTGGCCATGGGCTTCCTCGGGAGAGGGTGGCACTGATGCTCCGGCTTCCTCTTCCTCCTCAGCTGCAGCATCACTCCCAGTGGCAGCTTCAGGGCCCGTCTCCTCAGCTGGTGAATCACCATCTGAAAGCAGGGAGGTACAAGAGTGGCTTTAGCGTGAGGACAGGGTGGCAGTAAGGGAGGAATAAGTGCAGCAAGTTAGCAAGTTGGATTGAAAGTGTCAAAGGCTGGTATTGTGAGGGACAAGTGGAAGGACAGAGGACAAAAAGGTGATGACCTTTCCATTGCTGTCCACAACGGGGTCGGCGTCCCCAGTGGCGACGGGACCGATCACCCGGCTTGCCACAATCCTGTGGACGCGCTCCTCCAGATCGCTGAGGGGTTGCAGCTGAAGCCGCCCTCCACCCGTCCGTTGCTGCTGTCTCCGATTATGAGCCAGCTTAGCCTGCAAGAAAAAGGACAGCATCTGAGTAAATATGCAGCCATGGTCTTGCCTGATGTGCCTCCCATAGGTGAATAGCCCTTACTGTATGTAAAGTGTGGAATGTGTGTGTGTGTTTGATGAAAGGGCCATAGGTGTTGCATGAGTGTTGTGCATTGGGGTTTTAAGACCCTCTGGCCATAGAGTGAGGTTGAGATGGAGGGATGTAGAGGTATTGAGAAAAAGCCACTCACCCTGACGACCCGAGTGAGGTCGTTGAACTTTTTGCGGCACTGAACATGGGTCCTGGGCACCATGCTCCTGGAGGAGACGCTCTGAGCCACCTCCCTCCACACTCTTCTGAACTCGCGTGGCAAAGGCCTCCTGCCACTCTCCGGGAACAGCATGCATCGTCTGCGCTCCACTGCGTCAACCAGAGCATCCAAGGCCCGCTCGGTGAAGCGATGAGCGCGTTCTCTCACCCTCTCCATGCTTGGCAGCAAAATGGATTACAGGTCTCTCCAGGCTGAGATTCAAGGCTGCAATGAGCAGGGTGTGGCTGGGGAGCAAGTGGCCCCCCCCGCTTTAAGAAGTGTCCGGCGCCAGTGTGTCTGTGTTCCCTCGCTAACTGGCAGCAGCTGCGCTGCGCTCGTGCGCTGAGGTAGCGCCTCACTCCTAGGCCTTTGCGCCTTAAGAGAGGTGTGCAGCGCCTAATTTAGCGCTCCACTCACCTCCCGGGGCGGTAAAAGTGAAGTTTCCTGTCAGTGCCGATAATTAGCGCCAGGCGCTAATATTTGCGCTCGGACGATATTTGCGCCCCAAATGGGGCGCGACCTAATTTCTACCCCCAAGAATTTTAAGTGAGAGGTAAGAGGGTTGGAATAAGGTGAGATGCTCAAAGGAGGATAAAGTGCCAGAGGAGTAGAGGGACAGACCAAGGTGTGATTTGGTGATGAGAGCCACACCGCCACCATGGCGGTCTGGATGGGGCAAGTGGTGGATGGTATAGCCAGGCAGGGAGGCTTCATTTAAGGGTAAGGTGTCCTCACCCCTCAGCCAAGTTTCCATCAGGGCCCTGATGTTGATGCAATCATCCACGATAAGCTCATGGATGGCAAGGGCCTTGTTCGCAAGTGAACGGATATTCTGGAAGGAGATGCGGAGAGAGTCGGTGATGGCTGACCCACTGCCAGCGTCCACAGGGTCAGCGCTGGGGGGGGATGAGTTGGACGGAGAGGAGATTGGCAAGATTAGACCCCAGTAGGTGCGCTGGGTGGGAAGGTTGGCGAGAGAGTAGGATGGGACAGTTGGGGTTGCTGCTTGTGAGGAGACAATGGTGAGTGCCATGGTGGGCCTTTTGCAGGATGCCAAGAGAGGCAAACAGGGAACCTGTAGGCTTATCTAACAGGGAGTTAAGCCTGGGATGGCAGCAGGTAAGTAGGAAGGTTGAAGAGTAATGAAGTGTTGGGTAGGGATTTGGGAGGGCAGAGTATCTGAGAGAGGAGAGATGAAAGGAGGCATGATGACAGGAGAGAGCAGTCAGGGAGGGATAGAGAGAAAAGTGGAAATAGAAGTGAACGGCTCGGGTCCAGAGCAGCAGCCAAAATGCTCACACGAATGGACACAGGGAAAACTCAGGTTACATAGGCCTGGTTATGCAGCAATTAATGGGATACATATTTCCTGGTAGTAGCACGGAATAGGTTGGTGACAATAGTAGGGAGACCAGATATAAGTCCGAGGTCCCGTGGAGGGAAAAAGTTGACGTAGGTAGGATGAAGTTGGCATGGAGCATCGATGAACTGTTGTCCAAGTTCGGAGACAGGTGTAGCAGGTGAGTGAAATCCAGAAGCTATTTGAAGGGTAGAGAATTGGAGAATGGAGGATATTGCAGTAGAAACGAGAATTGGTTGCAGTGTAGAAAGATGGTGGCGAAGTTGACGCAAGTTGGAGGTCACCATAGATCAGAAGCAGTGGAGAAAATGTAAAATAACTAGCCAGAAGGCAACAAAGCTGCAAAACCAGTAGAACCAGCACAGCAGAGAAACAGACATAGTTTAAAAGATATTTAAAAAAAAATTTAGCAGCAGAATCAGAGACACAGCAGTTGAGTCTTACAGTGTAATTCAGTGTAGTCTAGTGCAGAAGCGTAGTCTTGATGTCCAAAGAAGTTAACGCTAAAATGCACCAACTGATGGAGCCTGGGGAACTTGAACAGTGGAAGCAAAGAGATTTTTTTTTTATTCATTTATGTGATGTGGGCATTGCTGGCAAAGCCAGCATTTATTGCCAGTCCCTAGTTGCCCTTGAGAAGGTAGTGGAGAACTGCCTTCTTGAACCGCTGCAGTCCGTGTGGTGAAGGTCCTCCCACAGTGCTGCTAGGTAGGGAGTTCCAGGGTTTTGACCCAGCGACGATGAAGGATCGGCGATATACTTCTAAGTCAAGATGGTGTGTGACTTGGAGGGGAACTTGGAGGTGGTGGTGTTCCCATGCGCCTGCTGCCCTTGTCCTTCTAGGTGGAAGAGGTCACGGGTTTGGGAGGTGCTGCCGAAGAAGCCGTGGCGAGTTGCTGCAGTGCATCTTGTAGATGGTACACACTGCAGCCACGGTACGCCGGTGGTGGAGGGAGTGAATGTTTAAGGTGGTGGATGGGGTGCCAATCAAGTGGGCTGCTTTGTCCTGGATGGTGTCGAGCTTCTTGAGTGTTGTTGTAACTGCACTCATCCAGGCAAGTGGAGAGTATTCCATCACACTCCTTACTTGCGACTTGTAGATGGTGGAAATGCTTTGGGGAGTCAGGAGGTGAGACACTCGCCACAGAATACCTAGCCTCTGACCTGCTCTTGTTGCCACAGTATTTATGTGGCTGTTCCAGTTACGTTTCTGGTCAACAGTGACCCCCAGGATGCTGATGGTGGAGTATTTGGCGATGGTAATGCCATTGAATGTCAAGGGGAGGTGATTAGACTCTCGCTTGTTGGAGATAGTCATTGCCTGGCATTTCTGTGGCGCAAATGTTACCTGCCACTTATCAGCCCAAGCCTGAACGTCGTCCAGGTCTTGTTGCATGCGGGCATGGACTGCTTCATTATCTGAGGAGTTGTGAATGGCGCTGCACACTGTGCAGTCATCTGCGTACATCCCCATTTCTGACCTTATGTTGGAGGGAAGATCATTGATGAAGCAGCTGAAGATGGTTGGGCCTAAGACACTGCCCTGAGGAACACCTGCAGCGATGTCCTGGGCCTGTGATGATTAGGAGAGAAAGGGCAAAGGATGGCAGTGATTCCCATGGATAGAGGTGAAGCAATGACGAGCTCACCTATGGAACTGCCAGCCTAGCAGCAGCCATCTTAATAATCCCATGGGCTTCAATTTTGCTAACAAGCCTAATATGTGGCACTTTATAAAACGCCTTTTGAAAGTCCATGTACACAACATCAACTGCACTGCCCTCAGCCACCCTCTCTGTTACCTCATCAAAAACCTCAATCAACTCAGTCAAACACAATTTGCCCTTGACAAATCCTTGCTGGCTCTCCTTTATTAGTCCCTGCTTGTCCAAGTGGCTGTTCATTTTCTCCCATATTATTGTTTCTAAAAGCTTCCACACCACCGACATTAAACTGACTGGCCTGTAATTGCCAGGTTTATCCTTCTCACCCTTTTTGAACAATGGTGTAACATTTGCAATCCTCCAGTCTTCTGGCACAACCCCTGTATCTAAGGAGGATTGGAAGATTGTGGCCAGCAACTCCAGAATTTCTACCCTATCTTCCCTCAGCAACCTAGGATGCATCCCACCTGGACCGGGTGACTTATCCACTTTAAGTACTGCCAACCTTTCTAGTACCTCCTCTTTATTATTTTTTATCACATCCAGTATCCCGAAAACCTTCTTATTTACCATAGCTTTGGCTAAGTCCGCTTCCTTGTTAAAATCCGATGCAAAGTATTCATTTGGTACCTCAGCCATGCCTTCTGCCTCCAACAATAGTTCTCTAATTTGGTCCCTAATTGGCCCCACCCCTCCTCTGACAATCCTTTTGCTGTTAATATGCTTATAGAAGACCTTTGGATTCCCTTTTATGTTAGTCGCCAATCAATTCTCGCTCTGTCTCTTTGCCCCTCTTATTTCCTTTTTCACTTCTCCTCTGTACTTTTTATATTCAGCCTGATTCTCCTTTGTATTATCAAGCTGACAGCCCCTTTTTCTGCTTCATCCTACTCTCTAACTCCTTCGTCATCCAGGGAGCTCTGGCTTTGGTTGCCCTCCCTTTCCCCCATGTGAGAATGTACCCAGACTGTATCCGAACTATCTCCTCTTTAAAGGCCACCCATTGCTCCATTACATTTCTACCTGCCATTCTTTGACTCCAATTTACCCAGGCCAGATTCCTCCTCAATTTGCTGAAATTAGCCCTCCTCCACTAAAGTATTTGTATTCTATATTGCTCCTTGTTCTTCTCCATAACTAATCTAAACCTTATGTTAATATTTCAGAGCGCTGCTCCTTTGTCAGGTCACCTGACGAAGGAGCAGTGCTCCAAAGCTTGTGATTTCAAATAAAGCTGTTGGACTATAACCTGGTGTGGTGCGACTTCTCACTTTTGTCCACCCCAGTCCAACACCGGCATCTCCGCATTATGTTAATATGATCACTATTCCAGAGATGCTCCCCCATGGTGACATTCTCCACTTGACCCACTTCATTCCCCAGGACTAGATCCAGCAATGCTCCTTCCTCGTTGGGCAGGAACCATACTGATCAAGAAAATTCTTCTGAACACACTGCAGAAATTCCTCTCCCTCTCTGCCCTTAACACAATCACTGCACCATTCAATATTGGGTCGTAGAAGTCTCCCATTATCACTACTATATGCTTCATGCACCTCTCTGTAATTTTCTTGCACATCTGCTTCTCTATCTCCTTCCCACAATTTGTTGGCCTATAAAATACACCAAGTAGCATAATACAGGAAACTCTTTGGTATCCGGCACCGACGGGACCGGCGTGGTGCCGGTTGATCGAAAGTTCCGGATAACGGAGAGTTATATCTACCGAGGCTATTTTTAACATAAAAAAATCAAGAAATGTGCAGTATACAGTATTTGGTTACTCACCTGCAGAATGTTGTGTAAAATGGATGGTGGAAGATGCTTGATTAAGTACAGTACTGCCAGTTGAGGGTAATCCATAACTCTTTAATTACTTAACAGTAAGTGAGACTCCCGGCAGCGCGGGAGAATCAGACTCCTGTTACTGCAGTGTTCGGACTTCCGACAGCGCCAGGAGGCCGAGTAGTGGCACTTTGGAGAACTACCCCCACTGACTAACTCGGCGTTCGCGGGAGACTCAGACTCGGACTCGGCAACATTGGCAGTTATTTGAGAGGAGTTTTCGGAGTACTCGCCGTTCGCGGGACACTCGGACTCGGACTCGGCAACATTGCCGGTTATTTGAGAGGAGTTTTCGGAGTATGATTTTTGCTGGTTAAGAGAGAATTCCGGATATTTAGGTGTCGGTTGAACAAGAGTTTCCTGTAGCTCCTTTATTGTTTCTTAACTCCAACCATAGATTCTTTCTTTGAGCCCTCAGGGACATTCAATCTGTCTAGCACTGTAATATTTTCCTTATTCAAAACTGCTACCCCTCTGCCTTTTATTCCTTCCATATTTTCTTGAATACCTTGTAACCAGGAATATTAAGTACCCAATCCTCCCCTTTTTTGAGCCAGGTCTCAGTTATTGTCACTACATCATATTCCCACGTGGCTATTTGTGCCTGCAGCTCACTAACCTTATAAACCACACTTTGTGCATTTACACACATGCACTCCAAACCTATCTTAGACCCTTTTGTATTTTCTATGATCCCACCTAATTCTGTATTATTTCTAACTCCAACTGTTTCTCCCAGTCCTCTGTGCACCTTGTTTCTACTTTTTAATACTACATCTTGTTGCCTAATGCCCTGCGAATTAGTTTAAATAGTCCCCCACAGCACCAGTTAACTTGCCCGCGAGGATGTTGGTCCCAGCTCTGTGTAGGTACATTTTCTCTGCAATCATGGATATTATGTGTGGCAGAGCTGCCAGTATGTTGCTGATAGGGAATGGTAGTGTTAGGGAGAAATTATTTCACTCCAGTCTGTTTATTGGTAAAGCAAGAAACAGTTTATTTAATATTCAGCGATCCCTGGGAGAAGTGTCACAGAACCTTGCTCGGTCTGATGACTTCAACTTCTCGACCTCTCGTTGTCAATGACAACCTTTTATTGAAGAGTTGTCCAATCACATAGTTACAAAATTTCACATGATTACAAGTATGTCCATTTCAAACTTAAACAGCTTACAATTAATTAGTTATATTCTAAACAATTTATGTCAGTCCAAGCTAAATCATTAATTTGTTATATTTTAATTCAAACTAAATAATTATGTTGCAAACTAAACCATTAATTCGTTATACCAAATAATTATGTTGCAAACTAAACCATTACTCTAATCTTTGTCAGTTACAAACTAAAGCATTAATGACGTGTGTATGCAGTCTGTTGGAGGCCCTGTGTCTGGGTTTTTACAGTCTTCCATTGTGTTTATGACCTTGATTGTTGCTAAGTATCACAACGCTCAACCAGGCCTTATCTCCCACCTGGCTCTCTTCGGTTTCATACAGAAAATGAGAAATTATTATTTTAATTTAACGTGAGTTCAAATTAACTCTTTCACTCCCCTACATTAGTGTAGTGGTAATGTCACTGGGCGAGTAATCCAGAGAGCCTGGACTAATGATCCATAAACATGAATTCAAATCCCACCACAGCAGCTGGGGAATTTAAATTCAGTTAAAGCTAGTATCAGTAATGGTGACCATGAAACTATCGGATTGTCGTAAAAACCCACCTGGTTCACTAATATCCTTTAGGGAAGGAACTCTGCTGTCCTTACCTGGTCTGGCTCCAGACCCACAGCAATGTGGTTGATCCTTAGTTGCCCTCTGAAATGGCCTAGTTGTAACAAACCGCTATGAAACACAATAATAAGAATGAAACAGGATAGACCACCCGGCATCGACCTTGGCACCGGCTACGGACATGGCAATGGCACACCCAGCCCAGTCGATGCTGCAAAGTCCTCCTCACCAACATCTGGGGACTTGTATATCAAAATTGGGAGAGCTGTCCCACAGAAATAGCCATACTCACAGAATCATACCTTTCAGCCAATGTCCCAAACTCCTCCATCACCATCCCTGGGGTGGCGGCACAGTCGGGAAGGAGTGGCCCTGGGAGTCCTCAACATTGACTCCAGAGCCCATGAAGTCTCATGGCTTCAGGTCAAGCATGGGCATCGAAAACTGCTGATTACCACCTACCGCCCTCCCTCAGCTGATGAATCAGTACTTCTCCATGTTGAACACCACTTGGAAGAAGCACTGAGAGTAGCAAGGGCACAGAGTGTACTCTGGGTGGCTCGGTAGCACCACTACTGACCGAGCTGGCCAAGTCCTGAAGGACATAACTGCCAGTCTGGGCCTGTGACAGGTGGTGAGAGAACCAACACGAGGGAAAAACCTACTTGACCTCGTCGTCACAGATGCATCTGTCCATGACAGTATTGGTGGCAGTGACCACCGCACAGTCGTTGTGGAGACAAAGTCGTCCTCACACTGAGGACACCCTCCATCGTGTTGTGTGGCACTACCACCGTGCTAAATAGGATAGATTCAGAACAGCAGCTCAAAACTGGGCATCCATGAGGCACTGTGGGCCAGCAGCAGCAGCAGAATTGTATTCCATCACAAACTGTAACCTCATGGCCCGGCATATCCCTCAGTCTACCATTACCATCAAGCCAGGGGGCCAACCCTGGCTCAATAAGGAGTGTAGAAGAGCATGCCAGGAGCAGCACCAGGCATACCTAAAAATGAGGTGCCAACCTGGGGAAGCTGCAACACAGGACTACATGCATGCTAAAAAGCAGAAGCAGCATGCTATAGACAGGGCTAAGCGATCCCACAATCAACGGATCAGATCAAAGCTCTGTAGTCCTGCCACATCCAGTCGTGAATGGTGGTGGACTATTAAACAACTAATGGGAGGAGGAGGCTCCATGAATATCCCCATCCTCAATGATGGTGGAGCCCAGCACGTGAGTGCAAAAGACAAGGCTGAAGTGTTTGCAACCATCTTCAGCCAGAAGTGCCAAGTGGATGATCCATATCGGCCTACTCCTGAGGACCCCACCAACACAGGAGCCGGTTTTAGTCAATTCGATTCACTCCACGTGATATCAAGAAACAGCTGAGTGCACTGGATACAGCAAAAGCTATGGGCCCCGACAACATCCCAGCTATTGTGCTGAAGACTTGTGCTCTAGAACTAGCCACACCTCTAGCCAAGCTGTTCCAGTACAGCAATGTGGAAAACTGCCCAGATATGTCCTGTCCACAAAAAGCAGGACAAATCCAACTCGTCCAATTATCGCCCCATCAGTTTACTCTCTATCATCAGCAAAGTGATGGAAGGTGTCATGCGACACTGCTATCAAGTTGCACTTTCTCCCCAATAACCTGCTCACTGATGCCCAGTTTGGGTTCCACCAAGACCACTCAGCTCCCGACCTCATTACAGCCTTGGTCCAAACATGGATAAAAGAGCTGAATTCCAGAGGTGAGGTGACAGTGACTGTCCTTGACATCAAGGCAGCATTTGACTGAGTGTGGCATCAAGGAGCCCTAGTAATATTGAAGTCAATGGGAATCGGGGGGGAAAATGCTCCACTGGCTGGAGTCATAACTAGAACAAAGGAAGATGGTTGTGGTAGTTGAAGGTCAATCACACAGCCACAGGACATCACTGCAGGAGTTCCTCAGGGCAGTGTCCTAGGCCCAACCATCTTCAGCTGCTTCATCAATGACCTTCCCTCCAACATAAGGTCAGAAATGAAGCAGCTGTTTGCTGATGACTGCACAGTGTTCAGAGCCATTCACAACTCCTCAGATAATAAAGCAGTCCATGCCCGCATGCAACAAGACCTGGACGACCTACTCACCTGTGAACAGTGATTCACCAGATGAGATCCCGCTTAACTCTCTAACTGGACCCACCAAAGTGCGCGTATCTACGCTGGTGCATGGTTGGCATGTGTCCTGTGATGGTGCACCCTCAGAAGGAATCAGCTCCTCTAAGGAATCATCATCCAGAAAGTCCATGGACTGCTGTTGCATGCGTGAATGTCCTGGAGGAGAGAAGGAACGGATATGAATTAGTACTGGCAATGTTAGAATGTTGCTATTGAGAAAAATTATCATATTTCACTCGTTGCTGAAATTAAGTCCACATGACTGGGTCTTGTATGAGATGTGGGTCACCGATATTTAATTTTGTCACCAGGCAGCTGCGAAGTCCCAGTCTCTCCATCTCCTAGGGTCAGGGACGTCGATATGCCACTGATCTCCATGGCCTCTTCCTCTGATGATGTCAGCTGCGCTATGTGTGGCGGCCCACCTCTGGTCCTCTCCCTCTCCCTTGTGTTTAGTGCTCACTTCTCCTGCAAAGGGGAATGACAGAACATTGAGTGTCTGTAAGGCATGTGTTCACCCGATGGATGCAGTGCATTTGGTGAGGGTGACTATCGGGTTGATGCCTCACATTGCATAGGGAATGGGCTGAGTGGCAGTGGATAGATGGGGAGGTGAATGATGGGTGCTCTTCAAACTTAAGTGGCTGTGAGGAGTGATGTGATATAGTACATTTGAGAAGACAGAGTTACCGGTGTGGGGGGGCGGGGATTGGGGATATGCACTACAGGATGTAGATGAATCTGCAACTGTACTCACCTTTCCTAACCTGATTAGGTCAATAAACTGCTTCCTGCACTGAATCCAGGTATGGGCCACAATACTCCTGCTGCTGACCTCCTCAGCCACTCGAACTATGTCTTTTTGTGACAGCTGCAGGTGTGCAAAATTAAAGCACATGGGATTGGGGGTAATATACTGGCATGGATTAAAAATTGGTTAACAGACAGGAAACAGAGAGTAGGAATAAATGGGTCTTTTTCGGGGTGGCAGGCGGTGACTAGTGGGGTACCGCAGGGATCAGTGCTTGGGCCCCAGCTATGCACAATATATAGCAATGATTTGGATGAGGGAACCAAATGTAATATTTCCAAGTTTGCTGGTGACACGAAACTAGGTGGGATTGTGAGTTGTGAGGAGGATGCAAAGAGGCTTCAAGGCGATTTAGACAAGTTGAGTGAGTGGGCAAATACATGGCAGATGCAGTATAACGTGGATAAATGTGAAGTTATCCACTTCGGTAGGAAAAACAGAAAGGTAGAGTATTATTTAAATGGTGATAGATTGGGAAATGCTGATGTACAGAGGGACCTGGGTGTCCTTGTACACCAGTCACTGAAAGAAAACATGTAGGTGCAGCAAGCAGTTAGTAAGGCAAATGGTATGTTGGCCTGCATTGCAAGAGGATTTGAGTACAGGAGCAAGGATGTCTTACTACAGTTGTACAGGGCCTTGGTGAGACCACACCTGGAGTACTGTGTGCAGTTTTGGTCTCCTTACCTAAGAAAGGATATACTTGCCATAGAGGGAGTGCAGCGAAGGTTCACCAGACTGATTCCTGGGATGGCAGGACTGTCGTATGAGGAGAGATTGGGTCGACTAGGCCTGTATTCACTAAAGTTTAGAAGAATGAGAGGGGATCTCATTGAAACGTATAAAATTCTGACAGGGCTAGACAGACTGGATGCAGGGATGATGTTTCCCCTGGCTGGGGGGGTCTAGAACGAGGGGTCACAGTCTCAGGATACGGGGTAGGACATTTAGGACTGAGATGAGGAGAAATTTCTTCACTCAGAGGGTGGTGAACGTGTGGAATTCTCTACCACAGAAGGCTGTGGAGGCCAAGTCACTATGTTTCTTCTTCCCATTGCTGGGGAAGATTACCTTCTTTCTACTGCTTAATGCCACCAGCAGTACATTGACCGAGAAGCCTTAAAACGGGGCACAGCCTTTGAACGTCCGGATTCCATCTTGTGCAATTGCAGTCTCTTTGTAAAACCTCCCAACTCCTCCAAGTTCCATCTTTGAATTGGCCCTTTAAATAGTCCTGTTGAGATCGTGGTGCGCATCAGCCCGCTGACGCACATTGGGGACATGAAACTCGGAAGTAAAATGATAATTAGGTATCCATGTTGAAATAAAACATTCTGATGTGCCAAAACCTCTTCCGGGTTTCGCGTCCGATATTGCCCCTGGTTCCCCGCGCCCCCCCGCCCCCGACCCCACCCCCCCCACTCCACCCCACTTAGAAGCCGTCTCTGGGTTGTTATCGGGTCCATTGAGTGGGAGTATATGCTCAATGGGAATTCAATGAAAGGTGTGGATGAACCGAAAGACCTGAAGTTTTAAATAGTTTGCTGAACGTGTGAGAGCAGGCAGATGCGCAGAGGGTTGTTGGAATATGGAATGCTTTGTCACAGGGAATGGTTTATTTGAAGCAGAGAAAGATACAAGGGTATGAAGGGAGATCGTTTATTTGGGGCATGGTAACAGTACACTTAGAAAATCATAATATGATTGGGCAGAGTCAACACAGAGTCAACATGGATTTATGAAAGGGAAATCATGTTTGACAAATCTGTTAAGAGTTTTTTAAGGTTGTAACTAGCAGGGTAGATAAGGGGGAACCAGTGGATATGATGTATTTGGATTTTTAAAAAGCATTCGATAAGGTGTCACACAAGAGCTTATTACACAAAATTAGGGCTCATGGGATTGGGAGTAATATGGATTGAGGATTGGTTAACGGACAGAAAACAGAGAGTAGGAATAAACGGGTCATTTTTGGGTTGGCAGGCTAGAACTAGTGGGTTACAGCAAGGATCAGAGCTTGGGCCTCAGCTATTTACAAACTATATCAATGACTTAGATGAGGGGACGGAGTGTAATGTATCCAAATTTTCTGATGCTACAAAGTTAGGTGCGAAAGTAAGCTGTGAGGAGGATACAAACAGGCTGCAAAGGGATATAGACAGGTTAAGTGAGTGGGCAAGAAGAACACAAAATTACCACAAGTTGGACCATTGGATGTGATTGTTACATTGATCCAGTGGTGGTAACTAACTGCCAACTGCAGTTTACACCAAAAAATGGGGCATAGCAAAATGAAAATTGACCTGCACTGGTCCAATTTGGGGTCATTTTGTGTTCAACATTCCATCTGCTAATGTGTATTAACCCTGGGGGAAGATTTTGTATGTCCAGGATGTATATTAAAATCATAACCTATTCTTCACAAGCGCATTTAGAGATTCACTACATATAGCTCAAGGCTTTTTTCATGACTGGAATAAATTCTGGATTCTACAGTTCCCTATTCAGCATTCAGTTTAAATAAGAGAAATTATTTAAATTATGACAGGTGGTGCTTTAGTCCTCCTTTATCCGTCATGTAAGATGGTTCTTACTTTTCCCATCATATGGTAGCTACCACCTCAATCCCTTTAGTAAGAATTTACTGAAAAAAATAAATTCACCAAGACAATATAATATGCATTTCAGTACTGAGTAATGGAAGTGGGAAGATATTATAGCTCTATGACTCTGCATGAAGGAAAACTATTATCTATTTTTTTTTAACTTGAAGATAGGTTGCCATGCTATAAGGAATTATAGACAGTTTACCACTTAGAGAAAATAAGTGGTAATAGTTAATTCAATAAGCTCTGATTTTAAAAAGTATATTTATTTTTATGTTGCATCATAAATTTTAAATATAACCTTAGCTGCCTGATGCATTGCTTAATATGCTTTATTGTGAACTAAGACAACCATGTAAAAATAACTCTTCATCTGTACTTATGTAATATGGTCATCTATAAGATGCCAGATAAAATGTGGCTATTTTATGAACATTTTATTAAAAATTAATTCATATGTTATTAATATTGTTTAATAAATAAATCCATGTAAAGTGCAGATTTAACAACTATGATGAGCAACACAGCTTTAATTGAAACCCCTAAATCACAATAATGTTGTTTAAAATATATATATATTTTGTACAAAATTACTTTAAAGTTATAAAAGTTGGAAGGCTTGACGCATTTATGTGATTCAAAGAAAACCTTTTAATTCTTCAAAATATAACATAGCATAAGTTATACTGCAGTAAAATTCATCTTTATAATTTCAATTCAGGACTCATTAAGTGTCACCTATAATGCTATTCTCTAATCCCATCAGTACAATAAATGTGCTTGTCGGAATATTTAACAGAAGTTAGTCACCAGAGATCTTGCTAATTGGTACAGAATTATCAGTTATTTGCATTGCAGTCCAATTTATGGTAGCAGAGCCTATTAACAAGGTAATGGTAATTGCTATTTGAAGCTTAACAGCCTTCATGGTATTCAGTAAATGGATAAAAGTCTCACATCTCACTTTGGGGGTGGATTTATTCTTGGAGCACAGGCAGTGTGTTAAATAGAAGTTAACACTTTTGTCCTTTTTTAACACACTTGCAGGAGTGCTCAACTTTTCTTTTTGGGGAATTGTATCTCCCTCCACCCAGATGGAAATCATGCGGAATGGGAGTTACAATCGATCAGCTCTCTTTGCCATTCCATTCTCACCCTTTAGCAGGTTTAACCCTGCTGTCATTGCCAGTGGCTGAGGTGCCCACCTGAGTCAAGCGCCACGCTTAGTAAAAGCTGGCGGGGAAGAAGCAGAGGCTCTAACAGTTATGTTTTAAACTTACCTTTGTAGGGCCAGTAGAGGCAGAAGGCTGCCCTTCCTCCCACCCACAAGACCTAGCCGAACCCCTTCCTCCCGTAACTAACCTGAGTGCCGGTGGGTGGCCTCGGGGGCCGCCTGATCTTCGCCCACTGGCAGACGGCCAACTACCTCTTTACACCCATTTCGGTAGTGAGCAGCTGGCCAGTTGGATGTAAATGAGGCCTGGCCATTAATATAGGCCAGATCTTCCACAGACACTCCAGGGCCGGTTTCCCGTCCGGGAGTTAAAATTGCCCCTTATGTATTTTCTGCTCAAGAGCATTAGGGTGCAATAAAAAAACACACAACTGAGCAGCCAGTTGGAAAGTACCTCAAGGAATGTTGCTGGACTGGATAAAATGTATAATTAGTGCACTGAGGGCATTCCCAATGTGGAAAAAGCTATGACTGAAATTACAGCAGTATGGTTTGAGGGTATACCTGGAGGTACCAAACAATCTGAGGGATAGGATGCAGCACGTACTTGTCCTGGTAGTGATCTCAGGATGGGGGAAGTGCTAACCGGAGTGTCCCAGCACTAGGGACACTCCGCACTTCCAGAAATTTAAATGAATGACTTGAATTTAGAAACTCATGCAGACTGGTCTAATTGATAAACAATGCCAAAAGTGAAAAGGTAGCGAGGGACCGAGAGAATGAGTTAGATAAATTATGCAACAATGAAAACTTGCCTTTAACGTCGGAAAATGAATCAAGGCTCGTCACAGAAGAATAATCCGTCAAAAATTGACACCGAGCTAAAGAAGGAGATATTGGGCCAGAAATTCAGCTTTCAGGCTTCCTGCGGGTGCAAGCATCGCGTGCGTACTTGCCTAACATGCCTGCTGTTGTGCTTTGGGCCCACGAGGACTTCGGGTCCTGGACCTCCTGCAGCTGCCGGCGCGCAGTGCTTGTGTATCCCAGGGGCGCAGTTAGTTCGAAGCATCCCCTGGGATCACGTGGGCCATGGAAAGCCAATCCTAGCAGGGCATTTTCACTCATAGATTTGACAGGCCCCAAAACCACACTTAAATGTCAAATACATTTTTTAAAAAACATCACATTTTTAAAATAACTATAAGTTAAATAAATTAACTACTTTAAACAAAAATTTAAATTTTTGAAAAAATTAATTGTACTTTGTAACAGTGCTAAAAATAAACTTACCTTTCTTTAAAGTATCTAAAAAAGATAAACCTGTTGAAAAATTTTTACATTGTAATTAATTAACCACTTACCTTGTTAAAAACAGGCCTTGCGCATCCTTTTTAAAAGTGCAGCTTCTTCATACTTACCTTCCCGGAGAAACCTGAAAAAAAACCTGAAGTTCGCTGCATGCACGCAGCCTCTCCCGCACACGCGTTCGACTTCTGAACCCCTCCCTTCAGGGGAACGGAAGTTCTGGTTTCCCACGCATGCGCAGTGCATGCAGGAAACCGGCACTTCAGATGGCCTTACGGGTGAGTACACAGAGCATACTCACCTGACAACAGCCAAATTTCTGGCCCATTAAGAGAGGGTGGTCAAAAGTGGGTTTGGTTACTGGCAGCAAAGCAAATAGGCAGACCAGTGGCAGATAAAGTTTAATATGGGAAATGTGCAACGCGGTGCACATAGAAAGAAAAAATGGGTATCATACATATTTCAAAACCATTTATGGAGTATTTGAGTGTGAAGTTGAAAGAGATCTTGGAGAATTAGTGGACTCAGCATTTAGTTTTTCCTTCACCTCAGAGAAATAATCAACAAGGCAGATAGAATGCTGAACTACATTGGCAAAACTGCAGAGTGCAAGTTGGAGGAAATCATGATCAAACTGTAAAATGCTTTGGTCAGACTATATCATGTGTACTGTGTCAAGTTCTATTCATTGAGGGACAAGCCTTGGAGGAAATGCAGAGAGGAACAATAAGATTGATTTTTAAAATCCAAGAACTTAGTCATCAGGAAAGGCTGGGGAAACTTAGGTTATTCATCTTTTAAAGGAAATAACTGAATGGAGTAAACAATATAGAAAAGGTAAATTTAGAATAATTATTGGGCCGTATTTTGCGATAAGAATAACGGTGAGGCTAACAGCGCTTACCGTTATAATGGGGTAAATCGGACAGCAACTTCTGGCATCCACACGTGCACAGTTAAAGGGGCAAATTTAGAAGTTGCTGTCAGAAATGCCCCGCTCCTCCACAGGGTGCGCTGCTGCAATCCTCGCTGATAGACTCAGCACTGAAATGAATGCAATGGCGAGAACTTGCTGTGCTTGCCCATTGGTTTTGCACTAAAAATGGCTGAAAATGTTAGGTCTGGTGCATTCAGGAGTAAGTGAGTTGTTAATGGCGTGATAAGTGTAAGGGGTTTTGTCGTGCTTGTATCGCAGACGGTGCTGGTGCGGGGTTAGGCCTTCGTTGCCTAATACTATTGCTTGCTCTGGTCTCCGGCCAGCCTTGTTGCAATAAGCACCTGTGAGTGGTTCGACCCACTCGCCCTTACGGTTCTAACACTGGACTTAGGTGCGAGAGCAGTAATGCAGAGAAAAACTCAAATAGACCCGGTTGAATAGTACGAAATGGAAATCTTTATTGCATAGCGTCCAAAATCATGAAGTACATGTCATAGGCGCAAATTAACGAGAGTACAAGTATACATACATTCAAAAAGCTTGGTCTATGGTAATGAAGAACACACGGCACATCGTAAAAAGGGGAACACATTATACTTTATCCTTAATAAAACCACCCTCCCCTATCAATACCTACACTACATCTAGATTTGTAGGATCGGGAAACATGCTCACCACTCGTGATACTTCGGAGAATTTTAAAATGAGGCACTCGGCTCGTTTCGCTGCAGCGCCTGACTGTCACGTGTTTGGAGGGGTCTCTGTACCCCACTTGTTTATCTTCGCTGCTGCGGCAAGCAGGCTGGGCTCCCCGTTGTCATGAAGAACTCAACAGCACTCGGGCCCGGCTGTAGAATTCAAAGAAAAGTCTTCCTGTACCGACACCAGTTGTCGGTAGAATTTGAAGACGAGTCTTTGGCCAGTTCGTGCAGTAACCTGTAGAGTTCAAGAAATGGGTCGTATATTTTCGGGCGCGGTCGGGGTTTGCTGATCGCGGCGGCACGTGGATTCTTCTCCTCTTCTTCTCGTCTCGTCTTGTCTCTTCGGGCCTTCGGGTCCAGACACCGTTTACCGACCCTCGGGATGGTGCACTCGGCCACTTGCCCTCGTTGAGGCGGCTCGTTCCGTTTGAGCTCCACCCAACATTCGAGTAACCGACCAGTACGGCTAAGAGTCAACAAAGTCCAGGAATAGCACAGAAGCTCACCAGTCAAGCGAGTCCATGGAGCGGCAGGCGAATAAGAGAGTGAAACCCTCAGCAGTCAGCAGTGAGATAAGAGAAAATAAGAGACCGATGGACATTTGTTCACTGTAGTTATAGTGCTGTGTCCCCTTATCTCCCGCCCAAATCTTAATGTTTGTCCTTTGTGAAATATTGGCACTCAAAACTCCCAGCATGGGGTGATTCTTGTCTTTAACGGGTTTCGGTAGCACCTGAGACTGGCCAACTACCCGTTAATGTTTTCCCCATTGTTGGCCCAGCCAGGATCGTATGAATCGTCTCCCTGGCTGGTTTTGGGGGCCCCCGAATACTTGTTTAATCACCCGAGAATGGCTCTCTCATTGTAGAGCCGTGGGGGTATTTGTGTTTGATGTGTCTGGATGGGCCTTCGATTGCCCAGTACAATGGCCCTTACTTGTGCATGGAAAACGATTCCAGCACTCATATCTTTTGCTATTGTCACAAATGCAAACAGGTTGCATCCTGTCTTTATCAGTGCTTATCGAGTATGATCCCGTCTTATATTGAAAATGTTTATTCGAACGCCATCTTGTCTGCCCACTGTACTTCTGGAAGCTTCTGCCACGATGCGCGGCGACCATTTTACAGGCTTCTGTGTCCTTTATATCATAACAGCATTTTGTTTAAATAAACTGATCAAACGAATCTGCTTTTATCTCGTTATTTTGAATCGCGATAATTGCGAAACTTTACATAAGTGATCATGACTGGTGAACAACCTCTCTGGCCCTGAAAATTTAATTTTACATGTATGGAGTCTCATTCCCTCAGAAGAAAATTAATTATTTTTTTTATAACTTTTTCTTTGTGTTTTTTATCTCTCTCCCTTAATCCCATCTGTATTTCCGGATCCTTATTTCACTTTCTGTACAACATGCAAATCTAATTTATATCTCCTGCTTTATGCTTCCTGGTTTAGACTCTATGGCCAGAAATTTGCCTACCTGGGCGGGTCCAGTGTGGATGGTGGCCGTGGCAGGTCACGATCCCACTGCTGGCTCCATCCCCCTGTTGAAAACGACTTTACTTTAATGGGGCCCGCCCTGTGCGTTACCCAGCCCATTTAACTGGTGTGGGTCTGGTGACGTCATCGTTGACACGTTTACAGCCAGGATCTTTAAAGGGGACATGGCCACATTGGATTTGAATGTCAATGTAACATAGTGCTGTCAATGTACTACAGCATTGGAGTGCTGCAAACACTGACAATGACTGCACAGAGGCAGAGGGCTGCATCCAGGTTCTCCGATTACTCCCTCCATATGCTTATGGAGGAAGTCAGAGCATACAGGGAGGTCCTCTTCCCTTCCAATTGGTGGAAGAGGCCTCCCGCAGGACACCAAAATGGCCTGGTTGGAGATTGCAGAAGAGGTCACCAGCAGGGATGTGGTCAGGAGGACCTGGGTGCAGTGCCATAAACATGAGTATAAAGCCACACTCACCTTCATCCTGCTGTGCCTCTCATCACATCCCCATCACACTGCCTTCCCAACCCTACCCCTGCACATCCTGACTCACACCAACATACCTTGCACATCCACCCATCCCTCTCTCTCTATCTACATTATCACATCCCCATCTCACTAGCCACCCCTCACACTCACCCTCATCCTAGTGCAATCATACCAACTAACAACAGACCAGGAGACCACTTGGCATTGGCACTCCATCATAGTCTCCCTCTAAAGATCTAACCCATCCATTCCTTACACTCATTCCATCACACACACTCAACCTTCCCTTTTTTCCCTCCTTGCAGGAAAATAAGAGGGAAAGGGAGAGAACCGGAGGTGGCCCTCCATCAATTACAAACCTAACAACAGCAGAGGAGGCTGCTTTAGAAATATCTGGAGTCACCGAGCAGCTGGAGGTGAGAGATGGAGAGGGGGACATCTCAGCAACCTGGTGACAGAATTACATATCATACAGCTACATGGCATACATCAATTACTCATATGGGCACAGATGTCAGCAGCCACTTAATAGTCATCATGTGCATAATGGTATCTGTACCAATTCTTCATATGACGCATCTAACTCATCTCTTTACTCTCCCACAGGTCCATCAAGAGCCACCCCCCACTGTTGAGGAGGAAGAGGAAGACGACTCCTCAGAGGAGCCTCCAGCCTCTGAGGGCGCACCGTCACCAGACATGAGCGCACCCAGCACCAGCGCTGATACGCACACCTCGGTGGGTCCCACGGGTGATAGAGTAGTCTTGTCACCTGGTGTCTCATAAGTCACAAGTGAGCATCAGCAGATGGTGGAGACAGGGACAGCAGTGAAGACTCCTCGCCGGAGGGCGCAGGATGCGCTTAACTCTGCTCAGCTGCATGCAGACGCTGAGCCTCGGGGGCCATCCAGAAAGAGGGCGATCCTGGTGGTGCAGAAAGAAGTGCAGGAGACTCTGACAGGTTTTGCGAGTATGATGTCTGCAAATGTTCAGTGAATGGAGGAGTCCATCTCCAACATAAGCACCACTGTGTTGCAGGCGATGGCGACTGTAGGCACCTCCATGGATAGGATGGCCACCTGCATGGAGCAGCAAATGTGCCACTCACAGGAGCACATGGTCTCTATGGAGAATAAATGGCTACGTATGGAGAATAGATGGCAGAGGCTCATAGACCTCTTGTCTAGGAGGGATGTCAGCATAGACGAGGGTCCTCATGGCCCCACTGATGTGCAGCAAGGTGCTCTCCAGCTACTTGGCAACAGGGAAGTGAGCAGGCTGATTCTACCTCTGCTGAAGTCACAGGGCTAGCACCTCGTAGAAGCATGTGGAAGAGACCAGGTTGGTGCTGTTATTGTTGGTGCTGCTCGTGTGCCTGGTGCTGCTGGTGTTGGGGCTCATCGTGCTCAGATTCTGAGGACCAAGGTGAGACAGTATAAACAGCATCCATGCTGATGGAATAGATGGCAGGTGAAGTAAAGATGACAGAAGCATTCTGTCAATGGTGAGAGGGGTTCTTCCAATGAAGTGACACTGGATGGAGACTTTGCTGGAAAGACTGCAGCCTGCAGAATCTGTGCTGGGAATGTAGTGAGAAACAGCTTCTGCTGAGGAAAGTGATCATTTGTAAGGTGGGAGCTTTTATAGTACATTTGATGCTGTCAACTAATCAGCTGGAGCAATGGCCACTGAACTCCCGCCTCAGGTTGACAGACATGGTTTCTGAGCAGCGTGTTTCTCGTGGCCATCCAGTTAAATTTAAAAGGTAAGGTTAACACCACTCTTAAGGGTCTGACAACAAGCTACTAATACTTTAAATTGGGTTGCCCGCCTCGGCCGGGTTGGGTCCGTGCTCACAGACACGCCTGGGAGAAAGGCGCGTGGGAGCGGAATGATGGCTGGTTCCCAACCCGCTTTCAAAAATAACTTTCCCACCCGACCCGCCTCCGATCGCACCCGCTACCACCCCGGAAAATTCCAGCCTGCGTGTGTCAGTGATGATTTTTCAATCTGATTGGTTGAAGAGCCTTGCTGTTTCTTTACCTGCTCATAGACTCCACAAAAGGCCTGTACAGGGCACCACGCTGAAACAAACGCCGGATTAGAGCATGTCTATGCTCTAAAGCCCACAAAAGCTTTGTGGGCAGCTGTCAGCGAGGTTTCCTTCGCCACTGATCACAAAATCCAGGGCATTATTTCAAACTAAACCATGACAATAGGACAAGCGGGCGTTAAGTTCAAACTGACAAAAGATACATTGAGGACTGGTGTCAGGGACTCCTTCACACAGAGTGATTAACACACAGCATAGACTTTTGGATAGGATAGTGCAGACAACAGCCTTGAAATCATTTCTTTTAAGAAACAGTTGGCAGATCTATTGAAAATTTGGATGTGCGCGCAATTCGCAATTTGTCAGCTCACAATTTTCGCTCCATTAAAATTAATTTGTGACAGAATTTTTGATATGCACTTCTGGAATGCAGAGCTCTGTGCAGAATGCAAAAGACAAAAATATTCCCCTGGTTGTACGACAGGATTTTGTAAGATTTGTCTGGATGGATGACCTAAGAGGAGACGAATGACCCTTCTTATCCGTATCTATCTTGTAATCTTGCGTGCAATTTCTGTGAGAAACTGAAGGTGAACATGGAATACATGAAGCAAGATTTATGGAACAATATCTGCCGAACATAGTAGGTGGCATGAAGTTACAGCAAAATGTTCTCCATGGAAATTCAATATGGAATCATGTAGCAGAAGAATCTGAAATGATATCTGAAATAAGGTGTCATATTTGAAAGCTGCTAAGGTGAGAAATAAAAATGAGCATGAATAAACATAGAATACCATATATGGAACCCTCGGATACCGCTTATAGCAAGGTATAGGCGTCAGAAGGGTTTACTCGAGTACCTTATTATACTCAAATCAAATTGATCTAATTACTGGTTGTAATGGGTGTGGTTGAGAACTAGTAGAGTGGACATAAAAAAGCAAACCTACTATGATGCAGCTGAAAAGATTAAAGACTGACTAATAATTCACACATACAGCTGATAATTACAGTGCACTCTATCACCTATCAAATATTCTCACAAACTTTCAGTGGACAAAGTATTTTATATTCAGATGATGAATTATGCATAACGCCAGAAAACTGGCCTGCTGCTTCAAAGTACACAGCCTGAGGCCGACTCTGCACCCAATGTGCTGAGTGCAGGGTGCTGAAGGGGAGACCCACTTAAAAAATTGTTAAGCTGACCTCACAATGTTGTGCGAGGTCAACTGATTGAGGTGCAAGCACTGCCAGTGCCTAAGGTACAGCAGTCCTGACAGCTCTACACCAGGAGCACATTGTCGATCCCGTGGTCTCCATATAAACACTGCTATTTAGGGGTGGTTGCATATATATTTTAAAAAGCCCAATGAAACACAAAGGCTGGCACCGTGGAAAGAACTACTCAATCAGAGCCTGGCAAACCTTGCTGCTTCCTGCAGTGCTTATTCAGCTTCTGCTAGCTCCTTGTGTGGTCAGACTTGTGGCGAGGCTTTATTGTGCAGCATTCAACACACCATTACCATTCTGTTAAATCTCTAAAGCAGATTGCACAGTACCCATGTTGCAGTCCAAATGTTGGAATTCTTATTTGTGTGGCATTGGTTATTGAGTTCAATAAGTAACAAACAGCAAAGATTGTAGAGCTTCAAAATTTGTGCTTTATATTTATCAGTTGTTTTAATCATAGCATGCAGCTGTCAATGATATAAATAATACCAGGTCAGAAGAAACAGTCAAAGTAACACCAATGTTGATACAGTTTCAGCACCGCGAGTATCTATATGATTATGTTCCTACTTGAATGTTAGAAGTTCTTTCCCTGGATAACAGGGTTGTGTCATGATGTCATGAACCACATTTTGAGCGGGCAATCTATATCTCTGAGAAGCACAGCAGCTGTCTTGCCTTCACCTTGGAAACCTAAGATATAGGAATCATGGGCACTCCCAGCAATCGGCGTAGACTCAATGGGCCGAATGGCCTCCTTCTGTGCTGTACTATTGATATACGGCGCCCCCAGCTGGCCGCCCAGTAGTACTTCCTGAGTTGTTACTTGCGATTTATGACAATCTGCATTCATTAAAGAGTCATTTGGCAATTTACCAATTGTTGCCGTTTTCTTGCAACAAACACTATGAAATATTGAATGGCCACATGGGTGCAGTCAATCGTGTGTGGTAACTTAGGAATGCCATTTTTTCGAAAAAGCCTGCTATTGCATGCCAGTGCTGATTTCAATATACTCACCAGAAACAGGGCATTTGTGACCAGGGGAATGGAGAAAACTCATTGATCCTCAACAAGTCTCCTTCCATTACCTAGAAGGAGCATGTGGAAAAGAAGTTTACTGCTGTTGTCCTTTTTTTACTGGCATGGATAGCATGATGATTGCTATGTCGCTCCTCAGGTCTGGTTGCAGGAGATAGCACAATTTAAAAAAAATTCTTGAGGCGTAGGCTCCTCAGACATTGATCCTCAAGGTCGAGGTACTTCAGTCACTGGTAGTAGACATGCTGTTTAGGGTAGTAGTGAATCCTGGTGGTCCTCTTCCTATGATCTCAGCTCTTCTTTACTTCTCCTCCTCCTCCTTCTCCTCCTCCTCTCCTCCTTTTCCTCCAACATCATTCAACAAATTGAGGCTTGGTGGTGCAACTATGCTGTTATGCACACAAAAAAATTTAATCATTCGTGACAATGTCTCCTGCTTTTCAGTGTTGGACTTCTCCCAACTCTCCTCAGTGCCTTAATACCAAATTTACAGCAGGCATAATGAATGCACTGTGGGCTGGAAGGCACAAGCTTGAGTGCATATGCATGCTTGCCTGTAATTGGTGCTTAATAAGCCCTTAACAAGCCAAAAAAAATAATGCAGGGACTATGTATAAATATGCATTAATCCACTTCAGTCCCGAGAGGAATTTTAGGAGCGTGGCCAAAATGTGCTCTGTTAATGCTAATGCGCTAAATTTGTCACATAATTAGTGCTTGAATTAGCTCTAATGCTCAGAGTAATTTCACGTTAGAATAAAATACTTTCATACTCTCCTACTAAAGTTTTCCGGAATGGCTTCTGTGTTCCAAGGTATTAACTGTTCGGTCCATATCTTTGATGACATTCAGTAAAGTATTGACATAGTGATAGCTTTTAATGCATGGTAGCACTGCATTTAAAATGTGTGTAATTGATCGATAATCTGGAAATTGTATAAAAACTAGAAAATAAAACAAATACGGTCCATCTTTTGGAAGTTTCTCAGTGGCTATTGTGGAAATTGTTTAAATGGATATTCTGAGTGGAAGTGAGTGAAGTAATATCGGTGAAAAAGGTGGCTATTGAATTAATTTGATGTATTTTAATATTTTGAAGAGAGGGATTTAAAAAAAATCAGAAGACCAATTACATCTGATCAGATTCTTAGCATTTTATTTTCTAATCTGATGAAGGGATGAAGCAAAATATGAGCGCCAAGTTGTTCCGTCTTGCTACGATGACATGGGCATGTGGCCTTTGAGTGAACTAAAGATATAATGAAAGCTTGTCATGTTTATCACTGGCCAGGACAGCTTTTAACATCTCTGGATACAGAGCAGTCAATCAAATGAGAAAAAAAGACATAAATGATGAGAGATGTTAATAAGCAGTGACACCCGTTGAAAGCCAACATTGGTAATACTCAGAATATGCTGATGCTGACATAATGGAGGTAAAATTGAACTCACGGGTGCCTGTTTTTCCAGTATAAAATTGGCGTTGGACCTCCGAATTTTGCGTTGTGATCTATCGTGGTCAAACTGCGCCGGAAGCCATATTGACTCAGTCGACTTTTAATCTAGAGCACCGGACTGAAGCAGGCATTAGGCTCCATAAATATGCAAAATCCATGTACAAATGCACATTCTGCTTAGTTGTACCTGGTGTTGAGTGGCCTCACCAGTGGTCTTGAAAGGGACTGCTGGCGGTCACTCAAAAAAAACTCCAGGTAATTTAGATTTTTTTTTGTGGGCCCAGGAGATGCAGGAGTATGTCCTCTGGGCCCAAAAAAAACCAGCGGCCCATTCTAGGCCATCTGCAGACATGGCGTCAGTTTCCACATGTACGTTGAGGACACCCAGCTCCCCCTCTCCACCTCCTCTCTGGAACCCTCCACTGCCTCAGTGGTGTCAGACTCCAGTCTTGGATGAGCCACAATTTCTGCCAGTTAAATATCAGGAAGACTGAAGCCATTGGGCTGGATTTTCAATGACCCGTGGAGTCGGGTTTGGAGGCGTGTGGGGGGTTAAAGTTGCAGATTCGGGGTTCCCGACCCCATCCCGACTCCACGCAATTTTGACAAACTCGGTCGCGGGGTTCCCAACTCCGTCCCGCGTGTCTCTCTCTCTCTCTCTCTCTCTCTCTCTCTGATGCTGCTGATTTTGCATCCAGGTCCTCTCACAGCAAAGGCCAGGCAATCTCTGAGACCAGGCAGTCTCTGACCTGCAATGATGACATCATCAGAGGGGACTTTCAGACTGAAACCACTAATTGGTTGATGGGTTCCCACATGCTGCAACTCAATTGCCCAATTAAGTGAAAATTGCATCAATCTCCCACATCCAATTGCAGTCGGGTGGATAACACGAAATGCGGATGACACGACCCCAACCCGCCCCAGTATCAAAATCCAGCCCATTGTCTTTGCTCCCCACCACAAGCTCTGTATCCTGGCAACCAATCTCATCCCCCCTCCTGGGATCACAGTACTGCAATATATAACACTCTCAAAATGAGCACTGGGGAGCAGTTACTCCCAGCTTCTCCTATGTAGGTGTTGATGGTGACAGCTCAAACATTTGCAAGTCAAGTACAGCCTGGTTGGATGCAGAGTAAGCTCCTCCTATTCTGCTTCAACAACGTACCCGAGACACACAGGGTCATTTTCGAGTATCACACAAATCGAGCAGGTGGTGGGTGGGGTGCCCACTATGTCTGTCCAATGACATCAGCATGAGATTCAAACCATTTTCGTGATCAGGCCATTTTTTAATATGCACAGCAAGCTACCAGCACTGAATGTGCGGTGACAGGCAGCTCGTCATCCGGGGGAGGGACAGGATAGCCGACAACACCTCGGCAGACCCAAGCCAGAAGTGTGTCATTAAGCCGGGGGGGGCAGGTAGGGAGGCAATCTGGAGCGGGATGATTTCAGGACTGGCAGCGGGCAGGAGAATTTTTATGGGCCAGAAGGAGCAATCACTGGAAAACTGTTATTTACCATTTTTGGAGGGGCTTGCAGTGATCTCTTTAAAGATCGCTGGTTTGGCCATGCAATGCTCAGTTACACTTCAGTGCATCTTAGGACCCTGGTTTCAATATTTTAATGACACTCCAGCCTGTTTCAGGCGGGTGCATTGGCCAACTAAATCGAGGCTCGTTTGAAAATTGTATCAGGTGGGCCTCAGGCGGAAAATCAGCACAAAGACCACACCTTGAGTACTGTGTGCAGTTTTGGTCGCCTTATCTGAGGAAGGATGTTTTTGCCATGGAGAGACTGCAGCAAAGATTCACCAGACTGATACCTGGGATGGCAGGAATGACGTATGAAGAGAGATTGGGACGATTGGGCTTGTATTCGCTAGAGTTTAGAAGAATGAGAGGGGATCTCATTGAAACTTATAAAATTCTAACAGGACTAGACAGACTAGATGCAGGAAGGATATTCACGATGGCGGGGGAGTCCAGAACCAGGGGTCACAGTCTAAGGATAAGGGATAAGCCATTTAGGAC
The DNA here is from genome assembly GCA_030390025.1 of Squalus acanthias. Classification (NCBI taxonomy): domain Eukaryota; kingdom Metazoa; phylum Chordata; class Chondrichthyes; order Squaliformes; family Squalidae; genus Squalus; species Squalus acanthias. The sequence continues at coordinate 100,151,742 of CM059426.1, read as the reverse complement.
TGAGATGAGGAGGAATTTCTTCACCCAGAGAGTGGTGAACCTGTGGAATTCTCTACCACAGAAGACAGTTGAGTCCAATTCATTAAATATATTCAAGAAGGAGTTAGATATATTTCTTAAGGCTAAGGGGATCAAGGGATATGGGGAGAAAGCAGGGACAGGGTACTGAATTTGGATGATCAGCCATGATCGCATTGAATGGCGGAGCAGGCTCGAGGGGCCGAATGGCCTACTCCTGCTCCTATCTTCTATGCTTTCTATGTCTCTATGTAAAGTTTTTTTTCAACTTAAAGGGGGAAAAATTCGGTTGCTTTGCACCTCCCGTTAGCGCCCTAAGAGGGCGCTAACGGGGCACAAAGCAACTAGTGCCTGGTCGCGGCGCCACCGGCACCTCCTGCGAAATTCAGCGAGAGGTTAGCGGTGGCGGTAACTGTTAGCACTCCATGGCGCTGCGCCGCCGGCAATGACGTCATCGCTGTGCGCAGCACCCCGCTCGCGCCCCGGCCGCGATCTCCTGCGGTGCCCCCCGACTTACCGCCGGACGCTATGTCCGACGAGGTCAGGGGGGCCTGCCTGCGGACGGGGCAGCACTAGTTAAAGAGGAGATGGCGGGCGGCCATTTTTGTTGCTGGCCGCCTGCCAGCACCTGCCCCCATTGCTGCCCCCGACCCCCGTGAAGACCCCCGCGGGGTGCCAGCTGCTCTCCGTGAGCCCGGCACTCCCCTGAGTGCCGGGCTCGTTTGCCGGCACTCCCGATCCCTGGTGGCCCAGCTGGGCGCCAGAATGTGCTGCGCCAGGCTCCTCCCCTTTAAAAGGGGAGGAACGCCTGCAGTACCATGGCGCGATGTGCCATAGCGCCACATTGCGCCACGATATTTCCTCGCAGCGCCCCAAGAGGGAGGCAGGGCACTTCCAGTAGTGCCCCAGTTCCCTCTTGGGGCGCTACCATACAATTTCGGCTGCGGGGGCGCTAATTTTTTTGGGGCACCAAACGTAGCGCCCCGGCGAAGTTAGCGCCCCAAAGGGGGCGCAACTCAATTTTTCCCCCAATAAAAACCTCAACCACCCCGTTCACACCAAAAAGGGTGACAGGCAGATGAAAATCTCCACCACAATCTCATAAGAACACTCCTTACAGCATCAATGTGACATTTCCCACACCAGGCTCACTGTGGTCTCTTCGAGTAATACTGCATTAGGGACAGTTTTTATGCTGTGAGTCCAACTAAGAGCTCTGTGAAAGATTGAACACTTTGCTAATTCAAGTCACAACACCTGCCTCATTCTGTGAACTCAGAACTTACATTGCAATGCTAATGTCACACCTAATGCATGAATTATTTAAACCTCATACTAGTTTCATGCTAGTGTAGATTTTATGAATTCACAATCCAGGTGTGGAACTTAATGTACTGGGGCAACATATTAGGAATTTTGGCCACAGAAATGAGTGAATTCTGCAGGATTTTCCATCTATTAAAATTTGACCTCCACACGCGAATACGAGTTCCTGGTGTGCAACAATTCCTACAGTTTACCCCACTATAAACACCATATAGTGAGATTAGTCCGTTATGGTATCAGGACACTGGAGACATTGGAATGTTAAAGAGTTTGGTTTTCTTTTAAATGGAACATTCAAAAGGGAGAAAGGAAAAATTGGAGAAGAAATGAACCAGCAATATCGCTATCCAACTCTTGTTTGGGTGGGTCTCTCCATGTCTTTTCACTAGCCTAACTATCACATGTTCCTTTAATCTCTTTCTATCCCTCACTGATGATCTTTTATATCATTTAACAGCTTTCTATTAAGCAGCTGCAGGTCAATCAACCCATTAACTTTCTCACTCTGATTGAAGTAACTGTTGTTTCTCTCCCTACCTTTTCCTCTGTTATTTTTGCAGCCTTACTAAAATGCTTGCTTCTGTTTCAGTTCTAATGAAGGGTGCGACCTTCTCTTCTCTTCACTGAATGACCTGTTGTGTATTTCCACGATTTTCCAGAATGGGGGGTGGGTTATTTCAGATTTCCAGCACTCAAAGTTTTCTCTCTTTGATATTTGCAGCAACATACCTGTACAGCTGCTAATGATCTGTTTGTGAGTTGCGCTGGCAGCGGTCTAGGAACAAATCAATTTTCACCTTGTTCTGAGGGCAGTGCATGTTATAGGAGTGTAGAGTTCCTATGTTTCATCAAAATCATATACTTCCATAAAAATGGAACTAAGTAAAATGAAAGCATAATAACAACTTTCAATCTGCAGGGAGATGTTTTTTGGCATGGACTTATACTGTAACTATTAATCTTAGATCAGTAGATAGAGCATAGGTTCCCACCCAAGAATGCCATATTTGCCTGGCTCCTTCCTAGCTCTGATTAAGCCAGGCAAGAGCTCTGCACGTACTTGATTATATGGCCGCAAAGAGCTCTGCTCCCAACCATTACATTTTAAATGTTTTGAGAACTCAGGCAAGAGCATCTGGACTTTCAATACATTTCAATAAAGCTCTTAGTAAGTTAAAAAAAAATAAGTGGCCCATAGATCCAAGGGACCCCTGAGTACTTTTCAAACCTTGTACTGGCATTAAATCCAATGGCGTGAGAATGCCTCTTCTAGCTGAAACCACTTGACAAAGTTGCTCAACTTGCAATATAAACACACCATTTTGTAAGTTAGCTGAGTTAATTGTACTAATTTAATAGACAGTCCAATTACTTAAGACCTACTCTTGTTAGATTTGGTCAGGCATTTTCATAGAATTACAGAGGAAAAATGCATAAGACAAGTAAGATACCCTTGACTCTGCAAGGTCTAGATATTCATTTGTGTTGGTAGTCTGGCGCAAACTGGGCACAAGGAACAATTCCTGCATCCTGATCAGATAGGCCCGAGGCACACCCAATATTGGGCCTCAGGTCTCATTTAAATTGGGCGTCCCAGGCAGCCCGCAAGTGAAGAGGCTTACAGGAGAAAGGGATATCATCGTGAAGGGGTGTTCGGAAGAGGGTAGGCAACCAGGAAAGGAAGGGCAATTGGGATGGGGGATGCTAGGATAGAGGGATGGGGGCCAATTAGGACGGGGGGGGGGGAGTCGAGGTGGCTATTGGGACCAGGGTGGAGGGATCAGTCGGGAGAAAAAAAGAGCAAGACTTCAAGATGTCGCAAAGCGCTTTATAGCCAATGAAGTACTTTTGAAGTGTAGATACTGTTGCAATATAGAAAATATGGTAGCCAATTTGCGCACAGCAAGGTCCCACAAACAACAATGCGGTAAGAGAAGGTGTCTCTCTGACAGAGATGAAGAGGTAGCGGTCTCTGCTACTGCTGCTACTACTACTGAAGTGCCTGGAGAGAGGAGAGAGAAGAGGCAAAGAAAAACAACAATGTGGTATCAATTGAGCAGGACACCAGAGAGAACTCCCCTGCTCTTCTTCGAAATAGTGCTGTGGGATCTTTTATATCCATCTGGGAGGGCAGACAGGGTCCCAGTTTAGCATCTCATCCAAAAGACAGCACCTCTGACAGTGCAGCACTCCCTCAGTACTGCACTGGAGTGTCAGCCTAGATTTTGTGCTCAAGTCCCTGGAGTAGGACTTGAGCACAAAATCTAGGCTGACACTGTGGAGGTGGGAGGATCCGCAAAGGCCAAAGTTTCTTGAAGTCCCCCACCACAGCCATCTCAGGTGCCTTCAGCAGATGTTCATTAGCCTTCCACCTCCCAAACTGTAGCCGCTGGGGTACCACGGTGTAGGAGCACTAGGAAAGGTAAATGAGCACACATGACAGGCTTTGATTTGTAGACAGGCATCAGTCATGTCAAATCAAGGAAGGAGTCTTTAGAAGTAATGAAGTAAAATGTTTTGCTTTGGTATAGCTGTTGGTCTTCATAATTTTGGTGATGTATCAGGAACACACAAAGTTGTGGGCATTGATATGATGTTTGTCAGGCCTGGATCAGATGGAATGAGGGAGTGTTGGTGCTCTGGGCAGGGAAGGATGGCTTAGAAGAAACTCTCCTCAATAACTTGCTGCCTTACAGCTCTGGCAGCTCGCAGTACTGCTGGGCCATGCTCTTCCTCTGCATCCTCTGGTTCCTCATTCCCTTCTTCATTTTCCTGCTCCACTTGTTCTTCCTCAGGCAGTTCCAAGACAACTCTCCTTTGTATAGCAAGATTGTGGAATATGCAGCAAACAATTATGAATCTTGACACTCGCACTGAGCTGTACCGAAGGACTCCTCCTGAGCAGTCCAGAGAGCGGAACCGTTGTTTCAGGATGCCAATGATTTGCTCAGACAGATGTTGCTGCTTGGCTCTCATTATATCGGTGCTCCGCTTCTGTGCCTGGCTCCCTGAGAGGAGTCATGAGGCAGTTGGTGAGGGGATAGCCCTTGTCCCCCAGAGCCAGCCAGCCACCTGATCGTCTCAACAACAACAACAACTTGTATTTATATAGTGCCTTTAACGTAGTAAAACGTCCCACGGCAGCTGCACAGGAGTATTGTAAGACAAAAGATTTGACACCGAGCCACATAAGGATAAATTAGGGCAGGTGACCAAAAGCTTGGTCAAAGAGGAGGTTTTAAGGAGTGTCTTAAAGGAGGAAAGAGAGGCAGTGAGGCGGAGAGGTTTAGGCAGGTAATTCCAGAGCTTAGGGCCTAGGCAACAGAAGGCACGGCCACCAATGGCTGAGCGATTAAAATCAGGGATGCTCAAGAGGGCAGAATTAGAGGGGCGCAGATATCTCGGGGGGTTGTGGGGCTGGAGGAGATTACAGAGATAAGAAGGGGTGAGGCCATGGAGGGATTTGAAAACAAGGATGAGAATTTTGAAAACAAGCGCTGCTTAACCGGGAACCAATGTAGGTCAGCGAGCACAGGGGAGATGGGCAAACGGGACTTGGTGCGGGTTAGGACACGGGCAGCTGAGTTTTGGATGACCTCAGGTTTACATAGGGTGGAATGTGGAAGGCCATCCAGGAGTGCGTTAGAATAGTCAAGTCTAGAGGTAACAAATTGCATGGAGAGGGTTTCACCAGTGGATGAGGTAAGGCAAGGGTGGAGACGGGCGATGTTACGGAGGTGGAAGTAGGCGGTCTTTGTTATGCTGCGGATATGTGGTCGGAAGCTCATTTCAGGGTCAAATATGACACCAAGGTTGCGAACAGTGTGTTTCAGCCTCAGACAGATGTTAAGGAGAGGGATGAAGCCAATGGCTAAGGAACGGAGTTTGTGGCGGGGACCGAAAACAATGGCTTCGGTCTTCCCAATAATTAATTGGAGAAAATTTTGGCTCATCCAGAACTGTATGTCGGACAAGCAGTCTGACAATTTAGACACCATGGAGGGGTCAAGAGAAGAGGTAGTGAGGTAGAGCTGGGTGTCGTCAGCATACATGTGGAAACTGATGCTGTGTTTTCGGATGATGTCGCCAAGGGGCATGTAGATGAGAAATAGGAGGGGGCCAAGGATAGATCCTTGGGGGACACCAGAAGTAACGTTGCGGGAGCGGGAAGAGAATCCGTTGTAGATAGATAAGAATGGAACCAGGCGACTGCAGTCCGACCCAGCTGGACGACAGTGGAGAGACGTTGGAGAAGGATGGAGTGGTCAACCGTGTCAAAGGCTGCAGACAGGTTGAGAAGGACGAGAAGGGATAGTTTACCTTTGTCACAGCCACAAAGGATGTCATTTGTGACTTTGATGAGAGCCGTTTCGGTACTGTGGCAATGACGGAAACCTGATTGGAGGGACTCAAGCATGGAATTGCGGGAAAGATGGCCACGGATTTGGGAGGCGGCAACACGTTCAAGGACTTTGGAGAGGAAAGGGAGGTTGGAGATGGGGCGGTAGTTTGCAAGGATCAAGGGTTGGTTTTTTGAGGAGAGGGCTGATGATGGCAGATTTGAGGGAGAGGGGGACAGTACCTGAGGAGAGAGAACCGTTAACAATATCAGCTAACATGGGAGCCAGAAAAGGAAGTTGGGTGGTCAGCAGTTTGGTGGGAATAGGGTTGAGGGAGCAGGAGGTGGGTCTCATGGACAAGATGAGCGCAGAGAGGTCATGAGGGGAGATCGGAGAGAAATTGGAGAAAAATGTGAGTTCAGGGCTAGGGCAAGGGGGAACCTTAGAGGAAGTTTGGCCCAGTGGGCTAGGGGAAGGAAGGGAAGTGGCAGAGGCAGCTGAATGGATGGTCTCAATCTTAGAGACAAAGATCGGTGGAACAGGAGGGGGAGAAGACTGGCACAGTTTGAAAGCATCATGACTATTGCCTGGAAACTGGGCACAGACCTGCATGACTCGCTGCCTGTTGTCACAAAGTTGAACATTGAGCGAATGGAAGCTCATCCTGTTGAGAATCAGGGCTGGTGACTGGTGGGAATAACACAGGGCTGCGTGTGTAGTCTAGGATGCCCTGCGCCTACGGGAATCCAGCAATGTGGGCAAATCACAGTGCTCCGTCTTCCTGCTTGTCAGCCTCTATGGGGACCTGTTGTCACCTCGCAAAGAGTGCATTAGTGCCCTGCCGGATTGCCGTATATACTGCAAACTAACTGATGTTGTTCATGTCAACAGAAGCAGTTTGGAAGGAGCTGGAGGCATGAAAGTTTAGAGCCACAGTGAGCTTCACTGCCACAGGCAGCGCAGAGCAGTGCAGGCCCTGGTGTCGGGCTCCAATTCTCGCTCCAACATGTGGCACAGGTAAGTGACGCAGCCACCTTACACACTGCTCCTCTGTGAGGGTCAAGTATGATGTTTGGTTCCTGAAAATCCACATGCTGTAAGGCCTCCTGTGCCATGCCCTTCCCTCCTACGCCCTCTTCTTGCAGCTTCTGCAAGTCTTTGCTGCCTTCTATGCTGCTGCTCTTCCTCCTGATTTGGAAGCCTCAACGGTAGGCTCATCAGCATTCTTATGTTCAGCGACTGAGAACAGCAAATCCTGTGAAACAGTTCTTGCCCGCCATAAGCACACGCTGCAAAAGTATCTCACAGACAAACACTTGCCAAAATAGCAAAAAAATTAGCCCAAAGATGCCCAAGCAGCCTAAAATGACTAACCAGGGACTTACCTTAATGGAGGTGAGAACCCTTTTAAATATCGCTTGTGAAAGCTACTTGTATGACTGTTCCCACAATGATTTGCTGGGCGGGTTTAGGAACTGACATTTCAGGCATGCACAGATACTAATTTAACAAAAGGGTCCTCATTCAGGTGCAGGACCCTTATTAACATAGTTAAATGAAGCCTGCGTTGTTGCAGGTGGCTGCTATGGAATGGCCAAACCAATATAGCGCTGCGCTTCCGGCATTGCCCCGGAGTGGAACATTGCGCTGCAGAATTGAACTTCATGTCACCTGTTTGGAGCCTGAAAATGAGCGAAATGCATGGCAATTTCATGTCCAACTGAAAATAGGGACATTAAGGGGGAAAAATTCGGTTGGTTTGCGCCTCCCATTAGCGCCTTAAAAGGGCGTTAATGGGGCACAAAGCAACTAGCGCCCGGGTGTGGCGATGTTTGCGCCGCTCGCGAAATTGACCAGACATCTTGCGGCGGTGCTAAACACTACCGCCACGATCTCCTGCGCCCGCAGATCGTGACGTCAGTCGAGCGTGCAACGCCCCGGTAGCGCCCCGGACCGGATATTGAGTGGCGCCCCCTGCCTTACCGCCTGCTGCTAGCAATGACAGGTTGAGGGGAGTGTTTTTCAGTTGGGAAGGGACTGGGGGAGCGCTATTTAAAGGCAACCGGTTCCTGCCCTTTTTTTTCGGCGACATTTTTGCACCACGCATTCTGAGTGAGAGAGAGAGACTTCTGGAAATATTCAATGCTGTGTTGAGGAGCTTTGGGTACTGAGCAGCACTTTGCAGGTTCATTTTGATTTGATCTTCCTTGCATCAATTTAGAAGAGACTATGGGGGCTGCACTCTGACATCTTTCCCTGGGTCTCTCCATTGTTCTTTCCAGCAGATTTGATGTACAGGTCTCTCCAGGCCGAGATTCAAGGCTGCAATGAGCAAGGTGTGGATGGAGAGCAAGATCGACCCTCCCCTTTAAGAACTGGCCAGCGCCAGTGTGTCTGTGTTCCATTGCTGACTGACATCACATGAGCTTCGCCAGCGCTCTGAGGTAGCGCCTTGCTCCTCGGCGTTAGCGCCTTAAGAGAGGTGTGTAGTGCCTGATTTAGCGCTCCAATCACCTCCAGGGGCGATAGAAGTCAAGTTTGCAGTCAGAGCGATAATTAGCGCCAGGCGCTAAACTTTGCACCCGGCCGATAATTGCGTCCCAAACGGGGTGATACTGAATTTCTCCCCTTTAAGTATTTTAAAAACTGCTATTAATCCGTTATTTATCCAGTTTATATACCACACTCATTTGTGGAGTCAGTAAACATCTTCACCAGTGGCTTTTGCTGAACAGGAAGTCTGTAAATAAAGAACTGGTGAAATCACCACATATTGTATCAAGTTTTTAGTTTGTATTATAGATTAGCCTGGGTCTCAGCAACTTAGAATCTAGGTCAGCATTCTAGATTCTGTTCAGAATACTGGTAAGAAAACAATTATTTTCTGAACCAATTACATGTTGGAGAATGCTACCTGAATGCAACAACAGTGTCTTGGAACGTGTTAATTAAATTTAACTTGGAAAACCTCCACAATATGCCAAACCACTAAAATTAATGTTGTGTCAAAATCCCTGCTACGCATTTGCAGTACTTATTATAGGCCTTGAGCAGAGTCAGAATGTATTGCGAAAAGGTAATGCTGCCAAGCATTTTAAGAGGAAATCTCTGATCAACCCTTGACTGGTTTACAACATCTATTACTAATGCACTGGTAAGCAGCTCCATCCACACTAATTAGCAGAGGTACAGTGCCATAGACATTAATAAGAAGGATATAGTGAGCTGTTTATGCATTGATCTGACAAATCACATTCAGCAGAAACAAAAATTGTGAAGGTTGGAGGATTATTGCCTCAGGCAATGCTCAAAAGTTCCAGCATGAGACAAGAGGAAGCAATGTTAGATAAGAAAATGAGAAACAGAGAAAAAATAGAAAGAGAAAAGGACATTCAGCCCATCTAGTCATTGCAAACCAATTATTCTTCCATGCCATGATTGAAATTCTACCTCACAAAGCAGGATAGAATGTTTCAGGTACTCGTAGACCTGAGCAAGTCGTTAGAACCTATTTTTGTGCATATGTCTCAGTAGCAATCCACTTTTCTACGTTTTATGCATTTCTGTGAAGTTAGAAGCCAGAAATTCCTCATTGAAAGAAAGAAATCTGCCTGGTTTATGTATCCAGCATTATGGCTCGCATTGACTACATCATTGTCCTTCAAATCACTTTATTTATGAAGAGTTTAAAGTTATGTAAACTTCCTACAGAAGCTTCAAATTACTGTTAGCGTGCTAGAAATTAATATGCTTTGCACCCATTTTACATGCGTAAAACAGGCAATATGCATACCATTTTAGCAGTGGGGCTGCCTGCACCAATCTTTATTTTTTATTTGTTTATGGGATGTGGGCGTCGCTGGCAAGGCCAGCATTTATTGCCAATCCCTAATTGCCCTTGAGAAGGTGGTGGTGAGCCGCCTTCTTGAACCGCTGTCTGAGGCTGAACCACACTGTTCGCAACCTTGGTGTCATATTTGACCCTGAAATGAGCTTCCGACCACATATCCGCAGCATAACAAAGACCGCCTATTTCCACCTCTGTAACATCGCCCGTCTCCGCCCTTGTCTCAGCTCATCCACTGCTGAAACCCTCATCCATGCCTTTGTTACCTCTAGACTTGACTATTCCAATGCAGTCCTGGCTGGCCTCCCACATTCTACCCTACGTTAAGTTGAGGTCATCCAAAACTCAGCTGCCCATGTCCTAACTCGCACCAAGTCACATTCATCCATCTCACCTGTGCTCGCTGACCTACATTGGCTCCCGGTTAAGCAACGCCTCGATTTCATAATCCTCATCCTTGTTTTCAAATCCCTCCATGGCCTCGCCCCTCCCTATCTCTGTAATCTCCTTCAGCCCCACAACCCCCCGAGATACCTGCACTCCTCTAATTCTGCCCTCATGAGCATCCCTGATTATAATAGCACATCCTTTGGTGGTCGTGCCTTCTGTTGCCTAGGCCTTAAGCTCTGGAATTCCCTGCCTAAACCTCTCTGCCTCTCTACCTCTCTTTCCTCCTTTAAGACACTCCTTAAAACCTACCTCTTTGACCAAGCTGTTGGTTACCTGCCCTAATTTATCCTTATGTGGCTCGGTGTCAAATTTTTTCGTCTTATAATACTCCTGTGCAGCGCCTTGGGATGTTTTACTACGTTAAAGGCGCTATATAAATACAAGTTGTTGTTGTTGTTGAATATGCTCAAATTACTACTTACAAACACAAATGGCTGAATTTTTATTTCGAAGAGAGTGCAGGTTTGCGAGCAGGCGGGAGGTAAAAACCACTGAAATTGCCAGCGCATCGAGTAGCCAGCTTCAACCCACCTTTAACTCGGGCCCGTTGGTCAGCATGCCAGAGACCCGCTTGGGAGAGGCGGGTGACCTATTAAAGCAGTTTAGAGCTTGTTAAGAGACTATTAACAGCCTTTTTAACCAGATGTTACAGTTTTTACTGGCTGTCCACAGGATTCCCAGGCTTGCTGAAACTTGCCAGTAAAAGCAAGGCGAGAGCAGAGCGGCAATTGTGGGAGTTAAACAATTGACAGTTAAAAAAAATCACATAAATACTCACAGCTCACACCTGTTTCCTTGCCTTCGGGAAAGGTCTTACTGACACCATTTGTGCTGAGAGTTTCCTTTCAGGAATTTCCAGGTGATTTCTAAAAGTTTGGAAGTCACTCGCACTACATTGGAGGATTGTGCCTCTGATCTCCACTTTACCTGGCATCTATCAGATCATGATGCGGAGATGCCGGTGTTGGACTGGGGTGGACAAAATTGAGAGGTCGCACAACACCAGGTTATAGTCCAACAGTTTTATTTTAAATCACAAGCTTTCGGAGTTACAACTCCTTCGTCGGGTGAAGTGAGGAGATACAGACTCGTCAAAGCATATATAGGTGTTGTGCGACCTCTCAAATCTATCAGATCAGCATGGGTGCTGCTTATGCTGTTTCACCTTGGACCTCAGATTCAGGGGTGTAGCTCACAGGAGGCGATACCCCCAACACAGGGTATACAGGCAGAGGATCAGCTTCCCGGACATGACTGAACACCAGTGCCTCAGGAGGCTCAGGCTATCGCATCAGGTCATGGCAGACATTTGTACCTTGCTGGAAGAAGACCTGCTGCCAAGTGATCCTGGTGGACACGCATTAACAGTGGCTGTCAAAGTCGCCACCGCCCTCAACTTCTTCACCTCAGGCTCCTTCCAGGGATCTGCAGCAGATATGTGTAGGATCTCATAGTCGGACGCCCACAAATGCATCACCCAGGTGACCGATGCCATGTTTGACAAATCAGGCACTTATGTACACTTTGCCACTGATGAAGCCGGTCAGACTGAGTGGGCGCTTGGCTTTGTGGCTCTGGCTGGCTTCCCACAGGTGCAGGGCCTCATCGACTATACACATGTGCCCATCAGGGCATCCATAGATCACCCAAAAGTGTTTGTGAACTGCAAGGGCTTCCACTCTGTCAATGTGCAGCTCATCTGCAACCACAAAAAGATCATCATGCCTGTGTGTGCCAGAATCCCAGGGAGCTGTCATGATTCATTCATTCTGCACCAGTCCACCCTCCCTCAGCTCTTCACACCTCCGACCAGACTTACTGGCTGGCTGCTTGGAGACAAGGTGTATCTATTGAAGACGTGGCTGATGACACCCTTGAGCAGGCTAAGCAATGAGGCCGAACAGCGTTATAATCATAGCCAGATGACGACGAGATGTGTAATAGAGCAAGCAATCAGGATGCTGAAGTTGCGCTTCAGATGCCTGGACAGATCTGGAGGAGCCCTTCAATATGCACCAGCCAGGGTCTCTAGAATGATTGTCGTATGCTGCGCTCTGCACAACATAGCACAGCAGTGAAGATTGGAGCTGCTGCAGGAGCAAGGTGCCGAGCCTCTTCGGAGGAGGAGGAGGAGGAGGAGGAGGAGGAGGAGGAACCTGAAGTGGACATGGCATCAGCAGTGGTGCACATTGCTCCCTGGGAGGCCTGGGATGGCCTCATAATGGCACGATTTAGTTAAGTTGCACCAGTGCATCCATATGGCACCCAGATGCTGAACCAACTTCCCCCCCTCCCCAACACCACAAAGCAATCATAAAATTACCAAACCATTTCTGTCACACACACCCATTGCTTGAAGTTAAGTAATCTCTTACCATTCACTCCAACAGACAAGGCCACTTGCCAGGCAGCAGGCAAAAATGGACAAGACGGGAAAGTGGTGCAAAGAAATAATTTAATGTGGCTCATAACTTCAACAGAAACTTAATCATCTAACATTTTATAACACACCCATGTGCATCTACAATTGTGTCTTCTTTTTCTTTCTACAACTCCTACAATGTGCAACTCCTGTGGCTTCAGCAGAGATAGAGGTAGGCTGCTCACTGCCCTGCTCTGACTGCTTAGACACTTTTGGCGGACGTCCTCTGGGTTTTTTAGCCTGTGAAGGCCCCACCAAGACTGCTCCTCCTGAACCTGTGCAGTTGCAGACTTGGCCATCGTGATACGAGGCAGCATGTGGGCTCTGACTGAGGGGGAGGGCAACAGGGGGAGAAGTGGGAGCACTTTAAGCAGAGCCCCCACTTCCAATGTCCCCTCTCACCATCATCGCTCTAGTGGCTCACCCACACTTCCCTGCTAACAAGGAGCTGGAGAGCACTTTGCTGCACATCAGTGGGGCAATGAATGGCCAACTCTAGGTTTCTATCCATCCTGGATATGGCTGCAATCAGAGTCTGCAAGCTATTGTTCACAGCAAGCATGCACTCGTTCAACTGGTGCATTTGATGCTCCATGCAGGTGGCCACCCTTTCCATGGATGAACAAATCATGCTGCTCATGTTGGAGATGAACTCCTCCATTCGTCCTACAATCGACGACATCGCAGCTGGAAAAACTGCCAAAGTAGGTCGGGAAAACCGGATGTCTGATTCAATTGCAGTGGCTTTGTTAAAACTCGCCTCTCCAATTTCCGGGTTCCCGACACAATACACAGCCCACCACCAGCAGCCCCCTGCACCCATTGCGACTCCACAGTAAAAATTCAGCCCAAAGTATCATTTCTGCTCGGATTTGTATATAATAATAGATTGCACTATCATTACTGACTGGATTACAATGTTACAGAGAAAAGGCACAATTTCCAAATACTGGAACATAGGAACAGCAGTCGGCCATTCTTCCTCTTGCATCTTTTCCACCATTTAATTAGATCATGGCTGATCTGCATCTACCCGCCTTGGTTCTGTATCCTTTAATACCCTTGCCTATAAAATATCTAACAAATTCCATTTTGAAATTTTCAATTCAGCTAGCATCACCAGCTTTTTGGAGGAAGAGTTCCAGATTTTAACTATCCTTTGTGTAAAAATGTGTTTTCTGACATCACCCCTGAATGCCCTAGCTCTAACTTTAAGGTTATGCCCCTTGTTCTGGACTCCACCACCAGAGGAAATAGTTTATCTCTATCTACGTTATCAACTCATTTGATCATCTTCAACACTTCAATTAAGTCACCCCTTAATCTTCCATATTCAGAGAATACAAGCCTACTCTATGCAGCCTGTCCTCATAATTTAACCATTTTAGCCCCGGTATCATTCTGGTGAATCTGTGCTGCACCCTCTCCAAGTCCAATATATCCTTCCTGAGGTGCGGTGCCCAGAACTGAATGCAATACTCCAGATGGGGTCTAACCAGAGCTCTGTGCAGCTGTAGCATAACTTCCACCCTTTGTATTCCAGCCCCCCGGAGATAAAGGCCAACATTCCATTAGCCTTTCAAATTATTTTCTGTACCTGTCCACTAGCTTTTAGTGATTTCTGCACTTGGACCCCCAAATCTCTCTGCTCATCCTCAATTCCTAACTTCTCACCATTTAGAAAATACTCTAATCTATCTTTTTTAGTTCCAAAGTGGATGACCTCACCATTCATTGAACTCCATCTACCACAGTTTTGCCCACTGTATAATTTGCCACCATGTAATAAAACATTAGGTAATTACTTCTTGAGTTATTGACCTCCCATTCTCTACTGTGGGAAACACCCAATAAAGTAAGTCTTCAGTAAATGATGTAAACATTTTAAGTCAAATTGCTAGTCAAAAGTTAAAGGGGGAAAAATTTGGTACCTTAGTGCCTCCCGTTAGTGCCAGCAGATGGCGCTAACAGGAAGCTAGAGCATTATCGCCGGGTGAGGCAAATCCAACGCCGCACGCCAAATCCCCCCACCCCCTGCAGCGCCGCCACTAACAGTTATCGCCGGGAGCCTTAATGCCAGGTGGATGGTGACGTCAGTGAGTGTGCAACGCTCACTGACCACCCGATCTGCAAAATTGATTGTTGCCACCTACCTTAGCGCCTGGAGGAAACAGCGACAGGGAGAGCTGGTGTGAAGCAACAGGAAGCCGGCTCCAGGGATGTTATTTAAAGGGATCATCAGGAATAAGTCGCAGTGGTAGATTAGTGGAGTTTCAGTGCTTTCTTGTCAGTTTCACATAGTCCAACAGTCTCATTCTGTAATTTCAACGTTATTTAGTATCATGAGTGTTGTGGCAACTAAAAAGTAGCTAGATTTATTCTTAACAAAATGAAACAGCTACACTTGGTTACAATAATGAGCGCTGTACTGGCAATCGACCTTGCCCTCCAGCATTTACCATGGAGGGAGCGAAGGCAGCGAGAAAGACTGGATCATGTGCCCAGAGGGAGGAGGGCCATCAGGGCTCTGAACAGGTGGCCTTACCCTCCGAGGGTATTCCGAGAGTACTTCTCCTACCTACAATTAAGCGAGAAGCAGTGTATTAAAAGGCTCGCTTCATCAAGAAGGTGGTCACAGAACTCTGAAACCTCCTGCAACCAGACCTGGAGCCTCAGATCAGGGCAACCGCAGCTCTCAGTGGCAGTCAAGGTCAATGGCACCCTCAATTTCTTTGCCAGAGGATCCTTCCAGTCTGCAGCAGGAGACTTAGCTAACATCTCGCAGATCGCTGTTCATCGTTGCATCTGGGAGGTCACAGAAGCTCTCTACAGTAAGAGAAGGGACTACATTTCCTTCCCCATCACCAGAGAGAAGCAGGATGAGTGTGCATATGGCTTTGCCAGAATAGCGGGATTCCCCATGGTGCAGGGCGCCATTGACTGCACTCACGTGGCTTTACAGGCACTGCATAACAATCCTGGGATCTTGAGTAACCGCAAAGGCTACCACTCAATTAATGTGCAATTGGTGTGCGACCACAGACAGCAAATCTCAATGTGAATTCCCGCTATCCTGGCAGCTGCCACAATGCCTTCATCCTGCGCCAGACCGGTGTGCCAGCACTCTTCCAGCCACCACATCAAGCTCGCAGCTGGCTGGTCGGAGACAAACAGTATCCGCTCTCCACCTGGCTCATGACTCCCCTCTGTAACCTCAACACTCCTGCCCAGCACTCATATAATGAGCGCCATGCTGCCACCAGGAACATCATCGAGCAGACCATCGGCCTGCTGAAGCAACGGTTCCGCTGCCTTGACCACTCGGGAGGAGCCCTCCAGTACTCGGCTGAGTGGTTGTCCCATTTTGTTGTGGTCTGCTGCATGCTCCACAACTTGGTCATCATGCGAGCCCAGACCTTGCCACCAGGGATTGTGGGACCACTTCAGGAGGAGGAAGAGGGAGAGGAGAAGGAGGAGAAGAACGAGGAGGAAGAAAAAGATGAGGAGGATGATGATGAGGACGAGGAGGAGGAGGAACAGGAGCAAGATGGAGGTAGCCACTCAATCGGCCTTCCGGAATGGCCGCCTCATCAGAATGCGGTTCGAATAAATTAAACCCCAGATCCCCGTTGCTCACCAAATCCCTATCATTCCATCCCTGTCACTGGCCATATGACAGCGCAAAGCTGAAATGAGAGACACCACCAAAGAATCCAAACTGAATTAATAAATTTATCAAAAATCTGTGAACACATATTTACAACAAAAATATTAACTATTCATCCTTGTGCAATCCCTTAGTGCCTCTCATTACTGTGCTTTTGCCTACTCTAGTGCTCCTACGAAGTGTTGACCCATTGGCTGCAGCACAGAGGGTGGAAGGCTGCTGAGTGTCCGTGCGGGAGACTTCAGATGGCCTTGCAGGAGGCACTCGACCAGCTCTGGGCCTGGAAGGCCCTGGCTGTAGACTGCACCACCTCAGCATGGGCGGCAGCAGTCTGGGCTGGCTGGATGACAGGCAGCGACAAGGGCACTGGCGGAGTGGCAGTGGTGGGAGCAGGAATGCTGTCATCCTGAGAGAGGACAGCAGCTTTCTGCTCCACTGAGCCACTGCCACTGCCCTGGGGCAGCACCTCAGCATCCCTAGCAATCTGTTGGAGCACAGTGTGCTGGCCTGCTGCGACACCGTGAAAGCCCCGGTCAACGGTGGTAGACCCAGGCATGGTGGCAGCAGTCAGAGCTTGTGTGGCATGATGAGACTGCACGAGAGCAGTCTGAGAATCGATGGCATCAAGAATAGACTGCATTACAGCACTAATACGTTGCGTCGCTTCCACTTGTGCTGCAGTGGAAGTTGTTAGATTGCTCATCACATGCTGCATCAGGTCTGGGTCGCCATGGTCTCTCTGGGAGTCTATCATCCTTTGCAGACCTGAAATGATGGGCTCCATGGTGTGCGCAGAGCCTTGTGCAATGTTGGAGGCGGATTCCTCCACGCTCCTTACCATTGCCGAGAGGCTCTCGGGCACCCTTGCCATTGCACCTATCATTTCCGTGTGCATGCCCATCACCCTTCTTCTAAAGGCCTTCCCATCGATGTCCTCATCTGAGTCCTGTGCAGTAGAACTTTCGCACGAACTCGCCTTCCAGGGAGCTGGCCCCCGAGCTACCCTTTCCCCCTGGCCTTGCTGCAGCCCACTCATCCCTGGTGCCTCACCCTGTGCAGATCCCACTACTATACTAGCCTCTAAAGTACGCGTAGTGTCAGTATCTGAGCTGGTGCCTGCGGGTGAGACATGCAGTAATGCGGTGCGTTCTTCCTCCTCCTCTTCTTCCGCCTCGCTCTCTACGGTGCCCTCAGGGGCAGGCTGCTCAGCTGCTTGCTCATTATCTGAAAACGCAAAGACACAAGAGTCTGGTTAAGGTGAGGGGAGGGTGCAGGAAGGGAGAAATGCACGCATACAGCATGATTAGCTGGCAAGTGCGAAACACTTGTGGGGTGAGGGGGAAGTGGGATGCGAGAAGAAGGAGTAGGGATGAACAGACCGTTGTTGTCCCCAAGGGGGTCAACGTCGCCAGTGGCAACGGCGCCCACCATCTGGCATGCCAATAATCTGCAGCACTCTATTTTCCAGCACAGACAGTGGTTGAGTGTCGGCTTGTCCCCCGCCTGTGAGCTCCTGCTCCCTCCTGTTGTGAGTCATCTTGGCCTGCAAGAGAAAGGAAAGTGTGTGAGTGAATGTGGAGCAATGTGTTTGGGTGATGTGCCTGCCATAGTTGAATAGCTGTCATTATGTGCAAGGTGTGAGATGTGGGTGTGATTGTTGGTAGGTAGAGATTGTTGGTGGGTGAGTGCTGGGGGTGTGGTGCTTTGGGCAGTGTGTGCAGACTGAGGTTCAGATGGTGGTATGTAGCATTTGTTGAAGCATTCACTCACCCTGACCACCCGAGTGAGGTTGTTAAATTACTCCCTGCACAGTGTGTGGGTCCTGGGGACCACAGTGCTGCCCGAGATGTGCTGGGCTACCTCCCTCTACATGGTGCGGAAGACCTGCGGCGAGGGCCTCCTGCCACTTGCCGGGTAGAGCACCGCCTTCCATCTCTCCACAGCGAACACCAACGCCTCTAATACTTGATCGCAGATTCTGCAGGCTTTCTCCCTGGGGTGTGAATCTGCCATGAGTACAGCTGCTTAAGTCCTCCGGCTCCTTCTCCTTGTCCTTGTTCTGCTTCTGCTTGCTGAGGCAGCTGCACAGCCAGCAATGCTCAGAATGTGGTTCTGCAGCATCACTGAAACTCCCCTTTAAGAACTGAAAAAAGCCTGTGGCAATCATGATTTGCAATTAGACTGCACCTGATATTGGTCCACCCTTTGACTGTAGCGCCAATGAGCTTGGGCTTAAAGGGGTAAAAATTCAGTTGGTTGCGCCTCCCGTTAGCGCCTTAAGAGGGCGCTAATGTGGCGCAAAGCAGCTAACGCCCGGGCGCAGCGATGTTTGCGCCGCTCGGGAACTTAACTAGAGATTGTGCGGCGGCACTAAAACTTACCGCTGCGACCACCTGCACGCGCAGATTATGACGTCATTCCATGGTGCAACGCCCTTGTAGCGCCCCGGAGCAGAAATTGAGTGGCGCCCCCTGCCTTACCGCCTGGCGCTTCCAACGACCGGAAGACTGGAATGCTAGCAATCGCTGTGGGGCTGGGGGGGCGCTATTTAAAGGGGGCCTCTTCCTGTCTTTTTCTGTGGTCGACATTTTTGCACCACTCGTTCTGAGAGAGAGAGAGAGATTCGGAGAGAGAGAAAGAGAGACTTCTACATTGACTCAACGCTTTGTGAGGTAGTTTTGCCTATTGATCCAAACTTCGCTGGTACTTTAGTTGCTGTCCTTCATTACTTTGCTTGCAAAGAGAATATGGGGGCTGCACTGATTGGGGGCGTCGTCCTTCTCCAGCTGAATCGGAGGATACAGAGACGCAGAGAGAGAGTGGCAATGATGGCCAGACGGAGGAGGGCCATCAGGCGTATGTACAGGAGAGCTTACCCTCCCAGGGTATATCGTGAACAGCTCTCCTACATCCATATGTCTGAGGAGCTGTGTTTGCGAAGGCTGCGATTCAGCAAGGAGGTGGTCACTGAGCTCTGCCACCTGCTGCAGCCAGATCTGCAGCCTCAACTGAGGTCCAGGACGTCTCTGTCGGTGGCAGTGAAGGTCACAGTGGCTCTCAACTTTTACGCTACTGGCTCATTTCAAGCTGCTGCTGGGGACCTCGCCAATATCTCCCAGTTCGCGGTGCATTGCTGCATCCGGCAGGTCACAAATGCCCTCTTTAAAAGGAGACGAGAGTTCATCTCTTTCCCCATGACCCCAGACAAGCAGCGTGACCGCGCTCTGGGCTTTGCGAGGGTTGCGGGCTTCCCCATGGTGCAGGGCGCCATTGACTGCTCGCATGCGGCTTTGCGTGCTCCGCATGAGAATGCCGAGGAATTCAGGAACAGAAAGGGGTTCCATTCCTTGAATGTCCAGTTGGTCTGTGACCACAGACAGCTGATACTCGCTGTCAATGCCCAGTTTCCTGGCATCTGCCACAATGCTTTTATCCTGCGCCAGACTACTGTGGCAGAACTTTTCGAGGCACCGCATCAGCCAGTTGGTTGGCTTCTCGGGGACAAGGGGTATGCATTGAGCACCTGGCTGATGACACCGCTCCGTACGCCCAACACCCCTGCTGAGCTGCGGTACAATGAGAGCCATCAAGCTACCAGGAACATAATTGAGCGCACAATCGGCGTGCTGAAGCAACGGTTCCGCTGTCTCGACCACTCTGGAGGAGGCCTGCAGTACTCGCCTGAGCGAGTATCGAACTTCGTAGTCGTGTGCTGCATGTTGCATAACATGGCAATCCTCAGGACCCAGCCAATGCCACCAGGCCTTGGAGCACCACCAGAGGAAGAGGAGGAAGAGGACGAGGAGGATGATCATCAGCAGCACCAAGGTGGGAGGGCAGCCCACAATGGTCAAACTGCAAGGGCCGTCCGTCAACGGCTAATAGCAAGCCGCTTCTAGGGCCCCTGCCATTGCTAACAACATTAATGAACCCAGCACGCAACCCCTAAGCCGGCCAAGGCACCAATAATTCCAATCACCAACCATGTATATTTTGAATACAGAAACTTATTTATTTTACAAACTCTGTGTGTGTCAATTCCTCATGACAAACTCATAGAAATAAACACAAAAAAACAGTCAATAACATAACTGGTTCTCACAACCTGGAGATAATGTCCAAAACACTAAACAAAAGTTGGACCATGAACCTCGACCTTTAATAAAAAAATGACCAGCATTTTGTCACACCTCCTACTTTTTGCCCTTCGAGGGTGATCTCCTTCCCTTGCGCACTTCCCCCCTTCTAACCCTACTGCTCCTCCGTAATGGGACCTCAGTGGCTGCAGCAAGGCTGGTGGAAGGCTGCTGCTCGTCAGACCCTGACACTGCAGATGCCCCTGAAGGACGGCCTCGACCAGTTCTGGGCCTGGAGGGCCCGGCTGCAGACTGCACCAACTCTGCATGGGCGGCAGCAGTCTGTCCTACAGGCAGTGGCAAGTGCAGTGGAGAAGTGACAGTGTTGGCAGCAGGAATGCTGTCATCGTGAGAGAGGACAGCAACTCCCTGCTCGCCCGACACACTGGCACTCCCACGGGGCAGCACTTCAGCATCCGGAGCAATCTGCCGGAGAACAGATTGCTGGCCTGCTGCGGCGCGGTGACAGCCCCGGGGACATGTGCACGAACCATCGAGGTTGGCAGCAGTCTGTGCTCGCGTGGCCTCAATCTGAGTCTGTATGAGAGCAGTCAGAGATGGGATCACGGCAGCCAGTGACTGAATTGCAGCACTAAGCGTTAGTGTGGCATCCGCCTGTGCTACAGCGAAGTGCTCCACACTCCTTGCCAGTGACTCAATGCATTCGGGCACCCTTCCCACTGCACCCATGAGCTCAGTGTGCATGCCCACCGCCTGGGTGTTCATTTCTGCGATCAGCCGCTCCTCCTCTGCGTCCATTGCAGTAGGAGTGTCTGGCATACTCTCCCTCTGGGGAGAAGGCCCCCGTTCTTCCCTACCCCGCCCATGGCGTTGCTGCAGCCCGCTGGGTCCTGGAGCTTCACCCTCATCAGACCCTTCCCCCCTGCTCCCCTCCAGGGAAGGCGTGTTCCCAGTGTGGGCATGGGCTTCCTCGGGAGAGGGTGGCACTGATGCTCCGGCTTCCTCTTCCTCCTCAGCTGCAGCATCACTCCCAGTGGCAGCTTCAGGGCCCGTCTCCTCAGCTGGTGAATCACCATCTGAAAGCAGGGAGGTACAAGAGTGGCTTTAGCGTGAGGACAGGGTGGCAGTAAGGGAGGAATAAGTGCAGCGAGTTAGCAAGTTGGATTGAAAGTGTCAAAGGCTGGTGTTGTGAGGGACAAGTGGAAGGACAGAGGACAAAAAGGTGATGACCTTACCATTGCTGTCCAGAATGGGGTCGGCGTCTCCAGTGGCGACGGGACCGATCACCCGGCTTGCCACAATCCTGTGGACGCGCTCCTCAAGATCGCTGAGGGGTTGCAGCTGAGGCCGCCCTCCACCTGTCCGTTGCTGCTGTCTCCGATTATGCGCCAGCTTGGCCTGTAAGAAAAAGGACAGCATCTGAGTAAATATACAGCCATGGTCTTGCCTGATGTGCCTCCCATAGGTGAATAGCCCTTACTGTATGCAGCCATGGTCTTGCCTGATGTGCCTCCCATAGGTGAATAGCCCTTACTGTATGCAGCCATGGTCTTGCCTGATGTGCCTCCCATAGGTGAATAACCTTTACTGTATGCAAAGTGTGGAATGTGTGTGTGTGTTTGATGAAAGCGCCATAGGTGTTGGATGAGTGTTGTGCATTGGGGTTTTAAGACCCTCTGGCCATAGAGTGAGGTTGAGATGGAGGGATGGAGAGGTATTGAGAAAAAGCCACTCACCTTGACGACCCGAGTGAGGTCGTTGAACTTTTTGCGGCATTGAGTATGGGTCCTGGGCACCATGCTCCTGGAGGAGACGCTCTGAGCCACCTCCCTCCACACTCTTCTGAACTCGCGTGGCAAAGGCCTCCTGCCACTCTCAGGGAAGAGCATACATCTTCTGCGCTCCACCGCGCCAACCAGAGCATCCAAGGCCCGCTCGGTGAAGCGATGAGCGCGTTCTCTCACCCTCTCCATGCTTGGCAGCAAAATGGATTCACAGGTCTCTCCAGGCCGAGATTCAAGGCTGCAATGAGCAGGGTGTGGCTGGGGAGCAAGTTGGCCCCCCCCGCTTTAAGAAGTGTCCGGCGCCAGTGTGTCTGTGTTCCCTCGCTAACTGGCAGCAGCTGCGCTGCGCTCGCGCGCTGAGTTAGCGCCTCACTCCTTGGCCTTTGCGCCTTAAGACAGGTGTGCAGCGCCTGATTTAGCGCTCCACTCACCTCCCGGGGCGGTAAAAGTGAAGTTTCCAGTCAGTGCCGATAATTAGCGCCAGGCGCTAATATTTGCGTCCAGACGATATTTGCGCCCCAAATGGGGCGCGACCTAATTTTTACCCCAAAGAGTTGAATTAGCACTCCAATCATTTCTTTGAGCAGTGAGCACGAATTTTGTGTGCAGTCTAAAGCAGTAGCGTCTGGCGCTAATTCTCCAACTTTTCTAATGATGCCGCCCATTCCTGGGCTATAATGAATTTCTAGCCCTTCGCCTTTACTTCCACATGAGCCCATTCAGCAGGATAGTGAATTAATACAAACTTCCAAAGAGCTAGAAATTGGGTATCGCCCTGGTTGGGGCGCTAACTTTTGGAAAGTAGAAAAAGTAGAGCCAGGCGCTAATGATTCTTTCCTGATGGGAAATTCAGCTTCAGCGATCCAAGAGGGAAGTGAAGTGCTAAATCAAGTGCTAACCACTTCTCCTTGGGGACTAAAGTCCGGGAGCGGGGCAGTAGTGGCAGAGTGCAGAACAATTTGGAGCGCATCGCTAATGGCATCAGAGGCAGCTTCCCTTGCTTAACGGGAAGGGCCAGTGATGCTTCACAACCCACTTGACGGCAGGTCTGCGTTGCAAGGCGACCTGCACGATTGCCATTACAGCGCCAAACACTCTACAAAGTAGAGGGCTTGGACATCTTGTAGCAATGAAGCGACCAAAAACTTTCAGCAGGAACCAGACTGGTGGAAATATTAAAGGTTGGTAACGGGGCGCTGCGCACTTGATGTCGTCACGATCTGCGAGGCGCTCGAGGCCTAGGCGGTAAGAGGTAGCGCCAGCGCTAAACCAGAAATGAATATCGCGGGCGTCGCTGCATTCGCCGCGCCTGGTCACTAACCCCTTAGCACCCCATTAGCCCCCTCCCCAGACACTAACGGGAGGCGCTAACCAACCAAATTACTCCCCCCTAATCTTATGGGTGATATCTGTGACAAGTATATTTTTGTTTTACTAGCTCTCTTCAAGAGTTTCTCCCCAAAACCCTCTCTCACACACAAACATCGTTTTCCAGTTTATCAGCTCTTTAAAGAAGTTTTCAATGTCACTGCAAGTTCAGCATGAATATGTAACAGAAATGTTCACTTGGGTGTTTAGTCAGCTTTGATTTCAGAGCTTGTAAAATTTGCTTACTTGATCAGATAAACTCCAATTGCAAGTATCTGTAAATTATAGAGACCATAGCTATGCTTTTCCACTTTCTACTTAGGGATTTCTGGTGCCAGATGAACATTGGACTACTGGGGAATTTGAGTATGTACTACATAACAACATAAGAAATAGGAGCAGGAGTAGGCCCTATGGCCCCTCAAGCCTGCTCCACCATTCAGTAAGTTCATGGCTGATTTTGTACCTCAAATCCAATTTCCCGCCCTATTCCCATATCTTTAAGTGGCATAACAGCAGTGGGTTTTTTATTCGTTCAGGGGATTTGGGCGTCGCTGGCAAGGCCAGCATTTATTGCCCATCCCTAGTTGCCTTTGAGAAGGTGGTGGTGAGCCATCTTCTTGAACTGCTGCAGTCCGTGTGGTGAAGGTACTCCCACACTGCTGTTAGGGAGGGAGTTCCAGGATTTTGACCCAGCGACGATGAAGGAACGGCGATATACTTCCAAGTCCGGATGGTGTGTGACTTAGAGGGGAACTTGGAGGTGGTGGTGTTCCCATGTGCCTGCTGCCCTTGTCCTTCTAGGTGGAAGAGGTCGCGAGTTTGAGAGGTGCTGCCGAAGAAGCCTTGGTGAATTGCTGCTGTGCATCTTGCAGATGGTACACACTGCAGCCATGGTACGCCGGTGGTGCAGGGAGTGAATTTTTAAGGTGGTGGATGGGGTGTCAATCAAGCAGGCTGCTTTGTCCTGGATGGTGTTGAGCTTCTTGGAGTGTTGTTGGAGCTGCACTCATCCAGGCAAGTGGAGAGTATTCCATCACACTGCTTACTTGTGCCTTGTAGATGGTGGAAAGTCTTTGGGGAGTCAGGAGGTGAGACAGTCGCCACAGAATACCTAGCCTCTGACCTGCTCTTGCCACAGTATTTATGTGGCTGGTCCAGTTAAGTTTCTGGTCAATGGTGACCCCCAGGATGTTGATAGTGGGGGATTCGGCGATGCTAATGCTGTTGAATATCAAGGGGCGGTGGTTAGATGCTCGCTAGTTGGAGATAGTCATTGCCTGGCACTTCTGTGGCGCGAATGTTACCTGCCACTTATCAGCCCAAGCCTGAATGTCGTCCAGGTCTTGATGCATGCGGGCATGGACTGCTTCATTATCTGAGGAGTTGTGAATGGCACTGAACACTGTAGTCATCAGCGAACATCCCCACTTCTGACCTTATGATGGAGGGAAGTTCATTGATGAAGCAGCTGAAATGGTTGGACCTAGGACACTGCCCTGAGGAACTCCTGCAGCGATGTCTTGGGGCTGTGATGACTGACCTCCAACAACCACAACCATTTTCCTTTGTGCTAGATATGACTCCAGCCAGTGGAGAGTTTTCCCCCCGATTCCCATTGACTTCTGTTTTACTAGGGCTCCTTGATGCCACACTCGCTCAAATGCTGCCTTGATGTCAACAGCAGTAACTTTCATCTCACCTCACCTCACCTCAGACACATACAACTGTAACAAGGAGAGGTATTTTATTATGTTGGCCATTTATGTTCGCTGATAGCTCAGAAATTTTTCTACAAGTTCTACTGTGCTAGTAATAGGGTGGACTACCTTGTGACAAGTAACGTATCGCTTGCTTGGTCACTGCTCCTTTAAAAGGTACTAAGGCATAGATCTTTATTTTTGCAACACAACAATTTTAATGAATTCGTAGAGAGTAAATTTAAAGTTTCTTTGTCAGAGCCTATCTGTAATTTATAATGATTTCCGACAGGTTGTATAATCTAACTAATGTTATTTGTCACAAGAACAGTTTTTCTGCTTGTAAGCACTTTTCTAATGAATTGGAGTTATTAAGCCCATTGAACGTAGGCCTCTGTATTTTCCATATATCACTCAAAATAATAATAAATAGTAGAAATTTTAAAAAATGAGCATTGAGAATCTAAAATAGAAAAAAACCCAGAAAGTGCTGGAAATGCAATGCAGATAAGTCAGCATCTGACAGAAAGTTTGTACGGGTAGATTTTCCTGGTACCTGGGATGGCAGGAATGATGTATGAAGAGAGATTGGGTCGATTAGGCTTATATTCGCTAGAGTTTAGAAGAATGAGAGGGGATCTCATTGAAACTTATAAAATTCTAACAGGACTAGACAGACTAGATGCAGGAAGGATGTTCCCGATGGCGGGGGAGTCCAGAACCAGAGGTCACAGTCTAAGGATAAGGGGTAAGCCATTTAGGGCTGAGATGAGGAGGACCTTCTTCACCCAGAGAGTGGTTAACCTGTGGAATTCTCTACCACAGAAGGCAGTAGAGGCCAATTCATTAAATATATTCAAGAAGGAGTTCGATATATTTCTTAAGGCTAAAGGGACTAAGGGATATGGGGAGAAAGCAGGGACAGGGTACTGAATTTGGATGATCAGCCATGATCACATTGAATGGTGGAGCAGGCTCGAGGGGCCGAATGGCCTACTCCTGCTCCTATCTTCTATGTTTCTATGTTCCTGCTGCTTGGCCTATTGGATTGCCTGGGCAGAGTGGATATAGGCAAATCAGGTGGGGAAGGGAGCCTGGCTAATTATCCATCCATTTAAATTAATGAATGGAAAATGGGCCCTGTTAGCATTTTCCTGTATTCACTGCACACAGGGAATCCAATAACCCAAGGCCACAGGACAGCAAAATATGCCATGCTCAACTCAAAACACTAACCTGTCATGTGCTGACAGATCTGTTTCTTTTTTCCATAAAATGAAAGATAGGTTACCTTTTAGGCTTTGTACCTTTAATTATTAATTTCATTGGTTCTTAAACTTTTTCAAATACTTTAACAGGAACCATCATCACCCACTTTTCAATAACAATGGTAAATGTGCATTGGCAGTGATACCAGCCAAAGTTGATTTATTGGCCAAATTCTTAATTTCTTTGGTTAGTAATAGCATCCAACAGTCAAAACTGATTTATCTCTCCCAAAATATAACTAATACAACAATTATGATAGTGACAGAATGGTAAGCTGTGATTAATTGGCTTTATACTTTAATCTACTTATAAGGCTGAATTTGCATAACTCACATGCGGAATATATACCATAGCTAACACACAAACATCCTATATTTCTAAACTCAAGACAAGAGAGAGGCATTACAACAGCAACTTGCATTTACATAGTGCCATTAACATAGGAAACATCCCAAGGCACTTCACAGGAGCGTTATCAGACACAAATTGTGTAGGAATTATTTACAACTTTCATACCTCCCACATTAGGTGTTAGACTAGGGTTCGTAGACCTGAATCCACTTTAACAGAAAACCACACAGATACACTATCTCCCAGAGATCTTTTATTTAACTATTAACACACAGATTAAATAAGAACCCAACTTGACCTGTCCTGGAGCCTTTAAGTGCCCAGTGGCCAAACCAACGATCACTTGAAGTCTGTTGAAATCTTTAGTTGTCTCCTCTTCGTTAGGCCAGGCTACATTTATCCTGGCCGACTGCAGTAAAAAACTAGGTGTTATGTCAGGTCTTATTTTGGGGGGGGCTCAGATTCTTCTTGTGGCGTTCACATGTACACATCAATGACTGGCTCATTCAAGCATGGCTTTCCCCTTGTTGTTCATGGTTGGTTCAAAGTTTAGTGGGGCTACTTCATCATGCATATCACTTGTTGCAGTTTAATGAGGGTCTTATCTCAAGACAGTGCTGGTCGGTTCCACTGGTTCCATAGAAACCCCAGATATGTCCTTGGCTGCAACTGCATTTTTTTTTCTCTGAGTAATGTCTGCTAAAAATGTTCCTCCATATTCGTTGATCTCAACTTGCATTTTAAAGTGGTATAGCCATCATTAAAAGTTCTCTTTTGTGTTAAAGTTCTTCTTGTTGTCAGGGATGTTTAAAATAGATTTCCCTTCAATTGACACCGAGCCAAAGAAGGAGATATTAGGACTGTGTGCTTAATCAAACAGGTAGGTTTTAAGGAGGGTATTAAAGGATAAGAGAGAGGTAATGAGATTTAGGGAGGGCATTCCAGAGCTTAGGGCCTAGATGGCTGAAGGCACGGTTGCCAATGGTGGGGAAAAAGGGGAGTGGGATGCACAAGAAGCCAGTGTTGGTAGAACACAGAGTACTTGGAGGGTTGTAGGGGCTAACAGAAATAGGGAGGGGCAAGGCCATGGAGGGATTTTAAAATGAGGTTGAGAATTTCAAAATTGAGGCCCTGGTGGACTGGGAGCCAATGTAGGTCAACGAACACAGAGGTGATGGGTGAACGGGACTTGGTGTGGGTTTGGATACGAGCAGCAGAGTTTTGGATGAGCTCAAGTTAATGGAGCATGGAAGATGGTCGGCCGGCCAGAAGAGCATTGGAACAGTTTAATCTGGAGGTAACAAAAGCATGGATGAGGGTTTCAGCAGCAGAAGAGCTGAGGCAGAGATGGAGACAGGTGTTGTTAGAGAATTGATGATCTTTGAGCTGGAGAGGATGTGGGGTCAGATGCTCAGCTCAGAGTCAAGTAGGTTGTTCAGGTTGCAAGCAGTCTGGTTCAGCCTCAGACAGTGGCCAGGGAAGGGTATGGTATCGGTGGCACAGAAACAGAGTTTGTGTGGAGCCAAAAGACAATGGGCTAGAAATTCCGGAGCAAATGGGGCGCTAAATTTTCAAAAGTTGAAAAAGTAACTCCAGGCGCTAATCCTTCTCTCCTGCCGGGAACTTTGGCTTTAGTGCTCCAAGAGGGAAATGGAGTGCTAAATCAAGTGCTACCACTTCTCTTAGGGCGCTAAAGTGTGTGAGAGGGGCGGTAGCGGCAGAGCGCTGAAGAATGTTCAGTGCAGTGCTGCCGACATTAGAGGCTGCTTCCCTTGCTTAAAGGGAAGGGCCAATGATTGGATGCAAGATTTTTCCTCGTATTTCTGCGGGCCACGGGACCTGCGCGACTTGCATCACAGCCCCAAGCATTCTAAGAGCGTGGAGGGCTGAGTAATCGCGCATCAATCAGACGTGAAAAACATTCAGCAGGCACCAGACTGGTGCGAAGAATAAAGTTTGCCCTACCTGACCACCACTGCCTTTAAATATCGCTACCCAAGCGGCCAGCCGAGGTGACAATGCCTCCTGTTGCTGTGGTTGTTGACGCCCGGCGATGCAGCAGGGGGCGGGAGTGAATATCAGATCAGCGGCGGTAACGGGGCGCTGCGCACCTGATGACGTCACGATCTACGAAGTAAAACAGAGCGAGGTGGTAAGTGTTAGCACCAGCGCAAAACCGCCAGGGAAGTTGTCAGTGAATTCGGCGTGCCCGATCGGTAACCCCATAGCGCCCCATTAACGCCCCCCCGCAGGCGCTAACGGGAGGTGCCGAGCAGCCAAATTTCTAGCCCATAGGCTTCAGTATTCACAATAATTAATTGGAGGAAATTGGGGCTTATCCAGGACAATATGTCAGACAAGCAGTTTGACAACACATAGGCAGTGGAGGGGTCGAGAGAGGTAGTAGTGAGGTAGAGCTGGGTGCCGTCAGTGGAATCTGGCGTTGTGTCTTTGGACGATGTCACTGAGGGGCAGCTTGTTTATAAGAAATAGGAGGGGGCCAAGGATAGATCCTTGGGGGCCTCCAGAGGTAATGATGTGGAGATGGGAAGAGAAGCCATTGCAGGAGATTCTCTGGCTGTGACGGGATAAGTAAGAGTGGAACCTGGCAAGGGCAGTCCCACTCAGCTGAACAATGGAGAGAGGTGTTGGAGGTGGATGGTGTGGTCAACCATGTCAAAGGCTGCAGAGAGGTCGAGAAGGTTGAAGAGGGATAGTCACAGTCGCAGAAGAAGTCATTTGTGTCATTGATTAGAGTCATTTCAGTGCTGTGGCAGGGGTGGAAACCTGATTGGAGAAGTTCAAACAGGGAGTTGTGGGAAAGTTGGGCATGGATTTGGAAGGTGGCAACAAGTTCAAGGACTTTGAAGCGAAAAGGGAGTTTGAAAATGCGTCGGTAGTTTTCAAGGACAGAAAGGTCAAAGCTGTGGCTTTTTTAAGGAGGGTTGTCGTGGTGGTAAATTTGAAAGGGAGATGGACAGTAGTTGAGAAGAGGGAACTGTTTACAATATTAGCTAGCATGGAGGCCATGAAGGGAAATTTTGGTGGCCAGCAGTTTAGTAGGAATAGGATCGAGAGAGCAGGAGGTGGGTCTCCTGGACAAGATGAACTCAGAAAGGGCATGAGGCGATATAGGAGAGAAATTAGAGAAAGATGCAAGTTTAGGTCTAGGGCAGCGGGGAGCCTTGGCTTGGTGGGCAAGGGGAAGGGAGGGATGTGGCAGAGACAGCTGAACAGGTGGTCTGAAGCTTAGTAACAAAGAAGTCCATGAGCTACACGTACTTTTTGTTGGAGGTGAGAGAAATTTTGTAAATGTTATTAATTTTACAGAAAGAAAACATAAAGGGGGAAAAATTCAGTTGGTTGCGCCTTCCATTAGCGCCTTAAGAGGGTGCTAATGGGGCGCAAAGCAACTAGCGCCCGGGCACGGCGATGTTTACGCCGCTCGCGAAATTAACGAGACATTTTGTGGCGGCGCTAAACACTACCGCCACGATCTCCTGCGCCGGCAGATCGTGACGTCAGTCGAGTGCGCAACGCCCCGGTAGCGCCCCGGAGCGGATATTGAGTGGCGCCCCCTGCCTTACCGCCTGCCGCTAGCAACGACAGGTTGAGGAGAGCATTTTGCTGTCAGGAAGGGACTGGGGGAGCGCTATTTAAAGGCGACCGCTTGCTGCCTTTTTTTGTTGGTGACATTTTTGAACCACGCATTCTGAGAGAGAGAGAGAGACTTCTGGAGAGATTCAACGCTGTGTGAAGGAGTTTTGGGTACTGAGCAGCACTTTGCAGGTTCATTTTGATTTGCCCTTCCTTGATTCGATTTAGAAGAGACTCTGGGGGTTGCACTCTGAGCTCTTTCCCTGGTCCTCTCCATTGTTCTTTCCAGCAGATTTGATGTACAGGTCTCTCCAGGCCGAGATTCAAGGCTGCAATGAGCAGGATGTGGATGGAAAGCAAGATCAACCCTTCCCTTTAAGAACTGGCCGGCGCCATTATGTCTGTGTTCCATTGCTGACTGACATCACATGAGCTTCGCCAGCGCTCTGAGTTAGCGCCTTGCTCCTCGGCCTTTGCGCCTTAAGACAGATGTGTAGTGCCTGATTTAGCGCTCCAATCACCTCCAGGGGCGATAAAAGTAAAGTTTGCAGTCGGAGGCGATAATTAGCGCCAGGCGCTAATCTTTGCGCCCGGCCGATAATTGCGCCCCAAACGGGGCGATACTGAATTTCTCCCCCAAAGGTCCTTGCAGTTATATAACTTCTGCCTTTAAATAATTACAAAAGAATTGGAAAATCAACCTGTCTTGGGCTAGTGGATGACTTAACAAGGACTTTAAAAGAGTCATTCAGTTAATTAAGTAAGCAATTGAGCAGGCTTGGATCAATAACTCTAATACTTGGATGTAACTTCTTTGATTTTGTTTATGTTGCAAATTTGTAGGTATGCCTTCTGCATATGTTGCACTCTCTGGGCTAATGCTTATTTACAACTTTTACTGTTATCCTCTTAGAACAGAGGTTAAAATGTATGCATTGTGGGCACTTCCCAATGCAAAGTAATCTTAGAAAACAGATACAAACCTTACAGAAAGATTTTATTTTTCCGTTGGCAGGACCATAAACTATTATAGGGTCACTCAGCTCTATTAGTGCTGAAAATACTGCAATTTGGACAAATGTTACCCTCTAGAAATCTACATTCACCAAAGGTCTGTCCGACACCAAAGAACAATATTACAGAGTATCGGTGATCGTACTACATTTTTTCAGCATAACTTATTTGACTTCTGTTGTATATCATGTGTGTGGTAGAGCTCAATATCAAATACGCCTAATGTTTTGATGAGTATTAAATCTAGTCTTGCATTCATAATTGAGAGAGCAATTCCTTTTGCAAAAATATGCCAGCTTTTTACATGAATATTAACATAAAAAGTTAATATCAGAGACAGCTTTTCAAAATTATATTTCTGCTTTCCTTATATTCAAAGTAACTTCCATTTTATTGGGGTGTGATGAATAAGGCTCTTACCTTGACCACAGTTTTGTTGTAAAGTTGCATATATATTTAAACAGTTAGCTAAATTAGGCTTGTTTTGCAGATTGATGAATAAACCAAATCTTGTGCCTGTATATAATTCACAGAGATAGGCAATTCTTCTTTCTTGTGGCATATGCTAGTTAATTGATTTTCTTCCACCATAAGAACTATATTATTCCAAAGGGTTTTGAGGATTAGTTAGCACAATTTCCCACCAACTTGAGTTCAGTCTCTGAACACTCAACTGACCAGGCTGAATACTGGATTTCTACCTGTTTGTGTGTTAACTGTCCAACAAGCAATGATACTGAGGTAATGGCCCAAAAATTAGTGAGTGAGCCTTCATGCGAGGGTAAGGTCTTCTCGCGATCTCTGACTGCGCGCTGGCTTTTTCAGTCCGAGCTCGCACGAACTTGAGGTTCTGGACAGCAGCTGTGCAGGGCTTTCGTATCCCACAGGCGTAGTTAATTCGTGCGAGCTGTGGGATCACGTGACTCAGTTAGAGCCAATGGCAGCACACCATCTTTCATTCATAGCTTTCACAGCACGGCTGTGAAAGCTATGAATACTATACCCCCCCAAAAGAACAGCTAAACCTCAATTAAATTTTTAAAAAAAACCATCACATTAATAAAATAAGTATAGTTAAATAAATTAACCATTTTAAACAAAAAATTAAATTTTTGAAAAATTTTTAAATCTTTTAAAACGTTATAAAAATAAACTTACCTGTCTTTAAAGTCTCTAAAAAAGATATACCTGTTAAAAAAAAATCAAAATAATACTTAATTAAGTACTTACCTTGTTAAAAGAGGGTCTTACGCCTCCTTTCTTTATGTCTAAAATCTTCCAAGCTTACCTGCGCGTCCAAAGCACTAAGTGCACTGCGTGCGCGCAGCCTGTAGTGCGCACGCGGTTCACCTAGGAACCGCCCCCTTTTGAATTCACCAAGTGCCGGTTTTCAGCGCATGCGCAGTGCATGCAGAAAACCGGCAATTGGAGACAGAATACGCGAGAGTACGCACTGTGTACTCTCGCGTAGCGGCACTAATTTTTGGGCCATTATCTTTAGGGGTACTTTGAAAAAGGGGTGGCCTTGCTTGATAGGTTAAAAAATATTGCATTGGCTCACGAACTTCCTCAATCCAATTTGGCCTTAAACCAACCAAGTAATTTTAAACCTATCCTGGAACACAGAAATTTATTACAGATAAATTTCATTAAAAAGTTAAATAAATCTCTGCAGGCTGCCTAGTGATGCAATGCATCTGTGTATGAATGTGCTGTACTGCAGAATCACAGGACTTGGTCAGACCAGCTATTGAGGAGAGCAGTGACTGGAGCAGTGCTACATGGAGGTGACACAAACTTACATTTATATAGCGCCTTCAATGTAGAAAACACTCGAAGGCGCTTCACAGAAGCATAATTAGACAAAAATGGATGCCGAGCTAAAGAGCGAGATACCAGGAGGGGTTACTAAAACTTTTGCCAATGAAGTGAGTTTTAAGGAGGAGAAGAAGATGAAAAGGCAGAGAGGTTTAGGGAGGTAAATCTAGAGCTTAGGGCCTATGGGCTGAACACATAACCGTCAATGGTCGGGTGAAGGGAGTGGGGGATGCACAAGAGGCCAGAGTTGGAGGAACGCACAATTCTCTCAGAGTTTTGTGTAGAGGATGTTACAGAGGTAGAGAGGGGCAAAGTCTTGAAGAGATTTAAACACGAAGATGACACTTTTAATTTGAGGCATGGGGGATTGGGAGCCAATGTAGGCCAGCAAGCATTAGAGTGCTGGGTAAACAGGACTTGGTGCGAGATAGGATGTGGGCAGCATTGTTTTCAATGAGCTGAAGTTTATATATGGTGGAAAATGGGAAGCCAGCCAGCAGAGCATTGGAAAAGTTGAGCCCGGAGATAACAAAGGCATGGATGAGGGCTTCAGTAGCAGATGGGCTAAGGCAGGGAGGTGATGGATGACGTTACAGTAAACAGTTTTTGTGATGGAGTCAGAATGGGGTCAGAAGCTCAGTTGGGGTCAAATAGGTCACCCAGGTTGCAAACTGGCTCAACTCAAGACAGTGGCTGGGGAGGGAGATGGAATTGATCCCAAGGGTACAGAGTCTGTGGCTGGGGCCAAAGACAATGGCTACGGTCTTCCCAATATTTAATTGGAGGAAAATGCAAAGCATCCAGGCCTAGGATAACACAAAGGCAGTGGAGGGCTCAAGAGAGGTGCTGGAGAGGTGGAGTTGGGTGTTGACAGTGTAACATGATCCCAGTCTTCGGATAATGTCACTAAGGGGCAGCATGTAGATGAGGAGGAGCATGGGAGCAAGAATAGGTGCTTGGGAGACTCTGGAGGTAATATTGCGGGGGTGGGAAGAGAAGCCATTTCTGAAGATCCTCTGGCTATGATGAAATAGGCAAGAGTGGAACCATGAGAGGGCAGTCCCATTGAGGTAGCGGGTGAATGGAGGAGAGGTGTTGGAAGATGATGTTGTGGTTGGCTGTATCAAAGGTTTCAAAAGGATTTTTGAGAAGGAGAAGGAGAGATTATGCACCATAGTTACAGTTACAAAAGGATATTGTTTGTGATGTATTAGAGTGATTTCAGTGCTGTGGCAGGAATGGAAACTTGATTGGATAGATTCAGGCATGGAGACCGCAATTTCCCCTACCTCGGCGGGTCCATGGCGGATGATGTCGGTGGCGGGTCTCGACCCCTCTGCTGTCTCCAGCCCGCTGTCGAAAATGATTTTCCCCAGATTGGGCTTGTTAAGCCCACCCTGCGCATTTGCTGGCCAATTGAAGGAAGCGGATCTGATGACGTCCTTTGATGACACGTCATCAGCTAGTTTCCTTAAAGGGACCATGCGCAAATTGATTTTGACAGTTCTACTGTCAGTGTTCTACAGCATTGAGGTGCTGCAAACACTGACAAGCACTACACAGAGGTGCACGGCTGCACCCAGGCTCTCCCATGACTCCCTCTATATGCTTATGGAGGGAGTCACAGCATGCAGGGAGGTTCTTTTCCCTTCCAATAGGCGGAAGAGACCTCCCTAGGAGACCAACACATCCTGGTTGCACATTGCACAGGAGGACACGCAGGGATGTCTTCAGGAGGACCAGGCTGCACTGGTTCAAACCTTTCAATGATCTCAGCAGATCGTGAAACGTTACTGCAAAGCCACACTCAACCTTATCCTGTTGTGCCACTCATCACATCCCCATAACGCTGCCTTCCCTACCCTACTCCTGCACATCCTTACT
This sequence comes from Squalus acanthias, assembly GCA_030390025.1. Lineage (NCBI taxonomy): Eukaryota > Metazoa > Chordata > Chondrichthyes > Squaliformes > Squalidae > Squalus > Squalus acanthias. Next base: position 100,116,790 of record CM059426.1, on the reverse strand, counting down.
CACACTAACTTACCTTGCACCTCCACCCATCCCTCTCTATCTATATTATCACTTCTCCATCTCACTAGCCACCCCTCACACTCACCCTCATCCTAGTCCAATCATACCAACTAACAACACACAAAGGTAGGCACTTGCAATGTTCATGTAAAGTTTCTGTTAATGTGGTGTCAAACATTGAGACCTTTATTTTCAACACTTTGCATTCTTGGACAGATCTGTGTGCACCTTTGGAAGTGGCTTAGTGAGTTGCAGTGAATGGTGAGACATAACAGTACCCCCCGCAATGGTGATGAGTGTGAAAGGAATGGCTTGGCCATTGTAAGAATGCTTTATGGTGTTGGTGTGGGGTGGTGCCAACCCGGTGCATCATCTGGCAGCCAGGTTGTACAGTGTCAAATGAAGTAAATGAGGCCATGGTGAGGCCATTTCTGGCCTCCGGGCTGCAATGTGGTCAGGTGCTGATGCCTGTGTCCTGTGCAGCATCAGGTGATTGTGGAGAAAGTTGGTATTGTTGTTGGTGCTGCTGGTGTACCTGGTGCTGCTGGTGTTGGGGCTGATCGTGGTGGGATTCTGAGGACCAAGGTGAGATAGTTTCAAGGGCACCGATACAGGTGAACTTGAGATGACTGAAGTGATCTGTCAATGGTGAGAGAAGTTGTTCCAATGAGGTGACACTGGATAGAGAGTTTGCTCCAAACACTTGTAACCTGCATAAAGCTCAATCTGTCTTCCAAATGCAGTGAGCTTGGTAAGTGAACAGCTGTGAGATGGGAGCTTTTATATCACATTTGCAGCTGTCAAGAAATGAGATGATTCCATGGTGATACAACTCCCGACCTGCTTACCTGCCGTGATCCCCTAGCAGTGTGGACTCCGTAGGCGACCTCGTCCCACCCCGCTGTCCAAAAAATAATTTTCCCACCCGACCGCCACCGAACGCGCCCATTGACCCCCCCCGATAAATTCCCCCTGGAGTTGCTGGAAAGATGGTATTAGATTTGGGAGGTGACAATATATTCAAGAGTTTTAAGAGGAAAAGAAGGTTAGAAATGGGGCGTTAGTTTGCAAGGGCAGAAGTTTTTTTGAGGAAGGGGTGATGATGGTGTGGAAAAATAACTACAAAATAGAGGGTAAAAGCATTAAAAAAGAATATATATATATTTAAATCCTTGGCAAACAAGAAAATTAATCAGGAGATTCACAATTGCAACATTCATTCTAATAGCACTATATCAATGTTTCCCACAAAACAATGGATTAAGGACTTCTCTGACACCATAGCCTTGAAATTCCACAAAGGTTCTCCTCATCTCCTGCTGTAACTTCAGCGGGAGATCAATGAAACACCCCTTAGAAATGGCCATTTATGTTGAGTTCCACCGATCTCCCACTGAAATTACAGTGGAGTCCAGGAGCAAACCCGCAAAAATCCAGGCCCCTGACTTTACTTTTTGAAGAATTGGGTGCAGACTTACACCAACAGCTTCTTAGATATGTTGAAAGTGTGATTTTCAAAAAAAATTGTGCCTTTAGATCAGTTGAAGGAAGAATCCTGGAGCATAAAGAAAAACAGATTTTAAATTGTGGCACAACTTTGGGTTATCCCAAGTGAATTTCATGCCATTTGCCGTTGAAAACTCAGCATGAATAAGTATGTATGGCCTTGAATACTTCAGGTTAATTATGAACAACTAAATACTGTCTGTTTACAAGCAGATCATAGGATTCCCATTGATGATGCTTACTTCCTGAATGCTGGCATGTTTGCCAGCTACTAAAATAAAAAAAAATAGAATGAGTACATGTGAAAAGTCTATGAGTACATGGCCCATGTCTAGCATCTCTGTGCAAAGACCATTCCACCACTGAAGAATAAAACAAATAAATTGCTCATATTGTATTTTGGGAATAAGGAATACTACCTACAGAACAATGTCACTCCTATCTCAGTCACACTACCAGCCTGGACCTTTCCGGCATTGCAATCATACCTACAATCTTAATATGACTTCTAATTCCCCATCTTTACAAGTAACCGGCCAAATTACAACCTATAATAAAACAGATCCCCCAAGATGGTAATTTCTGTAAGGTACGGCAAACTAATGGTTGGATCTCCTTGTGAGTAGAATGTTTCCTGTAGCGCAATTCAGTCAATCTTAAAGGATGCAAGGAACATAGTGGGGGTGAAATTGGATGTCATTGCACCCATTTTCCAGGGGCCAACCTCCCATGCTCGAACAGCGTCAGAAACACGTCCAACGCAATAATGCTGTAGAGGCATTCTTGGAGGGTGTTTAAAACAGGCATTAGGATCCTTGGATATGGTAAGGGGCTCAACTGTTTTATGACCAAAAACAGAAATTGGTTTGCCTTGAACACAGCAGGTGCCGAGCCTGCTGTGTTCAGGATTATCTGGTCTACATGCAGCCTAACCAACGATCCTTAAAGGGACCACTGGAGGCCACCAGCAAAAAAAGTATGTTTTTTTTATAAAAGGCCTTAATGTGGAGCTGGGAGGAGCAAGTGTGCTCCTCCTGGCTCCACATTAAAACTATGGACTGCTGCCGGCCACTGCTCTTCCCCTCTCCCGATTCATTCTGCCCGCAACAGCCCCCACTCCCCATCCTCCCCACTGCGGACTCACTTTAGGTCCTCAGCCAGCATCCTAGCCAGACAATCTTGCTACCTCACCCCCTCCCACCCACACCCTCTGGGACCACAACTGGCCACTATAACACTTCTACTAACATCTCTGCCCTTAAAACCAGGCAAAAAAGTGCTCCCACTCTTCTGACTTAATCCTTCCATAACTATGGCCTGAGTAGACCCAACAGTCCCTGTGAAACTGAAGTATCCTGCCGCAGATGGCCTTGGTAAGCTATACATGGAAAAACAGAAGAACATGTCCAGTACTGCTCTCAACTTCAAGGATGATGTTTGTTTCCCTACTAATCAGCTCTCATCAGACTAAAGCACTCACAGGGTATCACTTAGCAATTAAAACTGAAGTAAGAACACCAGAGCGAAGTTCAACTATCATGTTTCCATGAGTTCTGACATGGGATTGGCATGGGTTTAGAACTGGATTGCTGAGCATGGGGTAGAGTATATTGGGAGAGATTCAATGTGCTGTTATTAAAAGTGTTCAGTCTGTATATGTTACTGTTACTGCTGATGCATCTATAATTTAATTCTTGTTACTCTGACTGCAGAACTGCCGTATTGCAAGTGTGAACCAGGAAAGGAGACCACTGGTTCAAACAATAGCTTGGTAGTTAAAGGAGGCAGCTTTTATCTATTTGATTGAAGATCATTTTCAACAAATTGGCAATTTTTTCTTTGCAGCATCTAAGAATACAATGGAAACAACATCAATAGGCTTCCTGCACTTGCGGTGTGCAGGTCAACCATTGCAATCTTTGTAAACCTACCTTTAATAGACCCATCCTGGTCTAGCTGAATTAATACCCTTACCATCTTTTCAGATTCAGATAACAACATTTTAGTGAACATAGCTTGAAATATATTAAACACTTAAATCTAGAATTTCCACTTGGGAGAAATACTGAGTGGAAAATATCAGAGGATGATTTGTGCCTGCCCACTGAGAGATAGGCTGACCCTGCTGCGAATTCTGGGGTCCGCCTAATTACCATAATGGAATTGAGCTCCCTGCATTACATAGAAATACATAAAAGTTACAATATGGAAATAAGCCATTTGGCCCATCCAGTCCATGTCAGCATTTACCCTCCATGAGAGCAAATTGTACTAATCACATTAACCAGTCATATTCACATATCATATGGACATACGAAAAGGTGGACAATAAAGACCAGCTGGTCCATCGAGCCTGTTCCAAATTGTAATGATGCAACAAAGCATTGTGACTCCCAGTGTCCCAGACTCCCAATTTCCTGAGAGAGGCAAGAAAAGAACAGGCCAATTCAGGGAAAGGAAATCTGTGAAATGTCTCTCTTATTTCCTAAGGTGATCAAAAACAAGTTCCAGGTGATCACAATGACCATGAGATACAAACCCAAGTCCCACCAACTTCTGCACCTGTTCTATCCCTTTATCCCTTTTTCCTTCACCCACCTATCCAATCTAATTTTGAATGTTGTCATGGGGTGGATTTTAATGTGCAGGAGCACATGGGTTTGGGAACGGGTGGGGGGGGGTTAAAACCGGCAAAATTGACTGCGTGTCGGGAAGCCAGCTCTAACCCGCCCACTTCTGGGTGTCACTTCAGTGCGTTAGGCTGTGTGCGAGCAATCCCTCGGGGGAGGTGACTCAACCGTGGATAACAGGGGAAATTAGAGACAGCATAAAATCCAAAGATAGGGCGTATAAAATAGCCAAAAAAAGCGCCAGAGCGGAAGATTGGGAACAGTTTAAGATAGAGCAAAGGAGGACAAAGGGCTTAATCAAGAGGGGCAAAATAGCTTACGAAAGCAAGCTGGCGGAAAATATAAAAACTAACTCCAAAAGCTTTTATAAGTATATCAAGAGGAAAAGACTGGTGAAAACCAAAGTTGGCCCATTGCAGTCAGATACGGGGGAATATATAACGGGAAATAAGGAAATGGCAGACCAACTAAATGCATACTTTGGGTCAGTCTTTACGAAGGAAGACACAAAAAACCTCCCTGGGATATCGGGAAAAATAGGGACATTTGCAAAGGAGGAACTGACGCAAATCAATATCTCTAAGGATATGGTGTTAAGGAAGCTAAAGGGATTGAAGGCGGACAAATCCCCAGGGCCTGATAACATGCATCCTAGGGTGCTGAAGGAGGTGGCCCTAGAGATAGCGGATGCACTAAGTATGATTTTTCAGAATTCATTAGACTCGGGAACAGTGCCCATGGATTGGAGGGTAGCTAACGTTACCCCACTATTCAAAAAGGGTGGTAGGGAAAAAGCAGGTAATTACAGACCTGTAAGCCTTACATCAGTTGTGGGCAAAATGCTGGAGTCCATCATTTAGGATGAAATAGCGGAGCACTTAGCAAATGGGGACAGGATAGGACAGAGTCAACATGGATTTACAAAGGGTAAATCGTGCTTGACTAATCTATTGGAATTTTTTGAGGGAGTAACTGGTAAAATAGATGGGGGAGAGCCAGTAGATGTGGTGTACCTGGACTTCCAAAAGGCCTTCGATAAGGTCCCACATAAAAGATTAGCAGGGAAAATTGAAGCTCATGGGATAAAGGGGAAAGTATTGACATGGATAGAGAACTGGCTGTCAGATAGAAAACAGAGAGTTGGAATAAACGGCTCATTTTCTGAATGGCAGGCAGTAACAAGTGGGGTACCACAGGGATCTGTCCTGGGTCCCCAGCTGTTCACAATTTACATTAATGACCTGGATCAGGGAGTCGGATGCAGCATTTCCAAATTTGCAGACGACGCTAAACTAGGAGGGGGGGTGGGCTCAGAGGAGGAGACCAGGAAGCTCCAGAGCGATTTGGACAGACTGGGTGATTGGGCGGATAAATGGCAGATGCACTATAATGTGGACAAGTGCGAAGTTATCCACCTTGGGTGCAGGAACGGGAGGGCAAATTATTATTTAAATGGCAATAAATTGGGAGAGGGGGAAGTACAGAGAGACCTGGGTGTTCTTGTACACCAGTCACTGAAGGCGAGCATGCAGGTGCAACAGGCGGTCAAGAAGGCAAACGGTATGCTGGCCTTCATAGCAAAAGGGTTGGAATACAGGAACAGGGATACCTTGCTGCAGCTGTACAGGGCACTGGTGAGACCACACCTCGAGTACTGTGTACAGTTTTGGTCGCCTCATCTGAGGAAAGATGTTCTTGCCATGGAGGGGGTGCAGTGGCGATTCACCAGGCTGATACCAGGAATGGCGGGATTGACCTATGAGGAGAGACTATGTAGTTTAGGGATGTACACACTGGAGTTTAGAAGATTGAGAGGGGACCTCATAGAAGTGTATAAAATTCTGACAGGTCTAGACAGACTAGATGCAGAAGGAATGTTTCCCTTGGCGGGTGAGAACAGAACTAGAGGACATAATTTAAGGATAAGGGCTAAACCATTTAGGACAGAAATGAGGGGGAATTTCTTCACTCAGAGGGTGGTGAACCTGTGGAACTCATTGCCACAGAGGGCAGTGTACGCCAGCTCATTAAATATATTTAAGAGGGAATTAGATATATTTCTACAGGCAAAAGGGGTTAAGGGTTACGGAGAGAAGGCGGGGACGGGATACTGAATTGGAGGATCAGCCATGATCTCATTAAATGGCGGAGCAGGCTCGAAGGGCTGGATGGCCTACTCCTGCTCCTATCTTCTATGTATCTATGTATCTATGCCACTTAACATATGTTAATCGCTCAATTAGAGCGATATTGACATGGGCTTTTAACTTTAACTTTGGGTCCACGGGTTTCCCGGGCTTCCTGGAACTCGGCAACTAAAGCAAGGCGAGTACACAATGGCAATTGATGGCGCTGAAGCCATGTCAGAGAAATATGCCAATAAGTATTCAGTACCGACAGCTGCTTTCTTAACTGCTTGTGGGAAAAGGTCTGTTCACAATACTTGTGCTGAGAGGTTACTTTACACACTTTGGAGGTGTCATCTACACTTTGGAGGTTTGGAAGTCTGATCTGCACTTTGAAGCTATGCTCTATCAGATCAGCATGGCTGCTGCTTCTGCTGCCTTACAATGGATGTCAGATGAAGACCAAGAGGACCAGCAACAGCATGAGGAGCAGCACCAGCAACAGCACCAGTGGCAGCAGCTGCCTCCTGGTCACACACCTGTATCTCCACAGGATAGAGGGGAGCAGCAGAGAGGTGGAGCTCGCAGGAGGCCATACCCAGCACAAAGGGTCTACAGGCAGAGGATAAGTTTCCTCGACATGTCTGAACAGCATCTCAAGAGGCTCAGGGTATCGTGTCAGGTGGTGGCAGACATCTCCAGCCTGCTGAAACATAGAAACATAAGAAACATAGAAAAATAAGAAACATAGAAAAATAGGAGCAGGAGTAGGCCATTCGGCCCTTCGAGCCTGCTCCGCCATTCAATATGATCATGGCTGATCCTCTATCTTAATACCATATTCCCGCTCTCTCCCCAACAAGACTGGCTGCCAGCTGGACCTGGAGGCCACACTTTATCAGTGGCTGTCAAAGACACCACCGCTCTCAACGTTTTTGCCTTTGGATCCTTCTAGGGCTCTGCTGGAGAAATTTGGAGAATCTTGCAAGTTGGTGGCACACAAATGCACAAGGCATGTGACTGATGGCTTGTTTGCCAGGGCCACCAATTATGCCAAATTTGCCTGCGATGATGACAGTCAGAATGAGTGGGCACTTGGATTTGTGGCTCTGGCTGGCTTCCCACAGGTGCAGGGCATCATCGAATGCACACATGTGGCAATTAAGGCACCCACAGATCACCCAGGAGTGTTTGTCAACCGCAAAGGCTTCCATTCCATCAATAAGCAGCTGGTGTGCAGTCACAAAAAGATCTTTATGCAGGTGTGCACAAGATTCTGAGGCAGCTGCCTTGATGCTTTTGTTCTACGGCAGTCCACCCTCCCAGACGTCTTCGCACCTGGAAGTAGAGTTACTGGCTGGCTGCTCGGAGACAAGGGATAGCCACTTAAACCGTAGCTGATGACGCATATCAGAAACCCAAGGAATGAGGCCCAGGAGTCCTACAATGAATGCAATATCACCACCAGATGTGTCATCGACCAAACCATCGGCATGCTGAAGATGCGCTTCAGATGCCTGGACAGATCTGGAGGCGCCCTTCAGTATGCACAGCCAGGGTGCCCAGAATGGTCATGGTGTGCTGCGCTCTGCAAAACATCGCGCAGCAGCGAGGTTTGGACCTGCAGAAGGACCAAGGCACAGAGCACAGCGCCTCTTTGGAGGATTCGAAGGAGGAAGAGTAAGACAAGGAGGCAAAAGGTGATGAGGGCAATGCACCACCAGCCGTGCACATTGCTGCCTGGGATTCCTGATTATTGCAAGGTTCACTTAGGTTCCAGCAGTGCACCCATCTCACAACCTCATGCAAAAGCTACATTTATCACCTCCTCCCCTCTCCAATATCGCAAACACAAATCAGCCCTGCAAACAACCAAGCATCCCTTTCACATCCCCGCCACCTCCATTGGCTGCCATCAATTCAGGTCTTCCCATTCATCATCAAACAACTGAAAAGGCCACTTGGCAACCAGCAACCAAGAGCGGGCAACACAGGAAAGTGGTACAAAACAATAATATTTATGTGCTCTCTTATCCTACAAGGAGGGGAAGAAGAGATCTATGAGTGTGAGTAATGGCATATTTTCACCCGATGGATGGAGAGCATTTGTTGAGGGTGACTATGAGGGAGTGGCATGACATTGCATAAGGATGAGGGTGAGTCTCAGTGGTGGATGAATAGATGGGGATGTGAGGAAGTGCATAGACAGAGAGGGATAGGTGCACCTGCAAGGTAAGTTGGTGTGTGGAGTGATGTTCTGGAGTAGGCTTGAGAAGGCAAAGTTAGGGGTTTGGGGTGATACACACATCAGGATGTAGGTCAATGTGCCATTGCTCTCACCTTTCCTTCCCTACTTAGGTAATTGAACCGCTTCCTGCATTGGATCCAGGATGTGGCACCACACTTTTGCTGCTGACCTCTTGTGCCGCCTCAAACCACGCATTCTTGGTTTCTCCAGCCAGCTTCATCCTCCCATTGCTAAAGAACAGTATCTCCCTCCGCATCCTCACAGCCTCCAGCAGCACATCCAGGGAGGCATCAGTGAAGTGGGGTGCAGCCTTTGACTGCCTACCTTACATGGCAAGACTTCTTTCTTTCTCCTTCCCAACTCCAACTGCTTTAAGTTGTATGTTTGGTCTATCCCTTTAAATATTGGAGTTCAGATCGCGTCATGCAGGTCGCCATTACGCCCACTGATGCTAATTGGACAGTAAACCCAGAAATCAGATGTTAATGAAGTGGCAGCATTAAAAACCACTGACAGACACGCTTGACAAATTTCCGGGATTCCCATGTGCTGTCGGCTTCTCCCACCCGCTCCCAGCGTGTCTGCGCATTAAAATCCAGCCCATAGTTTCTGCATCAACTACACACCCTGGAAGTGAATTGCACAGCCTCACAATTCACTGTGTAAACAAGTTTCTCTTTGTCTTTGTTCTAAATCTCTCACATATAAACTCTATGGCCCCTCAGTCTAGACCACTCAACAACTGGAAGCAGTCTGCTTCTATCTACCCTGTCCCATCCTTCCATACTATTAAAAACTCCTATCATTTTGCCCTATAAACTGGGTTATTCTAATGAAATCTGGGTCACCAACTTCTGAACATGTGCTTAACTCATGATCAAGTTTTATGTCTCGGCGCAAGAAAACAGATTTACTGAATTAGTTCAGCACCTCTAAAGAAAGAAATAACTTGCATTTATTTAGCACCTTTCACAACATCAGTTGATCATGTACTTTTGAAGTGTCAGAAAAAAAAGTGCATGATTTTTCGAGTCTTTCTTAGTATTTATATTTTTTCATACCAGGCAGCATTCTACTGAATATACATTTGTAGCGTAGTAATTATGTTACTGGACTAGTAATCCAGAGGCCTGGTCTAATAATCCAGCGAACGTAAGTTCAAAACAGCCAACAGTGATGATCAGAAAAATATAACATCTCCTGGGAATGTTTTGTTATTTTGCCTTGGCCCAACTGCTGCATTCACTCTTATGACCCATCTATATGTGACAATTATTCTAGTTTGCATCAAAGTTTTCATACCTTAGATTTGGCAATATCTTTTCATTCATTCCTAGCTGCTATTTTGATTATTTCTATTGAAAATTACAGTCTCTCCTTGTTTCTAATCAACAGCTACGACCTGTCACCTCTGATGGCTCCACCTTTAGTCTTTCTTTATCTATCGACATTCCTGGTATCATCATCTTATTTGACTGTAAGTGAAATTCCCACATCTCCTCCATTGCTAAAGCTACCCCAAAAAACTCAGTTCCTTCTCTCATGCCAAACATTTATTTTCCCATCAACACTTCTGAACTCTCTATAAAGATCATGTCCAAGACACCTATACTGCCTCCATTCACTAGGTTGATTCCTGGGATGAAGGCATTGTCTTATGAGGAAAGGTTGAGCAGGTTGGGCCTATACTCATTGGGCCTATACTCATTGGAGTTTAGAAGAATAAGAGGTGATCTCATTGAAACATATAAGATTCTGAGGGGCTTGACAGGGTAGATGCTGAGAGGATGTTTCCCCTCGTGGGGGAATCTATAACTAGGGGGCATAGTTTCAGAATAAGGGGTCGCCCATTTAAGACAGAGATGAGGAGGAATTTCTTCTCTCAGAGGGTCATGAATCTTTGGAATTCTCTTCCCCAGAGAGTTGTGGAGGCTGAGTCATTGAATATATTCACAGCTGAGATAGACAGATTTTTGAACTACAGGGGAGTCAAGGGTTATGGGGAACAGGCAGAAAAGTGGAATTGAGGCCAAGATCAGATCAGCCATGATCTTATTGAATGGCGGAGCAGGCTCGAGGGGCCGAATGGCCTACTCCTGCTCTTATATCTTATGTTCTTATGTTCTTATTTAGGGAGGCTGTTTTACCATCTCTCATACATTTCTGGACAGAATACACAAAAAGCTTTGCCACCTGATTGGTGATCCTCTCTCACCCCAAGCCTCCAATCTCGTTTGCTGTCCATCACATCGCATCTTGTAAAAAAAAAGGCTTTGCCAGGCAACAAAGTTGACAATTTACTCCAATAAGTAGAGACTTGATAAACACAACAGATACGCTGGTCGCGATTTTGCCAGCGCTCAGGGGGCGGGTTTGGAGGTGGGTCAGGTGGTAAAATTGAAAAAAATGATGGCGGGTTCCGATCCCGCCGTCAACCCGCCTCTGTGCTCACAGTCTCCCATTCGGTCCCGCCACCAAGCGGCGGGATAGGCACTTAAGGTGGTTAACTGCTTGTTAACTGCCTGGATAATGCCATTTTGACAGTCGTTTTACATTTTACCACTTTTTCTGTGTGTTCCACGCCGTTCCCAAACCACACCTGCTAATTGTGTCGGGTTCACAAGTGGCTGCCTTCTTGACAGATGCAGCTCCAGCATAAAAACGGAGCTCTCAACAAAGATCAGTTGCAGGTGGCAGAACTTTGTTTTTTCAGGTCTTGGAAAACTTTTTGCAGGTCTACTGATCTTGGAAGTGGTGAAGCCAAGATCCATCTCCAGTGTGACCTCCTGGGAAAACTCTCTCCCCACATTGACTGAGCGCTTCCTCAACGGAGATATCTACAAGCAGCATGGGAACCATTTATTTCCTTTCATCCTGGTCCTCAGAATCGGAGGACAAGCAGCCGCAGCAGCAGAACCAGGCACAACAGCAGCACCAACAGCAGGAGCGCCAACCTCCTGCTCAGCCACCTGATGGTGCACAGGGCAGAAGGCGTCAGCGCAGGGATGCACATCACCACAGGAGAAACCCCCAACACAGGGTTTACAGGTCAAGGATGACCTTCCTCAACATGACTGAGCAGCAGTGCCAAAGGAGGCTGAGACTTTTGCGAGAGGTAGTCGGTAACATCTGCGCAATGCTGCACCAACACCTGGAGCCCAAAGAAGCGGATGGACACTCCTTACCAGTGGCTGTCAAAGTCATCACTGCCCTCAATTTTTTTGCTTCAGGGTCCTTCCAGGGCTCATCAGCAGACATCAGCAGCATCTCCCAGTCGGCTGCACACACTTGCATCATGCAGGTAACCGATGCCCTCTTTGCCAAGACGCACAATTACATATACTTCTCGATGGATCAAGCAAGTGTAACCGCGCGTGCGGTTGGCTTTGCAAATATGGCAGGCTTGCCAAGGGTGCAGGGCGTCATAGACTGCACACATGTGGCCCTTAGTGCACCCCATCACAACCCAACTGTTTTTGTCAACTGCAAGGGCTTCCACTCCCTCAACGTGCAGCTGGTGTGTAACCACAGGAAGAACATTTTGCATATTTGCGCAAAGTACCCTGGCAGTTGTCATGACTCATTCATCCTGTGGCAGTCTAGTGTGCCTCCGCTCTTCAATCCGCCAAACCAACTTTTCAGGTGACTACTTGGAGACAAGGGCTATCCCCTGAAGATGTGGCTGATGATGCCGTTGAGGAGGCCATCGAACGAAGCTGAGGAGCGCCACAATGCCAGCCACATTTCGACCAGATCCATTATCGAGCTAACCATCGGCTTGCTGAAGATGCGATTCAGATGCCTTGACAGATCAGGTGGAGCCCTACAGTATTCAGCAGCCAGGGTCTCCAGAAACATCGTGGTCTGCTGTGCACTGCACAACATCGCACAGCATCATGGCTTTCAGCTGCCCGAGGAACAAGTGGCTCAGCGCATAGCCTCCTCAAATGAGGAGCAGGAGGAGGAAGACCTTGCGGAGGCAGATGCGCCAGTTCCAGCAGCACACGAGCACATTGCTGCCTGTGATGCAAGGGAAGCACTCATCTTTGCCAGATTTGCTTAAGTAGATGAATCAAACAAATGTGGCTGGCACCTTCTTAACACACCATACACAATGTACAAGAACCTGTGGGTTCCTATCACTCTCACCACCATCATTAAAAATGCAAGTCGCCCTGAGCCCTCAATGTGGAACTTCCATTTCCGAGATCACATAGGTCAGAACTTCAACTGTTTGCCATCACTTCTGTTTAATCCATCCACAAAAGGATGACAATTAAAAAAAATATACACAACAGAACATAACAGAACACCCAAGTGACTACCCTTGCGATTAATTGTGCTTTATCTTCCTCTTACGTGTGCTTCTACGTGGTGCTTCCCCTGTGGCTTCAGCAGATGTGGAGGCCCCTTGCTCACTTTCATGCTGCTCCTGCTTCGACACCTTTGGCGGGCATCCTCTGGGTTTGCGGGCCTGTGAGGGCTCAGCAACAGTCTACTCCTCCTGCGTCTGTGCAGGGGCTGAGACGCCCATCTCAGTTGGGTGAGGACTCTGGTGGGGCTCTGACCGAGGGCTACTCAGTGGCATGGGAGTGTGAGCGCTTGGAGAGGAGCCCCCACTTCCTTGTTGCCTGCCACCAACATCCCTTTCATGGGTCAGTCCCACTTCAGAGTGAGCAAGTGGCTTGACAGCATCTTGCTGCACATCAGGGGGGCCATGAGGACCCGTATCTGCACTGGCAGTCCTCCTCAAAAGGACTTCCATGAAGCTCTGGTTTCTTTGCTCAATAGCTGCCCATCGCTCCTCCAGAGATGTCAGTCTATTCTGAACATTCACCATGTTTTCCTGACTCTGGCAACTTATTTCCTCCATGACTGTAGCCATCCTTTCCACGGAGGTTGCCATCCTATCCGTGTTGGTACGTTCATGCGCCATTGCCTCCACAAAGGCACTGCTAATGTTAGACATGGACTCCTCCATCCTCTCCACACTCGCAGTAACCCTGGAGACAAAACCTGCCAGAGACTCCAGCACCTGTCCGTGGAGTTCCAGCACCGCTCTCTTTCTGGGTGGACCCAGAGGCACAGGGTCCACATGCAGCTGAGTAGAGCTGGGAGTGCCCTGTGTCCTCCGACGAGGACTCTCCACTGCTGTCCCTGTCTCCACCATCTGCTGATGCTCACTTGTGAGCTGTGATACACCAGGTGACAACACAACTCTATCTTCTGAAGGCCCACCGAGGTGTGCGTATCTGCGCTGGTGCTGGGTGCGCTTAATTCTGCTGACGCTGCGCCCTCAGAGGTTGCAGGTTCCTCTGAGGAGTCTTCCAGCTCTGGCTCTTCCTCCTGGACAGTGGGGAGGGGGGCTGTCGATGGTCCTATGGGGGAGTAAAGGCATGAGTTACACATGTGATATTAACGTAGCATGCATATGGAATAGTGCAGATCATCATAAGTCAATCTGTATGAGCATCAGATGCCATATCAGTCACTCATGCAATGTAAATGAGAGAGATGCAAATCTATTCTGTCACCAGCTCGCCCGTCTGACTGTCCCCCACTTCCAGATCCTCATCACCTCCGATTATTTCGAGGGCAGCCTCCTCAGCGTTGGTCAAATGGGCAATTGAAGGTGGCCCTCCTCCTGTCCTAGCCCTCTCCCTCTTAGAGTCATAGGGGGAGAAATTCAGTATCGCCCCATTTGGGGCGCAAATATCGGCCGGGCGCAAAGATTAGCGCCTGGCGCTAATTATCGCCACCGACTGCAAACTTGACTTTTATCGCCCCTGGAGGTGATTGGAGCGCTAAATCAGGCGCTTCACACCTGTCTTAAGGCGCAAAGGCCGAGGAGCGAGGCGCTACCTCAGAGTGCTGGCGAAGCTCATGTAATGTCAGTCAGCAATGGAACACACACACAATGGCACGGGCCAGTTCTTAAAGGGGATGGTTAATCTTGCTTTCCATCCACATCCTGCTCATTGCAGCCTTGAATCTCGGCCTGGAGAGACCTTGCACATCAAATCTGCTGGAAAGCACAATGGAGAGTACCAGGCCAAGAGCTCAGAGTGCAGCCCCCACAGTCTCTGCTAAATCGATACAAGGAATGGCAAATCAAAATGAACCTGCAAAGTGCTGCTCAGTACCCAAAACTCCTTCACACAACGTTGAATCTCTCCAGAAGTCTCTACCTCTCTCTCTCAGAATGCGTAGTTCAAAAATGGCACCAACAATAAAAGGCAGGAAGCGGTCACCTTTAAATAGCGCTCCCCCTTTCCCTTCATGACTGCAGAACGCTCCCCTCAACCTGTCGTTGCTAGCGTCAGGCGGTAAGGCAGGGGGCGCCACTCAATATCCGCTCCGGGGTGATACTGGGGCGTTGCACACTCGAGTGACGTCATGATCTGCCGGTGCAGGAGATCGTGGCGGTAGTGTTTAGCGCCGCCGCAAAATACCGAGTTAATTTCGCGAGCGGCGCAAACTTCGCCGCGCCCGGGCGCTAGCTGCTTTGCGCCCCATTAGCGCCCTCTTAAGGCGCTAACGGGAGGCGCAACCAACTGAATTTTTCCCCCATAGAGTTATACAGCACAGAAAGAGGCCCTTCGGCCCATCATGTCCGCACTGGCCATCAAGCCCTATCTATTCTAATTCCATTTTCCAGCACTTGGTCCGTAGCCTTTTATGCTATGGCATTTCAAATGCTCATCTAAATGCTTCTTGAATGTTGTGAGGGTTCCTGCCTCTACCACCCTTTCAAGCAGTGAGTTCCAGTTCCAACCACCCTCTGGGTGAAAAAGGTTTTCCTCAAATCCCCTCTAAACCTCCTGCCTCTTACCTTGAAACTATGCCCCCTGGTTATTGACCCCTCCACTAAGGGGAAAAGTTCCTTTCTATCTGCCCTATCTATGCCCCTCATAATTTTGTACACCTCAATCAGGTCCCCCTCAGCCTTCTCTGCTCTAAGGAAAACAACCCCAGCCTGTTCAGTCTCTCTTCATAGCTGAAGCGCTCCAGCCCAGGTAACATCCTGGTGAATCTTCTCTGCACCCTCTCCAATGCAATCACATCCTTCCTATAGTGTGGCGACCAGAACTGCACACAGTATTCCAGCTGTGGCCTAACTAGCGGTTTGTACAGCTCCTTGCTCTTATATTCTATGCCCTGGCTAATGAAGGCAAGTATCCCATATACATTTTTAACCACCTTATCTACCTGTCCTGCTGCCTTCAGGGATCTATGTACATGCACACCAAGGTCCCTCTGATCCTCTGTCCTTCCTAGGGTCCTACCATTCATTGTGTACTCCCTTGCCTTGTTAGTCCTCCCAAAATGCATCATCTCACACTTTTCAGGGTTAAATTCCATTCTTATTGCGGGCTTTCTTTTCCTGCAATGAGGGACACAAGTAGAGTTTGAGTGAGAATGTTGCAGTGAGTGTAGAGAATCCATAGCATAGACGCTTAGAAGGAGACAAAGATGGAGTGAGGTGCCAATACCAAGGGCCCTTCCTGTGCGTTGTTAATTGTTGGCATTGCATAATAGTGATAGCGAGTGTGAGGGCAGCATAGTCGAATAGTGAAGTGATTGTGTACATAGAGAGAGAGGGATGGTTAAGGGTGCAAGGGATGTAAGGGTAAACTGGGATGTGGAGGAGTAGGTTGACAATATGATGATGATGAGAGGAGATGGGGAGTAGATTGAGGGTAATGGTGCTGTTATACTCACTTTCCCTGAGCGGACCAGGTCATTGAACCTTTTTCGGCACTGCACCCAGGATCGAGTGCACAACGATCTCGAGCTGACCTTCTGTGTAATTTGCAGCCACACAGCTTTGGTCTGCTGTGGTGGCTTCTTCCTCCCAGAGGATGGGAAGAGTACCTTCTTTGACCTCCGACTCCCTCCACAAGAGCATGGAGGCAGTCATCATCAAATCGTGGTGAGGCCTTCGCCCTTGAGGTTGCCATGTCAGCAGTAGTCAGCAGAGTAGACAATCCAGAAGCAAAAAATAAGAGAATGAACCAAGGCTGCATAGGCCGCTTAAATGCAGCTGCCTCACAGACGTCAGCAGAGGTGAGTTCCAGACCCCAAACAGTAATTGGCCCGGGAGCGCACACGCACGCAGGGAATCAATTGTCCAATTCGGGCAAAATCGCAATTTTTTACCGGCTGAAAGCGGAGGTGGGACCAGAACCCACCTGACCCGCACCCACCCCGCCACCAATGATAAAATTGCGGCCAATATATTTTTTCATATACTAAACTCCAGAACCAGTAGCATAGATTCAAGATAACAAAAACTAAATAGCCACTTAAAAAAAAAATCTTAAGCAAAGGGATGCTGAGCAGGAAACTTCTGGAATTTCAACATGGAAATTCCTGGCATCTGAAGGGACTCATGGTTATTAAATCTGATAAATAATAATAAACATATCTCAGAAAAAAGGAAAGGGACGATTGGATGGTTAGGCTAGATTAACTGATGGTCTTCTGTTTGAAAAATGTTACTGTAGCCTAGAAATTGCAGCAACTGTTAATCCTTATGCTGATGGGAAATGTCTGATCATTATCAGTAATGTTGAGGCTTGGTATAGGGCTCACTTACCATCCATTTCCCTGTATTAAAATTGCTGTGGGAAGAACTTTTAAGTTGACTGCTAACATGTTCAATGTGTGCAAATGACCAATTAAACTGGCACATTAGGCACTTAAGAGTGAAGTATTCATTAATGTCATACTAATGCATTGCTCTTTTAATGTGTTCATATCACTTAAATGAAAAAGACTTTATTGGAGACATTGCAGTGAGAGCCTCCATTTAACTGTGAACAAATTTCCTTTTCACATTCTAGCTTTTGCACCCTACGATTTTTGTACTCTGTGCTCCATTAGTACTGGACTTGGCAAAAGAGGACCAGCAAGAGCAAGAAAGAGCTACCCATGATATTAGGTAGCACACAAGGCATACCACCACTCTTACTTATTGCTAGACTGTACCAGGGTCAGCTATCTATCATTAACAGCAGAAGTGTGCCTAAGGAGGCTAAGGTTTAGCAGGAAAAAATAGCAGAGCTATGCTATCTTCTATGGTATTGCCAATCACCATTGCCCCCAATATTTATGCATTGGGCTCTTTCCATGCTTGCATTGAGGACATCTGCGCTGTTGACCGGTTTGCTGTCCAAAGATGTATCAAGGAAGTGACAGATACATTATTCAACATGACCAAGAACTTCATCATTTACACCACTAACTAATAGCAGCAATCTGAGAGGTCAACACAATTCTAGAGAAGTGCTAGCTTTCCCAGATTCCAGAGAGTCATCGACTGCACGTGCTCTACCAATCGCACACCTAGGCACAATGTTGTGGCCTTTGTGACCAAAAGGAATTTTATTCTCTCAATATCCAGCAGGCAGGCACAGAATCATGCAGGTTAATGTCTGTTCCCCAAAAGTTTTTAAGTTGCCATCTTTTAAAGCCAAGTATCTGTACTTTCTTTCTTTGAAGGAGAATGAAGACAGGAAGTATGACTCAAATGAAACCAAGTTTACGCTGTGCAGGCATAACTCATGACACCCATGCACCAAGCAAAAACAGAATCAAAATGCAGATATAACGAAACTCATGCTACAACCAGAATTATTATTGAACACTCTGATAGGATGTACTTCAGATGTCTAGACTGATCAGTGCAGCATTACAATACAAACCATTCATGGTTTGCAAAATAATTGTTATCTGCACCATACTCTATAATTTTGTCCTGACAAGAGGCCTCAGCATGTAGTTCATAATGACAAATCCATGGCAGAGTAAGAGGACAAAAATGCCAATGAAGAACTAATGGTCCCATTAAAGAAGTTTGGTGTACCAGACAATAATTTTAGATATCTCCAAGGAATGAGTAACAGCACTTCTTAAAGGGGTAATCACATCTGTGAACAAACAACTTGTCCTACATTTTGCTCAATTCTTTGAATACCATCTATTACCTTCTATACGGACTCCTGATACAGTGGCCGGAATATTCCCGTTGTCGTGCATGCGGGTTTGGAGGCGGGTCGGCTGTAAAAATAGCGGAAATAGGCAGCGTGTCAGGACCCCACTGTCTCACCTCCTCGTGCCTTTAACTTGCGCCATGGACCCGATCGGCAGAGGCAGGCGACCTAATTCAACTCATCAACTGCTTGTTATCAGACCCTTAAGAGGGTTTTTAACAGCAGCTTCTGAATGTAACAGCATGAGCAGGGGAAGCACGCAGCTCAGGAACCTTGTCTGTGAAGGGGAGGTGGAAGCTCAGTGGCCATTGTGCGAGTCCATTAATTGACAGCTGGGAATAGCACATAAATACACACACCTTACAACGCATTAGTTGCCTAAGGGAAAGGCTCTTGCTGACTCCATTTTGTGCACAGATTTGGATTTCTGGAGTTTGCAGGTCATTTCTGCAACCTCGGCAGCCACTCTCAGCACATTGCTAGTCAGTATTAGAGCAATGAGGGACTGGCCCTCTGATCGCTACTTGACCTAACATTAGCATGGGTGCCGCTTACACTGTCTCACCTTGGTCCTCAGAATCAGACCAAGTTCAGCACCACCACCAACAGCGGCAACCACAACAGCAGCCTTCTTCTCAACAACCTGATGCTCCACAAGAGAGAGGGGATCAGCACAGGGCTGCACCACGCCAGAGACAATACCCCCAACTCAGGGTATACAGGCAGAGGATGAGCTTCCTCAACATGACTGAGCAGCAGTGCCAAAGGAGGCTCAGGCTATCATGTCAGCTCGTCGTAGATATTTGCAGCTTGCTGAAACCAGACCTGCAGCCCACAGGACCTGGTGGACACACCTTACCAGTGGCTGTCAAGGTCACTGCCGCCCTCAAATTTTTCACCTCAGGTTCCTTCCAGGGATCTGCAGCAGACATTTGCATCATCTCGCAGTCAGCCACCCACAGCTACATCCCCAGGTCACCGATGCCATGTTTAGCAAGGCAGCCAATTATGTGAACTTTGCCACTG